>JAJJWW010002284.1:0-1318175 GCA_023531295.1 Papaver armeniacum
TGATATTTTACGCAAGGTCAAACATTACAGAGTGACCTATAAGTGACAACATGAAACATGCATATGATGCTATTGTCATTGATACGAATTATATATATATATATATATATGCTAATGTATCATACGGCGAGGTGGACTCCCAAAACTTATATATATATATGAAATGTATCATCTGGTAGGAGGACTCCCTAACTTGTTTGAATGTGCATATATATGCGACCACTATGTGTGTGTATATCCTATATGGTACTACTTGTCATGGACCTCGAGTGTCGTACCTAGTACATTATATATGATATGATCTGCTATTGTCGTTGATCCGAATTACATATCTAATGGTACAAGGGACTAACTAACTTCATAACTATGTCTAGATATTACATATAAAGAAGCTACAATATGATAAGTAACACTAAATACAAATGAAGGTTAACGTTGTATCCATTGGATAACTAGCATCAAATCTATTTAAACACAAAGCTCATGTGTTTATAGTATATAAAGTCTTGTTAAATACACGAAAGATGGTGGATGCGGTATATCTTGATTAGCATATGGAAATGCACAACCTTATGGCTCTCCGCCGTCGATGGGTGCCCGTCTGTTACCAACAACATCTTCATTCTTAGCATACTTATCGCCAAGTACTCCGACTAACTTTCTCCATAAACCATTCCCAAGATTCATTATTCTACTGAATCAACAACAGCAAAAGCAATAGGATAGATCGACTCGTCGGGATCCATTCCACGGCATGTGACGAAGAACTCCTTGGCGTGGCCCCCGTAAGATGTGTACCATCAACATAAATGCTGGTGCCGAAGCTTGATTTTAATCCTTGATGCATACTCCAAAGCAAAGAAATAATATAGAAAAGAATCATCCAGATGGTTATAATCCTCGCAGTAACCGTACCATTATTCGAACACCAAGCATGTGACTATAACCAATGAGGTGTTGATGCGATTCATCGAGGCTACCTCTGATCGGCTCAATACCACGCTTGCAAGCGATGTATCCTCACAGTAATTGATAACCACTCCAGTAATCCCTTTTATGTCCAAAATCGTTGTTTGGGCGTAAAGACCGCATCTAGTTCTTTGAATCGTGCTTGAAAAGCTGCAATTCCAGTGGCGGCCACTGGTTCTTAATTCGGGGTCGTCCTTTTTATTGCTTTCACAAGTATGCACATCGTTTGCAGATCGTAGTTTCCACCACCCACAAGAATCTAAGGGGACTTCTCGCGAGATGCCACTCGCATGTCTTGTCTTTGCATTTGTGCATAAACCTCGTGTCTGTCGGATTTACAAGTATGTACTCAAAATTTCTTTCTACTTTGGCTGTGCAAGTATAAGTTTCGACTCCCCTTGCTTTTGAAAGTGTTACCCACACGTAGATGCGTTGTACTTCATATCCTTTGGGGGTTTAGGAATATCCATTACCGGTACTGGAGTTGTTGAGCGATCATGAAGGCAGCTGAGTTTCTTGGGCCGATGGAGTGTTCACGGTTCAGACATCTCTAGCCTTTGGACCATAGTACTCGGTAAAATAAAACATTGACATTAGTATGACTATTTGGTCGGGACAAACATAATACAAAGTCTGATAATAGAGACAAATAAACATACCTTTAACTCACCATCTCCTTAGGCGGTTTCATTCTTGAATTTGATAATCCTCACTTTGGAACTCGGCGTAAGATTGTTAAGAGGGTCGAGGGTGTGGGGAAGCGTCTTGGATCTGTTGTCATCTCAGGTAGTTGTTTTGGGAGTTACGGGAGGAATATATACTTTTACTTCTTCATATTTGATTGTAAAAGCAGGACTCCACATGTCGGCCAACATAAAAAATCAACATTTCTTCACTAACAATCTTAATCTTTTGCTTAAATGCGGTTCCTGAGGACATCTATGAGGCCAGATACACATCAAAACAAGGTTTGTGCAAGAAACCTAAAAACATCCATTGCTCTCTTCTTCACATCCTCAAAAGTGTACTTATCGGTACCACCGCAAGATGTCATACCTTTGTAGTCATCATTACCTTCTTTGTCGCCCATTCACTCATTGTGGATGAGATGGCTTTGCTTATCATTATGGCGACGACAATTTAGGGTTCTAAAAGCAATTGCATTTCTCACAAAACATACTCTCGATTATATAAACTTCTTAGAAAAAGTGAATTACCAATCAATTCCTAAAATGAACACTGAAATCACACAACTTAACCCTTCATTACAAATAATGATGATCTACTAGATGCATGCCTATTTCAACCAACGATTTTCCCGTAACCTAACCACGCTTAACACATCCTAAATAAGCGAGAGGCCAAAATTAAGATCATCCCGTATCATGAATAATACATAAATTAAGTAACCAAACCACAAAATTACAGATAACCCATACCTTATTTGACTGTAAACTATATAAATAAACATCATATTGAATAAATTCCCGGAATATTTAAAAACCTTAACTTTGAGTTTGAAGTGAAATTAACCAAAATTAATATCGAATTTGAAAGAGCTAAAAGTTAAGCTCACCTATAAAACACTATATATAGCCTCTTTCCTTCTACATCCAGTTGGATGATTAGTAAAATATAAAACCTAGCTTTCATGGTGTAGCTTGTTGCCATGATATGAGCATAATAAGAAAAGACAAAAGTATAAGATGGCGAAAGAAGAAGAAGAAAAGAATACTATGATATGATCAAGATTCAATAAGAAGAGGTGATCCCGATGCGGTAGAACCTCAAAGAAGATGAAAGAGTAGGAAGAAGAAACAATGAGTCGAATGAGGTAAAGTTTTGTTGAAAGGTGCCCCATATTGACGATAGAAAGTTTACACACGGCAATTATAACCTCCCAAATTAACCAATAACAGAGAGCATATCTCACAACGATCAATGCACATTATGTGAGAGGTGTACGTAAGGGGTGGAGTAATGGGAAGGTCCTCACCCCGGAATATAAAGGTTCCGACCCGGCGCCAGTGTAGAGAAAGGTCAAGAATTGGATCGAAAAGGTCCCGACTTTTAATATCCTACTTGGCACCTAACCTGGGCGTGTAGCGGCCTAAGGAAAAAGGTCCCCACCCTCGATCGAAAGGTCCCCGACTTTAATATCTCTACTTGGCACCTAACTGGCGTGTAGGTGGCCAGTGGAAAAATGGTCCGCACTCCTGGATCGAAAGGTCTTGACTTTTAATATCCTACTTGGCACCTAACTGGCGTGTAGGTGGCACAGTGGAAAAGGTCCCCACCTGTGATCGAGCGTCCCGACTTTGATCCTCTACTTGAAACCTTATTTAATTCCATTAACAAGTTATTTTAATATTAACATAAGAGTCCGAAGAAGTCCTGGACATTTAACTGAATACTAATAATAAACATTAATAAAAATTGTCTTACTGGATATTTTATTTTCCTCGAGCTTTTTGAGGTCACTAAAGTCCTCAGAAAGAGTCCGGATCTTAATCACGGGAGACTCGATACTTATATATAACTAAAAAATTGATTTTTTATTTTTATTCAAATTTTATTATTTTTTTAATACAATCATAAGGTCCAAGAAAGAGTCCAGGACCCTTTAGATCGGACCCTTCCTAAAAAACCACACCGTAAACCACTTATTTTAGTTTTTAAAAGTTAGAAATAATAGTAAACTACTTAGGGTCCTCTGCAGTTAGGGGGCATAAATGTCATATAGGGGCATTTTTGGTGGGTTTGAGTTAGGGTGGCATTTTTGGAAACCCATTTCCAAGAGTGGCATTTTTTAGAATTCAGCCAAGCCAAGAGTAATAATGAGTGGATGAATAAACAAACACTGTCAGATTTTCAATTATTATCAACTAACCAAAGCTCTTTACATAGATAGCAAAACAGGAAGAAAACCAGCTTCACTTCCTTATCTTGGATTTTAAAAATTGATTCTTAGCTAAAAAGCTTAGATGAGGATTAATAGTAACCTTCGGTACTTACGATTGATTTAGGATCAATACTGAAGCTGATTCAAGATTAGAACTTGATAACACAAAAAAACAATATGCCTTCTCGACGAGTACTGGCCTATTGTGTGATGAAAATAAGCCTTTGAAGTTAAAAGCAAACTTGCAAATACAGCTTTCAACTGATCAACAAAAGCATTAGATAACGAGATCCAAAATTTAAGGAGAATCTGAAGTGGCTTGACCAAAAATAAATAAAATAAGTCACACAAACTGCGACATTGAAGCAACATATTATGGAAATATTTCCGGAAGTTTTGAGATCCGAAAATGTAAACGATTCTTGACAAAAATGAACCAAAAATTGAGAATCTTATTCACTTGGTAACCATTCTTATATAAAAATCCATAAAAGAAGAGTAATAGTGGAACACTGATATCTAAACCACTAAGATGAATCCTGGTGATACTTGAGGTATGCAAACACACACTTCGACTGAAAAGTTATACTCCCTCCGTCCCACCATTAGATGACCTACTTAGTTTTAAATTTTGTCTCATCATTAGTTGACCTATTTGCATTAAGCAAGTGAATCTTCTAAAATTATCCTTTTGAATGATTATCGTAAGTATAAGAAATATGTATAATTTGATATTACCATATTTATACTCGATGCGTATGTGTTTTAAAATGCTTTTCAATAATACAAAGTTCACTAAAATCCATGGTATAGTTTGAGTGATAAATCATTTCTAAATTTTACAAATTATCACCATAAGGGTATAATTGTAAAAAATACTTAAAAAGTCTCATTTCCATTACTTGCCTTAAGAATTGTGCAAACTTGAACCACGCCATCTAATAAAATGGGACACGGTGGGAGTATATCCCAAGCAGATTAGGGAAAAATCATCGAGTTGTAGATTTTAAAAAGAAAGATGAGTTTGGGTAACTCATCTGATGAAGATAAAAGTGAATAAAATGATTCGTTGTTCAGCATTTCTTGAGTCAACAACGACTTAATTCTTTGACTCATAATGATGAAAAAATGAGATCAGAGACAACAAAAGAATAAAAATTAGATGCGAAAGCAACGACGATGCTAAATATGGTAGAGTAAACTGTGAGAAGTAATATACTTGTTCGATAAAAAAAAAAAAAGAAAAAAAAAGAAAAAAAATCGTCGAAAAGCAAATGAATGCGGGCGATCGATCAGAAAAAGATATTTGGATCTTTTCCTGCTTTGTACCAAATTAAAATACGGACATCCAACTTAAAACCAATTGGCAATGAGTGGAGTGGCCCTATAAATTGTAAACTGCAGGATCTTAGATTTTCCATATAATGTGGGACTAAAAATATCAATACGCCCCCCTCACGTGTAGCCTCGTTGGGTCTAACACGTGGACAATTAAATTGGGTGACGCGAGTAAAGGCGCGGTCAAATGACTCGTCGCAAATAGTCCGCTTCGATACCATGTTAGATTTATGATAAGAGACAAGATCAAGATGAAATAGAGAAGACAAGATTAAAGTGGTTCGGTCACTCGACCTACATCAACTGATGAAACCCCGTAGGGATGATTTTTTATTGATCAACAGTAGTACATACTGAGATATCTTTACACTTACATTATGTTTCCTATTTATAGGAGTAATAGGAATCAGTAAACCCTAAGACTAGCTAGATTAAACTTATCTAACTAGATTACACAATCTTGTTACCGACTTGGTATTCTTGTTACTGACTTGGTTTTCCAATCTTGTCATTAACTTGCTGGCATGCCATAGATTCCAACACTTCTGGACCTTCAGAATTCAACATTCACAACGAAAAGCATGGTTAAGTGCTTGGATTCAAACTGTGTGTCAAGTGATCGCTCGAACGGGATCTTTATACAATTTTGAGGCGCCAAATGGTTCTGCACAACAAATTTTTTTATTTTGGCGCATCAAATTGACCCATAAGATTTGTTTATAAGTTAAAATCTAATTGTTGTGCTATCTGCACCCAACCATTGGGGTATCTAATTTCAAACCATCATATTTTCTTCCAGCGGCTCCAATCATGTACCCCAAACCATTAAGCGCTTTCTTGATTCGCCGTTGAAATACGATCACTGATCAGAGTTAGCTGTTGAATCAAGCTGACGTAGCTGGCTGTGGAGGTTGAGTTATGAATGATGATAACGTTCACCTAATGTTCTGCCTCTTTATTGGACTGCAACATCAGATTTCTCCGGTGCAGACCTATATTATGAAAGGGTAATTTATTAAATGCCCTATTATAGAGGCCCAAATACAAATACCCTTATACAACAATATAAATACCCCTATCATTTAAATACCTTATCCATTAAAATATAGATTACCTTAATACCTCACTTAAAATATTATTTTCCATTTAAAAATTTTATCCATTAAAAATAGATTTTTCTATTATTTCATTTTCACCACCACCAACAGCACCGCCGCCACCACCACTCTTGTCACCGCCACTCGCCACCACCGCCGCCGCCACCACCGCCGCCACCACGCCGCTACTCCGCTACCACCACCACCACCGGCTGTTGTTGCCGCCGCCACCACCACCTTTATTGTTGCCCGCCGCCACCACTCATCACCGCCACTCGCCACCACCGCGCCGCCACCACCGCCGCTACTCCGCCACCACCACCACCACCACTGTTGTTGCCGCCGCCACCACCACCACTGTTGTTGCCGCCGCCGCCACCACCGCCGCCGCCGCCGCCGCCATTATTAGGCGATCAACAAGCTGAAAATATTTGTTGACCCAAAAATCAAAAGTTAAAAATATTTGTCAAATTTGGTTGTTGATACCATTTTTCTATTGTTGATACACAAACACAGTTGTTGATACCATTTTTCTATTGTTGATACACAAACCTGGTTATTGATACCATTATTCTATTGTTGATACACAAACGTTGGTTGTTGACTCCCTAAACTAAGGTCGATTTCTATTGTTGATACACAAACATTTGTTGTTGACTCTAACACTAAAAAGATCAATTTCTATTTTTGATACACAAATATTGGTTGTTGATTCCATTTTTTCTATTGTTGATGCACAAATATTGGTTGTTGATACCATTTTTTTATTGTTGATACGGATGACCGGGTTGTTGACTCCCTAAGCTAAGGTCAATTTCTATTGTTGATACAAAAATATTGGTTGTTGATACCATTTTTCTATTGTTGATACACAAACCTTGGTTGTTGATACCATTATTCTATTGTTGATACACAAACCTTAGTTGTTGAATCCCTAAACTAAGGTGTTAGTATCTAATGTAACTATTAGTATACAAGTAAACGTGAGGAGGAGTGGACTCACTATTATAGATTCAAGGTAAGTGTGCCAACTCAAAACTCCATCTAATTATTGCTTTGTACAAAGACGATTTAAAGCAATTTAAAATGAAACATTTACATTAGTCACTAACAATTAGACGGTATGAAACCTGACATTACCACCGTGACAACAACCATTACCAAATACCATGCCAGTAAGTACTACTATCACCTCCATCGCAAAGATCAACAACCACCACCAAAAATAGCGCACCACCCCAAAATCCACTACCACCACCATCGCTTAAAACATGACAACAAACACCGGTTTGCAAGGTTAACGGGAGTCAACATCCACTATCTGCTTGGTGACATACTAGTTTATGGTATTTATGTCTCATTATTTCATTGAAGTAGCACATGGGTGACATACTAATTTAATGATTAGCATGTACCATTTATCGTAGCTAAAAGGGGCATCGCAGTAGTTTGGATAAATTACCATGCCTGTCGTCGAAACATTGGAAAGACCGTACGTTCTTTCACGATGACTTCCGCGTGCTTTCTGTTCAAAGCGATCCTTCTCGAAAGAGGTAAGAAAAGAAAGTGTCAAGCAGTATACATTGGCTCAAGTCAGTATAGCACATAAGACAGTTAAGATTAGGTTGAGTCTTCTCGTAATATACCCGAGATCCTTTCCTCCAATTATGTAGGAACAATCGGATGCATCTTTGATTATCTTTTTCTCTTTTGTATCAGCAAATCTGCTTCCAGCAGATAACAAGATATATTAAAGTTAAAACCTAGTAACTGATCTTCAATGCAAGAAGATTTCAAACGCAGCGTTGAAAACCACTTGCAGGGTACTTGGAAGAACTAATATCAGTGATTAATGATCAAGATACCATTGTCACATAACACTTTAAGACAATAAATCCACCCACCTGTCTAAGAAGCTGTTTGATGTTGACATGATATACTCGTATGTGTAGTGAAGTTATATAAAGGTATGCAAGCGCAAAACAATAGGGCAAACCAAAACGTAGCTAAACTCATTTCCGCGCATGCTACTACCGCATTCTCGTACGAAATATAACATTTTACGCATCCAGTCACCACTAATGACAGGCATTACATTACGAATTACAACATCAAGATTACAAACAGACTCCACAAATATCATAAAATTGGTAAATATCATTAAATTAAAATCTAAATCTAAATGCTTACCTGATGAATATCATCTCCATTAGCGTCAACCCCATGGATATGATGTGTTGGTACATCATCACTAGATTTTTTCTCCTCCGGCACCACCACACCATCAACTAATAAAACATAAATTTGATTTCCTCCTCAACCACCAAAACACCACCACTACCATTATCATCTACTAAATGAACAAAGAGTTGATATCCTCCTCCACCACCACCACGGCAACAACACAAACACCACCACCCAACACCAGTCCAACGACCTTCAATCATAAAGTGAAACTTTCAATTCAATCGTTATTCTTCTCTTCAATTGATGATAATATTAAATAGTTATTCAATCGATTCATAAATAGATCATCAAAATTATTCAATCTTTAACCTAGAAAGATGAAAACAATTCATAAAGTTGAAATCGAACACAATAATAGAGATAATACTAGAAATCGTTGACCAAAAATCAAATTTGTCGATCTCTAAATGGAAAATTTATCTTAAACATAAGAAGATGAAGAACAATAAATAATGAGGCACAAATGGTTGAAATCGAACATAAAGATATTAATAAATCTTGCTATTATTAACGGAGAACGTGGTGGTGGTGGTGCAGCGGCGGAGCTGGTGGTGGTAGTGCAGAGGTACCGGTGGTGGTCGAAGGAGAACTGGACAAGGAGAGAAAGAACAAAGAAATACTAATTTTTTAAGGAAATGATTCGATCTAACCAAAGTTAAAAGAAAAAGGGTAAATATGGAAAGAAGAAAAATGTTAGTGGATCCCTGATGGGCTTTGGATGGAGAGGGGTATTTTTATTGTAGGATAAGGGTAGTTGTGTAGCCCGTCAAAATTGAGGGCAATTATATAATTCCCACTGTTATAAAAGGCGCACTAAGCTCTGCACCAGCGCCCGAGGAATTCCATATTACACTACTTTTAATGCCGGCGATTTAGGCGAGCGAGTTTGGCGCTTTTGGCGCCTCGGAATTATTAGGCGCTAGCCTAAGCGCCAAAGGCGCCTCGGAGAAATTTTAGGCGACCAAAAACTCGACTATAAATACCTCTGTTTGATTTTTCCCCGATTATCCTAAATTACCCTTTCGTTAAACTTTTCATTCCTTTCCTTAAACTTTTCTTTGCATATTTGATGGTTAATTGTCGTGAAGGGTGATTTATTCTCATTGATGAACAATGAATGATAAAAATATGGAAACACAGCAACAATCAAGGATAGAAATATGAAAACATCATTAATAGCGAGATAATAATATTGCTTTAAATATCGATTTCATCCTCAATTAGTAATTGAAACATGGAAACTTCATTAACGGTGAGATAATAAAATTGCTACATGTAACCTTCATCCCCAATCTGTGGTTAAAATATGGAAACCTCATTATCACGGCTGCATGATCAAAGTATGGAAACTCAATTTATAAACGTTCAAAACTATAAGCAAAGCTGTATCTCTTAAGAACTTGTGATTACTCTTAGAAAACCCTGCTTGTGAACAATCCATATATTTCATGTAAGTAGATATAACTCCTTTGTAAGGTTGGAAACGATCAGATTGATAGTAATCATCCTTGATCGACAGTTCCACTCTCTTTTGATGGAAAAACAGCACAAATCGTAACAGTGGTCGCCTAAGGCGCGCCTAGGCGCTTGGGCGCTTAGGCGCTAGGTCTGGCGCCTCGCCTCGCCTAGCGCCTATTACAACATAGGTGCAGACTTTTGGTATTTCCTTTTCGCGAGCAATGGTCCCTTATGAAGATCAGAAGCCGAATCCTCCCAACACCATTTGTTGTCCTGCCAATTCACTCTAAAGGCGTGGCCACCAATCTTCCCTAATCACACCATCAACTTGCTCACTCTTGGTCATCTATAGATATTAATGGTCCGGCAAAGAAATTTGGGACATGGTTCCTGCCGCTAGTTTTTGGGAGCCAAACAAAGCGAATCCTTCGAAGAAAAGTGTCTCTGTCACTTTCAAATCAATGTAGAGGTTAAAGCTTCAATTTTGGCCTAGATCTCTGCCTTCAAAAGAAACTTCAACTTCAGGCTTTATTATTGTACTTTGAGCTTTATCATTCTTTCTCCTTTATTTAATAAATTTGGCCTTTCACGATCAAAAATAAAATACATACAAATCACAATTCTTTCTCCTTTATTTAATAAATTTGGCCTTTCACCATACAATTGAACGAAAAGATAATTTCAGAAGCATAACAAGAGAGTAACTAATCATCCAAATCATTCATAATTATACTACGGACTTGAGCACGCACATACAAATCACAATGTTGTATCATGAGCGTAGATGGAAACTAAGCTCTCCTTATAAATTTCAGCCGTCTGCACTAATACATCACTGAAACTCACATTAGCAATTTGTATATCTTTCATCTCCTCTGTTTCCAAGTTGCATGACATGAGACCATAACCATCTGAACCCCCGCAAAATACCACATAACCCATCCTTCGAAATCGCCATAGGACCAAGACAACTGTGAGGCTGAAACATATTAGTCTCATACAGTTTAGTCCAAGAGTATTCATTGTCGTCATTCAACACATATACTTGACATTTGCGATCCTCGGGCAGTAGATGATGAACACAAACAATTTTTCCATCTTTTCCTCTAATATCCAGCCGAAGATCATCATCCATCGGAGCTGGTATAATTCTATAAGTTTCATTGCTTAAATCAAATGATATCACCACTGTCTGATTACCAATACGCGACTCTCCATCATCATCCAAGGTTGCGTAAAATTGCAATGCTGAACATAAAAAATGACCATTTAGGTAGACTCCTTGATTATGAGCATTATTACTCCTTGAAATACAATAAGTAGGTAGGTCAATGTTTACGCACCACCTCCAAGAATTAGTACGCACAGTGTAAACCTGAACTGCATTCATTTTTTTGGTTTCTTCATAGTCTGATTCGAATGACGAAATAAGTAGGACTTTGTAATCTTTAGCTTGTGCATCAAAACCAAACCCAACATAGTCAGATAGAAATCTACCAAATTTTCCTTCCGGGAGGGGTAACGATTTGGGTAGAAATCTGAATTGTTTTGTAGCAGGGTTCCATAGAGCAATATCTCTAGGAAGTTTTTGATGCAAACATATAATTCCATGACAAGAAGCAACCATTCTTACCGGGCGTTCACTCTCTAGAACCATGTCCCTAATCGGAATTCCTAAATCTTTGTACAACCAAGGGTAATCATCATTGGCAGTAGTAGTAGAACTGCCGGAGGCGGAGGATAACACAAAGTAGTGTGGTAGACGGTGCCGACCCATATTTGTAACACCAAGACGATTATATTGAAAGATGAAAGTACCTAGTTTATTTGTTGCCGCCGAATCGTTGTTGTTAGTAGCATGGCGATGGATGAAATCAGAGCTTTCGATGATTGCTTTCCATGATTTGCAAACAGTCTTGAATCGCAATAGGCATATCACCGGTAGACATACCAAAATCTGAATTAACAAATCGTCGACACTAAGGAGATCACTTTTGCTGCTGCTGCTGCTTCCTTCCATGAACTTGATAGATCGACCGATTCAATAAATGAATACACTATTTTGATTGATTCAGGGAGTTTTATTATACCAACCAATTGAATTTGGAGGTTAATTCTCATGCAAAGAACCTGACTTGCGTTCTAACCTAATAAATCTAACTAGGTAATGAAAGATGAATGATCCTTAACTTTGATTACTCTCTCTCCGATTACTTTCCGGAATCAGTGCCTTTGTTTTCTTTAGGGACCCCAAACTAAGTCTAAGTTGTTATTTAGGATAATGCACGGGATCTACAACGTTGTTAATAATGGTACCGTTTTGCTTAGGGTATACCAAGCCATTGGTAGCCATTGGAGCCTTTGGTACGACCCCAAGTAACATCTATTAGCAGCTAAGCAAATCTAGTTGGTAGATTGGGTGATAAGAAATACCATGATGGGATACACTGAAATATGGTACTGTAATTCTGAAGTTATTCTGTTTGTCAAAATCTTTTTCAGTGGGAGGAAATACTAAGTGGGTAACTGTCCTTAATGTCTTCTGGAATTTTTAGAGATTTATCTCTGTTTGTACCCAAAATAAATTTTGCGCACGAAACACGATGGATAGATGATTTGGTGTGTATTTTGGGTTGGGAGACTAACTGAAGAACAAATAAAGAGATACAGGTTTAACGTGGTTCGGCATGGTTGCCTACGTCCACGGATGAATCTCCTTGGGGAGAAATATTTTATTGATATTTTTATTACAGTATTCTTTTCTTATATTCGCTACCTCTCTCTTTCTCTCGGGGCATCTCCATTTATACAGTTTTAGAACCTAATTTCGAGATGGACTTAAATGGCATTAATATCCCTATGATGAATTATGCATGAAAGCGCTCGCATGCCCGGTGAGATCAATTTCGCATGAAATCATGCTTGCATGCATCTTTGAATCAATTATGCTGCGCCTCTGTTTTAATCCCGATGCATGCGGCTTTGAATGCCTCTTGGCATTAATCCGCATGAAACTGTCCTTGCATGCCTCCATGTGTTAATTCTGCATGATGGATTAAACATTTATGCCTCTATGATAAATTCTGCATAAAACTGCACATTTATGCCTCCAAGATGATTTCTGCATGAAACTGCACATTTATGCCTCCATGATGATTTACGCATGAGGCGCACATTCATGCTTCCATGGTAAGTCGCATGCTCATGATTGGATTGATGGTTGATGGCATAATGGTAGCCAGTATGGATGGATCTTTGGTGATTTGGATTGGCTGCTGGGAATTGGTTTGCAGTGCGGAAGAGTATTTGGCTGGAAATTGGTTAGCAGCATTGCTGGCAAAAAGACTGAAAACTGGCTGGAGGTACGACGTGAAACCTGACTTTGACAGTTGGCCACTGGTTGACTTTGACTGACTGTGAGTTGGCTTTGACCATTGACTGTGAGTTGGCTTTGACCATTGACCGAGTGTTGACTTTGACCGTTGACCGGTCATTGTAATACTGAGAAGGCTGGTGAGCTGCTTAGGTTGACTGGTTAGAGGGCTTGGATGAGGGCCAAAAGATGATTCAAGTACCAATTGGGCCCATTATGTGGCATTTTTGCTTATGGTACAAACAATCTCATGTAAATTATTTTATCTTCTAATAAAGCCTTTGCTTTTTAAAAAAGTAAATAAATACAATCACAGTGAAACGATTGTCATAACCAGTATATCCTTTTATGTGTCGACCAAGACAACAGTCCAATAATATATACCATCACATGATGAATCATATATTCTCCAAAGAGCATCTCCAATATAGGGCGCGAGTGAAGGTTTTTTTTTTTTATACCACATAGGATCTTAAACCCTCATTTGCATTAAATTCATCTTCAACAGTGGGTCCTATTAAGTAGAAAGGGTGTCAAAATAAATATGAAGGTTTTAGAGAAAGTCTTATTTATACCTTGGGAATGACCTCCACGTCATCTTTTTAACCATATTTTAAATTTTTACTTTTAAATAATTTTTCTAAACCAATAGGAAAAAGGGAATCAATTTATCATTATCCAGAAAAACAAATCTTCAAAATAAGGCCCCCACTGTTGGAGATAGTCCACGAGAAAAGAGTTGCTATTTTTTCCACATACATATGACCCCATAGATAAGGGTCTAAATAAAAACTCCACGTAGGATTTTTAGCACCCACTGTTGGAGATGCTCTAAGTGTATAAATACCCAAATCGCTAAGTGAATTTAAAAGACGCGTTATTTGTGTACATGATTTTCAGCATGATCACAAGACTGACGATTACAAGTTGGCAATAGGTGTGGAAATGATGGATGCAATATTGTAGTCTACAACCATCAGGGGTTAGCCCAGTTGGCCAGGAGCCTGACTCTCAAGTAGGAGGTCAGCTGATCGAGTCTCCGCTCACGAGGATGGAGATCTCATGAAATACTCCTCTTATGTAAAATTTAGTTCTAGTTCTTAATATAAGGTATCTTCTTTCCTATTAAAAAAAAAATAATGTAGTCCATGTCTATACATTGGCAACAAATTCATGGAAAAGGGGGCAAGCAGTTCATGGAAAAGGGGGCAAGCAGTACCTTGTACGGTTTCCTTTTGTTAATTGAAACCTCCACAGGTTAGCGACAGCTCAAGAAAAAAAAATTATGCTCTCTTTGGATATTAGCGAGGAGATGTATGAAAAAGTACAACTACGAAAAGAAGTTTTGATCAATGATCCACTAATGTTTCTGGGAGTGTTGGGAGGCTGCCTTTGCGTTACTTGTCAGCTCGTATATTAGTGGTGTTATGATCCATTTTGAATTTTGTGGGGTGCTGAAACAATTTCGCACTCACCATCCATTGCACAATTTTTAGGAAACAATAACAATGTCATAAGAAGCAACGACGCAAATATACTTATAGTACAAATTCAAGTTTAGTAGAAGATCATTGTGTAATAAAACTCTGTGAAATGAAACACTAGAGCCTAGTTCGGTGTAGTCCATGCTTTAAATGTACGAAACTCATGGTGGGAAAGCGATATGTGCAGGAGCTTCTGCATCCTCATAATATAGCGGCATTCTGGGCAAGTACCAGCAAGATAACCATATAGTCTTAAGAAAAAATTTCGCCTTTCACGATCAAAAATAAAATACCATATGAAGAAAAGATAATTTCAGAAGCATAACAAGAGAGTGACTAATCATCCAAATAATTCATAATTTTATGGTTATCTTGGAAACACTAATACTAAGCTCTCCTTATAGATTTCAGCCATCTGCACTAATACATCACTGATACTGACATTATCAATTCGAATATCTTTCATTTCCTCAGTTTCCAAGTTGTATGACATGAGACCATAACCATCTGAACCCCGCAAAATACCACATAACCCATCCTTCGAAATTGCCATAGGACCAAGACAACTGTGAGGCTGAAACATATTAGTCTCATACAGTTTAGTCCAAGAGTATTCATTGTCGTCATTCAACACATATACTTGACATTTGCGATCCTCGGGCAGTAGATGAGTAACACAAACAATTTTTCCATCTTTTCCTCTGATATCCACCCGAACATCATCCGTTGGAGCTGGTATAATTCTGTAAGTTTCATTGCTGAAATCAAATGATATCACCACTGTGTCACTACGAATACACGATTCTCCATCATCATCCGAGGTCATGTAAAACTGCAGTGCTAAAAATAGATAATGACCATTTAGGTACACTCCTTGATTAAGACCATTACTCCTTGAAATACAATAAGTAGGTAAATCAATGTCCAGGCACCACTTCCAAGAATTAGTACGCATGGAGTAAACCTGAACTGCGTTCTTTTTTTTGGTTTCTTCGTAATCTGAGTCGAATGACGTAATAATTAGGACTTTGTAATCTTTAGTTTGTGTATCAAAACCAAACCCAACGTAGTCAGATAGAAATCTACCAAATTTTCCTTCCGGGAGGGGTAACGATTTAGGTAGAAATCTGAATTGTTTTGTGGCAGGGTTCCATAGAGCAATATCTCTAGGAAGTTTTTGATACAAACAAATAATTCCATGACAAGAAGCAACCATTCTTACCGGGCGTTCACTCTCTAGAACCATGTCCCTAATCGGAATTCCTAAATCTTTGTACAACCAAGGGTAATCATCATTGGCAGTAGTAGTAGAACTGCCGGAGGCGGAGGATAACACAAAGAAGTGTGGTAGACGGTGCCGACCCATATTTGTAACACCAAGACGATTATATTGAAAGATGAAAGTACCTAGTTTATTTGTTGCCGCCGAATCGTTGTTGTTAATAGCATGGCGATGGATGAAATCAGAGCTTTCGATGATTGCTCGCCATGATTTGCAGACTGTCTTGAATCGCAATAGGGATATCACCGGTAGGCATATCAAAATCTGAATCAACAAATCTTCGACACTGAGAGGAGATCACCTTTGCTGCTGCTGCTTCCTTCCATGAACTTGATAGATCGACCGATTCGATAAATGAATACACTATTGTTTGATTGATTCAGGGAGTTTTTATTATACCAATCAATTGAATTTGGAGGTTAATTCTCATGCAAAGAACCTGACTTGCGTTCTAACCTAATAAATCTAACTAGGTAAATGAAAGATGAATGATCCCTAACTTTGATTACTCTCTCTCCGATTACTTTCCGGAATCAGTGCCTTTGTTTTCTTTAGGGACCCCAAACTAAGTCTAAGTTGTTATTTTGGATAATGCACGGGATCTACAACGTTGTTAATGATGGTACCGTTTGGTATACCAAGCCATTGGTAGAAAATTGTTTTGTCATATATGGACTCTGCTTTTGGTACGACCCCGAGTAACATCTATTAGCAGCTAAGCAAATCTAGTTGGTAGATTGGGTGATAAGAAATACAATGATGGGATACACTGACATATGGTACTGTAATTCTGATATATTCTGTTTGTCAAAATCTTTTTCAGTGGGAGGAAATACTAAGTGGGTAATTGTCCTTATCTACTGGCATTTTTAGAGATTTATCTCATGTTTATTTTATTTTATTTTATTTTATTTTTTTTTTTTGTGTCAATCAACATATTTCCATTCATTCAAATCAAAATAGTGATTACATGATCGCTTACAATAATAACAAAAACATCAAAAATACAAGATGATTAAACCCCTAATACAATTAAAGATACCAATTACAAGTACATCGCGAAGAGAAAGAGCGATAACCGTAAAGATACCCAATTTTTGTTTATGTAATAAGGAAAAATGATGGTATTATCGTAATCAATCCGACCATTTAATCGATTTCCTTCTTCTTTGATAACGAGATGCTCCTGAAAGAAAGGTGTACTTTTCCCTGTAATCTTGTATACCCAAACGAACCTGGATGCCATAAATCTCTTATGTTGAAAATAGATTCAAAGCGATACCTTGTTGAATTATGAATAGAAAGCCACGATCCGGCCATGGAGATATGAAAAAATCGCCCGCAAAGTGAAGAGACAATCTTCCAAAAAGACGAAGAAAAATCTCCCCAAATGGCGAAGAAATATAACCAGTTTATCACAGTGACACGATTGTCATAACCAGTTTATCCTTTTATGTCTCGGCCAAGACAACAGTCCAATAATATATACCATCACATGATGAACCATATATCCTCTTAAGTGTATAAATACCCAAATCACGAACTGAATTTAAAAGACGCGTTATTTGTGTACATGCTTTTCAGCATGATCACAAGACTGACGATTACAAGTTGGCAATATGTGTGGAAATGATGGGTGCAATATTGTAGTCCACAACCATCAGGGGTTAACCCAGTTGGCCAGGAGCCTGACTCTCAAGTAGGAGGTCAGCTGATCGAGTCTCCGCTCACAAGGATGGAGATCTCATGAAATACTCCTCTTATGTAAAATTTAGTTCACGTTCTTAATATAATGTATCTTCTTTCCTATTAAAAAAATATTGTAGTCCATGTCTATACATTGGCAACAAATTCATGGAAAAGGGGGCAAGTTAGTACCTTGTACGGTTTCCTTTTGTTATTGGAAACCTCCACATGTTAGCGTGACTCAAGAAAAAAATTTATACTCTCTTTGGATATTGGCGAGTGATAGAAGTATTGTAGCTAGTCTAGGAGTTCCCTGAACTTACGGCAGTGTGCGGTTATTATTTTCAATGAGTGACAACTGTGTATGATCTGTACTTGTTCGTACAAAGTTACCTACCGTCACACTTTTCCCTTTTTCTATTTTAGTGTAATGTCATAGTCGGTTTGTGACTATTAACTATAAGTAATTGTATTCTTCTCCAGTGTGAATTAATCAAAGAATCTTTTCCTTCATTTTCAATAACTCATCATGGTATCAGATCCATAAGAGCCTGATTTCTATTTCTTTTGCTTCCGCCATTACAGCCAGAAATTTTTCTTCAATACCTGCAAATTTTCTTGATTTTCTTTCACTATTTCTTCAAAGGAATCCAACATTTCAAAGATTCCTCTCAACACTATCTCTAATATAGTACCTTTAAAACTTCAAGATCATAATTTCTTAACTGGAAAGCTCTACTTTTACCTTTGTTCAAAATATTTAATGTTATTCGTTTTATTGACGGATCATATCCTTGTCCACTAAAATTTGTATATGCTTCTCGCAATGCTGATCCTGATGAAACGATTAATCGAGAATACACTCATTGGAATTCGAAGATCAAACCCTCATTCTCTGGATTCAATCGAATATCTTAGAAAATGTCATCTCATATGTTGCAAGACCAACAACATCGTTTGATCTCGGTAAAGCAATTAAAAGAGGTTTGATGTTGTTTCTTACACTCGGGTTCTTCAACTCATGATGAAATTGTCTTCTCTTAAACAAGGTAACACCTCTATCATCAACTTCTTGAATGAAATCAAGAAAATCTCAGATTCTCTTTCATCAGCTGGATCTAAATTGGTGACAGTGAGATGATAATCTATATTCTCAATGGTCTTAACTCAATGTTTGATTCTTTTTCAACCTCAATTCGAGTAAGAAATCCATCTATTACTATTGGAGAACTTCATAACCTTCTACTGAGTGATGAAATTATCCTAAAAGATAGATCTAAGTCAACTGTTCTTCCAGATGAATCAAAAGCTTTTGCATCTTATAGACCATAAAAACCTTCCTATCCACCAAGATTTCCTCCACCTCAACCATATCTTTCACCCAGATTTTCTCCATCATTTAGACCATCCACCTCTTACAGGTCCTCTACACCTTCATCCATCAATTCATCACCTTCTACTTCATACAACAATACAACACATTATACTTCATCTGCATCAAATTTTTCAATGAGACATCCATTTAACTCCATTACGATGCACCAAGATTCTATCGAATCCTTTTCTTGTCGATTCGCTTCAAACTCGGTCATACTTTGAATTGAATGTCATCACAGGATGAATTTTTCTTACCAAGGAAAGCCAGTTCCACAAAATTTACATGCTATGATGGCTTCAGCTGACATTCTTGGAGAAAGTCCATGGTATCTTTGATAGTGGTGCTACTAATCATATCACTCCAAATTCTTCTAACTTAACCGAGTGTCATAGGTTTACAATATAAATGAACAAGTTTCTACAGCCAGTGGTGAAGGTATGTCAATATCTGACATAGGTACTTCTACAAAAAAAACTATAACAATAAAGTTGTTTTACCAACTATATTACATGTACATACTGCTTCTCACAAGTTACTTTCAGTGCATAAGTTTACTAAGGCTAATAATTGTAGTATAACATTCGAGGCCGACAAATTCTATATTAAGGATTTCAAATCTGGGAGGAGTAATTTCCAGGGGCAGAGTAGGAATGAACTTTACCCAATGCATTTATCTGATACATCTAAAGCTTCATCAACATCTCCTTCTCATTCAGATGCTACTACAGTTCTTGTTGCTGTCAAAGTCTCTGCTTCAACTTTACACAAAAGACTTGGACATCCTTCTTTTTCAATCTTTACAAAGAGTTTGTCATAGGTTAGATGTTAACCTCTCAAAACAGCCTATCTTTTGCACCGATTGTCAGTTAGGTAGATCACTTAGACTATCATTTCAAGTTTCTTGTTCCAGTGTCCAATAAACCACTGCAACTATTGCACATGGATTTGTGGGGTCCTAGTCATGTACCATCTAATAGTGGCTACAAATACTATCGTAACATCATTGATGATTACAATAAATATTGTTGGATCTTTCCCTTAATGGAAAAATCATATTTTTCCTCAGTGTTTGTTAACTTTGCTACTCAAATTCAGAACTACTTTGAACTGAAGATTAAGACTATAAGAACATATGGAGGAGGATAATTTATATCTACTGAATTACATTCATTTCTAGTGTCTATTGGAGTTATTCATCAATACAGTTGCCCTCATACTCCAGAACAAAATGGAGTTGCTGAATCAAAACACAAACACTTAGTTGAAGTTGGAAGAACTTTATTGCTTCAAGATAATTTAGCTGATTCTTTCTGGTCTGATGCCTTTCAGACAGTCAATTATCTCATCAACAGACTAACAACTGCAAGTTTATCCTTTATTTCTACATATGAAGTTATTTATGGTTCTTCTCCAACTTATACCAATATGAGAGTTTTTGGATGTGCTTGCTATCCTTGGTTACAACCTTATGCACCTAACTAACACTACAAGAAAGTGAGTCTATTGCAACACTATTTTGCCACACATCAACATAGTCTCGAGGCTATAGGTAGGTTTTAGCCACAATACATAAAAAGTGTGGCATTAAGTGGGACCTTTTGCCATACCTATAAACAGTCGGGGCAAAAGAGTATGGTTTTGGCTCATGTACTTTTTAGATGTAGCAATAAATTTATTTTATGCCACGTTAGTGTGGCAATATGCACTAAGTAAAACAATTAATAAAATTTCCACTTTCTTTTGCCACACAGGCGCTGCTATGGATATTTATAAAGAATAATAATAAATAATATAATGGGTTTCTTAATTATAATTGGTTTCTTAATTAAAAAAAAAAAATATGAAAAGAAAACAAAGTGAGTTACTACACGTGATATCTCACGTGCCCATGAACATTACTTGGACGAAGAAAACAAAGAAAGAATCGATGGAGTTTTGAGTTCTTAGGCGGCTCCCTGAATGCAGAAGAGGTGAATTTTTTTTTTCCAAAATTGAGGTATGATTTCTTAATTTCATTTACGCTTGATCATATCTAAACTCGTATTGGGTATACTTTCCTAGATTTGGGTTTTTTTATGGTTAGGCGGAGCTTGAAATTCATCAAATTTATTTTTGATTTTCATCCCTAATTTTTTTTTTTGTTTTTTAATGTTTGATTTTTAATGCTTTTGAAATATATTAAATCAAGAGATGAAACAAAGATCTTGATTATTATCTGGTATGCGTGATTGTATGTAATTAATTACTTCTGTATTCAAGTATAGTTAAGATTTATGCTCAATTTTGTTTTCACAACTCTTTGGTGATGGTGCAGCAGTGTGTGTGCATCTTCATTGACATATGCGTCTTAATTTTTGAGTATAACTGTTAACAAAGTCGATTCTTAATCAAAATCAAGTTACCAAACGAAGAACTACACTTGAAAAATATCCTAATTAAGGTAAGCAGTCAGCCTTAGGGTGAGCTTGCCAATCTTCTTTACCATTGACAGATTAATGTAATGGTAAAAAATCTGAAGTAGGCTTCACTTAACGTTTCAAGCTAGAGATTCAGATGTCAATTATGTACAATTATGTTAAACTTAGATGCATAATCTCTTTGCCGCTGCTTGGTTCTAGTGGAAAAAAAATATGAAGAACTACCTAAATGTTGTACTTTTACCTACTTATGATTAGTTATGTTTCTGTTTTGTTTTGTGATTTTCTGTTTCCTTTCTATGGTGGAACAAGAGCAAGATAAATGGATTTGAACTTTTGTTAAGTAAGGGGGTAGGAAAGAAGTGTTTGTTCTTCTATCCCCGAGTATTTATTGCGTTCGATGCAAAGAAATCTCATGAGAGGGCAAAGTTATTGTTATGTGTCTCTTGAGTCTAAATTTGCTAAAGTTTCACCGCATATAGCTCATGGTCCATATGTTTGCAAGAAGTGTGGTGCTAGTTAATGAAGCTTTCTTTCACCTAAAAATGTGAACATTCTTTCTGATTTCTTTTTATACACCGATACTAACATCATATACAATATTCTCGCAGTTATTCTAAAGTTAGTTGCTCCACGATCACGTCCACTTGGAAATGATCCTTTAGGGATTGATGACTCTAATTCTTCAAAGAAGTAATCTTGATCCCCATAACCATATTCACTGTCGTCATCTTCATCGTCGTCATATTTCAGTCTCGGATCCATCTTCATTATCCATGTTTAATATACCAGCGCTTCCCCACTTGACGTTATTAATGCGGGATAAGAGTGCTCTGCGACTGTAATGTGACTGCAATTGCCTCGACCTTCTCTAAATGATCATCTGGCCCGAGTTCAATTTCATCCAGTAATAATGCCGTGCTCGACTCTATTGCCCTCTTCCATCTTGACAGAAATTTTGGGCTAGAGATTTCCAACTCAGTGACTAGTCTTTCATTTGCGCTATGCAACTCTCCTGAAAAAATTCCTGAAAAACCACACTGAGTTGTCAGAGAAGGAACCAACTTACATACATAACACAACAACCACAATAGCAGGGAGACTTACCGGTACATGATATTTCTCCCTGATTTTAAGTTTCAATGCCGCCTTCTGCAATAGGAATGTGGTACTGTAAATTGGAGATTCGAGTAGATTCATAAACATTTATGGTGATTGGTTTCTAACTTATAGAAAATTCAGTAGTGCGTTTGATATTTTATTATAGCAAAACTGAGGAATATTTTTAACCAACTTGACATATCAAATGACATAACCATTTCATCTTTCATATTGAATTAACGTGGGCTTTTTTTTTGTAGGAGCAGGTTGTTTTCTAGTTGCTTAGCTTTGTTGAGCATAGATGGATAAAAGTTGGATGCAGAAGGGTAGGTGCGACCCCCACTATTTCCGTGGTTGCAATGAATTCATAAATTTTGCTTGGTCTCATCGTACTCCTGATTTAGGTGAGAGTATTTTTTGTCCTTGTGTGAGATGCAATAATGTTAACTCCTTTTCAAAAGATGAGGTGAGAAAGCACATACAAGACTATGGAATAACACGTAGTTATATTCGTTGGACAAAACATGGGGAACCTGAAGAGGTAATTGATAATATTCAAGCAAGAGGTCATAAGTTTTACAGATGGGTGTGATATGCATGGGATGTTACAAGCTTCCTTCCACGAATCAAGGTTTTTCGGCTGGGATGAAGTTCCACAACAGCCCAATACAAATGGATCAAGTCACCATGATCGTGTTCCGGATGAGCTAGGAATGAGGATGCCCGTAAATTTTATAAGTTCTTTGAAAGATTTAAACACCGTTATACCGGATGTACCGGATACTTGAAATTATCTTTTCTTGTAAAGATGTTACACCATAAGTGTACTAATGGGTTGAGTAACAAAGCTTTTGACGAGTATTGCACTTTATTAAGGTCTACGAAAAGCTTTCCTAAGAGTATCCCTAAGAATTATTATGAAGCAAAAAAAACAACGAGATCTTGGTATGGAATGTGTTAAAATAGATGCATGCCCAAATGATTGTATGTTATATTGGAAGGAAAATCGTGATAAGGAGAAGTGCGACCACTGTAATGAATCTAGATGGATAAGCGGAACAAGTCAACCTGTACAAGAAGTAACAAGTGGAAAACACAAAATCAAGAGAAAAGTCGCAAAGGTTTTGAGATGGTTTCCGTTAATACCACGGCTTCAAAGGTATTTTATGGACCCTAAAACCGCAAAGGATATGATATGGCATGAAAAAGAGCGTACTGAGAGATGGTGTTTTAAGGCACCCAGCCGACTCGCAAGCTTGGAAAACCTTAGACGAAAAGCATCGGGTATTTGGTTCGAATCTCGCAATGTTAGACTCGGGTTGGCGAGTGATGGGTTCAATCCTTTTGGTGTTATGGGTACTTGTCATAGTACATGGCCAGTCTTTGTTGTTCCTTATAATTTGCCGCTAGGAGGAGAAGTGTATGAAGCAACCTTATTTTATCATGTGTCCGCTTATTCCCGGGGCCTAAGGGTCCCGGGGAATAATATTGATGTATATCTACTGCCACTAATCGAAGAGTTAAAGGAATTGTGGGAAAATGGAATTAAGACGTATGATGCTTATTCCAAGAGAACTTCCAAATGCGTGCAGCTCTCTTATGGACTATTAATGACTTTCAAAGCATATGCTAACCTTTCGGGATGGAGTACTAAAGGCTATCTTGCTTGCCCATGCTGCCACAAGTATACAAGTTCGGAAAGATTGCGAAATGGGAGAAAAATGTTTATTTGGGGCATCGAAGGTTCTTACCTATTGGTCATCCGTTTCGCAACAACAAGAGCTCTTTTAACGGTCGCAAAGAAAAGGATATCGCACCAAAGCCTTTAACGGGTGATGATGTGCTTAGGCAATTTCGTGGTTATCATCAAATCACTTTTGGCAAAGAAGAACATGCTATATGTGGGGAGAAAAGAAGGCGAGAAGACAATGAGTTGCCTCATAATTGGAAGAAGATTAGCATTTTCTTCGAACTCCCGCATTGGAAAGATCTTCTCTTGCGGCATAATCTTGATGTTATGCATACTTGAGAAAAACAACGGCGAGAAGGTAGGGACACTGTTGAACTTAGAGGGTAAGACGAAGGATAACTTGAACGCTCGGGAAGATTTGAAATTATTGGGTATACGGGGACCACTTCACCCTCAACCTTTGGGGAACAACAAATTCTACCTTCCTCCCAAAAAGTATACCATGTCTTTGGCGGAGAGGAGGAAAATCTGTCAATTCTTCCGTGACCTAAAGGTTCCCGATAGTTATTCATCGAATATTTCACGGCGCGTTCAGGTACAAGAATGCAAGATTCTGGGCTAAAGAGTCATGACTGCATGTTCTCATGCAACAACTTTTCCTGTTATGGTGCGTGGTATCTTACACGATGATGTGACCGAGAGTTTTAGTTGAGTTTTCTGATTTCTATAGTCAATTATGCTCCAAGACATTGAGAATCGAAGATTTGGAGACGCTTGAAAATAAAATGTATCTTACTTTATGCAAAATGGAGATGATATTCCCTCCTTCATTTTTCGATATTATGACTCACTTGCCTATTCATCTAGCAAGAGAAGCTATGATAAAGTTTGGATGTTCATTACCGGTGGATGTATCCTTATCAAGTTTCGAGTGAATTTACTTTCAATTTCCGATCACGATCAAGAAAATTAACAATTTTCCGGGTTACAAGTGGATTTACTTTCATTTTTTACGATTCCGATGAATCGGTATATTTAAATTCAAGAAGAGATAACTCGAGAATTAAGTAAACGAGCTTTGTGAACAATTTACTTTCAATTTCAGATCACGACCAAGAAAATTAACAATTTTCCGGGTTACAAGTGGATTTACTTTCATTTTTCACGATTCCGATGAATCGATATATTTAAATTCTATAAGAGATAACTCGAGAATTGATTAAACGAGCTTTGTGAATAATTTACTTTCAATTTCCGATCACGACCAAGAAAATTAACAATTTTCCGGGTTACAAGTGGATTTACTTTCATTTTCACGATTCGATGAAGATAAGTATATTTAAATTCTAGAAGAGATAACTCGAGAATTGATTAAACGAGCTTTGTGAACAATTTACTTTCAATTTCTGATCATGATCAACAAAATTAACAATTTTCCGGGTTACAAGTGGATTTACTTTCATTTTTCACGATTCCAATGAATCGGTATATTTAAATTCTAGAAGAGATAACTCGAGAATTGATTAAACGAGCTTTGTGAACAATTTACTTTCAATTTCTGATCATGATCAACAAAATTAACAATTTTGAAAATTGTTAATTGATTAGACAAGGTTTGCTAGCTAAGATTCTAGACACACTCAATTTTGATCGAGTGTATTTTTAATTTTGCGCTCAAGATTAACTAGCTTTTCGATTAACTAAAATTTTCTGATCCAGAAAATTAACAGTTTTCCGAATTACAAGTGTATTTACTTTCAGTTTTCCCAATTTCGATGAATAGATTTAAATTGTAGAAGACATAACTCGACAATTGATTAAACGAGATTGGTAATCTATGGTTCCGAACAAACTTAATACATGTTGAATGTATTTTTAATTTTGCGGTCAACGTTAACTAGCTTTCAGTTTTTTTATTAACTTCAATTTTCGATCAAGAAAGTTAGCATTGAACTTTCCCGATTTACAAGTGACTTAGTTTCAGTTTTTCCGATTCCGATGAATTAGCAAATCGAAATCCCTGAAGAGATAAATTGAGAATTGATTAGACAAGGTTTGCTAGCTAAGGTTCTGGACACACTCGATTTCTATTGAGTGTATTTTCAACTGCTACTCAAGATTAACTAGCTTTTCGATTTACGATCAAGATAAATTAGCTTTCAATTTTCCATTATACAAGTGGATTTATTGCAGCTTTTCCGTATTAAATGAATTAGTAGATCTTAAATCTTCAAGGAGTTATGTCGAAAATTGATTAAACGATGTTTGATAACTATGGCTCTGAATGCGCTCTATTTCAATTGGATAATTTTATGGTCAAGATTAGCTAGCTTTTTTGGTCCGATGAAAACCGAAAATCGCCATTCAAGAATAAAATTTTATAATAAATCGGTGATTTACTATTTACGGTCCAAATTATTATAGGTCAAGACGTCGTATAAAGCCCTTATACTGTTCAACATAAATGTGCTTCTTGCTTCCAAAAAAAAAAAAAAAAGTGCAAAAAAATAATATAAAATGTGCTTCTTGAAAATGTGCCATGTGAAACACGTCACATAATAAAGCAAAGTCACAAGGAAAAATATGACGTGAGGCAAAGTTCATTTTTCTTCCTCATGGATTTTATCAATCAATACAATTAGAAAAGGAAAAGGAAGTTATTTCCCATGGACCACGTGTCTTTTTTTGTTTTGATAAAAGAGGGTGGCGTACACGTGTTTCCTGTAGCTAACAAAACCAAGAAACATCTTATCTTCTCCACACCCAAACCCCGTATTTTCTTCATCTCCTAGCTCTGCAAACCCTAGAACTTTGTTTACAAAATTTCGCACCAAAATTTCCCTCTAAAATTTTCGTGAAAATCAAATTCCCACTAAAATCCCCAAAGTTCGCTCAATCCCCAAAGTTTTCGCATCTTCTCAAATAAAACAGATTCAATTTTTCTCTCCAAAATGGAAGAAAACATAAAATCTCTCCAAACCCTAAAAATAACTTCTATCTTCTCATTTCCAAATTAAAAAGGAAAACTCGTTATCTCAAATCTCGCAGCTCTTGAATCACACCCAAAATCCCATAAAAAAAAGATCACTTACGTAAAGACTTGAAATCGCTGATTTTCTCTCGAACATCAAAAGGTATAACCCTAATTTATCATTTCTCATGTATTAGTACCATTCTGCATAGATAATCATAAGTTATTCTCCGAGTATTTTGCCATAATTTTTGTCTAGAGATCTACACAACACTCCCCGACTAATTTGGGCCACTCTCCAGAGTCTCATAGCGAGTCAATTTGTCACATCTCCCTAAAGTTTCGATTCGGGTTTCCTCTATTTGGGTTTTAATGTTTTTAATGTTTGTTTTGTAGGTTTTTTTTTCATTCCATCTCGAAGATGCACTCTGAAGAAGAGTAATTTTTCAATCCCTATTATTTTATTTTATTTTTTTTTGTTCTTTTCTTGTAGGATTTATTTGGTTTTCCTGGTTCTCATGTTGATTGTTAGGGCCATTGAGTCTGATTCTTAATTTATCCTGGATTTGGGTTTGGTTCTCATTGTAAAGTGTCTCATTGTGTCTGTATGTTCTTTCTAATGCTCTGGTGCATTTGCTTGAGTTTCCTAATCTATATTCGTAAAGTGCCTTCTGTTTTAAAAGATAAAACCGTGTTGCATATCTATTGACTAGCTAGCTATCAGTTTATTTCGATAGCCGTTCGATTAAGTTATTTGTCTTACCATCTCCGAATAAATTATCATGGCGTATGGTTGGATATCTTTTCATTCATTCGTAGATTATATAGTCGTCTCTTTCTGATTTTCAGGAGTATTTCGTATAATTTAGTATTTTCCTTAAACCCAAGCAGGGACTCTGTTAATATTTCTGTATTATTGATTCTATAATATACTCCATATGTTTGTGGTTTGGTTCTCATGTTCCCTTGTTCAGTAGTATAATATGTTACCTTTAACTATGGTCAAATGAAGAAAACACATATTTTCTGATCAAGCTTATCTCTTTGGTTTTCTTATGTTTTGATTTCTTTTTGATTTTGATTTTTTTTTTTTGGTTTGTATGGTTCTTATGAATGCAAAATCAGCAAAATGGTGAGCATGGTGAGCACTTCAACACCTTAGCTACTGGTACAATACTAAATTGTTTTCTTTTAATCTTTTACTTTATGTAGGATGTATTTTAGTAATACCATAGATTGCTAACTTTTCTCTCCAAGCAGCTGTCCCCGAAGAGAAAGGTCCGACGTGATACCACTCTTGCATCTTTTATAGCAAAGCGGGAAGAAAAGACAAAAGTTGATTGGGATGGAAAACCTAAAGGAGCCAATCAAGTGCGATATTTCGACGCCATTGGGGTATTGCTAAAACAATCTAGGAGGTTCAACTGGACCAAGCACCGGGATAAGCAGGATACGATGGCGAAGGACTGGGTGTGGGGCGAACTTCAGGTGAACATACTTAACAGAAGTTAATATTATGTTTGTTTACTTTGATGATTTGAGACTCATACTAGCTCTTTGGTGTAGGGTGAATTATTGGTTCTTGGCTTAGATGCACAATGACGATATTTTAAATAGGCTAATATTTTAAAAGAGGCTTAATCATTTTTAACGTGCACCTCATACCCCTTTTGTGGTGGCTAACTTTGAAATTAGCTTTAGTATTGTTTGGTTAAAATGTTGTGTTTTATTGCGACTAATACCATGACTTGGTGCAAATAAGTAATGAAAATAGTCTACATAAATGCCTAATCCGATAAAACTAGAAATGAATAGATCATTTGTTCTTTATGAGATTTCACGGGTACTTTGATATAAACCTTGGTATTGAGTACTTCCACTATATTATTTTTACTCTCATTTTGTTGCATGTTCTGTCCTTATTTCGACCACGGAGTCAGTTATTTTTGTGGCTGCTATAAACGATTTTGGAATTAGTCTTGAGTATCTAAAAATCTCTTATGTGCTCATTTTGGTGAAACGTTTGCTTAACATAAAATTGATTGGGATTTATTATTTTTGATATTTTGCTAGTTTAGGTTGTGTTTAGTTAGATTTCTACATGTTCATTGTAAGAGATCAAAATTCTATGATGATTTCATTTGCTAAAGAGGCGTTCGGCTCTTTACTGTGCCATTCAAGTCATAGAAGTCGTAGCAGATGTACTTGTATAATATGAATGCCGACTTTTCATTTTCCTTGACTAACATATTCATGTGAAGTTCCGGTTTTATAAATGCAAATTGTTGTATATATTTAAGAAACCAAGTTTACCGCCCAAGTACAAAAATAAGCCAGTAAAAGTAATCGAGATGTGCATGATTGAGATTCTCAGAAAACCAACTAGATTGACTACCGACATAGGTTAACTTTCAAAAGGAAAGATGAGAAACCAACTAAGGAGGTCACCTACGCCAAGAACACTAAGAAACAATTTATGTGTAAACTGCACTT
This sequence comes from Papaver armeniacum, assembly GCA_023531295.1. Taxonomy (NCBI): domain Eukaryota; kingdom Viridiplantae; phylum Streptophyta; class Magnoliopsida; order Ranunculales; family Papaveraceae; genus Papaver; species Papaver armeniacum. The sequence goes on from JAJJWW010002284.1 coordinate 29,887, forward strand.
CTTCTCAATGAATCAACAATTTATGTGTAAGCTTTTTTTTGTCAGAGACGGAGTCTATTGAGCGCATCATTGTACATTGTTTTGCTCAAGGAATATGATCTTATTTCATTAGTGATGTCAAGGAGAAATGGTGTTTGGCTCTCACGTTGACTTGGGTGCGGCATTTTTTTTAGCCCCCCTCATTTTGAAATCTTGGCTCCGCCACTGAACTTATCTTATCCATTTTTCCTTATAACAGCTCTTTTAATCATTTTTGTATGATAAAATCCTACTCTAAAGATGGCTGCAAGTTCACTGGACTCTAATTCTACATAAAATTTTGTTATGTACGCAATTGAGAATAACTTAAGCTACGAAAAATTACTCGTTTAGTCACGTCAATGATTTTGTGGGATCATCAAATAAATATTGCTATGAACTCGTTGATTGGTCACGTCAATGATTTTGTTATCCTATTTTGACACTAAAGGCGAGGTGTTTTTCCTGTTGGTTGTTTCTTATCTCTTGGAGTATTTAATTAGATGAATGTTCACAGATATAGTCACCACAAGCTTTCATTTTTTGTCTATTTCAGGATTTGTTCATAGTAGATGAACTTTATAAAACTGCCACCCTCTCTATTGCTGGTGATATATTTAGGGGCAAGAAAGGTACATGGAAGGCAAAACACTTTACGCGGCATGATACAATCTGCAGATCGTCTTGCAGATAAACCAGATGCATTAACTGAAGGGGAGTGGAAGGATCTCGTGAAATTCTGGGAAACTGATGCAACACACCAGGTAAGTTCACACATCTTATATGTATGGGTTTATGTTTTGGTTATACATTCATTTCTAATTAATTCTGCCTTGTATATTCGTAAGAAATTTTCCGAACAAAATGTCAAGAGTAGAAGCTGCCAACAAGTAAAGCACACAATGGGCAGGAAAAACCACGCTCGATGCAAAGCTGAAATGGTACATACATAAGTTGGTCTTTACAACCACTTTTCACTTTGCAACTTTAAAATTTTTTGGAGTTAAGTAAGGACACATGAACCTGTAAAAATTAGAAGTTTTCTATTTGTAACTGTACTTAGGCATGTCTTTCTTTTCGCATGTTTTAGAATTTGTTGATCATCCGGATGGCTTAGCTGTAAATTGCTAAACCTTGTCAAGAATTGGAATATCATATGCTAACGGACGATGGATAGTGTCTGAAGTTTTCTGTATGAAGTTTTCATATGAATTTTGCTTTCAATTACTATTATTCATTGTACGTGATGGAATTTGTTTTCGAAGATAATGGAGGGAACCCACTAACCGATGGTGATGTGTTCATTAAAACCCATGTGAATAAAAACTGGAAAAGCTTTGGACCCAATTTCACAAGGCTTCATAGTAAGTATCTGTTTTTAGTAAGGTTTATGAACTTCTTATCATAGAAGATAAGATCTTTTATCCTAAATTTTTAAAGATCCACATAGGTCCAAATGAGGGAACAATCGGGGTTGGATGAGAATGGGTACGATGAGAATGGTAACCAACAACCAATTAGTGATGAAGTCTATGGAAACGCAGTACCTACAACAAGGTAAAACGTGTAAGAGCCGAAAGATATCCAGACATGTTCTAGTTATGAGAGAAATGGAGATTTTGAGAGACGAATGAAAGAGCGGGAGGAAGATTTTGATAAAGCGAATCGGGGAACGAGATGCGAGAATGGGAGGAACGACTAAAAGCACGTGATGAGGAGGCTAAGATGCGTGAGAACAAAATGTTGGAGTATGTTAGATTGTGCTGCAGCCGGAGCATTTTTGAGTCGGGGCAATTTTCAGGACCTTCAGATTACCACTTCAGACCTGCGCAGCCACTATTTGCACCTTGGGAGCAGCCTTACAGACCTTTAGACCAACCTAATAGATCTGGGGAGCAGCCGTATAGACATGAGGAACATCTTGTTAGACTGCGCATCGGCCTCTTACTGGACATGATGGAGCAACTCGTTAGACCTGCGGAGCAGTCTAACAGACATGAGGAGCAACTGTACAGATCTCAAAATGATTGTAAGTATCTTTTTCCCTGGTTTTCAATTTATAGAATTTCGACTATATCAAACAAACATGTGAAATAACTTTTAAGTGGTCACAATTGTTGGATAGTCGTAGATGGTATCTACTCTTTGCATGTTGGTGTTATATTTAATATTTTTCTTATAGCCCAATCTTTTTAGACATGATGATTCTCTGCCATTCTGTGATGTTCTTTTTCCTTCTTTGGTGTTTGTTTTGATCTGTTTAGCAGGAGCGCGAGGCCTAGCAGTGGACGTCTGGGATGGATTTAGCATGGAATAGGTCTAGTTTGAAGTTTGAAGTTTATTTGTTGAAGTTTAAAGTTTCTTTGAAGTTTGTTTACTTGAGGATTGTGTAAATCTTTTCTTATGTCAAAGTTGGAATCACCATACTTTGTAACAGATATTTGTTCCCTTTAATTCAATTTGAATTCTTTGTTCTAATTTAATTCATGTGAGTAAAATGCTTTTTTCTTTATACATCTTTGTTGTACAACATCCCTTTTATGAACATGTTGTCGCACATTAAGGTGTTGCAATAGAAATTTTGTTGCTGCACTCACGGCATTATTGCATCATCAGTTGTGTGGCAACAAATTTTTAAAATAAAACAAAATTGGAAATAAATGAATAATTAAATTAGAAAAATGATTTTTTTGCTCATGTTATTGCCTCACCTTTTTGGTGTGGCAACAGATTTTTAAAATAAAATTAAATTAAAAATAAAATAATAATTAAATTAGAAAAAACCTTTTTGCCTCATGTTATTGCCTCACCTTTTGGTGTGGCAACAAATTTTTAAAATAAAATAAAATAGAAAATAAAAGAATAATTAAATTAGAAAAATGTCTTTTGCCTCATGTTATTGCCTCACCTTTTGGTGTGGCATAAAACCTATTTATTGCTTCAGTACACTTAAGGTGTGGCAATAACTTCTTGTCACACGGTTTGTTTCCACACAAGTGTGGCAAAAAGTTTTTATGTGGCAAAAGGTTGTTGCCACACAAAACATGGGTTCTGCCATACGAACGACGTGTAGCAACAGACCCACTTTCTTGTAGTGTAACTTGCTCCTAGAAGAAAGCTCGTGATTTTTCTTGGATATTCACAGTCTCACAAAGGGTATAGGTGCTTTGATCCTCAAACCAAAAGGGTTTATCTATCTAGACATGTTCAATTTGAAGAACATCACTTTCCATCTCTAGCTTGTAAGCTATTTGATGTCTCAAATCCATCTTCACAAAAAGATTTTTTTCATAATGCAAATGATAACTCACAGCTGCAAACAATTCTCGCAACTCAACTCCGACAAGTCCGAGAGTTCAACAATTGCAAAGTGGATTATATCATTCAGTCAGATACTCACATTTTTCCAGCTACAGATGTATCTTCATCAGCTTGTACTTCTACTTCATCATCTACATCTTCTTCCTTACCTGAGTTACCTGTTCATACTTCCACAACAAGACACAATATGATAACTAGATCAAGACATGGTATTTTCAAGCCATAGGTGTATTTTGCTACTAAATATCCTCTCCCAGCTACATTTTTTACCAACATTACACCTCTTGTACCTACTTCTTATTCCCAGGCTATCAAACATCCAATGTGGATACCTCCATTACACAAAGAATATACATCTCTGAAAGATGCAGGTACATGGTCTTTAGTACCACCTCATTCATCTCAAAATGTAGTAGGATGTAAATGGGTCTTTAAAGTGAAGTACAACCCCATGACACTCTTTTGAGACTGAAAGCTAGATTTATAACAAAAGGATATCACCAACAGGAAGGCCTTGACTACACTGAGACTTTCAGTACAGTTGCAAAACCTACTACCATAAGGTTAGTTCTTTCTTTGGTTGTTCATCATGATTGGTCTGTTAAACGACTAAACATTAGTAATGCATTTTTGCATGGGGACATAAATGAAACTGTTTTCATCACTCAACCTCCTCAGGGCTTTCAAGACAAAGATCATCCCGATTATGTTTTCAATTGCATAAATCAATTTATGGCCTTAAACAGGCACCAAGGGCCTGGTATGAAAAGTTGATGAATACTCTTCTATCTCTAGGCTTCACCACTTCTTTAGCTGATACTTCATTATTCATCCACAAATTCGGTTCTTAGATTACTATGGTACTTATCTATGTGGATGATATTTTGATAACTGGCTCTTCTTCTTCATTTTGTGATCAAGTTATCACTTTATTGAGTACAAAATTTCCAGTTAAAAATCTTGGACAAATTCATTATTTCTTAGGTCTAGAGATTAAGAGGAACAGTTCATCTATGCATTTATCTCAGTCCAAATATGTTCTTGATCTTCTCAAGAAAACAAACATGATGGGAGTTAAACCTTGCTCTACACCGCTATAACAAATACTAAACTCGGCTCAACAGATGGAGAACTATTGTCTGATCCTACTGAATTTAGATCACTTGTTGGTGCATTACAATACATCACTTGGACTAGACTTGAAATCAGCTACTCAGTTAATCAAAGTTTGTCAACATATGAGTCAACCAACTACAACTCATCTCACTGCTGCCAAAAGGATTCTCAGATATCTTAAAGGAACTATTGATTTTGGTATTGTTCTTGAAGGTCTACAAGCATTATCATCTTATTCTGACTCGGACTGGGCTGGGAATCCAGATGATAGGAGGTATACTAGTGGTTTTGTGTATTATTTGGCTCCAATACTATATCCTAGTGTTGATGGTGGTTTTTAGACAAAGGGTAAAATCGTAAAACCCCAAATAACCTAATGTCATGAAGTGACACATTTATTAGGACATTTAATACATGTAGTCAGTAATTAATAGCGGGTATTTTTTCAATTTAGGGTTACAAACGAACAAAACCCTAATTCCCCTCGTGCCCAATGGCAAGTCATGCCGACCACACCTAGCCCAAGCTAGTCGCCTCTCGTGCCAATGGCAAATCATGCCGGCCACACCAAAACGCCATAGCATGCCAACCATGTTAGCCGCAACCCGTGCCGATGGCAAGTCATGCCCCACACCTAGCCCAAGATAGCCGCACCTCGTGCCAATGAAAAATCATGCCAGCCATACCAAAACGCCAAAGCATGCCAACCATGTTAGCCGCACCTCCGTGCCAATGGCAAATCATGCCACCACACCTAGCCCAAGCTAGCCGCACCTCTGTGCCAATGGAAAATCATGCCTGACCACACCAAACGCGCCAAGGCATGCCAACCATGCTAGACGCACCTCCGTGCCAATGGTTTCATGCCGCCCACATTTAGCCCGAGCTAGCCGCGCTATGCCAAACGCACTCCGCCTTGGCCATAGCTACGCTAGTCACGTCACGCCAAGCCAAGCACTCGGCTTGGCCCTAGCCACGCCATGCCAAAATGGCGCCGCGCCTAGGCTTGCAAACCATGCAACCTAGGCCAAATCGGCCATGCATGCCATTGGCACATGCCAACGCTCGGGTAGCTTTTCCTACCAAGGCGCGACCCAAGTTGGCCATGCATGCCATTGGCACATGCCAATCCGCTCTGGTAGCTTTTCCTACCAAGACACGACCCAAATTGGCCATGCATGCCATTGGCACATGCCAACACGCTACGGGTAGCTTTTCCCACCGGGCGCGACCTAAGTTGGCCACGCATGCCATTGGCACATGCCAACACGCTCGCGGGGTAGCTTTTCCTACAAAGGCGCGACCCAAGTTGTCCACGCATGCCATTGGCACATGCCAACACGCATCGCTGGTAGCTTTTATTACTAGGCCACGGCCCTAATGGCCGAGCATGCCATTGGCACATGCCAACACACATCGTTGGTAGCTTTTCTTACCATGCCATGGCCCTAATGGTCGAGCATGCCATAGGCACATGCCAACACGCATCGCTGGGTAGCTTTCTTACAGGACATAGCCCTAATGGCCATGCGTGCCATTGACACATGCCAAATGCGCACATTTGGTAGCCTAACTTGCAAACCGTGTAACCTACCACCAAGGCATTCCACACACGCCATTGGCACTTGCCACACACGTCACTAGCAGCTCTGGCATTGTCACTTACACTCAACGTACAAGCTACCACCAAGGAATTCCGCACATGCCACACAACGTACAACCTACCACCAAGGCATTCCGCACATGCCACACACGCCACTAGCAGATCTGGCATTGCCACTTGCACTCAAGGTGCAACCCGCAACAAAGGCATTCCGCACATTCCAATGGCACATGCCACACGCGCCACTAGCAGCGCCACTTGCACTCAAGGTGCAACCAACACTCGAGACATCAACGCAAGGCGGGGATGCTCGGGGTTTTGGTTTGGCGGTCTGACTTGCGGCGTACATTACGTTCACATTAAGAAAGCGTGAATAGGAATAAAGCGGTCAAATAAATGAGGAAATAATGATGAAAACGTTTTCACCCATAACCACCATGCGGTTACCACCTCCTCCCATTATTTCACCCTTTATTGTCTTCCTTCATGAGGCCAGAGTACGTTTCAATCTCGACTTGTATAAATAGGTCTTACCTATTTCACCGCTGCACAACAAGTCTCGGTAAAGAGAGAAAATACAACACTCTTAAAAAGGCAACTTTGCAAGCTCTCCAAAAAGCTTTCATCTCTTGCAAGCTTCCTAAGCTTTCACTTTCGATACAAGTCGAGATACTACTCTCCTGCACTATTCTAGGTCTCAACACCTTTCTTTGCTTCCCTCCCCAAATCAACCCTTCTCCTCCACTTTCAGGACCAGCAAGTCCGGAACGGCCATTTCTTGGTTTAGGCCAGACTTGTACGTATTGATCTCTCGAATCTATAAAGTGCTCACGTGCGGCACATTTGTTTAGGGTTTAAACCAGTTTCACTCACCTACCGAATTTACCGAAATCGGCGGAAACGATTTTCACCTATAAACACCTGGTCATCTATGAAGTAACCAACATTTTCTAGGAGTTCAACAGAAGCTGAATACAGATCCTTAGCTCATACTGCAGCTGAGGTTCTTTGGGTTTGTCAACTACTGAAGGATTTGGGTGTCTTTCTTGATACTTCTCCTGCTCTGGGATGTGACAACAAAGGAGCCATTGCATTAGCTTCAAATCCTCATTTCTTCATAGTAGAATGAAGCATGTTGTTATAGACTTTCACTTTATTCGAAAACTACTTCCAGTCCAAATCTTTGCGGGTATTTTATATTTCTACGGATCATCAAATTGCTGATGTTTTTACAAAAGGTTAAAAGCATCCGGGTTTGAATTTCTAAGGCACAAACTGAGTGTTCTGGATCCTTCACAGCTCAGTTTGAGGGGGGCTGATACAAATATTGTAGCTAGTCTAGGAGTGCCCTGAACTTATGGCAGTGTGCGGTTATTATTTTCAGTGAGTGACAACTGTGTATGAGTTGTACTTGTCCGTACATGTTACCTACCAGTCACACTTTTCCTACTTTTCTATTTTTGTGTAATGTCATAGTCGATTTGTGACTATTGACTATAAGTACTTTATATTCATCTCCAGTGTGAATTAATCAAAGAATCTTTTCCTTCATCTTCAATAATTCATCAGCGAGGAGATCTATGAAAAAGTACAACTACCAAAAGAAGTTTTGATCAATGATCCACTAATGTTTCTGGGAGGGTTGGGAGGCTGCCTTTGCGTTACTTGTCAGCTCGTATATTAGTGGTGTTAGGATCCATTTTGAATTTTGTGGGGTGCTGAAACAATTTCGCACTCACCATCCATTGCACAATTTTTAGGAAACATTTTTTAGGAAACAATAACAATGTCATAAGAAGCAACGACGCAAATATACTTGTAGTACAAATTCAAGTTTAGTAGAAGATAATTGTGTAATAAAAATCTGTGAAATGAACCACTGGAGCCTAGTTCGGTGTAGTCCATGCCTTAAATGTACGAAACTCATGGTGGGAAAGCGATATGTGCAGGAGCTTCTCTTATTACATCATGCATCCTCATAATATAGCGGCATTCTGGGCAAGTACCAGCAAGATAACCATATAGTCTTAAGAAAAAATTTTGCCTTTCACGATCAAAAATAAAATACCATATGAAGAAAAGATAATTTCAGAAGCATAACATGAGAGTAACTAATCATCCAAATAATTCATAATTTTACTGGGCAAGTACATACAAATCACAATGTTGTATCATGAGGTAGATGGGAACTAAGCTCTCCTTATAGATTTCAGCCATCTGCACTAATACATCACTGAAACTGACATTAGCAATTTGTATATCTTTCATTTCCTGAGTTTCCAAGTTGTATGACATGAGACCATAACCATCTGAACCCCGCAAAATACCACATAACCCATCCTTCGAAATCGCCATAGGACCAAGACAACTGTGAGGCTGAAACATATTAGTCTCATACAGTTTAGTCCAGGAGTATTCATTGTCGTCATTCAACACATATACTTGACATTTGCGATCAACGGGCAGTAGATGAGTAACACAAATAATTTTTCCATCTTTTCCTCTGATATCCACCGAACATCATCCGTGGGAGCTGGTATAATTTTGTAAGTTTCATTGCTGAAATCAAATGATAAGTTAGAAATCTACCAAATTTTTCTACCGGGAGGGTAACGATTTGGGTAAAAATCTGAATTGTTTTGTAGCAGGGTTCCATAGAGCAATATCTCTAGGAAGTTTTTGATGCAAACATAAAACTCCATGACAAGAAGCAACCATTGTTACCGGGCGTTCACGCTCAAGAACCATGTCCCTAATCGGAATTCCTAAATCTTTGTACAACCAAGGGTAATCATCATTGGCAGTAGTAGTAGAACTGTCGGAGGCGGAGGATAGGTGCCGACCCATATTTGTAACACCAAGACGATTATATTGAAAGATGAAAGTACCTAGTTTATTTGTTGCCGCCGAATCGTTGTTGTTAGTAGCATGGCGATGGATGAAATCAGAGCTTTCGATGATTGCTCGCCATGATTTGCAGACTGTCTTGAATCGCAATAGGGATATCACCGGTAGGCATATCAAAATCTGAATCAACAAATCTTCGACACGGAGGAGGAGATCACCTTTGCTGCTGCTGCTTCCTTCCATGAACTTGATTGATCGGCCGATTTGATAAATTTATACACTATTGTTTGATTGATTCAGGGAGTTTTTATTATACCAATCAATTGAATTTGGAGGTTAATTCTCATGCAAAGAACCTGACTTGGGTTCTAACCTAATTAATCTAACGAGGCAAATAACAGATGAATGATCCATTACTCTCTCTCTCTCTCCGATTACTTTCCGGAGCCAGTGCCTTTGTTTTCTCCTAATCTGCAACGTTGTTAATAAGGTTACCATTTTGCTCGGGGCCTGGGTATACCAAGCCATTGGTAGAAAAATGTTGTCAACAATCAGCAGCTAAGCAAAGTCACCCTGTTTTAGTCTGATTTCTAGGTAGATTGGGAAATAAGAACTGTAATATAGATATACTTTCTGAAAATATTCTGTTTCTCAAACTCTTTTTCAGCGGAGGAAAAATACTAAGTGGGTAATTGCCCATAACCTGCCTTCTAATAAAACCCTTGCTTTTCAAAATAAATAAATAAATACAATCACAGTGACGCAATTGTCGTAACTGGTTTATCCTTTCATGTGTCGGCCAAGACAACAGTCCAATAATACCATCACATGAAGCCATATATCCTCTTAAGTGTTTAAAGAAGGACCCAAATCACTGATAAGTAAATTTAAAAGTCGCGTTATTTGTGTACATGTTTTTCAATATGACCATAAGACTGACGATTGCAAGTTTGCAATAGGTGTGAATAATTATGGCGGCAATACTGTAGTCCATGTCTATACATTGGCAAAAAGTTCATAGGAAAAGGGGCAACAAGTACCTTATCGGTTTCCTTATGAGTATAAATCTGTGGTGCTTGTTAATGGAAACCTTCGCTGGTTATCCCAAGAGAAAAAATTTATACTCTGTAACTTTGGGTATCAGTGAGTAAAGCTTTAAACAAATACAATTACCAATTAACCTTCTTCTTCTTCTTCTACTACTCTCTAACTCTGTATTGGATCCTTTCTTTAATGCTACTAGTATAACACGCCTGCCGGCTTTTTGTTCCGTTGCGAAACCCATAAAACGAAGAGTAACAAACTAAAACACTTCCTTGCACGCAAATTCAATCCATAAATAAGCATTTATAATTAAGAGTTAGGTTCTACAGAGTGTAACATTCAGCACACTGTAATAGTTGTTGGAATTTTTGAATAGAAATATGAATAGGTGTGTCAACTCACTTGAGTCTTTTCAACATTAGTGTCTTATCCCAAGGGATGTGACTCTCCATTAAGGGTTGTGACTCTTCATGAAAGGATTTCTCAAAGAGTCACCTCTAGCCTATATAAACCCCACTCTATGTTGTAAAAGGCGCCGGGCGCTCGCCCTAGGCGCCTAGGCGGGCGAGGCGCCCGAAGGGGCGCCTAACAAGAAAAAGCGCCAAGGCGCCAAAATAAAACTAAATTCTGTTTTTTTTTTTTAAATCTCGGCGCTCGCCTTGGGCGCCTTAGGCGCTCTAGGCGCTAGGCGCTGGATTGGCGCCTCGCTCGCCAGGCGCCTTTTACAACATAGACCCCACTCATTCTCCATTGCAAATGTATGTTTTTAGAGTCATAAATCTAGTACTAGAAATTTAAGAGTTTGCATGTGTCTTCAAGAGTTAAAGAAGAGTTTGTGCTACATCCATTCGCGTCATTGTTCGGTGTTATCGAAGTGTCAAATGAAAAACATCGAGGTATTGTTGAATGTTGGAGACATGTGCCGCTAAATCTGTAATAGCATTATATACTGGGCATCAAATGTCTTAAGCAAAGAGATTACTTCGCCTCAATACACCCAAGTAAGTCTGTTTTAGTTTTGTGATTGATCATCTCTTTTCTATCATTCTTTTCTTGTTTTGTTGTTGGTATTACGAGATGTAATACATAAGTGAAAACCGTGTTACAAAGAGTTGTAACGGATCGGTGGATAATACACGAGTTGTATTAATGGAGAATCGGTAACAAAGACATTTATCCAACAATCTTAAGACATTTTGACTATCTTTGTTACTGATTATGTGTTTAACTTTTAAACATTAAACTACGATGTGAACTTCGATTTTGATCAAATAGCATATGGATGTTTGACCCAAATCACATAAGAGATTATGGTGTCTGCTTTCTAGACACCATCGGTTGGATTAAATATGTCTCCGGCTCGAGACATGCTTTGTTCGGATGCTTTTGGTGTGGGCCTTGCCTGTCAGAAGGGCTAACTACTAGAGTTAGAACATGGAAGGCTGTTGTTTGGAACAACAGAAACTTGCCTAATGTGTTTGCAAGTTCCCTGTTTATTCCCTCCACAAGTACACAGGGTTTTTTGATTGACGGTTCTAATTTTTGAATTTATTATTTGAAAAATAAAAATAAAAATAAAAGGCACCATTTACGTGTGTACTATGACTTTCATTGGCCAAGGCGTAAACGATGTATCTTTTCATGTGGCTGATCACGATAACTGCCCATGTGAACTACACGTTTAAGGCTTATTGCAAGGTTTTTCCATGTTGCCGAATACGTGTATATACTTGAATATTCAACATTCAGTATAGAAATGGATTTTGGTTGGCCATCCATTAGTAAGTGACTCGAGTACAAGGAAACTCTTTCGGATCACGGTTTAACCACTTTATTTCTAGCTTGTGGAAAGCCAGTAACAATAAAGTGTTGACATGGAGGGAATAGGATCATTAAAAGAAATGAATTCTTAATTCTCATGTATTTTAGGTTGTGGAGGGATGCTATAAGAATAGCACAGTTAAGCTCCAACTATTGGTCCCTGCAACTCGTCTATCCAGAGTTAATACGAGAATTGTTCCGAGATGAAATATTTTTGGATCGGTGTTAATTGCTAGATTTCTATGATCTGGAAAGCAGGATCAATGACGGTACATTGATTAGACGGGGACTTATGAAGGCAGTTATATTTTTGTATTTGAAATGTAAATTTTGAATTCAGAGATGCATATGCTTCAGAAAGAGAAATCCCATAGGAGAATATCTAGTGGTGAAGAGATGGAACCTCTTGGTTGGGATAACCGTCTCGGATCAATTTGAATTGACTTGGAAAGGCGCTATCAGAGAGGATATCTGATATATGCGACTTTTCAAAGTTCAATTAATTTGAATTGAATTTCCTATTGGCCCCTTTTGGTAGTAAAGCAGACCATTGTTACCAAATAGAAATATGGATCATTCGAAGGGAATGATAAAATCTCTGATTCCAGAGCAACGAAAGGGTTGGTATTGTTGAAGCGCCCCTGTTGACTTGTGAAGCAAATCAAAGTCACAAAATTTGGGTGTGGATCATGGATGGAAAACATTGGTTGTGATGCTAAGCATGTTTGTAACCGCCTGGTTTACTGGGAATTTCCCCTACTTGTACCCGTTGGTCTGAAAGGATGCAACAATGCATCTCTGGATTGGATTTGTCTAATCTCAAAATTCTAGGATTGGGTCCATTCATGGCAAGATGTCGACCCTCATAGAATAGATAAGTTGATCCTTAACGGTGCCAGTGGTTTCATGAAAGTTTTGTAATGATGATGAAATATAGGGGCACAAGGGATTGAAATTAGTGTTCCGGAGACTGCAGTTTAATTACTTAACTGTATGTGAGTATGCAGTTGTGAACATCTCGAATGGGATATAACAGATTCATGACGTACAGACGGTATCGTAGTCTTCATGGAATTGGAATCAGTAGATTCTGAAAAAGTGGTTTAGATGGTAAACCTTCTTTGGAGAACACACAGACTACCAAGTATCAAGAATACTAATACGAATTGTATCTCTTTGGAATTTGGTATCAAATTAGAAAACTGTGTAAATAAGACATAGTAACAATGAAGTATTCAAATTGAATGACTTCTTGTCTTTAGTGATAAACATTGTTTAAGCAACTTTTGATGTCTTCTCATGCATCCTTTCGTTCGAAGATGAACATGGTTGGCATGATCTTAATAATTTGGAGCAGTTTCTAACTCAAGGTGAGAAACATCATTTTTGGAATTTGTTGCTCGTACTGAACATTCACTATGAGGAGATGTCTCAATTTCCATCAACACCAATTTGAAATTAAAATGGGCGTAGATGGTAGAGTACTGCTAGTAACAGGAAATTAAGAACATGCGCATGAATCTATTGATTCAAGGATGACTCGAAATGTGGGGAGTCATGTCTTACATAACAAGGAAGAACATTGAACTCCTGTGTTAGTTTGAGTTGGAATTATTCATGGTTGTTAATAAAAAAGAAGTTGGTTTACCATCTACCGTAAGGTCATCAAAGAGCAAAACTGTGTTGCTAACAAAAACCATTGAAGCGTTTTGTTTAGTGTTTATCTCGGAATTGTGAGGGTTCATTTATTTTAAATGACACGGTGTCATTAAGACGAGATAATCCACTAAAAACTAGCAAGAGCCCCTTCGGGATGCAGAAAGACAAGTAAGTCTTTCATGTGATCGGCAGTCAAAGTGTTGGGGTCTGTACCCAGACGGATATGAGTTGTATGTGAAGTTAAATAAATCTATGACGTATTTGTATAACTCACATTAAATTCATGGTTAGCATTCTAAGAAATACGAGGATGACATATCTTGAAATGTTAAATGATATGTACATTGAATCTTAGATAGTGATGATTCAAAGTCATCAAACATGGAACTATGTGTTTGGTGTAAATCGAAATGCAGTAGAAAGGAAATTCAAGTGAAGTTGATAACGAGGTCAACTGTGGATTCTGGAGCTTTGGACGCAAAGTCGGATTAGAAGTAAGAGCAACTTTGCAATTTCCTAGAGTATATACTAATGGCCTAAGTATATATTTGGTAGAAATAGATTGTTCTGATCAAACAATTATTTTTGAAGAAACACATAGTTTGAGATATTATGGTACGTCTCGATAAATTAATCGACGACATAACGCCATAAAGCAATTGCTCTCAATGCGCGCATCTAAAAGAAATAGTGTATGTGAATTGTATCAAGCCGACAAATGATACGAATTCTAGAGAGCGTATAATTGCGTCATCGAGGGAAATGGGATAGCCTATATAGAGTAGTATTTATAGCGGACACCCAACCTAGCGATTGGAGATCCCATGGTTATCTAGGTTCAAAAGGGACAACCAAGTTATAAATTTATACTCAACGGAAACACTGTGAGAGTTTACTCTCTTTCCCATTTCTATGATGAAACAGTGTTGCCTGTCAAGTGAGAGGTTGAGAATTTCTCTTAATGATTCCTATGGCTTAGTTTTACTAAGAAGTATGGCAGGATACTTTTCAAATAGGAGATCACCTATATGAGTGTGAAGTGGGGCCGCTTCCATGATAACTATAAGGCTAAGTTAATCTAGAGCACTCATGAAAACCAACATCGTTCGGGGTAAATGAACACAATCGAGAACCGGATATGTAAGGAAATAAACTGTGTGATATCTATTGCATCGGTTTACATCATAAAGTTGGGCGGTTCAAGACATCGCGTTCACCGAACAACTAGTAAAACCCGTAGGTATTCACTACGGAAGATTCAAAGCCAAAAGCTATCTCTCCCGATGCGGTGATGTTCCGCGCACAAACTCTTTCTAGTGTCCGCATTAAACTTGCATGAATTTCTATTCAATGTGGGGGATTGTTGGAATTTTTGAATAGAAATATGAATAGGTGTGTCAACTCACTTGAGTCTTTTCAACATTAGTGTCTTATCCCAAGGGATGTGACTCTCCATTAAGGGTTGTGACTCTTCATGAAAGGATTTCTCAAAGAGTCACCTCTAGCCTATATAAACCCCACTCATTCTCCATTGCAAATGTATGTTTTTAGAGTCATAAATCTAGTACTAGAAATTTAAGAGTTTGCATGTGTCTTCAAGAGTTAAAGAAGAGTTTGTGCTACATCCATTCGCGTTCGCTGTTCGGTGTTATCGAAGTGCTGCGAAAAACATCGAGGTATTGTTGAATGTTGGAGACATGTGCCGCTAAATCATGTAAACATTATATACAGGGCATCAAATGTCTTAAGCAAAGAGATTACTCGCCTCAATACACCCAAGTAAGTCTGTTTTAGTTTTGTGATTGATCATCTCTTTTCTATCATTCTTTTCTTGTTTTGTTGTTGGTATTACGAGATGTAATACATAAGTGAAAACCGTGTTACAAAGAGTTGTAACGGATCGGGTGGATAATACACGAGTTGTATTAATGGAGAATCGGTAACAAAGACATTTATCCAACAATAGTTCTTCACAAAAGTGGAGTATACAGCTCCAACACCCAGCCTGGGTTGGAGTCGGCCTCGATTGGGTCATTACCAACGTAATTATCAGGAAACCCCAAAGTGCAGTCCCCCCAGAAAATCCAAGTCTGGCTATGCGTGTGCATTAAGAGATTGTGGGGCAGATAACCATTCAGACATAGCAATGGACGTGGTTGATAATGCATAACTGAGATTCTGAATTGCAAGTTCACACATTCGGCAAGGCTGAAAGAGATGGATATTGGTGATGGATTTCAAGAAACCCACTGCATCTGCATCCAAAAGGTTGGAAATGTAAAGCAATCGTAATGATAAAGTAGGCATTTGACGTTTCATTACAGAGTCATGTGCCAAAAAGAGAAATGGGATCCAACACGTATCTGTTTGTAGCATTATACATTCTAATTGTCAAAAAAAGAAAACAGAAGATATTAAGCAAGAAAATACAGAGAAAGGAGAGACACCCTCTTCTAATTTTCTGTCTTCGACACAAAAAGGGATTGTTCAAGAAATTCACCATTAGATGACACTAATGTGACCTATATAGTTCATGAGTGTAGGAAATACCATATAGTCCTAAAAATAAAATATATGTCGGTCACTAGTCCAATTGACCAAGTCAATTGTCTGTTTGGTCCTATTTGGTAATATAAATTTTCATTTGGTCCTAAAATTATCATTTGGTCCTACGTCAAGTCATGGATGATGTAAATGTCACCCCAGAGTGGCGTAAATACCCTTTGGATAAGGACCATATATATAGTCAAAAGTAGGAGAGAATAAATCATTATCAGATTTACTTTCTCTCTCTATTTTTCAGATCTAGAATTTTTGTTTTGAAGATGGAGATGAAGTTTCATCGAACAAATGAATCTTCATCACGTTTTGAAGATGAAGACGAAGATGAAGATGAGTTCACCTTTCATGTTTTGTATGGACTTCATTCCCGGGAATGAAGTCGTTTTTTTGTATGGATTTCATTCCTGGAATGAAGTCTGTTTTTTACCTCATCATTGTTTGTATGGACTTCATTCCCGGAATGAAGTCGCTTTTTGTATGGACTTCATTCTGGAATGAAGTCTGCTTTTTTAGGTTTGTATGGACTTCATTCCCGGAATGAAGTCTGCTTTTTTAGGTTTTTTGTATGGACTTCATTCCTGGAATGAAGTCTGTTTTTTTAGGTTTTTGTATGGACTTCATTCCAGGAATGAAGTCTGCTTTTTTAGGTTTGTATGGACTTCATTCACGGAATGAAGTCTGTTTTTTTAGGTTTTTATGGACTTCATTCCTGGAATGAAGTCTGCTTTTTTAGGTTTTGTATGGACTTCATTCCCGGAATGAAGTCTCTGCTTTTTAGGTTTTTTATATGACTTCATTTCTGTTTTTTTTTATTTTTGTATGGACTTCATTTCGAATGAATGCTACAAGAATATATAAAAAAATTAACATACCTAAGGGCATTTTTGTCATTTAATATTTTTAAATAATTATGGACCAAACAGGTTATATGCGTTTGACCAAAGGACTAAACAGACATGGGCCCACCTAAAAAGGGACCCAACGATATTTTTCCCGACATGAGTTATATCTAAATTCTGCGGCCCGGTAAAATTGCACGCGCTATGCGCCTGCAGCCTTAGCTTGAACCTAGCAGATGTGAGCCAAAACATAAAACCTGAAGTCCCAATGATTTTGAGAATCGTAATCCATTAGGACTTATGCAAAACACACACTCAAGGGTCATTATTCTTCGTTTCTAAAATTAGCTACTTTTGTTCATCAATGAACCCAATCAAATTCAATAAGGAAGATTATCCACGAAAAACCCGACGACAAAAACTTGATCTTTTGTTAATCAGCTGGTTTTGGTAGCAAGAAGATGAAATTAGAATCTGGAAAATGATGATGATAATGTGTAAAATCTAAATTCTAAATTAAATAGTTATCGAAATTTAGTATGGGAAATCGGAAATTGTCAAAGATGAAGAAGTAGAGATTTCGATTGATGGAGATGGCGGAACCTCAGAGTTCTTGAGTTAGTGACATCTCCTTCTTTAAATCTAAAGCTAATCCTTTAAGCGGTAATTAGTGGGGGCAGTTTTGACAATTCCACAGTATGACACCAAAACCACCCAAAAAAGGGTCTTTTCTTTATATTAGTATACTAGTAAGGACACATGTGCGATGCACATGCTTGAATTTTTACACATCCATCAATATTAAATTTGAAAGTTATGGAAAATTTTTTCCTAAAACAAAATTTTACTATTCTTATTTGTACTCGTTACGTAGATAATTGAAAGAGCTTTTCAAATATATAAATTTTTAAAAAATCCGGTGTATATTTTGAAAGATAATAAGTTTTTAAAATTTTTGATCTATTTTTAAAACAATGGTATTTATGTAAATATGTGAAAAATAGGGATAACCAAGTAATTTAGGGGGTCTCCTACCAAAAAGAACACTTTTCTTTATATTAGTAAGATATATATAAGATAAGATAAGATGTTACCCGCTTAACATAACAGCTACATGACAGCAACATTGACGTGGAGGGCTAATGGGTCTTTTTATATCAATGACTTTTGATGTGGCAACTCCATCGTGAAAAATACTATGACACACTCGAACAAACTAAATAAGAATTTCGTATCTATCTAATTTCTCTCCGATCTTTTTCTCCGGCACATCTTTAAAGAAACCTATTATAGGGGCTCCAAACATTTGGTTTTGAGGGCTCACAAGATGACAAAACCGGGTTATGAAATAGTAATCAACAAAACCCCATATCTAACTATTTTTTCTAATGGCTAAAATACCCTCCATGAATTATAAAATTAAATTTATATGTTTTCTTTCTCTTTTTTCATTCATAAATCATGATGAAGATGATGATCATATACAAAAAAACTAAATCTATTCTCTTCTCATTCATAAATCATGATGAAGATGATGATCATAAAAAAAACTTATTATTTTTCTTTCTTCTTCTTCTTGTCCGTCATGATGAAGATGACGGTCATAAAAAGAAAAACTAAGAAAACCCATCACTTATTTTTGCAAAAAAACAAGCAAGATCGTCTACGGTTGGGAAAATTCATACTTCCCAACCGTAGACAGCCTCAAACTGCTTTTTTCAAAACCCAATTCGATCGATTGCGCTTTATCCATGCATTGAAACTAATTAAATAAGATGGGTTTTTGATTTTTACCTTATTGAAGTCATTATGGTGGATTAAATGGTGTTAATCGAGCAATGAATTATTTTGAGAATTGACGATTAATCGAAGAAATAAGCGATGGAGGTGACGGGGAAGAAGAAAATGAAAGAATTAAATGATAGGAATGAAAACAAATTACTTTTAGGTATTTCAATATTAATAGGTTAAGGGTATTTTAGTATTTTTCTTATGAATTAGGTCCCCTTATCTTCATTGTAGGATATTTAAATCCTTTGGAGCCCTCAAAACTCTTTTCTTCGAGCCCCTATAATAGGTTTCTCTTTAAAGACTACACCACACTCAAGTGATCATCACCATTTATATTCTTTATTTATTTTTCCGTAAATCTTTTGTGATCAATCTCTCGACTCTTAAAACTATCACAAAAATTTTATTTGTTTCAGTTTTTTAATTTGATATCACAATTGAAGTTAGAACAGAAGCTTCATTAACCGACTGATTGATATTGTTGACAATTTTTTTTCTTTCCTTTTCAAAAACTGTGTTCCCCCTAGAAAAATCGAACTTCTTAAGAATTCAAATTATTTTCATGGAGAAAACAACTTTTATGCAGAAGAAAACATATACTTTTAAATTTAGGGTTTCATATACTTTTGAATTTAGGGTTCATGGAGAAGAAAACATGTTTAAGAGGTTTGAAGTTACTCGGTCTTTCAAGTGTTACCCTAAGGCAAAGTGGGCGAAGTTGTGCTTCGGGCAGCAATTTAAAAGGGGCATCAAAAAGATTTTGGGATAAGCTTTTGAATTAAATCTTCCAAAAATATTTCACATAAACACTGATGGATAATATTTTTGTTTTCTTATACGGGCTTAAACTGGTGGAACAAATTATTTGCTATCCTTGTTTCATGGATCTGGAAATCTCGATATTAATTTACGTTGAGTTAATGTAGATCATTTCTTTTTCTCTACAAAATGGAAATTAAGCTTAATTTGACCCCTTTCACGGTGGTCGTCTAGATTATTTAGTTGTTCTCGACTCATTTGTTTTCAATCTCAAGATAATCCTTTTCAATTGTTAATTGGTTATACGAGCAACATTTTTCTAGCCAAATCATTAAGGCATTAAAGTTAATTGGATGGTAGCATGTTCTAATTTATGTCTTTACAGCTTTATACAATGGGGCATCATTTTGGGATTGGACTTTGGGGCGTGAAACTCTCATGCCGGCCCCTGTCAGTCTTTTCTGTTTAGTTTGATGACAAGGAAAACGGAAAAAATTAACTCTCACCTACGTGTAATATCCACGACAAAGATAGTTGTCAACCACCGTTATTCACCGGTCATGTAGCAACGCTGCTAATACAATTAACCTTTCTCCTCAAAAAAAAAAATAAAAAAATGATAAAGTTATCATGTCGCATTTAAGTTCTCATACTCTTAGTCTTTAGAATATGAACCAAAATTTACACCAGTGATGCATAAAAACACCGCAATCCAAAAGTCTCTTGCTAAATGTTTGATTTTAATCATGAAAATAGGTCATTTACTTTTTAGTCTCTGATAACCATGCGCATAACCCCTAAACATTGGAAAGAATGATTGTATACCATCCCTCTTATATTTCAGTAAAACTAAACCCAATTCTTTCAACATCTATCTCCAACTTATTTCACCATCTTCAATTTCACAAAAAAAAGATGTCGATTGCTGATCCCTCCATCTAACTTTCCCTATATAACCAGTCCCTTAGTTAAATGTCATCAATCTGTGAAACATAATCAAAAGTATTAGGAAATAATATAGGAGAGTCTATATTTAGGAGATAGATATGTTAAGTTGAGAGAGTTATATTAGGAATTGAATGTTTTGAAAGCCAAGTCTTGTGATTATATAAATAGCTTGAAGAATTAATGAGAAAGACACACCAAAATTATTATCAATGTAGTCTATTGCTTCCGCACGTTTATGCTCTCCTCTCTCTTGATCGATCCTTAACATGGTATCGTGAGCAAGGTGAGAGGGAGAGAGGAGAGGAAGAGAATTAGATGTTTTCATAAAGAGTTTTGCAAAGTCTGAAAAAAAAAATCGTGCCAAGTTTGATGATAATAGTGAGCTGAGAAGAAGGCAGTCTTATGTCGCTGCTCCAAGACTTGTTGAGTCAAGAAGGAAAGAGTTACTGTCGTTGAGTTATTGGAATACCGGTGGTTGATTGATGAGACATAGGAAATTTGGGTTTATGAGAATCTGAGTTCGAGTTTTGTTAGGGTTCAAAGATAACAAAAGATGGTGGATGTTGTTATAAAGTTTGATATAGAAGAACACCGGATTAGTGAAAGCTCCGTGTAAAGTTATCAATATATTTTTTCATCATCGACTGTATGACCATCAAATGGTTAATACAAGGAGATCATCTTCGATTCAATCCTCTCAGCTATCGGGTTTCAATTTTCTGCAGGTTCAGCTTGTACCTAGGCCTCCCAGCACTTTCATTTTTCTGCCTGAGAACCCATGAAGTTTCTGCTACTTCATCTGCCCTGACTGGTTTTTCCGGCATTCAATCTTCTCGCATCGATTGCTATTGTTCAACACTGCAGCTCCCAAAAGGCTGTCTGCTTTTCAATCTTCTCGCATCAACTGCCATTGTTAGTTGTTGGTCAGCTTCGACTGCCATTCAATCAACCGAGCCTGTCGCTGCCTGTATTCCTCCCGTAGTTGATGATATGACTCCCGTATGCCCCGGTATTCAATCTTCGCATCCACCGCCGCTACCATTCCTTGTCCGGGTGAGTCTCATCTCTCTCGCATCGTCTATTATTACTCCAAGATCCCCCGGTACCGCATTTAACTCATCCGCCGCATCTAATGATAATGGTGAGCTACATCGATGTCCCTTTGCTGGTTTCGATGGTTTCAAAAACGGAAGGATGGAAGGGTTACATGAAGGGCTACCGCTCACTCACCTGCGAGACAAACATTATTTCCATCGCCGAGGCCAAGGATAGATGCCATGCTCGTATTAGTGGTGATAATGTGGTCTATAGGGCTTGGGATAGTTCGTTGAGAGGCATGCGTATGTGGTAGTGTTTTCCTTGCATGCACATACACGCTTGGAGCAAAGATTGCAAATTGCACAATGGAGAGCTCACGCCTTCGCCCGAGAGGGAGGAGCGTTGATTTTCTGCTTCATGGAGTTCAGTGTCCTGCTGTGGCATGCATTTCTGATGGGTGTTCACTTACCGCTTCGACTGGAGAGGATGGAATGGCTGTTGTTGTTCCCGTAACTTTGGATTTACTGGACAAAGCGATGCAATGCCAAATTCCTACTGTTTCTAGTATCCCTGCCAAGTGTAAGCTGCAGTTTTCCCGGTCCTTCACCCTGGCTATTCAGAAGGTACTGTGTAATCCTATGGATGTCTCTTGTTGGATTCAGTTGTTGTTGTTTCCCATTTGTACATTGCGCTTGTATGTCCCTAAGTGCAGTGCTGAAGAGCGGTCAGGCACACATAAGAAACTGCAAACTGTTGCGATTCTTTTGGAACTGAAGGAATGGTCTGAAACCGATGGTTGTGCTGCCTTGACCCATCGTACATAGAGGGAAACAAGGCAAGAATCGCGACGCAAGGGTAAGAAGAAAAAAGTCTATGGTAAATCAGCCGGAAGAACAAGAAAAGGCCAACATTAGGTCTGTGTCGTAAAAAATTGAGCTATGGTTTATACACGGCCGCGATCCGACCTTTTCTATTGGTGTAGCGCCCCCTAATGAAGGTACCTTGCAAGAGTTACAAGCTAAGCATCCTTATGTGGCGCCCCATTTGATACCTTCTACGCCTATAACGCAAGCACCATTCATTGCTTCTAAAAACTTGGTTCTTAACAAGCCGAAAAGCTTTCCCTAAAAGGACCTCGTGCGGAAGAGACGGCCTTCGAGCCCAACATTGCTTTGAGTTGTTCGACGCTGCCGTGTCGGATGAGCTCGTTACTTGTATCATGGATCTTGTGAACATTTGGCTTGGTTGGGGATTCCTTCAGTTTTGGGTGAGTTCATAGCTTCCGCACCGCCACTCCTCCGCTTCATGGGATGGGGGTATTCGTCCGATTGTTGTTGGTACTATTTGGACGCGTTTGGTTTCCAAAATTGTCGCTTCTCACGTTAGTAAGGAGTTGGAGGGCTACCTTATTGATTATCAGTTTGGAGTGGGGGTGCCCTGTGGAGGTGAGGCCATTCTTCATGTTGTTAACAGACTACTAGAGGTGAAGTCTACATCTACATCAACTTCTATGCTCCTAGTGGATTTCTCTAATGCCTTTAACCTGGTAAGTCGTTCTGCTATGATTAACGAGGTTAGACAGCATTGCTCTTCGATCTCTAGATGGATAGAGTTTTGTTACGCATCCCCATCCGCATTTTATTATATAGATAAGACGCTCTTGTCAAAGACAGGTGTACAACAGGTGATCCGCTTGGGCCTATGTTATTTTCCTTAACTTTACACCCCTTATCCGCAAAATTGCATAACGTTGTTCCTTGGATCTTCAGGCTTGGTATTTAGATGATGGGACCATAGTTGGAGATACACTGATGGTTGTCAGAGCTTTGGATATTATTCAGAAGGATGGTGCTTCCTTTGGCTTACATCTCAACGTTTCTAAAACGAGCTTTTCTGGCCTCGTTGATAGCAGGGGCTTAGTTGAGGGGGTTTTCCTTATGAAATACGTCGGCCTTCTATCGGTGTTAAGTTATTGGGCGGACCAGTTAGTTTGGATCCTCAGTTTTGCAGATATATGATGGTTAAGCGTGGAAATAAGACTATTGCTTTGATGGAGGCTTTACAGAAACTGAATGATCCTCGGGGGGAGATGCTTCTGCTGAGGAATTGCACTGGTGTCTCTAGTTTATACTTTACCATGCGTACCACTAAGCCTGAGTTTTTGGATGAGGCGCAGGTGGTCTTTGACAGTTACCTCAAGTAGTTCCTCAGGTTGTTGGTTACTGGAGATGGGCCCGGTTTTGGTCTTTTATAGCAGAGGTTAGCCACGCTTCCCTCAAAATGGAGGTCTGGGTGTGTACACTATGGAGGACACGATGCAATATTGCTACTTGGATTCTTGCTTTCAGACTAGTTCTCAGCAAGTTAACATTTTGAGGCTTGCATATGTGTCCGGCCCTAGCCCTAGTTTTGAGCATGCCCTAGTCCTCTACAAAAAGGTATGTGGTATTAATGATTCTTCTTTACGCATTGATGATATTTCCCCCCACTCTATGAGCTCATTGGAAATTAAATATTTTGATGCGGTGAATAAGGATATACCCACTCGTTTTGTTATGATCGCACGTGATTCGGATCTGCGCAGTAATAGAGTCAAACACGCTCAAGATTATTTGTTGGCAATTCCTATTGATGGGCTTAATCAAACAATTGGGGCCAGACAGTTTCGTGCAGTGGTGTGCTATAGGCTGGGGATCCCCCCTCTTTGAGGATGAAGACTTGTGTTCTAGCTTTGGTAAAGGTATGGATATTTTTGAGGATCACGCCTTTCATTGCAATAAAGGCGTTGGTCTCAAATACAGGCATGATCTTGCCCGTGATACCTTTGCGGACATTTGTTATCGAGAAGGTGTTTCAGCTAGAAAGGAAGTGGATTTGGGGCTCCTTGCGGATAATGGAGTAGCTTTACGTCCTTCTCGATATCCTTGTGTACGGTTGGGATGAAGTGGGCCACGACATGTGTCTAGATGTTACATGTGTCTCCCCCTTCACGGGTGACTGGGAGAGTAATTTTGTTCTTGGTCGGGCAATTGATAGCGCGGTTGCTAAAAAAAAGGCCAAGTACCTTGAGAAATGAACTAGTCAGAGGCTGGGGTTTGGTGTTCTTTCCTTTTCTACCTTAGGCGGGCTAGGGAGTGATACGGTGGAGTTCTTGAAAATGCTGTGGAATTACATGTCTATTCATGATGAGAATGTTACTGTTGGATATTTCCTTTTTCATAAGATAGGTGTGGTTATCCAAAAAGGGATTGGAGCCCAGCTTGTTGACAGGCTTCCATCCAATGCTTGTAAACTTCTTTCTATTAATGATGATGAATAAAGTCTTCTTTTGAAAAAAATGCAAAGTTCTGATGAGATGAAGCAGACGTTGTGCTGTTATTTATGAAGATTGAGAAGGAAGATGATTTATGGTAGTTTTGGGACGAGAGAAGACATGGACGTGCTGCTGCCATTGACGATTCTATGGAGCTCGAGGGAAAACATAGATAGTGATGTGCATCTCGGTTAATATTCGGGATCACAGAGAATGGAGATAGTAGGTTGTGATGGATCTGGAACTCGACATTGATGAATGGGTTTGTTGTCGATCACGGAACGGATGATGGTGATTGGTGTTGGTTGAAATGGTGTAGTTTGTCTGCCAAGATGAAGGAATTCGATTAAGGAGGAGTTGTTTTTAATGGTGACTTCTGGTGTGGTCATTGCATTGTGAGAACGAGAGAAAAGCTTGAACCGCAGAGAAGAAACCGAAGGGGAAGAAAGAAGTTCGAGTTTTTGGTCATGATGTGAGAAAAATATTTATCTGATGGATGATCCACCATGCGGATAAGGTGTTTGTTTGAAATACGAGATAGGTGAATTTCGGAATTGAGATTATTGCAGGGAAAGAGGTATAGAAAAAGCTGAGTATTCAGTTGAAACATATCAATGTAGACAAGGTGTTTGCTTAAATCCTTGCAAACACAAGTGTGACAATTATGTCACAGAGTTGCAAAATCTGTCACATAGTCGTATGTGTAGCAAATCTGATAACGTGACAAATTTGTAACAGCAAAATAACAAGAAAAAATATTTACAGCTTGAGGCAGAAGCGTGATGAAAAAAAGGATTGTGAGAGAATCTTGAAAACCAGAGAAGTGTAACAGTTTTCGCAACAAAAGCATGACTGGAGCAGATATGAAAAAGAAGAAGAAACAACAAAGGTTGTGAAGAAAGAGAAGCAATCACCAAGAGGTGATGAGAGAAAGAACCAGTAATGTCCTTAAACTACGAAGGGTACCGTAATGTCCTAAAACTATGATTGGGACCGAAATGTCCTTAAACTACGAAGATGGGACCGTAATGTCCTTATACTTCCATTGGGACCGAAATGTCCAAAAACTATGATTGGGACCAATGTCCTTAAACTACAATTGGTACCGAAATGTCCTAAAACTACGAAGATGGGACCGAGATGTCCTAAAACTATGAAGATGAGGATCGAAACGTCCTTAAACTACGATGAAAACTGAAATTGGCCGAATTTAAAAAAAAAAAAATGTTAGGGAAAGCTGAGTTTAAATTTCCTTTGTCCAAGATGGGCATTAGTGATCTACATGCTCCATCTTGAGGGAGGGTATTACGAAATAATATAGGAGAGTCTATATCTAGGAGATAGATATATTAAGTTGAGATAGTTATATTAGGAATTGAATGTCTTGAGAACCAAGTCTTGTGATTATATAAATATCTTTAAGAATTAATGAGAAAGACACACCAAAATTATTATCAATGTAGTCTATTGCTTCCGCGTGTTTATGCTCTCCTCTCTCTTGCTCGATCCTTAACAAAAAGCCAAGAGTTTCAACATTCTTCACAAGGATGTATGTTATGCTAATGTTATAGACGTACCTGACTCGTATTATAATTTTGATACCCCCAATAATGTATGTTAAAATAAATAGAACGGCATACATTTGCAGAAAAAGGAAAATTGGTCTCACTAAGTTTGGAAAAAACAAAAGACGGGGCAAATCAGATGACCCTCCCTCATAGCCATCTCAGCTGGTTCTAAACAGGTCTTATTGGTCCTGTTCCCACTAGAAAACTAAGCGATTAGCCCTTACGTATGAATAAGAAGATTTCTAGCTTGTAGGCCTTTTCATAAGAGTTTTTTTATTCAACAGTATACTCTTTTGTGAAGCGCTTCTGCTGGCCGTAATAATGTCAAGCGTTCCGTAAGATCTCTACTATGAATTCCTTTTAAGGCTACCAGTGGAATGATTACTTAAATGTAAGTGTGTTTGCAAGAATTGGTATGCCCTAATCTTTACCCCTAATATCATGCTCGATGTAGGTGTAAATAATCCACGGTGGATAGGTGGAACAATCCTAGACGATGGTGTACCAAGGGAAACAAGCACTAGAAATACTGAATCATCTCACCAGATCTGGGCGCAAGAAAAGAGGAACTGAAGCAGCTCGTGAGGGCGACATAAAGGAAGAGAAAGTTCTGATGTGATGCTCATCGGGTACGAAGACAATAAATGCACTGACAGAGTTGGTGAGGAGATAAGAAGAGAACGGTCAAAGTGAGACTCGGCCAGGGATCTAAAGGGCGACATCGGTCATCTCCACCAAACAAGCGACATCGGGTAGTGGGATATCAGAAGAGGACATCACTCGGCTCGGCTAGATATCTCGGCCTGAGCAAATAAGAATATCGGCTGAAGCCTCAGCTGGTCGCCCGAGAAGAACATCAAGGAAGCTACATCAGGCCCAACATCGTAGTACTGGATGTATCATTACCTGTGACTATAAATAGAGACTATGTAGAGAAGAAAAGCTCAAGTAAGAAGTGAGGAAAGAGAGTACATCTAGAGTATTGAGAGAAAAGAAACTATATTGTAACCTTGAATCAAGCAATAAGATCATCCCTTTATCCCCGTGGACGTAGGTAATCATACCGAACCACGTACATCTTATGTTCTTCTATTTCTCTTGCTTGTTTACTTCGTTGTTATGTTTGTGATCCTTTGGATGTAGTGGTAGGATTTTCTACATCTACATTCGCGCCGACTAAGGGACTGTGTAACATCTTCAGATACCTTGAAATCAGTTACCAAAAAAGAGAAATCCAAGCTCCAAAGTCACCTTGCGTGTTAGTTGAAGCTAAGGGAAGAAACTCCTTTGGTTAAATGTGTTAGTAAACAAATCTTGCAACGTGTTTTTGTTTTATAAAACGATTTTCTTAGTAGAACCTTGTTATGTTATGGTGTTGAACTGTCCTTAATAGCATCAATCTTTTTATCTTTCGGTTAAGTCGAGTTGTCAAGATTAAGTCATTAAACTAGGCTGTTTGGTTGAGTTGTCAAAGCGAGTTATTAGAAGATCCGCAAGCTCCCGAACTAACATCTTTTGATGTTTGGTAGAAGCTAAAGTGAAATTCCATCTCGCTGGCCGCCTTTTCATCTCAAGACTCTAAGGATGTTTAACTGTCAAAAATAGCATCAACACCGTTAAAAGAGAGATTCAAAAGCTCCTATAAACATCTATTGATGATAGTCGATACTAAATTAAAGACTCTAATGGTTGAAACGCATAGGTTGCTAGATTTATCGTTTAAAGTTTACCTTTGTGATTAAAAGCTCGATTTCGTTACATCTGTTTTCACTTACTTAATCGTTGAAAAGCTCACGAAATTTTAATTTAAAAGGAAAAACTTGTTTAGTTATCTTTCCTGTCTTAATTTTGTGAGTAAGTACCATAAGGTATCTTACCTTATGAGTGAGTCATTTCGGTCGGAAAAGTTTGATTAATCTTCTTACGTCTAGTTAAATATTTTCTGTTGAGTTAAGCCTCTTGATTAAAGATCGTCTCGTCTTCGATCTAAGTTAACCGTTATAACACCTCAAAGCTCCGGAATGGATCATCTTTGATGATCGGTAGAAGCTAGATTGAAATGTTATTTCGCCGTTTAAACCTTCTTAGTGAGTTAAATAAAATACAATGGTGGTGGAGGCAAGACTAACTCGAAGTCATCAAGTTTAGTTGTCCGAAAACTACGGCTGGAAGGAGTATAGTGAGTGCTTTGTTAATAAGAGTCTCATATTGATCCTACAAGAAGAGCCTCACAAGATCTATACAAAACCAAAGGAATCCTATGGTACAACTGTCCTCGGGGATTTCCGGTAATTGTATATGTAATACCCTGTATTTTTAGTTACGGTTTCGGGTCGGGTTATACCCAAATTAGCTAACCATGTGGTCTAGAATATTGTTTCTTTTCCTTAGCCTAGGTGGGTGCATTGAAATAGAAAAGCTACAAGTTAGGGCGGAAATAGATTAATTAATAATAAATAAAATTAAGGAAAAATGAAAAGATAAAGAAAATAATAAAATGTTAATTATTTATTATTAGTATTATTATGAGGATAATATAAGTTATATTAGATTTTTGGAGAGAGAATTGAGAGATTAGAAAACCAAAAG
This sequence comes from Papaver armeniacum, assembly GCA_023531295.1. Classification (NCBI taxonomy): domain Eukaryota; kingdom Viridiplantae; phylum Streptophyta; class Magnoliopsida; order Ranunculales; family Papaveraceae; genus Papaver; species Papaver armeniacum. Next base: position 58,723 of record JAJJWW010002284.1, read on the forward strand.
GCTAGAGATTTGTAGAGGAGAAAGCTATGGAGATGAAGATGATTTGGAGCTAGGAAAATCAGTGGAGAATCAATGGAATTGAGGTAGAATGTGAAACCCTTTCTCTTTAGGTGTTTTTCTTTGGTGTTTACTTTATATGATTTTGTATTGTAATGATTCAGTGATTTATTCGAATAAATATGTGCCTCTTTTTGATGATCAGGCTTCTCTAATTGATATTAAACATGATTGAGTATCTCTTGTTAAAATTTGAGAATTTTCCAATGTAAATTCACCGTTGAATGTTTGTTTGAAATTGGGTGATAGTTTCTGAATTTCTGGACAGTTTCGCCTTGCTTTGATTTTGATGTTCTTAGGAAGTCTTAATGGTTTTAAAAGGATTTGAGGTCTTAATAAAAGTTGTAGATAAAACTCTTATCTTTCAGTGTGCTTTGGATTGGGTCAATTTAAGATTGTTATGAATTTATCATGAATTGTTTGGTAACAACATGTAATCTGCCCAGTTTTTAGGTTGTCTTTATAAATTCAATATCTTTTGTTTGAACCGTTGGTTTGGTGTGAAATTTGGATATGTAATATAAGAATGTATCAAGAATGTTCCTGTACAGTTTGAAGATGATCGGATAAAGTTAATACAATGAAACATATAATGTAATATGGCTGCAGTTAACTTGTTTGCATAAATGCTTGAAAGAAACTCATGTTGTTGTCATATGTTAAGCCATGGTTGCTTGTGTTGTTTGTGAAAATGATTTATAAAAAATGAAATGAGTTATTGTTTTACCATTATATGAAACATGTTTCATGTTAATGGCGGGTAATGATCCCCCGAGAGTTAAATGGGTAATGATCCCCATGGGAACTTGTGTTTCCCGACCATCGATGGCGGCTGTCCGTGCCGGTAAACGATAGGTGGTGTACGAACCAAGGTTTTTCGTATCAGAATGAAACGGGTAATGATCCCCGAGAGCAAATGGGTATGATCCCCATAGGAACTTTTGTTCCCGACCATCGATGGAGGTCTGTCCGTGCCGATAAACGATAGGTGGGTGTACTGAACCAAGGACATTCGAACTCGTGAACTCAATTGTTAAAAGCTAAATTGGTAGATTTGTCGAAAGTATTGTTGATATTAATATGACCTCATGGTTACTTGCTGTGATGACAATATTAAATTGTGAATTGTGTGTTGAAATCTCTATTGAATGATTTTGGAAACCTTATTGGGTTTATGAACTCAAGTATTGAAATACGAATTGAAGTATTTGTTGGAAAACATAATTGGTGTTATGAACTAATGTGCGAAATATAATTCAATAAATTGTTGAACTCAAGTGTGAACTTAAATGGATGAATTGTGAATTGATGTGTTAAATCCCAAATGGACAATTAGTGAACTCATGGTTTCTCTATGACTATATTAATGCGTGAATATATGTGTTGAATCACTGATGAATGATTTGTTGACAATTATCTTGGTGTTGTAAACTCATGGGTTGTTGTGACAATATAAATATTATTGGTGTTATGAACTAATGTGTGAAATCTAATTGCATGAATTGTTGAGAATGTTATTGATGTTATGAACTCATGCCTTGAATATGAATTTAGATTATTTGTTAGAAATATTATTGGCTTTGTGAATTCATGATTGGAATCTAAATAAGATAATTTATTAGAAACATTATTGGTAATGTGATTGTCGAATATAACATTGATTAGTCAAGTCGTAATGTGCTTCTTGGTATATGTTTTTGCTTGATAAAATGATTTTGTTTTGCGCATCTTTGGAGAATTGGGAATGCATTCTATTGAGCTGTCATCTCACCCCAATTGACATCCTTGCAGATTCATCGAGTCGCGCTAAATGTAAAGCTTAGAATGAGTTGCTTAGTGATTATATTGTATTACTTGAAATGTAAATCTCAACTAAAATGTTGTTAGATATGTTTAGTAAATTCATATGAATCAACTCATGTATATAAAGTTTTAATTATGTTTAGTATAAAAATAAACTTTAAGTCTATTTCCGACCCGTAACGCTTCGAGTTCGGATCTCCATACGGGTTTGACCCTGGTCCGGAACTCGGGGTGTTACAAGTTGGTATCAGAGCTCTAGGCTTTAGATCTTGAATGGGACCGTAAATAAATTGTTTCGGATGTTGCAATGCATGCTTGTCTGATTTGAGTGTGATATTGCTTGCTTGATGTTAGTAGTCGTATTATGACTTTGTGTGAAATTCATGTGAATTGTTAATTGTGAGGATTGAATTGTCGTGTTGTGTGTACTATACTATTTATACTATGTGAATTTTTAGGTTGTATTATTTTCTAAATTTCGGGACGAAATTTCTTTTAAGGGTGGTAGAATGTAATACCCTGTATTTTTAGTTACGGTTTCGGGTCGGGTTATACCCAAATTAGCTAACCATGTGGTCTAGAATATTGTTTCTTTTCCTTAGCCTAGGTGGGTGCATTGAAATAGAAAAGCTACAAGTTAGGGTGGAAATAGATTAATTAATAATAAATAAAATTAAGGAAAAATGAAAAGATAAAGAAAATAATAAAATGTTAATTATTTATTATTAGTATTATTATGAGGATAATATAAGTTATATTAGATTTTTGGAGAGAGAATTGAGAGATTAGAAAACCAAAAGGCTAGAGATTTGTAGAGGAGAAAGCTATGGAGATGAAGATGATTTGGAGCTAGGAAAATCAGTGGAGAATCAATGGAATTGAGGTAGAATGTGAAACCCTTTCTCTTTAGGTGTTTTTCTTTGGTGTTTACTTTATATGATTTTGTATTGTAATGATTCAGTGATTTATTCGAATAAATATGTGCCTCTTTTTGATGATCATGCTTCTCTAATTGATATTAAACATGATTGAGTATCTCTTGTTAAAATTTGAGAATTTTCCAATGTAAATTCACCGTTGAATGTTTGTTTGAAATTGGGTGATAGTTTCTGAATTTCTGGACAGTTTCGCCTTGCTGTGATTTTGATGTTCTTAGGAAGTCTTAATGGTTTTAAAAGGATTTGAGGTCTTAATAAAAGTTGTAGATAAAACTCTTATCTTTCAGTGTGCTTTGGATTGGGTAAATTTAAGATTGTTATGAATTTATCATGAATTGTTTGGTAACAACATGTAATCTGCCCAGTTTTTAGGTTGTCTTTATAAATTCAATATCTTTTGTTTGAACCGTTGGTTTGGTGTGAAATTTGGATATGTAATATAAGAATGTATCAAGAATGTTCCTGTACAGTTTGAAGATGATCGGATAAAGTTAATACAATGAAACATATAATGTAATATGGCTGCAGTTAACTTGTTTGCATAAATGCTTGAAAGAAACTCATGTTGTTGTCATATGTTAAGCCATGGTTGCTTGTGTTGTTTGTGAAAATGATTTATAAAAATGAAATGAGTTCATGTTTTACCATTATATGAAACATGTTTCATGTTAATGGCGGGTAATGATCCCCGAGAGTTAAATGGGTAATGATCCCCATGGGAACTTGTGTTTCCCGACCATCGATGGCGGCTGTCCGTGCCGGTAAACGATAGGTGGTGTACGAACCAAGGTTTTAAATCCTGTGAATGAAACGGGTAATGATCCCCGAGAGCAAATGGGTATGATCCCCATAGGAACTTTTGTTCCTGACCATCGATGGAGGCTGTCCGTGCCGATAAACGATAGGTGGGTGTACGAACCAAGGACATTCGTACCGTGAACTCAATTGTTAAAAGCTAAATTGGTAGATTTGTCGAAAGTATTGTTGATATTAATATGACCTCATGGTTACTTGCTGTGATGACAATATTAAATTGTGAATTGTGTGTTGAAATCTCTATTGAATGATTTTTGGAAACCTTATTGGGTTTATGAACTCAAGTATTGAAATACTTAATTGAAGTATTTGTTGGAAAACATAATTGGTGTTATGAACTAATGTGCGAAATATAATTCAATAAATTGTTGAACTCAAGTGTGAACTTAAATGGATGAATTGTGAATTGATGTGTTAAATCCCAAATGGACAATTAGTGAACTCATGGTTTCTCTATGACTATATTAATGCGTGAATATATGTGTTGAATCACCGATGAATGATTTGTTGACAATTATCTTGGTGTTGTAAACTCATGGGTTGTTGTGACAATATAAATATTATTGGTGTTATGAACTAATGTGTGAAATCTAATTGCATGAATTGTTGAGAATGTTATTGATGTTATGAACTCATGCCTTGAATATGAATTTAGATTATTTGTTAGAAATATTATTGGCTTTGTGAATTCATGATTGGAATCTAAATAAGATAATTTATTAGAAACATTATTGGTAATGTGATTGTCTAATATAACATTGATTAGCTGAAGTCGTAATGTGCTTCTTGGTATATGTTTTTTGCTTGATAAAATGATTTTGTTTGCGCATCTTTGGAGAATTGGGAATGCATTCTATTGAGCTGTCATCTCACCCCAATTGACATCCTTGCAGATTTATCAGAGTCGCGCAGCGAAAGCTTAGAATGAGTTGCTTAGTGATTATATTGTATTACTTGAAATGTAAATCTCAACTAAAATGTTGTTAGATATGTTTAGTAAATTCATATGAATCAACTCATGTATATAAAGTTTTAATTATGCTTAGTATAAAAATAAACTTTAAGTCTCTTTCCGACCATGTAACGCTTCGAGTTCGGATCTCCATACTGGTTTGACCCCGGGTCCAGGAACTCTGGGGTGTTACAAAGATAGGTAAACCGTCAGCGCAACAGCTGGTGAAGGTTGTCGTTATTATCAACCATAGCCAAGAAAGAAATCTTCCGATCTAACGTACGGATGATTAATGACTTCTGGCACTAGGAATGTTAGGACAAAGAATGATTAATGCATAGAAAGTACCGAAAGCGATGTGTCGAGACAGCTTTTCAAAGATTGTCCTTTACTGGTCAAAACCACCGATTGCCGAGATAAACACGCTAGCATAAATGGAATTATACTATAAAAACTTTTTCACTCTACACAACAGTAATCGTTGTACTTCATCCTTAACCTTTTCGAAACAATTCAAGCAAGTCCCGTGTACTTTGCTTTCGATGTAGGTAGGGACGGGAGAGCCGAGGCACAAGAGCAACACTAGAGGTGATGGCGAGCACTTCCAGGATGGGTAAGACTCTCAGGAATCGGGCCATAGCGGGATCTAGTGCACAAGAAGGACTGAAGGATTCCCGACAAGAGGATAGTCGACAAAACCATCAAGGCGAAACTCGGGAACCAGCAGAGGCATGACAGCGGCCGACGAAGAAGTCGACCTAGACCGAGACGAAGATCCGCCACCCAGCAGTACCGAGGATCAACCTGAGCCAGATGATGTAGGGGGACATGCAAGACGGAAGAACTGCATCGGATACTGAGGAATAGGAGGAAGTGAAAATGATGCAGGAGGAACGGAGGCGAGATAGGCAACCGATGGAGTATCAGCGTGCACTAGAACAGGAAGGAGAAAGGCTTAGACAAGTGCGCTTAGGAATGGGCGACCTCAACCGAGACATCCCACCGGTAACAGCTGATCCTCCCGTAGCTCCAACCGTTCCCCCCGTTATCCCCCCGGCAGGACCATCAACTGCGCCCCCCAATGTAGCAGGAAACCAAGTGAATGGCCACTCTAGCCACGAGAGCACTGACCCAATGTTACTTGCTATCTTGGCAAGCCAAAGAAGGCATGAAGACCTTATGAGAGAGCTGCAGAGAAGGAATCTAGCCTTGGAGCATGAAAACTACCAGCTCCGCAACCGTAGGGCCGGTTCGAGAGGATCGTCGAGTCTAGGCGCATCTAGTATTCACACCCAGCCGAGAGACACTCCAACCCCACCCCCGAACCGAGAGCGCCTGCCCGACCCTAATCGCTCAAGGGGAGGGTATGGTGCACCCGAGGATTCTTCGACCAAGGAAGAGGTGACAAACGAGGGAACGGATGCGATGACCAAGCAAAAGATCGAGCAACTTGAGCAGATGGTCAAGAATCTGTTAGGAAATGGCGAGGACGATAAGTTTGCGGAAGTGATCACTGAAGCACAGAAGACACCATTTACTAAGGAACTGGATCAGACTCCCTTCCCGCCAAAGTGTACGTTGCCGATCTTACCATCCAGGTTTGACTGAACGGGTGACGCATGGGAACATATCAAAATGTACAACATGTCTTTGTTATAATGGACGAATTACGATGTGTTAATGTGCAAATTGTTCCCAGCGAGTCTCGAAGGTGAGGCAAAGAAATGGTTTTACACCCTGCCCGATGAGTCCGTTGGAAATTATGCTGTCTTGGTGGAAACCTTCCTGGAAACTTACATGCACAACAATATAGCTCGGCCCAGAGTCAACAAGCTCATTTCGTTAGCACGAAAATTTAGGGAACCATTGCGGTCTCTATCGGACAAGATGGAGAAAGTTGTGTACTGACATCGGGAAGGTACTGGTCGATCAACAGATTTTCGGGTTCGAAAATTCATTGGGGAGGTCAGACCCTATTTGGATAGCAATGTACACCGAGAAACCCAAAACGTTAAGAGAAATCAAGAAGATGCAAGCACATCACATCACCCTAGAAGAAATACGGGAAGGATCACGGGATGAAAGGGGAATACAGAAGCAAGCACTACAAAGATAGGTGATCCCACGAGAAGATCCAAAGCGATCAGAGAGAAAAGGTGAGCACACAACATCAAGGGTTGAGCAAGAAAAGTTGGGTCGAGAAAGGAAAGAAGCCTCGCCACGAACCTTAACTTACACCCCACTAAATGAGCCATTGGAAGAAATATTCAAGGAAGTAGAAAAGAGGAACGACATCGGATGCCGAAAACGAGGGAAATTCAGTTTGACGAAACAAGGAACCATCCCGAGTTTTGTCATTACCACCAGTTTCGTGGCCATTCGACCAATGATTTTCCTGGAGGTAAAGATATCGTCCAACATCTCGATCCGAGATGGATACTTACGACATTTTGTCAAGACATCGCCGACAAGTTCATGGACGCTCCAAAAGGCATCAAATAAGGATCAATCGTGGTACCCAGTTCTCCGTAACACTATCTCGCACTCGGCAACTCAAGGGTTTGACTTGGGTACCGGTATTACTTCAAGGATCCATAAAAGAAATCGAAAGGGAAAGGAAATATTCGAGTGTGGCTAAAACATTGCCCATGGAACCTTGGATGATGCAGCCGATCACTTTCTCAGCAAAAGACGTCCCATCAAATGGTCAAGCCCATGGGGATCCCCGGGTGATAACCTTACTTATCGAAGAATGGGTGTCCGAAGGATACTAATGGACAACGGGAGTTGAGACGAGGTCATTTTTTACGATACCTTGAAAAGAATGGAGTTATCTCGATGACATCTTAATCCCGTCGACCTATAGAATATACGGCTTCAACGGTACAGTGACAATACCAAAGGGAGAAGTCACCCTCAGAGTCTCGGACGGGGAGGGGTTTTTAGACACACTCACCACCTTCTATGTGGTCGACGTCGTGTCGCCTTATGAAGCAATCCTTGGTAGACCCTGGCTCGCAGGAATCAAAGGAGTAGTATAGGTGTATCACCAAAGACTGCGGTTTCCATCCTATCGAGGAGTAGTGGAGGTGTTGGGTGATCCCCAGGCGGCGAGACAATGCGTACAGATCGATATCCAGCAGAATGAAGAAAGACGATCGAGGAAGCGCCAAGAAAAGAACAAAGCTAAGGAGATAAGGGCGGGAGAAGAACTAGAAAAGGTGATATCACAAGCCATCACCACCTATGAATCAGGCGAGAAGGAGGTCTTATAGCAATCAAAGGAGACGACAATAGTCGATGAATCGAAGCCCAATTTCTCGACCTTAGAATCTACCCGACAAATTAATTTAGGCACCGAGGAAGAACCTAAAATGGTGAGAATAGGGACTCTATTGATAGACGAACGAACACATCAGTTGATAACTCTTTTAAAAGAACACATGGATGTATTCGCCTAGCAAATGCACGATATGGAGGGAATTGACCCAGAAGTCTGCTCACATCACTTGAGAATAGATCCCAACTTCGAGCCGATCCGACAAAAGATGAGGAGAATTGCACCCGAGCTACAAGTAGCGGTGGAGGCCGAGCTAAAGAAGCTATAAGCTGCAGGGATTATTCGAAAGGCTCGGTATCACCAATGGATATCTAACATGGTGATAGTCCCTAAAAGGAATGGAGGGTTCGGTCCCATCGACTTGCCGATCCGAACAAAGCTTGCCCGAAGATAGCTTCCCCCTCCCTAGCATCGATCAGCTAATAGAATCCATAGTTGGATACAAGGCAATAACACTCATGGACGGGTACTCGGGGTACAACCAGATCCCCCTGGCCCCTGAGGACCAAGAGCACACATCTTTCTTCACACCCAGAGGGTTATATTGTTATACCAAAATGCCGTTTGGGCTGAGAAACGCAGGCGCCACCTATCAAAGGTTAGTATAAGACATCTTTGAAGACAAAATACACAACATCATTGAGGTATATGTGGACAACATGTTGGTCAAGAGTAAGGTGGCCACCAATCACATCGATGAGCTCCGAGGCATATTCAAACTATGAGAAGATACAAGATGAGGGTGAATCCTGCTAAATGCACTTTCTGGGTTACCTCGAGCAAGTTTCTAGGGTACAAAATTACTGACAAAGGTATCAAAGCCGACCCAGATAAGATCAGAGCAGTCGTGGAAATGCGATCACCTCGTGACGATTAAAGACGTACAACGGCTAAACGGAACTTGGCAGCCTTGGGGCGATTCATCTCTTGATCATCGACAAGTGCAAGGACTTCTTCGGGACATTAAGGAAAGGAGAGAAGTTCAAATGGATCGAGGAATGTGAAGAAGCTTTTCAGAAGATTAAACAACATCTCGTGAGCCTGCCAGTATTACAAAGGCCCGAGCCCGAGGAAGTACTGACCCTATATCTTGTGGAAACCAGTTGTGCCATTAGTGCCGTCCTAGTCAATAAAGTAGGAGGAGAAGAAAAGTCGGTGTATTTCATAAGCAAAACCATGAAACCGGCGAGAAGAACTACACCAGACCGAGCAAGCCGATACTAGCATTGGTATTTGCAACATAAAAACTCCGGACGTATTTCCAAACTCACAAAATTCGGGTACTCACAAAATCCTCCATAGAATCAGTACTCCACAATGCAGCCAGGTCGGGACGGATCTCCAAGTGGAATGCCTGAGATCAAACAGTTCGATATTTTTTACGAGATGAGAACAGCAGTAAAAGCACAGGCAGTGGCTGACTTTCTAGCAGACTTACCCTTGAGCGACGAAGATGAAATAGAAGACATCCCCGGAATGGAGGAATACCAAGAGGATCCATCCGACTTACTCGAGACCTGTAACCCGACACGATGGGAAGTTTTTTTGGATGGATCATCCAATAAAGACGGGTCAGGCCTTGGATTGGTCTTTACAACGCCAAAAGGAAAAAAGATGGTCCACTCGTTTAGACTCGAATTTAGGGAAACCAATAACGTCACGGAATACGAAGTTGTGATACATGCTCTGGGACTGATAGTGGAGATGGGAATTCAGGATGTAAGATTAACAAGTGACTCCTAGCTAGTCATCAGACAGATAAGTGGGCAGTACACTATACATGACCCCTTATTACAAAAATATTGGGATCTTTCCCAATTCTACATCGGCCAGATACCAAACATCAAGTTTCAGATATCGCCAGGAAAGATAATCGCCACTCGGACGCTATAGCATACATCGCCTCCATGCTAACGGATGCAAATGTTGAAGGCATCAGAGTTATGAGAATCTTAATGCCATCGGTACCTGAAACAGTGGGCATTAGGGCGTATGTGGCAATAACTACAGCCGATCAGTATAAGGCCGGTGATTGGTGAAAACCTATCCACGAATATTTGGAGATAGGAGAACTCCCCAAGGGGCGACCCGAGATCAACAAAATCAAAAGCAAAGCAGCTGCGTATGAGCTCCAAGATGGCATTCTATACGGGAAATCATACCTAGGACCGTTATTAAGATGCCTAAGCAAAGAAGAGGGGCCCACAATTCTGAACGAATTGCATTATGGGGCCGCGGGAAACCACAGCTCGGGCCGTAGCCTAGCAGCACGAGCCAAGACTATGGGATATTTCTGGCCTTACATGAATGAAGATGCAAAGCATATGGAACTCATATGCGACGAATGCCAGAAGTTCGGGAAAAAGATACACGTACCAGCAGTGACGTTAAACTCGGTAATCAACCCTTGGCCTTTCGCCAAATGGGGGATCGACATCGTGGGACCATTGCATGTCGGATCGGGGTAGAGAAAATACTTAATTGTGGCTACCGACTACTTTACTAAATGGGTAGAGGCCGCTCCATTAAAATATATTCAGGATAAACATGTTTTTTTAGATTCATTTGGGAGCACATCATCTGTCGTTTTGGAGTACCAGCGGCAATCGTCTCGGATAATGGAAAACAGCTACAGGGCAAGAATATCTACTTGCTATTCAATACCTACAGCATCCGAAAGAGCAAGTCCACACCCCTTTACCCTCAGAGTAATGGACAATATGAGATCACAAACAAAACCATCGACGACAACCGGAAGAATAAGCTTGATAGAGAATACGGAAAATGGTGTGAAGAGCTTTACAACGTTTTGTGGGCATACAGGACAACTCGTAGAGAGGCAATCGGATTATCGCCTTTCATGTTAACATATGGGACCGAAGCTGTCCTTCCAACGGAGGCGATGATACCTACAACAAGGACCGAGGCGTGGAGACGAAACATCTCAGCAGATATTATCCTGACTAAGCTCGACGACCTAGAACAAACAAGGGAGATGGCCCTACAAAAGATGGAAAATTACCAATGAAGAATACAACGAGAGTATAACAAGTGGGTCCGACCAAGAGAGTTCCATCCGGGACAATTGGTGTTGAAGGATCTACCCAGTTATGAACGTGATAAAAAAAGGCGGCAAACTAGCAGCCCGATGGGGAGGACCCTATACTATTGTCGAGAAGGTCGGTGAAGGAGCATACAAGATACTTAAACCAGACGGAACACCCGAGCCACGACCGTGGAACGCTAAGCGACTAAAGCTATATCACCCATGAGAGCAGGTATGATATATTGTCATCTATTTCCTTAAAATGCCACGTGGGGTTGGAAATGTGACAATTGCGTCTAAATGGCTGTTTCGAACCGATCGAGGCGATGGCATTGTGCAAGTGTTGTGGCGGCTTACACTCGAATGGTCGTTTTGAACTCGGGGCGACGGCATTGTGCAAGTTTCGGGGCGACTTACATTAAGGCGGGCTATTCGAACTCGGGGTGACGGCAGTGTGCAAGTGCCGAGGTAGCCCTAGGGCCCTGGTGGTTGGAAACCAGTGTCCGATTGTAGAGGCATGACTACTCGACAGTGGAGCATGCAACATTGCGCCCCGCAAGTGGCCGGAATCACTTGCCCGAGAAAGTTAATTGATAACTTCTTGGGATGTCGATCCCATAGAACTTAGGACGGACCAATTACCCTTAGATCTTGAAAGACGGTGATGAGATACATCAATCGGGACATGACATTGGGCCCAATGACCCTCCCTGTTGAGTGTATTCGACAGGAACGGCATTTACGCTAACTGATCTACTCATTTTTTTGCAGGTACGCAGAAATTAGCCATAAAAATAAAACCACATATCGTCGGCACAACACAGGCAAGAACATTAACATGAAAAGCACTATCATAAAGTAAGAAAAACAACCGAATTGGCGACGCAGCACCCCCTTAAAATAAAATGTATGAGAAAATAAAGGTGTTCGAGCGAATTACAACCCAATGCGAAGAGAGAAATAATGACGGCTTACGCTACAAAAGATAAGCCTACTTTGGGAGGAACCGATCCCGGAACCGCCTTCTTGGCAGCAGCGTCGACTCGCTTCTTATCAAGAACCGTCTTTACACCGGCTTTGACTCTCGCAATGAGATCATCATTAAACTTCACCTTTTCAAAGAAGCAAGGTCGTGTGTCGGTTGCATCAATGTCTCCTTAGCAGCCACCTGCCCGAGTAAGTGAGCTTCCCTCGCCACACTGCGTCTCTTTCCCTTCAATCGGGCATTCTCCTCTTCCAGAGATGTCACATTCCTTTGCTCGGCTATCAAAACACGAAAGCGGTCGGTAAAATAACAACAATGGTCTCTTTGGACTCGGACAAGCTATACTCAAGGGAAGATATCTTAGAGGACAGTTCTAGATAGCGTTGTTCGTTAAATTCATTGAAGGGGCAATATTTCTTATGATCATTCCAGTCAGCTCTCTGCCGAGAGTGTGCTATCTGCAAACCTGATAACTGAGCTTGAACCCACTCCAACTCTTCAGAGACTCTCTTAAACTCTCTAAGCTTCTCAAGAGATTCTTGGCTACACTTTCCGGCAAAGACTCTTCTCCCCGAATCCGAAGGCGATCTGCGTGCAAATCCAGACTTGAAGCCTTAACCGACCACACGACTTTCTAAGTTATCGGCCAACAACGTCTTGTCGGCAGCGATACCCTGGAACCGAGACAAGCTCGCCCTAAGATTTATCCATCTCTTCGGGGACGTACTCAAAATCGAGACAAGCGATACCCTGCAACTCGTTCCCAGAAGTAACATTCTCTAAAAAATCTGAGTAACCACATCATTTCCACCACCACCAGACTTCTCCATCTGCTTCTTCTCCTCTTCACCACCATCGACCTCATCCTCCCCATCGAAAATATCCTCATCATCATCACCATCGATTCAAGATACACAACACCATCAAAGAAGAACAATCCCTTTAGTAGCTGGCTGTTTGGGCACAGTTTTTTCCGGGGTAGATAATCCGCCCTTGGTCTCCTTGACCTTCCCACTAGGCTTCTCACCTACATGGGTAGAAGAAACATCAGAAGTTTTCTGAGTCGAATTCCTCAGGAAATACGATAAAGGCAGCCGATCCTCGAGATCCTCACAATCTCTCGCTGAAGCACCTCCAGCTCTGTCAACTCTCAGCTTCTGCACATGAGCCGATGTCAGAACCATTCAAGGCAACAAATAGGGGAAAGTACATGTACTTCAATGAGAGAGCAGTATATTTGTTACCTTCCCTGTCTCCTCCTCGGCTCCTGCGCTAGAACCCCTATCCCTCTTCCGAAGACTGGGAGACTCAGAAGGATCGCTCAGGGACTTAGGCTATAAAAACATAAAAATTAAAACATCACCCTACTAGTCACCCGAGCCGATCAGTTAAATCAAAAACCTAGTAACACACTTACTCGATCAAGATTGACTACCCAGAAGGGATAGGACTTGGCCGGAGAAGGAAACCTTCCGCTCAGAAGAGGACCCGAGATAGCTAATGGAACTCGGTCCCAAGCCACGTCACTAGTATGATGGGCATGTTTGTTGGAACTCTTCCCTCGGGATCTTCGTCCAACAAAAGCTTCTTGACACCTTCAGGAAGAGTCTTATGGCGATGCTAGCAAAGAAACCGCGAGATCATCATTGGTAGCGATCCGTTTCGATAATTATCAGCAAAACTAGCAGGGGTGTAGTCGCCCGCCTGAGAAGAATCGTAGGTGGACCAAGGAGTAGGAGTACATTCACCTCGACTGCGTCTTTCACACTCGGATAAGATTCGAAAGGTGTTGCCATTCCATTGAGCCAAAGCACGGGACGGGAGGATCTTAGAGAGAGCTTCATACCAAAACGAATGGCTAGGATCATACAGAGGAAAACGTAACCCGAGCTCTAACTGACCCCTGGTGACAATGGTCGCCTTGGCCGAGTGTGGAAACTTGATGACGTCATCCTTCTTCAAAACGCCTTTTTGGCCCGACAAGAGCCTAACGTCATAGCCATGGAGGTTGAACTCATCCTTCAGCTGTTGGATAAACTGCTCATCCGACAAATCTTTAGCGATTCTCTCACAGTCTACATGAAAAAGGAAGAAGGATTATCGAAAAGATGGAATCCAAAGCACGATGATCATGCTTAGAAGGGCTTTCAACAACAAACAGGGAATCAAGCGGCACACCGTCTTCGTCAGAAAAGACATAACTCAAGCACCTCTTTTCGGTCACTGAAGGAGTTGAAGACGCCATGGAAGTTAGTCGAAAAGACAAAGGAAAAATGAAGAAACGACCGAAATTAGAAGTTACAGCGGCAACGAAAAACAAGAACGACAGATAAGACTTGAGATATTGATTAGAGAAGAAAGAAAACCTGTGGGGAAGTATAACCGATGACGATAAAGGAGAAGCGAAAAGAGAGAAGGAGAGGAAAGAAACCGCTAAGGAACGAATGAAAGAAAAACCAAGGTTTAAAGGTCGGACTTATAAACCCCATCTACCGTAACGGCGAAGAAGGTAAACATGTGTCAATAATCAAGAGAGTGGGGAACGGCATGGCGTAAAACCCGGCATGGTCGAGGACGTGGGAAGACGAGGCGGTTTCTTCCCTCGTGCCGATCACGAGTGGAAGAAGGGGCATAAATATAGGTGTAAATAATCCACGGGCCAGGTGGAACAATCCTAGACGATGGCGTACTAAGGGAAACAAGCACTAGGAAATCTCGAATCATCTCAACAAGATCTCACAAGCGAAAAGAGGAATCAAGCGGCTCGTGAGGGCGACATAAAGGAAGAGAAAGTTCGATGTGATGCTCATCGGGCACGAAGATAATAGATGCACTGACAGAGTTGGTGAGGAGATAAGAAGAGCTCGGTCAAAGTGAGACTCAGCCAGGGATCTAAAGGGCGACATCGGTCATCTCCACCAAACAAGCGACATCGGGTAGTGGGATATCGAATAGGACATCACTCGGCTCGGCTAGATATCTCGGCTGAGCAAATAAGAATGTCGGCTGAAGCCTGTTTGATCTCCAGAGAAGAACATCAAGGAAGCTACATCGGGCCCAACATCGTATCTTTGGATGTATCACCTGTGACTATAAATAGAGACTATGTAGAGAGGAAAAACTCAAGTAAGAAGTGAGGAAAGAGAGTACACCTAGAGTATTGAGAGAAAAGCAACTATATTGTAACCTTGAATCAAGCAATAAGATCATCCCTTTACCCCCGTGGACGTAGGTAATCATGCCGAACCACGTACATCTTATGTTCTTCTATTTCTCTTGCTTGTTTACTTCATTGTTATGTTTGTGATCCTTTGGATGTAGTGGTAGGATTTTCTACATCTACACTCGAAGTTGATGACAGGTGTAGCATTAGAAATCTACTTTACACAATAAGTTATGATTCATTAGCATCATCCTCGATTTTTGAAGACAATGCAGTTTTAATGGATCTCCCATTCAGATCTTTAGATTATAATGTTCAATTCGTGGGTGCATGTAGCGGTCTAGTTTGCATATGGTTATTTGATTACAGGGGTGCTAGAGATTTTCTCTGTCTTTGGAACCCAGCAACAAGAGAATATAAACAAATACCCGATCCACCAGGCGGATTCAATAGACCTAATGTTTACCTACGTCATTTTTGTTATGATCAGAAGACTGACGATTACTAGTTGGCAGTAGGTGTAGCAGCTCCTCCTGGAGACAATTAGTGTTGTCCATGTCTATAAATTGGCATCAAATTCATGGAAAGGGGGGGAAAAGTGCCTTAATGGTTTCCTTATAATATGAAAAGACGTGTGGTGCTTGTTAATGCGGAGTTTCATTGGTTAGCTGTAGCTGAATACACATATTTCTTACTCTCTTTGGATATCAGTGACGAGAGTTTGAAGGAAATGCAACTACCAAAAGAATTTTTGACGACTAAGGATCCTCATATGGTTCTGGGAGTGTTGGCAAAGTGCCTTTGCTTACTTGTCAGATCATATGCTAATGGTGTTAAGATCCATTTTGAAGTATGGGAGATACTGGAATATGGAGTTCCACAAGCCTGGACTAGGCGTTATATCATTTCCCATGAGAGTATTACCAGTGACCAGTTTTCTCTTAAGAACGTGTGGTCATTTAAGAATGCTGAGATTCTGTTCTTGGGTAGCAGCAACCTAGTTTTGTATGACCCAAAAGATGGAAGTGCATACATCCATGCAGGTTTATTTAGTGAAGTTAAGATGCTGCATTTCAGTTCTCCTACTTTCAAGTATTAATTAGAATCATATTGTGATTCACAATTTGCCTTATGACCCAAAATTTATATACCACAACCAATAAATTTGCTGTCATATCCCAAACTATAACCAGTGACACATAATCTACGTGACCTCAACTGACCCAAAATCATGGAAGATTCGTTTGTTTCGCTAGATCCAAGTAAGTCCAAATGAATGCAGCTGGGACCAAATCCCAAATCTTAACTGAGCCACATAATTTTCCATGTGACTTGAAATCTTTACATGTACAAGAAATTCAATGTAAACCGAATTGGGTTAGTTTGGTCATACACTGAAGACTGCTTTATTCTTTCGATTTGACGACTACAAAGCCTGTATTGTTTGCAATAAAATGGTTTCATTATGTGCAGTACACGAATTACATATTCTGTATTTGATTTTCGGTCCTTGAAAACCATTATCTACTGAAAGCTACAATCTGTTGATCTCCTTGTAATAATTCATTTGAAATTTAGAACTGGAGATCCTGTTGCATTTGCCACATTTTCATCAGTCAATCCAGCTATTTCTTTCAGCGGTTTCCACACGAATTTTCTCCTGTTTCATCCATGTGAATATAGCAGGATTAACGGCATGTAAATTTTGGGAGATGAAAAGAAAAAAAGCAGTGAAAATATCATAATTTTTGGGAATGTGCTTAGTACCAGTTTCCACATTCTGCAATGACTTTTACTTTAGGCCGGAGAGTAGGCAGCAAAGCAAGAAACTGCAACTCTGATTTCGAGAGTACCTATTTAAACACACATAGTTAGGAAATTTTCGGTATGTATTGTGTTGGCAGTGCTTCACCACCAAAAAAATCCGACTTTGAATCGTCTCAATCAGTGCCTCGCAAAATTCATGATGCTATAATATAAGTCGACCGTGTACGTCACAAGAAGTAAATATCGAAATACTACTATTTCTTTCCAATTCGGAAAATATTACCTTTGCTTCAATTATCCAAACAACAAGACCTTTGGAGCTGGGCGGCAGTAAGGAAAGTCTATAATCAACTTCAGGAGGAAAATACCATCGAGCTATGGGCTGCTTCCCCACGTGAGCCTGCACAAAAAAGATTCTAACTTGAATCTAATTTTGCCATCATCAATCGAAAGAAAAAGAAAGAATTGCAATTTGTATTGGAAACAGTGCATACGGGGCAAACAGGGTGGATCTTAGTAAGTGTTGTCTCAGGATCTCCAAGGCCTCTAGCTGAAAGGTCAAGAAAATGGTAGCCCTGGTACCTCAGACGTGTAAGATAACGTCCTTCGTACCCTCCCTCGTGAGGGGAGTATATTGCCAATGCTTTGTGTTCTTCCACATCAGATAACCACTGGCCTAGATCAAATTTCAGCAAATCTCCTCCAATGAAATCGTCGAGACCACTCTTGATTGTTAATGAACGTCGACCACCGAAGTTTTGCAGGTACTTCACAGAACGGGAAGAAGACCGTTTCAAATTGACAGGGACACCATAGAATGATAGAGCAGCTGCCATTACCTTGATGAAGAGTTATGAAACGTTGAAATCCCTCCCCCCTCCACTGTTTTTTCTTGTTTGAACCAAAATGTAAACACGATAAGGCGATAGTTTGTTCAGTGGTGCTCGTTATTCCTATTCCTATCTTAAAGAGAGAATTTTTAATACAACCCCACTTTTACAAGATACAACCCATATCCATGGAAACCAGAATGGGACTCACCCAAGTTAACTTTCGAACCGGTTCCAAATTTCCTTGTGGGTTTGAAATTAGTCTAGTCTTTACCATGAACGAGGACAAGAAAACGTTGCTATAAGTAACAATGCTTATGGCTTCATCAATTCACATAATGCCGGTTGTAGAGTCCAGACGGACTCATCTAGTCCAGACGGACTCATCTAGAACTGGAAGGATGGTGCAGCCTTCCATACTCCATAGTACTTCTTCTGGTCATACTTATTATGGTTTCGAGTCTTTCGGATTTTGGTTTATCCGGGTCGGGTATATGCAATAATATCCAGGTATACACTACCATAATATCCGGGTACAAAAACATGGGCTGCTTAATTTCTTGTCCCACATACACACAAAAACACTCTTTGTATACAAGTGGACTTTTCGTCTCTTTCTTTCGATATATCAAACAATGAAACGAAGTTTTTGGTTCGTTACGCTTTTACTGCGCGATTAGAATCTAAAGATGTCGAGCATTCCGGAAGAGCTCAACCATGAAATCCTTTTAATATTTCCAGTGAAATCATTACTTGTTTCTAAGTCAATTTGCAAGAATTGGTATGCCCTAATCTCTAACCCTAGTTTTGTTAATACGCACCTTAATC
Source organism: Papaver armeniacum (assembly GCA_023531295.1). Taxonomy (NCBI): domain Eukaryota; kingdom Viridiplantae; phylum Streptophyta; class Magnoliopsida; order Ranunculales; family Papaveraceae; genus Papaver; species Papaver armeniacum. The sequence continues at coordinate 77,248 of JAJJWW010002284.1, forward strand.
GTATCACCCAAAGAAACACCTTTAGTCTAAAGTTTAAAAATTACTAAGGGTTTAGTAATTTTTAAGGTGGTCAAGATGATACGCAGTGCACCCCAAATGTTATGAATCATTATTGTTGTTGAGTGAACGTGGTCAAGATGATGCTGATGACATGTTGTTTAAAGGTGGTTCAATCTTTTCATCAACGCTTCAAACTCCTATTACCTTGTTATGTTCTTGTAATGGTTTGGTTTGCTTAAACTTTCGGACTAAAGAGTAAACAAAGACTTTGTCTTTGGAACCCAGCCACAAGAGAATACAAGATACTGCCTGAAGCACGTACTAGTCGAGGTTCCGTCAATTTTAATTGGTGTGGTTTGGGTTATGATGAAAATATTAGTGATTACAAGTTTGTAGTGTTTGTAATCGACAGCCGCTCGGCTTATCAAGCCCTAGTCTATACATTAGGATCAAATTCCTGGAAGAAAATTCGAAGTATCTCTATTCTGAGTTTGGGTATGCGACAGTCTGGGGTGCTTGTCAATGGATCTTTAAATTGGTTAGGTACACGACTGGACTACTACTCAAAATTTATACTCTCTTTAGATATCAGCAACGAGAGGTTCAATGATATACAGCTGCCCAAGCAAGCTTTGGATGAAGTGAGGTGCTTTTGTGTGGGGGTGTTGGATGGGTGCCTTTCTGTAGTTGCTGATAATTATTCTGATGATGATGATCGACGTCAGGTTGTTGTATGGACAATGCAAGAGTACGGAGTTCAAGAATCATGGACTAAACATTCATTACTTGACGTATCTGTGGTGAGCAATAATTACTTGAGGCCTACGTGGTATTTGAAGAATGGTGAGATTCTTTTAGGTGTTGGTTCCAGTTATCTAGTTGTATACGACCTGAAGCATAAAAGAGCTACATATATTCATGGTCTGAACATAATTAGTGGTGAAAGTTACTTTGAAACCTTAGTTTCACTACATTCTGGTATGTATTTCGGAGGAGGAGGAAATCGACAAATGGAGTTCTCGATTCAAGATGAAGGAGAAGAACAACAGGAAGAAATTTTTATTTTTTGCAGGAACAACAGGAGGAATTAATCCTTGGAAGATGGTAAGGTGACAATTTTTTGCTCCATATTTTTTAGAAGCTTTTTATATGCATGCACCTCGTAAAGGAAGTGACAATTGATGCATCGCATCTTTTTAGTTTGGCTTCTCTTAAATGTAGCCCATGCTTTTATTAACCATAGCCCACATAAAATAAGTCATTAATCTAACCAAACAGATTCTTAAGATTATTAACATAACCCATAAAATGATACACAATTTTTATATATATCCCAAAATAGATTATCAAATCCCTAAATCAAAAAAATAAAAGTTAATAATATAATTTTTTTAATACAATTTACTAAATTGATGATTTTTAAGGGTACTTAGTTGAATGTAATCAATAATCATGATTGAGAAAAAAATCATCTTAGAGTTTTTATAGAATAATAACCTAGCGAGATTGGGGTATACCAGATTAATTGGGTATACCCAATAAGACAAAATAGGGTCATTTGGAAGTAAAAAAAGCCACTCTTTGACCATATTTTCTAAATGGCTAATGTATATCCTTGTTTAATTAACACTAAAAATTCTGATTAGGTTAATTAATTGAGTTTAGATTGATTAATTGAGTAGATTAAAACTTATGAAATGAAATTTTGTTTTTGATTGAACTTATTTGGGAAGATTTTTGATGAAGACTTGTTTGGTAATTTTGACTAATCCTAGTGAGAGTTGTCTCAGGATCTCCAAGGCCCCTAGCTGAGAAATCAAGAAATTGATACCCTTTGACCTTTTTGTACCTCAGTCGTGTAAGATACCGTCCTTCGTACCCGCTTCCAAGTGGAGACTATATTGGGAATGGCATAACCACTGGCCTAGATCGAATTTCAGTGGATATCCTCCTCCACACTTGACTGCTAATGAACGTTGACCACCGAAGTTGTGCATCGGGAATGACTTTCTCTGGGAGCTCGTGTTCCTCCTGTCACCACTGACATGAGTTGCTAGTTCTTCATGTGACAATCGTCCCTTCAAGGACAATACGTGCTGGCGTATGAGTGGTGTTTCGTCTTTGGTGCTGGTTGGCCCCCGTTTCACGCGGTGACAACAAGTCTGAATACCTCTTCAGCTTTTCCCTCGGTCATCCGAGGGAAAGAATAGTTTGGTCCCCTGTGCTTAGCTGTCGAAAAGTTATCGACTATTGTCCCTTATAACAATGAACATGTGAAACCATCCTGGCATTTGTGAAAGGAGGGACTCTCTCCCGTGGCTATGCAAAGCGACAGGATCGTGAAAGGGGACTCCTCCCCCGTAGCCCCGCTGCTCAGGCAGGGATAAAGTGGGCATGCTATTTTAACGGCCGCGAATGCGTAAACCCTACTAAAATTGTGTGACCGCTCCTTGTTCCACCCGCGACACGGAAGGTGCTAATGACTTACTATTGTCCTCAGACAGTTGCTCAAGCGGGTGAGCCGGGTATAGAAACATAACCATATCTTGGAGATAAGATCGTTATGCGGTTTATCTCTCATGGACCTAATACGATATTCTTGGAAAATGGGCTTTGGATATTGGATAATGGATCCTTCTCCACACTTGACTGCTAATGAACGTAGACCACGGAAGTTGTGCACGTAATTTACATACCGGGAAGAAGACCGTTTCAAATTGACAGGTACACCATAAAATAATAGAGCAGCTACTATATTGATGAAATTTTCTGAAAAGTTGAAATCCCTCCTCCCTTCACTGTTTTTTCTTGTTTGAGCCCAAAATGTAAACACGATAACGCAGTAGTTTGTTTCTGTGGTGCTGAGTCGCTCATTATTCCTTCCAATGATTAAACCTACCGACAAATATTCCCGCGTGAAAATCCCGCCTCTAATGTCGGTAGGTCTAGCACTTCCGATCCTTGTGGAATGCTAATGAACCACCTAGTTGTATCTCTTCAAACCTCAACTTCAACGAGGTAGTCTAATAAAGTTCTGGGGCTTGCTTTAAGCCCTTTTCCCTTCAAAAATAAATAAATAAAATTAGATACAATTAATCCATATCCATGAGGACGGGAATGGGATTCACCCAAGTTCACTTTCGAACCGGTTCCATAACAGTTTTTCTCAAACTTTAGTCTGACCTTGAACGAGGAAGAAAAAACGGTTGGCTATGAGATCACTCAATGCTTCATCAATCCAAATAAAATAATGTGCATGAGGAGTGTCCTTCATGGCCACTGATACGCATGTCTCTGTTCGTTCCATGATCCATAGCGAAGTTTTGTTTTCTATGCACTGCTTCTCTTTTCTTTCTGTTTCCCCCTTTGCTCTAATGGTGTATATTTTATTTTTATATGGTTTATGTCTTCCGGAGTTTGGGGTTTATCAGGGTCGGGTTTTTTTTTTTACACGGTCAGCGATGGATTGGTACCCCTAACCACCTAACCTAACTTGGGAGTTGGACCCTGGCCAACTAGGTTGTTCCCTGTTAGTTAGGGTCGGGTAAATACCTACTTATAATATATCGTATCCGGGTCTTTATATCCGAACCCCGCTGCTTTCCAAATTCTAATCCCACATCATCTATAAATAAACTCACAACTACAAAATCTCTGTCAATAACTATTATTCTGCTTCTTTCGATATCAGGCAAAGTTTTAGGTGCTTGACATAGGATTTTGGTGCGCGAGTGATGCAACAAGATAAAAAGATGTCAAGCATTCCAGCGGAGCTCCACTACGAAATACTTTTAAGATTACCAGTTAAATCATTACTTGTTTGCAAGTCTGTTTGCAAGAATTGGTATGCTCTAATCTCTAACCCTACTTTCGGTAATACGCACCTTAACCGTACTACCCAGAGAAAAAACTTAAGTCTGCAAGGGTCTAAAAGATATGACGAGTATGTGTACGAATACGAATACGCAGTGCACCCCAGATGTTATGAATCATTATTATTGTTGAGTGGAAGTGATCTACATAATACTGATGACACGTTGTTTAAAAGTGGTTTAATCTTTTCATCAACACCTAAAACTTGTATTGAGTTGCTGTGTTCAAGTAATGGTTTGGTTTGCTTAAAATTTTTGATTAACAATAAACAAAGACTTTGTCTTTGGAACCCAGCCACAAGAGAATACAAGAAACTACCCGAAGAACCACCAATTAGTGGAACTAGTCGAGGTTGTTGGATTTGTAATCCAAACACAGCTTACCTTAAACCTAATATTTAGGAGTTATTGTTGAACGAGTAAGGTCTCATAAAGTTAGACGTGTGAAAAATGGAACCAGGTAGTGTGTCCTATTATTATGGAAGTCCTAGTATTGTGGAAGTACGTTTTGCATGTATCAGTGTTAATGGTTTAGTTGGGTTTGCAATTTGTAGCCTATAAAAGGCACCATCTAATGTTAATGATTTATGCAGTAGAGTGTTTTAGAAATGTAATCTTTATGTGAGTTTTTGCTAATCTCTCTCTCTCTCGCTCCTCTCTTGATCCATGAAATCTAACAGAGGTTTCACCAATTTTAGTCGTCGCGACAGTTTTAATCGATGTGCTTTGGGTTATGATGATAAGATTAATGATTACAAGTTCGTAACATTTGTAGAATTAGAAAGTTGGACATATCAAATCCTAGTCTATACATTAGGATCGAATTCGTGGAAGATAATTCAAAATAAGATATCTTCCCTAAGTGTTGGTGCACAGCAGACTGGGGTGTTTGTCAATGGATCCTTAAATTGGATAGGTTCACGAGAGGACAGTTTTTCCAAATTTATACTCTCTTTTGATATCAACAATGAGAGATCCAATGATATACAACTGCCTAAGGAAGCTTTGGATGAGGAAAGGTTCGGGAGCCTCGATGTGGGGGTGTTGAAAGGGTGCCTTTGTTTAGTTGATCGATATCATGATACACATCAAGTTATAGTATGGATAATGAAAGAGTTCGGAGTTCGAGAATCATGGACTAAACATTCTGTCATCAACCTTGAGAGAATTGTGGAGAACCATAAATATTTGAGGCTTATGTCGTTTTTGAAGAATGGTGAGATTCTTTTTGGTATTTATGGTTCTGATAATCTAGTTATATACTACCCGAACCGTAGAAGTGTTGAATATCTTCATGGTTTGAACATAATTAATGGTGTAAGTTACTTTGAAACCTTGGTTTCACTAAAATCCGGTATGTATGTGGGGAGAAATGGAAAAGTGGAGTGGACGGTGAAGAGAAACAGGCAAACGGGTGAGTATGTTATTAGTCGTTAAAGTGTGTTGGAAGTTAAACCAAGATATGGTGATTTGAGCTTTGGATCAACAGGTGTTGTTGACACTGAGGGGATCAACTGCTGCAGGTGACGCAATCAAGTTGGATCAACAGGAACAGTTGACACAACGTGTCATATTTGGAAGACAAGCTTACTTGAGAAGCAAGGTGCTTTGGGTTCTAGAGAATTCTAGAAGAGTTCTATTTTAGAGTTTGGTTTATGTTAGGAATGTGTGCTTTATTTAGAGTTTGTTTTTATTAGGAAAGTCGTTTGAGTGATTGTCAAGTTTGTGAGACTATAAGTAGGCTATTAAGCCATGAGAGATTGTACACCGAATTTGATTATCAATATAGTCTTTTAATTGATTCCGCATGTGCTCTCCTCTCTCTTGCTCGATCCTACAAAGTGGAAGAAAGAAAATTGCATTATCGAAGTATACTAGTTTGGTTTTGGTTTCCGGCCGGTATGTTTGGTTTTGTATATACTTTTTAGAACCTTTATACGCATGCACTATGCAAGGGAAGTGACAATTTATGCAATGCTTCCTGTCTGCAGAAATACATCTTAATATTATTATTTTTTTATAAATTTTTTGTGCAGCAGTAACTTATCACTTCAAGTTCATAATCATATATAGTTTGATTCAAGAACCACAGAAAAATCCGTATCAGAAACGACAACTTTCTTCGCTCTACTGCAACCATATAGAATGGTTTTGTGGTGACAAAATTCTCCATATGACATGTGCCGTGTCGTATTACCAAGATGTTTGTTCCATGTTGACATCTTCCTTTTTCTCCATCCTACTTGGTAATGTCAAATCAAAACAGTATAAATTGGCGAGTGCGAGGTCAACTGTTACGAGTCCCGTAAAATCCATAAAGTTATCTATGATTCATTTTATTTTTCCTACTACGCCCGATTTCTCTCTAGTCATAGCACATGCATCGATCTTAAAGCAAGTACTTATGGTGCTTATTTTTTGGTTGTGTCTCTAGATTGTAAAGAACTGCAACCATTACGGGGGCAGATTTCTCTACATTCTAGTAGATATAATCAATCGCATATCACATACCTGATTAATTCAAAAGACCAATGTTTTGCACGTAATTTACCGACAGTGCAACTTATTAATGATCTTTGCAACTTGTTACCGCTGTTGGTTATTGAACCATCCAAGTTTTTCTCGAATCAACCTAGCATCCTATGGAAATCGGCACCCACCAAGGGTTTCACTGTCAAGAGTTGTTATTTATGGTTGTTAGAAGACAGAGTTATGATTGAATCTACACCTTCTTTTGCTATCAGATCTATTTGGTCTTTTCAAGTACCTACAAAAATTTGCTTTTTTGTTTGGCAAAAGATGCTTATCAGAATTGGCACTTGAGATAATCTAGCGAGAAGCGAATGGAGACCTCGGGTGTGAGTGAACTTGGTAGCATTTCTGGCGAAACGATTTCACATATGTTCTTGCGTTGCTCCTATACTACAGAAGTTTGGATGGAACTTTTACCTTGTGTGGCAGGAAGGCAATGGATAATGCCTGGTAACATCACTCAATTATGGTGGAGATCTGGACTAAAACGTTTCGAAGACGTTGCTGGTGCAGCAATTCGGAATGTGCTGCTTCATGCAGTTTTTTAACTAGTCTGAAAAGAATGCGATTATCGTATTTTCTCTGATAAGTCTCAAACTTCACAGGAGTTGGTTGTTGGTATTAAAGATACTGTCTGCTCCTGATTAAAATTCTAAGATATAACAATCCCTTTTTCTTTTTGGCTTCACCTGGGATATAGCCTCTTTCGGTGGAATCCCCCATGATGACATCTTAGGACTTAATTGATGGATGTGTGAGTGGAGCTAGTGGTAATCAATGCTTCTATTCAATGTTAATCAACAGATACGAGAAATCAATACAGGACTCGTGTATTTATACCGAAATACGAGACACAAAGGACGGTTGGACTTTTACAGACATGCTGTCATTAATACAGTTGTAGTGACCGAAATATACACGTATGGACTGAGCATGTGACTGTACGGATCAAAATACTACACAATAGTGTTGTGCTATTACCACCCCACCCCCCACCCCCACACCCACACCCACAAACCGGAGGCTTCGCAAGAAGTGACTTTCACCTTGTGTCGAAGAAGATCAAAACGTGGTCCCGCCAAACCCTTGGTGAAGATATCCGCAATTCGATCCCCGAGTAGAAAGATAAGTGACCTGCAAATTTTTGTTGTGAAATAATTCTATGACAAAGTGATAGTCAATAGCTAGATGTTTCATCTTGCTATGAAAAACAGGATTAGATGAAAGAGACACAGCACTTTGATTGTCACAGGAAATGATAGGAGGGATAGGTAGAAACAAATAAAGATCTCTTAGAAGCTGACAAACCCATACAATCTCTGCTTCTGTATTAGCTAAGGATCTATATTCTGCCTCAGTGGAGCTCCTAGCAACTCCATTCTGTCTTTTGCTTGACCAAGAAATAGGAGTAGTTCCAAAGAAGATGCAGTAACCACCAGTAGACCTTCAGGTATCTATTGAACCAGCCCAATCAGCATCACTGAAGCCATGAATGGCTGAGAGACCTTTGGAGAAGAGAAGGCCATAGTCTAGAGTATGCTTTATGTATCTAAGTATTCTCTTTGATGATACAAGATGAACATCGTAGGAGCTTGCATGTGCAAACATACAGTTAGCAAAGAAAGCCAATTTCGTGCCTTGTCCAAGTTAAATATTGCAATGCACCAACAAGAGATCCGTAAGTACTTGGATCGACATAGGAGTGCTATCTGATTGAGACATTTGTGAAGAAGGAGTAATAGGAGTGCTACAAGGTTTAGCACCCGGTCATATAAAACTTCTCCAAGAGATCAAGTGCATACTTGGTCCGAGATAGAAAAAGATGATTTGCATCTCTTTTAACTTGAAGACCTAGAAAGTAGTGCAAAATACCTAAATCCTTGATAGGAAAATAAAATTGAAGTGTTGAGATGAAAAAAGTTTACAAAGTCATGTGAGTTGCCCGTAATAAGAATATCATCAACATAAACTAAGATAATGGTAATCCTAGACCTAATCTTTTGAACAAATAAGTATGAATCAGCTTGATGGCTTGTATTTGTGAGAGACAAGAATGTTGAGAAGGTTATCATACTGGACCTTTGGTGCCTGTTTTAGTCCATAAATGGATTTATGCAATTTGCAAACATAATGAGGTTTGTTTGGATCCACAAAACCATGTGGCTCTTTGCATGTAGACATCTTCTTCCAAATCTCCATGAAGAAAAGCATTGCTCACCTCCAATTGCTTTATGGGCCAAGAATAGTTCACAACTAAAGCTAGTATGAGCCTAATAGTTGTAGGCTTAGCTACAGGGCTAAAGATTTTTGTATAGTCAATCCCTTCTTGTTGGTGAAATCTCTTAGCAACAAGCCTATATTTTAACCTCTCAGGTATACCATCTGCATTGTATTTGATTCTAAAAACCCACTTGCAGCCGACAACATTATAAGAGGGATCAGGTTTAACCAAAGACCAAGTACCTGCATCTTGTAATGTTGTGTGTTCTTCAAACATTGAATGCTTCCATTTTGGATTCTTGAAAGCTTTAGAAAATCATGTGGGTGTAGGTGGAGGTATTTCAGAAACCAAATTATCAGATAAGACATGCTTAGTGTTGAATACTTTGGGTTTAAAAATACCACTACAAAAACATGAGTCTATTGCTACTCTATTTTACCACACATTCAAAAATAATGTGGCAATAGGTAGGTTTTTTGCCTCACTATGTTGTGGGTGTTTCATTAAAGAAGATCTATTGCTACACGCATGAGTAGGCGAGCCAAAAAACTACTTTTTTGCCTCACCTAATTTTTAGCCGTGGTAATAACTTACATTTTTGCCACATCGGTGTAGCAATATTCATTAATAATATAATTAATAATAATTCTATTCCCTAATGCCTCACTCTCGTCGCTATAGCTGCAAATAAAAAAAATATAGTTGTTTTATTACATGAGTTATCGAAAGAAAAAGAGGTTCTTATTTCACGTGATATCAGGTGCATAAGAAAAGATTCCAAAATATTCAACAGTTTTCACATTCACATACTCGAGAATAAAAAAAAAAAAAAAAAAAAAAAAAAAAAAAAACTTAAATATGGTAAGAAAAAATGTCGTATATGTTTTGTACACAATTAATAAAATAATAATAACCATGGATGTTTTCTTTGTATATGTCCCCCACTAACAGCGATGAGCCACAGAAATAAAAATGCTAACTTGTTTACGCATGGCTTGACCAAACTAATTCATGGAAACCACGTATTAACAAACATGTAGATCGACTCACAAAACAAGTGAGTATTTTCTCTTTCTTTTTTGCCTTCCGAAAACAAAGTTGCAGAGCAACAGAGAGAACCGGAGATAACGAGGTTCGTGAGATTTTTTCGATTCAAATTAGGGAAAGTTTGTTGAGGAAAAGGGTAATTAGGGGTTATTCATAGAAGATTTAGTCATGTTATAAACTTGGATTCTTCTTAATCAGAACAGGTGAACTGATTGCAAAGAGATTCTTCTTAATCAAAAAATTGAGGTATGGGTCCTTAATTTGATTACGATTTGATCATGTTATAAACTTGGATTGCATATAAATTCTAATAGGGGTTTGTTTTTAGTTAGGGAAGTCCGTCAGACTGCAAAACCCTAGTTTGTTTGGATTTAGTGTTTGTGAAATAATCAATTCGTAGCATTCATAAGATCTTCTCTCATGGATAGTAATCACATCTATGAGCCTTTTCAATTGTAATTACATCTGTGTAGATTGTGTTGTTACTTAATTGCACCTTCTACTCGGGGGATAGTCCCAAGTAGTTACGATAATAATGGACTTGTTGATTAATGGTGGATTTCCCAAAGAAATAGAAGAAAACATGCATCCCCGCCCAAACCCATAAATCTATTTGCCATTTTCTTAAAAAGTCTGGGTTGTTAGTGTGGTAGGATCCCAACACTTAAGTTACCTTTCTGTTGTATGCTGTAGCGTGCTTTACCAATTCTAAAAATTCTAATTGCAACTAAATTTTGCTCTTGTAAATGTACCACTTTCACATTCAGACTAGTCCAGGTATATGATTAATATGGATATAAATATACAGCTTACTAGTTCATAGGCATGTGAGTAAACTGCTGCACATCTAGGTGCTTATTCTGGCAGCTGATGCCTATGTCGGATCATTGGTTAAATGAATTTGGCATTAAGTGAACATGTATATCTAGCTTTCATCACTTAATTTTCTTATCAAGAAATTTTGGAGAGCTAAATAGCTTTCACACTATAAAATCCTCCAAGAGTTTAGTTATCTTGTGCACATGTATATACTCCAGGTCTTTCAAGTTTAGCAGTCTGTAACAAGTATCTCACCCAACTTAAGCTTAATGATAGGAATGTGGAATTGTAACATTCAACAAGAGAACTTACTTTTTATCATTTTATTTGTCTAGTACGTTGATTTTCTCTATAATAGAAAATTTCAAAAGATCGCATTTGATATTTTAATACTCCAGCAAAAGTATCAAATGTTTTTAACTAACTTGACATATGATATAACATAACCATTTAATTTTTTTATATTGAATTAATGGTGGAAATTTTTGGCAGGAGCTGGTTGTTTTGTCATTGTTAAGTTTGGATGGATAAAAGTTGGATGCAGAAGGGTAGATGCCACCCTGACTTTTTCCGTGGATGCGATGAATTTATAAATTTTGCTTGGTCTCATCGTACTCCTGATTTAGGTGAGAGTATTTTTTTCCCTTGTTTGAGATGCAATAATGTGAACTGCTTGGGTAGAGATGTGGTGCGAGAGCACATTCGAGAGAATGGAATAACACATAGTTACACTCGTTGGACAAAACATGGAGAACCTGAAGAGCTAGTTAATAATATTGAGGAAGAAGTCACAAATGTTATAGGTGGGGGTGATATGCTCAAATATGACGTGACCAGAGTTTTAGTTGAGTTTTCTGATTTTTATACTCAAATATGCTCCAAGACATTGAGAATCGAAGATTTGGAGGTGCTTAAAAAAATGTATCTCACTTTGTGCAAAATGGAGATGATATTCCCTCCTTCCTTTTTCGATATCATGACACACTTACCTATTCATCTAGCAGAAGAAGCTATAATTGCTGGACCTGTTCATTACCGGTGGATGTATCCAATCGAACGGTTAGTACGTAATGTTAAATAGTGAGTAGAATATTATTCTAGTGATGTTTTTTTTACCGGTGTCTGAATTTTTCTTGTATTTATCAGGTACTTGTACACCTTGAAAAAGTATGTGAGAAATAAAAGTCAACCTGAGGGATCGATTGCACAAGGGTATCTTGTTGATGAATGCCTGACATTTTGCTCGAGATACTTAAGTGCTGAGATTAATACAAAGTTCAACCAGATAGGGAGAAATAGTGATGGTGATGGTGCAACAACATCTAGTCATGAATTGCCTATCTTTGAAGAAGCAGGTCGTTCTTTAGGCAAACCAATTTTCCGAACTTTATCTGACAATGAGTGGGAGGAAGCTCGAATGTATGTGTTGAGTAATTGTGATGAAATTCTGTCGTTTATCGAGTAAGTCTAATTTCTGATGTTGAATAAAAATCATAATGAGTTGGTAGATGATTTAATGTACATATACTTACAGTAGATTGAATCATTTATGCAGGAAACACAAGCAAACAATCCGTGGTCAATATGGAGGGAAAATTCGTGAGAATGAGGTGGAGCATTGGCATGCCAAAATGTTCGGTAGTTGGTTCGAAAACCATGTAAGTGTTTGTATCGTATGAATTCAATTTGAGCCTTAGATTAAAAGAGCTACAGTATGATCATGAAAACTATTATTAGATGTTCATTCAAAATCTTTTGAACATACCCATTTTATTTTTATTATTAGGTTTCTGAAATGATGCGAGATGGTGAAATAGTGAAAAAGGATATTGAAATCCTATCCTATGGGCCTAAAAAATCAGTTAGTTGTTATAAAGGGTACATTGTGAATGGGTTTAGGTTTCACACAACTGATCATGAGAAGATCAGAAAGACACAGAACAGTGGTGTTTGCGTTGATGTAGAGACTTCAGATAAAGGTAGTATTAAATCTATTGATTATTATGGTAGATTAGATGAAGTCGTGGCATTACAGTATCGCGAGGGGAACCAAGTTGTTTTATTCAATTGTCATTGGTGGGATATCACCGAGTCAAGAAAGAAGCAGCGAGATGCATTTGGGTTTACGTCGTTGAATTTCACAAGAACCATAGCTAAAAATCAACCTTTTATGCTTGCAAAGCAAGCACATCAAGTTTTTTATCTTCCGGACAATAAGGACAAGAATCGCCGAATTGTACTTAAAATGCAGGCAAGGGATCACTACAGTTTGGGGGCACCAGAAGTTGAGCTCATCCAAGAAGATTCATCCCACACAGATAATGTAACCAGTGCAGATAATGAAATTGGCCAAGACTTTGGGAGTTGGACCCGAAATGAAATTGGAGGGGAAGAGGTGATTAGAAGTACAACTGACGGTGATAAAGGCGATCTAAATAATGACAGTGATAGTGATCACAGTGATTATTTTAGTGATTGTGAACGAGATGATCTCTTTAACATAAAGTCAAAGTTACTACGAATGCTACAATTTTATTTGATGTTTTCCTGTTTTATTTTAGCTTGAATTACTTTCAATTCTCACTTAAATTTTATTTGCTCTCATTTTTCTGATGATGATCATTCGAAAATTGATTAGACAAAATTTGTGATTTTGTGATGGAAGTTAACTAGTTAAATGAATTAGTAGCCCAAAATTGTTGAGTAAAAACTTTCAATTTTCAAAATTTAAATGAATTAGTTAGTAGCCAAAATTGTGGAGTAAAAACTTTCAATTTTCAAAATTTAAATGAATTAGTTAGTAGCCAAAATTGTGGAGTAAAAACTTTCAATTTTCAAAATTTAAATGAATTAGTTAGTAGCCAAAATTGTGTAGTAAAAACTTTCAATTTTCAAAATTTAAATTGATTAGTAGCCCAAAACTCCGAGAGATCGTTCAAAAATTGTTCGGACGAGTTTTGTTAACTATGGTTATGGACATACTCATATGAAGTGGATGTATTTTTAGTAGAGTTACTTTCAATTTTCCAAATTTAAATGAATTAGTAGTCCACAATTTTCAAAATTTAAATGAATTAGTTAGTAGCCAAAATTGTGGAGTAAAAACTTTCAATTTTCAAAATTTAAATGGATTAGTAGCCCAAATCTCCGAGAGATCGTTCAAAAATTGTTCGGACGAGTTTTGTTAACTATGGTTATGGACATACTCACATGAAGTGGATGTATTTTTAGTAGAGTTACTTTCAATTTTCCAAATTTAAATGAATTAGTAGTCCACAATTTTCAAAATTTAAATGAATTAGTTAGTAGCCAAAATTGTGGAGTAAAACTTTCAATTTTCAAAATTTAAATGAATTATTTTTAGTGGAGTCAAGATGATTTGGCTTTCAATTCTTCCATTAACTTTCAGTTTCCGATCAAGATGATTTGGCTTTCATTATTTGGATTCACAAGTAGAGTTACTTTCGATTTTCCAAATTCAAATGAGCTAAAATTCTCCGAGAGATCATTCGAAAATAGTTCAGACGAGGTTTATGCACTACGGTCATGAAGTCGATATCAAAATTTAAATGAATTAGTATCCCAAGATTAACTAGCTAGCTTTCAAATCTTCGATTAACTTTCAGTTTCGGATGAAGACCATTTGACCATTTGACTCTCGATATCAATTAGATGTACTTTTAGTTTTTCGATAAAGAGTAACTAGCTAGCTTTTAATTCTTCGATTATTTTCAATTTCTTTAAAAGAATCCTTCAACACAAGTTATGGTGAGCATAATCACTCATGGTGACTATGATCCAATAATTTCAATTAAATTATGCAAAATTGAGCATGGTTGGATTAAATTTTATGATAATCGGTCATAGAGTGTAACGTCGAGTAATCCTATGAAAAAATTATGGAAATTTTGGTTTAGTTAAATGGAAATATATACATAAATTATTCACATCAAGTATAATCAGTCATAATGTCTATGCATCCAATGAATTCTTATTAAATTATGTAAAAGCTAGACACAATCGGATTAGCTTAGATGATAATCAGTCATATCTGGTTTGGTAGAGTAATCCTCCGAGTAGAAGTGTATATTTTGATTGAATTAATTAAAAATATTTGATTGAATTAAATGGAAACAAATACATAAATTAGTCATAGCTAAAGTAGTATAATCCCTCATAGTGATTATGATCTAGTGATTTTTTCTTCTTTATAAAATTAAGTAAAATTGTACACAACTAGATCGGGGGCTATTCATCCAAAAAATTATAGGTGTATAACTTGTATCGTAGTGATTATGATCTAGTGATTTTTTCTTTTTATAAAATTAAGTAAAATTGTACACAACTAGATCGGGGCTAGTCATCCAAAAAATTGTAGGTGTATAACTTGTAGCTAGGCTCCATACCAATTCCATGTAATGACATTTTAATAACAATTAAAAAACTTAAATATGGTAAGAAAAAATATCGTATATGTTTTGTACACAATTAATAAAATAATAATAACCATGGATGTTTTCTTTGTATATGTCCCCCACTAACAAATGATGAGCCACGTAAACAAAAATGCTAACTTGTTTACACATGGCTTGTATATGTCGTATCTTGAGTCCCCCACTAACAAAGAATGAGCCACGTACTAACAAAAGGGTGATAAAAAGTCTAACTTGTTTACACATGGCTTGACCAAACTAATACATGGAAGCCACGTATTAACAAACATGTAGATCGACTCACAAAATACGTGAGTATTTTCTCTTTCTTTTTCGCCTTCCGAAAACAAAGTTGCAGAGAAACAGAGAGAACCGGAGATAACGAGGTTCGTGAGATTTTTTTGATTCAAATTAGGGAAAGTTTGTTGAGGAAAAGGGGAATTAGGGGTTATTCATAGAAGATTTAATATGGAATTTTGGAAATTTTTCTGCATCGCCGTAGGATGAATATCTGATGAAAACTAGAGTATTGAGAAGGAATGACATCTAGCGGGAATAATCTCGGTCAATTGTTTTTCGATTTGAACCCTGATATTTTCATTCTGGGCGGGATGAAATCGAAAGAAAATCCTTTTGGGGCGGGATTATTTGCGCTTGGTGTTTTGGAGCAAGCCTATAAATGGAACCCTAAAATCACCTTTTTGGGGATGGGGATGTTAAGAGATACACCTTTTTTGGGAGATACCCTAAAATGACTACACTTAGCACGAGATTAGTCCCGAGCAAATCTAATCTAGAAAATAAAATGACTACACTTAGCACGTGCAACAAGTCGTTAAACCGCTAGGTGGCCCTAGTGGCGGAGTGTTGTCTCCTGAGGGTTTACCAGTGAGGTGTACCCACAAAACCTTTACCAGCACCCTAGATATCTACGCGTAACCTTGGAAGGCACTAAAGAATCTCCTTGGTTGGCATACTTATTGACTACAAGAGGAAGTACCCCGATGCTAAATTCCAATTGTTGTACACGAGTTTGCACTCAAGCATACTAAAATTCATATAAAGTGACAGAGCTCTACTCGAGATAGTTTTCTGGACATCATAAACCGGAGTCAACCAATCACATGGATAGATTAAGAAGATGGATGTAAAGAAAAACGTGGATGATGTTGACTAAGGTGAACCTATCCTAATGGAATGAGATATTGATCTGACTAATATCAACACACTTTGGCATATACAAGGGAACTAGTGGTCGATAATCCTAACCTAGGTCAACTCAGTGGCATATACACGGTACCGGTGGTCGACTTTATTGTATTTATTCGGTTGGTCTAGTGGTCCTGGTCTCTTTTTTTTTCTCTCTCTCGGTATCACTCTATTTCACCGTGGCAATGGTAAGAAGAAAAAAAGAAAAAGAAGTGATCAGGATTCTTTCGATGTTTCCATCACGAGGATATGGCGAAACTACCATGTTTTCTTTTCTAACACCTGAGATATGTGCTTTTATGAATAGACTCTTCTAGATGTTTCCATCTAATCAGATTGGTTCCTCAACTCCTACAACCAAAATGTTTCCATCCACTTAGATTGGTTAGTGCCGACCTTAATAAACATAAATTTCTAGGCTCTGGAGTTTATTTATTGCAACTAAAAGCTAACAAAAAGTTTATTCCTTACCCCCAAACTTAAATCTAACATTGTCCTCAATGTTCTAAAGATGAAATTAAAAGCATGAACAATGAGAAACTGTTACCACTTGAAGAAAAGAGTTTAGTAAAAATATTACCGTGTTGCAAGAGCATGGGTTACCTCCCAAGAAGTGCTAATTTTAAAGTCTTCATCCAGACATTGGAAAGGATTAGTCACCTCGAAGAATCATATAGAATAAAAGGAATAATCTGCGGCACTAGTGGAAACAGGTTCAGGACTGTCAGACAAGTCATATACGAGTTATACGACTAGTTTTAACTGTCTCTGTTGGGGTCTACGATAAACCGTAGTCTGTTTTGTAGGACCCTTAGCGGTGTCTCAAAATAACAACGATTTTAAGGGTAACGAGGCATGCACTTAGCCGTGGGTCTCAGATTTAAATTATAATATAAAAAAAAATATAGTTTCAGATTGTCTGAAATGCCTGAATGGCTAAATCTGAAATAATCTGACTGCATCAAAGTCAAGTCAAGTCAAAAGGAACTCAAGTCAAAGTCAAGTCAAATGGAACTCAAGTCAAACTCAAGTCAAATGGAACTCAAATTAAACCCAAATTAAACTCAAATGGAACCCAAACTGAAATTCAAATTTAAACTCAAACTTGAGAATTCCACATTCATTCATTCATTCATTTTACCCATTGGGTTTAAAATTACACAAGAAAGATGAAATTATGATTCAAGATAATACATGTCCAAGCTAGCTAGCTAGTAAGTTCTAACAACAAGATGCTAAACTAATAGACAATAAGCTAAAAATAACATGTTAAACAACAAAACGATAAGCTCCTCCTAGCCAATACTTCATAAATGATATCAAGTACAACATCCATATGTTGTGTCCGTGGTTCACATACGACAAAGAACGTCGTTCCTGCAAAGCAAATCAACAATAACACAATGACTTTGTTCAACGTCTTTTTTTCAACAACATGTCCAAGATGGCTAGTAAGTTCAGAACAATACATGTCCAAGCTAGCTAGTAAGTTCTAACAACAACATGCTAAACTAATAGACGATGTTCGACAATGTGTGACAGGCAAGAATTGAAATGTTACAACTGCAGAGCTGATGCCAAACCAAAAGAAACATATAAAAAGTGCCTTGAGACTACCATGCCTCTCACTATGGTGTAAGCTCCAAAGTAACCGTGATATCAAGAGAACCTACATATCAA
Organism: Papaver armeniacum; assembly: GCA_023531295.1. Classification (NCBI taxonomy): domain Eukaryota; kingdom Viridiplantae; phylum Streptophyta; class Magnoliopsida; order Ranunculales; family Papaveraceae; genus Papaver; species Papaver armeniacum. The sequence continues at coordinate 95,061 of JAJJWW010002284.1, forward strand.
ATCACAACAATTCTTAATCGCTTAAGGATGCGTAATAGTCATGAATAATACAATGCAGAGATGAACAACTTACTGAAGGTTAAGGAAAACAACCTAACAACCCTTGTCTCCACTTTCCATGACGAATCTTAGTACACCACCGCAGCCCTAAGCACGTAAACTTCATTAGTGATGCATAAAGAGCTTTATGGATCTACAAATAAGACCTCTTCAATAAAAATATAAAAAATGTATTATCATACTCTTCATATTCTTTGTCATAATATAAGTTATCACTCACATAATCGTTTTAGTAATGATGGTTTAAGAAGCCAAAGACATTCCTTGCATCCCCTGTATAGGGCATCTCAACAACTTAATGCATACCAATATATGTCGTAGCTAGTTTTACACATGCAGCAGAATAAGTTTTCAACATCAATTAACCAAAATTAACTTGGGCAAGTATACTACAAACTAGCTTAAATTGAGAATATAGCTTTAAGGGATTAAAGATTATACTTTCGGTTTGCTATGAGAATATAGCTTAAAGGGATTATAGATTATGTTGATCGGTTTTATTATGCTAATAAATACATAAAAGCAATGTCACTTTCGAAATGAGATAATGCCATGATGATTGACTACAAACAAGTAGAGGTCAGAAAACTTAGCTCTGTTCCAAAAAAATCACTTAAGAACTCACATATATAGACAGTGGTACTATCCCGTGTTACGATGGCATAAAGAAGCATGGTACTATGGCTACATAGTACTTGAATAAAGACCCTAAGAGCATCCACGGTGGGAGACTAAAAACCAGAGTAAAGATCAAACAGCAGACGCAGTGGAGAGGGAGTAAAGATCAAAGACCAGACTAAAACTAAAATCCAGACCAAATATAGTCTTTAGTTTGGTTTTAGTCGGGCGTAACTTAATTTATAACTCCGCCTGACGATAAAAGACAAAAAAAAAAAAAAATTTGGGGGCGCAACTAAGAGTTACGCCTGATTGGGGCGTAACTCTAAGTTACGCCTGAATAAAATAAAAAATATGAATGGGGCGCAACTTTAAGTTGCGCCCCACCAATTTTACTCCTTCCCCCGTAGTGTTTGAACACCTACTAAACTCAAAATTTGGTCTTTTTTTTGCTCTTTAGTCTTTGGTTTTGATCGCAACACTCAGCAGCTTTCTAAGAAACACAAGAACAACCAAATTTGTGCGGTGTTTTGATATATGTGTACTCACAAGTTTTGATATATGTGTACTCACAAGGCACTTAGATTGTAAGTGGTTCAAACAAAAGCATGACGTCATGTTGAAGACACCATGCATACATCATATGTCTGCAGCAACGGATTTCACAAGACTTCTAAGGAGTGACCAGAACTAGAGCATTGACAAGGGATTCTTAGATGCAGTGTGTATATAGAGATATTGATATGTGATTTATTTAGTAGTCTTTCTAAAATACAGAAATTATAGCTGCAGTTGTTTTTCTCTGGTCTGGGTTATAATGAATACAATGCTAACAAAAGCCACGAGAATTATAATCATCAAATACCACGACAAGTGACATCCATGGCTGTAACATATCATTCATCCAAAAATCTAAAAACCAATTCATATCCAGGAAAAACAAAACCAAGAAAGAAAAAAACTAATGAAAATGTAAGAAAGCACTTACAAGATTAGACCAGGACCTTCAACTTTGGGCGAGGCCTTTGCAACTTTGCTTTGTGGCGCAGAGGGGCACCTCCCGGTGCAGAAAGATTTTGTAGGACCCATGACCATTTTCGCACTATTATCGGTTGGATATGCAAAGGCAAAGCCGTGAATAACCCCCCCCCATAAGTCTCTCGTGTAAGCCTATTGTTGTGCTCCGTAACCTTCATGTGGGTCCCTGGTTGGAGCGTAGTTGGAGGTCGTGGAATATCCTGCCATGCAGAGCGCAGTCTTAGCATAGGCTCCACTTGAAGGTGGTTGGGACCGACCATAAGCCGCATGACCAGTGGTAGTGGCTTTTGTCCTGCAATGTGGTGGTCCATAGCTAGCCGAGCATATCCGCCAGGCCGGTGGTGACCTCCATAACCTCCGGGTTGGGATGTTAGGGTGCTCCATAACTGGCCGAGATGGGTAGCCAAAGCAGAGGTCTCGCTAGACTCAGCCGACCAAAGATATCTGGAATGGAATGGACAAAGATATATCCAGTTTGTGCCGCTAGATCGCTAACACGATTCTGCAAAGATATTTTTTTAACATAAGAACATTTATAAGAAAGCTTTACCCGGAAAGGACAACATATAAGCAACAACACACATCAGATATATACACGGCACAACAAACACATATTTTTAATTGAAAAGCTGATAATTGAGATAAACAAGAGATAGTAGGCATGAGAAACTTGGAAATTTTGAATAGGGATGTCCATATGAGGATATTCACAGTATATATATTCATATCGAGAGGGGTAAAGCGCCTACATACCGCAGTGGAGTGAATAATTCAATTTACGCCTGCAGATGCTCATCCCTTCCCTACTAGAAGGGAATGGGTACCAAATAATAGTGCCAAGAGCTATCCAGGCACTTTACAAATAGAAGGTATACAAAAACCATTGCAGATTGAATCAAGGGAATTCTGAGCCAGCATATCATATCACATTTTATCGACACACGTTTTATTTTATTCATAATTAATTCCAATTAGAGACTATACAAAATTTATCGAAATAATAAGTAATGGTAAATAAGAGGCTTGGAAGGTGTACTTAGTTAATATAGCCAAGTTTCAAAATCAGAGAATGGTGCAGGACAATGGACCAAACAAAAAGTCAACAACCACAGTGCAATTGCACAAGCAAATCAATGTAAGCCTAGTATGTCAGTGAAATCATTGTATTTGGATAACAAGTGGCACTTTAGGTAGATATGATACTTAAGAGGGGGGAAAGGAAAAATCATCCTGCAATATGAATAAAAAAATAAGCTATCCTTTCTGCCAAATCCTATAAGAACCTGGAGAAATGCATAGTTTCCCAAGTCTTACCAGTCCCGATTAACACTTATGTAGAACCGACAAATCTCATGTACAGAACCCATGGACAATTCAAAATAAAATTTAGAATATAACTTAAAAGGGATTAAATATTATGCGTCTTAGTTTTGCTACGAGGAAAATGCCTGGTTGCTAGTTATGAATGAGATAATACCATGATGATCGCATGAAACCAGCAATCAAAAGAACAATAATTCACAAACTATATATTACCTCAATTGAGCAATACGCTCATCCCTCTCCCTCCTCGCAATATGTCGAACTCATATTGACGCCGAGAGACAATCCTAGCCTCAAGAATGTTCTCGCAACAAGTAAAAGGAGATCAAAGAATGACAAGTGATTTAAATTCAAGTTGGTTGGCCTCCTACCAATAATAATGTTGCCTACTATGACCGACGTTAGCATTCAAAGAAGGCTACCGGGCATACAACAAAAAAAAATAATGTATCTATATTGCAGATTTGTCTTCACTGAGTTCTAGCTCATACAGATAAAAAATTAAACATCTTAAGCAATAAAATCATGAACAAAAATTAGTTGAACATTTTAGATACGTAATATTTACTGTATGCAATGAAAACCAGCTAAAACTTGAACTAAAAAGATGACAAATCCACACAAAAATTACCTTCGAAAGCAAATTTTTTGAACTGATAAAACCATGAAGCCGAACCTTGCAAGTCGACATGCCCAAATCTCAGAACTTCAACCTTCCTTTAGCAACACAATTCAAATTATAATTTCAGAAACCTATTAACAAATACTTCATATACAAAGGCAAATTGAAGTTTGTTTCTCTCCTACCATGGATTTAGGTGGTAAGTTGTAAGTGAATTTAGCACGGACAACACGACTGTTACTATGAGGCTGGATAACTTTTCTCCAAATGTATCGATGATGAGATTCATTTGTCTTCGCCTTAGACAGAGACTTGAAACCTTGGGCGAGGCTGCAAAGTAACACAAGCAGTAGCAATTAAGTCAAAAAAATTGGTTTTAAATGTTAGACAACACAAGCACACTTTCCTATCTTAACAGCCAACCTTTCAAGTTGGAAGTCAAAATCTGCAGGAATGTTAAATCAAAGGAACGAACAATACTCAAAATTGTATAAGCTGGAGGAAGAGAATGTTCGTTATTCCTACCTACAAAAACAAAGGAAAATTAGATTTCAGAACCAATAAAGGAGATAAATTTGAGAAAAATTGGAAAGTACCAAAGAGATCCAATTAATTCAGATGGACCAATAATTATTAGTTCATTTTATTGAAACGTAACCCCTAACCATACACAGAGGAACCTGGTAAGTAGAACCAAAATCAAAACCTCCCGAATTGAAATTTATAATTACAGACTTGCGATGCGGCTGAATTTTCAACAACTTTAACATGCATTCTTCAAATCAATTTAGGGTTTTTTCTCTTGTGAAAATTTTTAAATCTATCAGGATTGAAATGGAAACTTGGCTAACGATTATTAACATGAGGAAACAATAATCATGTACTTCTGTAATACAAGAGTCTTGAATCAATCTAACTCAAGGATTGAAATCTTAGAATAAATCTTCTCAGATTGAAGAACGGGAAGTCAAAACTGAAAACCCCAACAAAAACATGAAAAGGTAGTTCTGAATAGATCGAAGAAATCAAATAACCTCTCAAACCCTAAAACGAAAAAAATAACAGTAATAAGTATTTATTTATAAATTGTTAGAGATTCCGACAAAACCCCTAAAAATGAAAACAAAAAAAACATGGATTCAAAATAAATTGAAATTAAGAAGAAGTACTGGCTTAAATCAATTTCCAGCAAGTTTGAGATCTTAGCATGGGATTTCAGGATGAAGAGTCAAAAGATGGGTTTGCTAGCGGGTTTGAATTAGATGCATCTCAGGGTTATTGATCGAGAATGAAAACCAAGTGAAGGGAAGGGATTTCTTTGGTGCTAGTTTTTGGGAGAGATGGAGACCAAGAGCAGAGGTGAGAGGGAGGAAAGAAAGATATCGGGTGGAAGTGAGGGATCATTCTTTTGGGAAGCGAGAGAGGATTGTTATCATCTCCGGCGTTCTTTTTAGTTTAGCAAATCATGACCATAAAAAGAGTGGGGCCCACAATCAATCATCAGATCTACGCCAGATTGAGGGTCGTTGAGTCGGTAGTTCCATGATGGCAAAACGGTAAATAAAATAGTTAATGAGAGACGGCTTAGTAAGCTCTCGGGAATTTTTACGTGTTTTGACCATATCCGAGACTCACTGTGTTTGGTCAACGTATGGCTATGGTCATCGAGGGTCTCGGATGTGGGTCATAGAAACCCATTTTCCACTAGTGGGGTCATCTGGATCAAAAAGTGCTAACCACAAGAAGAGGAGACCGCATGACCGTGAAGATATCCAAAACACCCTTATCTATTTTTTTGTTTAAGACAACTACATCTAGTTGTGGTTCGGGTTCAGGCTCTATAAAAGGGTCTAAATAAAAGTTTTCATCTACTGGATTTCCTCAAAGGAAGGATCCACGAAGATCAGGTTCTAGAGTCCTGGAAATACTCAACTAAGAACTTAGAAGCACATAAAAATAACATGAATAACTGGGGATCCTCTAAGTCAATCAGATTTGACTCACACGGTTGACCACAGTGGTGGTCATTCTTAAGGAAATGTGTTGACCCTAATTTTCTAAAGTAATTAGGTTTAGTCTCAAAACTTAATAACTGACACATCTGAAATTCATTTGTTCCCACAATTGGAAGGAAGGTTTTTGGTGGGAAAACAAATTCAATCATGGTATTGTAGCCTGGGTTAACCACATCAACCAAAGGATGGGTTTCTAACAATCGAACTTCTTTATGGACACAACTAGGTTCTGTGAAAAAGTGTATGAAGATAATCTTTTAAAATGGTTGAGGAACATATGTCAAGTCCCAAGTTAGGGACCTTTCTAAGAGTTAAAGCACATGGAGAATGATAATCACCCCCAAACTTAGAGTTTTCAGTGTCTCTAGAAAGACTAGTCACAAATTCCATAATTTCAAGGTCATCTAATTTCGAAAATGGTCAATTGATTCTTCTAAGTCGGTTCATCCTCACTCATCTCTACAAGTTCATCATCTTTGTCTAAGACTAATGTTTCTAAATCGCAGACTCGAAAACAATATTCTCAAGATAAACGCGCTCCTCTAAACTATTATCGACTTCGTAATCATAAGGAAATACTACATCGTCCAAAACGGGGGTATCTCTAGTAAAATCCTCGTCCTTTTGAATAGGTGAATAATTATTAAAATTATTTGGATTTGAACCAGAAATAATATTATCGTTATAAAGCTCAATTGGGGTGACAAATTCCTGATCACTATGCCTATTTATTTCAAATTCTTCATCAACACTATCCTCATCATAATCATCATTATAATAACATGAAAATGGTTGAACCTCATCTAAATCAAAGTGTCACCATTTCTAACCTCATCATCTTGATTATGCAAATAATTATCCTCATTTTCAAGGGTACAATTGGAAACACTAAGATTATCTCAAGCGCCTCTTTACGGGCCTCTAACAAAAGCTTTCGAATCGACTCATATGACTTCATTATGGTATCGTGACTCGACTCACGTGACTTACTTATTGTATCGTGACTCGACTCACATGACTTCCTTATTGAATCTAGGAAAGAAATTTCACTCGTTGCATTGCTTTTGTCCATAACTAAGTTATTCATTTCTGCGAACTTACGTGCGACTCAGCTAAATTATTTGTTGACTCTAGTAGAGAGGAATTTTGCTCATACGACCTGGGTTAGGCGTGTGGATAGTAATTGGGATCACCATGGTATGGGCCATAACCTTCAAAAGTTTGGTGTTCCCAACCACTATTCACACTATGGTCATAAAAAGAGTGATGTCCATATTGTTGATTTGGATATTCATATTCATTAATGTGATGGCTATTGTAATACCGGTTTGACATCCTAACCGCAAGGGAATTCTACACAAACACAAACAAGGATGACTCGACCACAACAAACCCACGATTTCTAGCAAACAAAAAGCATGATGGCTCCACTTAGATTGTTTCTAGACCAGCTTCTAATCCTTGAAGGGAATTCGTTACAATTTAACCAAACCCCTCTGGAATCAATCCTAATTTAAGTAAGTTGAATGGAGGCGAGGGAAGTATGCTTAAAAGAGTAACCAATATTTTTTGAATGACTTCCCTATTAAGCTCGTTACCTTATCGGTCTCGTTCTAGTCAAAATTTTAAGCTTAGGTTCGCGTTTGGTATCGTTTTCCTAAGGCGGGCAAGAAGAGAACGGTGATGAAATCCGAACCCTTATCTTGTATGGCCAGTCCTTGCCCTTTACTAGGAATTTAAAGCAGCCGTATTCAAGACCTCAACATATATGCATACAAAATCATCCAGTAAACCCGCTGATAGGGGATTCGCGGGTGTTTAGAATTCTTACCTCCCATTCCAGACGGGGGATGAACCGCTGAAGTCGATTTTGCCACCGACTCCTATGTCGTACATGTACGAACCCGAGGGGCCGAGACAAGATCGAATCGTCGTCCTTCCCTGCAAACAGTTTATATTTAATTTAACCCTTCCTTAGGGTTATTTTATAAAAAAAATGTCCAAAAGTCCAAAAATAAAGTCCAAAAAGTGTCCAAAAATGAAAAGAAAAATTACAACAATGAAACCCTATTTACAGTTTCTAAAAATAAAAAGAAATAAAGTCTAAATAAAATAAATAAGTACAAAATATTCTTCACTCCTTGGACTCCTCTTTTCTTTCCTTCTTTGGCGATACTTTCCTTTTATAGCACTTTTTATTTCCTTGTAGCTTCGCTCCAAATCTGAAAAGAATCAAAAAAATACCAAAGGCATAAAAGAGAACAAAAATAATAAAGATAAAAATAAAACCTAAAAACAAATCTTTACACAAGTCCGCGTCGGCGGCGCCAAAAATTGATCGAATTTTATGTAGTGGTAAGTAAAGTTGTCGTTCACTCGGACTTGTTGAAATCGATTTTAGGATTTAATAAAGAAAAATAATAAAAATAGAGAAAATATACAATTTATGTCACAAGATGAAGAGAGTTACTGGGACTCGGGATTCCACCAATTCTCAAATTCATGCGGTTCATCTATTAATTCCGGACAATTAAGGCTCATAAAATAACAAATATCGACTCTAATTCTTTGCCAAGGTAGATTTTATAAAGAAATATATGTAATTCACAAGCATGACGCATCTAAAGTACCTAAGACTAAGCATGCGACATCTAACGAATTCACAAATAATCAAAAAAAATCATAAATCAATTATAATAGTGCAAATAGTCATAAAAGAATTAAATAGAATTACCACATGGGTGCAAAACAGCTTCCTCCGTCGTACCAGTGATGGGTTCTAGCTCATCATGTTGGAAACACGCTCAAAAATCATTATTATTGCTCAAAGGGTTTACAAATGATGAAAATGGGAGAAATATAATAAAACCGGGTTTGTAACAGTTATAAGTGTTACAAACCGAGCTGTTACAAAGAATGATAAAAGCTTCCTGTCACTGTTACTTTTGCTTTAAGACTGTCCTATGAAATACGACCCTCCTCTGTGAGTTGTTATCACTGTAGCAAAAACGACTGTCATTGTGCGTCTAATGTTCTTCGTGTTCTTCGTTCTTCGATGGCAGCAGCAGCAGCAGGTTTCTCTTGTGATCAAATTTTCTCCTCTGTGATGCTTTGTAATCTCCCCAAACTCTCCATATCCCTCACTGATCCCAGAACCTATTTATAAGCTACAACAACTGCAAATCGCTCGAGTAATTGCAACATATTTTTTATTATTCTCCATGCAAGATACGGGATATTTTTTTTTTTCTTTTTCACCTCTTCACGCGCCTTATAGCTGCACACTCTCCTTATTTAACTCTGGCATGCTCCAAACTGTTGCTCGAGTCAGTGAACAATCTCAGAAATCGTTCAAACTCAAGCAATCCCGTGAAATAACTTTCCTTTGCACGGACTGCCCTGATTTATTCTCTTGAATTATCTATCCAATTTTAACCGAAAAAATCAACCATACCACGCCTGTTACGCTCAGTCAAGTTATCCCAATGAATATCAGCCATTTAGTCTCCTTCTATCATGCCCAAAACACGAACAGAAAATCTTCCAGGGACTGCCACAATTTTCCCGCCAAAATAAAATTCAAATGATGAAGATGGGTGCGATGGATAAATGGGCTATATATAGCCATGGGTGCCCCTTAGCAAAAGTGAGGGTCAGTATAGCAATTGTCCTCCGGGGTCCAAAAATCACTTTTCGAGCAACTTTTTCCGCATACGTGTAATTCTCCAATAACACCTAAACAAACATAAAAACACCAAAAATATTACAAAAATCGAGACTAACAATAGAGACCTCGAGGACAATTCGGACACAAAAATGTGTCTATCACATGGCTCCACCAGCGCTACCATGCTAATGGCGCCACTTCGCTATATAACAAGATGCGGCCATAATCAATGGCCACTCTTCCTCATGAAATGCAATCTCAGCCATCCAAGTTCGCCACGGAACTAACGAACTTGCGGCAAGTCCCAGGCAGACCGCTACGCCACGGCTATGCCAGGCGCGACTATGCTAATGTCGTCATTTTGTTACACAACAAAGATGTGGCTTTAATCAACTGGATACCCTTCCTCAGGAGATGTAATCTCGGCCATTCAAGTTCGCCACCAAACCGACGGACTTGTGGCAAGTTTTAGGGCTATGGCCGACCAAGGCAAGCCTAATAGCATCACATCTTTATTTTCCTATGGCAAAATCTTTTGACTTTGACTTGCCAAACATAGCAACTTTGCTACACGTTTTCCACGAAAACAATCGAGACATGAAACATGTCAAAACTAGGGATACTCATCGGGGGTATTGGTCTGGCGGTTTACGTGCGTGCGGCGTGCAATTTGACCTTTACGAGAAAGTGTCATGAAGCGGGACAGTTAGTGGTGGTGAAAAGTAACGGTGTAAACAATTCATTTCCTTCATCTTGGAAGCGTAATGGACCAGACCAGAATACTTTCTAATTCACTTCCATCATCATGGAAGCATAACGTCGGCGGTTACACGTTACTCTATTCTTCCACCACTTAATTGTTTCCACTTCCTACGAGACCAGGGTACGTTTCAATATGACTTGTATAAATAGGCTTCACCTATTTTCACCAAACAATAAGTTTTGGTCGGCAACAATACAGTATCTAGAAATCGCCTGGTAGCTTTCCATTCTGCTAACCAGTTCTACTTCCGATACAAGTCATAAAACAAACCACACCTTCATAATCAATTATTCTGGTCTCAACACTCTCTTCGCTTCCCTCCCTAAGACCAGCTCTTTTCCTTCACTTTGTGACCGAAGCAAGCCTGGAACGACCATTTCTTGGTTTAGGTCAGGATTGTATAAATTGATCTCTCGAGTCAAAAGTACTCACGTGCAGTGCATTGTTTAGGGTTTATATTCGTTTCCCATCCACACATCCAAAATTACCAAAATCAGCAGAAACGATTTTCACCCACAAACACATAGTAACTATGCTTGTCATCCTAGTAACTAGGCTTTCCGGTCTTCAAAACATTGGTTACATCGTTCTTGGGAGTCATATTATAGTCATTTTTTATAAAAACCTGGCAGTTTAAAAAAGACTATGGGCCAATGAAATATCGAAAGTTGGTTTACTTATAACAAACAGGTGTCGACCAAAATAAAATACTATAACAAACAGGTCACAGGTGTTAAGAGACGTGTCCCATGAAACTAACTTTTATAATAAACGTGTCCTTTTCCCCTACAAAACCATGTTCCGAGTTTCTTCTTCTTCTGATCCTAGTATCTCTCTCCTGCAATTAATTTCTCATCTGAAATCAATCCAAAAACTCCAAAAATGAAATCCACGAGATTAGCTGTCTGGTTTATTAATATCTCTCTACTACTTTTTCTTTGTCTCAACACTGTGGTTAATGCAGATGATCAACAGAAACAAAACCCAAATCCTGTTGAAAGAGGCATAGGTATAACATCAAGACCATGGAATACAATCAAGTCTTGGCTAAAACTTGCTCTCATGAATTATAAACCACCTGATTCTCAGTAAGTTTCTTTATATCTGAACATTCATTCATTGCTCTAATTTGTATTTTTAATTTGATGATAAATCTTTTTGATGTGTATCGATCGGTGATAACTTTTGGTTTTGGTAGGTCGATGCCAAATAAAGAAGCATCAAGTTCAGGGGAATTTATGAAAGATGCAGTAAGCAAAAGCTTTAAAACAAGTACAGGAGCAGCTAAAGAGACAGCCAAGGTTGCTGGAGATGCAATTCATTCAACTGCAGAGAAAGTATTGAAGAAAACTGGGATCTCATCATCATCGGAAGAGGATGAATTGTAATTTCATTTCATTTCAAGTAGTTCCTAATTTTTGTTTTAGGGTGAATGCAGCAACTTTTTCCGTTCTAAGTATAGTAGTGTGAGGCCGTTGTTATGATGGCCCGGTCAGCGCCTCAGTTTTTGTTTATTTCTCTTTGGAAGAAGAAGTCATGTGTGCAGTAATACATCTTCAAAAAAAAATTATATCGACTTATTTGCTAAGCATAAATTAGAGGGTGTTTTGATACCAAAAGCTCAAGTCAATTCACGAGATCAAATGGAAAGGTTTTACCTATTCACCGCCCAAACTTTTCCTAATTACCACTCATCATAATTCCCACCCCTAGTTATCCTATTTACCACTCATACAATTTTGTATATCCCCTAAATACTACCTATTGACTGTTTTATTTACACCCAATATTATTATAACTAAACACCTTAAAATAATTTTCTTGTTATATCTTGGATTCTTGATGTTGTTGAAAGAGATGTATCACGTGTTTACATATCAACTAGATCAGTTGATAACGGTTCATGGATAAGTTCACTTTTCAATGCTCTATAATCCAATAATCAGAAGCATTTAGGAGGTCGGATTTTCAAAAAATTGAAGGGTGATTTTTGTTTTTTGGTTAAGACTGGATGATTTGTGGAATCTATTTTGCCCTAGATTTTCAATTAAAATCTAGGGCAATCCACAGTAATGGATAATGGATTCACCGATCAATTTATCTATTTATCATCTATTTATCGACAAATTGGTATACCACAATTAAACTAAATCCTAATTTAGGGTTATTAATAGTTTTGGTTTTAATGATTCTTTTAATAAAAAGGAAATCATTATAGAAGAAGACAGTAAATAGGTGACTTAGGAAAAATTAGAACCCAAAGTTAGAATTACTTTAGAAATTGTGAGTTAGGTGATAAATATGAAAAGTGTGGTTGGTAAATAGGTGAAACCAATGGAAAAGAAATCGCTCTTACAAAGACATGTTCGAATTATGTTCCCTGTTAATAGCGAAAAAATCCACTCTTGGAAAGATATTTTCAAATTATGATACCGACCTAATTTGTGAACTTTTTAAAAATCGAATATGATACCGACCTAATTTTGTTTACTGACCTATTAATTATATCATTAATTATGATACCGAAGTCGAATATTGCTTTTAAAAAGTATAATATATCTAAAGTATAATATTGCTTTTAAAAGTGTATATAAATATCTCTGCTGGTTTAGTCGGTAGATGTAGATGTTACCAAGCACCAAAAGAAAAATCCAGATCGGCACAAGGGAAGTGAAAATTATATAGTGCCCAATCGAAACAACATTGCTGGCCTGTTATAATTCTGTTTCAACCATTTTTTGGAACCATGGTTTTTTTTTGGGACCATGATTTTTTTAGGCCAACCTCCTTATACTTAATAAATGGTGTCCTAAAGTTAAGTAAATATATATTTACTTTTTACTTTAACTAGCTTGAAACCCGTGCTACGCACCGGGAGTGATGGAATTTCTTACATCGTCAGTTCATGTTCACTAAGGCGGGGCTTCGCCCCGTACCCGTCCTAATAAGAGTTCTAATAGGCTTCTAGAATTACTATCCAATAGATTGACAATTAAAAGTTAAAACTTTATAATAATCAAATATATATAATATTATTATGATTTGAGGATCTAATATGGTTTTGAAAACTAATTTCATGCAATATAATAAAATAATAATCAATTTTACAAATAAACTAAAATATTTTAAGCTATAAATACACAATTAATTATTTTTTTAGTATTTAACCCGTGCTTCGAACCGGTGCAGCAGTAATCAATCTCGGTTGGGCGAAGCCCCGCACCTGTCCAAGAAAGGATCTCAATTAACAACTGCATTGTACCATGAAAACACCAATTATCATTTATTTATTTTTTGAAGCAATCATTTAGTAAACTAACAATCAGAACCAAATTATTCATCGATTACATATTGTTTAAAGGGCTGGAGATTAAGAAATCCTCTTAAATAAAATAATTTTGAAAAATTATACTGACCTTTGAAATCAATCAGTAGTTCATTACATTACAAGTATCAGTACTATTGATAGTTAACTGAAACATCATACTTTCTATACAGTTAAATCAATATCTGATATTGGAGACACTAAAAAAACACAATATTAATATAAAATTGATTGAAAACTCTAAATGGTGCATAACATATGAATTGCTTCCCGTCAAAGAAAATGTTATCAAGGAAATGCATTGATATATGTTTCTTCGAAAATCATATATTTGTGTTAAGAATTAAGGGACCAACATAACTTCTCTTCCGTGCTCAAACTTGTTATAGTTAAATGAAAAACCACACTCATTAGTCATTATATAGGCATTGATATCTGAAGTTAGAGACACTAAAAAAATAGATTGTCAACTCTAAATAGGGAAAAGCATATGATATGTTTCTCGTCAAAGAAAATATAATTAAGGAAACGTACATATATATTTTTCTTCAGAAATCATATACTTGCGTTAAAAATAAAGCGGCTAACTCAGCTGTTTTTTCTTGGCTCCAACTTCTTGTAGTTGAATGAAAAATTACACATATTATGTAGTTGTGTTAATATCTTACATTAAAGACACTAAAAATAACACGATATTAATAGACAACATATTGACAACCCTAAATAGTCCAAAGCATATAAAGTGCTTCCCGTTAAAGAAGCAATCGAGGAATTGTCATTAGTCATTATATAGGCATCAATATGTGATATTAGAGACATTAAAAAAAATCAGGATATTAATATAAAATAGGTTGCCAGCTCTAAATAATGCAAAGCATATGAAGTGCTTCCCGTCAAAGAAGTAATCAAGGAAACGTCATTAGTCATTATATAGGCATCGATATGTGATATTAGTGACATTAAAAAAATCATGATATTAATATAAAATAGATTGCCAGCTCTAAATAATGCAACGCATATGAAGTGCTTCACGTCAAAGAAAATGTAATTAAGGAAACACACATATATATTTTTCTTCAGAAAATGTATGCTTGCCTAAAAAATCAAGCGGGTAATTTTCCTGGCTCCAACTTCTTGTAGTTGAATGAAAAATCACACATATTATATGGTTGTCTTGATATATCGACATTAGAGACACTGAAAATAACACGATCTTAATATAAAATAAATTGCTAACCCTAAATATCACAAAGCATGTAGAGTGCTTCCCGTCAAAGAAGCAATCAAGAAAATGCACCGATATATCTTTCTTAAGAATCATAAGTTTGCGTTAGGAATCGAAGCCAAATCAAGTTCTCTTCCGGGCTCCAAGTTCAGTATAGTTAAATGAAAAATCACACTCATTATATGGTTGTATCAATACCTCATATTAGAGACATTAAAAGAACACACGATATATAACATAAAAATAGCTTGTAAATTCTAAATAGTGCAAAATAAATGAAGTGCTTCCCATCAAAGAAGTTGTAATCAAGAAAATGCACTAATATCCCACTATGACCCCTTTTGAATATCCGTGATTGTTTCTTTAACCGTAAGGATCGCTTATTGATAATTGGAGTGTTTTAATTGGCAAACTAATCAATTATATTGGCTATGAATTCTTATCATTTTTTTCTTTTCCTATTTATGACTCTTTCGGTCGAATTGTATTTATTGTTAATATAAAATAGATTTTCAACTCTAAATATTGCAAAGCATATATATGAATTACTTCCCATCGAAGATGATGTAATCAAGGAAATTCACCGATATATATTTTTATGAATCATATACTTGCATTAGGAATCAAGCGACTTACCAACTCAAGTTCTCTTCCGTGATCCAAGTCCCCTGTAGTTAAAAAAAATCACACTCATTGTATAATTGTTTGGATATCTGATATTAGTGATACTAAAAATCGATATTAATATAAAATAGATTTTCAACCATAAATAGTGAAAAGAATATAAAATGTTTCTCGTCGAAGATGATGTAATCAAGAAAATGCATTGATATATCTTTCTTCAATACTTGTGCTAAGAATCAAGCGGTCAACCCAACCTAGGCACCAACTCCTTATAGTTAAATGAAAAATCACACTCAAATATTAATATATGATATTAGACACATTAAAAGAATACACTATATAACATAAAATAATTTTCCAATTCTAGATAGTACAAAACAGATGAATGCTTCTGTCACAAAGAAGTTGTAATCAAGCAATGAACTAACATCCCACCAAGACTCTGTTTGAATATTCGTGATTGTTACTTTAACCGTAAGGATTGTCCACTAATTAATGATTGTCCCACAAAGAGAATCTATATTGTATTGGTTAATTAAATAATTTAGTTGCTGGATTTTTAGTGATGCATATAGCTAATTTTTATGTATGTGGCTTGATACAAAACATAAAACTCATATCAACCGTAGGTCAAGATAACAAGTGTCGTTACAAAGATGGTCTATTAAACAAAAAATTTTCATGCGTATATCATGTTCAAGAAAGAAAAAGAATAATAAGAATAGGTTTCACAAAAAACTATAATTCAATAATTTGGCATAACCCCATAGAAAAAATCAGAAAAATTTATAAAGGAAGGCCAAGAGAGAGTAGAATGCTCTTAGGACAATAACTTAACAATGTTGTTTGGGATTTACATCCATCCTTATTCCTATTTCCCTATTTCATATTAACATTTATCCTTTTTTCCCCACATAGAATTAAAAATGATGGATCGGGCCAATATCATCCTGGTTTATAATTATATATTACTACGTAGTTACATCATCGAAAAGACTTGTACATGTTTAGAGAATATATCTAAGATGACAAAGAGAATTATTCATTTTACAAATATCCATGTCAATGTCCTTAATATAGGCCTTTGAGACTCGTCTGCAAAGAAAACAATGAGAAATGAAAAATGAAATGGAATTAAAATTCTTTGTGTGGCAACAAAATATAACAAAGTAATGGAAAGATTTTTCTTCCCTAAATTAATTCGAAAATACATGGTAGGAAAAAGATTTTTTTAACATACTAAATATTTAAGCTATCCGTTTGGGATTCTTTTACCATAAGTAGACCTCTAAAGATTTTTTTGCCCTAAGGTTTTTAGATATTTTGAGTTTTATAAACACTTATTTAAAATTTTCTTTCCATATATAATTACAACCGTTGAAAAAGATTACGTCATAAATATGTATGAACAATTGCATATCGCATGGTAAAGCTTCCATAAATAACTTAAAAGTATTACACTACACCAAATCGGGAATTTGTCACAGTTATACTGGCATTTATTAAATTTGTAATGGTATAGCGTGACAAATAGGCCGTTATTAATAATTGTGATGGAGTTTGTAACGTTTATATATGTGACAATTGATACATAAAGGATGACATTTAAAAAGCTGTTATAATAATTAATAGTCACAATTGACCTAATTTTATGATTGCGACACGTGTCATATTTGTCACATTTATCTAACGGTTTTAACTGTTACACCAAAACTACAACAATTCTATTGTGGACACGTGTCCCCTTTCGTTACCAAGTTATAGTAACACATATAAGTGTTACCAAAATTTAGCAACAACTACTTCAGTGGACACGTGTCTTTTTGTCACGACATCGTAACATTTAAACCGTTAGTTTCACTTATAACAACACAAGAATGGTGACACGTGTTCTCTTTGTCACAATTTCTATCGCGGTTAACCGTGACAATTTTCTAATAACAAATAAAAAAATATGGGTAGCCAGGTCATTATGATGGACCCGGGCTTCCAATTTAAAGGCTTTGCAATACAAGTCACCATCATGGACCCGGACTTCCATTTACTGTGGATGTAATACAATTTCAAAACACAGCCCCAATACATATATTCTCAATTTACCATTTATCGAGATCCATACATTCTCAATTTGTGAAATTCATACATTTCTCAATTTGCAATCCATCTCGTTATTATCCACATCTACGCCTCCAAACGATCTTGAGATATCATTCTCTTCATGAATCCTACACAAAACACGCCGAGAGATTAGTTCAAGAACAATTTAACAATGCCAACATGGAACACAAAGAGAACGAAACAATAGACCAACTTATCAAGATAATTTAAACGATAATTCTTCTATTTTAAGCTAGACATTATGGTGTTATTCAAAGTGAGGTTCAGATTATGAGAGTATAGTATACATACAAGCTAACCATTATGTGCTATGAGTATAATATACCTACAAGCTAACCAACAAGGAACACAAAGAGAACGAAACACATCCAGGAAACAACAAGATCTAGGGGTTAAGGAGACAACAAATGGATTAAGATTTCTAGTAGATAAGAATTAGGCCGCATTCGAGTGAGTAAAGGAATGCATTACTTAATTGAGTGTATTTTTCTAGTTGTGAATATATAAAAGGTTGTGTTGCTGATGTTATAGCAACGGAAACACTTATATCACCTTTTAATGGGGTTGACTATGTTCATAATGGTCATACGCGTACAAGTACTAAATGAGTCAGATAATAATAGAGGCCTACTACAGGGAGCATATGATACCTCTATCGTATCAACCAGGTGTATCCGTAAAGAACGAAAATCCAAAGAATTAAAACACCTAGCCATCCGATTGCTTCCCATGCGTTATCTCGGGGCCTCACCATCGCTCGGACTCTTCTTCCTTTTGCTCCTCTTCTACCTACGAAAATTTCATGTGGCATATATTAGAGATAGCATCTTCAATAGTATAGATAGTTCTCTTCATTAATATTCCATGCATAATTTTCACCGAAAATGTAGTCGATTAGTATTAGAAAACAAAAACTTCAACATCTTTTCACTTATAAACGGCATGTTAGATAATCTCACCTCTTCGACATGAGTAGGCTTATAAAGATTGTCCCGAATCTTCAATTGTAAAAAGAGGTAGCTAGCAAGCCTTTATCATTACTCGATCCACACTAACCACCTTTCTTACCATCAAGACTCCGCAAAGAAGTCGACATTTTCAAAGACTAAATTAATGCTCAATCCGAAATTATTTTACAAACCTAACAAAAAAGTTCAAAAATATTCATACGGGTCTAGAATTTTACCCGCGACTTCACCATTTATGTCTTTGATCGCTAACTAACTCGCTCAATTGAGAAGCAAGGTTCAATCATCAATTCATTGTTGAGAATCTTCCATAGACAATCTAGATGTCCAAACTCACTTTGAAGCTTTAAACCACTGACAGGATACATACATTCAGTAGACATAACACAAACTCCTATTAGATAGTACAACTGCATCACTAGGACCAAATTTGAGGGCTTGTAAAACAAAACCATTAAACAATCAACACATCATTCGTAAAAGAGACTAGTTAAATGGAACAAACCAAGAACCCAAAAATGTTCAAATCATTTTTCCCACTAGAGGATTACCGCATTCACAAGAACAAGCGGTAAATAAACAGATATCCCAACCACATGATATGCCTCGATGGAACCAAATTGACTTAAAGTTACCAAAGAAGTTAAAATCATAAAATATAATATTAGTTTATTAAATGTAATATTAAAAGAAACAAGTCGAATTTTGAGATCAGCTTTTAAAGTTATATAAAAAAAAGGCTAAGATGAAACTTTTTGACACTACTTAAAAAATAAAACGAAAGACGGCTCTAGTAAGAGTGCGCCAAGAAAATCTAGACAATGGATTGGAAATGCAGACACTACCACAAAAAAATCACTTCACTTTTAATGCACCACGAAGGACAAAAGAGAAACATAAAGGATCAGCAACAATCTAGGAATAGTTTGTACATATTAGCAAATACCAAAGTCACCTCTTATATTAAACAAAAAAAAATGCAGATATGGTGGAGCGAACCAAGATCAACTCTACAGAGCAAAAGGCATGCTAAATATGCACCTTTAAATTTTTAATAACTTCATTTAAAAATCAATCCAACCATTCCAGACTTACATAATTTCCTTCCTTTTTCTTAATTTTTCTATATTAAAAAGATCTCAAGGACATATCGTATTCAATAAACATCTTATGGAGAAATATCTCGAAAATTTTAAATTGCATACTTAGATGCGAGATGCCTAAAAGAAAGAAATGGAGCATTTCATTTCATGTTCTCGCATGGATTATGAAGAGCACATCTATAACACAAGCTATTCGAGTATTGGGGACAATAAAGAGTTAACTTCTTCTTACAGACTTAAATTTTAAGTGACAAACTAACCACTTATAGTTGTTCACTCAGATAACAAAATTGCCTATGAAATATGGAAGGCGTAAAATTGATCAGTATCACCATAGGCTCATTCCTCTAGATCGCGATCCATTTAGCACATCGCTTAGCCACATAAAATACTACACAATTAATTCTTTAAACAATCCTCTCAAATAATAATAATAATTCGTATTATTAAATCCATACTTATGTCCCATCCATTCTCCCGCAATGGGATTTACAATAACTAAGCTACCAATGAGTACCCATGTCTTTGAACTAAATGCTTGATCGAACACATAAGAATACCCAATACTTGTAGCAAAATACTCTAAGTTTCCAAGAAACAAAACAGCCTTAAAACACATTTAACAAAGAAAATATTAACAAGAGGAAATATGTTTCTTCAAAATCAATTTATATTGCCATTTCATCATAATGGCAATAGAAATTAAGAACAATAAAAAAAAAGACTTGAAACCAAAGTTTTAAGTCACGAACACTATCATGGTTGAATTCTCAACCGAGTATACCCAGAAAGTTATGCAAAGCTTTTTTCTCCTAGTAACATAATTTACGAGAGAGTAAGCTCATATGCTTCGATTAAGCACCCATATGCTTCACCAAGCAAGTAGTTAACAAAAGCACCAATAAGTAGGAAAAAATAAATCACGGGTGCAAATACGTAAATAAAGGTAAAATCGAACAAGAACATGACTTCCATTTATAAGACCAACTCGAAAAATTGGTGGTGCAAAAGTTGAAATCGAACCTAAATCGAAACCCCATGCTATCACAAGAAACCTTAAGTATCACTTTCATAAATAAATAAGATTTAAACCAAAAAAATGACTGAAAACTTCACCAAAATTAAGACAAAAAAAAAGTTGCAACTCATGAATCACCATCACGTTGCGAGCCCAAAATCAACATACTAATTCTCGACCTAATTTTAAATAATCAAAACAAACCCCCAATTCCAAACTATTAAAAACTTTGAAAGCAAAATTGAAAACCCTAAATTTGACATAACAAATTAACAAGAAAAGAAGAAGAAACACCGATTAGAAAGCATCAACTCATAAATACAACAAATCGAAACCCCAATATACAGATCTGAAAACTTATGCCAAACCCAAATTCAAATAACTCTAAAGAAAATCTCGTAAAAACGACACAAACGAAGAAATCGAAACAGATCCTCAGTACCGAACCAAAGACCGATAACTTCATTATTGAATCATTCAAAGAAGTTGAGAGCCAGTTCATGTATTCCCGCAATACAATGAATTAAATCGATGAGCTAAATCAAACTAGCGGTGACTAGTAAAAAAGTTCGTATTTAAGAAAACATCACCCTTGAATCGACATGAACCGAGTCTTCTCGCTCATATTTAGGTTTTCTCTCTTATTTTACGTCTTTCAAGAAGCCCGACATTAGAACACGGCAAAAAGGATTAGAATATTAATCCTAACAAATAATAAAACTCATTAGAGATTTAGATGCCTAGATTTCTATCTCGGAAGTTAATAAACTTATCTCTTCTTATTCAGTGATTAATTAAGGCTTCTTCTTCCAACAATTTTGAATTAGGTTTTGTTTACAGGTGGATTTAGAACACAAACTTCTTCTATTTCTCGTTTTTGTTGAGGTTTTGATTCACGGATTAACAAGGATTCAAGGATTTTTAGGGTTATGAACACGGATTCCTTACGAGGGTTTTGGTTAAGGCGGAGTTAGAGAGGAGAGAACAGACCGAGAAAGAGAAAGGAAAGCAGAGAAAGAGGAAAGTGAGAGGAGGAAAAAGTTTAGGTTTTTGTATAAAAACATTGGACGTTGGATTCCTCCTCATACGGATTGCGGAGATTTATCAACGGTAGACAATTGGTTTTGGAGTCTCCTACGGATTGAGACAAGTGTGTTTCTTTAGAACACAAGTGTGTTTCTTTTGAACTTTCGTAAGACCAAAATCCAAAGTTTCGTATTTCTAAATATTCTCATTTTTGGTAGGAATGTAGAGTTTTATAGAGCAACATGTCACCAAAACTTAGCTTCAAATTAATCGTCGTTTAGATGTTTTAGAGAAAAAGATGCCACCATGTCAAGATATGTCATTATAACCATGTCAACGGATCATACCCCTACATATAATTCATAATAAATTTGGATATTGTTATCGACCTTCCTAAAAATATATAAATCCGAAAAATATATAAGAATGAATCAAGAATCGAAATGAAATTAAGAATTGTTATTTTGTTTCAATTAAACAAAATTTCAAAACTTAGTGACAATAGATTAGGGGTTTCGTATAATGGCATACAATCATGAACCATGAAGCTCGAGAGGGTTCGACTTCAAACTTAGCATGATACATAATCAAAATCGATTTAATATGAAGCTTACTTTGCCCGATTAGAACTTCAAATAATTTTGTATAACGACTTACAAACTATGAACCAAGAAGCTCCGAGAGGGTCCCGACTTCAAACTTAGCATGATACATCATCAAAATCAATAAATATGAAGCTCGATGCCGATTCGAACCTCAAATTCAAGATAATGGCATACAATCTATGAACCATGAAGCTCGAGACGGTTCTAACTTCAAACTTAACTTGATACATCATCAAAATCGATGAATATGAAGCTCGGTGCCGATTCGAACTTGAAATTCGGCAGATAACGACTTACAAACTATGAACCAAGAAGCTCTAAGAGGGTTCGACTTCAAACTTAGCATGATACATCATCAAAATCGATAAATATAAAGCTCGATGTCGATTCGAACTTCAAATTCAAAGATAATGGCATACAATTTATGAACCATGAAGCTCGAGACGGTTCTAACTTCAAACTTAGCTTGATACATCATCAAAATCGATGAATATGAAGCCGAGTATTTCGATTCGAAATTCAAATTAGGTATAACGACTTACAAACTATGAACCAAGAAGCTCTAAGAGGGTTCCGACTTCAAACTTAGCATGATACATCATCAAAATAGATAAATATAAAGCTCGATGTCGATTCGAACTTCAAATTCAAAGATAATGGCATACAATTTGTGAACCATGAAGCTCGAGACGGTTCTAACTTCAAACTTAGCTTGATACATCATCAAAATCGATGAATATGAAGCTCGGTGCGATTCGAACTTCAAATTGGTATAACGACTTACAAACTATGAACCAAGAAGCTCTAAGAGGGTTCTCGACTTCAAACTTAGCATGATACATCATCAAAATCGATAAATATAAAGCTCGATGTCGATTCGAACTTCAAATTGAGTATAATGGCATAAAATCTATGAACCATGAAGCTCGAGAGGGTTCTAACTTCAAACTTAGCATGATACATCATCAAAATCGATAAATATGAAGTGGATGTCAATTCGAACTTCAAATTCAAGGTAATGGCATACTATCTATGAGCCACAAAGCTCGAGAGGGTCCCGACTTCAAACTTAGCATGATACATCATCAAATCGATGAATATGAAGTTCAAGTATCCATTCGAACTTCAAATTCTCGTATAACGACTTACAAACTATGAACCAATAAGCTCTTAGAGGGTTCTCGACTTCAAACTTAGCATGATATATCATCCAAATCGATAAATATGAAGCTCAATGGTCGATTCGAGATTGAAACCGGCCGCGGTTGACTACTATAAGTCGAAAGTTGGTAAGAACGATGAATCCATCCATTTTCAGTAAGATTCCTTCTAATATTATACGAAACCTTAAACAAACCCTATTTCTCGCATATCGTATGCAAACCAGCTCCGAGATAGAAACACAGCCGCGAGTTGACTACTCTAAGTCGAAACTTCGTAAGAACGACGAATCCATCCATTTACGAGGTAAGATTCCTTCGGAATATTCTACGAAACCTTAAAGAAACCTTATTTCTGCATATTGTATGCAAACCAGGCTCCGTGATCGAAACCCGACCGCGAGTTGACGGCTCTAAGTTAGAAACTTGGTAAGAACGACGAATCCATCCATTTACATGTACGAAACCTTAAACAACCCTATTTTTGCATATGCATGCAAACCAGTGCTCCGAGATCGAAACATGGCGCGAGTTGACTACTCTAAGTCGAAACTTGGTAAGAAACGATTTAATCCATCCATTTACAGGTAAGATTCCTTCGAGATATTCTACGAAACCTTAAAAAAAAAACCCTATTTCGGCATATTGTATGCGTACCAGGATCCGAGATCGAAACCTAGCCGCGAGTTGACTACTCTAAGTTAGAAACTTGGTAAGAATGACGAATCCATCCATTTACAGGTAAGATTCCTTTAAGATATTCTACGAAACCTTAAAAAAACCCTATTTATGTATATTGTATGCGTACTAGGATCCGAGATCGAAACCTGGCCGTGAGTTGACTACTCTAAGTCAGAAATTTTAAGAACGACGAATCCATCCATTTATAGGTAAGATTTCTTTGAGATATTCTACGAAACCGAAAAAACCCTATTTCGCATATTGTATGCGTATTAGATCCGAGATCGAAACCCGCCGCGAGTTGACTACTATAAGTCGAAATTCGGAAGAACGACGAATTCATCCATTTACAGTAAGATTTCTTCGAGATATTCTACGAACCTTAAACAAACCCTATTTATGCATATATATGCATACCAGTGCCCGAGATCGAAACCCGGCCGCGAGTTGACTACTCTAATTCCGAAACTTCGTAAAAACGATTTAATCCATCCATTTACTTGTAAGATTCCTTCTAATATTCTACGAAACCTTAAAGAAACCCTATTTCGCATATTGTATGCAAACCAGCCCGTGATCGAAACCCGACCGCGAGTTGACTACTCTAAGTTAGAAACTTGGTAAGAACGACGAATCCATCCATTTACTGTACGAAACCTTAAACAAACCCTATTTTTGCATATTGTATGCATACCAGCTCTTAAATCAACATCACAGTTCAAAGATTGCTAGAGTTAGACTCCGAGTTTTCGTTTGGATGAATCAAGACGAAATATATCGATTCGAATCTTATATATATAAGCACATCAAATTTTAGAGACTATGAAAATGACCGTAATACCCTTATTGTATATAAGCACGGAAATATCATTTAACCGTGAAAATGACTAGACTAACTTACCGTAAAATAAGTGTATTAAATATTTCAAAACTGTGGAAATGACCGGACTACTCTTACCTAAGCACGTTTATTAAATATCCCGTAGATTATGAAAATGACTATTTTACCCTTGCTTGAAAGTTAGTAAAATGTCCATTTTGAAGCTGATTTATTTTTAATAAATGACCATTTTACCCTGGACCGAAATTATATCTAAGATGATTGTTTTCCAAAACGACAATTTCGAACCTCCGACTGAGAAGAACGAGAATATTTTGACAAAGTATACAAAATTTACACGAAAGTTAAAAAACCGTTGTGAGATGTTATTATTTTCATCAAATAAGAAACGACCATATTACCCTTACCACAATAAGTGCACCAAACATACTAGAAAATGACCATATTACCCTTAAATTGTATCGTTATTTCGTGAAAGCTATTTTTAAGTGTAAAATACAAATGGGATCATAAATTTCAGGCAAACACAAGCGTAAGAAGCACATGGATCACCACACCAGGCAAAACTGGTCCCACTGGTCCCACTAATTAAAAACTTGTCTCACTCATTTGATCACCCATTGTAATCCAACAGCTAACCATCTGATTTATAAGAAAAAATAAAGGTCAGGAGGTGGTGAGAATCGATACCACTACCTATATCTAGGTCACAAAAGTTAAAAGACTGAACCACCAGGCAACGACTAAGCTGTGTAGTGATCCATGCTTAATTATATACATTATGTTATTTTTCACACCATTTTACAACTAAATACACCCGAACAAACTCTGTTCTTTTTATCTGCTCATCACTTCTCTGCAACTCAGGGCTCATCATAGTCTTCTCTGAATGATGGGAGTAGTGACCATGTGATGGTTCCGTCTACTATCAAATCCGATGAGTCAAAATTCTGCAAGCTCCTCTTTTGCCCATCGGTTTCTGGAACACCGTCTGCACCTAGCTGAGACATCAAGAGAATTTTTTTTTTGCATCACCAGTCCATAGACAAAGAAGACATAGTTTAGTACAGGGAACAAAATCACACATTGGTAACAAGCACAGAGGAAATAAAAAGTTTTAGCACACATACGGCGCAAGAAAAGGTGGTTTTGAGTTTCGTGCACTGCACCGCTGAACTAACACAAGCTCAACTGAACTCTACCAGATCGAAGAAGGAAATCTAAGGCTGCTTGCTCCATTGTGACATAAAGTCCATATCAGATAATTAAGACACTTCCATAGGGATTTTGGAATTCCAGATTACTTTATGAGGAAAAAAAGTAAGCCATTCCATCCATATCTAAAGAGGAATAACAGCTAGCCATGCCATTAGTCAAAAAAATTATCAACGCATTTCAATAATCAAGCAAATGATAGACTCAAGTTGAACAACATGGTTCCATTAAAATATAGTTTATACGTTTCTCGTAGATACCGAACCAACATGGTTCCATGATATAGACTAACTTTGACATATCATCCAAAACAGTACCTTAATCTTTACTATTATCAGCTCCACCCTCTCATGCCAGACCCGAATCTGATAACCTGACCGATAGAGCATGTCGAGAACCTAATCCAGTAATCTAAAAGTCAAAATTGAAGGACCTAATAGAGTAATTTCAGTACCTTCTCATACAACCACTCAGTGAACTCTGTTTGTTTTTCGATTTTGTCGTCTGAGACCTCGTTTCCAGCATCTTGTGAAATGGATAAAAGGTTTTCACAATAGTAGCTACATATAGCAAAATGAGATTTGTAACATAAGCAAAATCACCATTGCTTATGAATGAATTCAAATTTACCATGTGTATAATTGAAAGACTGAAGATATTTATAAGAAAATACCTATAATAATCAGCGAGACCATCGGGATTGCATCGAAAAAGAACCCATCTACAGAGTTGTAAAGATTTCCATCATATCCAAAAATGAAAACAAACCTAAAATCAAAATTCAGAGTTAAAGAGAAAGGGTAAATTGATGCAGCTGCTCCAACTAAACAACTTATAACTTTTGTTGCAATCGATGAAGAACTGATTAAAGCCAGCTTCAGCTCCGTCAACAATTTATCTATTTGTGCATCTCATACTAATTAAAGAACTCGGTTCTGTAATCAATCTAAACTAATTGAATCCACATTCGTCCACTGTCAGTACATTTAGACAATCAACTACGCATTTAGAATCCACCCGCCATGTATAAAATGTGAGCGCAAGCTCAACAACAGTGGGTAATATAATTCACAGGAGCCAGGTTTAATTTTCCGTCCCTGACTACCTAATATTCACATGTTTTTATAGACTTCATTAAAATTAGAATGAAAGCATATATTATTGCGTTAGAAACTAGAGCAGCCTTACATCATTTATAAATTAAGGAAAAAAATAAATATGTCAAAGGGTCTCCTTGACAGTTACAAAGAAATGATGCCAGAATACCATTTTCTAGAATTTTCGGCATTAGCATATTTGTTTGCCAAACTATAATTTCAAAACTAAAGGACCAAATCAGGCTTACTACATCATTATAGAAATCCCTCAATACCTTCTACAAATTCTTAGAGAAAACAAAGGGTGGCTCAGATTCTAAATACTCCAAACTCACACAACAAAACCATGGCAGAAAGCCTATTCATTTTAGTATTCAAACAAACCATAGATTCTCTATATAGTGATCAGCACCACTAAATAGCAACCAACCTAAATCACCATAACCATTGTTCACAAAAATTTCAAAATCCTAGCCACTGAATCATGCCTGAAGTTTTATAAATTGTCATACACACAAGTTAAAACACTAAGTCGCATATGCCGCACACCACAAATGAAACTGCACATTTAAGTTTGTTTGGATTAGGTGCTGCACAACAACTGGATTTATAAAGTTAGCTAAATCCTCTATAGTCCATGGTGATTTCCTATCAAAGCTCAGTAAGTTACAGATAATTCATCATGGCATCCACATCTATGAACTTCTTGGACAAATAACTTCAACACAGTAAATCTATTTGGACATCAGCTAAGTTCTACTAAACATACAATTGATGAAGAACAGATTGTAGCAAACTTCAGCTCCAACAATAATTTATGTATTCCTGCATCTCATACAAATTAAGAAACTGAATTCTGTAATCAACCTAAACTAATTGAACCCACATCAAAAAAATCAGTCCTGTAATCAATCTAAACATTCAAAATATCCTCTAATTTCACCCTAATCTTTCACACAGTTTCATATAACTAAACAAATTATAAATCGATGAAGAAATAGAGAACCCAATCACTTACCCCGTCGAAGAAAGAGAGGTAACAACGAAATTTATCATCAGCAGAATTAAGTCTGGACCATCATCTTCATCGTTCAGATTTTAGGTCAAATCGATCTACATAATTAACAGACGACATACCCTAGCTAAAATTGATCAGATTTGAATTCAAACTCTGATTTAATTTTGGTGAAAAGGGCTAACTCTGGACCTGAATTTTGACACACTCAGAGAGTGTTAATGGCGGCAGGAAGAACCGAGAAGAAGAAGAGTGTTTCTTTTTGTTTTTTTCTCGACAATATCGAGGGAAAAGGGTTCTGTATTTGTCCAAGTCAAGATTCCTTTGAGTCATGACTATTGACTTGGTCTTCAGTATGTTTTTCTCGACATACCTTAGGGGAAGAAGATATGTATGAATCAAAAATAAAGTTATATATTTTAGTTTTATTTTTCATAGATTGGTGTTGCTATTCAAAAATTAAATCGATGCCAACAAAAACTTTGTAAAGTTTAACTTTTTTTTTTATAATAAATTTTTTAAAAAAATAAAAAAAAAAAAAATAAAAAAAAAATAAATAAATAAAAATATATTTTGATTTTTAAAAATTAAATAAAATTGTAAGTTTTTATAAATGTTGGGAAAGTTGTGACAAGAAAAAATATAAGAGTTGTAAAAGGCTGTTTTAGATGGATGGAATGTTTTGGGTGGAATCATCATTGAGATTATAATAGTTGGTGTCTAGATAATTGGCAACGAATATTATTGTTGCTAATAAAAGAATTTAATATTATCACAAATATAAAATTTGTTAACAGTTATAATTGTTCAAGTATTAGTCTACAAATGGTTTCTTCAAAATTGCTCACCCAAATGATCCTTCACATATGTACCAGTGACAATCATCACCACAGGTACATTTGGGCGACCATCCAATATCCCATCCTTGATAGCATGAACCAAATCACCCCATAAGGTTACTTTCATTGTAGTTCACCTAAAGACGAACAAAAATCCATTAGGATAATCCACTCAACAAAAATTATTGAATCAAAAACCCATAAGATACCGTGTAGTTTACCTCTCATTCTCAAGAATAATCTCCCTCATAAACACATCACTTACTTTCTCAAATTCTTCAACTGATTTCGTCACAACGTTCGACACGGAATTTAGCCTTCCAATCACAGCTGCAGGAATTATATAAGAAGAGGTTAATGTTTGTTGTTTTTACCAAACAAAAAAATTAGTTTTTTTCTTATTTCCGACTGTTCACATGTATAATACGTAGTATCATTTTTTATGGTCCCAATATTCTCCAGAGAAAGGAAACTAAATATCTCTTAGGGAAAAGTCGAGATGTGGACTTTCAGATGTTCCACCTTGCTAAACCTGTTCAACCACATTACATTTTCAAAGGACACAATTCTATAACCGGCTGATGGCTTGCAATGCTAAACCTCTGAATGGAATACACATTTCCCTCCTCGAATTTCTCTTCGAACAAATGTATATAATATTTGCCTACCCTAGCATGCATTTGAGTACCCTGTATTATATCCAATCAACAATTAATTTCTAATCGGTTAAAAAAAACAATTAACTTTTACCGTAAATATGCAACATGAGGTCGACTAACTTACCTATTGGTCAATGAGATGTAGGTCCAAACTCCATAATTGACCTCGTTTTTCGTTTTCAAATCTCCATTTTCAAAACCAAAGCCCTCACGGCTTTCTGTTGTGTCTGTTTCCTAACCAGACGCTTGAAGGGGGTATAAACTGTTCCCAAATGTTTCTTACCTACATATAAACATCATATATTTTAAAATTGATTAGAGAAAAAAAAAACATCAACCTATTGATATAAAGAAAAAACTGATAAGAAAAAAAAAAACAGCAGCCTATGAATCCAAATTGCGACATTTGAATAAGTTTACATACCACCGGAATCAACTACCATTGCTTCCCTTTGTTGTGATTTTCTTCAAAAGTCATAGTTGATATCTTCTGTTCGCTACCTCCTTTTTCACACAAAGTACGTGGTTTATGTAGGAATAAAGAGTGATTTGCATTCTTTATATAGATGTTAGAAACTTAGTTCCAAATAAAATCTTTACAATCGTTATGGAATTAAATCCAGTTATATGGTTTGTTATAAAGAAAATAGGGGTGAAGAATGATTTCCATCCTTTATTAACTAATGGCTTTGTTTTTATTAGTAAATTAATAGTATTAATGGAACTTGTTAGATTGTGTTCGTGTAAATGATTAGATTTTTTTATATTAATGGATATCGTTAACATAAATACAAATAGGAATTTAAATATCAATTATTGTAGTATTTTTTATATATTGTTGGTTTTTCCTTTGTTAGATATTTATCATTAATACTAAAAATTAATATAGCTATTTCTATATTTTTTTCCTTTTAAAAGATTAAAAAATATAATTTTTTTTATTCCGTAAATACGTCGATTTTATTTTTTATTCTAATCATAAATGTCCAAAATTATAATGTAGTATTTTGTTAATTCTCTGGATCTTTTACAATAATTACATGAAGCTATAAATGTAATTATTTTATTTCATAAATATGTTAATTTGATTTTTTTATTTTAATCATAAATGTCCAAAATTAATATAGTAATTTTTTTATTTTTGGATTTTTATAAATTATAAAAGATTATTTTATTCCATAAATATGTTGAATTGATTTTTTTTTATTTTAATCATAAATGTCCGTAATTAATATAGTAGTTATTTTTATTTTTGGATTTTCAAAATAAATGCACGAAATTAATATAGCAATTTTTCTAAACAATGGGGCCGTCTGTCGCGTTTGTCCCACCAATCCGGTCAATCTACACCGCACATTGTCGATCAACGCACCATATATAACGAAATTTCATCCGATGAATACGAATGGTTTCTCAATTAGCCAATGAGAGCGCGAGGTTTCGCTCACCAGCCAATAGGAGGGAGGGTAAGCAGCACCAGTGCTACTTTTATTCTGGAGTGAGGGATGGTATTGAGTTTTTAGGTTGTTGATTTAAACTAAAACTAATCTAATAATTACATAAATCTAATCATATACATCTAGTCTAAATGAATTTATTAATCAAAATCAAAAACAAAAAAATAGAGATATGAGGGGCATAAAAAAAATTTAGTTTTGAAAAAAAAAATGTTCTCTTCTTCTTCTCCTTTTCCTTGACGGTATGCGTTTGAAAAACCCATCAATCGTTTTTAATACGTTTTTCAGTAGAAATCATCAAAATATGGTTTAAATGGAAGTTAAAGTGGCATGTTCGGTTAGGAATAGTTAAAAAAAAAAAAAACTAGTTTTCTAACCGAACATTCTGAAACCAAAAACATAAAGAACAATTCGGTTATCACGTTTATTTTTTCGAATTGAAAAAATTGTTTGTTGGTTAGGTTAATTGGAAAAGTTTTTCCTTTAACCTAACACTTGTATTCGAACAACAAATGCTGAGTTCGGCTGGTTCGCAAAAAAAAAAAAAATTGCTAACCGAACCCTTCTCTAAAAATCAATATGTTGAGTTCGGTTGGTTCAAATTTTTTTTTTTTTTTCTAACCGAACCCTTCTCAGAAAATCAATATGTTGAGTTCGGTTGGTTCGCAAAAAAAAAAAAAAACTAACCGAACTCTACTATGCAAACACATATATTGAGTTTGGTTTATTTGAGAATTTTTTCTCCTAACCCAACTTCAATCTAATATTGAGTTCGGTTCAGTCGAAAATTAATGTTGGAAACCGAACATTACTATGTATACTCTAGAATAAAAGTTCGATTACCTGTCCGAGAACCTGCTAGCCGAACTCATCAAAACCTCCATTAAAAGCGAGTTCGGCTACCTGCGTCTTAGGAAAAAGTAGCCGAAACTACACTTCCAAATAAGTACGGCTACCGGTTCTTCAAATCTTGTAGCCGAACTTTTTTTGACTTAACCCAATTCAAGCTATAAAATTTCTTATTTTCAGGAAAATTTGGCCAATTCATGCAACAAAAAACTATATTTGAAGTATGCTTGGGTGGTTTGAAGGTTCGAATTCAAAAAATAAAAATAATAATTGAGTTTTTCCAACTCTTATAATCTCCTTCTTTTTCCGTTTCAATAACTTAATTTTAAGAAAAATAATATTAATTTTATCTTACACTAATCACTAATTAACCGAATTCAATTACACCAACTAATGATTACACTGACTAATCATTACACAAACTTAATTAGGAAGGGTAATTTTGGTATTAAATAAATATTTGGATAAGGAGTGTTTTCACTTTACTTCTAAACGTCTTACTAAAAATAGAACTATGGTTCCCCAAAGAAACCATGTTCCCCCAAAAACCGTTCTTCTGTTTTACCTACTTGTTATCTGGGCCTTCCTCTTAGTGATAAATATAAGGGCATTCACAAATAGGATATGATTGTGGATAGATTTATTGTGAAGCTTCCAGGATGGAAAAGACCCAGGTCGTCCCTCCCCTTAAAGCAAGGAAAGCCTTGCTTGAGGCCACAAGTTAGAGGGGGCCAAAAAAAAAAAACTTATAATTACGAGTATGAAATACCAATTTTTCTCCCTTAAAAAGGTCGGCTCCAGTTGCCAGAGCAAAGCAAGTTTTCAAAACGGAAAAGGAAACTGTTTAATGTTCAAAAACTCATGGATATATGATATTACTGTTGTTTCTTCCTTAATCATGTTTCATTTGTGGTTCGATCATTCTATTTGTACATGTAATATGTTTTTTGTGCTGTCTTCGTTTGAGTTTTGATCAATTGTTCTGTGTTGTTTAAGGTGTCAATTTATAAATACTAGAGAAAATGGGTCATTTGTCCAAAAAAATTTAAAACACGGTGTAAATGGACAAGTAAAAAAAAGTACGGGTGAAATAGCCAAAAAAAAATAGCAAGGATGAAACTGGATTCATCCTGGCTTATACTTACAAAATAGCAAGGATGAAACTGGATGCATCTTGTGTAAAATAAAAATAAGAAAAAAATATTTGAAAATGGACAGGATGAAACTGGTTACATCCTGCCTATTTTTAAAATTTTGTCCATTTACACAGTATCTTTTTAATTTTTGGCTATTTAAACAGTATCAAAACCTAAGTGTCTTTTTCACCCAAGAATTGTTGATTTTGGTATTTTTGACCAATTTTGTGTAAATACTAATAATGGTGTTTCTTGAAACTAAATTAGTCTTCGGATTTTTGGAATCTTGAGATCATAGTTTATGGATTTATGTTTACGTTCAGTCTATAGTTGTATTGTTATTAGATGTGATCCATTGTGACGACATAACTTCTTTTGCTATAATTTTATTTGCGTGTGGTCTTTATGTGATTCACTAATTCTCTACAATTCATGTATTACCTCGATGATCGCAATGTTTGGATAAAATTGAGATGTGAAGAAAGGAAATGTTGAATGCTGTCGTATGTTATAGAACCTGCAAACAACATTTTGAATAGTTTTTGGTATACTATGTTATATGTGCTTCGGTTAGTATATGTCATCTGTTGTAAACTACTCCCTCCGTCTCTAAAAGATAGGCAAGTTTGGTTTTCACAAAAATTAAGAAAACCAATAATTATAGCCACTTTTTCATGTTTTTTCCTAATGTATCCTTGGTCCCCACTCATTTGTTATAAAAGAGATGAGAGAGAGAAGTGGGCCCCTTTTAATATTAAGAGAGAAAAGGGAGAGATAGAAGTGGTCCCTATATGGGTATACTAGTAAAATCATAACATTTGACTTTCCACATATGGAAACAAGCATATCTTTTTGACATACCCAAATAAGGAAACTTGCCTATCTTTTAGAGACGGAGGGAGTATTTCTTTAGTGGATGAAAGATGTACAACTCTTAGTTATTAGACACCAAATCTTGGTCTGCATCATGTTAATGAAGTTTTATTGTATACTTTGAAGCAACATTTCTAAGAGCCGGTGAACTTAACGATGTCTAGGTAGAATCACTATTATACCTTCTTAAGGGACACAATTTTATTTTTTTTGCATTATGCCACAAAAATCGCAGGACCGACCCTGAAAAGACCTCTTCTCAACAGGGCAGGTAAGATGGTGTTAATTAAACATGTCATATCATGTCTCTATTTGAAATGCCTAGGACTGGAGAGATTAAACTTAAAAGGATTACGGAGAATTTTTTATGGAATGACAATAAGGGGAAAAGAAAATCAATTTGGTTAAATGGGCTGCAGTTTGTAAGAAGAAAGCGAATGGCGGGATAGTGTGAAGAAGCTGAAGATAATGAACGATGCATCATTGATTAAATGTATTTCAGATTTAACATATTTTTTTTTTATTTTTTTTATTTTTTTTTCTCACAAAATTGGTCAATTAACCCAATAACGATAATTTCTGGGTTAAAAAAATATGTAAAATATGGCACTGTTTAAATGGACGAGAATATAAAAATAGTCAGGATGTAAATAGTTTCAACCTAGCCATTTTCAAATATTTCTTCTTATTTTTAATTTACATTAGGATGCATCCGGTTTCATCCTCGCTACTTTTTAAGTTTAAGTCCGGATTGTTACTATTTTTTAGGTGTCAATATCACCCATACTAATTTTTACTCATCCATTAGAACCATGTTTGAAAAATATTTGGGCAATTGACCCAATTTCTCTTACTCCCTCCGTTCCAATTTATTTGATGTTTTAGGGTTTTTTTTGTGTTCCAAAATAGATGACGGTTTAAGTATTTTTCCTAAATTCTCACTGATTTACCCTTGCTTTGGAATCACAACATACCATTAATTCTTATTGAAATTAGTAGATAAGTGATTATTCCAAGGATTTGGAAAGAATATTTGGTTCTTCCCAAGCAAATTACAATGGGATACGTAATTTACATTAAATCTGAAACTAAAAACTAGGTGGTTCAAAATTCTAGAAAGCTATTAATATGGGTAGATTTGGAAAAAAAAATACTCTCTATGTTGTTTATTAATCTGCGTGAAAAACTCTACAACATCAAGTAAATCGGAGGGAGTATTTCTTTTGTCAAGTAAAAGCTGGCACACAGATTGGCATTACAGGGAAAAAAAAAGTTGGAACAGAAATTCTTTTAAGTTCAATCCATGTTGAAAAAATAGTCCAATTCACTATCACCTCACCTCACTCACTTTTGACTTCTGAAATACTCCCTCCGTCCCACATATATAGGCGGAATTTTGGTTTTTATTTGTCCCACTAAATAGGCGGACTTTGCTTTCCAAGATGAACTTTTCCATATATACCCATATTTATTGTACATAGGTAATTGTGTTGGAGATAAGACGAAGGGTAAAACAAGAAAAAACATATAAAATTATGAATCCCATGCAATTTTCTTAATATAAGAGAATTGTCTCTCTCCGCCTATATATGTGGGACGGAGGGAGTAATTCAAAGATGGTTCCTTCAAAGATTAATCTAATACCATTAAAAACCTATAAAATATAATTAAGATTTATCTAAAATCATAAAAAGCCTATAATCTCAATTACATTTTATCAAACTTGCTCAATACAGCGAATCACTAACAAATAACATTCCTTCCAAATCTAGTCTTTGTTTCTCCGTCACTTCTTTTGCGTTCCTTTGTTCCTTGCACCTATAAAGGTACCCGAAAGAAGTGATCCTAGATTTTCGACATAGCTCACAGGTCGACTCCATTTCATATCGTTAATATCTTGGATTTTCAGAACTGTGGTTACATCATTCTTGGGGTTACATAAAAGAGATTTCTCCCCATTATATCTATGCAAACCTCAGCCGTTTGAAGAGGACAATACCAGTTTGATGGAATAAAAACCGATAGTTGGAAACTTAAAACTGTAATGTTTAGTCATCAAAGAGAGACGTTCTTCCATTTAGTTCTTCTGCATGTACGAATCCACGAATCTCACATTGCTGATGTCGAAAGACATTTGCACTTTGGAACTATCTGCTTCGATAAAGCCTGATCAATGAAGAGCTCCCTTCAAAGGAAAAAAGGAGAACTTTCTTGGCGACTGGAACATGTCGTGGTTCATGCTTTGTATACTTTTCCACGACATTGATCTTAATGCATACATCTTCACTTGAGAATAACCAACTGTCGTAGATGGTGAATGGGGTATAACTAATAGTTGAATTAGTTTCCTTGCTCTTACTGGTTTCCTGTCAACAACTAAATTAACGGAGTTTTGTTTTCCTTGAAGTTCTGGCATTTAGTCGCACATTGTGTATAGAGGGCGCTGGGGAGCATCTAGCCCACAATCTTTCTATAAATATTAGATAAACTCTTTTATCTCTTTATTGTTATGGCACAAGCGGAAGCACTAAGAAGCAAATAATTAGTTACGATAAAACAACGGAAATATACTCCTTAAGGTAACCAACACACTCCAAAGTCTAATCCGGGAGTAAGACTCTAATCTAGGAGCTAAAGAGACATAACAATAGGTATAAGCAAACAGCAAATTTTAACAAAACAGAATCAATGAGCCGGTGATAAGACTCGCAACTGTATGCTTCTAGATATGTTGCGTATCAGGCTTCCCCACCGCGACTAGACTCGCTTCGAATTTACCTTCATTATGATCAGCCCATGAACACCGCAAGTTTCAACAGCAATAACACTCAGAACCCTGTTAGGAAGTACTCCCTTTTCTTTCCTAACTTGTTGTCTCTTGGTAGCTAGCTAGCAGCAACGTCACTTTTTCCCCTCCAATATAATTCACAGGTATTCGCCTTACCTATAAACAATGCATCCACATCATACTGCCAGGGACGTCCCAACAGAACATGACATAAATCCATGTCTATCCCTTCACAAATTATAACATCACGATAAACCTTTCCAAAAGCAACTGGAGTTTTGCAAACACCCTGAATTCTTGTTTCGACCCAGTCTTGATAAAGCCAACATGATCAGGATGGGGGTGTGATTCCGTCGAAAACCAAAGCTCTCAGACCAACTTCCACGATACAAGATTCTTAGTACTCCCACTATCGATATTAAAGTCACAATTCCTTTCTAGAATGATTCCCTTAAATTCGTCAAACGGTTTATTTCTTCGAGTATCAATGAGCTGGACTGCTGGAGATAAGATTCGCAACTGTATCCTTCTAAAAATATGAATATGTCAAGAATATATCCAACTTGCAAACAGTGTTGTTTGGATAGACTGGTTTATCAGTTCGCAGAAGGGATAAATAGCCCCTCACTGCAAAGGAGATACAATCCTCACATTTTTAATCTCTTTTAAGATGTCCTTAATAAATTAAAAGCTCATACTAACTACTAAACATAGAATGAAAAGGTAAATAGAGTTTAACTCGTTCAACACTTAAAAGTTGAAACAGTTTTCTCATTCACAGTTTTCTCATTCGTAATGGTTTCCTAGCTCCTAATGACGAGTTCAGCAACAATTAAATTTATTAATTATAGAAGTTGTGGGATTTAGCCCCACATTGTGTATAGCGGGGAGCAGCTAACCCGCAGTCTGTCTATAAATAAACTCTTTGTCTCATTATTGTGGGCAAACAGAACCGAAAATATCAAAAGATGTCAAGCATTCCAGACGACCTCTTCCATGACATCCTTTCAAGATTACCAGTGAAATCATTACTTGTTTGTAAGTCTGTTTCCAAGAATTGGTTAGAACTAATTTCTAACTCTAATTTCGTTAATGCGCACCTTAATCTTACGACCCATAGAAACTACTTTCTTCTGGCACTTAATCGTTCCTACAGTGAATACACAGCGCACTCCATAGATTACGAGTCACTGAATAAACGTGCAGATAATGCTGTTGATACGTTCGACAAAGTTGGCTCAATTAATGGATGCTATGCTGAGTTGTTGTGTTCTTGTAATGGTTTGGTTTGCATTAACTATCGTATGAATCAAGGATTTATCTTTCTTTGGAACCCAGCCACAAGAGAATACAAGGAGTTACCACAGCCACCAACGAATCAACATTTGCTTGATCTTCCATCTGCTTTGGGTTATGATTATAAAATTAACGATTACAAGTTTGTAATTATAGTACAATTGGACGAGCGGACTAGTGAAATCCTAGTCTATACGTTAGGATCAAATCGCTGGAAGAAAATTCAAAATGTCTCTTGCGGGAAACAAAATCAACGATCCGGGGTGCTTGTCAATGGAGCTTTTCATTGGTTAGGTGTACAACCCGAAAACTATTCCAAATTTATAATCTCTTTTGATATCACCAACGAGATAACTAATGTTATACAACTGCCTAAGGAAGCTCTGGATGAAGGGCATAGCATTTGTGTGGGGGTGTTGGAAGGGTGCCTTTGTGTAGTTGCTATTCATTATTGTGATGATGAGGTTCGACGTCGACTTATAGTATGGGTAATGCAAGAGTATGGAGTTCGAGAATCTTGGAGGAAACTTTATGTCATTAACCATGAGGGAATTCTGAAGCACTGGTATCATTTGAAGCTTATTTGGTGTTTTAAGAATGGTGAGATTCTTTTTGACTTTCCTTTGGGTTGTTATCATAAAGTTATATATAACCCGAAGAATGGAAGTGTTAGAGAACCAAACCTTCATGGTTTGTATAACATAATTCATGAACAAGGGAGTTTCTTTGAAACCTTAGTTTCACTGAACTCTGGTATGTATGTGGGGGAAAATGGACGAGTAGAATTATCTTTGCATCGCCAGCATTACGAATTGTTCAGACAATATTTATTAGAAAAAGAAGGAAAGAAGAAGAAGAAGGAGGAGGAGGAGGAGGAGGAGGATCGGAAGACGATTACGGTTAAGAAGAAAAACAGGTGAATATATTGTTAATAATCCTTGTTATATTAGAAGACAGTAGTTTGCGTTCTGTTTCAGGATACACTCGTAGAAACTTTAAATTATATGCATTCACCATAGTGACAATTTGTGCCATATGCATCCTGTCTATGGCAATATATCTATTTCTCAATACTGAATTCCATCTGTTGTTGTTTGTTTTTAACCCAAGAATCAAGAGTTTATTACCAATGGTTTGTACTTATTCCAATTGCAGATTCGAACAAAGCCATGACAACATAGTTGGTCGGCTACAGATAAAGCCAATGGTTAAGAAACTATAATCCAACGGCCACTCACCCGAGCCGTATCAACCAAGAGTAATCCCAACATTAACACTTCAACTTTAACCCACAATCTGTCTAATGTCTATAAATAACAAAAGATGTCGAGCATTCGAGACGGTCTCTTCCATGACATCTGTTTGAGATTACCAGTGAAATCATTGCTTGTTTGTAAGTGTGTTTGCAAGAACTGGTTTGAACTAATCTCTAACCCTAGTTTCCTTAATAGGAACCTTAATCTTCCTATCCACAGAAACAACTTAATTCTGACACTTTATATTCCTTTATTACTTGCACGCGAATATGTAGCGCACTCCATAGGTTAATATTCGTTGAGTAAAACTGAGAATGATACTGTTGATATTTTCAATAAAGTTGGTTCAATAGATACATCATATCCTTCCGAGTTGTTGTGTTCATGTAATGGTTTGTCTGCTTAAACTTTCGGTTAATGAAGGACTTATCGTTCTTTGGAACCCAGCCACAAGAGAATACAAGAAAATTACCACTGCCGCCAACGAATCCATATTTGCTTGATCTTTCATCTGCTTTGGGTTATGATTACAAAATTAACGATTATAAGTTTGTCATAATAGTACAGTCGGACGAGCAGACTCGTCAAATCTTAGTCTATACGTTAGGATCAAATTCCTGGAACAAAATTCAAGATATCTCTTGTGAGATATTTAAGGGACACTCTGGGGTGCTTGTCAATGGTGTTCATTGGTTAGGTGTGCAACCCGAAAACTATACCCGTTCAAAATTTATATTCTCTTTTGATATCACCACGAGAGAACTAATGATATACAACTGCCTCTAGGAAGCTTTGGATGAAGAGCACTTCTGCATTTGTGTGGGGGTGTAAAGAGAGTGCCTTTGTGCAGTTGTTGTTCATTATTGTGATGACGAGGTTCAACATCAAGTTATAGTTTGGGTAATGCAAAAGTATGGAGTTCGAGAATCTTGGAATAAACGTTATATCATTATCCATGAGAGAATTATGAAGCACTGATCGGCTTTTAAGCTTAGGTGGTGTTTTAAGTATGGTGAGATTCTTTTTAACTTTCCCGGTTGTGATCTAGTTACATATGACTCGAAGAATGGAGGTGTCCGATAACCAAATCTTCGTGATTTGCCACACATAACACAGGTTTTGACAGATAAAGTTTGTCTGTGTTACGTTTTGGATAACTTGTAACATATTTTCTTTATCTTTTCCCTTCTTGTTGTTTTGAGGTTCTGGCCTAGTTCCACTCATTCTTTTTTTGTTGCCTTCATTAATAAATCCTCCTCTTAGCAGCTTTGCCTTAAAAAAAATAAAAAATAAAAAAAATGATATTTAGTCTACCATGAAGCAAACACCGCATTAAGATAATGATTTTATTAGGTGGAACTGCCGGTCTCCATATGAATCGATATGGAAAGTGATCAACTCCAAAATCAGCCAATAACCTTCCATACAACGAAGTGACAGTGAACACCCCTTTAGAATCACCCCTTAAGAGATATTGTTAGTATCTTGGTTTTAATTTGGGTGTAAAGTTGATCTTTTTTCCTTTAGGTTCTTTCTTTGCTATTTGGGGTTGGCTTACTTACCTCTTGTTTGCTTTTGTTGTTGTGCGGAGTTGGTATGCTTCCTCTATAAAAAAAAAAACTTTTTTGACTCTGCTAGCTAGTGCTACACACATTCTTCAATTGCCTATGTGTGATGCATTCTGTTGGGCTGGTCATCGTTAAAACTTACCTATTGTGTATGATTATATTAATGGTGAGATAGAGGACATTATTATCCGAATGCTAAATGTACCGGAAGTATAGCGAACTCCATTTTTTGGAGAAATAATCTTTTCGGTGGATTTTCCACGTAATAATTCTTGGTGTTGCGTGAGTTTTTGCATTCCTCAAGGCTGTTTCTGCATTAAATGTTCATCAGCTTCTGCTGGGTCCAATTCTTCCCGAGTAAAGTCCCTTGATTTGGTAACTAAAGATGATTGCCAAAACCGAGCCTCCTTGATTTGGTAAAAGAGTTATATTCCTTTTTCTTCTTGAGGATATTATTAGTCCCACTATAAATAAGCTCTTAGTCACTTGGAAAAGTTGCTGTGCTCTACTTCAAAGATGGACGGGTCTCTTCTATACCTAGTTCAGACGACCCGAACGAGTGAGAGATGTTTGCAAGTTGAGAAGGAAGATGGTGATGAGCAGAATAGTTTGGAAGGTACAGGATCTATTGTTAGTAATCTTAGTGAGAATTGTGGTACTGGTGTTGGGTGCTTTTCGAGATTGGGGTGTGGTGCTAGGCGTCAATTAGCGATTATTCTT
This sequence comes from Papaver armeniacum, assembly GCA_023531295.1. Lineage (NCBI taxonomy): Eukaryota > Viridiplantae > Streptophyta > Magnoliopsida > Ranunculales > Papaveraceae > Papaver > Papaver armeniacum. The sequence goes on from JAJJWW010002284.1 coordinate 136,629, forward strand.
GACGATTTTTGGGAGCAGTTGTTTGATTTTCATGGGAATGCAAGTCAAAAAGCAAAGGCTAACAAAATAGATATCTTGTTTGGCGGACAGAATTCAAAGCTGAATGTGGGAGCATCTGTGTTCGTGCCTTCAATGGCTGATCAAAGAGGACATGTACACGCAACTAGAACGCAGAATCCAGCAGTTTCTCAAAATTGTGGGCTAAACGCAGAGCATTCTTATTATGATCGTGGTCCTTATTCGTCCAGATTCGTTCATCAATATGTTGGTCCTCTGGCCTTTCACCACAGGTTTCCCTGTATTTCAGGGCTTGCACTTCCTCGACAGGGTGCATATGGATATGCTGGTGCTGAGAAGAGTTTCCAATGGCGTGGTTATGGGCCACCTTTTTATTCAGATTCTGGATCCATGGTAGGATTTCCTTCGGTATACCACGATCAAGTCTCCTTGTTCAATCCTTGGACAGAGGGTTATCCTGGACAGATGAATTCAGAGTTAAAAGCCAACTCTCTGTGGTCTCCACAGCCTTCCCAGCAGTTATTTTGCATTACAGGTACACCCCGGATCACGGAAGACGGAGGATCAGGAAGCAAGCCTAATTCAGTTACACCGGAAACCAATTCTCACTCTGAATTAGAGGCTGTGTTGCTTCAATATTTCAGAAGGTGTATGAGGAGGCTCCTGAAATTGGAGGGATCAGAATGGTTATTTAGTCAGCTTGGTGGCGGTGATGAGGATCTGATCGATCTTGTGGCTGCGCGGGAGAGATACCAGAGTGAATCTGAATGTGGACAACTGACCAATAGAAACGAAACCAGTGAGTCTCCTAGCCAATACCTGTCCACTGACTGCAAAGTTGGATTAGGACTGAAGAATGATGAGACGAGTTTTACTGTTCCTAACTGCGGGGAGAGTTGCATTTGGAGAAAGGATCTTGTAGTGAGCTTTGGTGTCTGGTGCATTCGACGTATATTAGAATTCGCTCTTGTGGAAAGCCGGCCGGAACTATGGGGAATGTATACATATGTTCTCAATCGCCTTCAGGGAATCCTTGAGCCGGCATTTTCAAAGTCCCGGAGTCTTATGCCCCCCTGCATATGTCTTCAAATCCCAGTGACAAAAGCAAGCAAAGTAAGCCCACCGCTTGATGGTGGTGTGGTGTCACCACCGGCAGCAAAATCAGGAATGGGAAAATGCACAACTGCAAGCGCAGTCATTGACATAGTCAATTATGTCAATATTGTGGTTTCTAGACGCAAAGGTAGATCTGGCACTAGAGCAGGGAATGTGGCTTTTCCTAAAGGTAAAGAGAACCTTGTACCTGTTCTGAAACGTTACAGACGCCGTCTCTCTAACATGAAGGAGGAAGTCGTTTCCGGGTTTGGAAACCATGAAAGTACACCTCATGTGTGGTATTAATCCAAACATAACCATGGAACAATTTTTTATTTTTTTTAATTATTTTTGTTGAATTATTTTTTGATGCTGTTAAGCAAAATTAATCATTGCAGATAACTTCATACTGCTGATATTTCTCGAACCTACGTAAATTATGGTATGTTAAAACGTTTTAATAGATTTCAGCAGGAATTCAAAACGATTTATCCATGTCATTCCCATAAATGTGCATTAGGAGAGTGTCATTCTTGGCCACTAAACACATATGAAACCAACCCTCACACAAAATTCCTTTCTTGTGGGAAAGTAGCTAAAACTCTAAAACTAGCGACCGGCTCAATTTGCTTCTCAAGTTAACTCGACTTCCAAATATGACACGCTGTGTCAACTTATCTTGTTGATCCAAACTGCGTCAACTGCAGTAGTTAATCCCAACTCTTCTTCATACTGCGTCAACAATACTTGTTGATCCACTAACCAAATCATCATATCTTGGTTTATCTTCCAACAAGGTGGAACAACATGCATTATCAAAAGATTAAGAAAACTTCGTTTGCCAAATCAAGCGATCATGCATTCATGCTATCTTGATTGTGAGTTAATGAAATTCAAATCGAAGTTTTCTTAATCTTTTTATTACACCCTCACAATCAAGATAGCATGAATGCATGATCGCTTGATTTTGCAAACGCATCTAATATTTCTTCCTTTTTTCTTTTGGGTCAGGAATGGATCCTTCAACAACATGACTTGACATATCTTCTAAACCACGAGATTGTACATATCCAATGGCCAGTAATTAACTTAATGGATCCTGTAACCGACTTGATTCCTTGATAATCAAGTAAGTTGCTTCTAGTCTCACATCACAAACCATATTTAAAAGAAACTTCTTAGTCCTCGAAACATAACAATAATACCGCAGTATCAAATATGTCGAGTATTCCAGAGGCGCTCCACCATGAAATCCTTTTAAGGTTACCAGTGAGATCAATATTACTTGTTTGCAAATCTGTTTGCAACATTTGGTTTGAACTAATCTCTAACCCGAGTTTTATTAATGCGCACCTTAATCTTACTACCCACAAAAGCTACTTTCTTCTGGCGCGTCAGTATTCGTTCAGTAAATACACAGCGCACTCTGTAAGTTATGAATCGTTGAATAAACGTGCAGATGACGATGTTGATACGTTCTATAAAGTTGTCTCAATCGATGGAGATCCTTCTGAATTGTTGTGTTCTTGTAATGGTTTGGTTTGCATAAACTATCGTATTAATCAAGGATTTATCGTTCTTTGGAACCCAGCCACAAGAGAATACAAGGAGCTACCACAACCACCAACGAATCAAGATTTGCGCGATCTTTCATCTGCTTTGGGTTATGATTTTAAAATTAACGATTATAAGTTTGTACTAATAGTAAAGATGGACAAGCAGACTCGTCAAATCCAAGTATATACATTAAGATCAAACTCCTGGAAGAAAATTTAAAATATCTCTTGTGATTTATTTTCGAGACACTCTGGGGTGCTTGTCAATGGAGCTTTTCATTGGTTTGGTACGCAACCCCAAAACCTCGGTTCCAGATTTATATTCTTTGTTGACATCTGCAGCGAGAGATATAATGTTATACAACTGCCTAAGGAAGCTTTGGATGAAGCGTGCAACATTCATCTATGGATGACGGAAGGGTGCCTTTATATAATTGCTTTGTATTATAACTACGATGAGCCGGTATGTGTACGTCAAGGTCATGTTATAGTGTGGGTAATGGAAGAGTATAGAGTTCGGAACTCTTGGAGTAAACGTTATGTCATTAACCTATAAGTTTTAATTCATAGATACGTAATTTATGATCGTTGAACTTCATGATAATCACACAATAAAATATGCAAGATTAGTTTGGTAGAAATACCTTATAGCGCTAATCCGCAGTACATCGTCAATCATCTTACTGTAGATGAAATACCTTGTGGAGGTCATGGTTTCTCCTTCTTCACCTCTTACGTTATGAATAATCAATTCTCCAAACCCAATACCGATTGCTATTGTGTTCCTCTTATAGGTAGTAGAAGGACCAAGTTCCTAGGGTTTAGTTATAGCATTATATCTCGAACGTCCATCAAAGAAGAGATATTAGGCACAATAATCCCATAAAGGAAACCGGACATAAGTATAGCAATAATCTAGATTACCAAAGATTATTACATGAGCCCAAGGGAATATTTCTAGTCATATAAAAATATTCTTACATTCTCCCACTCTTCCATGTACCACAACACAAATAACTTATTTAACTAGGCCTTAAATTGAGATATCATAATGGTCCAGTAATTTCTTTAAAAGAAAGACTATTTCTGTTAACATTCATCCGTTCACATAAGTGTATACTAAAGATGGATACAGAAGTAATTCAGAACGACATTAATAAGATCTAAATAAGTGTTCATAAATAAGCACATAAATTAGCTGAATTCAATAATCAATCACTCCCACAGACCCAAGATTTTAATCTTTTCTTAGGAGGTCTTAAAAGGTAATTGTTCAATAAGTGCATCTCCAATGCAATTGTGCTTAAGTGATATATGAACAACTATTGTTTCTGAATTGCTAGATTCATGCATATATACTCAAGGTTCATGTGTTTTGTTACTTTTGTATCATACTGTTCTTTAATGCTGCGAAGCTAAGACGATAAATTTCAGCAATGTATAGACAAACCTTAATTCTATAAGTTTTGTAGTCATAAATATTCAAACTCAATTATGGGACTAGTATTAATGGATTCTTCCTTTATAGAATCCGCACATCCACCAAAATTGAAGACTGAAAACCCAATCAACTCTAATTGGGTTGGCTAACTAATTGTAAGACATAATTCAGGATTGCTATCTCAAGATTCTTGATAACTTCCTCGTAATTTGTTCTTTCGATTCATTTGGCATTTAGACCAACAACTTGTTATCTGTTCCATAGCAGAATTAAGACGTAATGAAGATTAAATTTATATCTTCTTTTCAATATGAAACAAAATTTTCTAAATGTGTTATTACCTCAAAATTCTACGAATATTCGATATACGCTTTACATGAGAGCTTTAGTAATCCGCATGATATGAGACTATCACATGGAAAGCTTCATTGATATCCTTTATTTTGAAAAATATAAAGATATGCATAAATTCAAGATCACTACTCGTAGGTAGTAAGTCTTAACATGAAATACCACGAGTATGAACTTCTCCCACTGATCTTGAGGTATATGCATGGATTTATCATATTTTCATCCAAAACCAAACAACAATAATAGTCTTGTTGTATTTTAGATATGCAATATTCGGGAGCTTGCTTAATTTCATACTTTGATTTCTCAAGTTTGCAGACTGTGTGTTCATGTCTTTATAAAGCAAGGCCTTCATATTAACACACATAATTTTCTTTATAATTAATTATTATAATAAAGACTATTTTCACGTTTAGTTAATGCAACTCTTAGGTACTGAGCTACAAATAACACTAAGATAATTCTGAATAAGTCTTTCTTTGACACGAGAGAAAAACTTATTTATAATTAATGCCTCATTTATGCGTAAAATCTTTGGATATAAGTATAGCTTTATATCGTTTAGTATTGCCATTACAGTCGTACTAGGTCTGAAAGACCCACTTACATACAACTGATATGTGTCTTTCGAGCAATTAAACAATGCCCCAAACTTGACCTTCAACCATTGATTTTAACTCTCTTAGCATCAATTTATTAATCAAAATTATTACACATAATAGCTTGTGAACTGGTGTTGATGGTGGTTTTTAGACAAGGGGTAAAATCGTAAAACCCCATGACCTAGTGTTACCCGCAACACATTAACTAAGAGCATTTAACTCAGGTGTAAATAATTAATAGGGGTATTTTTTCAAAATACCAGATTAGGGTTTTTCAACACAGAACACTAATTCCAAAACCAAGCCGCATATTGCGCACCATGGCAACAATGCCAAACCAAGCCGCACCCTGCGCACCATGGCAGCAATGCCAAACCAAGCCGCACCCTGCGCACCATGGCAACAATGCCAAACCAAGCCGCACCCCGCGCACCATGGCGCAATGCCAAACCAAGCCGCACCATGCGCACCATGGCAACAATGCCAAACCAAGCCGCATACTGCGCACCATGGCAGCAATGCCAAACCAAGCCGCACCCTGCGCACCATGGCAGCAATGCCAAACCAAGCCGCACCCTGTGCACCATGACAACAATGCCAAACCAAGCCGCATACTGCGCACCATGGTAGCAATGCCAAACCAAGCCGCACTCTGCGCACCATGGCAGCAATGCCAAACCAAGCCAAATCAAGGAAGCGTCTAAGGCCCTGTCGCACCACGAGGCGCTGTCGGCGAGTCGGGTTGTTTGGGAATGCAGCCCAAAGCGGGCGGTAAATTTCGTCCAAGGCTAAATACTGGCGAGAGACCGATAGCGAACAAGTACCGCGAGGGAAAGATGAAAAGGACTTTGAAAAGAGAGTCAAAGAGTGCTTGAAATTGTCGGGCGGGGAGCGGATGGGGGGCGGCGATGTGCCCCGGTCGGATGCGGAACGGTGATGAGCCGGTCCGCCGATCGACTCGGGGTGCGGACCGACGCGGATTGAGGCGGCGTCCCAAGCCCGGCTGTAGTCATGCCCGCGGAGACGTCGTCGCCTCGATCGTGGTGGGCAAGCACGCGCCTCACGGCGTGCCTGCGGCAACAGCGTGCTCCGGCGTCGGCTTTGTGGGTTCCCCATTCGGCCCGTCTTGAAACACGGACCAAGGAGTCGACATGTGTGCGAGTCCACGGGCGAGTAAAACCCGTAAGGCGCAAGGAATCTGACTGGCGGGATCCCCTTGTGGGTTGCACCGCCGACCGACCTAGATCTTCTGTGAAGGGTTCGAGTGAGAGCATACCTGTCGGGACCCGAAAGGTATGCTCGAGTGAGAGAAAAATTATTAATATATAGAGGTTATTAATATATAGAGGTTATTAATATACGGAGGTTATTTATATGATTTTACAAGTTGGGACAAAATTTTTTATTAATATATAGAGTTTATTAATATATGGAGTATCAATATATGGAGTTTTTACAGTAGATAACTCCATAACAAATAATTATTCATTTCCTAATATATCAAAATTATATTACCTAAGCATAAAATATATTTCCTAGATTAATAAAATCCTAAAACATACTCTTTTAAATAATCCTAGAATATACCTAAATTATAAACGAAACAATCACCTAATTAATATGATAATATACTTGATAAATTATAATATTTTAAATAATTACAAAAATATGCAAGTATATATTGTTTCCCTAAATACTCCACCATGAACAAATTTAAAAAACAACTTAAGTTTGAACCATAATTGGGTATAACCTCTTAATTAGCAAAATAGAATTATGCTAGCAAAATGGGCTATTCAAACTAAGGCCCATGTTCTGTAATTTTAAAGACATAACGTAAAATAGATTCATGAGCCCATGTTCTGTAATGTTCGGTTTGTCGACCAAGTTGACAACTAGCCGAACTTTACGTAAAATAAATCAATTGTTTTTTGTACGTAAGTTCGGTTAGATATTGGTTGGTATGAAGTTTGCGAAAGAACCGAACTTTGTACACTAATGTGCAATCTTATTTTACGTAAAGTTCGGTTAGCTGTTGGTTACAACCTAACCGAACTAATGTACCCTGAAGTTCGGTTACATTTCGGGCAAACCGAACATAACACTGTAATCCTATTTACAGAGTTCGGTAACATGTCCGTAACCGAACTTCAAAAAACCTCCATTATTGGAGAGTTCGGTAACCTGCGTGTTTAGAAAAAAGTAACCGAACTACACTTGCAGATGAGTTCGGTTACATGTTCTTCACACAATCTAACCGAACAAGGCCAAATCTACTCTAAAAATTCACATTTTTTTGAAAATTTGGACCAATTCAACTAACATTATCTAAGTTTAGAGCATACCTGGGTACCAAAATAGTCTTCCTCCGGTTGTGGTTGGTAAAATCCATCGTTTTCACCGTCTTGATATTGTCTTTGGGGAAGAATACATTCACCATCTAAGAAATAATCCATATCCGGATCATTGTGAAGATTGACATATACTCTAGGAGAGGAAGGAGATGAAGATTCAGATGAGCCATCATCAATTGAATCATCACTTGAATAGTCTAGATTAGTGAACTCAAAAAAAGTTTTATTTTCCATGTTTGTGTTCTTCATCTTCTCTAACTTTTCTCTCTCAATAATTCTACTTCTTTTTAAAAAATCTGATTTTTTAATCTCAAATGTTTATTCAAAATCATTCCACTAATCACACTAACTATTATTAACACTAACTAATCATTCCCAAAATTAATCAGGAGGGTAATTTAGGCATTAATATAAATATCTAGATAAGGAGTGACCTAGATTTACTTCTAATGTCTTACCCAAAATAAAACCATGGTCCCAAAAAAAGGCTGGTCCCCAAAAAACGGTTCTCTCATTATTGCACAAACCAAGTAATACATGCCTTTCATTATGGCAGTAAATAATACGCGCCTTTCATTATGGCACTAATAACCAGTAATACATGCCTCTCGGCCAATTAAAAGGGTAAGGACAGACCGTTTTAATTATTTAATCACTATGAGATTTTATATGCCATTAATTAATAGTTTACCCCCATCCACATGCCAAGAAAAAAAAATCCATAGAAAAATCAGTATGTCAAAGTCAACGGAGGAAAGTCAACATTCAATGGATTTGCTCAGTTAGGAACCTATGGCCAACTTTGTTAACCCGGTCAGACGTTAAAAAAAAAAAAAACAAGGTCAGTGGTCAAAGCAAACAATTCACCCTAACACTTAGGGGTGAGCATTTGGCCCGTAATCCGCGGATTTAACCGGGATCAACCGTTCTTTTGCGGATGGATGTCCGGACCGTTCGTTAATGGGTTGGATGCGAATAGAATTTTTGAAATCCAACGGATAACGGATCGGGCCCGGATGCAACTATGAAAATCCGTTGGACATCCATATCCGTTAAATTAAGGGCATTTATATAGTTCTAGAAAATACCGTGCACTACAACAAACTTAATATATTGCAGCACCCAATGGTTATGGCATAAACCCCTACTAGTGTCGCGATAACCTATGTAGCAAGAAATCTATTGTTGCACCCAATCTTTATTGCTGCAGCAAGAGATTATACTTTTTTGCCACACTCTTTTCATATTATTGCTACAGTGGTGTGGCAAAAGTTTCATTTTGCAGCAGTAAATTATAGCTTTTCGCTGCAGCTGAAAAGTACTGTGACTAGAAATTTGCTTTTGCAACACCTATATTGAAGGTGTGGCAATATATGGTGTAGCAATAGCTAGATTTTCTTGTAGTGGTGGATCATTTAGGAATTTATAAGATGTTTGCTTGGGGTGTTGTACATGGTATTTTTATATTTGTATACATATATAGGATATGTAGGATTTATAAGGAGTTATTTGTGTTAGCTTTAATTTTTTTTACTATAAATTTTAACTAAAACAAATCCATTGGATTATCCGCATCCAATCCGTCCATCCGTGCATCCATAGTATGCAAATCCGTTGGATCTGGATTGGATGCGGATGCCAAATTTGAAATCCGTAGTGCGATGGATTGGATGCGGATGAGGCGAAAACCGGTTCATACCGGCCCATGCTCACCTCTACTAACACTTCATTCTGTGCACCTGCTTAATATGCAGTCTAGGGGTGAGCATTTGGCCCGTAATCCGCGGATTTAACCGGGACCAACCGTTATATTTGTGGATGGATGCCCGGACCGTTCGTTAATGGGTTGGATGCGGTTGGAATTTTTGAAATCCAACGGATTACGGATCGGGCCCGGATACAACTTTGAAAATCCGTTGGACATCCATATCCGTTAAATTAAATATATTTATATATATAGTTCTAGAAAATACTATGAATCATTTAGGAATTCTTAAGGTGTTTGCTTGGGGTGTTGTACATGGCATCTTTATATTTGTATACATATATAGGATATGTAGGTTTTATAAAGAGTCATTTGTGTTGGCTATATTTTCTTTATTATAAATTTTAACTAAAACAAATCCATTGGATTATATCCAATCTGTCCATCCGTGCATCCATTAGATGCAAATCCGTTGGATGTTGGATTGGATGCGGATGCCAAATTTGAAATCCGCGATGTATTGGATTGGATGCGGATGGGTGAAAACCGGTCCATACCGGCCCATGCTCACCCTTAATGCAGACATGCCCATTACATTACATTAATAGAAGTGTTTGACCCATTATATTAAGACTTCAATCACAGGCCCAGAAAATTAATATCCATTACGTTTTGTAACCTTTGCAACTTGTTTGTCAAAATAAGCGAAAACACAACTTTTTCGGCGGGTCAAAATAACCATTTTTACATGGATATCCCAACCATTTTTACATGGATCAAAATAACCATTTCGTCTCTAGGTTCCCAAACACGGTCTAAGTGTTCTTTTTCTTTTGGGTCAGGAATGTACCATGTAACAACAGGAATTGACAAATCTTGTCAACCACGACTCCACCGGATTGTACATATCCAATGGCCAGTAATATCCTGCAACTGATTCCTTGTAGGTTGAAATTTGCTTGATAGTCAAGTAAGCTTATTGTAGTCCCACATGCACATCACCAACCATATTTACAATAAACAACACATCGTCTCTTGCTTTCGATTTCAAGAAAACTTCTTAGTCCTTGAAACATACCTATGCGCGGCAGCTTCAAATATGTCGAGCATTCCAGAGGAGCTCTACCATGAAATCCTTGTAAGATTATCAGTGAAATCATTACTTGTTTGCAAATCTGTTTGCAAGATTTGGTTTCAACTAATATCTAACCCTAGTTTTATTAATGCGCACCTTAATCTTACTGCCCACAGAAACTACTTTCTTCTGGCGCGCAAGTATTCCTTCAGTGCATACACAGCGCCCTATGTAAGTTATGCGCTCAGTAAATACACAGCGTACTCTTTAAGTTATGAATCGTTGAATAAACGTTCAGATGATGCTGTTGATAAGTTCTATAAAGTTGGCTCAATCGATGGATGTCAGGCTGACTTGTTGTGTTCTTGTAATGGTTTGGTTTGCATAAACTATCGTATTAATAATCAACGATTTATCCTTCTTTGGAACCCAGCCACAAGAGAATACAAAGAGCTACCACAACCACCAACGAATCAAGATTTGTTTGATCTTTCATCTGCTTTGGGTTATGATTATAAAGTTAACGATTACAAGTTTGTAGTTATAGTACAATTTGACGAAAGGACCACTGAAATCCTAGTCTATACGTTAGGATCAAATTCCTGGAAGAAAATTCAAAATATCTCTTGCAAGACATTTAAGAGACACTGTGGGATTCCTGTTAATGGAGCTTTTCATTGGATAGGTAGGCAGCCCGAAGACCATTCGCGTTCCAAATTGATATTCTCTTTTGATATTAGCAACGAAAGATCTAATGTTATACAACTTCCTAAGAAAGCTTTGGATGAAGGGGGATGCATTAGTGTGGGGTTGATGGAAGGGTGCCTTTGTATAGTTGCTTTTCATTATTTCTTTGATGATCCGGATGATCCGGCAGGTGTATGTAAAGCTGAGGTTATAGTGTGGGTAATGCAAGAGTATGGAGTTACGAATTCTTGGAGTAAACTTTATGTCATTAACGATGAGACAATTCTGGATCATCATAATCTGAATCATATGTGGTGTTTTGAGAATGGCGAGATTCTTTTTGACTTTTCTGGTTGTGGTGAATCTGGTGATACAGTTATATATGATCCAACGGATGGAAGTGTTAAAGAACCAAATCTTCATGGTTTGCAAAACATATGCTATGAACAAGGGAGTTGCTTTGAAACCTTAGTTTCACTTAACTCTGGTATGTATGTGGGGGAAAATGGACATGTAGAGTTATCTTCGCATGGCAGCCATACCGATCCGATCAAGAAAAAATTAAGAATAGATTAAGAAGGAGAAAGCAAGTATCTTAAGGCCAAGAAAAGAAAAGATGAGTAAAGGAAGTGACGATTTATGCAACACTTCCTGTTTACAGCAATATAAGTCAAAAAAGAATGATTTTCTAAAGTTTTAGTTATTTGTGCTTCGATATTTAATCCCTTCCTAGTTTTTACCAACATCCAAAGAATGAATTTCTAAAGTTATTTTGACTCTCTTTAAGTCATTTGGGGTATGAGTAAGGAATAGTATATCATAGCTTTTTCCGGTTTATATGTTAGAATGAATTAATGATTCATCTAAACAAACAAAACAAACTGAATGCTTTATCTTCCCATGAAAATTTCATAGGTATAACTGTGTAAGTGTATTTCATGTGACTACTAGCCATGCCAGATGATTATGCCATGTTCAGATCTTCCTTGTTCATCCCAATTCTCAATTTCCAATCAAGACGTTATAGTAGACTGGATAACATTGTTAGAATTATTCATTACTAAGCAGTCACGAACTATGAGACAAACGCTCAATCCAGTTTGTCAATTAGTCCATTTCATAATAGAGTGATGAAGATTGACATTTTCCCAGCCCATAAGACATGCCATGACAAAGTCCCTGGTTTGATTCAGACACATGAATGTTTAGAACTAACCATAGTTAGTGAAAATAGATAATGTTAGAATACGGGCATCCAACTCAAAACCAATTGGCAATGAGTGGAGAGGCCCGAAGGATTATAAACCGCAGGATCTTAGATGCCCAGACAATGTGGGACTAATAATCTCAACACGCCCCCACACGTGTAGCCTCGTTGGGTCTAACACGTGGACAATTAAATCAGGTGACGCTGAGTAAAGGCGCGGTCAAATGACTCGTCGCAAATAGCCTGCTCTGATACCATGTTAAAATACGGGCATCCAACTCAAAACCAATTGGCGATGAGTGGAGAGGCCCTAAGGGATTATAAACCGCAGGATCTTAAATAACCCAACCATGTGGGACTAATAATCTCAACACGCCCCCTCACGTGTAGCCTCGGCGGGTCTTACAAACACGTGGACAATTAAATTGGGTGACGCGAATAAAGGTGCGGTCAACTGACTCGACACAAATAGCCTGCTCTGATACCATATTAAAATACGGGCATCCAACTCAAAACCAATTGGCGATGAGTGGAGAGGCCCTAAGGATTATAAACCGCAGGATCTTAGATGCCCAGACAATGTGGGACTAATAATCTCAACACGCCCCCACACGTGTAGCCTTTTTGAGATGGACTGTAACCAATAAAAACACAAGGAGAAGAAGGTGACTCCATCTTATGAGACCGATATGGACGTAGGTGAGGATAACACAAACAACCAAATACGCGAAGCAAAGTATAATCTGGTGGGAGACCAAAAAGAACCTCATACGGAGAAGAATTATTAATAGAAGTAGACGGAACACGATTCATTAAAAAACAAGCAGTATAAAAAGAGTCATACCAATATGAAGATGGAACAGAAGCCATATTAAGAATTGTAAGACCGGTTTCACGAATATGACGATGACGACGTTCCACTAAACCATTTTGTTCTGAAGTATGTGGACATGAAAATCGATGAAAAATACCAAGTTGCTGAAGATGCGGAGTAAGTTTACGATACTCAAGCGCATTATCAGATTGAAAATTTTTAATTTTTCGATTAAAAAGATTTTCAACATGCTTTTGAAACAAAAAGAATATAGAAAACACATCAGATTTCTGAGACATAGGAAACATCCAAGTAAAACGACTAAAGGCATCAATAAATATGACATAATATTTGTATCCTTCATTAGACAAAATATGAGAAGGTCCCCAAACATCAGAGACAATTAAATCTAATGGATTCAAATAAGTAGTTTTACTAGAATGAAAAGGTAATTTATGACTCCGATGTTCATGACAAGAAGAACAAAACTTAATAGTCTGACTAGAAACTGGAAGAGAAAACTGAGAAACAACTTGACGCACTGTGCGCATCATTGGATGTCCTAATCTAGAGTGCCAATCTTGTAAGGTAGCACGCTCCCCTATGTAGGCTTTAGAAGAGTGAAACGAAGCATCAAGTTGATAGAGACCACCCCTCCTACTGCCGCGAAGAAGAACCTTCCCGGTACATCGATCCTTCACAAGACAAAAAGTTGGATGAAATTCAAATAAGACATTATTGTCAGTAGTAAACCGAGAAACAGACAATAAATTATGGGAGATCTTCGGTGCATGAAGAACATTACGAAGATGCAACTTACGATTGGGAGTTCCCAAAAAGGAGGATCCAACATTAGAAATTGGAATAGAAGAACCATTACCCATTTGAATTTGATCAGGGCCAGTGTATTCATTGGAAAATTGAAGACGAGAAAGATCATTCGTTATATGATCTGTAGCACCACTGTCAGGAGTCCATGGAGGAGTAGGCAACAAACCAGTTTGAGCAGCATAAGCACGAGGAGCAGAGGTTGGTGGTTGACGTCGAGGAGGACGAAAACTGCGATCAAAACGATTCCAGCAATCGTTAGCTTCATGGTTCTTTCGACCACATAATTGGCAGGGTAGCCGCGTCTCTTGACGAGAATTGTTGGTTTGAGACGGAGCTGGGCCGAGCAGAGAATTGTTGGTTTGAGACGGAGCTGGGCCGAGCAGAGAAGTTGAATTTTGGTGGCGAGCTGGGCTGTGTAGAGAAGACATATTCTGGGCCGAAGGTGCACTGGACCGAAAGGAAGAACGAGACGAGTTTGAAGCAGACGAACGAGCTGTTCCTGGCGACGCGATGTTGGCAACAGGCTGGGAATTCTGCAGCTTTGCTTGGTTTTCAATGCGGAGTTCAAACGTAAGGAGATAGGTGATGAAATCCTCCAGTTTCATAGCTCCCATGGAGGTTGTAAGAGAAGTAACAATGGCATCATAAGCTGTATCTAAGCCAGCAAGGATGCAGTGACGTAACTCAGACGGAGTAACAATAGTATCAGCAGCAGCAAGACTGTCGACGATGTTGCGAGCTCGATCAATGTAATCTCTCATAGATAGAGATCCTTTCCGTAAAGCCCTAAGTTCACATTGCAAGTGATGAATATGCGCATCTGATTTGGAGGCAAACAGAGATTCCAGCGAAGACCAAACAAAGATGAGAACTTGTGAGACGATGAACTTGACGAAGAACAGCAGGGGTTAGCGAAGAAAAGATCCAGCCAAGGAGAATACGATCTTGCTTCAGCCAGGGAGCATACGCTGGATTTGGGTCTTCACTGTTGGGAAGAGTTGGAGATGGACATGGATTGGTGCCGGTAACGAAACCATCGAGATCATAACCCTGGAGGTATGGGAGAAACTGAGCACGCCATAGAGAGTAATTCGAATCATCAAGTTTAACAGTGATGATGTGATGAGGTTGTGAGAAAACGGAGGAGGCCATCATGGATTGAGAGGAGTTGATGACAGTGGAAATAACAGAACTTGTAGAGGCAGCGGTAGACATGAGGATCAACTAGATAATCTCAACAGATAATTTTACCATGTTCAAATCATGAAAGATTTATTATAAATCCAGTTGTTAAAGAAGAAAAATAGTGGGGTAAACAGCCGAACGGCCACACCGAAATAATTAAAGAAGAAAAATTTGCCGAGTTAGGTTGACTCTAGGGCCTTCGCTTTTGAGGTATAAAAACCAATTGAAGATATTTAGTCTTCGTTGTAAATGGAAGTTGTAGTTGAAATGGATATGCTTCTAAGTTTAATTCAAATTTATGGATATATAGAAATCGAGGTGTAATAATTTTAGAATGTTGAATCCCGATTTCGTCATACAGTAGGGGCTCATATACAAAGAAAGCTCTACAATTGGAGGATCGGCAGCATTTAGAGGCAAATGGAAGATCTGAAGAAAAGCCTCTGCAATGTTGCCTTTTCTGTTATCAAGCGAGAAACAAAATGAGGAATAACTTGGGCTCATATCACAAGTTCATGCCAAATAACCAATCACAAAATTGGTCAATTAACCCGACAATTCCTTAGTGAAAAAAACATGTAAAATGTGATACAATTTAAATGGACGAGAATGTAAAAATAGACAGGATGTAAACGGTTTCATCCTACCCATTTTCAATTACTTTTTCTTATTTTTAGTTTACATCAGGATGCATCCAGTTTCACCCACATTATTTTTTAAGTTTAAGTCAGGATGAATCCAGATTCATTCTTGGTATTATTTTTTTTGTGTCCATTTCACCCGTACTAATTTTACTCGTCCATTAGAATCATGTATTAAAAAAATTGGGCAATTGACCCAATTTATCATAACCAATTAAACTGGAAGAAGTTGGAATCTCTAGTGCTCCCAGAAGGTTTTATCCACCATGCATATTAGCGTAGTCACGAAAATTAAAAAAAAAAGCCATTGTGTTTAAAAGAGGGAGTTACAGCAGGAAAGTGTGGTTTTGAACACTTACAACTTGTTTGTTTGCAGCTGACTCAGTGTGGTTTTGAACACTTACAACTTGTTTGTTTGCAGCTGACTCGGCGTCTGGGTCTGAGTCAATCCCTGACTCGCGCCGAGTCAGCAGTCAGACTGTTTGGTTTGCATTTTTTGTAACCTCCGAGTCGGCATTTGAGTCAGGGCTAACCCCTGACTCGAGCCCTATAGAGTCAAGCATTACCATGCCCCTGAGTCGCTGGCTACATCTCTGAGTCACTGAAATTGACAAAAATGACCTTGATGCTTTATATCAAAAAATCGCATCCTTTCTCATTTTCTTTGTTTGTTCCGTCGAGAGCAGAGATGGGGGATACGGAAACAAACCCTAGATCTATTCTCAACTGATATCTTCTTCATTTTTCTCAACAAATCCACTAATTTCTATCTCCATCGTCACTCTCATCTCATCTTTTCATCTTTTTCAAATCATCTAAATGCTTCTTTTTGAATCATCATCATCTTCAGGTATAATTCTTCATCCATATTCATTTTCATATGGGTTTTATGTGATTTGGAACATTGGTTCTTTCATTTTTATATGGGTTTTATTTGATTTATCGTATGGGTTTTATTTAATTTAGAATATGGGTTTTAATTTATATTTTCTGGTTGAATATTTGATTGTGTTTGTGAAAATGCCAAGGAGAGAATTGTTACTGTACTTGCTAATTATGATATTACATGAGTTTTTCCTTTTTATAGTTAAGATTTTAGATCATACAACCAGGGATTTCATTTTGGTTTTCCTTTTCTTTTTATATTTTCTTATGAGCTATTTGTGTAATTTGTGGTGATTGGAGGTGGTGGTGGGTGGTGGTTGGGTGGTATACCATGTTTGGCTACTGTTGTCAGTGTGAAATTTGGTTGAACCTTAAGAGTACATTCTGGTCTCAATAGAGTGAAATGAGAATTGTTTTAGGGTTGTATTCATAGTTACTTTCTCACTGACATGGATTTGGATTTTAGTTTGATGGATCTGATGAAAAAAATTGTAGACAAAAATTTGTGAAGTTAGTGTTATCATTCTGGCTCATATGGAATTGATGAAATTGTAATAACTAAACGTTGCCCTGAACCCTCTATTTGTAACGAAAGCAGCATACACATTCTGCTTTCGACGATAAGACATTACGTAACAATAAACAACACAAACACTGAAAGTAACTTAGTTTGATTTGCCATTTGATTTTCCCAACTCGTAAGTGACTGTTAGGCTGTTAGAGTAGTTACTGTTGGCATTAGTTAAGTAGTTCTTAGGAGTATGCTTGTAGTGTTAGTTATTCACAAACGTGATATGGACATATATATATAGTGTAACATAATTAATAACTGACTGTATATAATTGGCCGCAAATCTATGAAATTTGCTTCGCACCCATATCCACTTTTGCACGACAATATGGCCAAGTCTAAGAAAAAGTATACAACGTGATGGCATTGTAAAGTTTCAAGTCTGTATATTGGGGATCATTCCTTAAGGGCATTTCCCATACCGGTCCCATGTCTATGCCTAACCCAAAGTCGGATCGTTAAAATGCAGTCGGTGTCTCAGTGAGTCAGAACTTTATCTGTTATGCTAGAATTGAGAGAAACACCTTGGATTTTGAGCATTTGGTTTTTGTTGTTGATGGGTTATATCTTATGAAGAATAGGTTTGTTATTTTTACATTTTCAAATTTGTTTGTTGAGGTTTGAATTCGTCAGTTGTTTTTCTGTTTAAGGTGATTTGGAACAATATTAAGGTGGTGGTGCTTGGGTGAACAAGGAACTGAAGAAAGGGTGAAACCGAAGAAGGTAAGCTCAATGCCTTTGTATCATTTTGTTTTTGTTTTTTTGGTCCCCCTTGACAAGTCTGCATTTATGGTAATAACACATGTGATTTTACTATTGTACTCTCTATTTTAGTGTATTCGTTCTATTAGAAATACTTCTTTGTTTGTTATTGCCCATAATACTCATGTGTCAGTAAACCTTTGCAGTCAAACTATTATAGTGCTGGAGCACATGGCACAGTAAGGCTTGTCACAGTATGATCAGTAGACCCACCATGCTTACAATGAAAACCCCCTAGTGTCTAATGTTAGGCTGAGAGAATCAACAATGAATGCTGATTGAAAAAATAAAAACAGATACTCTGTTTACTTTGTTTGCTAGATCTCTCTTATATGCCGTTTGCCTCTATCTGATTCAAATGTTTTTTTTTTTTTTTTTTTTTTTTTTTTTAATGTACACATTAGTGAACTTCGGTGATCCATTTGCTAGATCATTTTTTGACTGACCAATTATTATGTTGTAATTAGCTGAACATATTTTTTGATTTTACTTTCTAATTGATGCAGACAATCAAAAACGCCAATCAATTCAAGAACAAGGGACTGGAAGAAGCGGAGAAGTTGCAGAATTTATTTGATAGGAAATTGACAGGGATTCTTGTTTTACACTTTGGTCATTCGCATTGTCATACCTTATTGATTTACGCTTCAGTTTCATCAAAAAGGGTAGTTGTTGCTTCTTTTATGTTTGTAGGAATGAAATCTTTAGATTTTATTGTTTGGTAATGTTTAATTCCATCAAAAAGCGTAGTTGTTTAGATTGGAATGGAACAATTTGTGATGTTTCAGTAGTGATAAATGTTATGGTTTGAAATGTGCACAAGGGCATTTTCTGTCTAAAAAAATCCAATCAGCTGAGTCAGGTCTGACTCACAAAACAAACATATTTTCGTACTCAGACCTTAGTGAGTCAGATACAGATGAGTCAGGTGATTTCACTCAGATCCAGACGACTCAGATGAGTCAGCTGCAAACAAACAAGGTGTTAGTCTTTAAGGGAACTTAAAGCCATTATTGAGGGACGAAGCTAAAATTCAAGAACTCACATGTGCAAGGTGAAACAACACGCCTCATGCTTTCAGTTTCACGACTAATATGTGAACTACCCGAGTAACAAAATTAAGAAACTTTAATTCTAATTTCATTAACTCATAAAAAAAAGTGCATAATATACATATTACAAGTACGCAACCATCCCCAAGAAATTTCATGGAAAGCTAACGTTGAGGGGCAATAAGACCAAGAACGATAATTTGTCTTTGTTTCTTCATGAATTCATTTACAATTCTTCTCCCTACAAAAGTACATCAGTTAACTGATGCTAGATTTTCCGCATAACTCACTGGTTCTTCCGATAATACCGTAAATTAGGTTCACCCAATATTTAGGTATGGATGCTAGAATTTGTTAGGTTTCTGTAGAGGCGTATGTATTTGTACACTACTATATATGTTTTGTAATGATTTTTTCTGCCTTTACATTATATTGTTAATTTTAGAGACTCATAAGCTCAAAATGGTAGAGAACCCAATCCTATCACAAGGTTTGCGAAGGTTGATTATTCAAATCCATTTGAGTTTCCATGTTATGTTTACTTAATATTGGTGGCGTTATTGGTACTTAGGTAGATAATTCAAGTAGTATATAGGTAAAAACTGGTGCACGTTGTCTTGTGTCATGAATATATGGCCAATTTTTTGGTATGAATATTTCTTGATTTTATAGATGTATACATAGTTGTACACCATTGTCTGTCTCATGAATATATGCATGTTGTGTGAGTATGGATGTTAGATTTGCTAGGTTTTTGTAGATGTGTACAAAATTGTACACCATTGTCATGTCTCATTGATATATGGTTTTTCTTATGGGTATGGATGTTGAATTTGTTGGGTTTTTGTAGATGTGTATATAGTTGTACACCATTTCTCCATCTCATGAATATATTACATGTTTTGCGGGTATGGATGTTGGATTTGCGTGGTTTTATGTAGATGCATATATAATTGTACAACAATGTCATTCCCTTGAAAAAATGATTGGGTAAGGTTATGAAAATTTTGTGCATGTTTACTTTCTTGTACACATGAGATAAAGATGAGGCTATAAATTAAAAAAAATTGAAAAATAATAATTATATAGTCATATGATTATCATGTTAACACCAATGAATGGGCGGCTTGGTGTAATATAGGGTTGTCAATGGAACCTATCGAAACGGTAACTAGCTCATCCATTACCGTTACCGATATTTCCTACCGGAATTCCGATACCGATAATTTCCGGCGGAATTTTAAAAATCTAAACCGCTACCGTTCCATTAAGTTACCGGATATCGGTAATTTTACCGATAAATACCGGTATGTGACAACATTATACATAACCTATTTCTCATACTGAAAATCAGTTCAAAATAAGAAGCTTTAGGTTCCAAATCCATGCAAAACACAAAGTTCCAAATCCATGCAAAACACAAAGTTCCAAAAACATTAGTATAATGAATGAATCATAGCAACCATGTCAAATTCGATTATGATGAACAACAAACTTACCGCAGGAATGGATTTTAATAAAAATAAACAAATTAGGGAAATCTTACTTGTTAGTTGAATGAAAACTAGGGAAATCTTCTCTCCGAATGAAAACTAGTTAAGATTCTAACTCTTGATTCACTACTCATGATCTCTCTCGAGATCTCTTTCCCTCGATCTCTCTGTCTCTGGTTTATCAGTGAACTGAGTATCGATCTCTTTCTCTCGACTCTCGAACTGTTTTTTAGTTTTTTTTCCTTTTGTTTCGAATAGAAGAATAGGGAAGATAAGGGACAGAGTAATACTAACACGTATAATATACACGTGTGACAATAGATACCGGTACCGGTAATTAACGGAATGGTAAGTGCCTAAACCAATACCGTTCCAGTAAGGAAAAAATTTCCGATAATTTTCCATTACCGATTTCCGATTACCGTTATGTCGGAAAATTTCCTATAGGAACTCATATTATCGGTTACGGTATCCGGAAATCGGTATTCCATTGACAGCCCTAGTGTAATAAGTTGCGGATTTTTGATAAATATCAATGCTACATATAGATATCCTGTCATTTCTTAAAAGAACTTCTTGTTCTTATTTTTCACAGCTCGACCATATCGTAACTGAGCTCAAATATTCCTGTCTTTTACAAAATATCCACTTGTAGAAATGATCAGAGCAAGGAGAAAATAGACGAGCAATTGATGTGATTTATAATCCAAGAACTAATAAAGCAAATGTGCTGATACTGGTATTCTCAAATCCACAACTAATTATACGTAACCAAGGTGTACAAATTTTAAAAAATAGTTCGATGCAAAACATACGTAAAAAATTGTTCTTCGTGACATCGTTTTCAACCCTTTCCCCTACAAAAGCGCCTGAGCTAAGTGATTCTAGACTCTCCAGATAACTCACTGGCTGACTCCATGTCAAACCATCAATATCTTGGACTTTCAAGGTTACTGTTAGAAGTTGTCTAGATTTAACAATTCTGCAAGTGTTATTTATTGTAGTTTCCTGTTTTACTATGGGTTCTAAATTGAGGATGTTATTCCTATTTAGGTTAGACATTTCTAGTTGAGTTTGGTTTCCCAAATCAGGTTACTTGGAGAACAAGAGTTGTCAACCATAAATAGGGGACCTTAGGAGAGTTAATTGTACAGAATTCTCTCTTCTTTTTTGTTGAGATTATTGATATTTGTTCAGGAGCTTGGGTGAAGAAAGTGTTGAGGTAATAATGATGGAAGATCGTATTCCAAGAGAAGTAACAAATATTTTAATTTCATTAGCATCAAGTTGGGGCGATACTATTGACAAAAATTCATTGAAAGTGATCCCGTTAAAAGGTGCAATGACGAATGAAGTTTATCAAGTAAATTGGGGAACACAGAAAGGTGAATTACCAGCTGATCAGAAGGTTTCGTATTTACGGACAAGGAGTTGATGCTTTCTTAAATAGAGAAGTCGAAATCAACACATTTGAGTGCATGTCCAAACATGGACAAGGCCCTCGTCTTCTTGGACGTTTCTCTAATGGAAGGATTGAAGAATTTATACATGCTCGAACGCTATCGGCCCATGATTTGAGAGATCCAGAAATATCTTCTTTAATAGCTTCAAAATTGAAGGAGTTTCATAAGGTTGAAATGTCTGGTCCAAAGAATGTTGTCCTCTGGAACAGATTGAGGAATTGGCTTTCGTCTGCCAAACAAGTGTGTCCTCCGGAAGAAGCAAGGGTGTTGGATAGTTTGGATGAGGAAATCGCAATTTTGGAAAAGGAGATTTCAGGTGAAAATCAACTCATTGGTTTGTGTCATAATGATCTCCAGTACGGAAATATTATGATGAATGAAGACACAAAATTGTTGACTATAATTGATTACGAGTACGCATGTTATAACCCTGTTGCATACGATCTTGCCAATCACTTCTGCGAAATGGCAGTTGATTATCAATCGGAAACGCCCCATATATTAGACTTCAACAAGTATCCAGATTTGGAGGAGCGCAAGAGATTTATTCGTGCATATTTGAGTTCTTCAGGCGACGAACCTACTGACGTTGATGTGGTTGCGCTAGTGGAAGATGTTGAGAAATATACTCTTGCAAGCCATCTTGTCTGGGGATTATGGGGAATAATTTCAGAACATGTGAACGATATCGATTTTGATTACATGGAATACGCAAAGCAAAGATTTCAGCAGTACCAGTTGAGGAAAGATGGAATTTTGAACCCTCAAAGAAGTTCGTTAAAAAGATAAAAATTCTTCTTATTGTTGTTTTCTTCTTGTTGGCTTTATACTTGAAGCAGTTTCTTTGTCTGTAATGTTTTGTTGTTGCAAGTTCAACAATAACTAAGAGTTTTGTTTTTATAAAAGTTGTAATTTGCTTAATAATCAAGTAAGTTGTTTGGTACTTGTTAATGGAGCTTCGTTATTGGTTAGGTGCCCAAAATTACGAACACAACTCATAATCTCATTTAATATCAAGAATGAGATCAAGCATGATATGCAACTTCCGAAGGGAGCTTTGATCGGATGAAGCTTCGTACATTTCTTTAGGGGTTGTTGAAGGGTACTTTTGTGTACTTCATGTTTTTCATTATTGAGGTACGTGTACGTCAAGGTCAAGTTATAGTATGGGAAATGCAAGTATGGAGTTCAAGAGTTAGGCTCTTCCATGCTCTGTTTTTTGTTTTTTATTTGTTTTTTTGTCGGTAGAGTTGGCTCTCGCATGCTCTGTGGGTAGCTATGCTCGTCAACTTGTGTTGGGTAGACTTTTAAGCCGCCCTCATCTTGTTTTTTTTTATTATTATTTTATCAATAAAATTTTAACCTTTTAAGTAAAACAAAGAAGAAAAAAAATGGAGTTTAAGAACCTTGGACAAAGCCTTATGTCATTAATCATGAGAGAATTTCGGAGAAAAGTTAGTATGTGAGGCTTGTGTGGTGTTTTAAGAATGGTGGGTGTCTTTTGCATTTCCTGGTTATTATGATCAAAAGCTCAATCTCATTCCCACCTCGTCTAGCTAATTCAACAATTAGACAAAATACTTCCACCACAAATTGCTTGCTAATTGTGACCCAACAAGAGCTGCGGAACCATGGAAGTGTTAGAGAAACAATTCTAAAGTACATAAGTAGAGGTGAATGTTACTTTAAAACTTTAGTTTCATTACCATCTGGAATGTACATAGGAGGAAATGGACTTGAAGATGGAAGAGTAGAAAAGAAATCCATTCAATTCAGCAAGAAGATGAAGAAAGAGAAATGAAAAGACGGTTAAGGCTACGATGATAAACAGGTATATATTGTTATTAGTCCTTGTTAAAGTGGAAGAAACAAAGTTAAAATCCACCAACGACGCGCAAAGGTATATATGTACATTTTTAGATCCTCTATATGCATGCACCATGTAAAGGAGTAGTAGATAGGTTTGCCCAACTTGAAAGTCATAAGCATGAGCCTAGCTAGGGCTTGTTTTACTTGTATGGTTAAGATGATCCTTCGTACTAAATTTAGGGCTATAAAGCCGTGTACCCAAGGGTAGAGGTGTAAAACATACTGTCCCAGCACAGCCTAGCCCATGAAGTTACGTGTTTAGTGTGCTCTGCGCCGAAGATTAAGGCGTGTTGTGCGTGCTAGATGACGTGTTGTGCCATGCGGTGCTGGGTCCGGTTCATATATTGTGTTTTCCAAAGTAAATATTTTCCAAATATTTAGGTATTTTATGAGTAATAAAAATGAGTCAATATAAAGATGGTCAAACGTCTAAAATTGGCTAGAATAAAGACTTTCTTGTGAAATATACGCAAAATATGATGTATTTTGTAGTTTTGTATTCATATTATGACGTTCTTTCTTAACTGCTATGTTGTGCCACGTGTTTATTCGTGTCGCCTGGTGTGTTATACCACGAACACAGCCCAAAAAACTAATATGTTGGGCCGTGTTGGGCTAAATCACATGATGTGCTAAAATTTTAACGTGTCGTGCTGCGCTAGTGTTGATGGTGGTTTTTAGACAAGGGGTAAAATCGTAAAACCCCATGACCTAGTGTTACCCGCAACACATTAAATAAGAGCATTTAACTCAGGTGTAAATAATTAATAGGGGCATTTTTTCAAAATACCGCATTAGGGTTTTCAACACGTAACCCTAATTCCAAAACTAAGCCGCACCTCGCGCACCATGGCAACAATGCCAAACCAAGCCGCATCATCGCGCACCATGGCAACAATGCCAAAACAAGCCGCATCATGCGCACCATGGCAACAATGCCAAACCAAGCCGCATACTGCGCACCATGGCAACAATGCCAAACCAAGCCGCATACTGCGCACCATGGCAATAATGCCAAACCAAGTCGCATACTGCGCACCATGGCAACCATGCCAAAACAAGCCGCATTCTGCGCACCATGGCAACCATGCCAAACCAAGCCGCACTCTGCGCACCATGGCAACCATGCCAAAACAAGCCGCATACTGCGCACCATGGCAACCATGCCAAACCAAGCCGCACTCTGCGCACCATGGAAACCATGCCAAAACAAGCCGCATACTGCGCACCATGGCAACCATGCCAAAACAAGACGCATACTGCGCACCATGGCAACCATGCCAAACCAAGCCGCACTCTGCGCACCATGGCAATCATGCCAAACCGAGCCGCACTCTGCGCACCATGGCAACCATGCCAAACCAAGCCGCACCCTGCGCACCATGGCAACAACGCCAAATTCCAAGCCGCTATGCCTTTGGCCCATGCCAAACATAGCGCCCTAGGCTTGCAAGACTTGCAACTAGGTCAACATGGCCGCACGTGCCATTGGCACATGCCAACACGTGCCGCAAGCCATATTTCTAAGTCGCTATGCCTTGGGCCCACGCCAAACATAGCGCCCTAGGCTTGCAAGACTTGCAACTAGGTCAACATGGCCGCACGTGCCATTGGCACATGCCAACACGTGCCGCAAGCCATATTTCTAAGCCGCTATGCCTTGGGCCCACGCCAAACATAGCGCCCTAGGCTTGCAAGACTTGCAACTAGGTCAACATGGCCGCACGTGCCATTGGCACATGCCAACACGCGCCACAAACCATATTTCTAAGCCGCTATGCCATGGGCCCACGCCAAACATAGCGCCCTAGGTTTGCAAGATTTTCAACTAGGTCAACATGGCCGCATGTGCCATTGGCACATGCCAACACATGCCGCAAGCCATATTTCCAAGCCGCACCCTGCGCACCATGGCAACAACGCCGAATTCCAAGCCGCTATGCCTTGGGCCCACGCCCAACATAGCGCCCTAGGTTTGCAAGACTTGCAACTAGGTCAACATGGCCGTACGCGCCATTGGCACATGCCAACATGCTCGCTAGCTAGTTTCCCTAGCAAAATCACGGCCCTAACGGCCACGCATGCCATTGGCACATGCCAACATGCTCGCTAGCTAATTTCCCTATCAAGGTCACGGCCCTAACGGCCATGCATGCCATTGGCACATGCCAACATGCTCGCTAGCTAGTTTCCCTAGCGAAATCACGGCCCTAACGGCCATGCATGCCATTGGCACATGCCAACATGCTCGCTAGCTAGTTTCCCTAGCAAAATCACGGCCCTAACGGCCACGCATGCCATTGGCACATGCCAACATGCTCGCTAGCTAGTTTCCCTATCAAGGTCACGTCCCTAATGGCCGCACATGCCATTGGCACATGCCAAACACACACGCTGGTAGCCTAACTTGCAAACCGTGCAACCTACCACCAAGGCATTCCGTACATGCCATCGGCACATGCCAAGCACACACGCTGGTAGCCCAACTTGCAAACCGTGCAAACTACCACCAAGGCATTCCGCACATGCCATTGGCACATGCCACATGCGCCACTAGCAGCGCCACTTGCACTCAAGATGCAACCAACACTCGAGACATCAACACAAAGCGGGGATGCTTCTTTAGGGTTTTGGTTTGGCGGTCACAAAGATGCAGCGTACACTACGCTCACATTAAGAAAGCGTGAAAAGGAATAACGCGGTCAAATAAAAGAGGAAATAATGGTGAAAAACGTTTTCGCCCATTAAACCATGCGGTTACCACCTCCTCCCATTATTTCACCCTTTACTCTCTTCCTTCATGAGGCCGGGGTACGTTTCAATCTCGACTTGTATAAATAGGTCTTACCTATTTCCACCGGACAACAAGTCTCGGTCAGAGAAATATACTACACTTACACTCTCGGAAAGGCAACTTTGCAAGCTCTCCAAAAAGCTTTCATCTCTTGCAAGCTTCCTAAGCTTTCACTTTCGATACAAGTCGAGATACTACTCTCCTCAACACCTTTCTCTCGCTTCCCTCCCCAAATCAACCCTTCTCCTCCACTTTGTGACCGAAGCAAGTCCGGGAACGGCCATTTCTTGGTTTAGGCCGGACTTGTACAGATTGATCTCTCGAATCTATAAAGTGCTCACGTGCAGCACATTTGTTTATGGCTTAAACCAGTTTCTCACTCACCTACCGCATTTACCGAAATCGGCAGAAACGATTTTCACCCATAAACAATTGGCGACCACGGCGGGAGGATTGATCTATCGGCTATAATGTCAGACTGTCGATCTCGTTTTTCGACCCGGATGTCAAGATGGTAGGGGAAGGCAACTCGATCCGACTCAACTACCGGGCGACTCGGTTACCGGGTTGCAAAAACTACACGAGGAAACCGGGACTCGTTGAAGATGCCACCGGCGATTGGGGACTTGCGACTCGGTCCGACTCGACCGCCGGACAACCCGGTTATCAATACACCGAAAACTGGGACTCGCCAAGACGCTACCAAAGCAATTGGGGACTAATCGGCGATGCTACAAGAAAGCCGCCTTGCTACCAAAGCAAAGCCGCCTTTTACTTGGAAAGAGGTGTGTTTGCAAGTGAGTAAATTTAGATTGGGCAAGATATACGATCTGCTTTTTTTTTAGGTTCTTAATAAAACCGCCATACTATTGCGTCTTGTGCCTATTGCTAGCACACACTTTCATAAAAGCAATATTCCTTTCCCAAAACATAATCGAGTTATATTATCAAAACCATTCATCCCGTAAATAATCCAACACCCTAAAAAGCTACCAACTATCTATCAAAGGTTAAGTTTTGAACCGGACATCCAATATGTCTTTCAAAGAAAAAAAAAGAACCTAAATGAAAGTCTAACAGAGAAACGTTCAAGGAAAATCGTCCAACGTAAGTCTGCTTTCTTCTTGGAGAAAGTCGCTTTGCGTCTTCAAGAGCCGCTCTCTTCATAGTCAACATCTTGGAAAGCTTTTCGAGTTCCATCTCCTGTCGGGCGATCTCCTCGGCGGAAAGGCTTTCGATTGCTGCATCTTTCAACTTTTGGATCTCAGCAAGGCCTTCGACAAACCACGAAGTGTTGAACTCCTTTTCCACGCACACGTCGCGATGGTGCTCCCGATCGGCAATAACGTCTTCGGAAACGGTGTGACCAGTCACCTCACGCATATCCTCGATGGAAGACAAAGCCTCTTCCACACGCTTAACCAGCGCGAATCGACTAGTGACCTTCTTGGTTGTAGCCATATGTCCGTGCTTCTCCCAGATTCTGGTGTACAACGCCTCATGCTTAGCCGGCACGCTAAAACCGCCAACTAGCACATGACATGGATAAGGAACCAAGTACGGGGGATCAAAAATGGCGCCTGCAAGTGGCCTCACGACTCGCAAAGGTTTTTCTTCCATGTCTACGGCAACAACCATCGAGAATCATCCACCGTCTCGAACCACGTTTGTGCCGGCAATTGGCTAACTCCCATCTCCAAGTCACCGGCGGTGGTCACCAAAGGCAAGTTTTCATGTGACTCCATCCTTAATCATCCTCCGAACCGGATTCCTCCCGCAAACTTGAGTTAGACATTTTTCAAAAGAAGAAACGAGAAGAAGAAGAAAGAAAGAAGCGCGAAACTCACCGAACCGCTTCCGAAGAAGAACCGGTCTGCGGAGGAATCACTCTCGCTTGTTGAACTTTCTTCTTTCTCTCGACTCGTCACCGTTATGAGTAGGCCGGTGCGCCGGAATTCCTTGAAGAAACCGCCGTCTCCTGGCAACGTGCAAGGGCAGCGAAAGCGTTAACACTACCGAAGCCCTGAAGGAAACAAGACGCATATTCTCAGCCGAAATTTACGTGTGTTTTGATACAAACCCATGAAAAGGCGACACATACCTGGTTATTGGAAGAACTGAAAGACACAAGAGCCGTGGGAGGATCTTGTGAAACCGTCCGGAACCCGCCAGCACGATTCTTCGTTCTCCGTTCCTTGGCCTGGGGGCTTTCCGAATTGCTAGGCAACTTTCGCTTGGGATCTCTCAACATTGGATACTCCTTCAGAACTGCTGGAGAAGGTTTGCAACGAACGTTTTCCACCGCGTTATTCACAAAATCTCGGATCATAGTAAACTCGTCGCACCAAAACTCATTATAGCCGAAGGTCGTCGAATTTACTCTTCCCATTTGAAAAAAGGAAAGACGGATACCCGGCTTAAGGACACTGGCGTCAAGGGCGACACGCAACAAATCCTTAGGGATCACCGGCCGGTAAACGAGAGGCACCCCTTGATCGAAACCCATGTGACGAGCAACACGGTCAATATTGTAAGCAACTATCCGGAAAGACCCGCGAAGAAAGACGGCATATAACAAGGCAAGCGACTTTGAATGAACAGGTTTCGCCAACGCTCAAATCGTCATCAAGACAAAGACATGAGCGGAGCGAAGCAAAAGTGCCAATTTGAGTCACTGAATTATGGACTGGCCCCCATGGACGAAAATTGACTTCATGCAACTTATCAAGAAAACTAACCAAGCTCACGCCAACTCTTGGACGCCTGTTCACCCATCGAAGAATTCGAGAGCCTCCCCAACTCACGGGAAGCGAAGGCAACGGTTTCGGAGCATACTTCTCAAAGTGCTCCCATAGCCAGACTTGCAGAAAAACAACGTGCACATATGAATCCACTTTCATGAAACCATTCGAAACTCGCATGTTCGCAACCAGGTGATCCAGATGCACGTACAGGGAACCAAGGAACAGCTTGCCAATGGGAAGAACTTCACCCTTTGCCAATTTCACAGCAATTGCCAACAACTCTGGTCTTATTCCCTTCTTGCCAGAACCGTCATCAAAAACGTCTCTAGACAACAGAGAGCCAAAAATGCTGCGACATGAAGATCACTGCTTTTTTGTTCAGGCTGCAACTCGTCCGGAAACCATTGAGATATCCACCAACCGTAAGGGCACCTTTCATCCTCTTTCCGGGAAGAGTCCTTCGACTTCGCAATGGAGTCTTTCCGAGCAAAATCCCCAACTTAGCGGCCAGGTCATCCCGCATCTTCGCATCACTTTCAGATAATTGGATTCGAGATTCCCGATTCTCGGAAGATTCAAAGAAGAGAGCCACACTCTCCAAGGAGAAAGTTATCTCGCCCCATCTACATATGATTGTATGGGTGTCCGAACACCATCCGGAGATGAAAGCAACTAAGCCTGGGATGTCCTTCCTAATCAAGATTTCTTGAAGTCTTGACGACATCAATGACTGCGCTTGAGTCAAGATGGTATTTATACGCTCTCGCTCACCATGAACTCAACCCATCTGTCAAAAGAACGCAATGGACTTTGACACATCCTAAAGTCAATGTTGGAAGAGGAATATACCCCTTTATGAAGACAAAACCGAATGGTGCTCTCTGCGGGCGAACCGAACGTGTCTTCCCTGTCATCCTCACCACCAGGTTAGCAAAATTGGCACGAAACACGGGTGATTCTTCCGAGAAGGGGCGAGGGCTCTAGTGAAGAATTCATCATCTGTGTTCGGTTTGGAATTATGAGCATCCTTCGACGAAGTGAAATGTGGTTCAGGTAACATCTTATCAAATTCCTTCGTAACGATTTGGTAATAAGATATCTGCACAAAACAAATGGAGAAAGACGAAGTTATCTCCCTGACACATAATCGTACCCAACAAATTCGGTTCAAGACTATATACACAGTATTTTAGTCGGGTTCAAGACTATATACACGGTATTTTATTCGGGTTCAAGACTATATACGCAGTATTTTTTTCGGGTTCGAAACTATATACGCGGCATTCTATACGGGTACAAGTGTGTCTACATCATATGAAGCATATACACAGTATTCTTCTTCGGGATTCATACAGGGTTCTCTACGGGTTCGAAATACACACGCAGTATTTTCCTCAGAGGCACGCCAAGGAATCATATGCAAAGATTGTGGAAGCGCCTACTTTTAAGGTTTATACCTATAAAAAAAATAGAGAAAGAAGAGTACTCGAAGACATACCTGGAAGCCGGTCTCTCTTTGCCGCTAGTATGAAAAGAAGAAAGAATAAAGCGCAGAATGGGGAAAAGGGGCTTTATATATATATATATATATATGCGTGAAAGACTTTGAAATAGGGAAGGATTTCCCTTTTACCAAAATCACGCCTGCAAGCATGGTTTCCAAGATTGGACCGGCCCACCAATTGCGACTTCCCAATGCCGCCCAATTCACGCCTGCAAGCATGGTTTCCAAGATTGGACCGGCCCCACCAATTGCGACTTCTCAATGCCGCCCAAGTCACGCCTGCAAGCATGGTTTCCAAGATTGGACCGGCCCCACCAATTGCGCCGACCTCCCAAGTCACGCCTGCAAGCACGAACGGCTCCTACACTTCGCGCCGGTCCCACCAGCTAGCACACTCAGTTTCCCAACTCACGCCAACTTCCCAACGTCGCCCAAGCTGCACCGGGGCCCACCAATTGTGTGCCTCCCGATTTGTGCAAAACTACCAGAGGCAAGGATTCCAAATCCTATTTATAAAAGGTCAGACAAGCATCTTTCAATTTTCTTTACGAGTTGTTGTTAACAGTTTGTCACCATCTTATGCTTACCTCGCAACAAAGCCCCTGTTCCGAGCTAAGCAGGGGACTTAATGTTGATGGTGGTTTTTAGACAAGGGGTAAAATCGTAAAACCCCATGACCTAGTGTTACCCGCAACACATTAAATAAGAGCATTTAACTCGGTGTAAATAATTAATAGGGTATTTTTTCAAAATACCAGATTAGGGTTTTCAACACAGAACCCTAATTCCAAAACTAAACCACCCTGCGCACCATGGCAACAATGCCAAACCAAGCCGCATACTGCGCACCATGGCAACAATACCAAAACAAGCCGCATACTGCGCACCATGGCAACAATGCCAAACCAAGCCGCATATTTGCGCAACATGGCAACAATGCCAAACCAAGCCGCATATCGCAGCACCATGGCAACAATGCCAAACCAAGTCGCATATCGCGCACCATGGCAACCATGCCAAAACAAGCCGCATTCTCGCGCACCATGGCAACCATGCCAAACCAAGCCGCACTCTCGCGCACCATGGCAACCATGCCAAAACAAGCCGCATACTGCGCACCATGGAAACCATGCCAAACCAAGCCGCACTCTGCGCACCATAGCAACCATGCCAAAACAAGCCGCATACTGCGCACCATGGCAACCATGCCAAAACAAGCCGCATACTGCGCACCATGGCAACCATGCCAAACCAAGCCGCACTCTGCGCACCATGGCAATCATGCCAAACCAAGCCGCACTCTGCGTACCATGGCAACCATGCCAAACCAAGCCGCACCCTGCGCACCATGGCAACAACGCCAAATTCCAAGCCGCTATGCCTTTGGCCCACGCCAAACATAGCGCCCTAGGCTTGCAAGACTTGCAACTAGGTCAACATGGCCGCACGTGCCATTGGCACATGCCAACACGTGCCGCAAGCCATATTTCTAAGCCGCTATGCCTTGGGCCCACGCCAAACATAACACCCTAGGCTTGCAAGACTTGCAACTAGGTCAACATGGCCGCACGTGCATTGGCACATGCCAACACGTGCCGCAAGCCATATTTCTAAGCCGCTATGCCTTGGGCCCACGCCAAACATAGCGCCCTAGGCTTGCAAGACTTGAAACTTGGTCAACATGGCCGCACGTGCCATTGGCACATGTCAACACGCGCCGCAAGCCATATTTCTAAGCCGCTATGCCTTGGGCCCACGCCAAACATAGCGCCCTAGGTTTGCAAGATTTGCAACTAGGTCAACATGGCCGCATGTGCCATTGGCACATGCCAACACATGCCGAAAGCCATATTTCCAAGCCGCGCCCTGCGTACCATGGCAACAACGCCAAATTCCAAGCCGCTATGCCTTGGGCCCACGCCCAACATAGCGCCCTAGGTTTGCAAGACTTGCAACTAGGTCAACATGGCCGTACGTGCCATTGGCACATGCCAACATGCTCGCTAGCTAGTTTCCCTAGCAAAATCACGGCCCTAACGGCCCCGCATGCCATTGGCACATGCCAACATGCTCGCTAGCTAGTTTCGCTATCAAGGTCACGGCCCTAACGGCCATGCATGCCATTGTCACATGCCAACATGCTCGCTAGCTAGTTTCCCTAGCGAAATCACGAACCTAACGGCCATGCATGCCATTGGCACATGCCAACATGCTCGCTAGCTAGTTTCCCTAGCAAAATCACGGCCCTAACGGCCACGCATGCCATTGGCACATGCCAACATGCTCGCTAGCTAGTTTCCCTATCAAGGTCACGGCCCTAATGGCCGCACATGCCAAACACACACGCTGGTAGCCTAACTTGCAAACCGTGCAACCTACCACCAAGGCATTCCGCACATGCCAAGCACACACGCTGGTAGCCCAACTTGCAAACCGTGCAAACTACCACCAAGGAATTCCGCACATGCCATTGGCACATGCCACATGCACCACTAGCAGCGCCACTTGCACTCAAGATGCAACCAACACTCGAGACATCAACACAAAGCGGGGATGCTTCTTTAGGGTTTTGGTTTGGCGGTCACAAAGATGCATGCGCGTACACTACGCTCACATTAAGAAAGCGTGAAAAGGAATAAAGCGGTCAAATAAAAGAGGAAATAATGGTGAAAAACGTTTTCGCCCATTAAACCATGCGGTTACCACCTCCTCCCATTATTTCACCCTTTACTCTCTTCCTTCATGAGGCCAGGGTACGTTTCAATCTCGACTTGTATAAATAGGTCTTACCTATTTCCACCAGACAACAAGTCTCGGTCGGAGAAATATACTACACTTACACTCTCATAAATGCAACTTTGCAAGCTCTCCAAAAGCTTTCATCTCTTGCAAGCTTCCTAAGCTTTCACTTTCTGATACAAGTCGAGATACTACTCTCCTCAACACCTTTCTCTGCTTCCCTCCCCAAATCAACCCTTCTCCTCCACTTTGTGACCGAAGCAAGTCTGGAACGGCCATTTCTTGGTTTAGGCCGGACTTGTACAGATTGATCTCTCGAATCTATAAAGTGCTCACGTGCAGCACATTTGTTTAGGGTTTAAACCAGTTTCTCACTCACCTACCGCATTTACCGAAATCGGCAGAAACGATTTTCACCCATAAACAGCTAGGCTCTGCTGGCACGACCCAGTTTACACCTTTACCCAAAGGTATTTGTGCCATCCACCATTCAAGATTGATTTTACAAGGAACCTTAAAAGTATATCTATCTACTTGAATGTTTTCTGGTTGCCTCAACATCGTTTCTCTCGCTTCTTTTCATAATTTTTGGGTTTGTGCATAGTAGAAGTTCAGATTTACTTGGTAATCAAGTCAGTCATTTCTTCTGCTTCTTTTTAAGATAACTTTAATAATGTTATCTTAAAAAGAATCTTACCATTTAAATATTGTTACTGCCTCAGGTTCATGCAAAAATGTTATTATGACTTTTTCTAGTTTTGAACCAGATGGGTGGACTACACTCTAAACGGGTCCTCCCAACTGGATTAACCAGTAAATCCTAGACCAGTAATTCCTAGTTTTCATTTTTGTCTATTTTTTATGCTAAAAGGAAATTTTTATTTTAATATTTTTTAGAAGAAGAGGGTGTATCATTTACCAAGAATGGGTGAGAGTGAGATTCAGTTTTAATATTGTTATTCAGTTTCCAGTTTTACTATTGTTATCTTTAAATCAGGGTCGAGCCTATAAGAAGGCTAACTGGGGGTTAGCCCCCCCCCCCCCCCCATCTATTTTATTTTGTGTCTTTTAAGTAGATCTTACTTGAGTAAAAATGAAAAAACACTCTGCCATCACACCTGAGACGAAGAGTTGGACGGGATTTGGAGACATCTCAAACCCTTGATTTGATTTTGACCATAATTGATTAAAAGTTCGTGGTAATTCACCTAGTTGATACTCTGATCAGAATTAAATGTATTATGATTTGTAATTTTTACTTTTGCTTGTTAATTAGCTTTTGTTGAGAGTGTTTCAGAAATTGAGATTTTTGTCGGTTTCGGTGGTTTTGGATTTCAGTGTTGTATCTTGAAGTCTAGAACTTAAAAGGGTTTCATGTGTGTCATGTGAGGGTAAATTACCCGATGGCCACGTGTTCACATCTCAAGGAATGGTTTCATGATAAGGTGATGAGATAGAAGAATCGAATCATACTCTAAAGGGTAATTTCGTCAGAATCGAGACACCTTCTACAACGTTACATGAATGACGCGTGTAAGCAGTGGTCTAATCGACTCAGACAATCAAGTCTAAAAAGAAGGAATGCAGTTAATGAAGGATCAGAAGAGGTGTGGGCGAATCTACATCGTTTCAGAAGGCTCAAGCGATCTATATTATAACCCAAGGATGATGCAGCACGAGGTTCCCCAAGGAAGAGCAACACGATGACGTACAGGACGAGATGACTAGAGAGGAGAACCAAGCTGGCCATCACGAGGGATAGTATAGATCTCATCCGAAGTAATGAAAAGATGTACGATAGCTCCACCAGCTCGGCGAGACCAGGCCTTCACAAGTCTAATTTGTCTATAAATACCAGTCCATGTAGAAGAAGATGGACATGTAATCTTAGATGGTCTTTCTACAGAGAATTCCTGAGAGAGATCTAGATAAAGAGAGAGCGAGAAATCTAAGTGATATTTGTAACGCTTTCAAGTGTAAGACCTTGTAATCAATAAAGAAAACATCTTGTTTCCCGTGGACGTAGGTCTTCATGGACAAACCACTTTATATGCTTGTGTCAATCTTTACTTTTCATGTTCTTTACATCTTTTTTATCTTTGAATCTTGAATGTTAGTAGTTTTATAGCCTTTAAATTTACTTGGATGTAGTCATCAGAAAAGATGCAACTACAAGTCATAAGATCATATAAGATTGAGTAATTTCTTTAACTAGTTAGTCTTTTACAAGATTGGTTTTGGTGTTATTGGAACTGTTGCTACGTCAAGTTTATCGTGGTGAATTACTTTAAAAACTTTGCAGGGAACCAACCCAAAACTGAACATTATTGCAAGCATTGTTGCAGCTGGTTATAGGACACTGTCTTTAGGCTAAGGTCCCTTTGAATCTAGTTTTTTTGTACTCTTAAACCTCATCACCGTTACATAAACATAAAATTGGTTAAAAAGACCAAAACCAACAATTTCTGGGTGAAACAGACTGGTAGGTTTTGATACTATTTATATGGACATGAATCAAAAAGATATTGTTCAATTGTCCATTCTGGATATTCTTGCCATAATATAAAGTAAAATTTAATCTTGGATGACAAATATACCCTAAATAAACTTGCATAAAAATCTTGTTTTTATTATGTTTCGCCTAACGAGAAACTGAGCTCCAATTTTCGCTTTTCAGATGCAATATGAAGAAAACGAGCTCCAATCTCTTGATCCAATCGACATACGATTTATTATCAGACTCTTCTCTTATGTTTGCTCAAATCGGTAAGTTTTATTTTAGAAGTTAGAACTATTTTGATACATAGTTTGATCCAATCAAAATAGATTTTTGTCCAATTCTAATTTTTTTTTCCTCCGATAGCAAGTTTGACACAGATCCTAATGCAATAATTCTCCGATTCATTATAATTTGAAGTTTCATTAGTTAATGTGATTTTCTTTTTTTAATTTTTTTGGTTTTGTTCGTGATTTTCTAGGGTTGTCTGAATCGAGTACCAAATTAAGATTAACCAGTCACATTTGCTTTGTTTAGTGTAATTTGGTTTCGAATCATGTTCAGTATGATATGATAGCAACCTAGACCAAAAAGATACAAAAGTGATAGAAATCCTTTGATTGGGGATTAACCACCGTGATAACAAACTTAAAACTGATTATATTTCTTCTGATAAAAAATAAACCCTAAAACAAACTATGAATTTATATAGAGAATCCTAGCTTGAATCCTAAGCAAATAATAAATAAGGAAACACAAACTCATTCCTAAAATAACTAATATTCCTAATCGGTGTTGGTATCCCAACATCTCCATCCTCTTGAAATGCAACTTGTCCTCAAGTTGGATTGGTTGAATAATTCATTCCGATAACATCATCAGCGTCGGCTCCTTCAAAAAGTAGTAATTGACCTTCTCCTGTTCCTTGGCACCGATGACCTGGCCTATAAACTTGGTCACAACCAAAACATAAACCTTGCTTGCGCTTTTCTTCTTGCTCGAACCTAGAAATTCGACGAAAAGGAGTTGTGGTAGACGTAGTTGCCACAACGGGTGTTAATGCATTTTTTGGAGACTCTTCAGCTTTAAAACTTGATGTTGCATTGATAGCATCCTCTTGAAGAAGTGCCAATTCAAAAGATTCTGATAAGCTTCTAGGTCGACGCATTCGAACACCTGCACTTATATCTTCACGTAGAGCAGAAAGAAAAATACTAATTTGATGCTCTTCGGCCATCCCATGAACAAAATTCAATAATTTTTCAAACTCAGTAATAAGGTTGCGAACAGTATCTTTTTGTGACAACTTAGATAAAGTACTACATGCATCAATATGTTGTCGATTACCGAAACGAGAACGAAGTGCACGCGAGAACTGTTCCCACATTAATTCTCCTAAAGAGTCTTTGATCCATCGATACCATGCATTAGCATCACCATCAAGATGTGCTGCAGCTATTGGTACCTTTTGAGCGTCAGCTACGGTATGAAGAGAAAAATATTGTTCAGCTTTAAAAATCCATCCTTCCGGATCATCTCCACTGAATGTAGGGAATTTCAGATTGATAGTACCTCCACGAATGATAGCACCACCATTAGCCCCATTGTTACCTTGATTAGCACCACGAATGATAGCACCACCATTATCCCCATTGTTACCTTGATTAGCACCACCAGCAGGTTGCAAACGAAGTAGAAGAGTTTCAATGTTTCGATTAGTAGTTTGCAGTTCCGTGAGGAGGTTCTCTTGAGTTTCCTGGAAGGTTTCAAATCTTGTGTTGGCATCGGTACGATCTGCCCGCATCTCATTAATCAACGTCGTCAAAGATGTGTTGACAGTTTCGATTCGCTCAGCTAATTGAGTATTAGTTATACCAGTCATCTTCACGAATCAATATGGTTGATGGTAACAGAAGCAACACACAGTCGTTGTCGAAAACAAAATCTAATATACTGACGTATATTTTATGATGCTTGTAAGTGACTTGATATAATTAATTAATGAACCAAAAGACCACAGTATACTTAGCAAATCTTAAACACCAAAAAATACTCACCCGAATCAGACAAAACCGATGATGCCTTTTGTGTCGTCGTCCTCTTGCTGTAAACTCTCTGTGGCAGCAAACTCGAATAGGGATTTTTTTTTTTTTTTTTTTTTTTTTACGGCGACGCTTATTCGATTGATAACGAAGCGACACAGTGATAATGGTATTGCAGCGGAAGATGTGAAAGAAAGAAAGAACCGGCTCTAGATGCCAGATGATAGCAACCTAGACCAAAAAGATACAAAAGTGATAGAAATCCTTTGATTGGGGATTAACCACCGTGATAACAAACTTAAAACTGATTATATTTCTTCTGATAAAAAATAAACCCTAAAACAAACTATGAATTTATATAGAGAATCCTAGCTTGAATCCTAAGCAAATAATAAATAAGGAAACACAAACTCATTCCTAAAATAACTAATATTCCTAATCGGTGTTGGTATCCCAACATGATAACAATATGATTTTCGACTATTTATCTGTTGTTTGTGGACTGTTTATTTTTCATGTGTAGTGAGGGGAGTAATGAAGGTTGAGTGGTCGATGGTGATGACTGGTGTTGTTGGGGAGTGGTAGATGTTGTTGGTTGGTGAAGATGGTGGATTATGCTGGTGGTCAGTGTTTGGGTGACAGATCTAGCTAATTAATAATGAGATTATTATCTAATTTAGATTCATTTTGTGTTGTGAGTGGTAAGGGTGGAGACTGCTGCTTGTAGTGGGGTGAGTATTGAGTGGTAAGGATGGACAGTCTTGAGTAGTACGTGTGTGGTGTGTGGCGCGGGACGGCGAGTGAGGCAGATGCTGATGGGAATTGTGGATTGTGCTGGTTTGCGAGTGGTGAGTGTTGATGGTGGTGTATTTTGCTTGTTGTGAGTGTTCTGGTAAGAAACTAAACCTATCTAAGAATGAGATTATTAGATTAATTGTGCTTGCAGTGAGTTTGAATAGTAGCGTAACTTTGTTGAGCGGGAAATTAGTAAATGCTTGATAATAAGAGCAGTGTTTCTTACTCATCCGTCTACTTCTTTTCATAATCTGCAAATGTTACAAATTATGATTAATTGTACAATGAAATGGTATGCAGCATGATTTAATAGTCAACTTGCTTCCTTTGAATAAACATCTATGTATGAATGGTCATGTGATTGGTTGTTTGAGGAAAATGCATAATTGCTACTCGCCTAATCCAGTGCCTTGACGGTATTATCTCCGGCTATGTTTCTCATCATCGGCGTTTGGTTACCTAGAAGAGAATGTGCAATAGAAATATATCACTTACACTCACCCCACTGAAAACCCAGTGGGATAATCTAGAAAACCACACTAAAATGAGAATGCTACTGCTACATTTGTCAATGGCCAATCTCCGCCACATTTGGACACATTTCATACAAATCTATCTTTGTCGCGTTATTTCTTTCGTAGGATTATTGGGTATTCTAATCATTTGGCTTGATTATTTTTACAATTACATATGTTCTTCATTGTTTATGGCTTGATGAAACCAGATTCTTACTTCATATTTTGAAAATTAAATTAGATTTTGGGTAGGATGAAAATGGATTCATCCTTCATATTCAGAAAAATAAATAGATTCACCCTGCATACTCTTACAAAAAAAAAAAAAAAAAACTTGGATGAAACTTAATATTCTATAAAAAAAAGTATTTTTTTTCGGCAGGATGTATCTGGTTTCATCCGGCATATTCTAACGATTATATGAAATTATCAACAAATTACAACATATGCTAGTTTAAGTAAATTCTTTCATACTAATTGAACTGCAATTAAGGTATTTACATTCATAGACGAATATCCAAATTTATAAACATTCAACATCTTTTTTGTAGCAACCTATTGAAACGACGCTCTTCTTTCTCGTTCAACTTTTAATAACTGCTTTCATCACTGAGTATTTCATATGCGATGCGCTCATCTTCCTTCTTAGAATTTCTAATTATTCAAAGGCTTCACCGTTGGTCATCACTGATTACATGAAGTAGTGAAAAAACATTCCAGAGTCGGGACTACAAAATCAAGTCTTGATTTAGGTTGCATTTTATAAATGAAAGAAAGAACAATAACAAATGCCAACACATGATGAAACATGGATGAAACTAGGTTCAACTAGTGGAAACACATGATGAAACCAGTTTCATCCAGTAATAACGCAAGATGCAATGTTTCATTTAGTGGCAACACAAGATGAAACCAGTTTCATCGTGTATCAACAAATGATGAAACCAGTTTCATCCTGCAATAACATAGGATGTACAAAGATTTCCTCCAACCACATTTTAGATGAAACCAGTTTCATCCAGTGGTAACAGAGATGATGTTAACAAAGAATATATATCAACGCATACATTAAGGTGTAAATTTTAGAAATACATTTGTTTTCAGAGCGAGTTTTAGCAAAAATTTAGAATTAAACATATGCTTAGAATTGAGTTAATCAAATCAAAACAAATCTGCTCTAACAACATGTCATTAGTCGAGTTTAACAAATCACGTACCAACATTTAGTGGGCAACACAAGATGAAACCGTGTTTCATATAAAGGCAACACATGATGAAACCAGAATCATCCAGTGGAAGCAGATGTTGGATCCGAAAAATGCATCGGAACGTGTACTAAGATGAGAAATATTCAACAGAAACTCAGTTGCATCATATTTTATACTGCTATGTAAACAAACTCACAAAATGCAAACTAGTATGTATACAGATTGATACATAAACAAGAAAACTGACATATGTATTTCACATTTATAAACTAATTTAAAAAAAATATGTACACAAAGTGCATCAAAATTTTAACTAAGATGAAACCAATTTGCAATCAAATATGACCAAAAAGAAAATAAGGGTTTGGAAACTTACCAATTTGAGCATGTTCTTCATTTCTCATCTCATAAAATTGATTTACACAAAACCTGATTCTCTTGGTTTATGAATTTGAGAAATTGCAATTAAATTAGGGCATTCATAAAATCGACTGTGATGGTAGTGGTGTTAGCTTTGGCGTCAATGATACTATTAGAGAAACATGGTGCTATGGATGCTTGTGGTGGTGGTGCATCTTTGTGGTGGTAGAGATGCACGTGGTGCTGTCGAGTGGTGGTTGAGAATTAAAGATGATGTTATCGTTGGTGATTTTGGTGTTTGTGGTGGTGGAATGGTGTTGAGGTGGAGGAAGATGGTATTTCTGAATTATAAGCATATGTTTAGTTCTAAATTTTTGCGAAGCATATGCACGTGGTGCAGTCGATGGTGGTGGTTGAGAATTAAAGATGATGTTATCGTTGGTGATTTTGGTGTTTGTGGTGGTGGAATGGTGTTGAGGTGGAGGAAGATAGTATTTCTGATGGTTGGGGAAGATATGTCGACAGTGGGGAAGAAATTCAATGTTTCTGAAAAGAGAAGTCTGAACGGTGAAGTTTTTGGTTTTTTTCGTTTTGGAAGAAGATGAAACTTTGGTGGTGTATAATTTTCTGTTTTTATACATTATATATCTTGTCCGTTTGACCCAGGTGGAATGTTTACCCGTCAATTTGACCCAGTAAAAGTACACTTTTGGCTAAATAGCCCATTTTCTGTTACATAAATGATTTGTGGGTCTTTTTTTTTTTATTTTTTTAAATGTGATGAACCAGTGAAACTAGCTATTGAAACGAATAAAAAACTCTGTGTTAAGCTCATAATTCTATGAGTACTTGAGTTCAACATTAGAATTTATTTACAAATTGTCAAGTTGAGACATAGTTTTGTGAAATTCTATGGTGCTAAACACTTGGTATTTGTAACATTTTTCATTTTTTATGATTCATGGTGCAGGTGATATAGTCCAAGAGGCTTGGAAAATATTAGGATTTGGCTACTGGAAAAGCAATAAGTAATATAGTTGCACATCAAGAGAAAGGTGTTGTTTAGAAATTCTTTTGTATGGATTTCAATCTTTGAGCACTTTTATTTTTTTTTCACAGTTCCGTTTTACTAGAGTTTTTCGATAATCTAGCCCCACCCAGCAATAATTTCAGGGTCCGTCCCTGCTTTAAATGTTACAGCCCGGGACATTTTCAACTTGAACCCAAATCTTGTCTGTTTTAATGCAAATTCACCAAGCAGCTCAAACTAGAAGTCGGAAAAGAAAATTTAGACCTTCAAAACCTTGGCCTCCTACATCTTTGTGCCTACCACGAATCTCTCACTGCTGATATCCAATCATATTGGAACTAATTGCTTCGATAAAGCTTGACCGATGTACCAATCTCGCGTCTATTCTTGAGGTTTCTAGCTTTGAAACATTCTGTGAGCATAGGGACAGCTCTAAGATTCACTGCATGTAATTAGCCCCATAGTTTCTAAAATACTGTCCACGTTCAATTTCCTACGTATACTCTCTAGTCCCACACGGCGTGCTTACATCTAACCCACGAATACGATTTGTCTATAAATAAATTCTTCGTCTCTTTCTTATACTACAATATCATCAAGCCAAGCTACAAATATCATCAGTGAGCCGAATAGTATGTAATATCAAAAGATGTCAAGAATTCCAGAAGACGTCATCTTCCATGACATCCTTTCAAGATTACCAGTGAAATCATTACTTGTTTGTAAGTCTGTCTGCAAAATTTGGTATTCCCTCATCTCTAACCCTAATTTTGTTAATACGCACCTTAATCTTACTACCCAAAACAACAGTATTATTAATCTAAATTCTAAAAGTTTTAGTATATACAAATACGGAGAGCACTCCGTATGTAATGAACCGTTATCCTTGTCGAGTGGAAGTGATCATTCTGATGACATGTTGTTTAAAGATGGTTCAATCTTTACATCACCAGTTCGATCTTTGATTAACTTGCGGTGCTCTTGTAATGGGTTGGTTTGCTTATTCATATGGACTCGTAATAAACAATTGTTTTGTCTTTGGAACCCAGCCACAAGAGAATACAAAAAACTACCCGAAGCACCAATTACCAGTCGAACTCTCCAAGAAGGATTGGGTTTTTCTGAATCTGCTTTAGGTTATGATTATAAGACTAATGATTACAAGTTTGTTACTTTTGCAAAATTGGACGATTGGAGTTTTGAAATCCTACTCTATACACTAGGATTAAATTCGTGGAAGAAAATTCAAAATATCTCT
This sequence comes from Papaver armeniacum, assembly GCA_023531295.1. Lineage (NCBI taxonomy): Eukaryota > Viridiplantae > Streptophyta > Magnoliopsida > Ranunculales > Papaveraceae > Papaver > Papaver armeniacum. The sequence goes on from JAJJWW010002284.1 coordinate 179,772, forward strand.
TCTACTACAATTGATCGATGGTCAGGGGTGCTTGTCAATGAAGCTTTTCATTGGTTAGGTTACAGAAACGAACACCACTCCAGATTTATAATCTCTTTTGATATCAGCAATGAAAAATACAGTGAGATACAACTGCCTAAGGAAGCTCTGGATCAAGGGTGGTGCGTTTCTTCGGGGGTGTTGGAAGGGTGCCTTTGTGTAATTCATGCTATTCGTTATTTAGATAAGAATGAGCTATTAAGTATAGGTCAACGTCAAGTTACAGTATGGGTAATGCAAGAGTATGGAGTTCGAGAATCTTGGACGAAACGTTATATCATTAACCATGAGAGAATTATGAAGAACAATTGTCATTTGTGGCTTTTGTGGTGTTATAAGAATGGTGAGATTCTTTTTGTGTTTCCGGAATTTCGTGATATAGTTATATACGACCCAATGCATGGAAGTGTTAGGGAAATAAATCTGAAGCACATAATTAATGGTGTAAGTTACTTTGAAACCTTAGTTCCCCTACAATCTGGCATGTACTTGGGGAGAAATGGAGAAATAGAGTTATCAATTGAAGATGAAGGAAAAGAAGAAGAATCCATTCAATTCAAGAAGAAGAATCCATTCAATTCAAGAAGAAGAGCAAGAGAGGGAAAAATTGAAAGATAATTAAGGCTAACAAGAAAAGAAATTGGAAGCCATTGTGAAGAACTGGGCTTCAAGAGTTTTCCAAGATCACGTAACTGCAGTATCATAATGTCCTGTCGTTTTTTTCAGATAAAGAAGCCATATGAATCTTACTGCTTCATTACAGGCAGCTTGCAAAATCACATGCAATGAAATCAGACGGTTGGATTTTTTACTGGTATACTGTGGCTCTTGGACATCATGTTGCAGTATTTAGCACAACACCGATGGTGATCTGTATGACTCAGTATGTGAATCCGTTGGTCTTTGATACAGCTGACTCAACTAGATGGAAGTCAGATGTATGACACGAATTAGATTTCGAGCTAGACATTAAGAAAAGAATTGATGACTGACTGAGCCGAGTTAGATTCAGACCGACAACCTTAAGATTTAGTTAGTCGCATAATTTTCTATTTATATATTTACTGACATTAAAGACCGATGTATCCAATCGTTCACTGACTGCCTCTGTGGAAGTAGCAGCTGATCAATCAGAAAGAATGGAAACTACGACTGGAAGAATTAAAATTTCAGCTAAGAAATCCGTGAATTAGAGTTCTTTTGGATTTGTATTTCCATCTATTATTCTATTCCGGATTTTTGAAAGGTTATTTCAGCTTATAAAATTACGTTAGGCATAGGTTTATTAATTAAGAGTCCCAGCAGGATTAGTTTGTTTTCTTTGTCAATATAAAGTGGTTGTCATGTCCTTTTTGATTACATAAATCATATGTTTTACAGTGTACTTGGTGACATTCCTTACAATTATGTTTGCGCTAGAGCAGGACACATTCTTCTACCAGCCCCAAATGGTATCTCTTAATCTCTTTATGCCCTGTTATATTTGATAATTTTTCATTCACACCGTCATCATCATCATTCTGTTTAAGCACCATTGGATCGTCCCATATTTTTTGAAATATTCTGTGAGCATAGCCCAAATCTAAGATCCACGGTTTCTTTTTGTGTTTCCTGATTTTCATGATATAGTCGTCTACGACCCAAAGCACGGAAGTGTTAGGGAAATAAATCTGAAACACATAATTCATGGTGTAAGTTACTTTGAAACCTTAGTTTCACTAAAATCTGGAACATACGTAGGGGGGTATGGAGAAATAGAGTTATTTTGGATAATTAAAACTGAGAGGGAGGAGTAAAGGAATCCATTCAATTCAAGAAGAGGAGGAAGAAAGTGAAGAATTTAGAATTGACAATTTTTGAACTTCGGAGAAATAGAGTTATCAATTGAAGATGAGTAAAGGAATCCATTCAGTTCAAGAAGAGGAGGAAGAAAGTGAAGAATTTAGAATTGACAATTTTTGAACTTCGGTATCCATATATGTATATTGACAAATTTTAGTTTAACTACTTTTTGTGCTGCAATATTAATCAACCGTGAATGTAACTTCTATTTTGTTCTATTATAATCTTCCATTGCCCAAGTCATGGTTATAGCAGATGTGATAATGATAAGAAAAGGCGTAAAAAATGACACAAGAAATTACTTAGCAGTTTACAGGACTTATGTGGACAAGACGCCAGTGGAAGCGCATGAAACCGAGGATCTTTCGACTGTCTAATATGGACAAAAATTAAAAAGGTCACAAATATGACTATGAACTTTAAAAGCAAGCAACTTACAATAGAGTGTTTTCACTGAGAACGTACCAGTATTGTGAAGAACCCATCTCCCAATGGGAGACTACTGAAAAGTTACTTAACAAGTCATTCAATCAAGAAGATGCATGCATTAAGTTCTGTTATAACTGAACACAAGAAGATGCATGCATTAAGTTCTGTTCAATTCAAAATTCGTCACATTCCAGGGGCTCATACTTTTTTTTTAAAGCAAGATCGCAAGGAGATTTTATTGAAAATGAAAGAAATGAGAAAGGAGGGGGGCTAAGCCTGACCTCAAAGAGAGAAGGAAGAAACAAAGAAAAACAAAAGAAAAAACGACATGCTATAAAATTATCACTTCCATGGCAGATCGAATAAACGAAGGTGATTGATCCCACCATTGAGACCCTGAAGTTGCACCCCATTTAGCAAGTAAATACGCTGCCGAAAATTCAAGGGGGGCTCATACGACAAAGAAAACTCTACCAATTGGAGGATATGAGGAAAAGCTTCCCGAATGTAACTTTTTGTTTCGTCAAGCGACAAGGAAATGGATGTGCTCACAATCTCGCTCAGTACGTACGCTCTGTCCACCAACACTTCGAAATGTTGTTTTTCTTCCCCAGCTCAATGTTGGTAGGTCCGTAGGAGTTTGAGTTTAATACAAACTCAAACTAATTATGGTAGGTCAGTTTGGTTTCTCCCAAACTTGGTCGGTGAATGTGGACCCAAGCCAAATTCAGTCGGTCATATGATTAGGGTTAAGAATTTGTGATAAACTTTAAGAGTTTGTGATAAACTTTAATTGGTTAACTTATTCCTAAAGTTTAGGGAATTCCTTGCTAAGTTATGAAACCCTAAACTTGTAGGATATATAAGTAATATGTCTACTATATAAGGAGGCATAGGATATGAGTTTTAGCTATAGAGTTCTAAAAGAAATTCTCATTAGAGATGTGAGGAATTCATCCCACCGCTTGTGGTGGATGTGAGAGACCATCAATGGTGTAAGGAGTACATCATTATGGTGCTTATGGGATACTTATCGATATTGGAAGATATGTCGTTATGGAGTATTCATGTGGAGATGTTGGTAAGACATCTTGTTGAGAGAAGATCATCTTGGTGGTGCTTTGGATTAGATTATTGGTGTTGAGCTAAAGGCGTCCATGGTAATCTATGTCAGGGTGTGCAGAGAAGATCATCTCGTTGTGGTAGATAATACAATAAATATTATCTCATATGGGTGAAGACACTACTTTGGATTTATAGGGCGTTTGTGAGAGTTGTTCGGTCACATTGTGGTGAGTCGATAATTGATTATTCAATTCTTGTGTAATTCTCAATTGGTTCTATAATAAAGAAAGAGGTCGTAGCCGTTTGGTGGATGTAGACAATATACACACATTGTGTATATTGTTGAACCACGTTAAATCTGTGAGTACTTTACTTCTTGTTGCTTTGATTTATGGCTTGCATCTGTGTGGTTCTCTTTCTCTTCTTCTTATCCTAGATCGTAGTGAGGTTCATGGAGCAATCCAAGAGATCAAGTGTTTCTTGTTAGCTATTTCGTTTCCATGAGTATTAGCATGTAGATGGCTACGAACCCCAACAATTGGTATCAGAGCTTTAGGCTGGATAGAAGATTTGAAGAGAGAAGTTTTGGATGTTTTGGATTGGCAGAAATTTTTTTGAAGACGAAGGATTGGGTTTCATCAAGTATGTGAGGATTTGATGTTACAGCTTCGGAAGATGCGGAGTTTGATGTTATCAAGTATGTGTAGGATTTGATTTCATCAAGTTTGTGAACAAAGCAAAATAAAGCGTACTTCTGAAGGAATGGGATTATATCAGGTGATCTTCTTTCGATACGGTCAAGATTTATGGTCTTGATGTTTATGGTGCTCTACATTGGAGATTTGGCATTGATTCTTATTGGAGCATAAACCCTATGCATGGCTTGAAGTAAGTTTTATTTATTCTTTATACTTCGTACCATATTCTTGTGAACTGTTTGAGAGACCTACGTAGATTTGTTTCCAATTAATCGGTGTTTGCTTGGCAAGACACAAGAAGGCAAGAATATTGTGGTTGAGATACAAATATTGGTTTGTATGTTTATGGAAGTAAATATGAAATATAAGCATGTCAAAGTCTCATTATTGGTCCATACCACGGGAAACAATAATTTGGTTATAGCAATCGTCATCAGCTGGATCATGTTGTTGAGTTTCTTTAACCTGAAGTTGAAGAATGTGAAGATGAATTCATACTCATTCTGCCTTAATTTTTTGTTACAATAAGGATCTGGGAAATCTCTTAGTAGGTTTCGTTTTGGAAGTATTGATCGTTGGCCAGGGTTTGATATGTTCCAGAAGTGAATAGTTTGATTTTCAGTCTTAGTATTTGAAGCATGTGGCTACAAATAAATTGCAGGACAATGATCATTGGATGAGATGTGATATTGGTTGTGGTGGAGCTGTGGTTTCTTATTTTTATATAAGAAGAAGTTTTTTTGACACAGTTTGTAGGGTTTGTTTGTCTATGTTGAGTATGGCATTGTGTCGGGTAGAACAATGTTTTCTGGAGTTTCTCTCGTACTGTTTCTGATGGAGAAGCTAGATAGTTTGTGATCTTTTGATTCTTGCCGATGACGTTCAGTCGAAGAGTTATTTTTGGTTGTACACCATTTGAAGTCGATCGGAGCTGGTTGAAGTGCAAGACCATTGGAAGAAATAGGTTGGTCTATTTGTGTTGCGGATACTTTCCTACTTTGGTGAAGACCCGTTATGAGGAATTAAAAAGGTATCGTTTGGACACTTCAAGAGCTTAAAGAATTAAGATACAATACTACAATGTGTATGGTGGTGTGGCTACGATCTAGCGCATATTACTTAGGAGAAAACACAGTGCATGAATTTGAGTAGGGCTACAATTTTCGGCGTGTTTTTCCATCAACCTTTTGTTATCCATTGGTTATTTGATTTCTTGATGATCAGTGTGAGACTTTCTATTGGAGAGAGCTACATTATAGCGATGATAATATTTGGGGGGTTGCTCGTCTGCTACAGTTATTGAAATTGATTTTAATAGTGACAGAGCCTGTAGAGATGAAGGTAAATATTTCTTTTGAGAAATTTTGGTTCAGCAACATTATAGTTTCCGTCAAGTTATATTCTCTGCATAGTTTGAGAAAATAAACACAGCAGCGTCTTGAATTGCTTGGAGCTTGAGGAAGTTACCAAAGGTTTCAGATTATGGCCGTGTGATTGGGTCTTTGTGTGAAGGACGGATTATCAGATTTCGAACGTTGGTGTACGTTTTGGAGCAAGATTGGGAAAGGGATATGCACAAGGCAGAATGTGTGACTTTATGTATTGTTACGACGGTAATAATGAATTCTTCGACATTAGTCACAGTGTTATCCAAGTCTTATTATGTTGTGGTTTGACTGTCGCGAAGTCGAAACTACATGCTTGCTAAGAAATTGATAAAAGACTATCTTGACAATTATGTTAAAGCTCGTAAAAGGGACATTGTTGTCAAAGCCCGTTGAGGTTGCTGAAGTGGTGAAGATGTTTAGTGTGTCAGCTGTCAAAGTCTATGTGAAGCTGGACATGTGCGTTATGGTATGTATGCATTAGTTGAAGATATGATGAGTTTTTTTTTTTTTGAAGGAGTAAAACTCAATTGGGGAAATATGGTCGTAGAATCATAATCAAATCAGAGATAGGCTCGTAAAGCAAGATTCATAGAGATGAGCTCGAGAGTGGCACGCAGTGGCAATGATCCATGGATTGGTTGTATATGGTGCGCAGTTAGAGTCATGCTCAATATGCTTTGGTACCATACAAGATGGTTAGTTTTTTGGAAGCTAACATGAAGGTTGGTTTATGACAAACTAACGCAAGGTTTCTCGTTAACTCGCTTTGGAGGACATGCTCGTGGAAAAGAGCAAGTATGTGATCAGTTGTTTAAATAAGCAATTGACTCGGCTGGAGTTTATAGACGAAGATGAAGACTATGGCTCTGCTAAGGTAATGCTTAGGCAGACGCATGGAGGCTATTGTGGTAGTTTTATTTGTTGATCGAATAGTTATGGATGTCAACCCTAACGGATGTGGTGCGCAACTTGGAGTTAGTGGCTTATAAGAGCGTAACATTGACTCAGGTGGAGCAAGGAAATCCAAGACGGAGATGTGTTCGTAGTATGGAAAAAGTTCGAAGGTGGCAAAAGCTCAAGGGCGCATAATGACTATAACTAAATTCGAAGGTGGCATATGGACAACGATCGTGTATGATCTGATTGAGTTGGCATGCAATACACCTAGAATGATGCCAATCAATGTGGAGTTATGAACATAAAGGAGTAAGGTGTTTCTCAAGATGTTGCATAACGGATGATCATATGATGTTGATTTGTTGAGATGGTCAGATTTTTCACCGTTGTGGAGATTTGTACAATCACCAGTAGGTTGGATTGTTAAGTCTGAGTTGGTAACATTCAAGTTTGGTTTGCTCTCTTCTGGTGGAGGTTCTACGAAAAAAAAAAAATTTGGGTGAACTACATTTTCGGTTTGATTCCTATTGAGGATATGTAGGCAACCAGTGATGGTGCAATCGATGTTCAGAAGATGGAGGGATAACAAGTTGATCGTCTCATGCATAAATGCATTATCCGAGGTGGAGAATTGTTGGTAGGTCCGTAGGAGTTTGAGTTTAATACAAACTCAAACTAATTATGGTAGGTCAGTTTGGTTTCTCCCAAACTTGGTCGGTGAATGTGGACCCAAGCCAAATTCAGTCGGTCATATGATTAGGGTTAAGAGTTTGTGATAAACTTTAATTGGTTTACTTATTCCTAAAGTTTAGGGAATTCCTTGCTAAGTTATGAAACCCTAAACTTGTAGGATAAGTAATATGTCTACTATATAAGGAGGCATAGGATATGAGTTTTAGCTATAAAGTTCTAAAAGAAATTCTCATTAGAGATGTGAGGAATTCATCCCACCACTTGTGGTGGATGTGAGAGACCATCAATGGTGTAAGGAGTACATCATTATGGTGCTTATGGGATACTTATCGATATTGGAAGATATGTCGTTATGGAGTATTCATGTGGAGATGTTGGTAAGACATCTTGTTGAGGAGAAGATCATCTTGGTGGTGCTGGATTAGATTATTGGTGTTGAGCTAAAGGCGTCCATGGTAATCTATGTTAGGGTGTGCAGAGAAGATCATCTCGTTGTGGTAGATAATACAATAAATATTATCTCATATGGGTGAAGACACTACTTTGGATTTATAGGGCGTTTGTGAGAGTTGTTCGGTCACATTGTGGTGAGTCGATAATTGATTATTCAATTCTTGTGTAATTCTCAATTGGTTCTATAATAAAGAAAGAGGTCGTAGCCGTTTGGTGGATGTAGACAATATACACACATTGTGTATATTGTTGAACCACGTTAAATCTGTGAGTACTTTACTTCTTGTTGCTTTGATTTATGGCTTGCATCTGTGTGGTTCTCTTTCTCTTCTTCTTATCCTAGATCGTAGTGAGGTTCATGGAGCAATCCAAGAGATCAAGTGTTTCTTGTTAGCTATTTTGTTTCCGCAGTATTAGCATGTAGATGGCTCTGAACCCCAACACTCAGATCCTCGAGTCTGTTTTAATCTCTCAACGCTTTTATTTTGAATGAATTTTACCTTTTTCCGAAAAAAAAAAAAAAAAGTACTTCTATTGATTTTATACATGCCATTGCCTGATTATGCTTCTAGGCAAAGCTATTGAAACCTCGTGAGGCAAGAATCAAAGATCAAAAGAAATTTCTTACCTTATTTTTGGAATTCAACAACCAGTAGTGTCTTCTTGTGTAAGTGTCCAATTGAGGGTTCAACTGGGATGAGGGTTTTAAAATAAATAAAAATTCTTTTTATTGTAAGTATACCAATTTAATTTGAAGTAGTTTCCTTGTTTGTAGTGGTTTCTTGTAACTGGAGTTTTATTTAATAGAAGTTGTGGTTTGCTTCATAATCAAGTAAGTTGTTTCTAGTCATAAATCACAAACTACTTTTTCTCTGTATACAAACACTTTGTCTCTTGCTTCTGATTTCAAGCAAAGCTCTTAGTCCTTGAATATTTACTGTTCGTGAATAGTACCGTCATATCAAAGATGTCAAGCATTCCAGAGGACCTCTTTCACGGCATCCTTTTAAGATTACCAGTGAAATCATTACTTGCCTGCAAGTGTGTCTGCAAGAATTGGAATGCTCTGATCTCTAACCCTAGTTTTGTTGTTGCGCAAGTTAATCATAGTACCCGAAGAAACTCCTTTATTAGTCTAACGCGTAAACGTAATGAAAGAATCGGATACAAATACGCAGTACACTCGATAAGTTATGAATCCCTGTCGTCCTATCTTGAAAGTAATCAAGATGATGTTGATGACATGTTGTTTAAAGGTGGTCTAATCTTTTCATCGACATCCAAAACTTCAATTGACTTGTTGTGTTCGTGTAATGGTTTAGTTTGCTTAAACTTTAGGTCTCATGATTATAAAGGAAGAGGGATTTCTCAAATTTGGAATCTTTTACTTTGGAACCCAGCCACAAGAGAATACAAGAAACTACCCAAAGGACCATCTAGTCGAGAATTCGTTCAGTTTTACCGATGTGCTTTGGGTTATGATGATAATATCAATGATTACAAGTTGGTAACTTTATTACAATTGGACAGCTGGACTTATAATATCCTAGTTTATACATTGGGATTGAATTCCTGGAAGACAATTAACACTCTCTCTTATACAATTGAGGAACAGTCAGGGCTGCTTTTCAATGGTGCTTTTCATTGGTTAGGTATCCCAAACAAAGGAGACCGCTCAAGATGTATAATCTCTTTTGGTATGAGCAACGAGAGATCATATGATATACAACTTCCGAAGGAAGCTTTGGATGAAGGGTGGTGCGCTTCTATGGGGGTGTTGGAAGGGTACCTCTGTGTAGTTGAGAAACGTCATCGTCGTGCTGAGGTTGTAGTACTATGGGTAATGCAAAAGTATGGAGTTCGAGAATCTTGGACTAAACGTTATGTTATTAACCATAAGAAAATTCAGGAAAATTCAAGGCTTATGTGGTATTCTAAAAATTGTGAGATTATTTTTACGATTTCTGGTAATCGTCATCTGGTCATATATGACCCCAAGCAAGGAAGTGTTAGAGAACCAAAGTTTCAAGATTTCCACGTAACCGAGTATGGTGAAAGTTACTTTGAAACCTTAGTTTCACTAAACTCTGGTATGTATGTGGGTGAAAATGGAGAAATAGAGTTCTCAATTGAAGATGAAGAAGAAGACGAGTATTCAAGTGAATATGATTATGAAGATTAAGGAATAAGCACAAACAATCTTTTCAAAAAAGTAATTTGTTACTATATGGTCGGTGCTTTGTTTTCTAAACCATTTTCGCTTATTTTTTTTTTTTGTTCTCCTTTTGGGTGGTATAATCCTTCTAATTGCACTTTCTATTTTTTTGATTCAATAATAATGATAAATCGAATATTAATCACTACCCGCTCATATATAAATTTTATGTATTCTTCTCTGTAATTGTTACGCATAGCATTTACCATAGACAATCCAATTCGGAAACGATTACTTTATTCACTCTGCTAGTCTGCAGACAACTAAAGAATGGTTTTCTATGGCGAGTTAGTTTTTCATATCTCGTGCCTATAACTTATATGTGAAACATGAGTTGTGCATCTAAACATACAAAGACAATCCTGATTCTTACAGATGTTTCATATCCCTAGATCTTACACAAAATTGGTTAAAAAGATCAAAATCAACAAATCGTGGGTGAAAAAGACATCTAGATTTTGATACTGTTTAAATGGACAAAAATATAAAAATAGTCAGGATGTAAACAGTTTCATCCTACCCATTTTCAAATATTTTTTTTTTTTTAATTTACATCAGGATGCATCCAGTTTCATCCTTGTTATTTTTTAAGTTTAAGTCGAGATGTACCTTGCTATTTTTTTTTTTGTCCATTTCACCCATATTAATTTTTACTCGTCCATTTGAACCAGGTTTTAAAAATATTTGGACAAATGACCCATTTTCCGATCTTATGAGTCTCCCCCGTACATATATTCTCTTCTCTAGGTAACAGCAATGGAGTTGGTTGGTCAAACATAAACTTCCCGAGAAAATTAAGAAAGTCCAACCTCATTACATATTCATGAGTGTTTTACATGCACTACAAGAAAATGGGCATTTAGTGACAAATGTTTTTCCATCAAAGAGTTTTTTGTCAGCAAACATATTCACATGCGACAAATCGCAAAATTGTTAGTATAAATATTCTTTTTGTGGCAAAAAAACTATTTTGTCTTTCGAATTGTCACCGAAATTATGGATGACAATAAAAACTTGTCGCAATGTTGTCTGTTGCCAATGATTTGTTCAGCGACAATTTTGACAGTCACGAATTTTACTTATAATGACGATGATAGACACCGGTCTCAAAAAACATAATTGGTGACCACTATTTTATTTTCTCGTTAAATATATATAGGGTGACAATACCCGTCGGTTAACTTTTAACTGCGACGGGAAGAGACTTTGTCTCCGTAAGGTTTTGGCGTCTAAAATACTTCACCACGATATAAATGTTAGGCGAGAAATAAAATGTTGATGCTATCGTGTTTTTTTGCCACAAATAAGAATAGTCTCGGAAAATAATATTTATAATGACCAAATTTTAGACACAACAAAAAAAAAAATCAGTGACTAAATAATTTGTTGTTAGGATTACTTATATAATAGAGACCAAAAATAGTTGTCAGTGAAATATGGATTTACAACCGATCCGGCTACGATGTGGTCAGGCCACATACTCCGATCAATGAAATAGTTGTCAGTGAGATTGCTATTCATAAGGTGGAAATAGTGAGTCCGGTAAAGAATGACAAAGATCGAAAAGTATGATTCAATAAAAAAGAGAATACGTAGTTGCAATTAATGGTTTCAAATTTACAGGTATTCTTTGTGTACATGCTATGAGAGTACTTCTCTCAAGAAGAATTTTTGGAGATTCCACCACAGTATTTTCTGAAAAGGTGGTCTATGCATGCTAAGGATGGTCTCATAGATAGTTCAGGGGCTCCAATACTTACAGAGTGCAATGAATCTTCAAGCGTGCGATATAGTGATTTAGCTCATATTGCTCTTACCGTGGCAATGAATGGTTGTGTAGACTAAGCGTCATCTAGCTTCTTGTGCATAGGAATTAAATGCGTATAGAATAAGCCTCAAGACAGAAGTACCAGTTGATGAATCTGAAAATCATGAACAATAAGGAAAGGTAAAAAGTAATAATGAAAGGGGAAATATTGAAGGGTAACTTATCACCATCCAAGATCCACATATAAAGAAAAAATAACGAGGGGAACAAAATACAGGGTATAGGAGCGCACTTGATCGAAGCTTTGGTAAAAAGAATGGTAAAAAATCAGCTTCATCCTCTAAGGAAAAAACCCAGGTATTTGCTATCCCTTTAACATTTGTATTATAACAAATTCTGTTTATGCGGCTAAGAATACAATCATATGTTAGTATTAAAATTAGCCTTCTTTTGACCTTTGTTCAGGTGCAAAAAGGAACTGTATAGGCACATTTACGTTTTGGTTGGACCGAAGCCAGAAGCTGGTGGAATTAGATACAGCATCTGAGTTACTCAGAAGGGTAGTGTTCATTGTTTTTTTTTCTTTTCTTCTTTGCAGAAACTTGCAGCCGTTTGTTGTGTTCTTTGTCTGTGTACTGGTTTTAGTACTGCAGCTTCTGTAACTCTCACAAACCTGCCATTGGTTTGATTTACTTTTTCTTTAATACAACATTTTTCTTTCGGATAAAAAAAAAAAAAACCTTGTTAGTTGTTTATGTTTTCAAGTTTCCCACTCTTTATATGACCATTCTATTGCAAATTACGTATAGTTTCCCTTGTTCATATTCATACCGATGTGGCCTACAAGACTTGCCATTAAGAAGTGTCCCTTATGCTTTGCTCACCAAAATCAGAATTATTTTTTTCTCCTGTTTTTTTCTAACAACGTAAGAGCTACTTATATAGGAGTTACTTTAAGGAGGGGACTAAAACAGAACTTCTCTAGCTATGAGGTTCTGTAGAACAAAATGAAAATTTTTAAACAATTTTTAAGTGGATGACATGAAAATTTGATAGTTGCCCAGCTGGAATTCAGTTTGCACTAGTGTTTATCATAATCATAATCAAAAGAAAACTTTATTACTTCTTAACGCAAGTTTAATACAAACCCCAAACATTTCCATTGATAATTTCATAAGCCTCCATCAATTTAAATTCGCGCCCTACAGATGCAGCATATGCAAAAATTGCAGCTTCTTGATCCATATTGAAGACCCTCAATATTTTTTTATACCGTAAACAACAAAACCGTATGTCCCCGAACCTTTCTGATAGACATTGTGTCGTTCTTCCTTGATCATTACCATTTAAGTTGACAAAAAATTGAAGAACGCGATCCGAGAATGCTGATGTGCTCTCTTCCATTGTAGTTTCTTCTAAGCAAACAAGATAAGACCTGCAAAGATCACTATCTTCTGCAGTTGTGAAATTCATTGCCCACTCGGTAAATTAAGCAAACAGTGTGACAAATAGGAGATATGTATAGAAAACATATATAAAAAGAACATACTTAAGTTTAATAGTAAACATGCTAGTTTTGGGGATACAGTTTTGTCAAAATGTGTTGGTCCGGTCTTGGGAATCAATGCTACTTTAGGGGATCTAAGCTAGTTTGAAAATAATGAATGTTTCTTACACTGTCCTCTCGATCCAGTCCTGATTCAAATTGCGCATTATGTGCAGCAAGTTGAATGGATAAATTCTCTGTAAAAAAAAACACAATTAGAAAACGGGATTCAGATTAAGAGAGAAGAGAAAGGGATGAACTTGCCTTCTCAATGGCTCGAGAACAAGACAAACCAAGACGATTTTCTTCACCTTTACGTTTGCTTCATGGATACTGTGTTTGGACCTGATATAAGCTTTTTAGAAGGGACCACATCCATTTAGCAGCCATAATGGAGAACCAAATACACATCTTTAAAAGAAAACCCTTGATCTATGCTAGTTTTAAGCAGCCTTTCTAGTAAGTTTTGCTGAGAAATTGGTGTTGCTGAGCTATAAAACACGAGTATTTGGTTCTCGTGTTTTAAAAATCTTGGGTTTTATAGCTCTACTCACGGCAAAGGTGGTATTCCCACAAAGCCATAAATTATATACATGAAAGTCCAATAAACTGATAAACCACGTAAACTACCAAACAAGATTATAATAAAAATTAATTTAATCAAACTAATAATAACACAAAGCTGTAGCCATAGATTAGGTAACTGGTTCGAGCAAAATATAGCATAAAAATAAATATCTATGAGTTTCAAGTAAACTAGAAATGAATATTAAGTTTCACCTAAAGTAACAGTAAGAAATAATTATTCAAGATCTGAGTCGGCTTCTTCAGGCACAATCTCCTCGGGCTCTACCACATCATTGTTATAGTTAAACAATGTTTCGTCTTCTTCCTCCTCCTCCTCATCATCATCATCCTCGGCTAGGACGAGATCTACATCTAACATTTCGAGTTCAACATCATTATCTCTATGAAGTATAGTTTCCTCATTATCATCTTCTTGAACAGTGGTTAAAAGCAACGGACCCTCTTTGTTCTGGTGGTATGCCTCCTCAATAGTTGCCTCTGTTTTGGTTGTACTTCGTTGATATCCATTTCGGTGAACATCCCATATATGTCGATGATGCATTTTTGAGCCACTTTCCAATTGGCCCCATGCTTGTAGTCATCAAGGTAGAAAACTTGTTGCGCTTGTGATGCAAGAATGAAAGGTTGACTCTTGTACCACATTGTACTAGTATTTATACATGTCAAATCATAATCCTTTCGAATTCTCGTCCTTCCGTGGAGTTACGTCAAACCAATCACATTTAAATAACACAACTCGGTAGCCATACGTAAAGTCTAACTCGATAACATCCCGCAAGCTACCAAAGAATTCAATCGGCTTCTTGTTATGTTCTCCATCTACTACCAGTCCGCTATTTCCGGGTCATTCGACGAAGTTCACGTTGTTTTGTATGGAATCGAACTCCATTATAGATACAAGCAGGATATGATTTTGCGCGAGATTCAACTCCCTGTGCTAACGAATGCAACTCATCAGTAGCCTCTGGAAACTTTTCATAATGCAATTTTCCGATCTATACATTTTCAGATAAAACCAATGACAAAAATGAGATTGTTTGCAAACAATAATGATATATGATGGTTAAAACAATAACAAAAAATCACTATATTGTTATTAGTAAAAATGTTACTTACCCTCTTTCGAAACCATCCAGGAAATAGTTTTCGATGCCTTTCTAACAAGTTGTGATTTGATTCTACTTTTAACTCATTCAAATGTTCACTGTATTGTCAAAGATAAATAAGACAACTTTTTGATGCTAAGGAAAATATTTAGTGTACGACAGAAACAACAATAATTATCAGATGATAGGATGAGGCACTTACTCCATATATGGTCGCACCTCGTCACAATTATCGAGTATAAACCAATGTATTTGTTCTCGTTCTTCTAGGGTCAGTGATTTTATAACTTTTGCACCAAAGGGACGGACCTCCTGAGCAAAAACAGACAGTTTTCCCTTTGGTCGTTGACCATCATCTATTGTATCATCATTTCGTTCTGGGCGATTAAATTTAGTTTCGACCCCACGTAAATACAATGAGCAAAATGTTAAAGCTTCATTAATAATGTAAGCTTCCGCTATTGAACCTTCTGGTCGTGCTTTATTCTTCACGTATCGCTTAAGTGTCCCGAGGTACCTAGATAAATAACAACTCTTTAACCATATTTTTTTCTTTCTATAAACAACAAACAATACTTGCACTAGGAGAAAAACACAAGCATATATAAACAGTAAGAGTTAAGCATACCTTTCGATAGGATACATCCAACTATAACCAACTGGGCCAACAAGTTTAGCTTCGCGGGGTAAGTGAACAGCCAAATGAACCATGACATCAAAAAATGCCGGTGGAAATATTCTTTCCAACTTACAAAGAATTAAAACGATGCCTTTTTCCATTTCTTCCAAGTGACGCACATTCAATGTTTTCGCACATAGATCATGAAAGAAATTACTTAACTCAATTAAGGCAGTGCATACATCTCAGGCAGAAATGGACGAATTCCAACGGAAGAACTTTTGTAACAAGACATGACAATCGTGGCTTTTCAAACCGAATATCTTTCCATCATCGACGTTAGCACTCCTCGCTATGTTAGCTGCATATCCATCTGGAAACTTCACTGACTTCAGAAACCTGCAAAACTCTCTTCTTTGCTCTAGTGTTAAAGTATAGGAAGCCGGAGGTTTTATAAATTTATCTCCCTCACGCTTAAGGTGCAGTTCTGGTCTAATATTCATGTCTTCCAAATCCAAACGAGCTTTAAATGTATCTTTGTTCTTCAGTTCCTGATTTAGCAATGTTCCAACAATATTATCGCATATATTTTTCTCAACATGCATAACATCAATTTTGTGCCTAATTTTTAGATGTGCCCAATATGGAAGCTCGTAGAAAATACTCTTTTTTGTCCAGCTTAGTTCTTTCTTAGAACGACTTCTTTTCTTGCTTCTCTTATCTGGATGCTTCCCAAAACAACTTTTAACCCCCAGTTTTTCGATTTGCTGCAAAAGTTGAATGCCTGTCAACTCTTTAGGCGGACTGTGAATCTCATTGGTTCCATCATGAAGTTTGTTTCTTCGCCACGGATGCTTGGGAGGCAAAAACCTACGGTGACGCAGATAACCGATCTTACTCCTCAATGCACGGGATGGTGGATCATCATTACATACTGGACAGGCTAAATAACCTTTTGTACTCCATCCTGATAAATTAGCATATGCTGGGAAGTCATTTATGGTCCACAATACAGCTGCATGCATACGAAAAGTTTTTTCTGTTGAGGCGTCGTATGTTTCCACTCCGTCTTCCCACAACTCCTTTAGCTCATCTATTAAGGGTCGTAGATACACATCGATATCGTTACCAGGTGCTTTCTCGCCAGGAATAAGTAATGCCATCATGAAAAAAGGTTGTTTCATACACTTCCAAGGGGGTAGGTTGTAAGGCATCACCATCACCGGCCACATGCTGTACGCATTATTCATATTTCCAAATGGATTAAACCCATCAGTAGCAAGACCTAACCTTACATTGCGAGGATCTTCTGCAAACTTTGGATATCGCGAATCAAAATCCTTCCACGCTTCAGCATCAGAAGGATGCCTTAAAACCCCTTCAGGAGCGACATGTTCCTTGTGCCATCTCATATCAGCAGCTGTATGCCTTGAAGCAAATAATCTCTGCAATCTTGGTTTTAAAGGAAAATAGCGCAGTACCTTGTGTGGGATTTTTTTACCCTTGCCGTCATTGAACTTGTACCTAGGCTCGTGGCATACTGGACAATCATCCCTATCCTTATGTTCCTTCCAGTATAAGGCACAATCATTTTTACATGCATCAATCGATTCATAACCCAATCCAAGATCACGCAGTATCTTTTTAGCTTCATAGTATGAACTTGGAATTGTATTATCTTTTGGAAAAGATTTCTTAAGCAACTGAAGCTGCATCTCAAAACTTTTGTTGCTCCAACAGTTGAGCACTTTGAGATGCATTAAGTCTACAAGGAAAGTTAATGAGGAGTAATCTGTACAGCCAGGGTATAGTTCTTGCTTAGCTTTAGCTAATAGCTCCTCAAACTTTGTACTAGCTCCACCCAAATTATTTGTACAGTCAGCTTCACCCGAATCATCATTAGTTTCTCCATGACCACCTGTATCTGCTTGACTATCAAAAGGCCCATTATCAGCATCATGTAACATATCAAGTACACCTGTATTATTATTTCCAGAATGGGTTGTACCATCTATAAAGACATTGTCATGGCTAGACTCGGATTGGTTTTGAGTAGGATTATCTTCTTCCCCATGAAGTACCCATATCTTATAACTACCTGCCATGCCATTAGTGAACAAGTGATGTTCAATTTCAGCTAATGAAGTAGGTGGGTTTCTGTTAACACACTTTTTACAGGGGCAAGTGCATAATTCCTTATTCTTACTCAAGAGATAATTTTTTGTCATCTGCATAAAAGCCGCAACACCTTCCAAATACTTATCAGACAATCTGTCGCGCTCTTCTACCCAACTTTTATCAATCTGTGGTAACAAAAATAAACAAAAAGGATGCTTAGAATAACAACAGTAAGGCAGAAAGTTTAAATTGTGAAGTTCTTTTAAATTAAGATGTGTGTATAAAGTGTATGTGGCCTTACCATGGCAACTTTTCTTTGCAGTAAAGAGAAAGCCTAATCAGTTCGGAAATTCGTCCAGTTGCAGTGATATCTAAAGAGACACGGTCAGTTTATCATCAGAATTGTCCATACATACATCTAAAAAATTCAAGGAAAAACAAGCTTTAACAATTAATTAAAAAAACTCTAAATCAAACCACCGAATCAAACTAACCTGCTGGCACTGAACACCTAAGAAGAACTGGTGTTGTTCGTGAGGTTCCGGTAGCAGTTGTATGGATTGGTGGTGAATGTGTGAACAGCTGAGGGATTTTATAGCTCAATTTTGCTATTCGAATT
This sequence comes from Papaver armeniacum, assembly GCA_023531295.1. Taxonomy (NCBI): domain Eukaryota; kingdom Viridiplantae; phylum Streptophyta; class Magnoliopsida; order Ranunculales; family Papaveraceae; genus Papaver; species Papaver armeniacum. The sequence continues at coordinate 197,855 of JAJJWW010002284.1, forward strand.
CCAATAGAAAAATTCCAATACTCCTAATTTCTCCGTCGATCACTTAATTTTGATGGCAGCACTTAAATTTCTTGGCCGATAATTCAAAATGGAGGAAACCCACTTATCTCAATCCTATACAAATTTTCTCCGTTTATCACTTAATTTCAACAGAAGCACCTCTGACTTCTCGTAACTTAACCACAAACTTCGTGTGATCGTGTCTCCCTTTTTCGAAAACACATCAGCTAGTTGGTGGTGCAGCGTCAAGGAATTAGGGATTGAATTGAACTGGTCAAGACTGAAATTGGGTAGAAAGGTGACTGGGATTTCTGTTTAATAAATTTATAAAGCAGAAAGCAGCCCCAATTAAAGAAGCCCAACTTGCCAGAACACAAACGGGCACTCCAGTAATTTGCACTTCGGCCATATGTAATTTCAACCAAGAGCATACTCAGCTTAGGTGTTGTCTGTTAATTACTACTGCACATTACATATTCTAGAAAATGTACAAATTCAAACAATGCAACATTGAACTGTTGTTAATCCGCAGAGATTTCTTAGGTTCTAATAGCCTCTTTGTGTGAAGGCTTTGTATTCACGTAGGTTAAGTTACATACAACCATTAATTATATAGACGAAGATTTGTACATTAAAACAACCTAAGTTGCTCCCACTAACATAGTTTAGTGGACTTCCCAACAGAAATAAACAACTTGCTACAATTAAGGAACTAATAAAATACGAGAGAAGAAAAAATCAATTCTTACTTTCCAGGAACTCATGTTTGAGTTTAAACTTCTTTACGAACAGGTGAGGGCTTTTATAGCTCAACTTTGGTATTGGAATTCGAATTGGAGAAAACCCACTTCTCCTAATCCGTTTTGCATAATTCCTCATTCTTCCTTGAGACAAAATATTCCATTAAAGAAAGATGAAGTAACTAGTTAATCAATAAGCTATCGAAGAAAAGAAACACAACACTTACTAAAAGAAAACAACTACACATTCATTAACATTACTGAAATGTTTAAAAGACATGACACTGACACTTAATACTTAAACAAACAAATAAACTGAAAAGGGAGACTTACGGAAACACTCACTAGATCTAACAAACTGAAAACGAACACTTCTAAATATCCACCTAAGACAAACTCTTAATAAACTTTAAAGGTAGTGATTCTAGGAAAATAAAGTACTAAGCATCTTCCTGAATAGTATCCAAGTTTGCAGCAACATTTGGATTACGAGCCAGTACTTGATTAAGGACATTTTGTCGAAAACTTGCAGCATCCTCTTTCATCTGTTGAACTTGGTCTTCACAGTGCTTGATTTTATCATCCTTCGTTGCAAGGAGTGCAAAAAGTTCTTCTATCTCCTCATCTGAAAGTCTACGGTTACGGTGTCTTTTTGATTTCCTCTTCAGAACTTCGTCATATATTTCATTTTCATCAGGTGTTCCCCCCGCCGCAATGCCTTGCTCATGCAGCTCGACCATTCTGTCCTGAACATGTAAGTTGATTTTTTCAATAGAAAACAATCATTTTTTTCAAAACCTAGACTAAACTACAATATCACAAAGAAAACATTATAGACCATTGCATAGGTGTAAAGAAAGTACAAAAATAATCTGTAATTAGAAATGTAATCCTCAGCTGATTCAACTTACATACTGAACGTGAGCTGTTTCAGATATCCAAACATGCTGACCCTCTTTGAGATGCGTGTGAGTATCGTAAAAAGTTTGTATTTTGGCAGCTTGCACTCTCAAAACTTTTTCTGGATGAAGAAGAGAAAATATCAACGAAGAACAACATAAATACTTTTTACACAGTACTAATTTGTAATCAGAAATACCTTCTCTAGGCGCACTTGAAACGCCCGAGAACCCCCACAGTGGTTGTACTCGACTTGCTTCCGATTGTTCGACCCTGCTGCGGACCGCTTCTGAAATTTAAAAACAAATTTTTAAGTAAATGTACATAACCTAAAATTTATAAATAAGAATACCATCACTTTACCTTAAATTTGTCCGAAGAAAAATGGTCACACAACCATAACCAATTCTCTGCTGAGACGTTCTCGAATGGCTTCGAGCGAGCTTCTTCAATAGTTTTAGACTTTTTGAAGTGCGCTGACATTTGAGTCCTGTAGTTGCTGTATCGTCTGCCCATACAATCATTTAGGTATTTCTTGATAGAAGGCCGCGTAATGTCCAGTTCGAACTTGTCCTACAATAACATGATAAAGTTTGAAAGGTGGATCAAAATTATCTCAAAATAATCAAAAACAGCAACAAAAGATCTCAAAATACATCTTTGGAGGAGTTCTGCCTACATTGACACGTTCAATTAGAACAACCCTTTCATGCTCAGGAATTTTCTTCCAAGAAGTATATTGCATCGGAGCAAAGTCACGAACAATTATGCCGCATTCAGTAGATAATTTGCACCTATTTGTGGAGATTGGTTCCCCCGTTACATCTGAGAATTTGATAGGCATTTTTCCATTGTGGGCAATCCAATCATCCAGATCTATGCCACGTGAGCGCCCATGGACATTCCGTTTCCCCAATGCAGATCCTACAATTACAAAAATAACAATGAAATATTTTTTGAAATGGTTGCTGAAATCTCAAAAATAAAATAAAAATGGCATCTCCATATCAACTGTAATCGATCGTTTGTCGAAACGATAAACACTGACTTGAGACATATATGCCGACAAAGAAAAAGGGAAATGGATCTTCGAATTAGTAAACTATACCAGCGTCAGTTGGAGCACCCAAACGTTCCATACGTTCCATTATGTCTTAGTAGTTTGTAAATCTAATTATAAGGAGAAAAACAAGATTATGCATTCATTAAAAGAATTAATCCATTCATCAAACAGCATAAAAAAGAGAAATAAGATTATGCATTCATTAAAAGAAAAAAAAATCTTCTCATTGAGATAAACAATGAAGCTTTAGAATCTACTAATGAATCGACAAAATTTAAGAGTTAAACAACAATCTGGAAAGAACAATACCGTCTTTCAAAGGTGATGTATATGAACTTTGTGAGTCGAAGTCGATGATCTTAGGGCTTTATTTATAGATGGGAAAAATGGAGTACCGAGCGGGAAGGATCCCGCCAAAAGGAATTTTTGCTTTGATCTGCATCCCGCCAAAATTTGAGAAGTTATCCTAACTCGAAACAACCCACTAAAATCAGTATCTCTTTGTTCATCCATATCTTCCTGAATTTTTTTTTTTCCCTTTACACGTCATGGTGGTGTAGAAGAAGCAACCTATGGGACGTATACATTAGCTCATGGTTAATGACTATATTCCAGCACAAGTTTGTGGTTCTGTTAGGTGTTTTATATGATTGTTAAGCCAAAGTATGAGAAACAAAGAACAACACGGACCTGAGGAAGACTCGAAGTTTGTGGTTCAAGTTAATTTTGGTGGCGAGAAATCAGCCATGAAATTGAGGTGCGGCTGTTGAAATTAAGTGGTCGACGGACAAATTAAATGCAGTATTAGAATGTGTATAGGATTAGGATAGGTGGGTTTTCAAGAACCCGAAAAAGGTTAAACCCTTGTGTGTATATATATTTTTTATTTTCTAAAAGAAGTAAAAAACCTGATAAATTCTAATGCTCCACTTAGTTTCTCCGTTTATCACACAATTTCAACAGCAACATCTCAATTTCTTGGCTGATTTCTCAGCATCCAAATTAACTTGAACAACAAACTTCGTGTCTTCTCCATGTCTGTGTTTCTTAGTTTCTCATACTTGGCTTAACCCACCCCCACCCTATGACGTGTAAACTCACCAGCTGACTTAATCAACATTTGCTAAAGGAATACATGTCGTGGCATAGTGCATGCGTATGGGCAGGTTTTAAGTAGTTTAGTAAAAAGATTACGTATTAGTTACCCATATTTTTTCCTCGCATTTTTTGGGGCGACCCCAAAAAAATTAGGGGCGACTTTTTTATTCCCAACCTATATACACCATTAAAGGATGTCCAAAAACGCGGAGAATATGTTAATGCCCTTACACAATCGGAAGATATTTAGTGCCCGATTATTATACAGCAATTGGAAGATTAGTAACTATACTACCGCTTAATACCAATTTTGTACAATGTATACCGAAGGAGCAAATCCATGGCAATTTCACTTTGGATATGGAGAACTGCGAGTCTCATAAAGATTCTATCATGGTGGTTCACAAGGGTGCACCATCCTGTAAATTCCATTGGGATAGAAGGGCGCATTACTTGATCAACCAAGGAAGGGCAGCCAACCAAGGTTTTGAAAATGCTCCAAACTTTATGGATTGGTACTGCAATGTTTCTCATATTCGTGTAATCCGTGATCTTAAACCAAAGCCAGCTTCGTACAAGAGTATCCTCAAAGAGAAACCTGTGGGTTTTGATAGATTGGTATGTATTGTTTTTTTAATTTAGTTTAATATTATGGGTCAAAATAGAGTAATAACCGTTTGATAGTATGCTATGATTTAAAACAGATGAGCAGGTTCAAGCGTTGGTCCAAATGGTGCACTGATTGCATAAAGTTCGGAGAGCCTGTGCCTCTTGAGAAGATAAAAAAGCACCAAGAGTTGATTGATAACGTTGACAATGAGGAGTATGCATCTCAGTTCGGGGGAAAAGTGCAAAAGAAACCTACAACCAAGGTGACCAAAAGAACTCGGGCGTCATCGAGCACTCAATTGATGAAACCAATGATGATGTTGGTCCAAGTCGTAGAGGTGGTAAAGGTCGCAAAATCCAAGCAAAAAGGAACAAGTAAACTTTCGATGTTGTAAACTCTCGATGTTTTTCGTTAAATTTATGGATAACTTTGTTTATGTTGGATTATGTCGGATTATGTCAATTTCAAAGTTTGTGTCGGATTATTAGTTGTTACGTTATGTTTATGGATTATGAATGGTTATGTTGCTATGTTTATGCATTTAACGATGACTCGCAAGCGAATCACATGAAGAGACATGAAAGTGTTGAATTTTGGAACACAATCGGAAGATAAATTTATATATGAACCTAACGATTCTGGGGATGTTGCATTTTTTAGTCAGAATCGGTAACATTATACGTTATTAACCTACCGATTCTGGGGATTTTGCAAAATATTTTGTCGGAATCGGAAGATTGCTAATATACTTTTCCTTCTGATTATCATGTGTAAATAAAACTTGTCTTCTGTATCCAAAAACACCACAATCTAAGGGAATTGTGCACCTTCGCTTCGAATAATAATAATCGGTAGGTTTATTTGTTATGTTCCTTCCGACTATTCTATGTAAAAAAACTTTGTTTTCTGGAAACAAACAACACCATAATCGGAAGATAATTGTGCACCTTAACTTCCGAATATTATTAATCGGTAGTTTTAGGTTTTTTTAATTTCCGATTATTCTACCAACAAACAACTATGGTTTATGGAACCAAACAACACCATAATCGGAAGGTAAGTGTTCACCTTGACTTCCGAATACACTGAATCGGTAGGTTTAGTTTTTGTTAATATCCGATTATTCTGTGTGAAAGAACTTATGTTTCTTGGAACCAAATAACACCATAATCGGAAACAAAGTTGACACATAAGATAACCGAATATATTAATCGGTCGTTTGTTTAACAAAATATGCTTCCGTTTCTTTATAATCAGAAAGTTTTTATATTAATAATACTTCGATTACATCCACTACATAAAGTTCAAACGACCTTAACCTTACAATTTCGTCAAAAGCACATAAATCCATACTCCTAATTGACCCTAAAAGTATTAAAAAAGATCATAACGTCCAAACACACGTAAATTGTCCCTCTTGATCTTGTAACATCTTTCATGTTCAAATCGTTTCCCGTAGAGGTCCATATACCGACGATCAGCAAGATTTCTCTGAAATTACGAATGAGTAACAAGTTATTACTAACTTATATTAATGTGAGTCGGAGTTATAAAGATACTTACTCGTTTTTCATTCGTCCACCAAGAACAAGCGTCCCTAACAAATTGATCTTCATCTTCAAGTTTGTCAATCTCCTTGTGGACAGCCTTCTTTCTCATCTTAATGTCATTAGATGATCTTCGAAATCGATTACCATCTAACGCCTTAAATACCATTAGAATACGGTTCCATGACTGCTCTTCGGATTCCCGTTTGTGGAGCTTGTGAACACGATCATGAGCAGTTACCACAACCCACGCTCTATAAATAGCACAATCTTCTTCTTCGGCAAAAGCAATATCCATGATTTTGGTTTTCAAAATTAGAACTGAAGAGAGGAAAGAGTTTGGTGCAATTGGGGTGATAGATATGAGTTTCTTTATATAGGTTTAGGTTCCAACGGCTCTTTTTCTTTTTCCCAAAAACTCCAACGGCTATTTCTGAAATTTGGTTTAAAATGCCAGGCTAATTTGACGAAGGTTGAATGTGGAGAAACCAATAATCGGTAGGTTGTGGAACCTAATTGGCTTACGATTATGGCTACATCCAAATCACGAACCACATGGTTATGCCTGGCTCTGTACACTCAAAACCTATGGAATTTGGCAAGGGTTCGATCTCGGGGCTCCTTATAATCGCTAGGTTGTCAAGTCGAGAACGCTACCGATTATGGTATATTTCAAATTCCCTTGCATTAAGGATTTTAGAAAAAACTCATTTTGGGGCAACCCATAATCGGATGGTTTGGTAATATATTTAACTCCCGATTAACGCTGCATCCAAAACACGAACCAAGTGGCTATGGCTGGCTGTGTACACTCAAAACCTATGAAATATGGGAAAGGTTGGATCCGGGGCTCGTTATAATTGGTGGGTTATATAATTATATACCCTACCGATTATGGTAGATTTCAAAATTCATTACGTGAAGGATTTTAGAAAAAACTCATTTTGGGGCAACTTATAATCGGTAGTTTATGTAACCTATTAGGCTTCCGATTATGGCTACATCCACAGCTCAAGCCAAGTGGTTATGGTTGGCTCTGCACCCCTCAAAACCTATGGAATTTTGCCAAGGTTGAATATGGGGCTCCTTATAATCGGTAGTCATAAAAGTTGGATAAGGTATCGATTATAAAAGGGATTATTAGCCGAAGTATCTCCATAATAATCGGTAGGTATAGTTTCAATTTAACCTACCGATTCACTTTTAACCTACCGATTATGGTGTTGGCTACCCATTATATAAGGGCATATTGGCCATTTCGTAAGGGGTAGCTTAAATTTACGTTTGGGTGACCTTTTTGTCTTTTAGTGTCGCCCTTAATTTTTTTGGGGTCGCCCCTAAAAGTGTCACGTATTTTTAACCTAATTTGATTGGGGGCCAAACATTTTAATTGGGGGCCTTGGTATTTATTTGCACCCCAAATTTTTCAAGGGCGTATTAAACCGGTTGTGAAAATACTATTTTACCCTTCACTAAAAATAAATCTTAAAAACCTATTAACCCTTAATCCTAAGCCCCAATTCATTTCTAGTTCTAAACAAAAAGATCACTCCCTCCCCTCTCACCCTCTCGACTCTTCTCTTCTCCTCCATTAACGACTCCAAGAAAAAAAAAAAAAAATTCACCCGAAAAATTTCAGTTACAGTAAAAGGGTCGTCAATTCGACAAGCCTAAACCCTAACGATTTTTCATATGCACGTAGAGAACATAAAAAATTGTTAGGGTATATGATGATCAAGATAACGACCATATTTCTGGTTTTCATATTTTTTACCCTAGATTAGAGTCGTTAACATAATATAGAAACCTATGACGATCCTCCATGGACGACCCTTTTTAAAGGTCAACGACCCCGAGGTTAAAAAACAAACAGCCTCTCTGTCCCAAAAATTTTCAGAGTCGTCTTGGTATAGACAAACAAAATAACGACTCTTTGTGGCCCAAGCTAAGAGTCGTCAGGGTATATCATATTACCCTGACGATTATTCATAACTTGAAAAAGTTGCAGGTTTGAGTCGTCAGGGTATATCATATTACCCTGACGATTTTTCATAACCCGGAAAAGTTGCATGTTTGAGTCGTCATTTTTGGTGTCAATACATTGACGACTTTATAGAGTCGTTGGGGTATACATCCCTCGACATTGACGACTCTTTCTCTGTGTTGTGACATATATCCAATCCATGGGAGAATTTAAGATAATCTTACCATCAACACAATCATCTTTGTTACTTGAACCTTCTCCAACATCATTTCCCCTACTTGAATTACTCATTTCTAAAAACCCCAAGTTTTTCTTCTAAAACCTCCTCTTCTTCTTCTCAACTCACAAAAAAAAAAAAAAAAAAAAAAAAAAAAATCTAAAATCTGATTTTAATCTAACATAATCTAACCACACTAACCAAATTATTAAGTTTTAATACTAATCATTCAAGGGTAGTTTAGGTATTTAGAAAAAAAAATTGCTAAGGGGTGACCCAAATTAGGTTTGCGTGACCTTTTTTGTCCTCTAGTGAGAGGCCCCCAATTAATATCTTTGGCCCCCAATCAAATTAGGTTTTTTAAGTGGAAAGCCCATTTTTCACACGTCATCATGTTATTAAGTCTTTATATAGACTTTTGGTGCAACACGTGTTCGACTTAATGGGAAGGAGTTAGTTTCAATGGGTCTTGCAAGTTGCGACTCATCGTGTCTCGTTTACTTTTGAGAATTCAGAAAAACATATTTATTAAAATAGCAAAAGAGGATTCCAGAAGACAGGATGAATTATTCAGTTTTTTTTTTTTTAATATACGGATGAACTATTCAGTTATAACCATATGAGAGGTGGTGATTTTAATGGATCTATTATCTAATTTTGGTTTTGAGTAACTTATCAGTTCTGGGAGGGAACCGTATTATCATCCAATTGTGCTCGCAAAATTCTATATCAAATCGAAGGTATGGCGTCATTGATTTCATAGATTCTTCATTAATTCTTTTAACCCAATTGATTCAAAACCCTAACTTTGTTTCTTTGTTCTTCTGTTGTTGGATCAACTACAATCTTGAAGTCTAAGTGATTTCTTCCGATCACCTTCTGTGTTTCAAAAAAACCTCTGATTTCATTCTAATTTTGACTCTACTTAAGCTACATGTTAAAAAAATTCTATGAGCAAAAGATATGAGACAGAAACCTAATTAAGGGTTTTATCAGTTTCAATTGTTTTCAGTTTGTTATGTGTACATTTAATTTTGTCAAATTATTGGATGTTATGATGTGCGGATGTTATTATTTTTTTTTTTCATTATTGGGTTTCATAATCATTATGTTGTTGTGCCCCTTCATTCATGTTTTTAATTTTTAAGGATTATTAGTCTGCTTTGGGTATCTTTTGATCTGTTAGATTGATAACTCTTGCTTCACATGAATTAAAATGGGAATGCGCATATACAGTTACAGAAGCGCTTACTGAATTCGTGTTCAAGTGGGATCTGAATCAACATTACTTTTTTAGGCTTTTTCCTATCTGATCATAATTTTATTTATTTTATTGGTTCTTATATTTGATATTTTGTTTATATCTAGGTTAGGCATATCCTACTACCCATATGGATCGCTTGGCTGCTTCAAGCATCGGTATTGTAAATTACTTCTAATATCTATAGACTTGTGGTCAATTTTCTGAGAACAGTCACTGTCATGGCCGGATATTCACTGTTTTTTGTTGATTTTACAGAAGGATTAAGACTAGGAGATCCCATTGTCCGGGGACAACTACCGACCGGAGGAACGAGTGGCTCAGAATGGAAGGATGCCTATTATCATTGATGAACAATCTGGTGAACTTCTAGGAGAACATAGATCTGATTTGGCCGGTGAATGCCATACGATTATTCATGCTTTCGCTCCTTTGGGATACAAGTCATGGAAAACAATCCCTGCACAAGACAGGGAGGTATTAATTGAACAACTAAAGGTATTCACAAATTTTTAAGGAAAAATTATCTCTATGATCTTTTTTTATTGACTTTTGAAATTAATATTTGATTCACAACTCTTATTTGTCATTATGTTGTAGTATAATTTCATACTAGACACCACAAGACCATCTGTTAGGAGATTTCTGAATGATCGTATGTCAAAAGGTTATACCAACTTTAAGCGTCAAATGCTGATGCATTTTAGAGAGTATGCAACTATTGAAGAAGTGCGGGGTAATCCTTTTGGGAAAATCTCACCAGAAAATTGGTCTAGTTTGTGTGACCTCTTTGTTTTGGAGAGAATTAAGGTGAACTAAATGGTTATTGTTGGAAGATATAGGTGATGTATATATTTTAATAGTCTTTCAGGAGCTAACTTTAATACTTTTATTAAATTTCAGAAACGTCGTGATTGTCATGAGAATTTTAAGGCCTTAAGGCCATACATTGTCAAGTTGAAGAGACGAGAAAGTCAACAAGGGGGTACGTTGCCAGTTTCACAGGACGAAAAAAATCAATCTATACATAGAGAAGATGGAAAAAATTAATGAAGCCAACGCAAGTTTTAGGCACAATGCACTTGGTTAAATATTGGTTCTTGATCCAGCTGATTCTCCAACCATTTAAGATCCAAAAGCTGCTTAGTGCTTAGTTTTAATGTTACTCCTTGTTTTTAGTTAAAGTTAAATGAGTATTAGTTTTCTTCAGTATTTTAGAAGTGTTCTTTAAAATAGTTCATGAGTGCAATTACTGTTTAAGTTATTGGAATATTATTCCGTTCAAATGGTTTTCCATTCTATACTATTTTCATATTTTAATGAATTACGAAGACCAATTTCCTGAGTATTTTGGAAACAAATATAGTTGATTGCAAAAAAGGAAAGGTTTTCGCAGCGAATCTACTCGTCTTCAAATAGAAATTAATACCATTTTTTTTCCTCACCTAAAAGAATTATATGGAGACAAACAAAAATCGTTTCCTTTCTTTTTCGTCAAAGGCAAGTAAATTAGTCACCAAATTTATTTGCAGCAAAAGCATTTTGTCTGTTTAGTTTGTTTTCATGGATAAAATTTGTCGTCTCTAAAATGACTTATTTCAAAACAAAATTGTTGGTCAATGAAATATCTTTTCGACGAAAAATATATCCGTCTCCCAAAAATAATTATAAAGACAATATATTTCATTGCCGAAAATAATTTTATGAGACAAGCAAGATTTGTCTTTAACTTTTTTTTACAACGACAAATATATCAGACTCCGAAAAAACCAATTTTGCCACAATATTACTATGTCATTAATGTTTTTTATTCCAAGACGAATTTTTCTGTTTCCAAAAGTGAACCTTTGCATACTAAATACATTAGTCAATAAAACATATTTGGAGACCAAAATCCTTTGTGTATAAAACTCACTTTTAATGGCTGAAATATTTGTTTCAGAAACCATTTTTAAAAACGGTGATAACGATCATCCAAAGCTCTTTTAGGAGACAAAAATATTTGTTGGTAAAATATGATTTAAAGACAAAGTACTTTATTGTTGGAACTCATTATGGAGACAAAACGAAATTGTCATGAAAATATTTAGTGAGAAAAATCTTTTATCACCAGAATTGTTTTTGATGGCCTAGTTTTTTGACGATGATTTTGAACTTTGAAGACAATTTACGTTAGTCATTGAAAGTCATATACAACGACATAAAATTTGGTGTCATCAATATTATATCTTGCGACCATAAAAAGTTTCCACGACAATGATTAGACGACAATTTTTTTTTTGTTTCAAATTTTATTTGGCGACTAAACAAGGTAGTTTCATGACAAAAATAATTGTCACTAAATGCCCATTTTCCTGTAGTGATGAGCCAAGTAACCAGTCCGTATCGATCTCATTTTTGGCCAACTAAAGGAATATCGTCAACTCCTTCCTTTCAAGGTTAGCTAGGGTTATCGTCTCGGCTTCTCAAACCTTTTCATATACTTTTTTTTTCTTTTGGTGATTAGCAGTTGATTGTATTAATTACTGCTCATGAATAGTGTTCGTGTTTTTAGACCCTGTGTTGTTATTTTATTTTAATTATGTGCATGTGTATGAACAAGTTTATCGTATGATTGTATGTTATTGACCACCTATTATTTTAATTCCGTATATGCTTATCCAGATCTCTAGTAGAAGCCTGTCTAACAAGCAGATTATCTATCATGGCATTAAGAGTTCGGACACTGTTGAGAGCCTTGAGTGTAAGATTCAAGGGATGTTAGGAATTCCAGCAGACCAGAAACGTTTGCGGTTTGGTTGTTCTCCGTTACATGATGGAAAAACTCTAGCTGACTATAAAATTCAGGATGAGTCTTTTATTCATCTTGACTTTGGTCTCTCATGCAAGAACTGTCCGGTCTGCACTAATCCTGAGAAAAAGATATCCTCATCTATAATCATGAAAACAAAACTGTAGATTCTATAAACTGGAATCTGATGGTTGTTATTGAAGCTAAGACTCATATTCAGTCATGGGAAAGAGTAGGTGGAGCGGTAAGTGAAAGATTCAAGTTTGCAGGTGATGTATATTGACAAAGAAAACAAACTATTCAAAAAGGACATGACAACCACTTTATATTCAAGTTTCCGTCTATTATGCTGAGAATTTGCAGTGTACTTCGTGACATTCTTTACTTAATATGCAATAAACAACATGTGGACTGGTGGGTACAATTATGTTGGTGCTAGTAGCAGGACACATTCTTCTACCAGCCCCAAATGGTATTATCTTAATCTCTTTATAGTTTATCCCTTGTTACATCTGATAATTTTTTCATTCATACCGCCGCCATCATTCTAAAATCTCTCTTGTTGAAGCACCATTGGATCGTCCCATACTTTCGAAATATTCTGTGAGAATAGCGCAAATCTAAGATCCATGACATTTGATAGCCCCATGGTTTCTAAAATACGGTCCATGTTCAATTTCCCACGTATACTCTCTAGTCCCACATCGCGTGTTTACATCTAACCCACGAATACTATCTGTCTATAAATAAATTCTTACAATAATATCAAGCAAATTCCGAATATTATCGTCCCCTCCGTAATATCGAAAGATGTCAAGCATTCCAGAAGACATCATCTTCCGTGACATCCTTTCAAGATTACCAGTGAAATCCTTACTTGTTTGTAAGTCTGTTTGCAAGATTTGGTATTCCGTCATCTCGAACCCTAATTTTGTTAATACGCATATCAATCTTACTTCACAAAAGAACAATTTTATTAATCTAAGGAGTGAAAGTCATGAAAATTTTAGGTATATATACGAAGTGCACTCCATATGTCATGAATCATTATCCTTGTTGAGTGAAAGTGATCAAGGTACCTATGATATGTTGTTTAAAGATGGTTCAATTTTTTCATCACCACTTCAAACTTTTATTAGCTTTCTGTGTTCTTGTAATGGGTTGGTATGCTTAATCATATGGACTTGTAATAAACAATGGACTTATCTTTGGAACCCAGCCACAAGAGAATACAAGAAACTACCCGAACCACCAATTACAAGTCGAACTAGCAGGGAATCGTTGATTTTTTATGAATGTGCTTTGGGTTATGATTATAAGATTAATGATTACAAGTTTGTAATTTTTGTAAAATTGGACCAGTGGACTCATGAAATCCTAGTTTATACATTGGGATTAAATTCGTGGAAAAAAATTCAAAATATTTCTTGCACTAGGATACTTCAGAGATTTCCAGGGGTGCTTGTCAGTAAAGCTTTTCATTGGTTAGGTGACCGAAACGAAGACCATTCTAGTTTTATAATCTCCTTTGATATCAGTAACGAGAGATACAATGATGATATACAACTTCCTAAGGAAGCTTTAGATGAAGGGTGGTGTGTTTCTTTGGGAGTGGTGGAAGAGTGCCTTTGTGCAGTTCATGCTATTATGTGTTCTAATGATGATGTACTCCCTCTACATCAACGTCAAGTTACAGTGTGGATGATGCAAGAGTATGGAGTTCGAGAATCTTGGACGAAACGTTATATCATTAACCATGAGAGAATTGTGAAGAACAATTGTTATTTGTGGCTTTTGTGGTGTTATAAGAATGGTGAGATTCTTTTTGTGTTTCCTGATATTAATGATATATTTATATATGACCCAAAGCATGGAAGTGTTAGGGAAATAAATCTGAAGCACATAATTCATGGTGTAAGTTACTTTGAAACCTTAGTTTCACTAAAATCTGGAACATACTTGGGGGGAAATGGAGAAATAGAGTTATCAATTGAAGATGAGAAAAGGAATCCAATCAATCCAAGAAGAGGAGGAAGAAAGCGAAGAACTGAAAGATGATCAAGGCTAAGAAGAGAGAGAATTTTTAGATCCTCTATGTGCAAGCGATATATGTAAATTGACAATTTTAGTATTAACTAATTTTTGTGCTGCAACATTAATCTATTTTCTTCTTGTACTCTCCCTCAATTAATCTGTCATTGCCCAAGTCATGGTTATAGCCGGCAATATAGAATCTGCTAAGAAAATTCGTAAAAAATGACATGAGAAAATACTTTGCAATCAATCGTAAAATCTGATAAAACCTTAATATACTCATGAGACAAGATTACGAAATGGAAAATGGGTAATTTGTCCAAAAAAAGTTAAAACATGGTTCAAATGGACGAGTAAAAATTATTATGGGTGAAATGGACACAAAAAATAGCAATGATGAAACTGGATTCATCCTGGCTAAAACTTAAAAAATAGCGAGGATGAAACTGGATGCATCCTGATGTAAATTAAAAATAAGAAAAAGAATTTGAAAATGGGTAGGATGAAATTGGTTACATCTTGGCTATTTTTATATTATTGTCCATTTAAACAGTATCAAAATCTAAATGTCTTTTTCACCCAGGAATTATTGATTTTGGTCTTTTTAACCAATTTTGTGATTACAAAATCACTCTTTGGCAATTGCATCTGGTCGTTTATGATTTCAAAAAAAAAAAAAAAAGAAGTATCTGGTCGTTTAGGGTTGCCATGAGAATGGCTCAAGTTTCAGCTGCCAATATAACTGCCAAATTTGTGTTCTTTTCTTTTTAGGATGGACTGTTCATGCACCAGATTGGAAAATGAGTAAACAGCCCATTGACTTACTGTATTGGCTCAGTAAAGAAGATACAATCCTCACATTATCAGTTTCTTTTGAGATGTCAAAATCAATACTAAAAGATATACTCAGGAAAGACTATTACTATACCCTCACTGTAGTAATTTGGATCATACAGAGTGAAACAAAAATTACTGATCAAGATTCTGGCGCCCTATCTTGCAAACAAGATGTCCAGTAGGAGGATCCAGATGGGATTCCGAGTCTACTGATTTAACGAGATCACGCAGCTCATCTCTTGGAGTTGGCAGACAGGTGTTGGCATGGATAGAGCTGCTAACACATTACTCAAGTACTCTATATCGACTGAGAGTTGTTGGGCACCCCGGTCAGTTATCAATTGAATTCCACGTAATTGCTCCATGTAAAGTGCTGTGGCTCCCTCTGAAACCTATTGTATTCATACAGTGAAACGTTGAGTACTCTTAGCAGTATTTCCAGCCATATGGTAGCATTGAAGACTATACTAGACTTCAATATAATAGTAACAAAAGAAATATCTCGAGAAAAAAGTATCCAGAGAAGCAAAAAACTATTCTAGCCAGCATAAAAAGCACAATGCAACACACAAACAACACAATATGATCTAATCCTCCTGAGGACAATCTCACATGTATGAATTCAGATACTACCATTTCTAATTTCAGTTTCTTTGTAACTGGAAGACCAGATTCTGATACAACAAATTGGCATACGAATGAGTTAAATTCTGATGCACAATAGTGATGTTTTCAAAGCGATCGATTATATTATCAACACTAATGTTTCTGGTTTTGTGATTATTATGTAACTACTCTACCCTTTGTTTTTTAAGGTTCAACCAAATTGCTAGATTTGGCACTTCAAATGGGTTTTACTTACGGGCGCAGACGTGGATGGATTTTAAACACACCGCAAACTTTTGGTTTATATTATCCACACTAATGTTTCTGGTTTCGCGATTATCATGTAAGTTCTCTACGCTTATTTTCAACTTGAACCCAAATCTTGTCTTTTTTAATGCAAATTCACCAAGCAGCTCAAACTAGAAGTCGGAAAAGAAAATTTAGACCTTCAAAACCTTGGCCTCCTACATCTTTGTGCCTACCACGAATCTCTCACTGCTGATATCCAATCATATTGGAACTAATTGCTTCGATAAAGCTTGACCGATGTACCAATCTCGCGTCTATTCTTGAGGTTTCTAGCTTTGAAACATTCTGTGAGCATAGGGACAGCTCTAAGATTCACGGCATGTAATTAGCCCCATAGTTTCTAAAATACTGTCCACGTTCAATTTCCTACGTATACTCTCTAGTCCCACACGGCGTGCTTACATCTAACCCACGAATACGATTTGTCTATAAATAAATTCTTCGTCTCTTTCTTATACTACAATATCATCAAGCCAAGCTACAAATATCATCAGTGAGCCGAATAGTAGTACCGTCCGTAATATCAAAAGATGTCAAGAATTCCAGACGACATCATCTTCCATGACATCCTTTCAAGATTACCAGTGAAATCATTACTTGTTTGTAAGTCTGTCTGCAAAATTTGGTATTCCCTCATCTCTAACCCTAATTTTGTTAATACGCACCTTAACCTTACTACCCAAAACAACAGTATTATTAATCTAAATTCTAATTATTTTAGTATATACAAATACAGAGAGCACTCCGTATGTAATGAACCGTTATCCTTGTCGAGTGGAAGTGATCATTCTGATGACATGTTGTTTAAAGATGGTTCAATCTTTACATCACCAGTTCGATCTTTGATTAACTTGCGGTGCTCTTGTAATGGGTTGGTTTGCTTATTCATATGGACTCGTAATAAACAATTGTTTTGTCTTTGGAACCCAGCCACAAGAGAATACAAAAAACTACCCGAAGCACCAATTACCAATCGAACTGTCCAAGAAGGATTGGGTTTTTCTGAATCTGCTTTAGGTTATGATTATAAGTCTAATGATTACAAGTTTGTTACTTTTGCAAAATTGGACGATTGGAGTTTTGAAATTCTACTCTATACACTAGGATTAAATTCGTGGAAGAAAATTCAAAATATCTCTTCTACTACAATTGATCGATGGTCAGGGGTGCTTGTCAATGAAGCTTTTCATTGGTTAGGTTACAGAAACGAACACCACTCCAGATTTATAATCTCTTTTGATATCAGCAATGAAAAATACAGTGAGATTCAACTGCCTAAGGAAGCTCTGGATCAAGGGTGGTGCGTTTCTTTGGGGGTGTTGGAAGGGTGCCTTTGTGTAATTCATGCTATTCGTTATTTAGATAATAATGAGCTATTAAGTATAGGTCAACGTCAGGTTACAGTATGGGTAATGCAAGAGTATGGAGTTCGAGAATCTTGGACGAAACGTTATATCATTAACCATGAGAAAATTATGAAGAACAATTGTCATTTGTGGCTTTTGTGGTGTTATAAGAATGGTGAGATTCTTTTTGTGTTTCCGGAATTTCGTGATATAGTTATATACGACCCAATGCATGGAAGTGTTAGGGAAATAGATCTGAAGCACATAATTAATGGTGTAAGTTACTTTGAAACCTTAGTTCCCCTACAATCTGGCATGTACTTGGGGAGAAATGGAGAAATAGAGTTATCAATTGAAGATGAAGGAAAAAAAGAAGAATCCATTCAATTCAAGAAGAAGAGCAAGAGAGGGAAAAATTGGAAAGATAATTAAGGCTAAGAAGAAAAGAAATTGGAAGCCATTGTGAAGAACTGGGCTTCAAGAGTTTTTCAAGATCACGTAACTGCAGTATCATAATGTCCTATCGTTTTTTTCAGATAAAGAAGCCATATGAATCTTACTGCTTCATTACAGGCAACTTGCAAAATCACATGCAATGAAATCAGACGGTTGGATTTTTTACTGGTATACTGTGGCTCTTGAACATCATGTTGCAGTATTTATCACAACACTGATGGTGATCTAACTTTGGTTGATCTGTATGACTCAGTATGTGAATCCGTTGGTCATACAGCTGACTCAACTAGATGGAAGTCAGATGTATGACACGAATTAGATTTCGAGCTAGACATTAAGAAAAGAATTGATGACTGACTGGGCCGAGTTAGATTCAGATCGACAACCTTAAGATTTAGTTAGTCCCATCATTTTATATTTATATATTTACTGACATTAAAGACCGATGTATCCAATCGTTCACTGACTGCCTCTGTGGAAGTAGCAGCTGATCAATCAGAAAGAATGGAAACTACGACTGGAAGAATGCAAATTTCAGCTAAGAAATCCGTGAATTAGAGTTCTTTTGGATTTGTTTCGTGTTCATGTTCAATTTCCCACGTATACTCTTCTAGTCCCACATCGCGTGTTTACATCTAACCCACAAATACACTCTGTCTATTAATAAATTCTTCGTCTCTTTCTTATATTACAATAATATATATCAAGCAAATTGGTCCTTGACACAGTATCGAAAGGTGTCGAGCATTCATTTCAGACGACATCATCTTCAGTGAAATCATTACTTGTTTTGTAATGATGTCCTGTATCGAATGATGTCCTTTCAAGATTACCAGTGAAGTCATTACTTGTTTGTAAGTCTGTTTGCAAGATTTCCGTCATCTCTAACCCTAATTTTGTTAATACTCACATTAATCTTACTACCCAACAGAACAATTTTATTAATCTAAGGAGTATAAGTCATGATAAATTTGGGTATATTTACAAATACGGAGTGCACCCCATATGTCATGAACCATTATCCTTGTTGAGTGAAAGTGATCAAGCTGACGATGATTAGCTCAATTTTTTCATCACCACTTCCAACTATGATTAGCTTCCTGTGTTCTTGTAAAGGGTTGGTCTGCTTAATCATATGGACTTGTAATAAACAATGGAGTTTTCTTTGGAACCCAGCCACAAGAGAATACAAGAAACTACCCGAACCACCGATTACAAGTCGAACAATCAGAGAATCGTTGATTTTTTATGAATGTGCTTTGGGTTATGATTGTAAGATTAATGATAACAAGTTTGTAATTCTTGTAAAATTTGACGAGTGGACTCATGAAATCCTAGTTTATACATTGGGATCAAATTCTTGGAAAAAAATTCAAAATATCTTTTGCACTGGGATACTTCAGAGATTGCCAGGGGTGCTTGTCAGTAAAGCTTTTCATTGGTTAGGTGACCGAAACGAAGACCATTCTAGATTTATAATCTCCTTTGATATTAGTAACGAGAGATACAATGATATACAACTTCCTAAGGAAGCTTTAGATGAAGGGTGGTGTGTTTCTTTGGGAGTGGTGGAAGAGTGCCTTTGTGTAGTTCATGCTATTATGTGTGCTAATGATGATGTACTCCCTCTACATGCAAAAGTATGGAGTTCGAGAATCTTGACGAAACATTATATCATTAACCACCATGCTGAACTAGTCATAAAAATTCAATGTGACCAAAATGGTGGTACAAAAACCCCATTCTAATGTTGGGATCCATAAAAACTCCATCTTAAACAAAATTGAAACAAAATTCTTAAAAATTGATACAAAAACGTCAAATTTCAATATTGGTTTCGATAAAATTCTATGATGTTTCATCAAATTTTATGCTGATACCAAAATTGGTGTCATCAAATTCTTTGGGATTTTTGTATTACTTTTGATTTTTGTGGTTTTTGTGTTATTTTTTTTTTTTTTTGATAGGTTTTTTGTGGATGGATAGTGACGTCTTTGGGGTTATAACTCGCGGACCATTAACCATGAGAGAATTGTGAAGAACAATTGTTATTTGTGGCTTTGTGGTGTTATAAGAATGGTGAGATTCTTTTTGTGTTTCCTGATATTAATGATATATTTATATAGAATGCGAAATTGGGGGATATAAAAAGGAATTGGGGGATATTGATTACTTCTCCCAACCCATGGTGTCTGCTAAGGGGTGGTTTTGGGGTGCAAAAATACTAAAATATCTTCCCTTCAAAATTAAAATAAAAAAACTTAAAATAAAAAAAAACAAAATCATATCCCCATTTCTATCTCCACTTCTTATTAATCTCTTTCAGGGTTAGAGCTTTGAAACCCAAATATTCCCCATTCCCTTTCAAATTCTAAACTCTCCCCACTCTCTTTCAAATTCTCTCTCCTTCTCTGCCGGCTCCTCACTTTGGAAACGAATTATTTATTAATTTTAATTCGGAAGTGATGAAGATCATGCTGCAAGTGATGAAGACCATGCCGGCATGCTTGGTAACTAACATTCATTGCCGCAACTAAGTACCGGCATGCTCAATAGAAATCTATCAATGCCGGTAGTCAAGTGAAAAAAAAAAATTCAACTTTCTCGGATACTTTACATCATGTGCCGGCATAAAAATTAAAGCAACATACTATGCCGGAAACCGGTGCCGACATGCTCGAGAATTAACTAATTGTGCCGGAAGTGGACTGATAAAAACCAGAAAAAATTCAAAACGGAATATTTTTTTACATCGCCGGAAGTGATGAAGACCATGCCGGAATTGGTGAAGAACCATGCCGGAAAATGGTGTCGGCATGGTTCTTCACTAACATTCAATGGCGTAACTAAGTGTCGGCATGCTCGATAGAAATCTATCAATGCCGGTAGTCAAGTGAAAAAAAAATTGAAGTTTCCTGGATACTTTTCATCATGTGCCGGCATAGAAATTTAAGCAACATACTATGCCGGCATAGGTACCGGCATGCTCGAGAATTAACTGACTGTGCCGGCAGTTGACTGATTAAAACAAAAATAAATAGGTTTTGAAGATCAAAACCAGAAAATTTGTGGTGTTATAAGAACGGTGAGATTCTTTTTGTGTTTCCTGATTTTCATGATATAGTCGTCTACGACCCAAAGCACGGAAGTGTTAGGGAAATAAATCTGCAACACATAATTCATGGTGTAAGTTACTTTGAAACCTTAGTTTCACTAAAACCTTACTTTGAAACCTTAGTTTCACTAAAATCTGGAGAAATAGAGTTATCAATTGAAGATGAGTAAAGGAATCCATTCAGTTCAAGAAGAGGAGGAAGAAAGTGAAGAATTTACAATTGACAATTTTTGAACTTCGGTATCCATATATGTATATTGACAATTTTTAGGTTAACTACTTTTTGTGCTGCAATATTAATCAACCGTGAATGTAACTTCTATTTTGTTCTATTATAATCTGCCATTGCCCAAGTCATGGTTATAGCAGATGTGATAATGATAAGAAAAAGCGTAAAAAATGACACAAGAAATTACTTAGCAGTCAACAAGACATAAAGTGGACAAGACGCCAGTGGAAGCGCATGAAACCGAGGATCTTTCGACTGTCTAAAATATGATTATGACCTAAACAGGACTAAACAGGCATATATTTATCTTTACTTATGGAAGGTTTCCTCACCGTTTAACGTGGGAGCTTTATTTGTCTAGCCTTTAAGTTTTTAGATAGATATATGCTAAAAACATTGTTACTTAAAGCTAACGTGTAAAGAAATGCGCGCATGCATTTCAAAGGCCGTATATTTATGGAAAGGCATCTGCGCAGCTGCATCATACTTTGCCTTGATAGAGAGAGATGTATTCCAAATCCGTTAATATGTCCAATAATATTTTTGTTTTTATTTTCTAGAAATATTAAATTTTCAGAGAATTCCAAGTGTAAAGTGTATTAGTTGATAAAAATTTATAATTGAAGCAGTTTCCTTGTCTGTAATGGTTTCCTATTAAGAGTTTTGTATTGATAGTAGTGGTGGTTTGCTTGATAATCAAGTAAGTTGTTTATAGTCCATCATCACAAACTATATGTGTATATAAACAGTTTGTCTCTTGCTTCTGACTTCAATCAAGGCTCTTCAAGTTTACATGTTTATATCAAAAGATGTCAAGAATTCCAGACGACATCATCTTCCATGACATCCTTTCAAGAGTACCAGTCAAATCATTACTTGTTTGCAAGCGTGTTTGCAAGAATTGGTTTGAATTCATCTCTAGCCCTAATTTTATTAACACGCACCTTAACCTTATTACCCAAAGAAGATACTTTAGCCTAAGGTCTAGACGTAAACATTATAGAAGAACCAGCAGATTTGAGTTCTTAGTGCACTGCATAGGCTACGAATCACTATCGCGTGAAAGTGATCAAGATGATGCCGGTAACATGTTGTTTAAAGGAGGTTCAATCTTTTCATCCACAATTCAAGCTTTTGACTTGTTGTGCTCTTGTAATGGGTTGGTTTGCTTAAAATTTAGGACTCGTAATAAGAAACAATGGATTTGTCTTTGGAACCCAGCTACAAGAGAATACAAGAAACTACCCAAACCACCAACTACTCGAACTAGTCGAGGCTTCTTTGATTTTTTTCGATGTGCTTTCGGTTATGATGTTGAGATTAATGATTACAAGTTTGTAGTTTTATTAGGATTCGACTACTGGGGTTATAATCAAATCCTAGTCTACACATTAGGATCTAATTCGTGGAAGAAAATCGAGATTATCTCTTCCAAAATTGAGAATCAATCTGGGGTGCTTGTCAGCGGAGCTTTTCATTGGTTAAGTACCAGAAAGGAAGGCTACTCCTACTCTAGATGTATACTCTCTTTTAATATCAGCAACGAGATATCCAATGATATACAACTTCCTAAGGAAGCTTTGAAAGGGTGGTTCATTTGTATGGGCGTATTGGAAGGGTGCCTCTGTGTAGCTTTTCATGGTTATTCTGTTGATGAGGGGCGTCAGGTTGTATTATGGGTAATGCAAGAGTATGGTTTCCAAGAATCTTGGAGTAGACGTTATGTCATTAATCATGAGAGAATCTTGGAGAAGTACCCTGAGCATTTGAGGCTTTTGTGGTATTTTGAGAACGGTGAGATTCTTTTCGCTTTTACTGGTTTTAATGATCTATTTATATATGACCCGAAGAAAGAAAGTGTTAGAGAACCAAATTATCATGGTTTGCACATAACTGAGAAAAGCGAAACTTACTTTGAAACCTTAGTTTCACTAAACTCTGGCATGTATCTGGGAGGAGGAAATGGAGAAATAGAGTTTTCAATCGAAGATGAAGGAGAATAAGCGGAGTCAATTCAAAAAGAATAAGAGCAACAAAGAGAGGAATCCGAAGAAGATCAAGGCTAGAAGAAGATCAAGGCTAGAAGTGTACCTTGTTAGGAGAACGTACGTTAGCAATGCTTTTAATTAGCCAGGTATCAAATTACTTGGTTTGGCTATTGTTTCTGGTTTGTTTGCTTCTATATTTTTTAAAGAACCTTTTATATGCTTTTAATTTTGTTACCTTATTTGTGATGCAATTAATCAATCTATGTTCCATTACCGATAACTATATGTAATGTTGCGCGCATTATGTGCTCCAACGTGTCCGACTATTTTACTGGGTACCGTGGTAAAGTCATCGGGTGATACTAGTAATATGAGTTCGAAACTCAAAAAAAAAAAAAAATAGATTGCCAAACATGCATATGAGTATTTTAATAATTTGTCAGAGTTTTATCTTTTTTTTATTTTTTTTAACAATTGGTCGAATTATGAAACCCTAGCCTGTACAATTAGGATCTAATTCCTGGACGAAAATTCAAAATATCTCTTGCTTGTTAACGGAGCCTTGTTATGGTTAGGTACCCAAAACTACGAAGACTACTCATAATCTCTTTTAATATTAACAACGAGAGATCCGATCATGATATATATATACAACTGCGCGCTTTGGATGAACGTTGGCGCGTTTGTGTAGCTCATGCTTTTCATTATTTAATTTGTTGATGAGGTACGTCATGGTCAAGTTATAGTATAGGTAACGCAAGTATGGAGTTCAAGAATCTTGGACGTAGCTCCAAATTGGAATTGGTATGAAATCGAGCATGAAATTCAAAGGTACAGGTATGCTCCAAATGGTACTTTTTTTCAAGTTTAAAAAAAAAAAGCGTCATAAATATAAAGCTCTAACAAAGTCTCAGCTCATAAACTCTTGGAATTAGGATCTTTATGGTGTTTAGAATTTCCACCTATGAGGACTAATGTGAAGAAATGTTTGGAGATCTAGCAATAAATCAGGATAAATTAATGACAGATGGTTTCATAAGTTGTCTTCTTTTGTTGATAATTTTTGTATTCTTAGAAATTTCTTTGCTTTAGCTTTGTTTTTTGTTTTTGTGGGCTGTTCGCCCTTTGCCAGTTGTTTCGGCCCACATACGCTTTGTGTGCACTTTAGTCTATGTTCTCTATTTTTCTTGAACCCCAATTTGGGGCATACAAAAAAATTTGGGGGCATACGAGATATTATGGCACCCAATGCAAAATTATAAGGGCTGCCATAATGATGCTTAAGTTACTATAATACCCCTGCCTAGTTTAAATTACATTACTACCCTTCCACTTAATTAAATTCTAATCCTAAAACTCTCCCACTAATTAACCCATCCCCTAATTAACTAACCACCCACTAATTAACTCACTAACCATTACTAATTAACCCTTCTCTCACACTCTTCTTCTCATCTTCTTCTCCAAAACACAAACAAAATTAGAAAATTTCTTTGTTCGATTAAGTTCTCGATTAAACAAATTAATGACACCTCGTGTTAAGCGATGCCCCGAAATATGGTGTTAGAATCCGGTGTTGCTTCGTAGCATCGCAATCTAGGGTTTTTAGAAAAGATGGTGATGAAGAGGATAGTGGATTGATTGGTATTGGAGAGCGAGAAATAGAGCCTGATTCTTTAAAATTGCACATATAAAGGTATTTCCCACAAACCCATTGCTTGGTTTTTTCGTATTTCGTTGATTTCTGACATGTAATCGATGATTCCTCCGGGGTTTGGAAGTTCCAGAGTAGTGTTCATTTGAAATTTAGCAGTAGAACTTTTTTTTTTTGAGACGAAGAACAGTTCGGCTTATGTTTTGAAAATCGATTATGTTTAGAACCTATGTGTTAGAAGCTTTATAATATTTTTGTATGATAATGCGCCGAACTGTTGGGCACATTGTTCGGCTCATTTTGATAAGTAACGAATGTGCCAAACTTTACTCTGTGTATGGCCTATAGTTTCCTATAAACTTGTCAATTTATAGGTGACTTATCACATTGTTTAGTAGAGTCATATTTATTTAGTTTGGAAAATTAATTAAGGTGTATCATTTGTTTTAGCATCCATCCGGGAAAATTCAAAGAGAAGCTTAAAAGGAGAACAATGGAAGTGACTCCTTCTAATTCAAGAACTCCCAAACCTCGAGGTGGAGGCACCAAAACTTGCATGCGGGGAAAAGGCGAAATGACACGGGTGGATGTTTGCACGTAGAACAAGAGGTTGATAATGACGAAAATAAGGGTGTAGTATGAGGTGATGATGAAGTTGGTGGTGGGGGAAACAAGAATGGAGAGAAAACAAGAATGGAGAGAAAACAAGAAATTATCAACACATAATCACACAAGGAAAACAATCAAAGTGCTCCTAAAAATCGTGCCTAACGTGATCAAACAAGACCCTACACCCGCTCCCAAGGATTTATGTTACCAGGGCTCTGATACCACTTTGTAACATCCCCACTTTGAATTCTAGGTCGGCCGCCCTAATATCCAAAGTGTGGGATACTCATGGATCACTTTACACAGTCAAACCGTTAAGCCAACAAATGGAGATCGGGAAATTGTATGGAGCACATTGACAACTATCCATAATAAATGAATTTATTTAATAAAACTGATAAAAGTTGTAAGGTTTCATAAGAATCTTTAAAACAAAATTTATCATCGACACGCAGGTCGGTCTCCCAGTTAAATACTAATAATTTATTCAAATGAAAGGAAAGTCTAGTCTCAAAAGAAAATAATAAAATGACTAATTAAACACCTTAAGATAAAGTTGAAATAGCTTTTCGAATCAGAAATGCAATCTACAAGCTATGCTGCTCCACGATCACCGTTTCCTGAAAAAATAGTAAGTTGGGTCAGACCCCAACTAAAAGTAGGCTTTCACACCCTTATATCCTTTTCCGGATAATCTAACAAGTTCTAAGATATACATAAACATTTACTAGGAGCAAAAACATTTTTATAAGGCAGACGAGTTTAAAAAACTGGCAAGGAAAGACAGCAATTTGGCTCATAAAGTAAACTAACGAGAATTAAGTCTGAAATGGTAAAAACAGGCCATTAGGTGATAAAACAGTTAAATGATAAAAACAGGTTCATGAAAGTTTACCCATTTCCCTGATCCTATACTACCTTTCTGACTGCCCCCCTCTAAACTCATAGTCTCACCGTAAGAAGGAGAATAGGCCCTTAGTGAGTCCACCGGTTCTCCTACCGTGCAGAGGAGAACATGATGTTGTCGAACCCATTCAAAGATAATAGATCCATATCTTTTATTAGGCGACCCCTCGGTCATCGCCTTATTAACCTATGGGTATCGAGCCAACTACGGGCCGTACAACGAATAACACTTTTCATCTTCGCATAGCATTATTGTGTAAATGCACTCGTACACAAGGAATTCACAGAAACATGGCAGAAACAAAAATCACCTACAACCCATTACTGACACCAAAGGGACAACAATTAAGAACAGATTTCTCTCCTTGTTGTTCTATACTGAACTCGGGTGATAAAGACCTATCTAATCGCACCAAAATCCAAATTAGTGGGACGTTGTACAGAGTATGTTTTAAACGTTTGTAAAACTGACACTTCTACATAGTTTGTGGCTACCATTTTTGGGTATTAATTAACTAATACTCTTTAGCATGTAACACATTCAGTAATCCTCTACAATTAAATAATATACTATAGCCTACAGCAATCCTTTTCAAGGGCTGATCTACATTTCATCCACAATCAAAGCTGATAGACTCCTCATAAACACAAGCCTAATTTAGGATGAGTTAACTTTGCCTATCATAGCTCCACTGACATTTTCAAGGGATTGACATACAACACCGAAAAGTACCTAATATATGATTGACTAATCTGTTCGTATGCGCTAACTAGTTACGATTTCCGGATATAAAGAACGTTGATTTTAAATAGGTTCTTACACACCGGAGCCAAGGAATATCATCAACTGTTATTTATCAAACCTCCTTCCTCCTCCTTGTACCCTTACACAATAGTTCTTTTAGATGTAAAAGAAAACCTTTGAAAACTACAACACAAAAACGGAACTACAGCCCTAAATCTTCCCTTCCAACTCTATAGAAAACATGATTTCATAACCATTTCTTTTGGACTTCTAGATCAACCTTAAAGAGCATAAGGGTTAGAAAACCTACTTGGTGTGTAGTAAGAATAAACCTCCAATAGTAACAAACACCCTTCTCGTCAAAAAGATCGTCTTCCTCCTTCTACTTCCTTCACAGCAACTAGGATTCAAAAAAAGGTTCTTAGTGCAGCCGATTTCAGTTTTTTGAGAGAAGAGAAAATAAACCCTGAAACCCTAATATTTCCCTCATGCTATAAATACGATCGTTCCTAGTCAACGATATTTCCAAAACCACCGAGATTTCCTTCATAAAAATCGCACGGGGTTACTGCTAGTTTGAAAAACATGGACACCCTAGGGTACTACTAACTAGCATGCTTAAATAGGATAAGGGGATTTTACAATCTTCCCCCCTAAAAGAAAATGATTTCGCCCTCGAAATGAAGTTATACATACCGGATCGTCGAAGAGATCAGGATAACGTTTAAGCATGTCTTCCTCGCGCTCCCAGGTGACTTCTTTATCATTATGATGTTGCCACTGAACTTTAACCATTGGAATGGTCTTCCTTCGAAGAACATGCTCTCTACGATCGGAAATCTTATACGGTTTCTCTTCGTAAGACGCATCTTTCCGTAATTCCAAATCATGATAGTCTATCAACGAGTGCTGATCTGCGTCGCGCACATTCTTTCGTAGCATGGATACGTGAAACACATTATGAACTCCAGCTAATCTCTCCGGTAAAGCAATACGGTAAGCAACCTTTCCAACCCTTTCAATAATAGGGAACGGTCCAATGAAACGAGGAGCAAGCTTTCCCTTTTTACCAAAACGCAAGACACCCTTCATAGGTGACACTTTGAGAAGTACCAGGTCTCCCACCTCAAACTCCCTATCTTGACGTTTCCTGTCCGCATAATTTTTCTGCCTACTCTGTGCCGTACGTAGCCTTTCCCTAATTATGGAAATCTTTTCAGAGGATTCACGAATAATTTTTGTGCCTAAGAGCTTGGCAGCTCCAGCTTCCGCCCAACATGAGGGTGAACGACAGGGTCTTCCATACAATGCCTCAAACGGGGCCATGCCAATGCTAGAATGATAACTATTGTTATATGCAAACTCTACCAAGGGTAAGTGATTCTGCCAACTACCACCAAGATAAATAATGGTACATCTCAACATATCCTCAAGCACCTGATTCACACGCTCATGTCGCCCGTCGTCCCGAGGATGAAACTTCGTGCTAAAGTTCAATGAAGACCCCAAAGACGACTGAAAACTCTTCCAAAACCGCGATGTAAAAGATGAGTCTCTATCAGAAACAATCGATACTGGCACTCCATGAAGCTTGACTATCTCACTCATGTATAATTGAGCTAGTTTGTCACTAGTATCAGTCGTCTTGACTGGTAAGAAATGCGCTGACTTCGTCAATCTATCAACTACCACCCAAATCGCATCGTGACCCTTACTCGATCGTGGCAACCCAGTGATAAAATCCATGGATATGTTCTCCCACTTCCACTCAGGAATAGGTAAAGGTTGCAATTTGCCAGCTGGGTGTTGGTGTTCAATCTTAACTTGCTGACAAGTCAAACACTTTTGGACGTACTCAGTCACATCTCTCTTCATTCCTGTCCACCAGTACTGCCTCTTCAAATCCTTGTACATCTTGTTTCCACCAGGATGTATAGTGTACTTGCTTCGGTGCGCTTCGTCTAGAATAGCTCGCCTCAATTCTTGAACTTCGGGAACACATAACCTTCCACAGAATCTCAAGCCACCATCCTGGCCCACCACATAGTTCTCATCCGCTAAATCCCGAATTTTATTAAGTTGATTCTTACACCATTCATCATCAGTTTGAGCTTCCACTATCCTACTCAACAAGGAAGGTTTGATAACCATACTACCAAAGAACAAGTCTTGTCCTCCAATTGTACTCATGTCAAAGTTGAAACAGGCAACTTCTTCTAACATACTCCACTGTCGTACCATCATTAAAGCCACAATTCCCATTGGTTGCCGGCTTAAAGCATCGGCAACTACATTAGCTTTCCCGAGGTGATACTCCATTTTGAAGTTATAGTCTTTAATCAACTCCATCCACCTCCTCTGACGTAAATTCAGCTCCTTCTGAGAAAATAGGTACTTGAGACTCTTGTGGTCAGTAAAGAGCTCAAACCTTTCACCGTACAAGTAGTGTCTCCAAATCTTAAGCGCAAACACCTCAGCCTGCCAACTCGAGGTCATGTGTAGGATAGTTTCGCTCATGAGGTCTCAACTGCCGCGAAGCATACGAGATTACCCTATCACTCTGCATTAACACACATCCCAACCCCAAAATTGAAGCATCGGTGTAAATTACCTTCTTGACCCCACTCTCCGGGATGATCAGAACCGGCGCAGAAGTTAGTTTTCTCTTGAGTTCACAAAAAGCCTTCTCACACTCAGCAGTCCACTTGAAAGGTACATCCTTCTTCGTCAAATTTGTCAAAGGACCGGCAATAACCGAAAACCCCTTGATGAATCGACGATAATAACCTGCCAACCCTAAGAAACTACGGATTTCAGTCACTGTCTTTGGTTGCTTCCGATCTGTCACAAACTGAACCTTAAAAGGATCGACCGATATACCGGCTCCTGATACGACATGGCCTAGAAATTTAACCTCTTGCTTCCAGAACCCACACTTCTCAAACTTAGCATACAACTGGTGATTTTTCAAAGTCTGAAGCACTAGATGAAGATGTTTTGCGTGATCTTCAGGATTCTTAGAGTAAATTAGGATATCATCTATAAATACGATTACAAATTGATCCAAGAATTCCCGAAATACATGGTTCATCAAATCCATAAAAAATGCAGGTGCATTGGTCAACCCAAAAGGCATCACCAAAAACTCGAACGATCCATAACGGGTCACAAAAGCTGTTTTCGGAACATCAGCTTCACGAATTAACATCTGATGATACCCAGTCCTCAAATCGATCTTAGAAACCCAATTAACACCCTTCAACTGATCAAACAAATCATCAATCCTCGGTAGAGGGTATTTGTTCTTAATTGTAACCTCATTCAGCTTTCGGTAATCTATACACATCCTCAACGACTCATCTTTCTTCGCTACAAAAAAAAAACTGGTGCACCCCAAGGAGAACTACTTCGTCTGATGAATCCCTTCCTAAGTAATTCTTCAATTTGTTTTTTCAGCTCACTCAATTCTACTTGTGCCATTCGATAAGGAGCTTTGGCTATAGGTGAAGTACCAGGTTCCAACTCAATACAAAACTCCACCTCCCTGTGTGGCGGCAAGCCTGGTATGTCGCTGAAAACCTCTTGATATAATCTTACCACTTCTATGGATTCCAGTGGAATACTCTCCACCGAAGGACCCTCAAGCAAAGCACTACACAATTTAAGAGTCTTCTCTGAACTCCCCGACAAGTCAGACACAACAACATCACTTTCCTCCGGAATAGGAAAAGTGGCTGTCTTAGCATAGCAGTCTAACTTAGCATGATGGGCAGCAAGCCAATCCATGCCTAAGACAACATCATACACATCTAGATCCATGACAAAAAGATCTGAAGCAAACTCTATCGTGCCCATACGGATAATGCACGACCTACACATATGATCAATCGACGCTGAACCACCCATCGGTGCCACAACAACATAGAAACAACGCTCTAACACAACAGGTAAAGTTTTCACAAACATAGCAGATATAAAAGAATGAGTAGCTCCGGTATCCAACAATACTCTACCATGACGGGTGTGAATAAGGAAAGTACCTTCCAACATTACCACCGGTCCGTCACCATTATGAGGCAAGACAGCATTCAACCGAGGCTGAGGCCCTCGGCCCTGAGGCGGGTTCTGTCCTTGACGTCGCTCATACTCGGCAGGAGCTTTGCCCTTATTTGGACAATCACGAGCAGTGATAACAAGGTCCCTTAAATACATAACCCTCGGTTCTCATGGGCTGAGGTGACTTTCCTTCTTCTGTTCTTGGCTTCTTCCATCCCTGATTACCTTGGTGAAAATGACGTTTCTGTCCATTAGCATTCCCACCCTTATTATCCTTCTTCTCGGTGACCTTGGTGTCCACTCTACTAGCTTTCTTCTTCTTTGCCTCTTGAATCTTCAAGCAATGTGCCCTAGCACAATTCACAACCGTGGCATAAGTATTAAAACTAGGGTTCCCAATAATGTGTCGAGAAATCCCATTATGCAACCCACCCAAAAACCGATCGATCCTATCTGCTTCGGTAGGCATAAGATGAGCAGCGAAAATCGACAAACGATCAAATTCACACTCGTATTCGACCACTAATTGATTTTCCTTCTGCTCTAGTACCTCAAACTGCCTAATCATAGCTTGACGCTCGGCCGAAGGAAAAAAGTGTTCGAGGAACAACTCTTTGAATCTTGTCCAAGTAACCTCCATGGCATCAACTGTCCTTCCCATCGACTCCCACCATGTTGCTGCATTCCCCTCTAATAAGAAAGCGGCCATCCCCGCGCTTATAAGCCTCGGAACAATCAAACCGAGCTAGTATTCTATCCACTTTTGTGCACCACTGATGTGCTTCAGTTGCACCTCCCTTCCTTGTGAATGCAGGAGGTTTCATCTTCAGAAATTCTTGGTAATACTGAACCCAGGATTTCGTGTTTCTACCTACAATTGCAGGTCCATTCATTTCTGGGGGTGCCACATCTTCCGCACCTCCACGTCGACCAAGTCTCTGATCTAATGCCGCTGTGATCGCAGTATTCAACATTATCTGAATGTTCTCTAATGTTAAGGCGTTATGCCCACCCTCTCTTCCTTCGGTATGAACAGATCGTGAGCCACTTGTGGACCTAGTCCTACGAGATCGAGAGCTACTTGTGGACCTAGTCTCATCTTCACTACGAGACCCACTACCAACAATGCGTGAGTTACTTTCTGCCACAGAATCCTCAGCAAAAACCTCACCCCTTCGGCCACGACCTCTACCACGACCACGACCTTCAGTATTACGTCTACCACGACCATCCATCCTCTAAGAATGGAGAGAAAACAAGAAATTATCAACACATAATCACACAAGGAAAACAATCAAAGTGCTCCTAAAAATCGTGCCTAACGTGATCAAACAAGACCCTACACCCGCTCCCAAGGATTTATGTTACCAGGGCTCTGATACCACTTTGTAACATCCCCACTTTGAATTCTAGGTCGGCCGCCCTAATATCCAAAGTGTGGCATACTCATGGATCACTTTACACACTCAAACCGTCAAGCCAACAAATGGAGATCGGGAAATTGTATGGAGCACATTGACAACTATCCATAATAAATGAATTTATTTAATAAAACCGATAAAAGTTGTAAGGTTTCATAAGAATCTTTAAAACAAAATTTATCATCGACACGTTGTGTCGGTCTCGATTAAATACTAATAATTTATTCAAATGAAAGGAAAGTCTAGTCTCAAAAGAAAATAATAAAATGACTAATTAAACACCTTAAGATAAAGTTGAAATAGCTTTTCGAATCGAAATGCAATCTACAAGCTATGCTGCTCCACGATCACCGTTTCCTGAAAAAATAGTAAGTTGGGTCAGACCCCAACTAAAAGTAGGCTTTCACACCCTTATATCCTTTTCCGGATAATCTAACAAGTTCTAAGATATACATAAACATTTACTAGGAGCAAAAACATTTTTATAAGGCAGACGAGTTTAAAAAACTGGCAAGGAAAGACAGCAATTTGGCTCATAAAGTAAACTAACGAGAATTAAGTCTGAAATGGTAAAAACAGGCCATTAGGTGATAAAACAGTTAAATGATAAAAACAGGTTCATGAAAGTTTACCCATTTCCCTGATCCTATACTACCTTTCTGACTGCCCCCTCTAAACTCATAGTCTCACCGTAAGAAGGAGAATAGGCCCTTCCGTAGTCCACCAGTTCTCCTACCGTGCGACGGAGAACATGATGTTGTCGAACCCATTCAAAGATAATAGATCCATATCTTTTATTAGGCGACCCCTCGGTCATCGCCTTATTAACCTATGGGTATCGAGCCAACTACGGGCCGTACAACGAATAACACTTTTCATCTTCGCATAGCATTATTGTGTCGTCTGCACTCGTACACAAGGAATTCGCAGAAACATGGCAGAAACAAATATCACCTACAACCCATTACTGACACCAAAGGGACAACAATTAAGAACAGATTTCTCTCCTTGTTCTTCTATACTGAACTCGGGTGATAAGGACCTATCTAATCGCACCAAAATCCAAATTAGTGGGACGTTGTACAGAGTATGTTTTATACGTTTGTAAAACTGACACTTCTACATAGTTTGTGGCTACCATTTTTGGGTATTAATTAACTAATACTCTTTAGCATGTAACACATTCAGTAATCCTCTACAATTAAATAATATACTATAGCCTACAGCAATCCTTTTCAAGGGCTGATCTACATTTCATCCACAATCAAAGCTGATAGACTCCTCATAAACACAAGACTAATTTAGGATGAGTTAACTTTGCCTATCATAGCTCCACTGACATTTTCAAGGGATTGACATACAACACCGAAAAGTACCTAATATATGATTGACTAATCTGTTCGTATGCGCTAACTAGTTACGATTTCCGGATATAAAGAACGTTGATTTTAAATAGGTTCTTACACACCAGAGCCAAGGAATATCATCAACTGTTATTTATCAAACCTCCTTCCTCCTCCTTGTACCCTTACACAATAGTTCTTTTAGATGTAAAAGAAAACCTTTGAAAACTACAACACAAAAAACGGAACTACAGCCCTAAATCTTCCCTTCCAACTCTATAGAAAACATGATTTCATAACCATTTCTTTTGGACTTCTAGATCAACCTTAAAGAGCATAAGGGTTAGAAAACCTACTTGGTGTGTAGTAAGAATAAACCTCCAATAGTAACAGCACCCTTCTCGTCAAAAAGATCGTCTTCCTCCTTCTACTTCCTTCACAGCAACTAGGATTCAAAAAAAGGTTCTTAGTGCAGCCGATTTCAGTTTTTTGAGAGAAGAGAAAATAAACCCTGAAACCCTAATATTTCCCTCATGCTATAAATACGATCGTTCCTAGTCAACGATATTTCCAAAACCACCGAGATTTCCTTCATAAAAATTGCACGGGGTTACTGCTAGTTTGAAAAACATGGACACCCCAGGGTACTACTAACTAGCATGCTTAAATAGGATAAGGGGATTTTACATAAATTTACCCCAGGTGGTTGTCAGGTTCGGCTAACTCGATTAGATTACTTTTAAGCCGAACTTATCTCTGTAAACACTTCGAAAATCTTGATTTTAAGGCTCCAGGTTCGGCTAACTCGTGATGATGAGTTATCACCGAACTTATCTCTGTACACTCAAGTTTTTAGATTTTATTTTGGCCATAACTTCTTCGTCCGATGTGGAATGGCCTCATTCTTTTTTGCGTTGTTTTCGTCTTTTCGTTCTCTTGACGATGACGCTAATATCTCATTGATTTGAATGAGTTTAATTTTGACCTTAATGTTCTCCATTGGTAGACTTCACTATCGTTTGGGGTTAGGTTCGGCTCATTCGAAATACTATTTGAAAGCCGATCTTTAAAGTTCGGCTCATTCGTGTTTGAATTGAAAAGCCGAACTACTTGTCATATATGCGTTCGGCTTATTGGGGACTAAAATTACAAGCCGAACTGTTCTTATTTATCAAGGTTTAAGCATACAAATTATCTCATAGAACCTAACTCATCGTTGCAATAGAACTACATAAAAAAATCAAAACTTTTGGTGAATTCAAGCTACAAAACGGACATTAAACAACGTCTACAACCATACATATGTATTATTAGCATTGGGTTCCTCATCCATGTACTCATCTTCGGGATTTGGCTCCAAAAAGTCATCATCTTGAGCTTGAGAAAAAGTTTGAGTTTGAAATTGAGTTTGGGTAAAATTATTTTCATAATCCAACAAATAAGCCATCTCAGGATCTCCATCGTAATTGATATGTTAGCTTTACGTGATGAAGATTCACCTTCCTCAGTCGAATTTGTATCACACATCTCTCAATAATCACAAAGATCACAAAGAAAAAAAAAAATTCCTCCTTCCCTTCTTCTTTCCTCCTTCTTCTTTGTCTAAAATAAGTCACTAATTATCTTTAAAAAGATAATTATTATCCTAAATTAACACTAAACTAACTACAATCATTAACAACTAATTAATCAAATTAACACTAATTTAACACTAATCTCAGAAGGGTATTTTCGCATTTTTGAAAAGAGGGGGATAAGGGCCACCCTAAAAATACTATTAGCACCCTTTTTTGTCTTATTCCGTATGCCCCCAAATTTTTGTGTATGCCCCAAATTAGGGTTCTTTTTCTTTGAAGGATCAAAAACAAAACAAAACAAAAAAAAAACTTGGACGAAGCCTCATGTCATTAATCATGAGAGAATTTTGGAGACTAGTTATTATGTGAGGCTTGTGTGGTGTTTTATAAATGATGAGATTCTTTTTACATTCCCGATTTCTGTGATCTATTTTATATATGACCCGAACCATGGAAGTGTTGGAGAAACAAAACTAAAGTACAAGTAGAGGTGAGAGTTAATTTAAAACCTTAGCTTCTTAGTTTCATTACAGTGTGGATTGTACATCGGAGGAAATGGACAAGTAGAGCTACCGATAGAAGATGGAGAGGAAGAGGAAGATGAAGAAAGAGGAACTGAAAGACGATTAAGGCTAAGAACATAAACAGGTGAGTTTATTGTTACTAGTCCTTGTTAAAGCGGAAGATTCAAAAATCACTCTTTGGCATTTTTTTTTTTTTCCGTCCTGCCCCTGGCAGCGTAGCCACCGGCTTACTCCCCACCGAGCAAACTCGGCCCCCTGAACCCCGTAGTAAAGTTAGTATAATTACACGAGTACTCCAATATTTGAGTGGAGACTCGAACTCCTGACCTCCTCCTTGAGAGTCAGGCTCCTGGCCAACTGAGCTAACCCCAGGTGGTTCACTCTTTGGCAGTTGTATCTGGTCGTTTGGGCTCAAGTTTCAGCTGCCAGTGTTATAAACATGGAGACAAGTTACAACATGGACAGGTTTATGAACACCAGTTGATACATGTTTTTGGGCATACCAAAAAATTACCGGGCATACTCAAGGTTCGGCTCACAACTTTTTTTTTTACCTAGGTTTGCATGGTTCGGCTGATAACTTTTAAGCCGAACTTAGCCAAAATGTATGCCCGGTAATTTTTTGATATGCCCAAAAACGGCTTTCCACTAGTTACCAGTTGGGAAAAGGGATAAAAAGCCCATTGACTTATTGTATTGGCCTAGTAAAGCAGATACGTCTGTTTTGAGATGTCAAAATCAATAAAAGATACTCATGAAAAGACTATTACTTTACCCTCATATTTTAAATTTGAATCATACAGAGACAAACAAAAGTTACTGATCAAGATTCAGGCGCCGTATCTTGCAAACAAGATGTGCAGTAGGAGGATCCAGATGGGATTCCGAGTCTATTGATTTAACGAGATCACGGAGTTCATCTCTTGGAGTTGAAAGACAGGTGTGGAATGTAGCAAGGAGCGGAGGAATTGGCATGGATAGAGCTGCTAACACATTACTCAAGTATTCTATATCGACTGACAGTTGTTGGGCACCCCGGTCAGTTATAAACTGAATTCCACGTAATTGCTCCATGTAAAGAGCTGTTGCTCCCTCTGCAACCTATTAAATTCATACAGTGAAGTGAAACGTTGAGTACTCTTAGCCCTATTTCCAGCCATATGTAGCATTGAAGACTATACTAGTCTTCAATATAATAATAAAAAAAGAAATATCTCGAGAAAAAAGTATCAAGAGAAGCAGAAAACTATTCTAGCCAGCATAAACACCACAATGCAACACACAAACAACACAAATGATCTAATCCTCCTGAGGACACCCTCACATGTATGAATTCAGATATTAATTTCAGTTTTTTTGAAACTGGAAGACCAGATTCTGATACAACAAATTGGCATACGAATGAGTTAAATTCTGAATCTGATGCACAGTAGTGATGTTTTCAAAGCGATCGATTATATTATCAACACTAATGTTTCTGGTTTTGTGATTATTATGTAAGTACTCTACCCTTTGTTTTTTAAGGTTCAACCAAATTGCTAGATTTGGCACTTCAAATGTGTTTTACTTACGGGCGCAGACGTGGATGGATTTTAAACACATCGCAAACTTTTGGTTTATATATCCACACTAATGTTTCTAGTTTCGCCAACCCTTATTTATCTCTAATTTGGTGTCTTAAGGGTTAAAACAATCTGGGTTTTGGCTAATAGTCAATTACTAGAGATGGCAGTTCTAATGGGTTTTGCTTACGGGCCCAGACGTGAATGGATTTTAAACACATTGCAAACTTTTGGTCTAGAAGAAAATAAATTGGAAACCATAATAATTACCTTGAACATCCATTCTGTAGCAAAGAACTGGGCTTCGTCCGTGTTTCCATCGCTAGAAATGCCCTCAGCAAGTGGCTCCAACTGTTGAGGCAAAGTAAGCAGATATTCACCAACTCTGGTCACGTATGATTGGGGATAGGCACTGAAACTTGGAAGATTAAAAGCACTCTGCTCCTCAACTGCAGACCAGATAGGCAAACGAGCCACGTCGCTAAGCCTTTGCCGTACTTTAGATATGAGAACATCATAGACAAGTTCGTTTACTGTGTCAGCAAATGCTGTTACCCTTTGAGACGCAAGTGGAAGCGCATGAAACCGAGGATCTTTCGACTGCATAATATAGGAAAAAAACAAAAAGGTCACATATACGACTATAAACTTTAAAAGAAAGCAAATAGGTAAGCAGAGAGACATGTGCAGATACAAAGTTACTAGGAATTAAGTATCTAAACTTTTGCTGGTTAAATGCTGGTATCCACTGAACAGATGGCCATACGAAACTTCTTGGATTAGATCTCGAACCTTGAACTTACGACTGTTTTCGAGGTTCATGGTCTCTTAGTTGGAGTGTTTCTCCAAGTTTGATGGTCAAGCTAATTGGTTTGACAAGGCTCAAAAGTTAAATGACAGTTTTAACACTTCGATCTAATATATTTCTCAAGATCACAAAATCAAGATGCTGATGCTATGCTGCCCCTATTTGGCACAAGAAAATTATGGAGAGGGCTTTGACAGAGACCGTTAACAGTACACGACCAATAACCCATATCAGGAAGACAGGAATATATAGTAGTTATTATATCGAGAGAATAAGACTCTCACTCAACGAAATACAAGGATAAAAGAAAATAATTCAAATATACCTGATCTAAGAGGCCAAAAAGTCTCCTAGCTTTCTCGGGATCGTCAATCAGACGGAGGGCTGCAACATCCAAGGATGCCCTTCCAGCCAAAGACGACTCCCCGTTTCCATCATCGGTGCCCACATGTGATTGGTTCAAATCCAAACTAGAGCCGAACACTGAAAGAGATAAACTAGTGCTCAGACGGGCAAGAGTAGATCTCAAGGAAGCTTCAAACACTGAAGACCTGCTTGTTAGACAATCCGCAACTGTAAGAATCTGCAATGCTCCCTGGACAATAGACCACTCTTCTTCTTCTGAGCTAGACTCTGATCTGCGCGCATTATGTGCTCCATCCCTTCTGTCTGAACCCATTTCTTTCTTTGAACCGGTGGCATCAGCAGTGAAGTCCACTCCACATACAGTTCTTAATGATTTCAAGGTTTCTTGAAGAATAGAAATAAACTGCAGCATTATATCGTCAATTGCCAAAATAAGTTCCCCTGCCTCGGAACCTCCAGTAAAATTGATGCATCTCTCCACAGCTGCTTCAAGAAGAACAATAACTTGTGGAATAGATTCTTCCATTCTTCGAACTGTTTCACTTAGTTCAATGCCCTGACCCCCGACACCACGAGCAACGGCTCCCCTAAGATCCAGTCCAGCAATCTCAGAAGATAGGATGGCACGTTCTATCTGCCCATATCTAGGAAGCAAAGTTTCCTCGTTAGGTTTTATAATAGGAAAATCAAGATTTTTCTTTTTGGACAACAGAGGGAAAAGAAGACTAGATAGTTCACGTGAGAAAATTAACTGCTTGACGTGAAAAATGGTATGAAATTGATGGAAAGTTAATTTATGATGCACAGACTTGCTTTGTCAAGGTGTGTGTCGGAAGAAGTCAATACAGTGAGTAGTGGTGGAAACAATACAACTAAGATTATAGTGATATTACTAGCCTCACCTCTGTTTAAAGGATTCGTAAGTGGAATATATTGCCTTCAGTGTGTCCAATAAAACCTGAAGAGCAGAATCCGAAAACAAGTGTTGAATATTCCTTGCAAACGCACTTGTCATGTTGTGCAACTCAATCA
The DNA here is from genome assembly GCA_023531295.1 of Papaver armeniacum. NCBI lineage: Eukaryota > Viridiplantae > Streptophyta > Magnoliopsida > Ranunculales > Papaveraceae > Papaver > Papaver armeniacum. The sequence goes on from JAJJWW010002284.1 coordinate 237,589, forward strand.
ATGCCTCGAGATGCTTGGTCTGAATCTTACTACCTTTAGGCATATCCCCAGATAAGATATCAAGGACACCTAAAATTTTGCAGATTAAACATCAAAATCCCATATTATGATGGATCACCATCATTTTCAGTGCAAATATGAAAATAACCTCTTGAAATAAAACCACCAAAACTGCAGTGATATTAAATTGGTAAATTTAGAACTACACTAAGTAGCGGGTACAGGTTACGAGTCCCTAATGTAGGGAGCATAGATACAACCATAATATGCAAAATAATCACTGGGAGAAGTTTGCAGAGAATAGCCTTGATGATATACTTATGGAGGTTAAAGACCCGTTCTGTAAACCATGGGTAGGCTCATTTATATTAAATAATACATCAGATAAAGTTGCAGACGCTACCTTTGGCCAGTGCTCTTGTTTCAGCAACAACTTCTCCGGTAGCAAGGTTGATTCGAGAAACAAATTTGCCACCCAAAACAGTCATAACCTCAATCAATAGCTTTGGAACAAGGTTCTTATAATCTTCAGGAAAAGCAACCATACACCTGCAGGTATAAAGTGCTTAGTTCTTGAGAAGAAAAATAAAAAGCTTTCTAATGTTTGAATTCTCAAAGTAGGAGAGATAATTAGTCTGTTTTCTCTTTCATTTTTCTTATTTACATAAGCCTTAAAAAAAGTAGGACTATACAAAATGTAAAGATGACGATGATAAATCATACCATTTCCACTCTTGTTCAAGATAGAGTAGTATTTCATCATAGAAACTTGGCAGCCAACTGTAGAATGAAACAGACGAAGACTCTGAAATGCTTGCTAGTCTTTCTCCTTCATGCTTGTTAACTCGTTGCCTGGATTCAAAGTCTTCCCAAAGCTTCTTTATAGGTTTTAGGTGAATCTTTGTGTAGTTCATTTCTAATGACTTGAACCTCCCAATTCGTATGAGAATTTGCCTCAAATCTTGAACAGCGTCAACCTAGACAGCAAAAATAGGATGCAACTTAGATATATCCAACCAAACAAAATTTGATATTGTTAACAATTGTAGTACAACAGGTAATCAGTTGCTAGTCAATATATCGATAGGGATAAACAACCTTCCGGTTAGCTATAGCATCTGATAGACGAGGCTGAACCATTTCATCTAGTCTATCCTCCAAGACTTCTAGCTGCTTTCTAACATTAGCAAACTCTGCAACCTGAAAAAACAAACATACCAAGGGTCAAAAAGAATTGAACGCCATAAAATACATCAGATGTAAGAGCACAAGTCTAGATGGTGGAACATCAAGAACAAACTCAAAAGAATGGATTACCTCACCAACAGCAGACAAGCAGTGCCTCATGTTCGCTAAGGTATCTGCAGCACGTGGAAGATCTCCACTAGCAAAAACATCTTCCACGCTAGCACTTAACTGAGTCAACCCGGCAGCATCCTATAGTTGAACCTAAAATTAGATACATTGACAAAATAGGAATTTAACCAAAGCCACATAATAAATCCCGTGGATCCTGCACCTGCAATGTCTCATATGCTGCCTCCATCCGTTGCTTGACTGTGTCAACTTTAGCCAGGGCTGTAATAGACTCAGCCGAGGAACCTTCTGCCTGCATTAAAAGTAGAAAGGTGCTGAAATATATATTTGGCGTTCGCAGAATATCATTCAGACATTAAGCAGGAAGCACATGTAAGCTGAGAATTTAAAAACCGACCAGAATTGAATACATTTCAACAAAAATGGAAAGAAAATTTATCTACCGTTGTCTGGCTAAATACATATCAAAACATGCTGATCTCCCATCCTATTGCACCCCCGCCCATTTGTTATTACCGAGAATCCTTTTAGCCTAATTTAATTTTCAATAACAGTGTTAAATGACTGCATTGTGATGAGAAGAGCATCCAAAGCTCAATGTGAGTATACATCAATAGCTGAAAGTTGAAACTCCTGTCACAATGAGTTGTCTAAATTGTTGTGAATAGGGTAAACCACTCGCTAGGCAATCACCTCCCTCGTTATCTTGTGCATCCATGCACAAGATAAGAGCCAATGATTAGATAACTTTTTCACAGGAGAAAGTAAACAATAATAAAGTAATACGAAAAGTTTACCAAATCATTGGATCTTATTTTGTGCATGGATGCACAAGATTAAAAAAAAAATCCATCCAATTTAAGCTAGCGATACTTATTGTGGATTGCCGTATCCTCTACCCCACTGTTTCCAATGTCCCGTGTGACTTTGGTATAACATTACCCTAATGTTCCCAATGTCCTATACACATTCCAGTTTAACATTTCATTCGAGAATTACAATTTACAATTATCTCATGCAACAACAGTACACAAATCTACCTATGTGTAAATAGCTGTGACAATCTACATTTCTACCACACAATCTACAGTGATAATTAAAATTCTACAATTAACTGTTTTGAAAAATACCTTTTTGAGCTTTTGGATGATCCCAGAAACAGATGTACGAAGAGAAACAGAATCATCACGAAGTCGAATAACATCCCGGCTAGCACGGGGAACACGGAGAAGAGCAGCACCACTCTGTTCCTCGAGAGAAGCAGATATCTCTTCAGACATCATTTGAAGTTTCATCTCCAGATCTGCCAAGTGTTTCTCCAGCAATACCATTGAGCTCTCTTTGTTATCTTCTTTATTTTCTTCATGACTTCGAGAATACTGACTCGTGACTGTGTTGATCCATTTCTTTGCGTCGAATTTATCCTCATCTGAGAATGCCCCCAGATCTATCATTCTTGTTACCAGATTGGTTTATCCCTGTTTCCATAGAGCTTTTCATTACTTTTTGCATATATAGATAGGTAAGGCAAAATAATATCTATTTTCTTCGTTTGGCTAATTATAGGTGCGTTTTTACTTCCTAGTTACTATTTGTTAGATTATGCATAAAGTCAACTCAGTATACACACTAACTAATGAGATGGATATAATTACTTTACAGTTTACACCCACACAACCTCTTGAGTAAGCATTTACATGTTCAATGTTACTGGTTAAACATCAAAGACATTCTTTCTACAAAGAGAGGGAAGCCAAGATCTTAATTATATTCCTCGAAATTTAATTCAAGATACTAAGTCGAACTGTGAAACTAAAATGACAAAGGATGACATTGTTTAATGGAGTTGCGAGAATTATGACAAAAACACCACCATAAGTCAAACTAGTGATGTGTGCAAGTTTAGATGCAATGCTTAAACTAGTGCCAGAAGTAAGATAAGACCACATACAAAAAGAAGATAAGAAAACCCTACCTGTATTTCAGCAATGGTCCAAGAGTATCATAAACCAATGCCTAAAACTTCTTGTTGTCCTACGAAAACCACATCAGAATCTGAAAGCAAACAAACACCATTAGTGACACAGATCATTAGAACTATAAATTGAGTAAAATCTGTGAGTTTTTTCTCAGCGACAGAAAAATGCAAGCAAAAGGCCAAGTTTCCGTACTCTGATTACATTGTGAGCAACATGCTACTCTTAAATGCGAAAATCCTAGTAAATAATCATATTTCCGTACTTTAATCAAAGATGCGAGCAACATACTACTCAATTACAATTTACAGAAATGCAAACAAAAACCCGTAATTGAAAATGTGAGCAATGTCCTACTCCCAAATACAGAAATGCAAATGGAAACTCGCATTTCCTTACTGCAATCAAAGATGTGAGGAATGTCTACTCTTAAACACTGAAATCCAACAATCAAAATTACGAGCAATGCGAAAATGCAAACAAAAACTCATATTTCCATACTCTAATCATAGATGTGAACAATGTACTAGTCTTAAATACAGAAACCCAAACAAAAACTCGCATTTCTATATCTAATTGAAGATGCGAGCAATGTCCAACTACTAAATACTGAAACACAAAGACAAAATATCCATACTACTAGAACTAAACAAAATATCTCAAGAACAACATGTCAAGTAAACTAGGGTTTGAATTGAAACTACTGAATTCAACAAAAATTACAATCAGATCAGTGTATTTTCCTCAAAAAAAGGACAAATTCACAAGTCCTGAAATGTAATTACATTGAAATTGAATTAGAAACAGTGATGATTAAGATCTTGAACACTAAATTCACAAGTTCTGGAACGATGATTCAAATCTATGTCAACAACAAATTAAGAGAAATCAAGCTAACGGAAGAAAAAAGATGATTTACATAGTGAATTATTACCTCTAAGAAATCACAATGGATCGATTATGAACCCTAAACAGTTCTCAGGAAGAGATTTTTGATTATTTTACTGGTAAAATTGAAGCAGAGAGAGGGAGAATTTGAGATCTTACTTTTCTTGTTCGTCTTCGTTGGGGAGTGACGAAGAGGAGAGATCTCGATTCGTTCGGGAAATGGGTGGGACTTAAGACCTCTTAATGGGTCTTTTACGATTACTTAAGTCCCGGCCCACCTGATAATGTGAGTTCTGTATCCTGTAAGTCTGTAACGGTTCTAAACAAAGGTTTATTTCTATGCACAATGTTTAAAAGAGAAAAATATCGTCTGGTCCTTTTTTATCGGAGACCACGACAGTTTGGTCCAGCGGGAAAAAATGTTTCATGTTTGGTCCATAATTATTTGAAAATATTTAAATGGATACAAATACCCTTCTACACTATTTTTTTTTTTTGATGAGGAATACCCTTCTCTAAATCCTACTATTTCATTAAAATTTTATTCTACAATTCATTATTTTCTAGTTACCATTTTCGTATACTATTCCAAAATTACACAAAGGAGTTTTTAGTTGGAAGCCGAGCAACAAGCTGGGCACCAACTCCTTTTTGAATAGCTACACCCAATCTGTGGAAAATAAAACTACCAAGACCCCCTACCAACATCGTTACTAGCTAAACAATTTTTAAGACGCTTGAAAAAACAAACAAAATCTTCTTGAGCTCTCCTAACGTAGTGAAAGCCAAAACACCTAAACCAAGGCCGTGCGAATCGCACTCATTCAAATACTTATTACGCTTACGCGAGATAGCTCTTGAAATAGCCTGGCCTGGGACAAAACCACGAACTCCGTCACCAGTAAAGGGTGAAACGCCTGTAATATCCATACACACATCCCTACCATTTTCCCAGTTGAGCACTAGGATATCAGCTGGACGAAGATCCTTGTTATTTTCTATGAACTTTATTACATTTCATTAAATTTTACAAAAATTTCGTTATTACAAAAAATCAGAGTCCATTCTTTCAAATGAACTCCCAATAAAACCTATATGAAAACCGAGTTCATTCATTCAAATGAACTCCTAATAAAACCTATATGAAAACCGAGTTCAGTATTTCAAATGAACTCCTAATAAAAACCTATATGAAAATCGAGTTCATTCTTCCAAATGAACTCCTAGTAAAACCTATATAAAAGAAAACAGAGTTCATTTTTCAAAATGAAAACACAACAAAAATTCGTAAAAACAAAAGAGTTCATTCGTAAAAATAAACTGCAGCAACATCATCTTCATCTTCTTCGTCGTCTTCAACAGCAGCAGCAAAACATCATCGTCTTCAACAACAACAGATCTTCATCTTTAACACGAGCAACAAATATCAAAAACAAGATCTTCAACGTCAAAATCAAAATCATCAACATCAAAATCAAAATCATCGTCATCTTTAACACATAAATATATCGTCGTGTTCATCATCATCTTCAATCGCAGCAACATCAAAACAAAGAAGAAAAACGAAAAATCTTCGTCGTAAATCGTCGCAAAAAATCTTGTTCATCATCTTTATCATCTCTGCAAATAGTCTTCATCATCTCTGCAAAATCAAAACCCTATAACTCACACAAATCTTCATCTTTTATGCAACAGCAGAAGAAGGGAAAAAAAAGGAGAGAGAAACTAGATCTGAAAATATGGAGGTGAGAGAAAGTAAATCTGAAAATGATTTTTTCTCTCTTAATAATTGAGTATATATGTCTAGGGTGACGTCATGGATGATGTAATGGTCCCAAAAGGGTATTTCTGCCACTACTAGATGAGAATTACATCATCCATGACGTCACCCTATGACCAAACCATGATTTTTAGGACCAAATAGTAATATATTTTTCCAAAAAGGACCACACACACACATGACCGAGTCAACTGGACTAGACTTTCTCTAATATATTATTTTCAGGACTAAATGGTACTTCCTACATGTTAAAAATCCTATTTGGTGTACAAGGTGGCACGGCGCATCAGTTTTGCAACTATGGAAAATAACTGAGCGACAGTGTTTTTGTGGACAAAAATTAGCTATACCGCTGGAGATATTATGAATATCGCAGGCGTTGTAATCCCCGTCGCACATGTGCATTATCCCACCCCACCCCACCCCCCCACCCCGTGTAACGACCTTCAAGCTCGTCAACGCGATTGGACCAGTCATGAGACGACTATGCCGCTATTGACTCGATTAATTAGACATAAACGTTAATTAATAGAAATTAATCTAACAACTATTTAGATACGAAACTAGTATTACTAGATAGATCTCGAAAAGTACTGTGAAATGGTCAATAGGCTAAATTGAAAAAGTGAAAGTATCTCTCGAACGTGTCAGTCGGATATCATACGAAGAAGATTTCATCAGAATAGTCGAAAGGCAAAATAGTCGTTGTCAAACCGACCTGGCTGCCCTTATACAAAGCGGGTGCCTTAATAATTTCGTTGGCCTTATCTTCACCAAACGTGTCGAGAGGAACTCATTTTTCTCTTTTCTTCTTCTTCCCTGTTTCTTCTCTTTTTCTCTGTTGATCTCAGTTCAGAAGAACTGAGTTATTTTGTGTGAGTTTTTCATAGAAAAATAGGTAGTGTGATTTATCGAGGGTTTTGGGTTTGATTTCGAGTTCTAAGGTGAATCAATGGGTTAATTGGATTGTTGACAAATGAAGATTATGAGGGTTGGTGTTTAATTGAGGTTTTGAAGTTGTTCTTATGAAGAATCACAGAACCAGGTAAATTAGGGTTTCTTTATTAAACTCTGTTTTGTGTGAAATTGATGTGTTGTTTGTTCAGTTAGTAATGGGTTTGTTCTTAATTGAATCATAGATGGATGTATTAGGTTGAATTTCAGTTTCTTTAGGTAGTTGAATTTGGAATTAGGGTTCATTCTAAATTAGGGTTAGTTATTATGGATTTTGGGGTATGTGGTGATTGAATTGGATTCACGTGATTGGGGTTATGTGATTTAACTTCTGTAAATTATGGTTGGTTGGTTAATGACAGATGAAATGGTTCTGGTGAAGGTGGTGGAGGCAGAGAGGAGCTGGAAGTGATGAAAAGATTTTTGTATGATGGCATGAACTTGAATTACAAGTCATTGGTGGTTAGCTGAAGAAATGAAGAACTGGTGATGATATATATTTAAATTGAAGTAGAAATTGGTGGATATGAATGGATGGTTTGGTTGAAAAAAAATTGCAGATTAAGGATTTTGTTTGTAATGATGATAGTGAAGTTACAGATGAATTGGAATTGTTGCTGTGGTTATTAGAATTGATGCCAACTAGTGAATATTACAGCTAGAGTTAGTCAATGTTAAATGGGTATAAATGGTGATGAAATTGAATGGATTGATGTATAGGAAGTGTAGAGACTGATGAGGTTTATCTATGTTGGTGGCCTTGGAATGTTGGAGGAAAATGTGATTGATGAAGAGAAATGAACTGTTCGTGTTGGTATACTCAGGTTCTGGTGTTGCGGGAGCTGTAACTGTGATTAGTGGGCTGATGATAGACACATTTTTTTTTGTCTGAATTGTCCTCAGTGCTGGTATTGTTGGAACTCGATTTTTGTACTAATATTGTGTTTTTATGTATTTTTAGGTATTTTTGGAAAATTCGGCTCGAAAAGTTGCTCGGAACACCCCCGGAGGACATTTGATATTCGGACTCCCACTTTGGATAAGGGGTAACCCAATTACTAAGGGGCACCCAATTGATATTCGCACCCCATTTTGTTGGATAAGGGGTGACCTTCTTCTCCATTTCAAAAACGAAAATTGGCGGGAAAACTAGTTTTTCACTGGCAGAACTAGGGTTGCAATTTTGGGAGGGATTAAAGGAGACTAAAGGGCTGAAATTAAATGGGTTTGTTCTAATTGACCTAACATGGCTGGTATGGGTCTTCTTTTCGGTTAGAATTGGCTGGAATGTCGAGATAAAGCAAAACAGGGGAGCACGGACGGGAGGAGAGATACTCGGGATTTCAGCGTGGTTAAACGAGTTCTGCTCGTGTTGGATAGATATTTGTCTCTGAATAAGAGTGGAGGGATCAAATAAGGAAGACTCGACAGCTGCAGACGCGTGAAGAATCAACAAAAGGAAATTATCCCGTGAAAAATATTTATTATTAATACGGAGATATTTTGGAATTATGAGGAAATATTCTCGTCACTATTGAGTATAAAAAGGTTCTTAGGGTAGCAGAGAGAGATACGGAGAGTTTTGGAGAAATTAGAACGCTACAGAGCCAAGAAAAATCGAGTTGCAGAATTATTCTCTGCTGCTGCTGCTGCACCAAGAACACGAAGAACGGACCACCAGAGGCATTCGTTCTTCTACAGTGTCTACGACACTTAGCCGAGGGTCGTAATACGGAAGGGGGCAGACTTAAAAGAAGTAACGGTTTTATCATTCCTTGTAATAGTGTTTGCAACACTTATAATCGTTGCAAACACTTGATTTTCATCATTTTCTCCATTTCATCATTTGTACACCTCCTTTGAGCAATAAAAATGATTTTTTGAGCGTGTTTCCAACATGATGAGCGGCTAATTCTCCCACAACCAAGGCAATGAGGAAGCTATTTACGCATGAATAATTGGTAACTATTTTATTTTCTCTAATTTATAATTAATAATTCACTCAATCACTGCTTTTGCAGAGTTTTAATTGTTTGAAAAAATTCTTTTCATTAGTTGTGATTCAATTAGATAGGTTATGCTTTGTATTAAGATAATCTATGCTTAGGGATACAAATAATTTTTGAGAATTTGTCTGATTATTTGTGAATTAAGAAACAAGGGATTTAAAAAAAATAATAATTAGAGTTTTGGGTTACTTACCGTAATTCATTCATGTGTAATAGTGGAATCAGTGTCTTGGTTATTTTCTCATATCTTGAATCAATTTTGTGTTAAGTTTTCTTTATTATTAATTCCTATAAGTCTAAAATCTTTTGCTTTCACAAGTCTCAACGAATCTTATTACTACAACATTATTGAGTCACATCAGCTGAGTATGATCTCAACTGTAGTTGCAAGTGTTATGAATGAGGTTGTGGTGTTGTTATTGAACTGGCAGAAGACTCGGAATAATGTACGAACACTGATTTGTCGTCTTGATCGTATTTGAAGTTGAGTTGGGTGGTGTATAGGAATTAGAATTAGAAATGGTGATTATAGTACTTGAACTAAATCAATGAAGTGATGTTTTTCTTTTGTATTTTTGTTAAGAGTGTTAGAATTGCTCTTGATCTTGATATATGTTGTTTTGCATCAATTTAGTCTTGGAAGGTTAAGTATTGCACCTTGTTTGTGCATTGGTATTCTTTGGCCTGAGCAATGGCTCTGGCATGTGCATAGGCTTTGGCCTTGAGATTTTAAGCTCAGTCAGAACCTCACTGACCTGGATTACCCTGACTCAGATATCTGAATGAGTTGAATCATTTTGACTCACCGAGTTCCCTATCTTGACCCGAGTTGACTCACTTGACCGATTTGGACTTGACCTATTGACTTTGACCTTGGACGTGGACTGTTAGTTGATCCTATTGACCGTTATTGACCACCAGTTAACCCAGTTGGACCAGGCCTTAGAGTATTGGGCCGGGTTATTATACTTGGGCTTAGGCCTAGCTTTCTTAGTTTGATACTTTGGACCCTTATGGTACGATTTGACCTTTAGTTCCTTCTACAAAGATGTAGATATTCATAAGACATACTTAATGGACTTTAGAATCAACCTAATTTAATTAGTAAACCTTTAGATGTGCTAAAGATAAATAATGAAGAAGTGTAGAACAATAAATAGGCTTAGAACCATTAGATAGTTCAGTTAATCTATAACTAAAGATTTGTATGAAAATGTGTTATGAGCCTTGTATGAGCCTTTTGGCTAATCTTTAGAGTGCTTGTGTGATTAACAGTTAATCTTTATTAACAACGATTGATCTAAAGAATGAACCAGTGGATTATGGATCTCAAGGTATGCGAGGCTTGTCATCAAAAGAGGTGGGAATTGATAACGAACGCTCTTGTATTCATTATTGTTTTACAAATATATCTTTTGTATCCATGCATATCTATGTTACTATATGATAGTGTACGAATGTATTATTTGTGTGTAATAAAAACTAGTTTTCTTTCACATTTTGGGATGGGCTTGGATCTTTAGAAACAACTAATATCTATGTTTTGGGAGTATTTACTTATTTTTCAAAATGTGATTCTTTCCATTGACTGGAAAGCGGTTACATTCTTTATTATTTGTTAGCATGAAAGGGAGAAGGTTTCCTTTTGATCGGTGTGATATGTGTGCCCCCAAATGTTATACCTAATTTATGCAAACCTAGATAGGCCTCGTTGGGTTGAATATTATATAGGTCTGGTTTTAATTTGGCCATTATATTTTCCCTATTTTTGTGTACGGGGGCAACGCATGTCTCATACATGGATGTTTATTATTCTTTTAAATTACTTTCAAAAGCTATTATATTATGTGTTGGTGTTTAGAGAGAATGATGTTGAGAATCTTATGTCTGATTGTTGGATTTGACATGCGAGAGGTATAGGGTTCTTTAAAGTTCTTCTGTCGGCTATAACGTTAACACCATTAGATCTCTTTAGATACTTGCTATGTAGAGTGCGCGTAGAATAAGGTACTTATCGTTTATGACTTCGAGGCCGGAAAACCTCACGGTACTTTAATGATCATTGAAGCTTCCGCAACAGTCATGCCTTTCTACTCCGAAGGAAGACGTCGCTCAACTATTATTTATGTTGTGAATGTTTGCTGAATAATTGGTTGGTAGATCTTTATATTTCAGTACAACTTATTATTTACTTATGCTTAATTTGTTTTCATGTTTTAACGGTTTTCAGCAAAACATGCATTGACTTTAAATCATTTTAGTGATTACTCGAAAGTTAGTTGTTATTTCTGCTGGGCACCCTTTTTAGGGATGATGTGCTCACCCATTCCCACTTTCAGTTTCAGAGACAGATCAAGATGTGCACGTGGCGATGAAAGCTTCGAGGAGTTGGTTTCGTTAGTTGGTTAGCTTCCGCTATTATTTTGTGTTTATATTCTATTTGTAAATCAACTCACTATTAAATACTCCCTCCGTTCCGATTTACTTGACGTTGTAGAGTTTTTCACGGATATTAAGAAATATCAGAGAGAGTAAAATCTTTCCAATAATACCCATATTAATTCCTACTTAAAGAGTTAAATAGCCTAGTTTTGTGTTTCTAGATTCTAAGAAAGTTATCAATCCCGTAACAATTTACTTGGGATGTACTACCAAATATTCCAAGATTGAGTATATATCCTCCATTGGGTATATTTAAAAATTAAAGTAATTATTTGTGTTGATTATGATGAGTATTAATTCTCTGGTGTGATTCCAAAGCAGGGGTAAATTAGTGAGAATTGTGGAAAAATACTAAAACTATCATCTAATTTGGAACATAAAGAAACCCTAAAAAAGCAAGTAAATTAGAACGGAGGGAGTATGTAACACTTGAGAGGAGTTCTTGTATTTATTTCAGAGAGGGTTTAGATTCAGATTAATCTTTGTTTAGAACTTCTTTCTTAATTTTTAAGCAGATGTTTTAGATCGTTGGTGCCTCATTTTAAGGCTAATTTCTTGGATTAGTCGGTTGATAGCTTAGGGGGCGCTACACCCCACTTCATTCATATATATACGCTCCCCTTTCCATGCTTGGGTTGTCAATTTCTATAGTGTTGTCTTTCCACATCAACATCCATAACGCCATTTGATAGACACATTTTGTGTCTGAATTGTCCTCAGTGCTGGTATTGTTGGAACTCGATTTTTGTACTAATATTGTGTTTTTATGCATTTTTAGGTATTTTTGGAAATAAATATTTTTTTGAAAAATCGTCTCGAAAAGTTGCGCGGAACACCCCCGGAGGACATTTGATATTCGGACTCTCGTCTTTGGATAAGGGGTAACCCAGTTGCTAAGGGGCACCCCCAAGGAGGCACCTGCTATTCGCACCCCGCAACGGGATAGGGGACTTCATCTTCTCCATTTCAAAATTCAAAAATTGGCGGGAAAAGCTTGGTTTCTCCGGCAGATTTAGGGTTTGGATTTTGGAGGCGATTAAAGGAGACTAAAGGGCTGGAATTGTTTGGGTACTCTCATATGGGCTAGACAGGGATGATATAGGAGTTGGTTTCGATCCAGTTGGGCTGGAATTGCCGCGAGAAGGAAAACAGGGTAACACGTTCACGAGGGGATATTCACGGAGAGTTTGGGAAGTTTCCGTGTGCTACAAACATATAAACTCATTCTAAGTTGTGTTGGAGCGTGTAGAATCATGTTGGAATATCTTCAGACGCATGGGAAGGCAAGAAAGGAAACAATATATCCCGAATATATATTTATTCGCTGTGGAATAATGGAGAGATTTCCTGGAGTAATGAGGAGTTATCCTTGTCCCTTTCGAGTATAAATACGATGTTAGGGTAGCAGAGAAGGAATACGAAGAGTTTGGGAGGATTTGGTACGCTACAAGAGCCGGAAAATCAAGTTTCAGAGAATCGAGTTCTGCTGCTGCATCTGTGAAGAACGTGAAGAACAGACTCTCAAAGACAGTCGTTTTTAAACAGGTGAAAAACGACTACCGAGCGTGGGTCGCAGCTGTCGTAACAGCCGCACTTCATATCTATCGTAGTCTGTAACAGAGTTTGCAACAACTATAACTGTTGCAAACCCGATTTTCATCATTTCTCTTTTTGTTCATCATTTGTAACCCATTTTTTGAGCATAAATAAATTCTTTGAGAGGGTTTTCGACATGATGAGCGGCTAAAATACCCAGTGAATGAGGCAACGGAGGAAACTATTCACTCATGCTTGATTGGTAATTTATTTTATAATTTCTTTAATTATTTATTTCATTTAATTCACTAGGATCAACATAAAGAAAAAATTGGTTTTCTTAATTAGTTGTGAATCAATTCGATGTGTTATGCTCAGAATCAATTCTTTGATAATTCATGCCTAGGGATTACAATTTAATGTTTGGACACCACAAAGATTAATAGTGAATTAACGAGAAAAAAGTGTTTAACAATAATTCTTGAAATATCATTATAAACCAATCAATTAGGAGGAATAGTGGAATCCGGAGCCTTGGTCTATTTTTAATCTTGAAATCACTTTTTATATTAAGTTTTGTTTGTTTTTAAGTTTTATAATTCTAAAATCTTTTGCTTTCACAAGTCTCAACGAACCTTATTTCTACAACATTATTGAGTCACATCAATTTTTGGCGCCGCTGCGACGCGGACTTGTCTTTAGGCTAGAGTTTTTAGATTTTCTTTTAGGTTTTTATTTATTTGTTCTTCTTTACGTTTTTGGGTTTTTGTCTTTTCCTTTCAGATTTTGGGATTTGGAGCGAAAGAAAAATTTGCCAAAACTTTTGGTGAATACTAAGAGATTTGGAGTTAAAGACAAAGCGAAAGGAGCAAAAGAAGAAGATTTTTATTTTATTTTTTATAAAAGAGAGAAAAAAAAAGAGAGGCATTTTTATTTATTTTTTTTTAGATATTTTTATTTTTTTTAAACTTTGTACTTTATCTTTGGACTTTGGACTTGGACATTCGGACATTCCTTATTTTTTTTTTAAAACCCTACGGAAGGGTAGTATTAAATATTAAACTGTTTGCAGAGAAGGACGGTGATTACGATATCACCTCGGCCCCTCGGGTTCGTACATGACATAGGAGTCGTGGCCCGAGTCGACTATAACTGGTTCATCCCCGTCCAGTGCGGGAGGTAAGTTTGTCGAAACACTCGCGAATCCCTCGCTAGCGAGTTACTTGTCTTCCTTCGTGTGAATATATGTTGAGGACTTGAAAACGGCTGTTTTTAATTTCCTATTAAAGGGCAAGGACTGGCCATATAAGATAAGGGTTCGGATTTCATCACCGTTCTCTTCTTGCCCGCCTTAGGAAAACGATACTTAACGCGAACCTAAGCTTTAAAATTTGGAATAGAACGAGACCGATAGGGTAACGAGCTTAGTAGGAAAGTCGCTCGAAAAATATTGGTTACTCTTTTAGCATACTTTGAAGTTCATGATGGTCTCGTGAAGTTGAATGCGTGATCGCGCCGCCTTGTAATAGCGGTAAGGCCTTGGGTATCAAAGCTCCACTGAGCTTCCCTCGCCTTGATTCAACTTACTTTGACTCGGATTGATCCAGAGGGGTTTGCTTAAATTGTAACGAATTCCCTTTCGAACGATTAGAAGCTGGTCTAGAAAACAATCTAAGTGGAGCCATCATGCTTTTTGTTTGCTAGATACCATTAGGTTTGCTGTGGTGGAGTCAGCCTTGTTTGTGCTTGCATAGAACTTCCCTTCCTTTTAGGATTTTTCTTTTTCTTTTTATTTTGTTTTTCTAGTGTATGCCCGAGGTCTTTAGAGAACGGGCTTGGAAAAGAAACACTCTAGGTCGTTTGATTAGTGACAAACCTAGTAGTTCTTCTTGTGGAAGCGGGGAGCTCGAAGACTCTTCTTTTGAGAGCCCCGTTTTTGGAAATTTCAGCTTTGAAAACTTGACAATTAGTGAAGAAAGTACTCCTAGTCCTTTGGTAGTGCCAGAAATGGCAACTTTGAAAGCTTTGTTAAACCCAACTAGGACCTCTCGTCCGTCATGTATTAAGTTAGCTGAAACTGAGGCAAATTATGAACTGAAACCTGGGACCCTGCAGATGCTCCCAATCTTTTTAGGGAAAGAAAGTGAAAACCCCTATTTTCATATTAGGGAATTCGAGGAAGTTTGTAGTACTCTGAAAATTAAAAACCTAGATGATGCTGAGCTGAAACTTCGGTTATTCCCATTTTCCCTAAAAGATAAAGCCAAATCATGGCTATATAGTTTGGCTTCTGAGTCAATTGAAACCTATGACCAACTTACAACTGCCTTTTTACAGAAGTTTTTCCCTAGGCATAAACATCGTCTATTAGGACGCAAATCTGCACTTTTTCTCAGCAAGAGGGAGAATCTTTATATAGGTATTTGTAAAGGTTTAATGACTTAATATCTCAATGTCCTCATCATGGTTTAGAAAAGGTTAGGCTAGTTCAGATCCTCTACGAGGGTTTAGATTATTCGACAACAACCATGGTTGAGTCCTTATGCACAGGTGGGTTTGAGAATAAAACTGTTGATGAGGCGATGACATTTTTGAATGAAATCGCCGATAAGATCCAACAATGGGAAAATAGTAAGGAACCCAGAAAACAATTCTTCTAAGTAGAGGAAATGTCAATAGGGTAGAAGGATCTTATGAGTCTGATGCTAAAATAGCATCCATAGCCAAAAAGTTAGAAGCCTTAGAATTAGGTCATTCTAGTGGAAGTGGTGGAAGAATAGAGCCTTTTTGGGAAGGCCATACTGTTGAAGAGCAAGCCAATGCTCTTTATAATAATGCTAGATTTGATAATCGTCAAAAGTTTGACCCTTATTCGGAAACCTATAACCCTGGCTGGAGAAACCATCCAAACCTTTCTTGGTCTAAGGGCCAGAATCAAGGTCAGTCTAGTAACTCTCAGATTCCCCCAGGCTTTGGCTATACTAAGAGTCCTTCAGCTCAGGTACAATTTCAGAACCCTTCAGATAAAAGGATTTTGAGTTTAGAAGAGAATCTTGCTTTGTTAACTCGTAACACTGTGCAGCTTCAACAATCTGTTTCTCAAGGTTTAGAAGAAAATAAGAGAATAGGTCAGGCTAACTCTCAGGCTATTTCCGAGTTGAAAACTCAGGTTAGTCAGATAAATGAATCTTTGAGAAAAAGAGGTAGGTTTCCTAGTCAAACTCAACCCAACCCTAGAGGAATTAATGAAATAGGTGAAGGACCATCCAATCATGTGAATGCTATTAAAATCCTTAGGAGTGGAAGAGTCATAGACAACAAGGTTGCCATGCCTGATAGTGAACATGCTGTAGTTCACCCTTCTGAACCAGGAACCGAAGAGACTGATAAAATCTCTAAAGAGACCGATGAGGTTCCTGATAAGCCCGGATTTGTTCCTAGACCCCCATTCCCACAACTGCTAGTTCCAACTAAGAGGGAGTCCACCTTTAATGATATATTAGAGGTTTTTAAGCAGGTAACTATAAACCTTCCATTATTAGATGCAATTAAGAAGATTCCCGCTTATGCTAAGTTTATTAAGGATATGTGCACGCGAAAGCGTAAGCTTAGTGTCCAGAAGAAAGCCTTCCTAGCTAGTCATGTGAGTTCTATTATTCAGAATACCACTACTCCTAAGTATAAAGACCCAGGGTCCCCTACTATTTCTTGCACAATAGGTAAATACTGTGTTGAGAAAGCATTGCTTGACTTAGGAGCCAGTGTGAACTTACTTAGTACCATGTGTACCTTAAAGTCAGGACTTGGTGAGATGAAACCTACTCGGATGACTCTTGATTAGGCGATAGGTCCGTAAAAATTCCTCGTGGTGTGATTGAGGATGTTCTTATAGAGGTCGACAAGTTTATATATCCAAAGTGGATTTTGTTATCCTAGATACCCAACCTGTTTCGACCCGAGGAGAACCAAATACCGAGTGATTTTAGGTCGCCTGGTTTTTAGCTACATCCAATGCGATCATTAATATTCGAAATGGTATTATGAATTTGTCTTTTGGTAATATGACTATTGAGCTGAACATTTTTAATATTAATAAGCTACCCTCTGAACTAGATGATTTCGAACATAGAAGAGGTGAACATGATAGGAACACTAGTCGAGGAGTCATTACCAAACACTTTATTAGAAGATCCATTAGAGAAATGTCTTGCTCACTTTGGGATTGATTCTGATGATGATGATGTGATTAATGAGGTGAATGCCTTGTTAGATTCAACCCCTTTGCTAGACACTAGTAATGGCTGGAAGCCTAAGTTCGAGCCACTACCAATTTCTAAGTCTACCCTAGTTCCTTCGTTAGAAAAGCCTCCTAAGTTGGACCTAAAACCATTGCCGGATAACTTGAAGTATGTGTTTTTAGGCCCTTCCGAGACTTTACCCGTGATTGTTGCTTAGAGCTTGGATAGTGATCAGGAAACTAGGCTAGTATCCGTCCTTCAAAACAACAAGGAAGCTTTAGGGTGGACCATAGCAGACATTAAGGGTATAAGTCCTACTGATTGTATGCATCATATCTATTTAGAGAGTGACACCAAACCTTCTAGGGAGATGCAACGTCGAGTGAACCCTAATATGAAAGAAGTGGTTCGAACCGAGGTTCTTAAGCTGTTAGATGCGGGCATTATCTACCCCATTTGGATAGTTAGTGGGTCGGCCCTGTTCGGGTTGTTCCCAAGAAACCGGTATTCGTAGTCCAAAATGATAACAATGAGTTAATCCCAACCCGGGTGACCACGGGTTGGCGTGTCTGTATTGACTACAGGAAATTGAACAAGGTCACTATGAAAGACCACTTTCCCCTTCCCTTCATCGACCAAATGCTAGAGAGATTAGCTGGATGTAGCCATTATTGCTTTTTAGATGGATACTACGGTTATAATCAGGTTGTTATTGCCCCAGAAGACCAAGAGAAAACCACTTTTACCTGTCCCTTTGGTACCTTTGCGTATAGACGCATGCCTTTTGGGCTATGTAATGCCCCTGCGACCTTTCAGCGTTGTATGTTGAGCATATTTTCTGACATGGTAGAACGGTTCTTAGAGGTCTTTATGGATGATTTTTTCAGTGTTTGGTTCGTCTTTCGATGAGTGCTTGCATCATTTGTCATTAGTTTTGACTAGGTGTAAGGAAAAGAATTTAGTGCTTAATTGGGAGAAATGTCACTTCATGGTTCGTTCAGGAATTGTTTTAGGGCATATCGTATCTTCTAAGGGTATAGAGGTAGATAAAGCCAAAGTTGACCTTATCAAGACTTTACAGGTCCCCAAAACCGTAAAAGATATTAGGTCATTCTTAGGGCATGCAGGTTTTTATCGTCGATTCATTAAGGATTTTAGCTTGATTTCTAGACCTCTTTGCAATTTGCTTGCAAAATATGTTAAGTTTGTCTTTGATGATGCTTGTTTGAGGCTTTTGAGAAGCTTAAGACTTTACTCACTACCGCTCCCATAGTCCGGGCACCTAACCTGGAACCTACCCTTTGAGATCATGTGCGATGCTTCAGATTATGTTATTGGTGTTTTGCTAGGTCAGCGAGAAAACAAATTACTTCATGTGATTTCCTATGCTAGCAAAACTCTGAATGATGCCCAGTTGAACTATACCACTACAGAGAAGGAACTGTTGGCCATTGTGTTTTCCTTAGACAAGTTTAGATCCTATCTCTTAGGTTCTAAGATCGTAATCTATACTGATCATCTTTGCTTTGAAATACCTTTTGTCTAAGAAGGATACCAAACCTAGATTGATTAGATGGATCCTTTTACTACAAGAATTTTGTCAGACATTAGAGACAAAAAGGTGCAGAAAATGTAGTAGCGAGACCACTTGTCTAGGTTGGTTGTTAGTTCCCCTAATGATTCCCTTCATATAAGGGATAGCTTCCTGATGAACAATTGTTCTCTGTTTCCCAATCACCTTGGTATGCGAATATAGTGAACTATATTGTTACTGGTCGAATGCCCCAACATTGGGGTAAACAAGATCGTTTTAGGTTTTTAGCCGAGGTTAAGCACTTCTTTTGGGATGATCCTTATTTATTTAAGTATTGTCCAGACTAGATTATTAGGAGATGTATACCGAGAGTGACCAGTCCAAGTATTATTTGCTTTTGTCATGATCATGCTTGTGGGGTCACTTTAGTGCTAAGAAGACCTTTGCTAAGATTTTGCGGTGTGGATTCTCGGGGTCGATCGTTGTTTAAAGACTCCCGATTCTCGTGTTACTTGTGAACGTTGCCAGAAATTAGGAACCATTTCCCGTAGGAACATGATGCCCTTGAACCCTATTTTAATCGTTGAGGTCTTTGATGTGTGGGGCATTGACTTCATGGGTCCGTTTCCCAATTCTTTTGGTAACCTATACATCCTTGTCGCCGTAGACTATGTCTCTAAGTGGATTGAGGCGGTTGCGTGTAAAACCAATGACCATAGGGTTGTGATTGAGTTCTTGAAAAATAATATACTTACACGTTTTGGTACACCGCGAGCTATAATTAGTGATGGAGGGTCGCACTTTTGTAATGGACCTTTTAGGCTTCTGATGAAGAAATATGGTATTACACATAAGGTTGCCACCCCATATCATCCACAGACTAGTGGACATGTAGAGGTTTCTAATAGGGAGATAAAACGTATATTAGAGAAAACAGTTAATCCTCACTAGTCCAGAAGGGGCTATAAATGACGAATGAAGTCTGTTATAAAACATAGTTTATCACGGTTTTCATCCGTTATTTGAACCGTTATTTATTTGGTGTGACTTTTTATAAATGACAAGTAGAGAACGTTATTAAGTATGACGTTTAAAATTTGTGACTTAAAATCACATATAAAATCTATTATTTTAATACCACGGTTATTAAATGTAAAATAAAATAACAGTTGATGTCTATTATAAAGGAAGCGTTTAATATCACGGTTATTATACGTTAAATATTCTGTCATAATATATGCCCTGGAATTCATTCAGCTTCGAATGTGATCTATTTGAAACTTATTTTGATTCACCTGAATTTGAACATGAAACAAAATTAAATCTGAAATACAAACAAAATCAATCTGAAAACCAAACAGAAACCTTAAACAGTAGAAAATAATTTTTTATTAACTATCACAAATAACATTCAAACAAAGTAGAATGCCCGAATACAATTTAAGAAATAAACTCTCGCAACCTGAAATCACATATTGAACACTAGAACCGAATTCAATCTACTATTATCACCTTACTACTCCAATTTGGTCGCTCTGTTACTGAAGTTATATAAACTTTTGGCCACTTAATCACATCACCTCTTCAAACATCTCCAAGGACCCATCTATGATTCATCAATCTTGCAGTCATAATCAGCATCATTTGGCGGCTTTGCTTTATCAACTCATGCAACCGCGTTCTTCCTGAAGTTCCTCAAAAAGCAAACACAAAACGACGAAGGTGTTGTTGGCAGCACCACCACCACCATGAAGTAAACTAGGAAAATCGATTACACAAGCTTTAGCTAGCATATTGCACAAGAACCCCTTCTCTTCTATACTATGCTCCTAAAAGTACATCACAAACCTCATCAGCTATTTGGTACACGCCATGGAAATCATAATTTGATAAACAAAAACATTAAAGGGTCAACCTGTGGGTTTGTCATCCTTGTCCACTCATGCGCCTGAAGGCCCTGCAAGTTACAAGCAAGATAAAGATAAAGCAAGACATCATTCTTCTAGTCTTTCCATTTTGGTTTTAGGTGGATGATAAAGAACAAAGAAACTGAAACAAGAAGTTGTTAGCTAATATATTCATGATACCGATATAGCAATAAAATAAGTTACATTGTATACCTGGTAGAAACAAGCAGGGTCGAGACCCGAATTGGCTAAAACCTGTGATTGAGCATAACCAAATTCCCGCAGTCCCATGCCGCAAGTTACTTAGAACAATCAACTAACATCTAAATCATTTAACTTGCAACGATCTAGACTTAGTGAATACGCAAGGCCAACAACAAGATGCCATAAGTCTCAGAATTTACCTGAGCGTTTAGATGACCAATGAAACATCACCACCAACAGCTGCAACAACCTTACTTTGATGTGACTGAGGGCCTTGTTAGGACCTGTGGTTGTCATTGCGACTGTGACTAAAACTGTTGAGCTAGAGGTTTTTGGGGAGGAGGTCTTTTTACTGCTATCGTTGCTGAAATAAGATGAACTCCTCCTACTAAATAAATGCACATTAAGAGAAATCATAAATGAGATAACAAAGAAGCACATTTCAGTTTGTAATTGGACAAAACAAACAATATGCTTCATTTGTACTTGGAATATGCCTCATATTTGTCTACAACTGCAAATTTTCTAACTTAGAAATATAAGATGTTTAATACACATATACAACACAAAAGCAATACATATGAATACAAACATTTTAAGCACTTCACTGGCATATATAAATAAATTTCTTCATCAGATTCATTAATTAACACTTAATCCGACTCGAGATAGAAATGTTAAGAACCACTACAGCAAACAAGGGAAGATAACAAAGAAGCACATTTCAGTTTGTAATTGGACAAAACAAACAATATGCTTCATTTGTACTTGGAATATACAACTACTTAGCTATACATACAGAACATGAAAAGGCAAATCCATCGGATCATGGCTGCCATTCTAAATGAAAATTACATGAGCAGAGAGCAACAAAAATTTTATATACAATAAGACTAAAGATGAATAGGTTTAGATATTGTCCGACCCTATATTTACCACTACGAAGTCATCCGCTCATTGAGTTTGTTACTAAAGTGACCAAGTATTTTGACCAAGTAACACATATTCTCACCCCACATATTTTCTGATATGAATCATATGATTCCCTTCATCTTAATGTAGAGCTAATATAAAATTGTAACCAAAACGATTAATTGATAATCAACTACAAGTAGATCTGAAATGACAAAACCCCTGAATACAGTTCTAGATGGATGAAAAGAGAGAGGTTCAATTACCAAATGACTTGATTGGTTATATAGTTTCTTCAAATCTATAAGCCTCCAACCGATTTCCAAACTTCATAAGCAATCTGTGAAATTCCTGAAATAATAAACACAACCTAATCAGAAACAAACTTAGAATCAAAAATCAAATCGTAATTTTCTATGAAAACCCTAGAATCAAAAATCAAATCTTACAGAAAAAAAGAAAAAAAAAAAAACTAGATCTAATCAAATCCAAATTAAACAATAGAAAACGAATGACAAGAATCATACTTGAAGTAGGGGTTTGTTTAATGAGAAAAAAATTGTTGCTATTTTCTTTGGATTCATTGAAGAATCTGGGTTGTGGGAGAATGAGACTGAAAAAGAGAAGTTCAAGAGAGAAAAGAAGCTCAGACTTCAAAGGGAAAAGAGAAGATATGTTTTTTTTTTTTTTTTTTTTTTTTTTTTTGCCGTGAACTGTTTCTTTTCTAAGCATGGATTTGGGCTTGTTAGAATGGGCATGATCGGTGAAAGGTTAGAATGGACCAGATAGGTGAAAGGTTTAAGGCATACAAGCTTGTGGCTAACTGGTTTAAAACTTTTCTAAACGTAGCATTATAATATGGCTAGACACTTTTGGGCGCGCAACAGAAGACCGGTGGTGGGTGCAGGTAAACGTCAAATATTTATCGGATATATTCCGTGATTTAATGGGTCACTATTAAATCACACACTTTGTAAATTATCACGTTTGAGAATAACGGTTTGATTGTGTTAAATGGTGGACCCAACTATTTTCATGTTATATGACGGAATTTGTTCGTGAAATCCTAATCACGCAATTAGTATGTAATTTAAAAACGTGATTAATAGCCCTTTCTGGACTAGTGCCTAATCGGAAAGACTGGTCGTCTAGGCTTACTGATGCCTTATGGGCTTACCGTACTGCGTTTAAAACCCCTATTGGAATGTCGCCTTATCGGCTTGTTTATGGCAAGGCATGTCATTTACCTGTTGAGTTAGAACATAGAGCTTATTGGGCTGTTAAGCAGCTAAATTTTTCACTTGACAAGGCAGGAGCCCATAGGAAACTCTATCTCAATGAATTGGATGAGATTCGTATAGATGCTTACGATAGTGCGAAGGAGTATAAGAACAAAATGAAACTTGTGCATGATAGAAATATTTTACGGAAGTCATTTTCTCCAGGTCAAAAAGTTCTTCTGTATGATACCCGCTTGCATCTTTCCCTGGGAAGTTACGTTCTCGGTGGACGGGTCCTTTTATTGTTCGCACTGTATTTCCTCATGGAGCTGTTGAGATCGAGACACAAGATGGTAGTAGTTCTTCGAAGGTTAACGGTCAGAGATTGAAACCCTTTTTAGAACCCTTTCCTACAGGTGATGTTGAGGAGGTCCCTCTGGAGGACCCTGTTTACCCTTGATTGACCATCGAGGCGATTGTATGATGTATATTAGTTTTTGATTTCTCTCTTCACCCAGGTACTATCTTTCCGACTTCTCTCTTTACTGATTCCTCATGTTACTTTACTTTTTGGTATTGCTCTTTCATTAGAAACATTGAGGACAATGTTAGATTTAAGTTTGGGGGTGGGAAGAAACTTCTTGTTAGTTTTTAGTTGCAATAAATAAACTCCAGAGCCTAGAAATTTATGTTTATTAAGGTCGGCACTAACCAATCTAAGTGGATGGAAGCATTTTGGTTGTAGGAGTTGAGGAACCAATCTGAATAGATGGCAACATCTAAAGAGTCTATTCATAAAAGCACAGAGCTCAGGTGTTAGAAATAACATGATAGTTTCACCATATCTCGTTGAGTCCTTTTCACTTCTATTTTTATTTTGTTTTGTTCTTGAAACTATGTTTCTCTAAGTGATTAGGTGGGGCCCACGAATCAAGTTGTTACCAATGCTAGGGTGAATTAGTGTGATTGAGATACTCAAAAAAAAAAAAAAATTGAGACCAGACCATCAGACCAACCGGAATAAATTCAATAAAGTCGACCACTGGAACCCTTGTATATGCCAGTTGTGTTGACCTAGAGTTGGGATTATCGACCACTTTGGTTCCCTTGTATATGCCAGTGTGTTGATATTAGTCAGACTAGTATCTCAGTCCATTAGGATAGGTTCATTTTGGCGGAGGCCTTCAGACAGATATGGGAAACACCATTCACTTAGTAAACATCAAAACCATCTATGTTTTTCTCTATATCCATCTTATTGATCTATCCATGTGATTAGTTTTGACCTGGGTATTGATGTCCATAGTGCGACTATCTGAGTAGAGCTCTGTCACTTTATATGAATTTTAGTATGCTTGAGTGCAAACTCGTGTACATCAATTGGAATTTCGCATCAGGGTACTTCCTCCGTAGTCAATAAGTATGCCAACCAAGGAGATTCTTTAGTTCCTTCCAAGGTTCCGTGTAGATAGCTAGGTCCTGGAGTAAAGGTTTTGTGGGTACACCTCTGGTAAACCCTCCGGAGACAACACTCCGCCACTAGGGCCACCTCGGGGTTCAAATAATTTTTATTTTCTAGAATAAATTTGCTCGAGGACTAGCAAATAATAAGTTTGGGGGTATTTGATAGACACATTTTTTGTGTCTGAATTGTCCTCAGTGCTGGTATTGTTGGAACTCGATTTTTGTACTAATATTGTGTTTTTATGCATTTTAGGTATTTTTGGAAATAAATATTTTTGGAAAAATCGGCTCGAAAAAGTTGCGTGGAACACCCCGGAGGACATTTGATATTCGGACTCTCGTCTTTGGATAAGGGGTAACCTGGGGTTGCTAAGGGGCACCCCCAAGGAGGCACCTGCTATTCGCACCCCAGAACAAGATAGGGGGACTTCATCTTCTCCATTTCAAAATTCAAAAATTGGCGGGAAAAGCTTGGTTTCTCCGGCAGATTTGGGGTTTGGATTTTGGAGGCGATTAAAGGAGACTAAAGGGCTGGAATTGTTTGGGTACTCTCATATGGGCTAGACAGGGATGATATAGGAGTTGGTTTCGATCCAGTTGGGCTGGAATTGCCGCGAGAAGGAAGACAGGGTAACACGTTCACGAGGGGATATTCACGGAGAGTTTGGGAAGTTTCCGTGTGCTACAAACATATAAACTCATTCTAAGTTGTGTTGGAGCGTGTAGAATCATGTTGGAATATCTTCAGACGCATGGGAAGGAAAGAAAGGAAACAATATATCCCGAATATATATTTATTCGCTGCGGAATAATGGAGAGATTTCCTGGAGTAATGAGGAGTTATCCTTGTCCCTTTCGAGTATAAATACGATGTTAGGGTAGCAGAGAAGGAATACAGAGAGTTTGGGAGGATTTGGTATGCTACAAGAGCCGGAAAATCAAGTTTCAGAGAATCGAGTTCTGCTGCTGCATTTGTGAAGAACGTGAAGAACAGACTCTCAAAGACAGTCGTTTTTCAACAGTGAAAAACGACTACCGAGCGTGGGTCGCAATTTGTCGTAAAGCCGCACTTCATATCTATCGTAGTCTGTAATCAGTTTGCAACAACTATAACTGTTGCAAACCCGATTTTCACCATTACTCTTTTTGTTCATCATTTGTAACCCATTTTTTGAGCATAAATAAATTCTTTGAGAGGGTTTTCGACATGATGAGCGGCTAAAATACCCAGTGACTGAGGCAACGGAGGAAACTATTCACTCATGCTTGATTGGTAATTTCTTTTATAATTTCTTTAATTATTTATTTCATTTAATTCACTAGGATCAACATAAAGAAAAAAATTGGTTTTCTTAATTAGTTGTGAATCAATTCGATGTGTTATGCTCAGAATCAATTCTTTGATAACTCATGCCTAGGGATTACAATTTAATGTTTGGACACCACAAAGATTAATAGTGAATTAACGAGAAAAAGTGTTTAACAATAATTCTTGAAATATCATTATAAACCAATCAATTAGGAGGAATAGTGGAATCCGGAGCCTTGGTCTATTTTTAATCTTGAAATCACTTTTTATATTAAGTTTTGTTTGTTTTTAAGTTTTATAATTTTAAAATCTTTTTCTTTCACAAGTCTCAACGAACCTTATTTCTACAACATTATTGAGTCACATCACCATTCTCCCGTCCTTTCTTAGCTTGTATTATTTAAGCAACATAAGAAGTGACTTTCTTATTAATCGTAATGAAGCGTTTTGCCAACCCAGTTGCATCACGATCATTAATTTTCATGGTTTTTTCTTGATATCTTTGAAATACGTTATTCCACGTGGTGTTACCATGTTGTCATGCACCGTCAATACAATCTTGCGTAAAAAAACATGATTACGACAAATACATTCACCTTTAGAGAGAGTAAATTTTGAACTCCAAACTTTGTTGCTCTTTTACCTTTACCTTTGCCTTGAGATTGAGATTGAGATTGAGAATCCATATTGCAAGTAATTATGAAGTGTAAAGAAGTATGATTAGTTTATTTTTTAAAATTATAAAAAAATTGAGAAATTGAGAAACTCTAGAAAAATTTAGGATCTAGTGTGATTTGAAATGACTTAGGAGTTGGATATTTATAGAGGGAGAATTTCTAGCCATTAGATGAATAACTGTTGAGCGATGATCAAACCAACGAGCAATAACAAGACTAGCGGTAGCGCTCTTTAGACCACCGAGCGCTTTTAAGACCATCGAGCAACGGAAACCCTATCGCTCGGTGGACATTCTTTCGTGTATGCCTAAGTGGTATATTGGACACTTTGGCACATACTTTTTCCACTTACCATACCCATAATAGGTGCAAAAGTCACAAACTAGTTTGATGGGAGCAGTTTTTGATAGGGGCATTGAGAAGAAATGAGATTTGACATATGTCTTTCCTATTAATTCATTACTTGCACAAACTAGACTCCAACTAACCAGATAAAAAGTTTTGGACTCAGCATTGTATTACCACAAGAAACTTCTCATCTTCTGTTTCTAGTATCTTTATAATGGAGGTTGGTGCTCTAAATAAAGATAAATATAATACATAAATAATACACTTCAAAAGAGCAAATTTATACCACCTTGGATAAAAAAATGTCTCTATAAGCCGATAACATTTTATCAAATTTTTTGATGATGGAGTGGCATATTTGCCTTGAATCATGCTTTGATCCCAATGGGATTCCTAGGTACATAATTTAAAAATAATATGTTGCAATCCCAAATTCAGATGCCCAAGTAGAAAGTTCAAATATATTTCCAACAACAATGAGTATTGTTTTGGAACCATTTGTTGGAGCACTGCTAGGTTGATCCCGTAAGTTTTCGATCTCAAGATCGTTGTCAATGTTAGTTGATTAAGACTACATCTTAATTTATAGTCTACTAAGCCAAGTCTCGGACTAGGTATAAAAGTTGGTAGTTGAGTATCAGACACCACCCTCGAAGAATAATGATCGACGAAGATATTTGGATAACTTTATCAACAAGATATCTGAAGATTGAACCATTCAATTCACCCACTTGCCTCACCGTCCTGTCTATGTCGTATGATTTCTTGTAGATTTTATTGCAAAGTATAAATTTCAAGTCGAGCTTGTCTTGTTAAACATCTCGAAGTATGTGATTTAGGCATTTGATGTTCAAAGGTCCTTCACAATATTAGTTGGAAACAATTTATTGTACAAGAAGTAATTTTGTGATCAATTGAAAATTTCACAAGAAATGATTTTATCATTTGGGAATGTTTCAAGCACCAAAGAGAGAAATGCAGAACTTCTGTTATTTCGACTCAAGGATGGTTGGAGAACCATCTCGCAAAACCATAAACATCATAGTTTCTGAAATACAGAGAAGGTTGGTGAACTAGTTCGCAAACCGCGAGCTCATAACGGGATAGTTTATAAACCTTGGTGATATGAATTTTCAAGATTGGTGAGAAAGGCTAACAATTGGTGACCCAGTTCATGAACTGTATCCATTTGAGTTTTAAATTCGAGTAAAGTCGGTGAACCCTGTTGACGAACCGTTACGCCTTGACTCGTGAACTATGCCTTATGGTTCACGAACCGTTTCACCGATGGTCCCAGTAAAACTTTAACATATGCTCAAATACTTACATAAACACCTCTAAGACATTATTGATCACTAAAAATACTTGTTTATTATGTGGATCATGGTTAAATTATTAAGTGTTTAAATGAAAATCAAATTGCTTATAGTTCATAAGGCATACTATTTGCCAAAGAACGGTCATCATACACGG
Source organism: Papaver armeniacum (assembly GCA_023531295.1). Lineage (NCBI taxonomy): Eukaryota > Viridiplantae > Streptophyta > Magnoliopsida > Ranunculales > Papaveraceae > Papaver > Papaver armeniacum. Next base: position 265,777 of record JAJJWW010002284.1, read on the forward strand.
TTCCGTAACCAGACTATTGTGTCTATTATTTACTAAATAAATTTCAAGACTAATTCTCACATGCTTACTTAAACCCTTAGTTAGAGTTTCATATAAACAGAGAAAGTGTTTGCTTGATACTCAAGTTATCTTAGGTTGAATTCTAAAAAACAGTCAGTATTGAGCATCTATAAATAAAGGTGCTCTTTCAACTATGAAATTTAATCCCATACACTTTGTGTCATAGTTGATAGCTAGAATCTTCCTCTATTGACCTAGCTTTCCTTTGAGAAGTATAATTAGGTATATGACTTAAAGACTTCACTTGGGGATTCTTGAAGCCAGGTCCAACTATCTTGACCTTGATAGTTTGTGAATCCTGATCTTTTTTTTTTTTTTTTTTTTTTTTTTTTTTTTTTTTTTTTGTATCGAGGTTTTCGTAATATCTTTCAGGCATGATAATAGAAATCACAAAGTTCTCTTTGTCTCAAAATGTGTGATTCCTCAAGATATATATATGAAATTAACTTCTCTTGATTGATTTGCTTAAGATTTTTCTTAAGAGGTGGTTAAATATCTAGGATTCTTAGCTAAGAGCATCTCCAACACAGGGTGGAGGTTTTATTTTTTCATGACACATAGGATTTTAGACCCTCATTTACATTAAATTCATCTCCAACAGTGGGTCATAGAAAATATGAAGGGTGTTAAAATAAATATGAAGGTCTTGGAGAAGGTCTTGGAGAAGAACTTATTTAGACCTTGGGAATGACCTCCACATCATCATTTTAACTATATTTTAATTTTTTAATTTCTAAATAAATTGTTATGAACCAATAGGAAAGAGGGAATCAATTTTATCATTATCCAAAACAACAGATTTTAAAAATAAGACCCCATACTATTGGAGATGGTTCATGAGCAAAGCATTATTATTTTTGCCACATACATATGACCCCATAAATAAGGATCTAAATAAATATTCCACATAGGATTTTTAGCACCCACTGTTAGAGATGCTCTAACTGAGTGTAAGTGTTGCGTATTGTGAGGTGTGCTAGTTTTGTCTATTAAAAACATATTTCCAAGCCTTGATATTTGATCTAAAATGAAATGAAATCAAATAAATTTATCTATTAAAGGAAGATTGGTATCAAAAGTCTTCACTTTGGTTTCAGCAACCCTTATGATGGAAAGGACGTCGGTTAAAGGAATCAATTGCATAAAGACTTGCGAGGTTCAAGAGACGTAAGAAGCGCGACTGTAACTGAATCCCTTGACAATGGATTCAGTCTCAACTATATTCCAGTTCGAATTCTGATTGTAGGCTAGTGTTTGTAGCGTCTCAATACACTTTGGAGTTCAAATCTGGACGAGGTCCCGAAGTAAATCTGCTATTGTGGTTTCCTCGTTAACAAAACTTCTGGTGTCTTGTGTTTTTCCTTTTCTGCATTATATTGTTTATCCTTACAATAGCATTAACACAAGTAGTGCATATTTAATCTTAGTAGATATGCCCATATTAATTGTGATCGATTATGAGACTTTTTCTTGTAGAATTTGTATTTTGAAAAGTAGATAACAAGTTTTATATATACTTGGCGGAAGTCCGATTGGATTATTTGGATACGACTAGATTGATCTCAAATATTAATTTTTGGGATCGTCCAAGTACTCTTCTTAACAAACAGGTTCACGGACTCCATTGTCTAGACTTTCTGATTAGAGGAGAGATAGAAATTTAAACTCTATATACATATTTCTAAGGATCATTAAGTTGGTATACTTGTAATTGTATTAGGTTTTGTCCATACAGGTTATCGAACGAAAAAGTTGGTGGTATACTTGTTACCCTCTTCTTTTCTCTATTAACTTTTAATCCAACTATGAACTCAAAGCACTAAAGAGCAAAAAATTTGTGCAGCTCCTCCTTACTGTGATCAATTTAAAATTATTATATCATACGCATAATGTAGTTCGTTTACGATAATTCTTAATTTAATTGGTTTATGATAATTTTAGAGGGAGTAACTGAAATCCACTTGATAAGTCATAAGTGGAGATTTATCCATGCCCATAAAAAAACCTTATATAGCAATGTTAAATAAAAGAGGAGATACTGGACATCCCTGCCTCACACGCCCAGTACTATTAACAAAACCAGATGAAAACCATTTATAAAAACTGGAAAGTAGAGGTAGAATAACAAAAACTTAACCACAATGAAAGCCACAACATGTCCTACCTGAGAGTGGAACATGTCAAAGAAAAGAAAATGATAATCAAAAAGATTTTTGTTAGAGGGAGAACAAAAAGTTATTTGAGGAGATCAAAAATCATAGTCAACTCGCTAATTAAGTATGACCTGTTTAATAAATTCCTCTGGTTCCGACCAAACTACCCATGTTGAGTACACATGATGCTACATATTTACCCCAAAAATGTCCTTCATCCTCTCACAGTACATCTCTCCACCTCGCCATTACCAACTTATCTTTAATACACTCGGCGGTCATAGTACTGTACTGAGAAAACTTGTAATTTATAAAGATTAAATAAACCCAAACTTGATTAGTGGTCGTCCATTTGATGTCTTGATTTTTATTTTCTCAATTTGAATAACCTAATAAACCAGCAAGGTGAACAAATAACTTATCCACATGATGCTGGTGTGATATTTTGTTTGATGGATAATTAATAATCATCAGCTTCATGTCTAATTTCAGAAGATGATCAATTGGACAATTTAATCAAGGTAATTCAATTAAACAAGTTATTTTAATAACATTTATTAAAGATTATTGAATCAATTAGCTGTGAAGATGACGGTGGTGTGGTGTGGTGGTCAAGTTGTTTCACAAATTGACGACATGTGATGAGTGGTTTACGGTGTACTGACTAGGGCTAATTTGGTAAGATTTAGAGGAACACATTGACTAGACCCTTGTTAGCGAGTTGATCATGATTTTGTTTCTCCTCGGATAGTCTTTTGCTCTCCTCTAACGAAAATCATCAACAGAAAATAAATAAAATGCTATTACACTTGAAGTTGGTGATTTGGGAGCTTATTAGAGACCATCCTTATCCAAGGCAAACTCTAATGAGCTTTTAATATAAATCATTTAGTAGTTTTTTTTTTTTAAAATGTAAATTGACCAATTCTCGAAAACATAACAAAAAAAAAAAAGGATTGAAGAATTACATAGCTAGGCATGATGTAAATATGAATGTTGGTAAAATTTTTTTCATTAGAATAGGTGTAGCTATTCAATAAGGTGTTGGAGCCTAATTTGTTTCTAGGCTCCTTATAGTTTTTTTGTAAACAATTTTATTGTTTTTCTTTTAATAAAATTGTCTTTTTATAACCTGCCGAGATTGGGGTATACCCAGATTAATTGGGGTATACCCATTTTATTCCCATCCAAACTAGTGTGCTAAGGGGTGTCTAAAAGGTGTTAAAAGACCAAATTGCCCATACTAAAAACCATGCCGACTAAAACATATTCAAAAAAATTTTAAAATCTTTTTTCAAAACTCTAACCATACATGATGAGATCAAAAAAAAAAAAATACGAATAATATCGAAAGTCGGCAAGGTTATTTTTGTCGACCTTGCCGACTAAAATATAGTCGGCAGGTTATAAAGTTGAATACCGTGCCGACTTTTCATCTCTGAAATCAGTAGTTACAGGGTTGGCGGTATTCAACCTTATACCGTGCCGACTATATTTTAGTCGGCACGATATTCATCCTTATACCTTGCCGACTATAGTTTAGTCGGCAGGTTATGAAATTAATACCTTGCCGACTAATCATTTTTATCTGTATGCCAAAAATTTTATAGTCGGCAGGGTATTTTTTTATCGACCTTGTCGACTATAAGATAGCCGCAAGGTAAGAAATCAACAAGATGCCGACTAGTGAAGCATTTACAACAGTCTCCTGTGTGTCAAAAATAATAAAGTCGGCATCTTCTTCATTCATCGACCTTATGACCATAAGTTGTCGGCATGTTCTTCATCCGCATACCTTGCCGTCCAAAGTTAGTCGGCAAGATGTTCTTCATTCGTCGACCCTGCCGACTTTTGATAATTTCAAAACTGAAAGTGTTGAATTCTTCTTTAATTTTGAGTATGATTTCATACCCAGCTTTGCAATCCTCTTTTTAGAAGTGTTATGCTTTCATTTCCGTTGAAAAAAATATTCTCGAAAGAAAAAAATTTCATCAAAATCTTCCCAAATGAGTTCAGTCAAAAACAGAATTTCATAACTTAAATTCATGATTTCAAAATTTTTAATCTAAACTTAATTAATTAAACAAGGGTATATTAGCCATTTAGAAAATATATGGTTAAGGGGTGGCCTCTTTTACTTCAAAATAACCCTATTTTGTCTTATTTGGTATATCCCAATTAATCTGGGTATACCCCAATCTCGGCAGGCTTTATAAGGGGAAAAAATATAAATATCTTTTAGTAATTTTTTTTTTTTTTGGGTTGAAACGGTAAAAGTTGCTCCTAGGCATTCTTTTTGTCTAGGAAGCCGATTAGCCGACACTACATAAGGGTCATGGGTGGAATCCAATCAGAATTGTCTGCCAAATGAAACCACTTTCTGGCAATTTTTTTTTTTTTTTTTTTTGTTGTAATTTTCCGCAAAAAGTCTTGCTTTCTTACTCGGTTGTTTTCAAGAGGAGTAAATTCTTTTTTTTTAACTATAGATGGTCCAGAGAAATGGTTTAGACGAGTTTTGGTCCATGATCCACATAAGACCGTTTTCTATACTTTTGCTGAAGATCTAGTACTTGGAATCATGTAGTGACACATATTTTCTGTAAATACACAACAAAAATCTTTGAATCTTGAATTGCTTTACAAACAGGTCTACCCAACAATGATTTTTACTAAATGCTCTTAGATTTTTTGGCCATCCAATTTTATTTCAGATTCATCTCACAATATCATATGGGCAACTTATGATCCTGCCGTTAGTTAGCCATATATTTCAATAAGGCTCCTCAAAAAGGAAGTCGCAAGTTTTATTTTTTTTATTTTTTATTTTTTTTATAAACAAGGAATTATTTCATTAATGGGATTTCAAGGTTACAATGAGTTTAAGATCGAAAATAAGAGAATACAAAGTAACAAGAATATACCGTAAGAGTACAATACCGAGAAATCCGACAAGAAAAAGAGAAGGATTACCGGAGTAAGATAAATACAAATATGAATAAGATCTGATTAAATCGGAAGAAGGATGGTTTTTCTCGGAATTAAATTCCAACCATTTAGTTTGTTTTTCTTCTTTAAAAAGAAATGCTCCAAAAGTAGGAGAGATTTGCTCAAATCTCTTATAACTAGTGATGAAGCTTCCGTCGTCAAAAAGACCACCTATGGAGATTCCGTCGCCGAATAAGTTGATGATGAGGATTCCGATGAAGATTCCGTCGCCGGAGACAACCAAGATGAAGATTTCGTCGTTGGAGAGCATGGAGAGCATCACTATTGATCTTATAACCCAACCCAATAACCAAGAATCGCCATTAAGGCGAAGACAAACCTCAAAAGAGGAGATAAAACCACCAAAATGTTGTAGATAAGTAGAAAACATAATACAAACCAAACTAATGTACTAACCAACCTAGAAAGCAAGGAAAAATGAAGAAATCTGCTCAGATCTAGTCAATTTTGGACTAGATTTGAGCAGAGAAGGGTTGTTTTTGATGGTTTTGTTGGAGAAGAAGAAGAAATGAGAGAGAGAGGAGAGAGAAATAGAAAGAGTTTTTGGAAGTCGCAAGTAAAATGCATTCAAATCCATATCATGAGTTTTTTATATTTTTTTTCAAAATTTAACCCGTCTAAATTTGGCTGAAATCATATAACTCAATAAGTTAATGACTTGCCCAATAAATCAAACATATTTTAGTCCCTAACTTAAACAAGTTCAAATCAGGAATTAGGTCCTAATCAGGTCACGAGTCAGATTCAACTCAAATTTAATAACAAAAACACCTGACTCGGACCAAATCAGGAACTGAGTTAGATCCAGACGTCAAGACCGCAACAAACATACACCCTGCTAGTTTTTACGGTGAATAGAAGCTCTACGCGCAGTAACTTATGTTGGGTTCGTGAATGCGTGAATTTTGAACCTCGTCTTTTCAAAAAAGATCTAACAACGTTCTTGGTTTACACCAATCAGATGATGTCTGTCTCTGACCCACTTTATATATGAATCACTTATCCGTTAGAGAATCTTTTCCGGAAAGAGGATACCCTACACCTGAAAGCCTCCACCACAATATTTTATTTCCATTTTTTGTCCTCCTTTACATAAGGGTCCGTTTGGAGTTCTAAATTTACAAAGCTCGACCAAAAGAGCACATGTTCAATGGCCCCCGTTAGACGCTTTCTTTTATCGAGACCACTAGGCACTAGCTAAGAACAAGTCTTATGGACGTCTATAGAGGTTCACGAGCTAAAGTTCGATTCCAAAATTGGTTATCTATGGATCAAATTTCATAAATTTTTTCTTGTTTTTTCAATTTTTTTTTATTCTAATTTTTCATTTTTCTTTAAGTTACTTTTATTCTTTCTAAGAGATAATGTTTATGCATTTCAACTTTTTGTGCTTGTAACCACAAAGACTAGCATTTTTCGAGGCTTTTAAATTTTGTGAATGCATGCTATTAGACTTACCTAGTCGAATCATCCATCGAGACAGTACAGACAAAAGCCAAACTATTTTACTTTTTTTTATGAAATTGTGAAATCGTATACCAGAAAGCGTAATTTATAACAGAAAACACCTATAATAAAAAGAGGATCGGAAATGATACATTTTCCACGGGATTATCCTCGAAGCGGGCTAATCCCTTTATCCTCGAAACGCGCTAATCCCTACTGAAACAGAAAAAAATATGAGATACTAATCCATATAAAAGATATGTGAAACAGAATAAAATATGATACTAATCCATATAAAACAAAAAAAAAAAATCTGATCACACCCAGAATCATGGATTGGTACCGGTCCAGCAGTTCTACTAGTATTTGCAGCTCCCTTAATCAATCGTGCCAGAAAAGCCCATAACTATTTCGGCACATCCAAATTCTTGGTGGCCCTTATAATACTAATTCTATAATTAACCACCAACCAAACAAACCCTTTCCTAGTTGGTAACTGCAATCATCCAGAAGCTTCATAGACTTTAGGTCAACGAGAACAGAACACGACTTCAATATAAGAAGGGGGAAAGAAAACCTTTTTAACTCCTGCAAATCTAGAGTGTTTGGTGTTTATAAGTAGCAAGTTTTTAATCTTTCTTTCTTCATCTCGCTTTAATTTCAATTTCCTTTTCTGGGTTTATCTTAGATTTCTCTGTTTCTTCTTTAATCGAAAGTTTGTAATGGCGCCTCATGATCTTGAAAGAAGTGCAAAAGAAGCTTTTGTTGATGATAATTTTGAATTAGCTATTGATCTTTATACTCAAGCTATTACGCTGGATCCTTCAAACCCAGATCTCTTTGCTGATCGTGCTCAAGCTAATATCAAACTTGAGAATTTTACTGGTTTGTAACTCTCTCCTTATCCGTATTGACTTGACTTTGATTTTTGTTGAATTTTTTGGTGTTTTTCTTTGGGGGTTTTGGTGATTCTTGGTGGTAGATACATGCAGTATGCGGTATTGGGGGTTTGGGTTATTGGGTTGATTTTGAGGTTTAGAGATTTTAGAACTGTTGTAGTTTAAGTGTTTGATGAATTGCCTAATTGAGATTCCGGGTTTGGTAATTGATTGAGTAGATGTGTATTGTATGAGTAATGATGGGTTTTCTATGAGTTTGACATTGTATTCGTTATATTAGATTTAAGTGGCAATTTACTCTTTAGGTTTGTGATGCCCCTGCATCAGTTTGATAGTGATGTATGGTTGACTAAAAAGTGCGATTATAATTAAGTACCTTTGAATTACAACTAGATGGAACTTCTTCTTAATTGCATGGGAGATACAGTTGGAATTGGTAAATTGGCAGTAGATGTAGATGTTTATGCAGGAATAAAGTCATTGCGCTCATCGATTGTGTCGATGGATATTGTTGCTTCTGCAAGTTTGTTGAGTATCTTAGAATTTAGTTTAAAGTTTAGTGTTGACATAGTTTGTGATAGATTTAACTTTGCTAAACTACCATCTAATGTTTTGAGCAGAAGCTGTTGCTGACTCAAACAGAGCGATAGTGTTGGATCCAACTATGGCTAAAGCGTACCTACGCAAAGGGTAAGAAACTTCCTCTTTTTCAGTTTTACTTTGTTTGCTTATATGTATTACTTGGAACCACTCATATGCTGCGTGTTTTGCTTCACCAAATTGCAAGCTCAAAGGTTTTGACTTGCTTACTGTATGGTGTTAGTTGTCCTGCTGATTTAGATTCTACTTTTTCAAACTTTTTCTGCGTCCATAGTTGTGTTGTCAATGTGAATCATCAGTCCTAAGATGTAATTCATAGTGCTATTATTTTTCCAATTGATATAATACTGAATTACATGAGTTTTGTTGGGTGTTTGTCTTGCAATTCTCACTTTCCTGTTCTTTCTTCAATTTGGAACTTCCAGGTGGAAATTTTTTCTTGAAATATATTTTGATGCACTTTTCTTGTTAGGTTTACCTGTTTACTTTGATATCATTGTAATGTTCTGTTTCTGTCCGCAGTACTGCATGTATTAAGCTAGAGGAGTACCAAACTGCGAAAGCTGCCCTAGAAGGAGGTGCTTCCCTGTCTCCTGGTGATGCAAGATTCACCAATTTAATCAAAGAATGCGATGAGAAGATTGCAGGTCTGTTCTTTTATTAAGTTAAACTTCATTCACGCAGTTATTATGAGTCATAAAGGAGTTCTGCACTAAATTTTCGAGTATCAATTTAGAATGTTTTAGAAACATTGGCTAAGAACTTTGAATATCATTCCTATTTGGAGTTGAGGTCTTCTCAAATCCATTGTTTTCACCAGGCTATTTTTTCCCAGTTTCCATTTACCTTGTGTTATTGTTTTTGTTCAGAGGAAGCTGCTCAACTTTCAAAACAATTTGGTCAGAATGTTCCACCAACAAACGTACCTGCTCCCGTTGCATCTAGTTCATCACAAGTAGCACCTGTTATCGTTCAGGATGCTGAGCCAGAAGTAGTAGCACCTCCACCTCCTAAATACAGGTAATTTAGAAAAAAAAATTGATTTTTTTCATCATTGGACAAAAGTAAACCTAATGCAATCTGCTATCATGTTTCTTTTTTATTTACGTTGTTGGTGGTCACTTGCAGACATGGTTACTACCAGAAGCCAGAGGAAGTGGTTGTGACTATATTTGCAAAGGGTGTACCAGCTCAAAATGTTTCTGTCGACTTCGGCGAACAAATAGTATGTGTTCATATATGTGATGCATACCATGTTTTTAAGTTTGCATGCATCGACTTTGTAATGAGCATTGATTGTTAATCGGTAAAGGTAGTTGCAGGACATTAATGAAAATTTCCTTCTTTTTTTCCTTTGCAGCTAAGCGTTACCATTAGCATCCCTGGGCAAGATGAATTTGTTTTTCAACCACGCTTATTCGGGAAGGTAATGCTAGTTTTGGAGTTTAATTTGATAAAGAAAGAAGTTAGTTATTTCGTACTTGCGTAATCATGGATCACTTGGAAGTAGTTTAGAAAGCTTAATAATAACATGATTCGGCATCTTGTCTGTCACCAAGCTTCTGTGTATAGTTTATCAGACTTCTGGAGTACTTTATACTTTTTTTTTTTTTTTAGTTTCATCTTGAATTTCCAAATCATTTGATTTTTGGTTTCACTTCTGGGCATGCAGATTAAGCCTGAGATGTGCAGATACGAAGTCATGTCAACCAAAATTGAAATGCGCCTTGCTAAAGCTGAAGCAATCAACTGGACATCTCTTGAATATACCAGGGAAAATACAGTTCAGCAGAAATTGAACGCGCCATCAGGTAGGTCATTATGCTTGTTGCATTGACTTGCACCAAAAGTTCGATAACAAGAGTTAAAAAACCATACAAGTAGTGAGAGGGATGTTTAATGAATTTACCGTTTTGTCCTTCAATATTTATAATATGGGATCCAAAACTATCAAGTATTTATCTCTTGATTTTCTGTTGTACCCGCAGCTACTGAATCAAGACCTTCATACCCATCCTCAAAGTCAAAGTTGAGACCTGTTGATTGGGATAAGCTAGAGGCTCAAGTAAAGAAAGAGGCAAGACTGCTGTTTTAGGTTTTTATATTCGAGCTTTTCTCAGCATTATGTCTATCTATTGCTGAACCCTGTACCACTGATTCTATTTTTCAGGAGAAAGAAGAGAAGCTAGAAGGTGACGCAGCTTTGAACAAGCTCTTCTCTGACATCTACAAAGACGCTGATGATGATACCAAGCGCGCCATGAGGAAATCTTTTGTAAGTCTAATTTGCGCCTTTCTTGATGATACTGTATTGTAAATTACATGTTTCCATGTTCGTTTCCTGTACACTGGTTTTCATAGAGTTACCTTAGTTTCGTGTACAAGTCCAGGGCTAAACCCTTTGCTTATTTTTCAAATTGGTATTGTTACAGTTGGAGTCAAACGGGACCGTTCTGTCTACAAACTGGAAAGAAGTGGGTGCCAAGAAGGTGGAAACAAGTCCCCCAACTGGTATGGAATTGAAGAAATGGGAATCCTAAGAGTATTATAACTGCAGGCACATGATAAGATTTTTCTCCGTTCGTTACTTGTATCTATCGTTTAATTTGTGGTTATCCAACCTTACTCTAAGGTGTCCTTGTGTCTTAATTAGTGCTTTTCTGGTTTGTGGTCTTGACAAGGTTGACTGAAAGTATTGGACTAAAATCACTTTTATCTATCTTTTTGTCTTGATCAATTTGTCAATCTGAAAGTACCCAGGTTGTGACTAACTATAATTTTTAAGCTTTATTTCCCTTGGTAGTTTCAGACCCTGGATTGGTGTGAAGGTAATTATCAAACTGAAATGGAAGTTGAAATGCAAATTCAAATTAAATGTGAAGTGAAACTGAAATGAAAAACTTTGTTGTGCATCACCATCTCTCTCTATTGATACATACTTGTCCATTACTGGTTGTTTCAGTACCATTCTCCTTCTCTTTACTGGTGGTTTCAGTACCATTCTCCTTCTCTCAGAAAATCTCTCTGTAGCTTTTACCACTTTCCGAAGAAGTTAACATGATGAACAACTTTAACCATGGTCGTCCTCGAGATTACAACAAAGATATCAATGTCATTCTCGCAATCGGCTTGCTTTTAAGGTTTGTTGGCATTTCTCTTTGGATATTCTCAATAGGTTTTCATTTTCTCTGGCCAAATCCTTATGGCATAATTGCATTATTACCATGTCCTCCAGGTCCATATGCTATCCTTAGCTTGGTAAATTCTTTCGTTTTCTCAATCTGTGCACCATACTTGGCAGCATTATTAGCCAATAGCATAAAAGCAATTCTCTCTTCCACAAGTATACACGAGATTGTTGTCCATGCTTGGATGTTGCTTTCTAAAGCCATTCTCCTGTTCGGTTATGTGTGCTTCTGGATAACAATGGTTTATAGTTTGCAGTTGATATTTTGTACAGTTCATTGTACTACAGACTCGAAGAGCTCTGGTCTTGCAATTATGCTGGCAGTCCTGCTTTCTTTGGTATACATCTTCTTAACCAGTCGCCTTTACTCTCTGCTTCTCGTTAGAACTCTCTGAAAGTGTTATGTTTTAATTCATATTTGCCTCTACTTTATAATTTAGAATCTGTTATAAATCGTCTGTTTAGTTCTTTTTTCTTTTAGGAAGTACTAGCTAGGTAATATGTATGAAACGGTGATGGCTGATGTGTTTCATGTTTTAATAGAAATGAAGATCTTGTTGTTTCACCCCAAAATTATCTTCCTTCTTGATGGCTAGAATTTGATGCCCATACAAATTCCTACCTGGTGTATTTATGATTGCAGTATTTTCTTGGTATTTTTACAACGGACAATATTAAGATGCTCTATGATGCGGAATTTGTTGATAGCCAAGTGATTGTGGCGTCAGATATTCATACATGCATATACTTTTCAAATTATTTGATCCTGGAACACCTCAAGTAATTGAATTATTAGATGATAAACCCACAGTAGTGGAAGAAAAGTTCTTGGGAGTGGGTGATGCATCATTGAACCCTGTCAGTCTCACTCTTAACACATAATAAACCCCATGTGAACAAATACCATTTCTAGTAACATCTAAGAAATGAAAATTCAAATTCAAATTTGAGTTAAATGTGAAATGAAACTGAAATGCAAATTAACCGATTCTCTCTTTAGTCTTTATACATCGCCATTAGTAGTATTTTGAGTACCATTTTCCTTTTATGAATAAGCAAATCTCTCTATAGCTCTCAACACTTTCTCAGATGATGAACCGTGTTAACAATGGCATTATCATGTCCATTATCATGTCCGGCATGTTGCTAGGTCTTTTGACATGTCCCTTTTGATGATATCATTAGTTTTTGGTATTTCCGGCCAAATTCATATGGCGTAATTGCAGATTCATCTTGTATACCAGATTCACAAGTCGTCGATGAGTTATAGGGTTTAGTTTTGCTGGTTCTGTGGAAGTAATTACAATAGAAAATAGTATAAAAAAGTGAAGGCATGGTTTTGCAGAAACTCTTTAACACATAAAACACCCCCATGTGACTACTACCATTTCTAGTAATATTCAGAAAGAGGGAACAGACCTATTCTAAGAAGCAAATTCAAACTCAAATTCGAGTCAAATGAAACTGAAATGCAAATTCACCTCTCTCTCTGTTTATACATGGTCATTGCTATTATTTTCAGTACCATTCTCTTTCTTTCTCAACTAGTAAATCTCTCTGTAGGTCTTAACACTTTCCCGACAAGTGAAGATGATGAAACGTTTTAACAATGGCATTATCATAGCCGGCATGCTGTTAGGGTCTCTTAGCATGTCCCTTTTGATGATATCATTAGTTTTTGGTGATCTTGGGCCAAGTCCTTACGGCGTAATTGCAGCAAGTCCATCATGTATACCAGATTCGCAAGTCGCTGATGAGTTCATATATTCTTTCGTTCTCTCAATCTGCGCACCATTTTTGGCCTCATTATTAGCCATAGGCTTAAAAGCAACCCTCTCTTTCACAAGGCTACATGAGATTGCTGTCCGTGCTTGGGTGTTGGTTTCTGCAGCGATGCTTTTCATCGGTTATGTGTTCTGTAATAGAGTGCTTGATACTTTGGAGTTGATTTTAGCTTCTGATTCTTGTGCAACCGACTCAAAGAACATTCGCCTTGCTGCTATGCTTGGAGTTGGAATGTTGTTTTGTTTTGTCCTTCTCTTCATGACTTACCGTTTCCCTGTTCCCCGTTAGAAATCTTTGAAAAGAGTATATAGACACGGTGGGTTTAATTCATATTTACCTCTACTTTGATTCCAATCAGTTCTAAATTCTCTGATCTTTGGATGGTTTTTTCTTCTTTTAGGATCTACTTGCTAGGTTTATGTATGAAATGGTGATGGTAGATGTTGTTCTTGTTTTAATAGAATGAATTTGAAGATATTGTTGTTTCTTCGCAAATCCATATTCTTTATTCATGGCAAAAATTTGATGTCAATACAATTTTAGCAAATTTGCTATGGAGTTCTTTATTCTTTATGTAGAGTTACATTAAGACATCTCTAGATTAAGTGCATAATTTTTGAGTCTTGGAGCAACAAAATGAAGCAGCGCAAGATTAGTAGCTAAGGTTGGCGCTGTACAACAGAAAATATGCAAGTATGCTTACTCAGTTTTAAAATCAAAACCCACGTACATGGTTTGAGATTGAAAGAATCGTGTGATTTATCAGTTATGTTGGTGCACTTGGGTGGTTGTAAGATTTCTCTGTGCTGTGCTGTGCTGCATAAACATCTTGAAGATCCCATTGGCATTGGGATCTGCCATAACCAGGCTACTCCGTAACACTGGGCCACGTTAAAATGTGCATGAAATTAATCAAATTAACTATGGCACGTTGTTTTAAAGAGTGTGATAGTTTGACCTTCATTTCCCTTGATAGTTTCGGACCCTGGAATGGGTGGGTATGCCAGCCTGCATTAGGCATTGGTTCCACTTCCAATTTTGGTTCATCATGAACTCTGCTGATCCCACAAAAGAGTTCACTTTCAATAAATTAGCAAATTAATTTCATTACTTACTCATTGGGAGTAATTTTTGGTAGGTAACGGTTAGGTTCATTGAAGTGGCTTTATTTACTTTGGGTTTTAATGTGTTAAGAGAAGATGAAGACAGGTTAATATATGCAGAAAATTGGGTAATCCATAATTGAACCCTGTCAGTTCCACTCTCAACACTTACGTAGCAATAGCATCATAGGTGATAGACCACCCATGTGAACTAAACCATTTCTAGTAACTTTTGGAACAGAGTGTAAACCTATTCTAAGAAGAAAAATATCCCACCAAGAAGATTTGGAGGCAAGTCCTTGGTATTGGCTTTCTCCTCCTGTTATCATATCCAATTGAAGTTAGTAATAATCAATATACTACATCTGGAATGGGTGTGCCAGTTTGCATTGGTCATTGGTTCCAGTTTGTCTTTCCTTTGTATGGTTAAACCCCGTCTGCTTACACCTACTCCCTTTACTCTTTGGTTTATCTACAACCCCATTGTTTTGGGCTTGGACTTTTGCACACATTTGCTTGGGCTTGACCATTTATGTTTGGGGACCATGGTTTTTTTTGGGGACCATGGTTTTTTGGGACTAATGTGTTCGGTTAGGAAATATTTTTTGCGACGTAACCGAACTTAGGTTCGGTTGAGAAATATTTTTTGCGACGTAACCGAACTACTGTTCGGTTGGGAAATGTTTTTTGCAACTAAACCGAACTATTGTTCGGTTGGGAAATGTTTTTTTGCAACTAAACCGAACTATTGTTCGGTTGGGAAATGTTTTTTGCAACTAACCGAACATAAGTTCGGTTGGAAAATGTTTTTTGCAACTAACCGAACTAACCAGTTCGGTTGGGAAATGTTTTTTGCAACTAACCGAACTGACCAGTTCGGTTGGTAAATGTTTCTTGCAACTAACCAAACTTATGTTCGGTTGGGAAATGTTTTTGCAACTAACCGAACTTACATTCTGTTGGGAAATATTTTTTTGCAACTAATCGAACTTATGTTCGGTCGGGAAAGGTTTTTTGCAACTAACCGAACTTATAACTAAAAAACCATGGTCCCCAAAAAAAATCATGGTCCCCAAAAAAAAACGATTCTTATGTTTTTATTTTTTTCATGGCTGATTCCATAATCATAGAGGAATTTTCTAGAAGTGTCTCGAATACTTGTCGGGCAAGTCACGCATGGGATGTTCTGGAATGTTCTGAGTGACTTACAGAGGAAGTAAGCATAAGCCATGCTTATCTCGAAATTAGAGTTACACCCCTAAATTGAAACATATAAATACATGGGTTCACAACCCTAAAACGTACACAATCTTCTCTAAATAATTTACTGTGAAAACTCTAGATGACTTGAGCACTGGAAGATGCTTTGCGGGTACCCTTAATACTGTTCGTGTGGAAAGAAAGGTTGTTGTTCGATCAACAACTAAATTCTTGTTTGAGGTAAAAATATTTTAATGTACCAACATTGGCGCCATACCTTGGGGATTTGAGAAAAGATATCCTGTTTTTCCGAATCGAGATATGGAAAAACTCAAACAAACTGGACGAAGGGTTGTGTCTGCTAGCAATCCTCGAAACTGCAGGAGATATGTATCTAAAAGGCACAACAATCACTCGGTGATTGAACAACATGAAGCTCAGTCAGCAACTGCAATATGTTGCAGACGGGTTTGAGATTTTTTCATGATAGAACCCGAGATCCATATAATCGGAGAAGCGAAAAACGACCAATGATCGAGTATGAAGAAAGGATCGGTGATTCCATGGCCGACGGGGAAAACCCGGGAGTTCTAGTAAACAGAGATCTTGTACTCGGCTGCCCATCAAGGCACAAAGATGATCAACATGATCTGCGAGATGGACAAAGTTCGACTCCCAGTTATGAGGCAGAGCCAGTGCCCAACCAGCTGGATGAGGTGGAGAAAGAGAACGCTCGCCTAGGATTAGAACGAGAAATACAGTCTCGATCAAGGACTATTAATTTGAACAATTAAGATCGGTTGACGAATATTGATCGAAAATGGTGCGGATGGTTTGTTTGCGAGCGTCTGGGTAGTCGGGTTAACCCGTATGGTGTTAACCGACCTCGAGAAGTGATTGGCCTAGATAGTCCAGAGAAAACTCCGTTATGGAATGACCATGTGTCTATTGGAGATATGCAAAGACGAAGGCGTGTACGTGCCCGGCGAGTAGGCGTCCAAGCACGACAGCTGCAACTTAACAGAGTACGTCCAGAATCACCGTCAGCTCATAACGCTCTAGGTATGACAAAGATTTGATACAAAATCGGTATGACGAAAGAGAATTTTCGCCTGATTACTACGCTCGTTCGGAGCGCAACAGAAATCAGAAGCGAATCTACAAATACTCAAAGAAAAAGAATAAGATCTAAAGTTGATATTCTTGAGGATCGGGAGTACGAGCAAGAAGACAGTTCCTGTCATGGCGATTTTAAGGGGATTACTGATGTCTTCGCAAGATGATCGAGATAGTGATATCAAAGAAGCACTCCTGAGAGGACAAGCTTAACAGGCTTCATCGATCCACAAGAGCTTCCTTCAAAGAAAATAAGACAGTTATCAGACAATTTTGTTCTATGATGAATTTTCAAGTCCCCAGGCTGTCAGAGTTTGATGAGAAAACAGATTATCCACATAACGTAACGGCCATGACTCTGTGGAAGTACATCGATTAATTGATGTCATTGACCGACGAAATAATTACGCGGTTCAATCAACTCCAGGCAAAGTCAATTGGGACTTACCGCAAGCTGTTTGATTAATTATGTTCTCATTACAAATACAATAGACGTGATCGGAAGGGTCTCCATTAAGTACTTCATCCGAATATTAAAAAATGGGAAAGCATCTGACAGTTTACCCTACTCTTCAAGCAAGAGTTGGCCGAAATGGAAGGTGCCAACGATCCAGTAGTCATTATTGAGGCTTACAAATAGGCATATTAGTATGGTCAAAGGGGTACATACAGTTCCTTAGTCAAGAGACCACCATAGACTCTAAAAGAACTGTATGATCGAGCAGAAGATTACGATTGGGTCGAGGATGATTCAAAAGCTCGAGAAACTAGAGATGTTAACAGATCATCCAATCTAGAAAATCTCAGAAAATAGAATATTGTGTTAATTATTATTGTTTCTTGGTATCGTGTTACAATGAAGTATGTTAACTGGTTCCATGTTGCAGAATTTGTTGATATTCATATATGCCTATACTTTTCAAATTATTTGTTCCCGAAACACCTCAGGTAATTAAATTATCCTTGCGTCATTAGGTGCCACTCAAAAGGAATTAGGGGCCAAAAATAAAACAAAACAGGGTCACCCAAACCTAAATTGAGTTCACCCCTTATCCTTTTTTTCGTAATGGCAAAATTGCCCTTCTATAATCGGAAATTAAACATGAATTCGGTAGTTACATTACTTTAGTTATTGTTAGCAATTTTTTTTTTCTTCGCGAATTTTGGTTCTACCATAATCGGTAGATAAAAATCTATATTATCTACCGATTATGGATGATGTTCTTGGATTTACACTAGCAGAAACATAATCGGTAGATAACTATCTACTTTACCTACCGATTATGGTTGATTTCTTCGTTTCTTATGAACTTCAACCATAATCGGTAGGTAAAGTAGATAGTTATCTACCGATTATGTTTCCGCTAGTGTAAATCCAAGAACATCATCCATAATCGATAGATAATATAGATTTTTATCTACCGATTATTCTTGATTCAAAAAATTCAATTATTCTGTATTAAAAAATAAGCACAATCGGTAGATATTAACTACCGATTGTGAACGTAGAAAATTTCAAAATTTTATAAAATTTTGAAAATTTGAATTTTGGTCGATGAACACAATCGGTAGATAATAAGCATCACTTATTAACACAGTTTACTACCGATTATGGTAGTACCAAAGTTCGAAAATTTTAGGATTTTGGCAAAATCTCATTTTGGAGCCAATATACATTCGGAAGTTAAATTTACTACCGATTATGGTAGTACCTAAATTTGAAAATTTAGTACATTCGGAGGTTAAAGTAACACAATTTACTGACGATTGTATATTGGCCCCAAAATGAGATTTTGCCAAAATCCTAAAATTTTCGAACTTTAGTACTACCATAATCGGTAGATAAAAATATATATTATCTACCGAATGTATATTGGCCCCAAAATGAGATTTTGCCAAAATCCTAAAATTTTCGAACTTTGGTACTACCATAATCGGTAGATAAAAATATATAATATCTACCGAATGTATATTGGCCCCAAAATGATATTTTGCCAAAATCCTAAAATTTTCAAACTTTTATACTACCATAATCGGTAGATAAAAAATATATATTATCTACCGATTGTGCTTAATTTTTAGTGCAGAAAAATTGAATTTTTTGAATCTACCATAATCGGTAGATAAAAATCTATATTATCTATCGATTATGGATGATGTTCTTGGATTTACACTAGCAGAAACATAATCGGTAGATAACTATCTACTTTACCTACCGATTATGGTTGATAATTATCTACTTCTTAAGAACATCAACCATAAACGGTAGGTAAAGTAGATAGTTATCTACCGATTATGTTTCTGCTAGTGTAAATCCAAGAACATCATCCATAATCGGTAGATAATATAGATTTTTATCTACCGATTATGGTAGAACCAAAATTCGCGATGAAATTTTTTTTTTTTTCTAACAATAACTAAATGTAAAGTAACTACCGAATTCATGTTTAATTTCCGATTGTTAAAGGGAAATTTTACCATTACGAAAAAAAAGATAAGGGGTGAACTCAATTTAGGTTTGGGTGATCCTATTTTGTTTTATTGTTGGCCCCTAATTCCTTTTGAGTGGCCTCTAATGACGCAAGGTAAATTATTAAGTTTTGACCTTCGTTTAACTTGGTAGGTAATGTGTTAGGTTCAATGTTATAGCTCTATTTACTAAGGGTTTTAATGTGTTATATAGGATACGCATGCCCATTTGTCTTTATAGAGTTCAGTTTTATTGTTTCTGCGAAAGTAAGTGCCACTGAAAAATACTATTTGCATGGCTGAGTAATGGTTTAAGAAGATAAAGACAGGTTTGCACAGAAACTTATTGGAAGTGGGTGATGCATCATTGAACCTTGCCAGTCTCACCCTCAACACATTAAAAACCCCATGTGAACTAGTACCACTTCTAGTAACATCTAGTGAGGGTAAACCTATTCTAAGAAGGTAATTATCAAACTGAAATAAATTTTGAAATGCAAATCCAAATTTGAGTTAAACGTGAAATGAAACTAAAATGCAAATTCACCATCTCTCTGTTTATAGATGGCCATTGCTATTATCAAGGCCGGCAAGCGGTTAGGATGTCTTAGCATGTTCTATTTCATGATATCATTAGTAATTGCAGATTCACATTGTATACCAGATTCACAAATCGACGATGAGTTGACATATTCTTACTTTGTCTCATTCTGTGCATCGTACTTGGCTGCATTATCTGCTATAGCCTTAAAATCAACCCTCTCTTTGATAAGTCTACGTGAGACTACTATTCGTGCTTGGGTGTTGGTCTCTGCAGCGATTCTTACTATCGGTTGTGTTTTCTATACTAGAATGCTTGGTACTATGGAGTTGATTTTAGCTTCTGATTCTTGTGCAACAGACTGAAAGAGCTTTCGTCTTGCTGCTATGCTTGGAATGTTGTTTTGTTAGAATTCATTGAAATAGTATATAGATGCGGCGGGTTTAATTCATATTTACCTCTACTTTGTTCCCAATCTGTTCTAAATTCTCTGTTTTTTAGATAGTTTTCTTCTTCTTTTAGGATCTACTTCCTTGGTTTATGCATGAAAATGGTGATGGTAGATGTGGTTCTTGTTTTAATAGAATGAGTTTGAAGATAATGTTGTATCTTTGCAAATTCGTCTTCTTTGTTCATGGCCAAAATTTTATGTCTTTAATACAAGTACCTATCTGGTGTATTTTATGGACATGATGATGAGTTTGCAATAATTTCCTGGTATTGTTACAAGGGCCTATGATAGATTTCCATTGGTCTCTGGGCATGTCCCGTTGGATGATATCATTAGGTTCTGCACTTCTCCGGCCAAAACCTTAAGGCATTATTGCAGATTAATTTTCTATTCCAGGAGGTTCAGATGCCATTAAGCTATGCATGGGTGCTTGGATATTGGATCAAACTTAAACATCATTTCACTATATCTTACAGAAACAACCATAGAAAATTAGAACTGACTTGTGGTGACCCAGCATAAGGAAATGGGGATGTTGCAAATTTGCTATCATTTAAAGGAAAAACCAAACGAAGCCGAAAACAAAGTTACACTTCTTCCAACACACCACTTTGAAGCATTAGATCGCTATGGAGTTCGTGCTTCGCTATTCTGTGCGTAGAGTTACACTTGGAAGCGACAAAATGAAGCAGCGGAAGATGATATCATTAGTTAATGGCACTTGTACTGATCTTTTATCTTGATCAATTCGTGAAACTGAAAGTAATCAGGTCATGCCTAATCAAGTTGAAGCTAATTTTAACCTTCACTTCCCTTGGTATTTACAGACCCTGGAATGGGTGTGCCAGTCTGCATTGGTCATTGGTTCCAATGTGGTTCATCATGAAGTCTTCAGCTCCCACAAAAGAGTAGACTTTGAATAAATTGGCAAATTATTTTCATTGTTGTTAAGCTCAATGTGGTAGCTCTATTTACTAAGGGTTACAGTGTCCTAGGGGAAGATAAAGACAGGTTTGTGCAGAAATTTCTTGGAAGGAAGGTGATGCACCCTGTCAGAACTAACGTATTTCTAGTAACATAAGGAGAACAGAAAATACACCTATTCTAAGAAAATAATCAAACTCAAATGAAAGTTGAAATTCAAATTCAAATTTGAGTTAAATGTGTAGTAAATTTGTTGTGGATCAGCATCTCTCTATTTAAGAAATGGGAATCCTAGCAAATCATGAATCATTGGGTGTGCTGGTCTTGGATTGGCCATTGGGGTCCAATTATGGTGAATCATGCATTACGCTGTTCCTACAAAAGAGTTGACATCTTTTTCATGGAATATGATAGCCCTTGTAATAACGTTGGTGCACTTGGGTGGTTGTAAGATTTCCCAGTGGTTGCTAACATATTTTTGAGGATCCCATTGGCATTGGGATCTGCCATGACCAGGTTACTCCACAACACTTGGCCACGTTAAAATGTGCATGAAATAAACCAAATTAACTATGGTACGTTCTTTCAATAATCACATGTGATAAAATGCGCAATATTGGCACCTTTGGTTTTCCCATGTAATGTGCCATATTTTTACTGTTGGAGTCAATTAATGAGGGTAAGTGTTTGTAGGTAATGGTGTTAGGTGTGGTATCTTTACTTACTGATGGTTTTAATGTCCTAGGAGAAGATAAAGACATGTTTGTGCAGAGATTTCTTGGACCAGAGGTGATGCATCATGAACCCTGTCAGTCTCTCAACACCAAAGTAGTCTGATAGGCCGCATGTGAACTAACACATTTCTAGTAACATTTGGGAACAGGGAAAAAGCTATTCTAAGAAAGTAAAATAACAGAGAATCATACCTTGGAAATAGAGTTGTGCAAATGATGAAAATCTAACAAAAATTAAAGAGAAAGGCTAACAAAAATTATCTCAATCAACCAAAACAAAAGAGAATCATACCTTGAGAATAAAGTTGTGCAAATGATGAATAGAGTTGTTGATTTAGAATAAAAGAAACGGTTTTACATTAAATGAGAGGAATAACTCCCAAAAATAAATGACATTAAAAATCTACATTCATTGTCTTAAGTAAAATTAATATGTGAATTAATCTGGACCCTTTTTTATATGCCTAAAATGTGGATCGAAAATCTTAAATATTTAGCTCAATATGGACCATTCTTTATATGCCAATATGTATCTCAATCTGGTTTTCTCAACAAGTAAAGATGATGAAGCGCGTTAACAACGATATAGATCGCATTATCGGAGTCGGATTGCTAGTCGGCTTGCTGTTAGCGTCTATCGACTTGTCCCTTTTGATAATATCATTAGCTTTCGGTGCTCTCTGGCCGAATCTTCGTGCCATGAGGCCGGATTTATCTTGCGTACCAGGTTCACAAGTCATCAATGACTTCTTATATTCTTATGTTTTCTCAATCTGTGCTCCATACTTGGCAGTATTATTAGCTATTGGCTTAAAAGTAACCCTCTCGTTCACAAGTCCACATGAGAACGTTGTCTCTGCTTGGATGTCGGTTTCTCAAGCTATTCTCAATATCAGTGTCCTGTTCTTCACTAAAACCATGCTTTATATTCCGCAGTTGATATTAGGTTCTCTTTCTTGTGCAATGGACTCATAGATCTTTGGTCTTGCTGTTATGCTTGAGGTCATGTTCCGTTTGGTATTCATATTCTACATATATATATTTACCTTACCTCTACCATATTTTAAATCCATTCTGAATTCTCTATTTTTTTAGATAGTTTTTTATTCTGCTAGGTTTATGGATGAAATGGTTTGGTATGTGGACTTCTTGTTTTAATATAATGGGAATGAAGATATTGTTGTTTCTTCGCAAGACCGTATGGTTTGAGAAGATAAAGACAGGTTCATGCCAAAACTTCGTGGAAGTGGGTGATAATAATTGGACCCTGTTAGTCTCAACGCCAAAGTAGTGTGATAGACCCATGTGGACTAACACCATTTGTAGTATCATTTGGGAACAGAGATTATACGTACCTATTCTAAAAAGGTAATAATTAAACTGAAATGAAAGTTGAAATAAAATTAAAATCCGAGTAAAATGTCAAATAACATTTGTGATGCATCACCATCTCTAGTTATACATGGCACTTGCAATTACATTTTCAGTACCGTTCCCCCTCTCAATTAGCAAATCTCTCTGTAGGTCTTACCATTTTCTCAAGAAGTAAAGATGGTGAACAACGTTAACAAAGAAATTAATGGCATCATCAGAAGCGGCTTGTTGTTAGGGTCTCTCGCCATGTGCCTTTTGGTAATATCATTAGTTTTTGGTGTTCTCCGGCCAAAATCTTATGGCACAATTCCAGATTCATCTTGTAGACCAGGTTCAAAATTCGTCGTTGATTTGTTATGCTGTTATGTTGTCTCAATCTGTTTACCATACTTTTCAGCATTATTAGCTATAGGATTAAAAGCAACTCTTTCTTTCAGACGTCTAAGTGGGATTTTAATTGTCCGTGCTTTGATGCTGCTTTGTGGAGGTATTCAGGTTTTCAGTTACGGGTTCTTCTATAGAGCAATGGTTGATAGTCTGCACTTGATATTAGGTCCTGTCTCTTGTGCAACAGACTCAAAGAGCGTTGGTCTTGCTATTGTGTTTGGAGTTGTGTTCCGTTTGGTCTTCATCCTGATCCTCATCAGAATTCGCCGTTACTCTGCTCCACGCTAAAACTCTTTGAAAGAGTGTATAGATACGGCAGGCTTAATTCATATTATAGTGTTTTTCTTCTTTTAGGATCTATTAGCTAGATTTATGTATGAAATGGTGATGGTTGATGTGGTTCTTGTTTTAATAGAATGGAATGAAGCTATTGTTGTTTCTTCGCAAATCCGTCCGTCTTCTTTGTTCATGGCCAAAATTTGATGTCCAAGTCAAATGGTAATGGTTGATGTGGTTCTTGCTTTAATAGTATGGAATGAAGATATTGTTGTTTGGGTGTCTAGGGATCTCCTATTTGATGATAGCATAATTGCAGATTTATCTTGTATCTCCAGGTTCAGATGTCATGGATGTTTCAAATTTGCAAAGCATATAAGAGGAAGAGCTGAAACAAAGTTCTACTTGTTTCGAACACTCCACTTTCAAGCAACAGACGTCTGTTTATTTCTTCATACATCGGTAGAATATAGAAAAATTTAAGCAAAATTGCAACGGAGTTCTTTATTGCATAAGTAGTGTTACACAATTGACAAAGTTCATGACATAATGAAGCAGCGCAAGATCAGTAACTAAGGCCTTTGAAGACCAAGTGCTGGCTGTGCAGGCTGTATAAAAATATGGTCACTAGTCACGAGCCCACTTCCTAATACCGCATGAATATTTCTTAATCCTGAATATGGATTAATCCCAGCATTTCATCACCCTACTGTCCCTACAAATAAAATGCTAGTATGGATTAATCCCAGCATTTATCACCTAGTTACAAATAAAGTGCAAGTATGGATTAAAACAAGACATTATCGGTTACCTCAAAAGGCCTCCAAGCCCTTTGCCTTTGCTGCAAAAAATGAAGCATTCACTCGTTAATTGAAAGTCCAGAGTAGCATTTAATCGAAGCAATATAAATAAAGTAGTTGGTATTTTAATTCCTTGGAATCCAATTAGGGAATGCGCACAATTCCTTGAACCCAACGGGCAAATGACCTTTATGGAATCAAGAATTTTAATTCTTAGGAATTCAATTCCCTTAGAAACAATAGATTTGCATTGGTTCAATACTGTAATGGAATTGAATTCCAGGGTAAAAACAAAGGTAAAAGTTGAATCAAACTTTCTTCTTAGAGCTTCTGGCCCCACCGAAAAATATTTATACCAATAAATTGTTATATAAAATTTAGAATATATATAATAATAAATTCTAGAGTTTTGGGTCCCACAAAAAATATTTAGACCAATAGGAAATTCTTTTATAAAAATTAGAATATATATTAATAATTACACGGGTTTAAAATTATCCAAAAACTAAAAAGCTGCACCGGCAATGTAACATAAGTGGCGTAGATGGGAAGCATATGCAGATCTCCACAAAAAGTTCTAATTTCAGTGCTTTTATCTTTAAATGTTACTAGCTTGAACTATTATAACATTTCTCGATTTATTAAACTTAGATTCAGATACCATAAAAAGACAAACACCACCATACGTTATCCATTAAAAAGAAACTATTTGTGCATGACAGTTTGTATATGGTCGGTCAAAGTAGTTGTCATCTGATTTTTAATTTTTTACATTCAAATTGGTATTTCAGGTTTATGATTTTTTCCATTCAAATGGGTATTGATGGTTTGCTCCAGGAGATGGTGATTGGCGTACTTGCCGAGAAAGGTACATACTTTCTTTAAAGATGCTTAAGATCTTAAGCTCAAAGGCCAATTCAATACTAGAGAAGTTGAATCAAATGCTATATATGGTTGTAAGTAAAGTATTATTATTGTTAAATCTGGGTGTTAATGTTACTAGAGGAAAAGGTTTCTATTTCAAAGGAGTTGGGTACTTCTCAATCAGGAACTAATCAATTTTAGCTTTGCATTCCAGGGAACTGGGTGGAAGAACTACACACTGCTGCCAACTGCATTCGATGAAGAACTTTACAAGGTTAGAATTTTTCAATACTTCCAAGTCTTATCTGTATTTGAGTACTGAATACTGATTGTAGTATGCTGACGATTTTTAGAAACTGGATGTTCTTTCAAATGATATATTTGCTAAGGCTCTGGTAAGCAGTGGAAGAACAGTAAGTCTTCGAGAACTATTGAGTTAGATTTGACTATGGTGTTCAATGGATTTGCAATTTGTCTATCTAGGTACGAGGACGAGGAGCAGTTCAAAAAGCAGGTACTTCACACTATGCTCCGACCAAATTGCTTGTCACGGCCTTTGTTTTTGTTTCAGAATTGATACCCTGAAAGTGGTGTTTGGGTCTATCATGTTACCTTATGCATCACCCAAGTGTTTTAAGTCATATTCTTTGTTTATAAGGTTGAGCAGTTAAGAAAGAGGTTTAACCACTCTATTGCTCCAGGGAGGGCTTGCCGGTGATAGACGGTGTGTAGTCCCAGCTTCAGGATTTGGTTTTAGTGCACAACAGATATGTAAAGTTATCCTAGACAACACCTTAACCTTCTTGCTCATAAGGTCTATAAATTGTTTTGTATGGAATCAATTTTTTGTTCTATTTTTGATTTCAGTTTCTTTACATATTTTTCTTTTTGCTGTTCAGTTAATGGTTGCAACTGTTCGTTGTGAAGAGATTGCCAATGAAAAGCTTAGTCACTTGACCTCAGATGAGGTATCTATGTATCTTCAATTTCAAATTCATAGATTCTTATAGAGTTACTTCGAATGATTGTTTTGTACACGATCCAATTTTATTGATGTGACCAGGGTTGGTTGGAACTGGATGAAGCTGTTCAAGCTGGATTTGTGTCAGGCTTCAGAGAAAAAATCAGCTCTATGTAGTATCTGGAAGTATCTGCAAGTTTTGAGTAAGCTTCTATGTAGTATTTGAGCTGAACTTATAGTGTTTTTAGTGAAAATGAGCTGAAGTTGGTCTATGTATTGCATTTGGTACTTGAAGAATTTGGTTTCTTTTTGATGTGAATTGAGTGAATATTTGTGTGAATTGATTGAATGTTAATATGAATTGATTGAGAAACTATTGTTGAATTTGGAGGGATGGAATGAAGTGTAGGCAGGTTATTTATATTTCTGGCTTATATTTGTTCTGCCGGTCAATATTGACCTGGTCAAAATTGGTCATCATTGACTAATTTTGACCAAGTCCATGTTGACTGGCAGTAATTTTTTTGCTTTTACTACCAAATTCGTAACGGCTGCAAGCTGTTTCAAACTGCCACGTAGTAACGGCTCTGGCATGTTACTAACGTGCTACGTAGTAACGGCTCGAGAATGTTACGACCACATTGTTACAAAAAAAATCGTAACGGCCCTGAGCTGTTACCACGTGTCAAATTCGTAACGGCCCCCAGCTGTTACTAGAACCGTTACAACCAAAATTCGTAACGGCCCCATTGTCGTTACAAAAATATTGTAACACCCACTTTTGCAACAGGCAAGAGCTGTTACAACCAGTTCTGTTACGAATCCGGGAATTTGGTGTAGTGAAATGGGTATATGCTAAGAAAGAAGGATCACAGGTGAATCAAGTACGCTACAAGGCAAGGTTAGTTGCAAAAGGTTATGCCCAAAAGGAAGGGATTGACTACAATGAGGTGTTCTCTCCAGTTGTAAAACACTCATCAATCCGAATTTTGTTAGCCTTGATAGCCCAATATGATTTAGACCTAGTTCAGCTAGATGTCAAGACGGCGTTCTTACATGGTGATCTAAAAGAGGAGATCTATATGACTCATCTGAGTGGGTTTAAAGTTGGCGGAAAAGAAGATTGTATGTAAACTGAAAAAATCGTTGTATGGGCTGAAAAAGTCTCCAACACAGTGGTACAAGCGATTTGATCAGTTTATGATTGGCCAGACATACACAAGATATCACTATGATCATTGTGTATACTTCAAGAAGCTACATTATGGGTCTTTCATATATTTTCTCTTGTATGTCGATGATATGCTGATAGCATCGAATAACAAGAAAGATATTGAGAATTTGAAGCAAAAATTGTCAAATGAGTTTGAGATGAAAGATCTAGGAGAAGCTAAGAAGATTCTTGGCATGGAGATTCAACGTGGCAGAGAGAATGGTAAATTTTGTCTGTCTCAAAGGGCACACTTGAAGAAAGTGTTACAGAAATTTGGTATCTGCGAAGAAACTAAATCTGTAAGTACTCCCCTTGGTCCTCATTTGAAGTTGAGTTCTGATATGTCTCCTACTACTGAAGAAGAGCGTGAGTATATGGCCTAAGTCCCATATGCTAGTGTTGTTGGTAGCTTGATGTATGCAATGGTATGTACGAGGATAGACATTTCACATGCAGTAAGTATGATCAGCCGTTATATGCATAATCCGGGTAAAGGACATTGGCAAGCTGTGAAATGGATTTTGAGGTATCTTTATGGTACTGTTGATGTTGGCTTGGAGTTTGTGAAGGAAGATAAAAACAATCAGTTATGTGTTGGTTATGTGGATTCTGACTATGCTGGTGATTTGGACAAGAGACGTTCAACTAGAAGGTATGTATTTACCTTGGATGGAGCACCAGTTAGTTGAAGATCGATTTTGCAGTCTACTGTGGCTCTCTCAACTACTGAAGCGGAGTATATGGCAGTGACAAAGGCATTTAAGGAGGCTATATGGTTACAAGTTTTGCTCGATGACTTGGGTGTTGTGCAGGAACAACTTCCTGTGCATTGTGATAGTCTTAGTGTAATTTACTTGGCCAAGAATCAAGTGCATCATGCCATAACCAAACATATAGATGTTCGATTTCACTTTGTTAGAGAAATTCTGGAAGAAGAAGACATTCTACTTGTGAAGATCGATACCAAAGACAACCCAGCGAATATGTTAACGAAAGTAGTATCTGGGGTCAAGTTTCGTCATTGCTCGAAATTGATCCACATTTTTCCGGTTTGGTGAGACCCTTTGGGGTAGAGGTTCTTAGGAACCTGGTGGAGGCCTTCTAGCAAGGCCATTGAGTGAACTACGGTCGGTTTGATTCCTTGCAGAGGATATGTAGGAAGCTTATGGCGCAATCGACGTTGGAAGACGAAGGAGATTTCGGGTATTGATCGTCTCATGCATGAATGCATGATACGAGGTGGAGAATTTTGGAAGCTTGCGGGATTGTAGGACACGATTTTGTGGGAGAGTCCAAACTGTGCGGAACTCCAAAACCGTGTATACCAATATTCTAATTGGATAGGTCGGTGGAGAGTTTGAGATGAACTCGAACTTGAGCGATCGGTGGAGTTGGGACATCCAACTCTAGTCGCTGATAGGAGTTTTGATAACTCTTATTGGTGTCTTAATCCTAAAGTTTAGGGATTTATTAGCTAAGTTATGAAACCCTAATCCTACCTATGTGTATATAAATAGCCTAGTATAGAACCTTGAAAATTCGCCAAAAATTTTTCTTTTCTCTCTTAGGGTTTATATGTTTTCTCCCAAACGATAATATATAAATCTCTTATTTTTCCCGAGGATTCAACCTCGTTAAATTCTCGTCTCTTTTCTTTTCTAGTTTGTGTTCTTTGCAATATTTAGAATACAATTGTGTAGCTGTGCAAATCGCTTCGGCAGAGTTTCAGCGCAACAATCTTCTGTCCTGGGAAAGCTATGAGAATCGCCTTCCTTAAATTGTCTTTCAAAATGAAGAAGCCTATAATCACAACCTATTATTTCACATGTTCATTCACAATTTTTTTTTGTCCTCACAAATATTTCTTGCTCGAATTCATTTGGGTGAGACCATATATTGATCGAATTCTTTTGGTCGGTCGTCAAGCGAGATACAAAAAAGTAAGTATCGGTATACAGAATCACATAACTTTTGTTCGACAGTGTTTATTTGCAAGGATAGTTCTTAAGCCTTAAGGGATCTAGCATCTTAAGCAAATTTCAACTTTTATCAAAATAAAACTCTTAGTTATTGTTGAATTTGCAACAACAAAACACTACAGACAAGGAAACTAACTGCTTAAAGTATAAAACCAACCAACAAGAAGAAAACAACAATAAGAAGAATTTTTATCTTTTTAACGAACTTCTTTAAGGGTTCAAAATTCCATCTTTCCTCAACTGGTACTGCTGAAATCTTTGCTTGGCGTATTCCATATAATCAAAATCGATATCGTTCACATGTTCTGAAATTATTCCCCATAATCCCCAGACAAGATGGCTTGCAAGAGTATATTTCTCAACATCTTCCACTAGCGCAACCACATCAACGTCTGTAGGTTCGTCGCCTGAAGAACTCAAATATGCACGAATAAATCTCTTGCGCTCCTCCAAATCTGGATACCTGTTGAAGTCCAGTATGTGTGGCGTTTCCGATTGATAATCAGCTGCCATTTCGCAGAAGTGATTGGCAAGATCGTATGCAACAGGGTTATAACTTGCGTACTCGTAATCAATTATAGTCACCAGATTTGTATCTTCATTCATCATAATATTTCCGTACTGGAGATCATTATGACACAAACCAATGACTTGATTTTCCCCTGAAATCTCCTTTTCCAAAATTGCGATTTCCTCTTCCAAACTATTCAACAGAAACACACTTGCTTCTTCTGCAGGACACACTTGTTTGGCAGACGAAAGCCAATTCCTCAATCTGTTCCAGAGGACAACATTCTTTGGACCAGGCATTTCAACCTTATGAAACTCCTTTAATTTTGAAGCTATTAAAGAAGATATCTCTGGATCTCTCAAGTCATGCGCCGATAGGGTTCGAGCATGTATAAATTCTTCAATCCTTCCATTAGAGAAACGTCCAAGAAGACGAGGGCCTTGTCCATGTTTGGACATGCACTCAAATGTGTTGATTTCGACTTCTCTATTTAAGAAAGCATCAACTCCTTGTCCGTAAATACGAACAAGAACCTTCTGATCAGCTGGTAATTCACCTTTCTTCTGTGTTCCCCAGTTTATTTGATAAACTTCATTCGTCATTGCACCTTTTAACGGGATCACTTTCAATGAATTTTCATCAATAGTATCACCCCAACTTAATGCTAGTGAAATTAAAATCTTTGTTACTTCACTTGGAATACGATCTTCCATCATTATAATCTCAACACTTTCTTCACCCATCTCTAGATCCTGAACAATATCTATGATCTCAACAAAAAACAAGAGAGAATTCTGTACAATTAACTCTCCTAAGGTCCCCTATTTATGGTTGACAACTCTTGTTCTCCAAGTAACCGGAAACCAAACTCAACTAGAAGTGTCTAACCTAAACAGGAATAATATCCTCAATGTAGAACCCATACTAAAACAGGAACTACCATAAATAAGACATCTACAATTGCTATATCTAGACACAACTTCTAGCAGTAACTTTGAAAATCCAAGATATTGATGATTTGACATGGAGTCTGCCAGTGAGCTATCCGGAGAGTCTAGAATCACTTAACTCGGGTGCTTTTGAAGGGAAAAGAGTTGAAAACGAAGTCACGGGCTTTTGTTTGCATTCCTGAATATTGTGATTGAGTAGTATGATGCTCACATATTTGATTAGAGTACGTAAACATGATTATTTGCTTAGGATTTGAGCATTTATGAGTAGCATGCATGTTGCTCGCAAAGTAATCAGAGTACGGAAACACGGCTTTTCGCTTGCATTTTGCTGTCGCTGAGAATAAACTCACAGATCTTATTCAACTTATAGTTCTATGTTCACTAATGATGTTTGTTTGCTTTCAGGTTCTGATGTGGTTGTCGTAGGACAAGAAGTTACAGACATTGCTCTATGATATACTTGGACGATATGCTGAAATACAAGTAGGGCTTTGTATATTTGGTCTTATCTTACTTCTGACACTATCACTTAGTTTGACTTGTACACATCTAGACTTGTACCTATCACTTAGTTTGACTTATGGTGGTGTTTTTTTCAAAATTCTAGCAACTTACTTAAGAATTGTCATCTTTTGTCATTTCAGTTTGACAGTTCGATTAAATATCTTGAATTAAATTTCGAGGAAATATAGTGAACATCTTTGCTTCCCTTTCTTTGTAGAAAGAATGTCTTTGATCTTTTAACTAGTGACATTGAACATGTAAACTCTTACTCAAGAGCTTGTGTGGGTGTAAAATAATTATATCCATCTCATTAGTAACTAGAAAGGGAAAACACGCCTATAATTGCAGACGTCCCGTAACCACCCATTGCAACCGAAACAACAAGCCTGCACTTCAAAAAAAAAAAAAAAAAAAAAAAAATGGTCTTCATTCTTAGCAATTAGAATGCGTGTAAATCTGGAGAAGGCCTTCATCCTTATATACTTGCACCTTATTTGTATTGACAGTTGATCTGATCAGGAGTTGAATCTGACTCTTGTCTGAATTAAGGTTGGACTCCGATACTTATGACTCGGAAGTATTTGAGTCAGGAACTATTCTGTACGTGCCTGACTCGTTAGGCACATATCTAGATTGATTATCTATTTTTCTTACTACTTAATGATTTTTGAGTTAGATGTAAACAGTTTGATTCAGATTAATTTGGATGAGCCAGATTCAAACGAGTCGGTTTAGTCCAAAAAATAACAATCTTATTAGCGAAAGGCTTAAAAGCAATCATCTTTAAATCTGCGTGACATGAGATTGTATTTACTTATTTATTTATTGTTCGGTCAGTAAAATTTATCAAAAACAAACCAAAATTTACGAAATTACATGAGAATGTAGTTGCCCGTGCTTAGGGATGGCCATTTGCCCCACCTAGACCCATCCCCGTGGGTACCCGTCCCGTTTGGGTATGGTTTTACCCCGCACAAATGGGGATGGCCTCGGTATGGGTAATACCCGAAACCTAAGCCACGAGGATGGGGTGGGGACGGGATTCAAGGTCCCCGCCCCATACCCGCCCGCAAATTTCATATAATAAGGGTTTAGACTTTTATTATATTTTTGATCATTCTTGTATATTCATCACTTTCGCTTCTTTGTTGTGATCATACACATTCTCTAAAAGTTAAAATAGTGATAATGATACATTTAATGAAATGGTTAACATGGACGAAGATAGAATGAGAAAGGAAAATGTAGAAAAACTAGTAAATAGAAAAACTAGTAAGTCATTTAAAGATTCTTTGTTCACTTTAAGATGAATTTCTGAATTTAAAATTTTAGAATGCATTATTCTTATGTTATTATTTTTGTTTGATTCATATTTAAGTTTTGATTATAAATAATTTTTTGTTATGTGAAAAATACTAGAACCCCCTACTATATGGGTTCAATATATAGAAGCCCCACTAAATGGATTCTCCCCTATCAACTCCATATTTTCACTTTTTAATATTTCTAAGCCCAAAACTTTAGATTTCAGGGCTTGGTAATAAAGTTTAGGGTTTGAGGAAAATACGTAATACCAAATATGCCCTTTAATATATATACCTAATGAAATAGGCTATAGATTTCATTTCCAGATTCATTTTCATTTTCACTTTCTCTCACTTCTCTCTCGTCTCTGCTCTGAAGAAAATTAGGGTTTTTTTTATCATACCGAAAGAAAACGATCGCAGAGAGCAGGAAAATGATTCTCGCTCCATCAATATTCGCCGATGACGTTTAATTCAACGTTTCTTCTAGTTTTCATTGTATGATTTAGCAGTAGAATAAACGAATCCGGGAGAAGATTTCAATCAACTAATCTGCAGATTCAACTCAGATTCATCAACAAGCAAATTATACAGGTAAGTATCCTCTTCTCTTTGTGATGATGCTTCGGTTTAGAGATTTTAGTTGATTTATTTTGGATTCAAATTTCAAAAAAGTATTTCAAAACCTAAATCTTCAGATGCTTTTATCTGAATCGAAATCAGAGCTTAGATTCACAATCATCTACTTACTCTGGTTGTTTTGATGTAGAGTTTTTGGAAAAAAAATTGAACAAAAATTTCCGATCTGTTCATCGTCAAAATCGTTGTATACCTCTATTTCTATCTTCGATCTAATAACTGATATGAGATTCGATATCAGTGAATCATCCTGTCTATTACCCATAGATTTGATTTGAATTTTATTCACTTTTAGTTTTTGATTTTCATTTATACATGATAGATTACATGAAATGGTGGTAGGAATTTAGTTGAGGTGAAGGATTTAGAGAAGGATTTTGAGCTTGTGGTGGTGCTGGAGCTGTAGGTAGTAGGAGTGGTGAAGAAATAAATAAATTGAATCCTGGCACGATTTTGTTTGTTATTGTTGATGTTGTTATTTGTTGTTGTTTTAGGTTTGATTTGTTGTTTTTTACATTTCAATTTGATTTTACAGGGTTGATTAATGGTGGTGGTGATAATTTTGATGGGGAGGTTGAATAGTAAGTGGATAAAATTGATGCAGACTATGAGAAGAAAGAGGATGAACCATGTTTAGTTTTTGTTGCTGATGCTGGTGAGCAATTACAAAGAATTTGATTAATATTTCATTGTGATTGAGTTTCTCAAAGAATGTGATTGTTATGTCCATTCAGTTTAGGTGATTATGTATCCATTTTGCGTTAATTGTTAACTTACACTACTGGTTTTGTGTAGGTCAAAAGGATGCATAGAAAAGGTAAATGCTACTGGATGTCTAACTGCTAGTTATCTGAACTAGCAGGATGTGTAACTGCTATTTATGAAAAGGTATATCATGCATATATGTTGCCATATGGATGTCTAAATGCTAGTTATCTGAACTAGCAGGATGTGTAACTGCTAGTTACACATCCTGGGATATAAAGTTTATGTTCTATATATTGCAGGTTCTTATGAAAAGGTATATCATGCATATTGGAATGACTAGATAACATTGGTTGGCAGTTGCTTTATGGCCAGCTT
This sequence comes from Papaver armeniacum, assembly GCA_023531295.1. Classification (NCBI taxonomy): domain Eukaryota; kingdom Viridiplantae; phylum Streptophyta; class Magnoliopsida; order Ranunculales; family Papaveraceae; genus Papaver; species Papaver armeniacum. Next base: position 300,299 of record JAJJWW010002284.1, read on the forward strand.
GTTCTAAGTAAAGGACTATCATTCGGTTTGGATGATGATCTAGCAGTAACTAGAAGGATGTGTAACTTCTAGTTACACATCCATGGGTATAAAGTTTATGTTCTATATATTGCATGTTCTTATGAAAAGGTATATCATGCATATTGTAATGACTAGATAACATTGGTTGGCAGTTGCTTTATGGCCAGCTTGTTCTCATTAAAGGACCATCATTCGGTTTGGATGATAATCTAGCTAAACAAGCAAGTAAAGCAGGTCAATTATTTATCTTAAAACTCTCTCCTACGACTCTTCCATGAAAAGGAAAAAAACTATTCAATGCACTCAAATTCTTTTTGAAGTTTTTCTTTGTGAGTAGCTTAGGCACATAAGCAAAAGATAGCAGAGAAGTTGCTTGGTGCTTAGTATTTGTGTTTATCTTAATACAATGCCGACTGAAAAGTTTGTTTATTTTGTTTGATTCTAACAAAGAAATATGAGAGAGTTTGGAATATAATACGTTTGAGTTTCCGTTCAGCTACGAAAAGATGGTAACTATATTCTTGTATTTGGGCAGAGTATCTTTGGAGTTCTGTATAGAACTGTGTTGCTTATTCTTTGGAGGCCAATCTGGTGTATCTAAATCTTAATGCATAGTCATGCCATGTATCGTTCTGCGGAGCAGGTCTGTGATTTTTTTATAGATCAACATATATTATATGTTTATTGTACAGTTCATGATTTGATCATATTTGCAGAGTGTTATAACTTGGCAAGATAAATGGACTTGTAACTACTAGTTACATGTGCTAATTAGATGTGTAACTTATATATACACATGCTAATTAGATGTGTAGCTACTAGTTACACATGATAATTAGATGTGTAACTTATAGATACACATGATAATTGGATTGGATATAAAGTCTATGTCATATATGCATGATAATCGTTTGCTATAAAGTAGTGGTGACAGTTGTCATAGGTAATTAGTTGATTTCAGTTTAGCTACGGTTAAGATTCGATTTGGTAAAAGCCATATTTTAGTTAAACGAAGGAGATATAGTTGCCATTATACCTATAAATGCTTGTTTAACTATGAAATATCATTAACTAAAGACATAATTGAAGAACACTCGGGATTAGTGAATCATTAGGACTTTGAGTTGTCTTAATGTATGAGAAAAATGTTGGTGAAGCGTCTAATTGGGCTGTTTATTTTCCGTATACATATGTGTTTGAAGTCTTTATTGTTTAACCATATTTTTAAGGATGCGATAGTTCATGAATTGACCACATCTTTCGACGTTAACCCGTATTGCGAGATAGAAAAATTTGAGCTTCATATCATGGAGGAAGAGTTTGCTGATCCTCATATTGTAGTTATGCTTGGTGAAAAAGGGACGAGAGAAGACGACATTTATTTTTCTTTGGTACACCTTTTGGATCCCTCTCTTGTTGCTTTTAGTTTCAAATTCTATGTCTAGATCGTGCATTTATTCACATTACACAAGTAGGATGCATGATTAACTTCTAGTTACACATGTTATATGCTTGTGTAACTCCTAATTACACAAGTAGGATGCATGTGTAACTCGAATTACACTAGACAGATGCATGAGTATCTTCTAATTACACATGCTAAAATGAACAAACCTTGTAACCAAAAAATTATGCATGCCGATTACACAAGCTTTATGGATGTGTAAGCTGCTAGTTACACATGCTAATTGGATGTGTAACTATCAATTACACATGCTAATTGAATGTGTAATTGTGAGTTACACATGCTATGTGGATGTGTATCTGTTGCATATGCTTATACTTTGGTGTGTTTGATGAGCACTTGTTTTGAGTTTGCAAAAAAATTGAATTCTTGCAGTAAAATTGTTTCTTAAGCGCTGGTTTTTAATTACTTGATCTCACATCTCCTTATGATAGAATGTGATCTCGTGTAGGTGAAATGAATATATATTTTTGTACGTACTATTAATTTTGATCTTATAAATATCGATTGCTTGTTGTTATATTTCGGGTTGCGAGATAACTTCATAAAACTAATTGCTTAAATGTGATAATGGTCTCATTTGGAATTTGAGTTGACGCTGAATACACAAATCAGATGCATGTGTAACACTAGATAGATGCATATGTAACTCTCAATTACACTAGACAGAAGAGTGTGTAACTTCTAGTTACACATGCTAAAAATTATTGTAAATGAATATTAAAGTAATACATGTATTTTTTGTATGAGTTCTTTTTGATGTCTATTTTTTTGATGTGTAACTTTGCATTACACATGACATAAGGATGTGTAACTTTTGGATAAACATGACATATGCACGTGTAACATCTGTTTACACATTCACACTATACATTAATAATTTTGGGCCTAGATTTAATAATTTTGGGCTGCCAACTAAAAGCTTTGTTTAATTTATAATAAAAGAATGTTTTCTTTAAATATTATTATATTTTATTTTGGGCTTAAATTTAAATTTTATTTAATTCGGGGCTTGACAATATATAAAAGGGTATGGATGTCTTTTAATAACTCGGGGCCTAGATTTAAACTTCTTTTAACTAGGGGCCTCATATTATGGGTTATCCATGGGTCGGGCCTTAGCCTAATTTTCCCTTTTTGTATTAACACGGTGTTACGGGTAACCCATGGAAAACCCGCCCCAATTCATGTGGGTAACGGGGCGGGTATGGGTATTTCTTTTACGAACGGGGCAGTGACTGGGATTGGCATACCCGCCCCATGACCATCCCTACCCGTGCCGTGCCGTGCTTGGTTGCAGCTTTCCGCATACATTCTTTTAGTTTATTTTAGTGAAAGATAAGAAAGAAAGAAAAAAAACAAAGAGTAAATATCAGTGATTTAAGGAGCCAACACTGCCAACACAACCAGTGAAACAAAAGAAATGTGACTAGCTAAGGCCTATACTCAGCCTTAAGAACAACTAATGATATTAGGTTCTGTTTCGTGTTTTTTTCTTCTCAAACAGACTCGAAAGAACTTTCTTCTCCCAGTTATGCTTGGAGCCATGTTTTCATTGTCTTTCATCCTCTTAATCGTCTGATGCCAATACAGATTCCTATCTGGTGGATATATTTCGTCTATACGAGATTCGAATATTTCCCATGTTTTTACGATGGCCTATGATAAAATGCCACATGTTGACACGCTTGTTCCCCGTATTTGTTTTCTTGTTACGCCTGTTGATGTTAATTCTTCTTACCTTAATTCATTCAGTTTTTTGGAACTTTAAGACCCTCAATGGTATGCCAGTTCTGCAATGGGCAATTGGGTCCAACTCTGCTAATACATTCAATAGGTTAGGAAATTATATTCATTGCTCAATTACTTCATGGGGGTGTAAATGTGGTTAGGTAATGTGGTAGCTCGATTATTTTAACAGAGATCTTCCGAGAAAGGGCAGAGAAAAGAAAAGGTCCAAACTTGGAACTTAACCAAAGAGAGAAAGAAACAAGCCACACCAAGAAAAAAATAAAACTTTGAGGCTACTGCCTAGTCAGGGTGGGTTTAAAAGTCATAAAGTAAAAAGAAGATGCCACACCAAGAGCTGCTTACGCGGTTGGGATTTTCAGGCTGGCCAAAAATCATTTTCGGTTTCTGTTTTTAGAGTTGAGTACGTGTTGTTTCTTTCTGCGAAAGGAAGTGCCGTAGAAAAATACTACTCCGTGTCAGTCTCACGCTCAACACATTGTGAAATGAAAGTTGTAATGCAAATGCAAATTCAAATTCAAATGCAAATTCGAGTAAATTGTGAAATGAAGCTCAAATGAAATTTCTACTGCATCACCATTCACCACCATCCCTATATATACATGGTTATTACGAGTATTTTAAGTACTCACTCTTTCTCTCAATTAATTACTAAAAATCTTTCTATAGCTCTCTTGTAACATTTAATTTCTCAACAAGTAACGATGGTGAACAACGTTAACGGCGATCAACTTCAAGATTGCGACAAAGATATCGATTATGGAATTATCTCATCTGGCGTGTTGTTAGGTTCTGATGTCATGCTTCACATAATAAGATCACTGCTAGTTTCTGGTCTTATCCGGCTAACTTCATCTTGTTTTCCAGGTGTAGATCCCATGGCTGGATTCATTCATTCTTGTGTTTTCTTAATCTGTGCCCCGTACTTAGCACCATCATTAGCTAAGGCCTTAAAAGCAAGAGCAAACCTCTCTTTCACAAGTCCACATGACATTTTTGTACATGTTTGGGTGTTGAGTTCTGCAGTGTGTCTCTTTTTCCGTTATATGCTCTTCTTTCTAAGAGTGGCTGATAGCCTGCAGTTGATACAATGTTCTGTTTGTTCTGCAACAGACTCAAAGAGCTTTGGCTTTGCTGTTAAGCTTGGAGTCATGATTTCCTTGGTATTCAACATGATCTTCATCATTTGCCGTCTTTCTGCTCCTCGCCGTTAGAACTCTTTGAATGAATATATAGTTACGGCTGGTATATAATTCATATTGCCTCTACTTTATAGTTTAAACTTTATTTAGAATCTGTCATAGATTTTCTGGTTTTTGGACTAGTGGTTAAGTAATATAAGTACGAAATTGTGATGGTTGATGGGGTTCTTGTTTAAGTAGAATGGCAATGAAGGTATTGTTTTTCATGGCCAAAATTTGATGCTAATACAAACTTCTATTTGGTGTATTTTATGCGATCTAAGTCAATATTTTCTCGGTGTTGTTACAATAGCATATGATAAATGCTCCATGTTGCATATGCTTTTTTAATAGTTGGTCCATTATGGCAAAAAAATAACAACTCCTCTGAAACAAAACTTATTTCGCACCTAGATTCACGAATTATATTTTCCCACTATGTCTATAAATCCCATGCCTTAAAAAGCACACGTTTAGAGTTTAGAATGAAGGAAAGTGGAGCATCCACAGAGAGATGAACAGGATCCATGACTCCACCGGACTGTTAAGAATCAGATCTCACTCTAATAAATAGAAATTCACAAGCATACAAACCTTACATATCGATGCGTCAGAACCATACTAACTTAGCAGGACAAAGAAAAGGAAAAACACAAAATGATTGTACAACCACCATGTGATTCGAGGACCCAAGAACTGAATGAATGATCAAGTGTAAGAAAGTGATCCGCAGATCGCCTACATGCCATAACGTGGTCGATTCTGCAGCAGACTTAAAAGAGCTTTCGTCTCTTGCTGTTATGCTGCGAGTCAGGTTTTCTTTCCCATATTCCTCCTCTTCGTCGTTTAATGCCAATACAAATTCCTATCTTGTACTGTATTTCATGTAAATGAAATTGCAATATTTCCAAGTGTTGTCATAAAGACCTTCGATAAAATGTTCCGTGTTGACACGTCACGTTTCTTCCCTGTATTATGTTTTCAATAGTTACCTTAGTTTCGGCATACAAGTTCAAGCAAGGTGAAGTGTGTTATACTATTATTACAGTTGGAGTCAAAGGAACCGTTTTATCCACGAAGTGCCAAGAAGTGGGTGTCAAGATTCAAGAAGGTGGAAACAAGTCCTCCAACTAGCATGGAATTGACCAAATGGGAACCGTAAATAGTGTGTGTGACAACTCCAGCACATGATAAGATTCGTCTCAATCTCTTACGTGGATCCATGTTTCGTCTTATTAGTGTTTTGGTTAAGGTTTGTGGTTTTGACTCCTTTGACAAGGTATATAAGAGCATCTCCAATGCAAGGGGTAGAGGTCTTAAATTAGTATGACACATAGAATTTAATACCCTTTTCACCAAAGTTTCATGTCCAATACAAAGGTGAGGGTCATAGAAAAGATGACATGGCTAAAGTTGGGGTAAAGGAGAAAGTCTAAATAAGACTTTCTGCATGACCTTAGGTCATAAGTCCACATCATCTTTTGTCTCTAAATTTAAATAAAAAGTGTTAAATAAGACCCTTGGCATTGGAGATGGAATTTAGGTAGAGAGTGTTATCTTTGTTTATTTTTGTCATGTAGTAAGTGACCCACAACCAAAAAGTATAAATAAGACATTCACATAGGATGACCTTGACCTCTAGCATTGGAGATGCTCTAAGGAGCTTGTAGGTACAAAGAATATACTCGCCACGTGTAAGACTACATAAGGATAGGATTACTGATATAATCTGGCTCAAAAGATAATATCACTAAGATTCGAAGAAAACCTTTGTTAAGATGCTTCGGGAGTCAAATCAACTGTTCCAAAAGTACATCATAACTTTTATGAAAACTTGAGTTGCGAAGTGACAGTCACGAAGAAAAGAAATAACGAAGTAATAATGATAAGACGAACAAAGAAGGTAATTCGCCTGAACAAATCAAGGGAAGGACATCGAAGCGAGGAGAAGTAATTCCTAGCGAAGGAAGATTGATGAACAAGAAATAAGGACAGGTGTACAGACAAGAAAACGGTATTGTCGGCGAAATAAAAAGTGAAATCACGCGAATTGTGTGAATATCAGTGAAATAACTATGAGTTGTACTCCACTTCACTATGGTGTATATAAGGGAGTCTCAGGGAATTGTAAGAGGGGTTGAGTAATTTTTGGTCAAGTAAGATTACGTTTTGAGAGATATTTATGAGCTTAAGTTAGGGTTTGGGCTGTAATTATATACTTAAGTATCACTTCATCTTAATAAGAATTCATTGATTACATCATTATGTCTTGATTGTTTGAGTTCATATCATTTGGGTGTAGCCGTAGGTTTACCTGCAGTTACATAGCTTTTTGTGTTGCCTCCCTGAACTGAATGTATAATTTTTCTTTTCAGACAACACATATTTTCCCTGACTAGCAAATGGTCAATTTCTCAATTTATAGGCGGTATGATAGTTGAGGTAGGTAGAAGGCGAGGTTCAATGCGAGCGCTTTATTTAGAACGCATAATTGGGGGATAGAGGAAAAGACAAAAACCAAATCCAAATATGAAATATCAAATCAGGGTCACCCCTTATCTAAGAATTTACCTAATTCCTAATCTACCCCTCACTAATCAAGCTTAGTGTTTAATTATAATTACGAAAACTCTTAAGTATTTGTTAAATGATTAGTGTGTATTTTTATTTTTATTTGGGTGAGTGAGGTGAGAGTAGAAGGAGGAAAGAATATTTGAGAGGGAAATTTTTTTGGTGAAATTGAGGATGATTGTGAAGAGAGAATTGTTGCTGCTGAATCTTTAGCGCTCAACTACAACAAAGAGCATATCTTGAATCTTCAGCAAATGACAACAACTCACAATTGTAATTCTTTGTTGAGCCAACACCCTTGAATGATTTTTACGAGCATGGAGAGTTTTTTGAAGAACCTGCACAAGAAAGTAAACTTGCATAACATACAAGCATCCCCAGTACACAGGAAGTAGGTATTTCAACCTTGTCAGTCTAACTCTTTAACATATTTTGGAGGAGGGAAGAAGGTAATTATAAAACTGAAATGAAATTCAGTTGAAATGAAAATTCAAACTCAAATTCGAGTTACTTGTGAAATGAAAAACTTTGTATGAATCACCATAATGGACCCATTTCTGGTAACATTAGGAGAGCGTAAATCTATTTTAAAGAAGGCAATTATCAAACTGAAATGGAAGTGTTATGTTTTAATTCATGTTTGTCTCTACTTTATAATTTGGAATCTGTTATAAGTTGTCACATTCAGTTTGTGTTGGGAGATATATATATTTAAAAACATAGTTTTGTAATATTATGTCAAACTTAGAGAAATAGTGTGGTGGTATAATTTTGGGCTCCCACACTATAGACTTGGGTTCAAGTCTCACCCCATGCATTTGAATAGGTATATTTATATATCTATAATATTTATTAAAAAATCCGGGAGAGCGGGGCCTTGGGGGTCTTGGGAGGTCTGCTGATCCAGAAACTTATTTTTTGCTGTTTTTAACTCTTGATTTCCAAAACGGTTTTCAACTTAATATTCCTAATTAATTACATTAATTTTTGGTAAATTTAATGTTGCCGTTTTATGGCTGTTATGGAGGATTTTCAGTGCGCACTTATTGCGAAATTTATTTTCATTATTGACGTTTTTTGACTTATATAAGAAAAGTTTCTGGAGAAGATGAAGATACAGTTTTTTTTCATCTATTTCGAGTTCTGAGCAAGTGTTAGTAGAGTATTTGTTGGTTCGATTTCTCATAGTGCAGAGAAATCGAATAAGAGAGTTATCAGCTGTTTTATCCCATAGGTGTTCGACAATTTTTTGACTGCTAGCACAATCAAGAGGCAGAGTCGCGAAATACCTTAAAGATAGCGACCTAGTCCGCGACTCAGCTGTTTGAGATCCGATTTCATTATTTCTTCATTGTTTCCAACAATTTTAAGGTATTTGATTTTGCTATGGAGGTTGAAAGGAAGCGCGTTGATGATACCAACAAGCCATTCAAATTTGAAGGGCTGTATTTCAGAAGATGGAAGCTGAAGATGTTCTTTTATCTCAAACTCATGAAGCTGCATATGATTGTGTCGAGTGTTCATCCTGGAACCATGGAACCTGCTGCTGATAAAACTTCTACTGCTAATAAGACTGTTGTTGATGCTGATGCTGATGATGGTGCTGCTGCTACTGATCCATCTCCTTCCGGTGGTGCCAAAGATGTTGTTTCTCAAACTGCTGAGGATAAACAAAAGGCCATTGACAAATGGATCGATGACGACTATGATTGCAAAAACTACATTCTTAACGCATTATCTGATGATTTATATGAGTATTATTCAACTTTTGAAACTGCTAAAGATGTCTGGGATGCATTACAGAAAAAATACGACACCGAGGAAGCTGGCTCAAAGAAGTATGCTGTGAGCCGGTATTTGAGATACCAAATGGTGGATGATAGGTCAGTTGTTGCACAGGCTCATGAACTTCAAAAAATTTACCACGAAATTGTGGCCGAAGGTATGAAAGCTGATGAACAATTTCAAGTTTCGTAATGATTGACAAGTTACCACCTAGTGGAAAGATTTTCGTGAATACTTTGCGTCACAAGACTAAAGAATTTTCTCTTGAAAGTTTGATTGTTAAGCTCAGGGTTGAGGAAGAAGCTCGGAAACAAGATAAGAAGGAAGAGATTCTCATTGTTTCTAACAATAAGACTCATCCGAGTTTGAAACCTAAGAAAAGGGATATGAAACCTAACCCGAACCAAAAGAAAGGAGGAAGGCCTAATCAAAACAAGAACCAACACCCATCGAAAAATGGACAGAATTCCAATTATGAGTTTCTTTGTTATACCTGTGGTAAACCAAACCACATGGCTAGGAATTGCAGGTTTAACAAGGAAAAGAATAACGCACAAGCTAATCTTTGTGGGTGACGTTATAATTGCCATGGTCTCGATCCGAGTTCTTCATGGTTGGTGGATCCGATGGGTGGTGGATAGACAGTGGTGCTTCGCGTCATTGTTGTTTTGATAGGTCCATGTTTAAGACTTATGCTGAAACAAAGGATAAGAAAGTGTTGTTGGGAGACTCTCACAGCACTGTGGTGAAAGGTTATGGTACGGTAGAGTTGAAGTTTACTTCGGGAAGACACTTATCTTTGAAAGATGTCCTTCACACTCCGAAATGAGAAAGAACCTTGTTTAGGCTATCTTCTCAACAAGGCTGGGTTGTATCAAACTATTGGGTCTGATGTTTACACTATAACTAAGAATAAGAATTTTGTAGGAAAGGGTTATGCTACTGATGGAATGTTTAAGCTTAATGTTGATGCTATGAATAAAATTGATTCTTACGCTTATATGGTTTGCAATTTTAATGTTTGGCATGGTAGGCTTTGTCATGTGGGTAAAAAGTTAGTAAATAACATGAGCAAGTTAGGTGTTCTCCTGAATTTTCGAAAATGAATTTGAAAAATGTGAGTACGTAGTCAAGCAAAAATAACCAAGACCTCACATAAATCGTCAGTAAGAGAATCCAAACCTCTAGATTTAATACATTCTGATTTATGTGAATATGAAGGTATCCTAACTAGAAATGGCAAGAGATATATTATGACGTTCATTGATGATTGTTCTAATTATACGTATGTTTATTTGTTGAGCCATAAGAATGAAGCTATTGAAAAATTTAAAATCTTTATTCTTTGAGATTGAAAATCAATTTGGTAGAAAAATTAAGAGGTTTCGTAGTGATAGAGGCACCGAATATGATTCTGCTCCTTTTACTTGAAATTTACCAAACTAATGGCATTATACATGAAAGAACTGCTCCATATAATCCTCAAATGAACGGTAAAGTGAAAGAAAGAACCGTACTCTTCTTGAATTGATTGTTGCTTGTTTGCTTAGTTCGGTCTTTGCTTCTCATTGGTGGGGTGAATGTTTGTTGACTGTTTGCCATGTTTTGAATCGCATTCCCAATAATAAAACCATGATATCTCCTTATGAACTTTGGAGAAATAGAAAACCTAATGTATCTTATTTTAGAGTTTGGGGCTGTTTGGCTTTTGTTAGGAAACCTGATCCTAAAAGACATAAGTTAGAAAGTAGAGCTTATGAATGTGTTTTTATTGGTTATGCTCAAAACAGTAAAGCTTATAGGTTCTTTGATATTAATAATAAGGTTATTATTGAATCTGTTGATGTTGACTTCTTTGAAGATAGATTTCCTTTTAAATCTAGAATTAGTGGGGGTAATAGTGGGGGTTCAACACCTAGCACTTTACCTAGTGTTGATTATGAGTCTAGATTAGAAGAACCTAGAAGTGAAGAAACTAGGATCACTGAATTTGAACCTAGATGCAGTAAAAGAGCTAGGACTGAGACAAAAGATAAAAATCCTGATTTTGAATTTTACGCTATAGAAGAAGAACCTTCTAATTTACAAGAGGCGTTTAGTTCTGCAGAGTCTAGTTTCTGGCAAGAAGCTGTAGATAATGAATGGGATTCTCACTTGTCTAATGGAACTTGGAGTTATGTAGATTTACCTCCTGGTTGTAAGCCAATAGGTTGTAAATGGGTCTTGAAAAGGAAACTCAAACCTGATGGAACAATAGATAAGCATAAGGCTAGACTGGTTGCCAAAGGTTATAGGCAGCGAGAGAACGTATACTTTTTTGATACTTATTCTCCTGTTACTAGATTAACATCTATACGTGTTTTGATTCAACATTCTTTGCTACTCATAATCTTGTTATTCATCAAATGGATGTTAAAACTGCTTTTTTGAATGGTGAACTAGAAGAGGAAATTTACATGGAACAACCTGAAGGTTTTGTAATTCCTGGACAAGAACATAAAGTATGTAAGCTAGAAAAATCTCTTTATGGTTTGAAACAAGCTCCTAAACAATGGCATGAGAAATTTGATAATTTAATGATTTCAAGTAACTTCAGAATAAATGAGGGTGACAAATGCATCTACTATAAATCTGAGAATGATGTATGTGTGATTGTTTGCTTGTATGTGGATGATTTGCTAATATTTGGTTCCAGTTTATCTGTTGTCAATGATACTAAAAGCATGCTTAGTTCGAATTTTGACATGAAAGATTTGGGTGAAGCTAGTGTAATCTTGGGAATCAAAATAACTAGAACCAATAGTGGTATTTGTTTGGATCAATCTCACTACATTGAAAAAATCCTAAAGAAGTATGAATATTTTGATTATAAACCTGTTTGTACTCCTTTTGATCCTACTGTGAAATTGTTAAGGAACACTGGAGAAAGTGTTAGACAATCTGAATATGCTAGTATAATAGGCAGTCTGCGTTATGCAGCTGATTGTACTAGACCAGACATTGCGTATGCAGTGGGAGTTCTGTGCAGGTTTACTAGTAATCCTAGTTTGAAACACTGGGATGCTGTTGAGAGGGTTATGCGGTATCTGAAAAGAACTACAAACCTAGGATTACACTATCAAAGGTATCCCGCGGTCCTTGAAGGATTTAGCGATGCTAATTGGAATATTCTTTCAGATGATTCCAAGTCCACCAAATGGATATGTTTTTACTATTCTTTGGGGGCGCCGTATCTTGGAGATCAAAGAAACAGACAATTATAGCCCAATCTACGATGGAGGCTGAATTGATAGCGATAGAAGCAGCTAGTGAAGAGGCGGGATGGCTGAAATGTACGTTGTCGGACATTCCAAGTATGGGAAAACCAATACAGACCACTTTGATCTACTTTGTGATAGTACCGCGGCTATCGGAGTAGTAGATAATTGTTATAATAACAATAAGAATCGACATATACGTCGAAAGCACGACACAGTTAGAGAATTTCTCACAACTGGTGTTGTAAGAATAGATCATGTAAGATGCGAAGGAAATATAGCCGACACTTTGACGAAAGGTTTAGCTAGAGAAAAGGTATGGAAATTTTCTAGAAGTATGGGACTTAGGCCTGTGAGAAGTTGAGTCATTTGTAATGGATACCCAACCTAGATAGGTTCAAAGGGACTAGACGAAGTTACAAATGATATGATAGAGTCATGCACTCCCATAGCATGATATCCCGAAGTGGGAAACAAGGTTGAGTATTTAACTCTTAATGATTCTATAGCTCTTAAGTTAGAGTGGGATACACAGAGTATTCTTGATAGACTCACCTATGCGAATGTGAAGGTATGGCCGCCTTCTATGAGAAATTGGGCATTTCTCTAGATCATTTGTTAAAAAGGGATAAGCACATGGCCTTAATGTGCGAACTTAAGGACTTTACTCTAGAAATAGTTGTGTGTGTTAAATAATCTAATATTAGTTAGAGTTCAAGACGCAAGTCACTCTAGTCACCCGGTACTTAGAAAATTTAACACTATGCAGAGGTTCAAGTCGAAAGGCACCTTTGCAGATGCACAACTATACAACACTTTTGAATGTTTTTAAAATATAAGTGGGGGATTGTTGGGAGATATATATATTTAAAAACATAGTTTTGTAATATTATATCAAACTTAGAGAAATAGTGTGGTGGTATAATTTTGGGCTCCCACACTATAGACTTGGGTTCAAGTCTCACCCCATGCATTTGATTAGGTATATTTATATATCTATAATATTTATTAAAAAATCCCGGGAGAGCGGGGCCTTGGGGGTCTTGGGAGGTCTCACTGATCCGTAAACTTATTTTTTGTTGTTTTTAACTCTTGATTTCCAAAACGGTTTTCAACTTAATATTCCTAATTAATTACATTAATTTTTGGTAAATTTAATGTTGCCGTTTTTATGGCTGTTATGGAGGATTATAATTACAATTTTTTTACGAAAAAACTCTTAAGTATTTGTTTAATTATAATTACGAAAACTCTTAAGTATTTGTTAAATGATTAGTGTGTATTTTTATTTTTATTTGGGTGAGTGAGGTGAGAGTAGAAGGAGGGAAAGAATATTTGAGAGGGAAATTTTTTTGGTGAAATTGAGGATGATTGTGAAGAGAGAATTGTTGCTGCTGAATCTTTAGCGCTCAACTACAACAAAGAGCATATCTTGAATCTTCAGCAAATGACAACAACTCACAATTGTAATTCTTTGTTGAGCCAACACCCTTGAATGATTTTTACGAGCATGGAGAGTTTTTTGAAGAACCCGCACAAGAAAGTAAACTTGCATAACATACAAGCATCCCAAAGTACACAGAAGTAGGTATTTCAACCTTGTCGGTCTAACTCTTTAACATATTTTGGAGGAGGGAAGAAGGTAATTATAAAACTGAAATGAAATTCAGTTGAAATGAAAATTCAAACTCAAATTCGAGTTACTTGTGAAATGAAAAACTTTGTATGAATCACCATAATGGACCCATTTCTGGTAACATTAGGAGAGCGTAAATCTATTTTAAAGAAGGCAATTATCAAACTGAAATGGAAGTGTTATGTTTTAATTCATGTTTGTCTCTACTTTATAATTTGGAATCTGTTATAAGTTGTCTGTTCAGTTTGTGTTGGGAGATATATATATTTAAAAACATAGTTTTGTAATATTATGTCAAACTTAGAGAAATAGTGTGGTGGTATAATTTTGGGCTCCCACACTATAGACTTGGGTTCAAGTCTCACCCCATGCATTTGAATAGGTATATTTATATATCTATAATATTTATTAAAAAATCCGGGAGAGCGGGGCCTTGGGGGTCTTGGGAGGTCTGCTGATCCAGAAACTTATTTTTTGCTGTTTTTAACTCTTGATTTCCAAAACGGTTTTCAACTTAATATTCCTAATTAATTACATTAATTTTTGGTAAATTTAATGTTGCCGTTTTATGGCTGTTATGGAGGATTTTCAGTGCGCACTTATTGCGAAATTTATTTTCATTATTGACGTTTTTTGACTTATATAAGAAAAGTTTCTGGAGAAGATGAAGATACAGTTTTTTTCATCTATTTCGAGTTCTGAGCAAGTGTTAGATAGAGTATTTGTTGGTTCGATTTCTCATAGTGCAGAGAAATCGAATAAGAGAGTTATCAGCTGTTTTATCCCATAGGTGTTCGACAATTTTTTGACTGCTAGCACAATCAAGAGGCAGAGTCGCGAAATACCTTAAAGATAGCGACCTAGTCCGCGACTCAGCTGTTTGAGATCCGATTTCATTATTTCTTCATTGTTTCCAACAGTTTGATTCTTTTAGGAACTACTAGCTAGGTAATATGTATGAAACGGTGATGGCTGATGAGTTTCATGCTTTAATAGAATGGGAATGAAATGAAGATTTGTTGTTTCACCTCAAAATTCTGATGACCGAAATTTGATGCCAATACAAATTCCTATCTGGTGTATTTATGTTTGCAATATTTTATTGGTATTGTTACAACGGACTATGTTAAGATGCTCCATGTTGTGGAATTTATTGATAGCCAAGTGATTGTGTCTGATATTCGTACATGAATATACTTTTCAAATTATTTGATCCTGGTCATCTAAGTAACTAAATTATTTGGTGGGATAATAGACGCTTCCCAACCCCTAGATGTGGCTAGTTTTTGACCTTCATTTCCCTACGTAATTTCAGACCCCGGGGGTAACTTGGTACGTAATGTGTTATAGCTTTATTTACCAAGGATTTTACTGTGTTATGTTGGATGCGCATTCCCATTTCTCTTTATAGAGTTCAGTTTTGCTGTTTCTGTTAAAGTAAGTGCCATTGAAAAATACAATTTGCATGGCCTGAGTAATGGTTTAAGAAGATAAAGACAGGTTTGTACAGAAACTTCTTGGAAGTGGGTGATGCATCATTGAGCCTTGCCAGTCTCACTCTCAACACATAATAACCTCCATGTGAACCGATACCACTTCTAGTAACATCTAGGGACAGAGGGTAAACCTATTATAAGAAGGCAATTATTAAACTGAAATAAAAGTTGAAATGGAAATGCAAATTCAAATTCAAATTACCTTCATTTCGCTTGGTAGTTTCAGGCCCTGGATGCTGTGCCAGTTCTGCATTGATCATTATCATGATCTCTGCTGCTCCCACAAAAGAGTACTAATTTCCATTGAAATTTAGGTCTCTTGGAATGTCCCATTTGATGATATCATTAGGTTCTGACTTTTCCCGGCCAAATCTTTCTGGCGTAATTTCAGATTCATCTTGCATTTCCAGGTTCAGGTACCAATATTAGGCCACGGGAGCTTGATGTTAAATATATAAAACAAGTGATGAGGATGTAGCAAATTAGTAGTCATTTAAGAGGAAACCGAAAGAAGCTGAAACAATGTTCTAACACTTGTAACGTTTGGTCTATATAATACTTTCAATAGGTTAGGAAATTATATTGATTGCTCAATTACTTCATGGGGGTGTAAATGTGGTAGCTCTCAATTATTCTGATGGAGATCTTCCGAGAGAGGGCAGAGAAAAGAAAAGGTCCAAACTTGGAACTTAACCAAAGAGAGAAAGAAACAAGCCACACCAAGAAGAAAATAAAACTTTGAGGCTACTTCCTAGTCAGGGTGGTTTAAAAGTCATAAAGTAAAAAGAAGATGCCACACCAAGAGCTGCTTACGCGGTTGGGATTTTCAGGCTGGCCAAATATCATTTTCGATTTCTGTTTTTAGAGTTGAGTACGTGTTGTTTCTTTCTGCGAAAGGAAGTGCCGTAGAAAAATACTACTCCGTGTCAGTCTCACGCTCCAACACGAGGAAATTTCCCAAGGTGTCTAGTTTTCTTTAGTTATTCCCAAAAATGTTACTCCCTCCGTCCCTATTATATAGGCGGAATATTGGATTTTTCTAGTCCCACTAAATAGGCGGAATTCTAATTCCAAGAAGACTTTTGACATATATGTCCTTATTTATGTTATATGGGAAATTGTAGTGAGAATAAGACAAAGGTAAAAACAGGAAAAAACATGAAAATTTATGAAAACAAAAGAATTTCTTAAATGAAGAGATTTCACCTTCTCCGCCTATATATTAGGGACGGAGGGAGTATAAATTATCAAAAATGTTTGAATGTGTACCCATTACTTGATATTGTGTACACAATATCAAGAATCCACACCTATAATGTGCACACATTTTCCCTTTTTGGGAATTTTTAAAAAACTAGACATTTGTGAAATGAAAGTTGTAATGCAAATGCAAATTCGAGTGAATTGTGAAATGAAGCTCAAATGAAATTTCTACTGCATCACCATCATATTAGGCCACGGGAGCTTGATGTTAAATATATAAAACAAGTGATGAGGATGTAGCAAATTAGTAGTCATTTAAGAGGAAACCGAAAGAAGCTGAAACAATGTTCTATTTGTTCGAGCACTCCACATTAAATGATCGTAGTTCATCAGAATAACTCGAACTGGACAAGCTGCGTGACCTTATTTAGGCGAAGCCAACACACTAACTCGTGTTGCAAGCCAAGCCAAGCAACATAGGAAAGAATATGCATCCTGGCCTATATTTCCTTAAGAGTGTGATAGCATGCAGGAACATGATTAGATTCGTCTCAGTTTTTTAGTTGTATCTAACTTTTAATATTTGGTTACCAAACCTTACTCCAAGGTGTCTTGTGTCTTAATTAGTGCTTTTATTAAGGTTTGTAGTTTTTACTCTTGACAAGGTCTATTGAAAATATTGGACTATGATCACTTCTTGGGTTTCTGATAATCAAGCTTCTATCCATTGTCTTTTATCAACCAAGTTGAAGCTAATTTGACCTTCATCTCCCATTGTGATGAGTCATATGGACTCTGCTGCTTCAACAAAATTGTAGACTTTCAATATATTAGATGGTTAGGTTCAATATTGGTAGCTTTATTTACTATGCGTTATAATGTCTTCGGATAATACAATTCCATTGTCTTAATGGTGTTCAGATTTGCTGTCTCAACACCAAAGTAGCATAGTTACAGACCCCATGTGAGTAACACCACCATTTCTAGTAAAATTATCAACAAAGAGTAAACCTACTCTAGCAAGGTAATAATAACCTGAAATGAAAGTTCAAATGCAAATTCAAATTCGATTTGATTGTGAAATGAATTTGAAATATAAAATTTGGTAAACCTACTCTAGCATCACCATCTATATACAAGGCCAAAAACTACCCTCTCCTTCTCTCAACTTGCAAATCTCTCAATAGATCTTAAAACCTTTTGTCAAGAAGTAACAATGCAGAACCATGTTAACGATGATCATCTGGAAGTTTACAACTCAAACATCAATGGCATTATCCAGGAGGCTTGTGGTCAGGGTCTTTTGTCACGGTTCATCTGATAATAGCATTAGTTTGTGATCTTCTCCGGCCGAATCCTTATGGCATAATTGCAGATTCAACTTGCATTCCAGGTTCAGATGTTGTCCAAAACTTGATATATTCTTATGTTATTTCAATGTATGCACTGTTCTTAGCAGCACTGCTAGCTAAAGGCTTAAAAGCAACCCTCTCTTTCAAAAGTCTACCTGAGATTGTTGTTCGTGCTTGGGTGTTGTTTTCTGCTGCGATTTTCTTCATTGGTTGGGTGTCCCTCTATATAATGATGGTTGGTACAATGCAGTTGACATTAGGTTCTCTTTCTTGTGCAACAGACTCAAAGAGCTTTGTTTTTGCTGTTATGTACGGAATCGTGTTTGCTTTCGGGTTCATCTTTTTCATCATTTGTGGCTTTCCTGCTCCCCGTTAGAACTCTTTCAAAGAGTATATTGTTATAGTGGGTTTGATTCCTATCTCCATCTACTTCTTTTATTTAGGATTTCTCATTAGTTCTCTGTTCTTTGGGAAGATTTTCTATTAGGAACTACTAGCAAGGTAATTACATCTGAAATGGTGATGGTTGATGTAGTTTTTGTTTTAATAGAATGGGAACGTTATTGTTGTTTCACTGGAAAACCCTTTTCTTTGTCCATGGAAATTGTTGCCAATAGAGAGATGCTGATGCACAACAAATTTACTACACATTTAACTCAAATTTGAATTTGAATTTCAACTTTCATTTGAGTTTGATTATTTTCTTAGAATAGGTTTATTTTCTGTTCTCCTTATGTTACTAGAAATGCGTTAGTTCTGACCGGGTGCATCACCTTCCTTCCAAGAAATTTCTGCACAAACCTGTCTTTATCTTCCCCTAGGACACTATAACCCTTAGTAAATAGAGCTACACAAAATTGGTTAAAAAGACCAAATTCAACAATTTCCGGGTAAAAAAGACATGTAAATTTGATATTGTTTAAATGGACGAGAATATAAAAATAGTTAGGATGTAAACAGTTCCATCCTAGCCATTTTCAAATACTTTTTCTTATTTTCAATTTACATCAGGATGCATCCAGTTTCATCCTCACTCTTTTTTAAGTTTAAGCCAGGATGAATCCAGTTTCATTCTTGCTATTTTTTTGGTGTCCATTTCACCCACACTAATTTTTACTCGTCCATTAGAACCATGTTTTATAAATCGGGTGATGTGGAGCTCAAACACAAATAGCATGCTCTAATGTAATACTAAATACTGTATTTCCTAATACTAAAATTTTCCATATAAAACATAATTATCAATCCTAAACTCTAATAATTACTCAATGTGGGTAATTGTTGTGGCTAGGTTGAATGTGGTGCTTTATTTACCAAGGCCGTGATACACAAATCCCCCTGTAGAGTTCAGTTTTGTTGTTTCTGCTTAAATAAAAACACTGTTTCAAGGCCTGGGTGATAAAGACATGTTTACGCAGAAACTTCTTGGAAGTGGGTGATACATAATCGAATCGGACCCTGTCAGTCTCAACATCAAAGTAGCATGATAGAAGAACCCATGTGAACTATCACCATTTCTAGTAACATTTAGGATCAGAAGAGTAAACCTATTCTAAAAAGGTAATAATCAAACTGAAATGCAAATTCAAATTCAATTACTATTATAGCTCTCAACATTTTCTCAAGAAGTAAAGATGACGAGCCGCGTTAACGATGAGATCAGTGGCATTATAAGAGTCGGATTGTTGTTAGGGTCTCTTGGCATATCCCTTTTGGTAATATCATTGGTTTTTGGAGTTTTCCGGCAAAATCCTTTTGGGATAATTACAGATCCGTCTTGTATTGCAGGTTCAGATGCCGTCTCTAACTTGGTTATTTCTTATGTTTTCTCAATCTGTGCACCATACTTTGCAGCATTATTAGCTAAAGGATTACAAGCAACACTCTCTTTCACAAGTTTACATGAGATTTTTATCCGTGTTTGGGTGTTGCTTTCTGAAGCTATTCTCGGTATCAGTTACGTGTTCTTCTATATAGCAATGGTTGATAGTCTGCAGTTGATGTTAGATTCTGTTTCTTGTGGCTCAGAGAACTTTGGTCTTGCTATTATCTTTGGAGTCATGTTTCGTTTGGTGTTCATCCTGATCCTCATCATCATTCGCCGTTAATTCATATTATGTTTCCGTCTATTCTAAGTTCTCTATTTTTTATATAAGAAATGGCGATGGTTGATGTGGTTCTTGTTTTAATGGAATCGGAATGAAGATATTGGTAGCGTCAGACTCTGGAATGGATGTGCCAGTTCTGCAATTTGGGCTTTGGGTCCAATTGCTGAATCATGAACTTTGCTGCTCCAACAAAAGAGTAACTTTGAATTTTGATTTCCATTTGGCATTAGGTCTCTAGGCATGTCCCGTTTGATGGTAGCTTAATTGCAGATTCATCTTTTCAAGGTTCAGATGTCATTAGGCCAAGGGTGCTTCGATGTGAAGGAAATGAGGAGGTTGCAAATTAGCAATCATTTAAGAGGAAACCCAAAGAAGCTAAAACAAAGTTCTACTAGTTCCAACGACTCCACCTTAAAACAGTATTCGTCAGTTTATTTCTTCAAACATCCGTAGAAAACAGAGAAATCTAAGCAAAATTGCAACGGTTGTGTAACTAGTGTTGCACTTGACACCTAGTACAACTAAGGCCTAGTTGAAGACCAAGTGCAGCGTGCCAGCGTGTATAAGGAATAAGGTCACGATCTCACTTCATAATACCGCGGCACATTTCTTAATCCTGAATTGGCACCCTACAAATAAAATGCTAGTATGGATTAATCCCAGCATTTCATCACCTAATTATTCGTTTTAAATTCACAAACATAGTTTGAAATTGAATGAAGCACGGCATTATCAGTTACCTCATCAAATAGCGAAGGCAAAGGGCTTGGAGGCTCAAAAGGCTTAGACAGATAAAAGCCTGCAGCCTACTGCAAAAAATGAAGCATTCGCTCAGTTGAAAGCATAGAGTAGCATTTAATGGAAGAAATATAGATAAAGTAGCTAGTTAGTACCTTTCAAGAATAGGTTTATTACAAGAGATGTTATACCAACAATTGCTCCAAGTGCATTTAAAGAAGAAAAACATCCCTCCTAGAAGCATTGGGTGCAAGTAATTTAGCATTGGCCTTCTCCTCCTGTAATTATATGAAGAGAAGAGAATCAAATGATACGGAAACAGAAACATTGATATCCGATTTAAAGTTAGTAATAATCCGACATACCACATCATCGGAGTACTTAAAGTGAATTATAATCCGACATACCACATCCTCGGAGTACTTAATTCTGAAGCCTAAATACGTTCGGTAATCACCCATTGCAAATAATGCAACAGCTTACACATCCAAAACAAATAAATGGAAATAAAATCTTCGTTCTTAAAATCAAATCAGTAATCTCACGCATTATAATTGCTAATTAGAATGCGTGTAAATCTGGAGAAGGCCCAATATGCGACTTCTGCTAGAAAAATCCTTGTAAATCTGGCTGGCCTAAGGCCTTCATACATACTTGCACCTTATTTGTTTTGATCTGATTCAAGGTTGGACCCTGATACATTTGGCTCGGAATTATTTGAGTTAGGTGCTATTTTATACGTATCTGACACGTTAGGCACATATATTTAGATTGGATTATCTATTCTTTTTTTCATAACTTTATTACTTAGTATTAATTTTATACTTAACTGCATTATTAGATAAAGGCTTAAAAAGCAATCCTCTCTAAATCTGCAGGAGATTGTAGTTATCTTATTCCGTCAACAAAATTTCTTTTGCAACAGACTCGAAAGAATGCTTTCACCTCGCAGGTATGCTTGGAGCCATGTTTTCTATGTCTTTCATCCTCTTCATCGTCTGATGCCAACACAGATTCTTATGTTATCGGGTGCATGTATTTCATCTATATGATATTTCCGATGTTTCCCAATGTTGTCACAATATGGCCTATGATAAAATGCCACATGTTGACTCGTTTGTTCCCTGCATTATGTTTTCATGTTATGCCAGTTGATGTTAAATTTGACCTTAATTCCTTTCCTTTGGTAGTTTAAGACCCTCAACGGTATATTCGATAGATTAGCAAATTACTTTATTTGCTCAATTACTTCATGGGAGGTGTAAATGGTGCTAGCTCAATAATTCTAATGGAGATCTTCTGTTAGAATACGGACATCCAACTCAAAACCAATTGGCAATGAGTGGAGAGGCCCTAAGAGCATCCACAATGGACGACTAAAACCAAATTTTTAGTCGAAAAACCAGACGCAATGGAACGGAGTATCGAACAAAAACTAGACTAAAACCAAAAACCAAACCATATTTGGTCTTTGGTTTAGTTTTGGTCGGGCGCATATT
This sequence comes from Papaver armeniacum, assembly GCA_023531295.1. NCBI lineage: Eukaryota > Viridiplantae > Streptophyta > Magnoliopsida > Ranunculales > Papaveraceae > Papaver > Papaver armeniacum. Next base: position 322,360 of record JAJJWW010002284.1, read on the forward strand.
AAAGTTGCGCCTGATGTGGCGTAATTCAAAGTTACGCCCGAATTAAAAAAAAAAAAAAAAAAAAAAAAAAAAGAGACGCAATTTAGAATTTCGCCTGATTGGAAGTTACGCCCCAACAATAAAAAAAAAAAAAAATGGGACGCATTTTGGAGTTGCGCCTGACCAAAATTTAGTCTCCCTCCACTGCGTTACAACACGGACTAAACCCAAATTTTGGTTTTTTATTTGCTCTTTGTTCTTTGGTTATGGTCGCACCACTGCAGTTGCTCTAAGGGATTATAAGCCGCAGGATCTTAGATTGACCAACAATGTGGGACTAATAATCTCAACATCTTCCGAGAGAGGGAAGAGAAAAGAAAAGCTCCAAAACTTGAAACTTAACCAAAGAGAGAAAGAAACAAGCTAGAGAAAATAAAAAGGGCATAACTTTCGAGGCTAATGCTTAGCCCTTAGCAAGGGTGGATTACAGTCAAAAAGTAATTACCTCATCAAATTGCAAGGGCTTGGAGGCTCAAACCCTTTGCCTAATCTTAATCAGCTCTATGTAGTATCTGGAAGTATCTGCAAGTTTTGAGTAAGCTTCTATGTAGTATTTGAGCTGAACTTATAGTGTTTTTAGTGAAAATGAGCTGAAGTTGGTCTATGTATTGCATTTGGTACTTGAAGAATTTGGTTTCTTTTTGATGTGAATTGAGTGAATATTTGTGTGAATTGATTGAATGTTAATATGAATTGATTGAGAAACTATTGTTGAATTTGGAGGGATGGAATGAAGTGTAGGCAGGTTATTTATATTTCTGGCTTATATTTGTTCTGCCGGTCAATATTGACCTGGTCAAAATTGGTCATCATTGACTAATTTTGACCAAGTCCATGTTGACTGGCAGTAATTTTTTTGCTTTTACTACCAAATTCGTAACGGCTGCAAGCTGTTTCAAACTGCCACGTAGTAACGGCTCGGCATGTTACTAACGTGCTACGTAAGTAACGCCGAGAATGTTACGACCACATTGTTACAAAAAAATCGTAACGGCCCCGAGCTCGTTACCACGTGTCAAATTCGTAACGGCCCCCAGCTGTTACTAGAACCGTTACAACCAAAATTCGTAACGGCCCCATTGTCGTTACAAAAATATTGTAACACCCACTTTTGCAACAGGCAAGAGCTGTTACAACCAGTTCTGTTACGAATCCGGGAATTTGGTGTAGTGAAATGGGTATATGCTAAGAAAGAAGGATCACAGGTGAATCAAGTACGCTACAAGGCAAGGTTAGTTGCAAAAGGTTATGCCCAAAAGGAAGGGATTGACTACAATGAGGTGTTCTCTCCGTTGTAAAACACTCATCAATCCGAATTTTGTTAGCCTTGATAGCCCAATATGATTTAGACCTAGTTCAGCTAGATGTCAAGACGGCGTTCTTACATGGTGATCTAAAAGAGGAGATCTATATGACTCATCTGAGTGGGTTTAAAGTTGGCGGAAAAGAAGATTGTATGTAAACTGAAAAAATCGTTGTATGGGCTGAAAAAGTCTCCAACACAGTGGTACAAGCGATTTGATCAGTTTATGATTGGCCAGACATACACAAGATATCACTATGATCATTGTGTATACTTCAAGAAGCTACATTATGGGTCTTTCATATATTTTCTCTTGTATGTCGATGATATGCTGATAGCATCGAATAACAAGAAAGAGATTGAGAATTTGAAGCAAAAATTGTCAAATGAGTTTGAGATGAAAGATCTAGGAGAAGCTAAGAAGATTCTTGGCATGGAGATTCAACGTGGCAGAGAGAATGGTAAATTTTGTCTGTCTCAAAGGGCACACTTGAAGAAAGTGTTACAGAAATTTGGTATCTGCGAAGAAACTAAATCTGTAAGTACTCCCCTTGGTCCTCATTTGAAGTTGAGTTCTGATATGTCTCCTACTACTGAAGAAGAGCGTGAGTATATGGCCTAAGTCCCATATGCTAGTGTTGTTGGTAGCTTGATGTATGCAATGGTGTGTACGAGGATAGACATTTCACATGCAGTAAGTATGATCAGCCGTTATATGCATAATCCTGGTAAAGGACATTGGCAAGCTGTGAAATGGATTTTGAGGTATCTTTATGGTACTGTTGATGTTGGCTTGGAGTTTGTGAAGGAAGATAAAAACAATCAGTTATGTGTTGGTTATGTGGATTCTGACTATGCTGGTGATTTGGACAAGAGACGTTCAACTAGAAGGTATGTATTTACCTTGGATGGAGCACCAGTTAGTTGAAGATCGATTTTGCAGTCTACTGTGGCTCTCTCAACTACTGAAGCGGAGTATATGGCAGTGACAAAGGCATTTAAGGAGGCTATATGGTTACAAGGTTTGCTCGATGACTTGGGTGTTGTGCAGAACAACTTCCTGTGCATTGTGATAGTCTTAGTGTAATTTACTTGGCCAAGAATCAAGTGCATCATGCCATAACCAAACATATAGATGTTCGATTTCACTTTGTTAGAGAAATTCTGGAAGAAGAAGACATTCTACTTGTGAAGATCGATACCAAAGACAACCCAGCGAATATGTTAACGAAAGTAGTATCTGGGGTCAAGTTTCGTCATTGCTCGAAATTGATCCACATTTTTCCGGTTTGGTGAGACCCTTTGGGGTAGAGGTTCTTAGGAACCTGGTGGAGGCCTTCTAGCAAGGCCATTGAGTGAACTACGGTCGGTTTGATTCCTTGCAGAGGATATGTAGGAAGCTTATGGCGCAATCGACGTTGGAAGACGAAGGAGATTTCGGGTATTGATCGTCTCATGCATGAATGCATGATACGAGGTGGAGAATTTTTGGAAGCTTGCGGGATTGTAGGACACGATTTTGTGGGAGAGTCCAAACTGTGCGGAACTCCAAAACCGTGTATACCAATATTCTAATTGGATAGGTCGGTGGAGAGTTTGAGATGAACTCGAACTTGAGCAGTCGGTGGAGTTGGGACATCCAACTCTAGTCAGTGATAGGAGTTTTGATAACTCTTATTGGTGTCTTAATCCTAAAGTTTAGGGATTTATTAGCTAAGTTATGAAACCCTAATCCTACCTATGTGTATATAAATAGCCTAGTATAGAACCTTGAAAATTCGCCAAAAATTTTTCTTTTCTCTCTTAGGGTTTATATGTTTTCTCCCATACGATAATATATAAATCTCTTATTTTTCCCGAGGATTCAACCTCGTTAAATTCTCGTCTCTTTTCTTTTCTAGTTTGTGTTCTTTGCAATATTTAGAATACAATTGTGTAGCTGTGCAAATCGCTTCGGCAGAGTTTCAGCGCAACAATCTTCTGTCCTGGGAAAGCTATGAGAATCGCCTTCCTTAAATTGTCTTTCAAAATGAAGAAGCCTATAATCACAACCTATTATTTCACATGTTCATTCACAATTTTTTTTTGTCCTCACAAATATTTCTTGCTCGAATTCATTTGGGTGAGACCATATATTGATCGAATTCTTTTGGTCGGTCGTCAAGCGAGATACAAAAAGTAAGTATCGGTATACAGAATCACATAACTTTTGTTCGACAGTGTTTATTTGCAAGGATAGTTCTTAAGCCTTAAGGGATCTAGCATCTTAAGCAAATTTCAACTTTTATCAAAATAAAACTCTTAGTTATTGTTGAATTTGCAACAACAAAACACTACAGACAAGGAAACTAACTGCTTAAAGTATAAAACCAACCAACAAGAAGAAAACAACAATAAGAAGAATTTTTATCTTTTTAACGAACTTCTTTAAGGGTTCAAAATTCCATCTTTCCTCAACTGGTACTGCTGAAATCTTTGCTTGGCGTATTCCATATAATCAAAATCGATATCGTTCACATGTTCTGAAATTATTCCCCATAATCCCCAGACAAGATGGCTTGCAAGAGTATATTTCTCAACATCTTCCACTAGCGCAACCACATCAACGTCTGTAGGTTCGTCGCCTGAAGAACTCAAATATGCACGAATAAATCTCTTGCGCTCCTCCAAATCTGGATACCTGTTGAAGTCCAGTATGTGTGGCGTTTCCGATTGATAATCAGCTGCCATTTCGCAGAAGTGATTGGCAAGATCGTATGCAACAGGGTTATAACTTGCGTACTCGTAATCAATTATAGTCACCAGATTTGTATCTTCATTCATCATAATATTTCCGTACTGGAGATCATTATGACACAAACCAATGACTTGATTTTCCCTGAAATCTCCTTTTCCAAAATTGCGATTTCCTCTTCCAAACTATTCAACAGAAACACACTTGCTTCTTCTGCAGGACACACTTGTTTGGCAGACGAAAGCCAATTCCTCAATCTGTTCCAGAGGACAACATTCTTTGGACCAGGCATTTCAACCTTATGAAACTCCTTTAATTTTGAAGCTATTAAAGAAGATATCTCTGGATCTCTCAAGTCATGCGCCGATAGGGTTCGAGCATGTATAAATTCTTCAATCCTTCCATTAGAGAAACGTCCAAGAAGACGAGGGCCTTGTCCATGTTTGGACATGCACTCAAATGTGTTGATTTCGACTTCTCTATTTAAGAAAGCATCAACTCCTTGTCCGTAAATACGAACAAGAACCTTCTGATCAGCTGGTAATTCACCTTTCTTCTGTGTTCCCCAGTTTATTTGATAAACTTCATTCGTCATTGCACCTTTTAACGGGATCACTTTCAATGAATTTTCATCAATAGTATCACCCCAACTTAATGCTAGTGAAATTAAAATCTTTGTTACTTCACTTGGAATACGATCTTCCATCATTATAATCTCAACACTTTCTTCACCCATCTCTAGATCCTGAACAATATCTATGATCTCAACAAAAAACAAGAGAGAATTCTGTACAATTAACTCTCCTAAGGTCCCCTATTTATGGTTGACAACTCTTGTTCTCCAAGTAACCGGAAACCAAACTCAACTAGAAGTGTCTAACCTAAACAGGAATAATATCCTCAATGTAGAACCCATACTAAAACAGGAACTACCATAAATAAGACATCTACAATTGCTATATCTAGACACAACTTCTAGCAGTAACTTTGAAAATCCAAGATATTGATGATTTGACATGGAGTCTGCCAGTGAGCTATCCGGAGAGTCTAGAATCACTTAACTCGGGTGCTTTTGAAGGGAAAAGAGTTGAAAACGAAGTCACGGGCTTTTGTTTGCATTCCTGAATATTGTGATTGAGTAGTATGATGCTCACATATTTGATTAGAGTACGTAAACATGATTATTTGCTTAGGATTTGAGCATTTATGAGTAGCATGCATGTTGCTCGCAAAGTAATCAGAGTACGGAAACACGGCTTTTCGCTTGCATTTTGCTGTCGCTGAGAATAAACTCACAGATCTTATTCAACTTATAGTTCTATGTTCACTAATGATGTTTGTTTGCTTTCAGGTTCTGATGTGGTTGTCGTAGGACAAGAAGTTACAGACATTGCTCTATGATATACTTGGACGATATGCTGAAATACAAGTAGGGCTTTGTATATTTGGTCTTATCTTACTTCTGACACTATCACTTAGTTTGACTTGTACACATCTAGACTTGTACCTATCACTTAGTTTGACTTATGGTGGTGTTTTTTTCAAAATTCTAGCAACTTACTTAAGAATTGTCATCTTTTGTCATTTCAGTTTGACAGTTCGATTAAATATCTTGAATTAAATTTCGAGGAAATATAGTGAACATCTTTGCTTCCCTTTCTTTGTAGAAAGAATGTCTTTGATCTTTTAACTAGTGACATTGAACATGTAAACTCTTACTCAAGAGCTTGTGTGGGTGTAAAATAATTATATCCATCTCATTAGTAACTAGAAAGGGAAAACACGCCTATAATTGCAGACGTCCCGTAACCACCCATTGCAACCGAAACAACAAGCCTGCACTTCAAAAAAAAAAAAAAAAAAATGGTCTTCATTCTTAGCAATTAGAATGCGTGTAAATCTGGAGAAGGCCTTCATCCTTATATACTTGCACCTTATTTGTATTGACAGTTGATCTGATCAGGAGTTGAATCTGACTCTTGTCTGAATTAAGGTTGGACTCCGATACTTATGACTCGGAAGTATTTGAGTCAGGAACTATTCTGTACGTGCCTGACTCGTTAGGCACATATCTAGATTGATTATCTATTTTTCTTACTACTTAATGATTTTTGAGTTAGATGTAAACAGTTTGATTCAGATTAATTTGGATGAGCCAGATTCAAACGAGTCGGTTTAGTCCAAAAAAATAACAATCTTATTAGCGAAAGGCTTAAAAGCAATCATCTTTAAATCTGCGTGACATGAGATTGTATTTACTTATTTATTTATTGTTCGGTCAGTAAAATTTATCAAAAACAAACCAAAATTTACGAAATTACATGAGAATGTAGTTGCCCGTGCTTAGGGATGGCCATTTGCCCCACCTAGACCCATCCCCGTGGGTACCCGTCCCGTTTGGGTATGGTTTTACCCGCACAAATGGGGATGGCCTCAGGTATGGGTAATACCCGAAACCTAAGCCACGAGGATGGGGTGGGGACGGGATTCAAGGTCCCCGCCCCATACCCGCCCCGCAAATTTCATATAATAAGGGTTTAGACTTTTATTATATTTTTGATCATTCTTGTATATTCATCACTTTCGCTTCTTTGTTGTGATCATACACATTCTCTAAAAGTTAAAATAGTGATAATGATACATTTAATGAAATGGTTAACATGGACGAAGATAGAATGAGAAAGGAAAATGTAGAAAAACTAGTAAATAGAAAAACTAGTAAGTCATTTAAAGATTCTTTGTTCACTTTAAGATGAATTTCTGAATTTAAAATTTTAGAATGCATTATTCTTATGTTATTATTTTTGTTTGATTCATATTTAAGTTTTGATTATAAATAATTTTTTGTTATGTGAAAAATACTAGAACCCCCTACTATATGGGTTCAATATATAGAAGCCCCACTAAATGGATTCTCCCCTATCAACTCCATATTTTCACTTTTTAATATTTCTAAGCCCAAAACTTTAGATTTCAGGGCTTGGTAATAAAGTTTAGGGTTTGAGGAAAATACGTAATACCAAATATGCCCTTTAATATATATACCTAATGAAATAGGCTATAGATTTCATTTCCAGATTCATTTTCATTTTCACTTTCTCTCACTTCTCTCTCGTCTCTGCTCTGAAGAAAATTAGGGTTTTTTTTATCATACCGAAAGAAAACGATCGCAGAGAGCAGGAAAATGATTCTCGCTCCATCAATATTCGCCGATGACGTTTAATTCAACGTTTCTTCTAGTTTTCATTGTATGATTTAGCAGTAGAATAAACGAATCCGGGAGAAGATTTCAATCAACTAATCTGCAGATTCAACTCGGATTCATCAACAAGCAAATTATACGAGTGTAAGTATCCTCTTCTCTTTGTGATGATGCTTCGGTTTAGAGATTTTAGTTGATTTATTTTGGATTCAAATTTCAAAAAAGTATTTCAAAACCTAAATCTTGAGATGCTTTTATCGAATCGAAATCGAGCTTAGATTCACAATCATCTACTTACTCTGTTTGTTTTGATGTAGAGTTTTTGGAAAAAAATTGAACAAAAATTTCCGATCTGTTCATCGTCAAAATCGTTGTATACCTCTATTTCTATCTTCGATCTAATAACTGATTTGAGATTCGATATCAGTGAATCATCCCCGTCTATTACCCATAGATTTGATTTGAATTTTATTCACTTTTAGTTTTTGATTTTCATTTATACATGATAGATTACATGAAATGGTGGTAGGAATTTAGTTGAGGTGAAGGATTTAGAGAAGGATTTTGAGCTTGTGGTGGTCTTTGGAGTGTAGGTAGTAGGAGTGGTGAAGAAATAAGTAAATTGAATCCCGGCACGATTTTGTTTGTTATTGTTGATGTTGTTATTTGTTGTTGTTTTAGGTTTGATTTGTTGTTTTTTACATTTCAATTTGATTTTACAGGGTTGATTAATGGTGTTGGTGATAATTTTGATGGGGAGGTTGAATAGTAAGTGGATAAAATTGATGCGGACTATGAGAAGAAAGAGGATGAACCATGTTTAGTTTTTTGTTGCTGATCTTTGGTGAGCAATTACAAAGAATTTGATTAATATTTCATTGTGATTGAGTTTCTCAAAGAATGTGATTGTTATGTCCATTCAGTTTAGGTGATTATGTATCCATTTTGCGTTAATTGTTAACTTACACTACTGGTTTTGTGTAGGTCAAAAGGATGCATAGAAAAGGTAAATGCTACTTTGGATGTCTAATCGCTAGTTATACGAACTAGCAGGGATGTGTAATCGCTATTTATGAAAAGGTATATCATGCATATATGTTGCCATATGGATGTCTAAATGCTAGTTATCTGAACTAGCAGGATGTGTAACTGCTAGTTACACATCCCGGGATATAAAGTTTATGTTCTATATATTGCAGGTTCTTATGAAAAGGTATATCATGCATATTGGAATGACTAGATAACATTGGTTGGCAGTTGCTTTATGGCCAGCTTGTTCTAAGTAAAGGACTATCATTCGGTTTGGATGATGATCTAGCAGTAACTAGAAGGATGTGTAACTTCTAGTTACACATCCATGGGTATAAAGTTTATGTTCTATATATTGCATGTTCTTATGAAAAGGTATATCATGCATATTGTAATGACTAGATAACATTGGTTGGCAGTTGCTTTATGGCCAGCTTGTTCTCATTAAAGGACCATCATTCGGTTTGGATGATAATCTAGCTAAACAAGCAAGTAAAGCAGGTCAATTATTTATCTTAAAACTCTCTCCTTCGACTCTTCCATGAAAAGGAAAAAAACTATTCAATGCACTCAAATTCTTTTTGAAGTTTTTCTTTGTGAGTAGCTTAGGCACATAAGCAAAAGATAGCAGAGAAGTTGCTTCGGTGCTTAGTATTTGTGTTTATCTTAATACAATGCCGACTGAAAAGTTTGTTTATTTTGTTTCAGATTCTAACAAAAGAAATATGAGAGAGTTTGGAATATAATACGTTTGAGTTTCCGTTCAGCTCTGAAAAGATGGTAACTATATTGCGCGCTGGGCCAGAGTATGCTGGAGTTCCTGTATAGAACTGTGTTGCTTATTGCTGGAGGCCAATCTGGTGTATCTAAATCTTAATGCATAGTCATGCCATGTATCGTTCTGCGGAGCAGGTCTGTGATTTGTTTTATAGATCAACATATATTATATGTTTATTGTACAGTTCATGATTTGATCATATTTGCAGAGTGTTATAACTTGGCAAGATAAATGGACTTGTAACTACTAGTTACATGTGCTAATTAGATGTGTAACTTATATATACACATGCTAATTAGATGTGTAGCTACTAGTTACACATGATAATTAGATGTGTAACTTATAGATACACATGATAATTGGATTGGATATAAAGTCTATGTCATATATGCATGATAATCGTTTGCTATAAAGTAGTGGTGACAGTTGTCATAGGTAATTAGTTGATTTCAGTTTAGCTACGGTTAAGATTCGATTTCAGTAAAAGCCATATTTTAGTTAAACGAAGGAGATATAGTTGCCATTATACCTATAAATGCTTGTTTAACTATGAAATATCATTAACTAAAGACATAATTGAAGAACCTGGATTAGCTGAATCATTAGGACTTTCAGTTGTCTTAATGTATGAGAAAAATGTTGGTGAAGCGTCTAATTGGGCTGTTTATTTTCCCGTATACATATGTGTTTGAAGTCTTTATTGTTTAACCATATTTTTAAGGATGCGATAGTTCATGAATTGACCACATCTTTCGACGTTAACTTCGTATTGCAGATAGAAAAATTTGAGCTTCATATCATGGAGGAAGAGTTTGCTGATCCTCATATTGTAGTTATGCTTGGTGAAAAAGGGACAGAGAAGACGACATTTATTTGCTTGCTGGTACACCTTTTTGGATCCCTCTCTTGTTGCTTTTAGTTTCAAATTCTATGTCTAGACTGTGCATTTATTCACATTACACAAGTAGGATGCATGATTAACTTCTAGTTACACATGTTATATGCTTGTGTAACTCCTAATTACACAAGTAGGATGCATGTGTAACTCTGAATTACACTAGACAGATGCATGAGTATCTTCTAATTACACATGCTAAAATGAACAAACCTTGTAACCAAAAAATTATGCATGCCAGTTACACAAGCTTTATGGATGTGTAACTGCTAGTTACACATGCTAATTGGATGTGTAACTATCAATTACACATGCTAATTGAATGTGTAATTGTGAGTTACACATGCTATGTGGATGTGTATCTTTTATATGCTTATACTTTGGTGTGTTTGATGAGCACTTGTTTTGAGTTTGCAAAAATTGAATTCTTGCAAGTAAAATTGTTTCTTTAGCGCTGGTTTTTAATTACTTGATCTCACATCTCCTTATGATAGAATGTGATCTCGTGTAGGTGAAACTGAATATATATTTTTGTACGTACTATTTATTTTGATCTTATAAATGCGATTGCTTGTTGTTATATTTCGGAGTTGAGATAACTTCATAAAACTAATTGCTTAAATGTGATAATGGTCTCATTTGGAATTTGAGTTGACGCCGAATACACAAATCGGATGCATGTGTAACACTAGATAGATGCATATGTAACTCTCAATTACACTAGACAGTAAGAGTGTGTAACTTCTAGTTACACATGCTAAAAATTATTGTAAATGAATATTAAAGTAATACATGTATTTTTTGTATGAGTTCTTTTTGATGTCTATTTTTTGATGTGTAACTTTGCATTACACATGACATAAGGATGTGTAACTTTTGGATAAACATGACATATGCACGTGTAACATCTCGTTTACACATTCACACTATACATTAATAATTTTGGGCCTAGATTTAATAATTTTGGGCTGCCAACTAAAAGCTTTGTTTAATTTATAATAAAAGAATGTTTTCTTTAAATATTATTATATTTTATTTTGGGCTTAAATTTAAATTTTATTTAATTCGGGGCTTGACAATATATAAAAGGGTATGGATGTCTTTTAATAACTCGGGGCCTAGATTTAAACTTCTTTTAACTAGGGGCCTCATATTATGGGTTATCCATGGGTCGGGCCTTAGCCTAATTTTCCCTTTTTGTATTAACACGGTGTTACGGGTAACCCATGGAAAACCCGCCCCAATTCATGTGGGTAACGGGGCGGGTATGGGTATTTTTTTACGAACGGGGCAGTGACTGGGATTGGCATACCCGCCCCATGACCATCCCTACCCGTGCCGTGCCGTGCTTGGTTGCAGCTTTCCGCATACATTCTTTTAGTTTATTTTAGTGAAAGATAAGAAAGAAAGAAAAAAAACAAAGAGTAAATATCAGTGATTTAAGGAGCCAACACTGCCAACACAACCAGTGAAACAAAAGAAATGTGACTAGCTAAGGCCTATACTCAGCCTTAAGAACAACTAATGATATTAGGTTCTGTTTCGTGTTTTTTTCTTCTCAAACAGACTCGAAAGAACTTTCTTCTCCCAGTTATGCTTGGAGCCATGTTTTCATTGTCTTTCATCCTCTTAATCGTCTGATGCCAATACAGATTCCTATCTGGTGGATATATTTCGTCTATACGAGATTCGAATATTTCCCATGTTTTTACGATGGCCTATGATAAAATGCCACATGTTGACACGCTTGTTCCCCGTATTTGTTTTCTTGTTACGCCTGTTGATGTTAATTCTTCTTACCTTAATTCATTCAGTTTTTGGAACTTTAAGACCCTCAATGGTATGCCAGTTCTGCAATGGGCAATTGGGTCCAACTCTGCTAATACATTCAATAGGTTAGGAAATTATATTCATTGCTCAATTACTTCATGGGGGTGTAAATGTGGTTAGGTAATGTGGTAGCTCGATTATTTTAACAGAGATCTTCCGAGAAAGGGCAGAGAAAAGAAAAGGTCCAAACTTGGAACTTAACCAAAGAGAGAAAGAAACAAGCCACACCAAGAAAAAAATAAAACTTTGAGGCTACTGCCTAGTCAGGGTGGGTTTAAAAGTCATAAAGTAAAAAGAAGATGCCACACCAAGAGCTGCTTACGCGGTTGGGATTTTCAGGCTGGCCAAATATCATTTTCGGTTTCTGTTTTTAGAGTTGAGTACGTGTTGTTTCTTTCTGCGAAAGGAAGTGCCGTAGAAAAATACTACTCCGTGTCAGTCTCACGCTCAACACATTGTGAAATGAAAGTTGTAATGCAAATGCAAATTCAAATTCAAATGCAAATTCGAGTAAATTGTGAAATGAAGCTCAAATGAAATTTCTACTGCATCACCATTCACCACCATCCCTATATATACATGGTTATTACGAGTATTTTAAGTACTCACTCTTTCTCTCAATTAATTACTAAAAATCTTTCTATAGCTCTCTTGTAACATTTAATTTCTCAACAAGTAACGATGGTGAACAACGTTAACGGCGATCAACTTCAAGATTGCGACAAAGATATCGATTATGGAATTATCTCATCTGGCGTGTTGTTAGGTTCTGATGTCATGCTTCACATAATAAGATCACTGCTAGTTTCTGGTCTTATCCGGCTAACTTCATCTTGTTTTCCAGGTGTAGATCCCATGGCTGGATTCATTCATTCTTGTGTTTTCTTAATCTGTGCCCCGTACTTAGCACCATCATTAGCTAAGGCCTTAAAAGCAAGAGCAAACCTCTCTTTCACAAGTCCACATGACATTTTTGTACATGTTTGGGTGTTGAGTTCTGCAGTGTGTCTCTTTTTCCGTTATATGCTCTTCTTTCTAAGAGTGGCTGATAGCCTGCAGTTGATACAATGTTCTGTTTGTTCTGCAACAGACTCAAAGAGCTTTGGCTTTGCTGTTAAGCTTGGAGTCATGATTTCCTTGGTATTCAACATGATCTTCATCATTTGCCGTCTTTCTGCTCCTCGCCGTTAGAACTCTTTGAATGAATATATAGTTACGGCTGGTATATAATTCATATTGCCTCTACTTTATAGTTTAAACTTTATTTAGAATCTGTCATAGATTTTCTGGTTTTTGGACTAGTGGTTAAGTAATATAAGTACGAAATTGTGATGGTTGATGGGGTTCTTGTTTAAGTAGAATGGCAATGAAGGTATTGTTTTTCATGGCCAAAATTTGATGCTAATACAAACTTCTATTTGGTGTATTTTATGCGATCTAAGTCAATATTTTCTCGGTGTTGTTACAATAGCATATGATAAATGCTCCATGTTGCATATGCTTTTTTAATAGTTGGTCCATTATGGCAAAAAAAATAACAACTCCTCTGAAACAAAACTTATTTCGCACCTAGATTCACGAATTATATTTTCCCACTATGTCTATAAATCCCATGCCTTAAAAAGCACACGTTTAGAGTTTAGAATGAAGGAAAGTGGAGCATCCACAGAGAGATGAACAGGATCCATGACTCCACCGGACTGTTAAGAATCAGATCTCACTCTAATAAATAGAAATTCACAAGCATACAAACCTTACATATCGATGCGTCAGAACCATACTAACTTAGCAGGACAAAGAAAAGGAAAAACACAAAATGATTGTACAACCACCATGTGATTCGAGGACCCAAGAACTGAATGAATGATCAAGTGTAAGAAAGTGATCCGCAGATCGCCTACATGCCATAACGTGGTCGATTCTGCAGCAGACTTAAAGAGCTTTCGTCTCTTGCTGTTATGCTGCGAGTCAGGTTTTCTTTCCCATATTCCTCCTCTTCGTCGTTTAATGCCAATACAAATTCCTATCTTGTACTGTATTTCATGTAAATGAAATTGCAATATTTCCAAGTGTTGTCATAAAGACCTTCGATAAAATGTTCCGTGTTGACACGTCACGTTTCTTCCTGTATTATGTTTTCAATAGTTACCTTAGTTTCGGCATACAAGTTCAAGCAAGGTGAAGTGTGTTATACTATTATTACAGTTGGAGTCAAAGGAACCGTTTTATCCACGAAGTGCCAAGAAGTGGGTGTCAAGATTCAAGAAGGTGGAAACAAGTCCTCCAACTAGCATGGAATTGACCAAATGGGAACCGTAAATAGTGTGTGTGACAACTCCAGCACATGATAAGATTCGTCTCAATCTCTTACGTGGATCCATGTTTCGTCTTATTAGTGTTTTGGTTAAGGTTTGTGGTTTTGACTCCTTTGACAAGGTATATAAGAGCATCTCCAATGCAAGGGGTAGAGGTCTTAAATTAGTATGACACATAGGATTTAATACCCTTTTCACCAAAGTTTCATCTCCAATACAAAGGTGAGGGTCATAGAAAAGATGACATGGCTAAAGTTGGGGTAAAGGAGATGCATGACCTTGGGTCATAAGTCCACATCATCTTTTGTCTCTAAATTTAAATAAAAAGTGTTAAATAAGACCCTTGGCATTGGAGATGGAATTTAGGTAGAGAGTGTTATCTTTGTTTATTTTTGTCATGTAGTAAGTGACCCACAACCAAAAAGTATAAATAAGACATTCACATAGGATGACCTTGACCTCTAGCATTGGAGATGCTCTAAGGAGCTTGTAGGTACAAAGAATATACTCGCCACGTGTAAGACTACATAAGGATAGGATTACTGATATAATCTGGCTCAAAAGATAATATCACTAAGATTCGAAGAAAACCTTTGTTAAGATGCTTCGGGAGTCAAATCAACTGTTCCAAAAGTACATCATAACTTTTATGAAAACTTGAGTTGCGAAGTGACAGTCCACGAAGAAAAGAAATAACGAAGTAATAATGATAAGACGAACAAAGAAGGTAATTCGCCTGAACAAATCAAGGGAAGGACATCGAAGCGAGGAGAAGTAATTCCTAGCGAAGGAAGATTGATGAACAAGAAATAAGGACAGGTGTACAGACAAGAAAACGGTATTGTCGGCGAAATAAAAAGTGAAATCACGCGAATTGTGTGAATATCAGTGAAATAACTATGAGTTGTACTCCACTTCACTATGGTGTATATAAGGGAGTCTCAGGGAATTGTAAGAGGGGTTGAGTAATTTTTGGTCAAGTAAGATTACGTTTTGAGAGATATTTATGAGCTTAAGTTAGGGTTTGGGCTGTAATTATATACTTAAGTATCACTTCATCTTAATAAGAATTCATTGATTACATCATTATGTCTTGATTGTTTGAGTTCATATCATTTGGGTGTAGCCGTAGGTTTACCTGCAGTTACATAGCTTTTTGTGTTGCCTCCCTGAACTGAATGTATAATTTTTCTTTTCAGACAACACATATTTTCCCTGACTAGCAAATGGTCAATTTCTCAATTTATAGGCGGTATGATAGTTGAGGTAGGTAGAAGGCAGGTTCAATGCGAGCGCTTTATTTAGAACGCATAATTGGGGGATAGAGGAAAAAGACAAAAACCAAATCCAAATATGAAATATCAAATCAGGGTCACCCCTTATCTAAGAATTTACCTAATTCCTAATCTACCCCTCACTAATCAAGCTTAGTGTTTAATTATAATTACGAAAACTCTTAAGTATTTGTTAAATGATTAGTGTGTATTTTTATTTTTATTTGGGTGAGTGAGGTGAGAGTAGAAGGAGGGAAAGAATATTTGAGAGGGAAATTTTTTTGGTGAAATTGAGGATGATTGTGAAGAGAGAATTGTTGCTGCTGAATCTTTAGCGCTCAACTACAACAAAGAGCATATCTTGAATCTTCAGCAAATGACAACAACTCACAATTGTAATTCTTTGTTGAGCCAACACCCTTGAATGATTTTTACGAGCATGGAGAGTTTTTTGAAGAACCTGCACAAGAAAGTAAACTTGCATAACATACAAGCATCCCCAGTACACAGGAAGTAGGTATTTCAACCTTGTCAGTCTAACTCTTTAACATATTTTGGAGGAGGGAAGAAGGTAATTATAAAACTGAAATGAAATTCAGTTGAAATGAAAATTCAAACTCGAATTTGAGTTACTTGTGAAATGAAAAACTTTGTATGAATCACCATAATGGACCCATTTCTGGTAACATTAGGAGAGCGTAAATCTATTTTAAAGAAGGCAATTATCAAACTGAAATGGAAGTGTTATGTTTTAATTCATGTTTGTCTCTACTTTATAATTTGGAATCAAGTTATAAGTTTGTCTTGAGCTTTGTGTTGGGAGATATATATATTTAAAAACATAGTTTTGTAATATTATGTCAAACTTAGAGAAATAGTGTGGTGGTATAATTTTGGGCTCCCACACTATAGACTTGGGTTCAAGTCTCACCCCATGCATTTGAATAGGTATATTTATATATCTATAATATTTATTAAAAAATCCGGGAGAGCGGGGCCTTGGGGGTCTTGGGAGGTCTGCTGATCCAGAAACTTATTTTTTGCTGTTTTTAACTCTTGATTTCCAAAACGGTTTTCAACTTAATATTCCTAATTAATTACATTATTTTTTGGTAAATTTAATGTTGCCGTTTTATGGTCGTTATGGAGGATTTTCAAAGTGCGCACTTATTGCTAAATTTATTTTCATTATTGACGTTTTTTGACTTATATAAGAAAAGTTTCGGAGAAGATGAAGATACAGTTTTTTTTTCATCTATTTCGAGTTCCCGAGCAAGTGTTAGTAGAGTATTTGTTGGTTCGATTTCTCATAGTGCGAGAGAAATCGAATAAGAGAGTTATCACTGCTTTATCCCATAGGTGTTCGACAATTTTTTGATCGCTAGCACAATCAAGAGGCTGAGTCGCGAAATACCTTAAAGATAGCGACCTAGTCCGCGACCCAAATACATTTGAGATCCGATTTCATTATTTCTTCATTGTTTCCAACAATTTTAAGGTATTTGATTTTGCTATGGAGGTTGAAAGGAAGCGCGTTGATGATACCAACAAGCCATTCAAATTTGAAGGGTCATTTTGAAGATGGAAGTCGAAGATGTTCTTTTATCTCAAACTCATGAAGCCGCATATGATTGTGTCGAGTGTTCATCCTGGAACCATGGAACTGCTGCTGATAAAACTTCTACTGCTAATAAGACTGTTGTTGATGCTGATGCTGATGATGGTGCTTTCTGCCATCGATCCATCTCCTTAGGTGGTGCCAAAGATGTTGTTTCTCAAACTCTGAGGATAAACAAAAGGCCATTGACAAATGGATCGATGACGACTATGATTGCAAAAACTACATTCTTAACGCATTATCGATGATTTATATGAGTATTATTCAACTTTTGAAACCGCTAAAGATGTCCGGGGATGCATTAAAAAAATACGACACCGAGGAAGCCGGCTCAAAGAAGTATCTTTGTGAGCCGGTATTTGAGATACCAAATGGTGGATGATAGGTCGGTTGTTGCACGGTGCTCATGAACTTCAAAAAATTTACCACGAAATTGTGGCCGAAGGTATGAAAGCTGATGAACAATTTCAAGTTTCGTAATGATTGACAAGTTACCACCTAGTTGGAAAGATTTTCGTAATACTTTGCGTCACAAGACTAAAGAATTTTCTCTTGAAAGTTTGATTGTTAAGCTCGGGGTTGAGGAAGAAGCTCGGGAAACAAGATAAGAAGGAAGAGATTCTCATTGTTTCTAACAATAAGACTCATCCGAGTTTGAAACCTAAGAAAAGGGATATGAAACCTAACCCGAACCAAAAGAAAGGAGGAAGGCCTAATCAAAACAAGAACCAACACCCATCGAAAAATGGACAGAATTCCAATTATGAGTTTCTTTGTTATACCTGTGGTAAACCAAACCACATGGCTAGGAATTGCAGGTTTAACAAGGAAAAGAATAACGCACAAGCTAATCTTTGTGGGTGACGTTATAATTGCCATGGTCTCGATCCAGTTCTTCATGGTTGGTGGATCCGATGGGTGGTGGATAGACAGTGGTGCTTCGCGTCATTGTTGTTTTGATAGGTCCATGTTTAAGACTTATGCTGAAACAAAGGATAAGAAAGTGTTGTTGGGAGACTCTCACAGCACTGTGGTGAAAGGTTATGGTACGGTAGAGTTGAAGTTTACTTCTGGGAAGACACTTATCTTTGAAAGATGTCCTTCACACTCCGTAAATGAGAAAGAACCTTGTTTAGGCTATCTTCTCAACAAGGCTGGGTTGTATCAAACTATTGGGTCCGATGTTTACACTATAACTAAGAATAAGAATTTTGTAGGAAAGGGTTATGCTCTTTGATGGAATGTTTAAGCTTAATGTTGATGCTATGAATAAAATTGATTCTTCGCTTATATGGTTTGCAATTTTAATGTTTGGCATGGTAGGCTTTGTCATGTGGGTAAAAAGTTAGTAAATAACATGAGCAAGTTAGGTGTTCTCCCTGAATTTTCCGAAAATGAATTTGAAAATGTGAGTACCGTAGTCAAGCAAAAATAACCAAGACCTCACATAAATCTGTCGAAGAGAATCCAAACCTCTAGATTTAATACATTCGATTTATGTGAATATGAAGGTATCCTAACTAGAAATGGCAAGAGATATATTATGACGTTCATTGATGATTGTTCTAATTATACGTATGTTTATTTGTTGAGCCATAAGAATGAAGCTATTGAAAAATTTAAAATCTTTATTGCTTTGAGATTGAAAATCAATTTGGTAGAAAAATTAAGAGGTTTCGTAGTGATAGAGGCACCGAATATGATTCGCTCCTTTTATCGAAATTTACCAAACTAATGGCATTATACATGAAAGAACTGCTCCATATAATCCTCAAATGAACAGTAAAGTCGAAAGAAAGAACCGTACTCTTACCGAATTGACTGTTGCTTGTTTGCTTAGTTCGGTGTCGCTTCTCATTGGTGGGGTGAATGTTTGTTGATTTGTTTGCCATGTTTTGAATCGCATTCCCAATAATAAAACCATGATATCTCCTTATGAACTTTGGAGAAATAGAAAACCTAATGTATCTTATTTTAGAGTTTGGGGCTGTTTGGCTTTTGTTAGGAAACCCGATCCTAAAAGACATAAGTTAGAAAGTAGAGCTTATGAATGTGTTTTTATTGGTTATGCTCAAAACAAAGTAAAGCTTATAGGTTCTTTGATATTAATAATAAGGTTATTATTGAATCATGTTGATGTTGACTTCTTTGAAGATAGATTTCCTTTTAAATCTAGAATTAGTGGGGGTAATAGTGGGGGTTCAACACCTAGCACTTTACCTAGTGTTGATTCTCGAGTCTAGATTAGAAGAACCTAGAAGTGAAGAAACTAGGATCACCGAATTTGAACCTAGATGCGATAAAAGAGCTAGGATCGAGACAAAAGATAAAAATCCTGATTTTGAATTTTACGCTATAGAAGAAGAACCTTCTAATTTACAAGAGGCGTTTAGTTCTGCAGAGTCTAGTTTCTGGCAAGAAGCTGTAGATAATGAATGGGATTCTCACTTGTCTAATGGAACTTGAGTTATGTAGATTTACCTCCCGGTTGTAAGCCAATAGGTTGTAAATGGGTCTTGAAAAGGAAACTCAAAACCGATGGAACAATAGATAAGCATAAGGCTAGGCTTTGGTTGCCAAAGGTTATAGGCGGCGAGAGAACGTATACTTTTTTGATACTTATTCTCCTGTTACTAGATTAACATCTATACGTGTTTTGATTCTTCATTCTTTGCTACTCATAATCTTGTTATTCATCAAATGGATGTTAAAACTACTTTTTTGAATGGTGAACTAGAAGAGGAAATTTACATGGAACAACTTGAAGGTTTTGTAATTCTGGACAAGAACATAAAGTATGTAAGCTAGAAAAATCTCTTTATGGTTTGAAACAAGCTCCTAAACAATGGCATGAGAAATTTGATAATTTAATGATTTCAAGTAACTTGAGAATAAATGAGGGTGACAAATGCATCTACTATAAATCGAGAATGATGTATGTGTGATTGTTTGCTTGTATGTGGATGATTTGCTAATATTTGGTTCCAGGTTTATCGTTGTCAATGATACTAAAAGCATGCTTAGTTCGAATTTTGACATGAAAGATTTGGGTGAAGCTAGTGTAATCTTGGGAATCAAAATAACTAGAACCAATAGTGGTATTTGTTTGGATCAATCTCACTACATTGAAAAATCCTAAAGAAGTATGAATATTTTGATTATAAACTGTTTGTACTCCTTTTGATCCTACCGTGAAATTGTTAAGGAACACTGGAGAAAGTGTTAGACAATCTGAATATGCTAGTATAATAGGCGATCTGCGTTATGCATTTGATTGTACTAGACCGGATATTGCGTATGCGTGGGAGTTCGTGGAGTTTACTAGTAATCCTAGTTTGAAACACTTTGGGATGTTTGTTGAGAGGGTTATGCGGTGATTCAAAAAAGAACTACAAACCTAGGATTACACTATCAAAGGTATCCCGCGGTCCTTGAAGGATTTAGCGATGCTAATTGGAATATTCTTTCAGATGATTCCAAGTCCACCAGCGGATATGTTTTTACTATTGCTGGGGGCGTTGTATCTTGGAGATCAAAGAAACAGACAATTATAGCCCAATCTACGATGGAGGCTGAATTGATAGCAAGAGAAGCGGCTAGTGAAGAGGCGGGATGGCTGAAATGTCCGTTGTCGGACATTCCAAAGTATGGGAAAACCAATACCAACCACTTTGATCTACTCGCGATAGTACCGCGGCTATCGGAGTAGTAGATAATTGTTATAATAACAATAAGAATCGACATATACGTCGAAAGCACGACACGAGTTAGAGAATTTCTCAACCGGTGTTGTAAGAATAGATCATGTAAGATCTCAAGGAAATATAGTGACACTTTGACGAAAGGTTTAGCTAGAGAAAAGGTATGGAAATTTTCTAGAAGTATGGGACTTAGGCCTGTGAGAAGTTGAGTCATTTGTAATGGATACCCAACCTAGATAGGTTCAAAGGGACTAGACGAAGTTACAAATGATATGATAGAGTCATGCACTCCCATAGCATGATATCCTGAAGTGGGAAACAGTTGAGTATTTAACTCTTAATGATTCTATAGCTCTTAAGTTAGAGTGGGATACACAGGAGTATTCTTGATAGACTCACCTATGCGAATGTGAAGGTATGGTCACTTTCTTCTATGAGAAATTGGGCATTTCTCTAGATCATTTGTTAAAAAAGGGATAAGCACATGGCCTTAATGTGCGAACTTAAGGACTTTACTCTAGAAATAGTTGTGTGTGTTAAATAATCTAATATTAGTTAGAGTTCAAGACGCAAGTCACTCTAGTCACTGGGTACTTAGAAAATTTAACACTATGAGAGGTTCAAGTCGAAAGGCACCTTTGCAGATGCACAACTATACAACACTTGTCAATGTTTTTAAAATATAAGTGGGGGATTGTTGGGAGATATATATATTTAAAAACATAGTTTTGTAATATTATATCAAACTTAGAGAAATAGTGTGGTGGTATAATTTTGGGCTCCCACACTATAGACTTGGGTTCAAGTCTCACCCCATGCATTTGATTAGGTATATTTATATATCTATAATATTTATTAAAAAATCCGGGAGAGCGGGGCCTTGGGGGTCTTGGGAGGTCTGCTGATCCAGAAACTTATTTTTTGTTGTTTTTAACTCTTGATTTCCAAAACGGTTTTCAACTTAATATTCCTAATTAATTACATTAATTTTTGGTAAATTTAATGTTGCCGTTTTATGGCTGTTATGGAGGATTATAATTACAATTTTTTTACGAAAACTCTTAAGTATTTGTTTAATTATAATTACGAAAACTCTTAAGTATTTGTTAAATGATTAGTGTGTATTTTTATTTTTATTTGGGTGAGTGAGGTGAGAGTAGAAGGAGGGAAAGAATATTTGAGAGGGAAATTTTTTGGTGAAATTGAGGATGATTGTGAAGAGAGAATTGTTGTCACTTGAATCTTTAGCGCTCAACTACAACAAAGAGCATATCTTGAATCTTGAAAGAAATGACAACAACTCACAATTGTAATTCTTTGTTGAGCCAACACCCTTGAATGATTTTTACGAGCATGGAGAGTTTTTGAAGAACTCGCACAAGAAAGTAAACTTGCATAACATACAAGCATCCCCAAAGACATGTGAAGTAGGTATTTCAACCTTGTCAGTCTAACTCTTTAACATATTTTGGAGGAGGGAAGAAGGTAATTATAAAACTGAAATGAA
The DNA here is from genome assembly GCA_023531295.1 of Papaver armeniacum. NCBI lineage: Eukaryota > Viridiplantae > Streptophyta > Magnoliopsida > Ranunculales > Papaveraceae > Papaver > Papaver armeniacum. Next base: position 344,585 of record JAJJWW010002284.1, read on the forward strand.
ATTCAGTTGAAATGAAAATTCAAACTCAAATTCGAGTTACTTGTGAAATGAAAAACTTTGTATGAATCACCATAATGGACCCATTTCTGGTAACATTAGGAGAGCGTAAATCTATTTTAAAGAAGGCAATTATCAAACTGAAATGGAAGTGTTATGTTTTAATTCATGTTTGTCTCTACTTTATAATTTGGAATCTGTTATAAGTTGTCTGTTCAGTTTGTGTTGGGAGATATATATATTTAAAAACATAGTTTTGTAATATTATGTCAAACTTAGAGAAATAGTGTGGTGGTATAATTTTGGGCTCCCACACTATAGACTTGGGTTCAAGTCTCACCCCATGCATTTGAATAGGTATATTTATATATCTATAATATTTATTAAAAAATCCGGGAGAGCGGGGCCTTGGGGGTCTTGGGAGGTCTGCTGATCCAGAAACTTATTTTTTGCCGTTTTTAACTCTTGATTTCCAAAACGGTTTTCAACTTAATATTCCTAATTAATTACATTAATTTTTGGTAAATTTAATGTTGCCGTTTTATGGTCTGTTATGGAGGATTTTCAAATGCGCACTTATTGCGAAATTTATTTTCATTATTGACGTTTTTTGACTTATATAAGAAAAGTTTGGAGAAGATGAAGATACGCTTTTTTTTTCATCTATTTCGAGTTCCGAGCAAGTGTTAGATAGAGTATTTGTTGGTTCGATTTCTCATAGTGCAGAGAAATCGAATAAGAGAGTTATCATTTGTTTTATCCCATAGGTGTTCGACAATTTTTTGATGCTAGCACAATCAAGAGGCGAGTCGCGAAATACCTTAAAGATAGCGACCTAGTCCGCGACTCAGCTGTTTGAGATCCGATTTCATTATTTCTTCATTGTTTCCAACAGTTTGATTCTTTTAGGAACTACTAGCTAGGTAATATGTATGAAACGGTGATGGCTGATGAGTTTCATGCTTTAATAGAATGGGAATGAAATGAAGATTTGTTGTTTCACCTCAAAATTCTGATGACCGAAATTTGATGCCAATACAAATTCCTATCTGGTGTATTTATGTTTGCAATATTTTATTGGTATTGTTACAACGGACTATGTTAAGATGCTCCATGTTGTGGAATTTATTGATAGCCAAGTGATTGTGTCTGATATTCGTACATGAATATACTTTTCAAATTATTTGATCCTGGTCATCTAAGTAACTAAATTATTTGGTGGGATAATAGACGCTTCCCAACCCCTAGATGTGGCTAGTTTTTGACCTTCATTTCCCTACGTAATTTCAGACCCCGGGGTAACTTGGTACGTAATGTGTTATAGCTTTATTTACCAAGGATTTTACTGTGTTATGTTGGATGCGCATTCCCATTTCTCTTTATAGAGTTCAGTTTTGCTGTTTCTGTTAAAGTAAGTGCCATTGAAAAATACAATTTGCATGGCCTGAGTAATGGTTTAAGAAGATAAAGACAGGTTTGTACAGAAACTTCTTGGAAGTGGGTGATGCATCATTGAGCCTTGCCAGTCTCACTCTCAACACATAATAACCTCCATGTGAACCGATACCACTTCTAGTAACATCTAGGGACAGAGGGTAAACCTATTATAAGAAGGCAATTATTAAACTGAAATAAAAGTTGAAATGGAAATGCAAATTCAAATTCAAATTACCTTCATTTCGCTTGGTAGTTTCAGGCCCTGGATGCTGTGCCAGTTCTGCATTGATCATTATCATGATCTCTGCTGCTCCCACAAAAGAGTACTAATTTCCATTGAAATTTAGGTCTCTTGGAATGTCCCATTTGATGATATCATTAGGTTCTGACTTTTCCCGGCCAAATCTTTCTGGCGTAATTTCAGATTCATCTTGCATTTCCAGGTTCAGGTACCAATATTAGGCCACGGGAGCTTGATGTTAAATATATAAAACAAGTGATGAGGATGTAGCAAATTAGTAGTCATTTAAGAGGAAACCGAAAGAAGCTGAAACAATGTTCTAACACTTGTAACGTTTGGTCTATATAATACTTTCAATAGGTTAGGAAATTATATTGATTGCTCAATTACTTCATGGGGGTGTAAATGTGGTAGCTCTCAATTATTCTGATGGAGATCTTCCGAGAGAGGGCAGAGAAAAGAAAAGGTCCAAACTTGGAACTTAACCAAAGAGAGAAAGAAACAAGCCACACCAAGAAGAAAATAAAACTTTGAGGCTACTTCCTAGTCAGGGTGGTTTAAAAGTCATAAAGTAAAAAGAAGATGCCACACCAAGAGCTGCTTACGCGGTTGGGATTTTCAGGCTGGCCAAATATCATTTTCGATTTCTGTTTTTAGAGTTGAGTACGTGTTGTTTCTTTCTGCGAAAGGAAGTGCCGTAGAAAAATACTACTCCGTGTCAGTCTCACGCTCCAACACGAGGAAATTTCCCAAGGTGTCTAGTTTTCTTTAGTTATTCAAAAAATGTTACTCCCTCCGTCCCTATTATATAGGCGGAATATTGGATTTTTCTAGTCCCACTAAATAGGCGGAATTCTAATTCCAAGAAGACTTTTGACATATATGTCCTTATTTATGTTATATGGGAAATTGTAGTGAGAATAAGACAAAGGTAAAAACAGGAAAAAACATGAAAATTTATGAAAACAAAAGAATTTCTTAAATGAAGAGATTTCACCTTCTCCGCCTATATATTAGGGACGGAGGGAGTATAAATTATCAAAAATGTTTGAATGTGTACCCATTACTTGATATTGTGTACACAATATCAAGAATCCACACCTATAATGTGCACACATTTTCCCTTTTTGGGAATTTTTAAAAAACTAGACATTTGTGAAATGAAAGTTGTAATGCAAATGCAAATTGAGTGAATTGTGAAATGAAGCTCAAATGAAATTTCTACTGCATCACCATCATATTAGGCCACGGGAGCTTGATGTTAAATATATAAAACAAGTGATGAGGATGTAGCAAATTAGTAGTCATTTAAGAGGAAACCGAAAGAAGCTGAAACAATGTTCTATTTGTTCGAGCACTCCACATTAAATGATCGTAGTTCATCAGAATAACTCGAACTGGACAAGCTGCGTGACCTTATTTAGGCGAAGCCAACACACTAACTCGTGTTGCAAGCCAAGCCAAGCAACATAGGAAAGAATATGCATCCTGGCCTATATTTCCTTAAGAGTGTGATAGCATGCAGGAACATGATTAGATTCGTCTCAGTTTTTTAGTTGTATCTATCTTTTAATATTTGGTTACCAAACCTTACTCCAAGGTGTCTTGTGTCTTAATTAGTGCTTTTATTAAGGTTTGTAGTTTTTACTCTTGACAAGGTCTATTGAAAATATTGGACTATGATCACTTCTTGGGTTTCTGATAATCAAGCTTCTATCCATTGTCTTTTATCAACCAAGTTGAAGCTAATCTGACCTTCATCTCCCATTGTGATGAGTCATATGGACTCTGTTGCTTCAACAAAATAGTAGACTTTCAATATATTAGATGGTTAGGTTCAATGTTGGTAGCTTTATTTAATGGTGTTCGGATAATTAATACAATTCCATTGTCTTAATGGTGTTCAGATTTGCTGTCTCAACACCAAAGTAGCATAGTTATAGACCACATGTGAGTAACACCACCATTTCTAGTAACATTAACAGAGAGTAAACCTACTCTAGCAAGGTAATAATAACCTGAAATGCAAATTCAAATTCGATTGAAATGAATTTGAAATATAAAATTTGGTATGCATCACCATCTATATACAAGGCCAAAAACTACCCTCTCCTTCTCTCAACTTGCAAATCTCTCAATAGATCTTAAAACCTTTTGTCAAGAAGTAACAATGCTGAACCATGTTAACGATGATCATCTGGAAGTTTACAACTCAAACATCAATGGCATTATCCAGGGAGGCTTGTGGTCAGGGTCTTTTGTCACGGTTCATTTGATAATAGCATTAGTTTGTGATCTTCTCCGGCCGAATCCTTATGGCATAATTGCAGATTCAACTTGCATTCCAGGTTCAGATGTTGTCCAAAACTTGATATATTCTTATGTCATCTCAATGTATGCACTGTTCTTAGCAGCACTGCTAGCTAAAGGCTTAAAAGCAACCCTCTCTTTCAGGAGTCTACCTGAGATTGTTGTTCGTGCTTGGGTGTTGTTTTCTGCTGCGATTTTCTTCATCGGTTGGGTGTCCCTCTATATGATGATGGTTGGTACAATGCAGTTGATATTAGGTTCTCTTTCTTGTGCAACAGACTCAAAGAGCTTTGTTTTTGCTGTTATGTACGGAATCGTGTTTGCTTTCGGGTTCATCTTTTTCATCATTTGTCGCTCTCCTGCTACCCGTTAGAACTCTTTCAAAGATTATATTGTTAGAGTGGGTTTGATTCTACTTCTTTTATTTAGGATTTCTCATAAGTTCTCTGTTCTTTGGGAAGATTTTCTTTTAGGAACTACTAGCAAGGTAATTATATCTGAAATGGTGATGGTTGATGTAGTTTTTGTTTTAATAGAATGGGAACGAAGTTATTGTTGTTTCACTGGAAAACCCTTTTCTTTGTCCATGGAAATTGTTGCCAATACAAATCCGTATCTGCTGTGCTTTATGGATAGAAATTTGTAATTTTTTTCCCCATTGTCTTTAGGATTGCCTATGATACAATATTTCGTTATTTTTCTACAGAATACAACCATAGAAAATCAGACAGAATTCTGGTGACCTAGCATAAGGAAATGTCATTTAAGTGGAAACTGAAAGATGCTGAAACAAAATTCTACTTGTTCAAACACTCCACTTTAAAACAGTAGACGTCTGTTTATATATTCATAATTCATACATCGGTAGGATACAGAGAAATTAAGCAAAATTGCTACGGGGTTCTGTATTGTTTAAGTAGTTTTACACTGACAAAAGCTCGTACATGATTTTGAGAATCAGACCGACAAAATGAAGCAGCGCATGATTAGTAACTAAGACCTATCATGCATGCACTACTTAACAAAAGCATTAATATGACATCTTAGACTTTAGAGGAAGGTGGATAACCAAAAATAAAACGAGACAAATCTTATCATGTGCCTGCAGTTATCACACTCTCTAGGATTCCCGTTTCTTCAATTTCATATTACCTTGATAATGTTATTAAACTGATGATGTTATTAAACGAAACCGGGTACGAGACCCTAACAACCCGCGCCACATGATAATGCTATTGATATATTCGGTGTAATCTTGAAGACGACGCTCAAGGTTTTTGACGTTGTTCACCATTCCTGAGAAAATGTTAAAGAGCTATAGAAAGATTTGCTAATTGAGAGAAGGAGTCGGTACTGCAAATACTAGTAGTAACCAAGTATAAATATAGAGATGGTTGTGATGGATATAAGAAATTCCATTTCACTTTCATTTCATAATTTATTCGAATTTGAATTTGCATTTCAACTTTAATGTCGCAATTTACTATTGTGTTGAGAGAGGGACTGTCAGGGTACTTCCAAGAGTAAGAATTTACTTTCAGGCTTTATTGTTACTCAGGCCATGAAAATGAAATACTGTAGTATTTTTACTTGCGCTGAAAATGCTAACCACATGAACAAGCTCTTGATGTGGGTCTTTTTTTTTTTTATTTATTACTTTTTGACTTTTAAACCACCCTGACTAGGCAGTAGCCTCAAAGTCTTTCCGTTCTTATTTTCTCTCGCTTGTTTCTTTCTCTCCTTGTTGTTTTTTTTTTTCTTTTTTTTTTTTTCTAAGATAAAAAATTTTCATTTCAGGAAAAGTTTACAATTCTTGGTTTAGTTTCTAGTTTTGTAGCTTTTTCTCTGCTTTCTCTTGGAAGATCTCCATTAAAATAAAGCCACTACATTAAACCTATCCATTACCTACCAATAATTACACCCCAATATAGAGTAATTTGGCAATGCAAGTATTAGCTCAATTGGAACCAACTGACAACTGCCTTGTGCAGAACTGCCATATATATATATACACAAAATTTGTTAAAAAGACCAAAATCAACAATTCCTAGGTAAAAAAGACATGTAAAATTTGATACTGTTTAAATGGACGAGAATATAAACATAGCCAGGATGTAAACAGTTTCATCCTACCCATTTTCAAATACTTTTTTCTTATTTTCAATTTACATCAGGATGCATCCAGTTTCACCCTCACTTTATTTTAAGTTTAAGCCAGGATGAATCCAGTTTCATTTTTGCTATTTTTTTGGTGTCCATTTCACCTACACTAATTTTTACTCGTCCATTAGAACTATGTTTTAAAAATATTTGGACAAATGACCTATTATTTTTTTATTTTTTTATGTATGAAATGGTACGTGATGGTTGATGTGTCACCCCAAAATCCTCTTCTTTGTTCATGGCCAAAGAGCATCTCCAATGAGAATCACAATTTTGGTCTCAACTTACACGAAGTCTTCAAAATGGAGAGAGATATAAAAAAAAATTCTATTTATATTCAGAAAGTCTTCAAACATTAATTGTTATTAGTGTATTTGAAAATAAACTTATGGTTCCAAGAAAAAATGTTAGGTATTATTGGTAGTTTTGTGGGAAAAATATGAAAACTATCAAGTAATATGGAACAAAAAAATAACCTTAAACACTCATCTAAAGTGGAACGGAGGGAGTATATTCTTAATTTAATTAATTCAAATTAGATAACGTTATTTGTGTAAAGAATTCTTGTTATAACTAATTTTGGGTTCCTAATATATGTAATTTTATTGGTGGATTTGTGATAAAAAAAAAAAAATGAAATTGGGCTAGAGATTTTTTCTCCCATTTCCTAATACTAAAATTTTCCATATAAAACATAATTATCAATCCTATAGGATCTAATAATTACTCAATGCGGGTAATTGTTGTGGCTAGGTTGAATGTGGTGCTTTATTTACTAAGGCCGTGATACACTAGTCCGGTAGTCCCCCTGTACTGTAGAGTTCAGTTTTGTTGTTTCTGCTTAAATAAAAATACTATTTCAAGGCCTGGGTGATAAGGACATGTTTACGCAGAAACTTCTTGGAAGTGGGTGATACATAATCGGACCCTGTCAGTCTCAACATCAAAGTAGCATGATAGAAGAACCCATGTGAACTATCACCATTTCTAGTAACATTTTGGATCAGAAGAGTAAACCTATTCTAAAAAGTTAATAATCAAACTGAAATGCAAGCTGAAATGCAAATTCAAATTCGAGTTAAATGTAAAATAAAATTTGTTACTCATCAATTATCACCTTCTCTATATTCAATTACTATTATAGCTCTCAACATTTTCTCAAGAAGTAAAGATGACGAACCGCGTTAACGATGAGATCAGTGGCATTATAAGAGTCGACTTGTTGTTAGGGTCTCTTGGCATATCCCTTTTGCTAATATCATTGGTTTTTGGAGTTTGCCGGCAAAATCCTTTTGGGATTATTACAGATCCGTCTTGTATTGCAGGTTCAGATGCCGTCTCTAACTTGGTTATTTCTTATGTTTTCTCAATCTGTGCACCATACGTTGCAGCATCATTAGCTAAAGGATTACAAGCAACACTCTCTTTCTGGGTATCAGTTACGTGTTCTTCTATATAGCAATGGTTGATAGTCTGCAGTTGATGTTAGATTCTGTTTCTTGTGACTCAGAGAACTTTGGTCTTGCTATTATCTTTGGACTCATGTTTCGTTTGGTATTCATCCTGATCCTCATCATCATTCGCCGTTAATTCATATTTTGTTTCCGTCTATTCTAAGTTCTCTGTTTTTTATATACGAAATGGCAATGGTTGATGTGGTTCTTGTTTTAATGGAATGGGAATGAAGATATTGTTGTTTCACCGCTAAACCCTCCTCTTTGTTCATTGCCTAAATTTTGATACCAATACAAAATCCTATCTGGTAATCTGATGCATATAATTTTGCAATACTTTTCCGGCCGCGGATAATTTTTGTTAATAGCCAAATGATTGTTTGTGGCGTCAAATATTCATAATTCATATATTCATTTGAACAGGATTTCTCCATGACTGCACCGGACTGTTAAGTATCCGAACCCGAGTCTAACATCTAGTACTCACCGGACTGTTAAGTTGGAAGCTAATTTTGACTTTCATTTTCCTTGGTAATTGGTAGCGTCAGACTCTGGAATGGATGTGCCAGTTCTGCAATTTGGGCTTTGGGTCAAATTGCTGAAATCAATTTTGATTTCCATTTGGCATTAGGTCTCTAGGCATGTCCCGTTTGATGATAGCTTAATTGCAGATTCATCTTGTATTTCAAGGTTCAGATGTCATTAGGCCAAGGGTGCTTCGATGTGAAGGAAATGAGCTTGTCAAGGGCTAGTAATTGAGATTCTAATACTGTATTTTTTTCTTCTTTCTGTTTACTTCTGGCTATCCGCTTTTAGCTGGTATGACCGGAATAAGACGCATATCGTAAGTAAACCAAGACTATACAGGGAAATAAAAGGCAAAACAATTGGTACCTCAATCAAGCTTTAATAGTTCTTTCGAAATCCAAGCAGCCGCAAGAATCACAACTATTATGAATTGATTTAATAATTTATTTTAATAGAAAGTGGAAACGCAACAAAGTGAAAGAAAAATGAAACCATTAATTAAGAGGTTTCAGACTCTCACGGAAAATCAGTAACTACACACCTATTCTAGTTACTAGAAGAGTCCATGAGTAAGAATTTAGCCTTCCTCAACTGGTACTGCTGAAATCTTTGCTTTGCGTATTCCATGTAATCAAAATCGATATCGTTCACATGTTCTGAAATTATTCCCCATAATCCCCAGATAAGATGGCTTGCAAGAGTATACTTCTCAACATCTTCCACTAGCGCTTCCACATCAACTTCTGTAGGTTCGTCGCCTGAAGAACTCAAATATGCACGAATAAATCTCCTGCGCTCCTCCAGATCTGGATACTTGTTAAAGTCTAGTATATGTGGCATTTCAGATTGATAATCAGCTGCCATTTCGCAGAAGTGATTGGCAAGATCGTATGCAACAGGGTTATAACTTGCATACTCGTAATCAATTATAGTCAACAATTTTGTATCTTCATTCATCATAACTAGTATTGCACCCGTGCGTTGCACGGGCTCAGGTTGGTTATCCTGAATTACTGTATCAACAATATTCCCAATTGACAGCAGTAGAAGTGCTAATACTTCAAACATCGGAATACTGAAATCAAGTAACGACTTTTAGAGCCTTCGAGATTCATGTTCAGTGTTATTCACTTATCGCTACCACATACAATTAATGTGTTCATTGATCACTTTTCCCTTACCCTCCTAGTTTACCATATTATCTTTCCCCTCCTCAACTTGCCACTTCATCTACCATCCAAATATGTCCCATTAAGGAAAAACGACAGGCGTATGGTAAAGCTTCCATGTTCTCTGGTTGGAATTTAACTATTAACTTTTATGAAATATGTTATGCTAGGCCTCCTCTTTGGCGTTTGAAAACAAACGATTTAGGTCTTTCAATGGAAACGGCAAGATGGCAATAGAATGGTCCAATCTCCACAATCCAGCAAAGCACTTAGTTTTGCAATGTTATCCTTGTCCTCCATGAACCTGCTCACAAAAAAGAGTTTCAGGGATCCTTGAACTGTCCCTTGATTGCACGAACTGAAGAGGTAACAAAAATATATAGAAAAATGGATATCCTAGAGATGCCACTAATGATTCCAGTAATTCCAGTAAGAACAAACTTAAAGAACTAATGCATGAACTGAAATACATTTAGAGATAAAAATAGGGAGACACTTGACAGCCAAGATTGCTCCATTAATAAATTAAGAGAAAGCATCTGAACCTATTTTAACTTTAATTATCAGATAACAATAATCTGAGGTAGAGCGCTGGTCTCATTGTGCCTTAAAACCACTCTAATTATTTTCTTTTCTAATGCTTCTTCAACATTACTTTTCCCCATAATAGTCACATCACCAAGTTTTATCCCTCACTCATTTATTGCATCCCATAGTACTCTACCTTTCTTACGCAGTCTATCAAATTCAGATCTCTCTATTAATTATCCCAAACTTAATTCTAATTTATTTATTTCATTTACTATATAAATACATTCCACCAAGCGTTATCCCTTGCTCATTTATTGCATCCCATAGTACTCTACCTTACTTACTCAATCTATCAAATTCAGATCTCTCTATTAATTATCCCAAACTTAATTCCAATTTATTGATTTTCATATCCTATATAAGAACATCCCGTACATTAGAGTGCGGAGTCATGGGAGTTATCCAATTACATGACAACGACATCATCTTATGTAGGTGACTGGAACCACAATCCTAGCAGTAGTAATTTTACTAATTTTTTATAATCAATAGATAAATTACTCTTATATAGGAAGTAGGAAGTATTCGTTACCTTTCTCAATGCCTATGGAAAATCGTTGGCAGAAGGAAACATTCCCTGTATAGTTTCTTGTGGACAATACATGATAATAACTATTGCAGCCAAGTCTAAATAATAACAAAGAACTGAAAGAAGAGACAAACTATCACCATCTAACCCAAGTTTTTGTGTTGGATACTCATAATCATCATCACTTTTCATAGAAATTTGGGCTCACTATGTTTTAATTTTAGGGATAATTTTTTGATAGATGCTGCTCTCCCATCCCTAATTTTCCATGTTAAAGTACAGATGCACCTCTTGATTTCTAATGGGTGTTTGTAGTGTAAATATTAGATCTGCAGACACTTAGTTCGTGATGAATCGAAAACTTTTTCAGTTTACAATGTCACATTGAAGGTCATGCAATATTCGGTTACTGCTTTTATCATTATTGGGGGAAGATTTAATTATCAATGTTAGGCAAACATACCTTATAGACAGGTCCAAATCCACCACTTCCAAGTAGTTCATATAATTAAAATTCTTTGCCGTCTTTCTTAAAGTCCGGAAATCAAAATAACTTATCGTTCTAAGATTACCATTGATGTACTCAGGTGCAGCTGCAAATCAATATTCAGTAATTAATTCTTTAAAATAAAAACAATTAATTCTTTAATATTCAGTAATTAATTCTAAGATTACCATTGATGTACATCAAAATATTATTTACTTAGCAATTTTTTCCCATTCCGGAGAACATTAATTATCCCTACCCATTGTAAAATTATCTCCTTAAATTCCATACACTTGGAAAATTTCTGAAAAACATTAATAAGATCAAAAAAATGAAAATTAGTATTAACCCTCCCAAAAGAATGTAAACCATCAAAATATGCATGTACCGTTGCAAAGAAATCTAGAATATAACTACTTAAGCTTGTTATTGTGATAGTGCATCTGTAGAGCCACACTGTTTTCATAAATGAAAGTCAAATATCACTACTGACATATGAGCAACTTTGTGCAATGACATCGTAAATGGATATCGTAGGTATCAGAATTCATAAAATCATGAACTCTATGTCGACAAAACTTACATAATATTTGATTGAGAACACTTGTACGTAGCTTGACCATTTCCTTCCTTAGCATGGTACGTCGCTCCATGTTGTATAAATTGTAGAGGCACCCCATGTTGACTGACAAAACCTTATCATTCTGTGCTGAATCAGACCCAATTCAAAATAGACATCATTTATCTGCAATATAGTATCAAAATACATAGGAATAAACTCAAGCAGCAGTACAAAGCGTCTACCTTCTAAGTTTCATAAAGTATAGGGCAAAACTTAATCTTATCTGAATCTATAGGACAAACTTCATTAAAAAATATGTAAGGACTGTCAAATTTTGTTGCTAATTCATCCACAGAAGTTAGTAAGATCACTCCATCTTTAATCCTATTTATGAGCTCTATAAAATCAAAAGGGTGCTTTACATAAACAATATATATAATATTGGGTCATGGTTTGGTTGCACAAAAATTCGACAACATAGCTTTCCCTTTTGGCTTGGATGTCCATAACCATACTTTAAAATACTTGCATGCTATTCGGAAACCATACACATACAGTTATTTGAGATTTATCCATATTTTAGATTTATACATCTCGAGATTAAGCTTGAAATTATGCAAACAGAGAAACTAAACTGAAATATAATTTGATAAGTGACGACTTACCTCTCACTGACTTGAGATCAATTCTCATCTTCACCAAATGGATATCGAAGACCACTACATCTTATTCCTGCATAAAAATAGATATCCTGAAGGACAAACTTTGGAAAGCTGTTGAATGACGAAAAAGAACACAGAAGAGAGAGTTACCTAATCATGATGTAAAACCCAAAAATCGAGCAAAAAAAAATAAGATGTAAAACCCAAAAATGGAGCAAACCCTAATCTCTGTTTGGTTCAATATGAAAACCCACACCTGCATAATCAACAGACAACCAAATAGGAAAAGAAAGTATCAAAGATCAAAATAAAATAATAAGAAAACCCTATGAAAACCCAAGATCGCTATTAATAAGTAAAAAAATCAAATCAGCTTGATACCAACGTCATCCTGATATATCATTTACCGTAAATAAAAGGGAGAAAGAAAACCCTATTAATTAATACCTTGGTCGATAGATATTGCTACAGCAGCAGCAACAGCCAAAATTTCAAATGAAATCAATTAAAATCATAATCATATGATAATGATAGATGCCATTCGCCTCTTATTAAGAGAGTGGGAGGCGAGAGCCAAATAAGCCGCGGATAGAAAGTTAGGGTTTTGGATATTTAGCTGTATAGGGTTTCAGGAAAAAGAAAGAGAGACAGATATAACAGAAAGACGGAGAAACGCAGGTGAATTAATCCGCCCCTGTTTTTTGGAAGGTATACATCACCTATCCAAACGTGGGTGCTAAAAGAAACATTAAAAATCTTTTGAAACTCTCTATTTCTATTGGTCGGGGGCCAGGAGCTCTAGAATTCAAGCTTTTGGCCTAACTTTCATTCTGGAGCCAATATTTCGGCCTCAAATTATATATACAATGATAATGATAGATGCCATTCGCATCTTATTAAAGAGTGGGAGGCGAGAGCCAAATAAGCCGCGGATAGAAAGTTAGGGTTTTGGATATTTATCTGTATAGGGTTTCAGGAAAAAGAAAGAGAGACAGATATAACGAGAAAGACGGAGAAACGCAGGTGAATTAATCCGCCCTTTTTGTTTTTGGAAGGTATACATCACCTATCCAAACGTGGGTGCTAAAAGAAACATTAAAAATCTTTTGAAACTCTTTATTTCTATTGGTCGGGGGCCAGGAGCTCTAGAATTCAAGCTTTTGGCCTAACTTTCATTCTGGAGCCAGTATTTCGGCCTCAAATTATATATACAATATTTCCGTATTGGAGATCATTATGACACAAACCAATGAGTTGATTTTCATCTGACATCTCCTTTTCCAAAATTGCGATTTCCTCATCCAAACTATCCAACACCCTTGCTTCTTCTGGAGGACACACTTGTTTGGCAGACGAAAGCCAATTCCTCAATCTGTTCCAAAGGACAACATTCTTTGGACCAGGCATTTGAAGCTTATGAATCTCCTTCAATTTCGAAGCTATTAAAGAAGATATTTCTGGGTTTCTCAAGTCGTGCGCCGATAGCGTCCGAGCATGTATAAATTCCTCAATTCGTCCGTTAGAGAAACGTCCAAGAAGACGAGGGCCTTGTCCATGTTTCGACATACACTCAAATGTGTTAATTTCGGCTTCTCTGCTGAAGAACACGTCAACACCTTGTCCGTAAATACGAACAAGAACCTCCTTTTGATCAGCTGGTAATTGATTCACCTTTGTGTGTTTCCCAATTTATTCGATAAACTTCATTCGTCATTGCACCTTTTAATGGGATCACTTTCAATGAATTTTTATCAATAGTATCACCCCAACTTGATGCTAATGAAATTAAAATCTTTGTTGCTTCTCTTGGAATACCATCTACGCTGTGTTCCTCCATTACACTTTCTTCACCTATATCTCTAGCTCCTGAATTAGATGATAAATATCTATGATCTCAACAGAAAAGAAATCCTGATGAAATACGACACAATACAGATATTTATTTTCTTATACGGAGAAATATACTCTGTTTAGTGCGAAACTATGAATGTTGCTGCTTGTTTTTATAGGCTCCAACTTTCTTACAGAACAAGGAACGGAACAATATCTATGATCTCGTACAACTTCCTTTCGGAAAAAATTTTGAACTCGCAATGCGAGTTCAAAAACGAATTCGCAGCATCACAGTCGTTGGATGTTGTAGATATGACATCACAGTCGTTGGATGTTGCAGATATGACATAAGTTCATAACTGTGGTTAAGTCATGATGTCATATCTGTAACATCCAATGGCCTGTGATGTTGCGAATTCGTTATTTGAACTCGCACCGCGAGTTCAAAACTTTTCCCTTTCTTTTCCTAATCCAATGGCAGTTTGGAACTAAAAAGAATTCATATCAATTCCTAACTTCGATTTTTTTTTAGTTTGACGTGTCGTCACGATATGATGTTAGATTCCACGATAGCCGGATAAAATTCAATGGAAAGAATGGTTGCCAAATCAATTGCCGACATAATAGATTTCCAAGTCCTAGCAATCTTGTTAATAGTTTTCCTACCTGAATTTGGATTTCTAAATACAAGTATGTGTGTAGCCTATATATACTAGACAGGCCAACCCACAGCTTGTATTTTCTTTTCTACAAGTAAAAGAAGAAAAAGAGAAGAGGTTTATATAGCTAGCTAGGGCATCGTGTTTTTGTTAGACTGATTTTGAGAAACAAGATATGGCACAAGTTAGTAAAATGTTCCATCAGAAACAAGATTTGTTTAATTCATTGTTCACTGCTGTTGTAGATACTAAATACCGCACACCTATTAAGTATGCAAAGTAATGATTGTCAAGAAGGAGCGAAGACTATCGCGTATAGCTTATTCAGGATGACGCACCACTATGTCATCCACTATGTAAACCCCTATAAAAGGGGACCGAGCGACCTTGTAAAGGAAGAGATCTTTTTGAGAGCATAGACTTGGAATTTAGGAGAGAGAAAGATTGTTTATTCTCCAAGTTAGAGTTCATCTCAATTCTTGTAATTATATTGAAGATTTTATGAATGAATATATGAAGTTTAAGATGATCACTTGAATTGTTATTAGATTTCATCAAGGGTGTGGTTGTAGGATTTCCTGCAACTACATTTTGGCGCTAGAAAACAACTTGGAGTGATAAACCGTGGTGGTGAAAGTTTAGAAGTTTAAACCTAAAAGTTCAGAAGGATAGCCTCAGAAATTTCATCTTCATTGTTCAAATTTTTAATTCTTTACAGAGAAGTTCTTTGTTAATTGAAACAAGAAAACAAAAATGGTAAGACAAAATTCTGTAGCAGGACAGGTGGTAGAAGTTAGAAGGAGCAAGAGAATCGCTGGAAGAAGAAGGAGTGAAATCGCGGAGTCATCCAGAACATGAGAAAGAAACAATCAAGAACAACAAGTCCATCAACAGACTCAACGAGAACCTGTACAAGACAACGCTATCGACTACAATAGAGTGAGTGTTCATACTTGGAAAACAGATTCAACAGAAGATGATGAACAAAGGGATAGAGAGGGAGGACTCATAGAAGGAACTGATGAAGATATGAGAATCGAAGAACTTCGACAGAGGCTGGTTGCGGAAAGAAGGCGAGAGGACGAAGAGCGTGCAAATTTAATGCGTCAAAATAATGAGTTAAGAGAAGAGAATATAAGATTACAGGAGCAGAGATCAAGAAGTACGACTCGTTTAAGGTCAAGATCAAGCAGAAGTATATCAAGACGTAGTCAATCTAGTCGAATAGATGTCAGACAAGGAACACATTTGGATAATATTGCAGAAAATACAGTCAAGAAAATAATGATCCGCAAGATCGACACGATAAATATCGCATAAAACAACCGCCAATAGACAATCCGTACGTACTGCATGGTGAAGGTCAACGCATGCAGGAAGGTAATAGAGATAACAGACATCAACGACAAGGTGAGCGATATCAAGGTGAACAGAATGATCCAGAACAAGGAAGAATGATATTACAAGGAAGACATACATTAAGAGACCAACGTGAACGCGAAGCCGAGGTAGAAAGGTATGTGGCTGTACAGAATCACGCACAGGATGACCAAGAAAGGTGCAGGAGAAGAAGACAAGAAAATGAAGAACGAGAATTGCAAGATGATGTGCGCGAAAACAATCATGACAATAGAGTAAGAAGACGCGAGTTTAATCGCCCACTTCCAAACCAAACTGTGGAGGATGAGGAACAACAGAGAAGAGCTAGATTGCAAGAAAGAGATATGTTAAGGGATCAGCACGATCAAGTAGAAGAAGAGGAAATAGAAAGACGAAGACGTCGGAGAGATGCTGAAGAAGAACGAGAGATGCAGGAGGCTATACTTAAAATAAACATGAAAACAGAATAATGCAAGCAAGACTAAAAAGGCCAATGCAACAAGATCAGGTGGTAAATGAACAAATCTTAAGAGAGTTAGCAGAAATGAGAGAAATGATGACAACAAGAAGAGAATGTGGTAGGCGACAGCTGGAGGAGGCAATTGAAGAAGCATGGAAAAAACCATTTGTAAGGCAAATACAAATGGAGGGAATACCGTCTAAATGAAATTTACCAGCATTTACCAACATCTTTGATGGAACAACCTATGCGATACAGCACATAAAAGCTTATGTATGATCTTTATTACAATGGGAAGATCATGATGCAGTTCTTTGCAAGTACTTTTCGGCAAGCTTGTCGGGAGAAGCTTTGAAGTGGTTTGAAGGTCTACCTGCTGGAACAATCAGATCATTTAATCATTTACAGTCAATATTCCTAGGATACATCAGTAATAATGTATTAAGGCCAAGTATAGAGCAAGTATTTGGTTTGCGAAGAAGAACAAATGAAGACCTGCGAAGTTTAACAACAAGATGGAGAACTATGTGCAGCGAAATGGCTGGACGAATAGATGAAAGAAATCTCATATTAGAGTTCATCAATGCACTCTTTGCAACAGATCTACTATACACGCAAATTTTTAGAATTAGAGACACCATATGAATGACAGAGTTACGCGAGTATTAGGAAGTATACATCGCACTTGAACAAAAGCAGAGAGAAATGGAGTCTTATCCTGTGGAAAATACAAGCACAAAAGCTTGGAATGCGAATTTATTTCCTAGGATAACAAACATAATCGCAAGTACATCTCAAGGAAGACAAGAAAAGGCCATAAATGAATATCAACAAAAACTAGTAGCAATGGGTAGTCGAGATCAAGAAGAATGGGAAAGAGAAAAACAATTCAATAATCATGGAGGAAATAATAAAATCCAAAGATTTGATAACCAGCCAAAAGGATATGGAGGCCAGAAGCAATATTTTAATCAAGGTCAAAGAGGTAATAAAGTAGTTTTGGAGCCAATAAAGATGCCGCATCTAAATGCTACAGTAGAAAAAATCTGAGAATTGAAGCTATAATTTTGATGGAAGAAATACCGGCACCACCAAATGCGGGAAATGAGCCACCACTAGGGAGGATAAGTAGAGAATTATGTGCTTACCATCTCTTCCGTGGTCATACAACAAACAATTGCAGGGACATAAAGAAAATTATATTGAGAATGATAGACCAAGGGAAGTTAGATCACTTTTTGGTACAACAACAACAGAATTTACCACCACCACCTCCTCCAGAAGGTCGTACACAAGGTACGAAGACAGGAAGAAATACATTTTTGATTGAAGTGGGTGAGAAGGCAAAGAATCTATTGTAATTTGATAATATATTCGTTTAAGAGCATAGAAGACTTTCATGATAATATCTTGAGCAGAGTTTACGCGGGGGGGTAGTGATGGAAGAGAGATATTGAATCTTATGAAGATATCGCCCTTAAAAGATTGGCAGAAGCAACCTTTTTCCTTCAATGCAGAAGAAGTACCTGGAGGTGGAGAACCACATGAAAGTCCTTTAGTGGTAAAGTTGGAAATCAATCCAAAAGAAAAAACTGATGAAGATGAAGAGGAAGACGCAGATACATGGGCTATTAACAGAATACTTATAGATCTTGGTAGTTCGGTGGATATCTTATTCTACAAAACTATGGATGGAAGAGATGAAGAGCTTATTCCCTCTACTTATAAGATATACGGTTTTAATGGCACAGCTAATAAACCAAATGGGGAGATAACTATGCAAATTCCATTGAAGAATGTATCATCTGAAATAATATTCTGTGTTATTAATGTAGAATCCCCTTACAATGCTCTAATTGGAAGACCGTGGTTACATGATATTCTAGGGGTGGCTTCAACTTCCCACCAATGCATAAAGTTCCCCCTTCCTCAAGGTGTAGGAGTAATAAGAGGAGATCCAAATGAAGGAAAAGCATGCCATTAGATTGACATTGACAAATGTGAAGAGCGCTCAAGCAAGCAAAGAAATTGGAAGCAACAGATAAAAGAAAGTCAGCGAGGTGAAAGATTGATGGTAGATTTTGTAAACAAAGAGGATGAGATAACACATAATCCTACACAAGAGTTAATTCCCGCACAAGAGCAAAGATGTGAATTTCAAGAAGGAGATCTAGTGTTGAGGAAGAAGATTATATATCAAAGAACTGGTAAAGGAAACATGGAAAACATGTAGGAAGGCCCGTATAAGATCAAAAGAGTCGTTAACAATGGAATCTATGAGCTGATAGATGAGGAGGGGAATCCATCTGATGAACTATGGAATCAGGTGTACCTGACAAAATATGGTATGTGCGACAATATTCGTACGCCAGAAGAAATAGAACGAATACGCATCAATGCATTCGATAACATAAGCGAACTCAAAGAGGCACAAGAAACGAAATAAACAAGCCACTTATCTCAGATGTAACCGTTTTCTACGAATCAACTATCAGTAATGCAACAGATGTGGTTAGAGTTGTATTAACCAAAAATAAGAATGCAATTGAAGAAATATTTTTCATTATAATAATATTATATAAGGAAAGGAAAAATAAGACTTCATAATAAGACCTTAATACAAAGCATCAGAAATAAAGACTCCAACCAAGGAGCCTAGCTATCTGATTGTGGCGTGCACCCTAGTTCGCATACAACAAGAGGCAACAATAAGACCTAACGCGCGTCATAATTCAGAAGCTAGTTATCATGGCTCAAGTGAAAGCTACACCGACCCTAGAGCTTGAGTCATGGAGATTTGGGGTAAAATAAAAACCCATCCAGGAGAGATGCGTAAATCGAAAGATTAAGGTGACAAGGTCTCTCCTAAGGAATGCAGAAACTCGATCAAGGCGCCGAGGAACACGGTTGAGTCAAGAGTGCATGGGGCGTCTGGAGCATACCTTGCCATTCTTGACAAGTCTTGACTATGATGCACTAGGTCCTAAGAAACCCCACTAAGGGTGCGGTCTTGTAACCATAAGCCATATCGGTGTAGGGACAAGAGGCCGCAAAAACAACTGGTTGTTGCATTACTGGATGGGAGGATCCCACCCTAACCCGGTAGGGGTACGCCTCCTTGAAGGGGCAATCAGGGGGAATATAAGGACGACACCCTACATTAGGGAGTTGAATGTGTCAAAAGACGCAAATATTATGAGACTTTTTACTCACGGGAGCATTAAGACTTGTCATATTTGTGCAACAATAAAACCTGGAGAGGCAATAATAAAAGAAGATGATAAAGCGGGATCAATGGGTCACTGCGCGAAAGCGTAAGGACGTCCTGCGATTTCGTCGTGCAGAGAAATATCCTACACTAGGCAAAATAAGACCTTTAAATAGGAAGGCTAAATAGGACCTCATGAGAAAAATATTATAGAAACTAATAATTATTGTTTTGCAGGATGAATATAACATGTGAATACATTCGCATGGTAATACGACAAAGATAAGTTCTTACAAGAGAATTTCGTATGGTAATGCGAAGAGCATAACTGAGGCAAAAAACAGAGGTAAAATTGTAAGAGGGCGAAAGGTAAAGTGATGGGGAAAATATGTTAACGTGCGTAAGATATATAGACTGATATATGATAACAAGACGTACTATAACGCAAGAAAAATATATACATTTATAATAATAATTGTTCCCTCAAGAAAAATATATTTAGCTTCATTCAATCATATGTCGTCGCATACCAGAGGCAAGTATGGGAATGAAAACATTTAGAAGGGTGTTATTCGCCCCCACATGGTTGACTTACGCATACTCATTTAAAAGGATAATTATCCCAAGTTAATTTCATTTGCTGGAAAATGAGGTTTTCTATACAGGTATATAACAAGGAGAATATACAGTAAAGGAATACTAAATACTCAAAAAGATTACATGGAAGAAGCAGTTTTAAGAAACTAATATTTGAAGAATGGAGAATTAATAAAAGTTTTACAAGCGCGACAAGACAGAAAATATCTTCAAGAGCAAAGAAGCTACTTCTGGCGTGTGTTATCTTCATCAGACTCAGAATCATCAGCTTGAGATTCATTATCTTCTTCATCGATCTCCTCATATTGTTCATCTTCTTTTTCACTATTAGAGATGTCAGAAGTTACTTCATTAGGAGGAACATCAGAAAGCTTATACTTTGAAAGGGGAATGCTATTCTCAGCACATATTTTCCTAATTGCCGCATCACGGACGCGAATGGCATCATTGCTATTATTGGAAATGGTAGTAGCAAATTGTTTCTTTAGCCTGCGATATTTAGAAACACATGCGGCAAGCTTCGCCTTTAGATCTTTATCAGCGGCAATCTTTGATTCCATCTCCTAAATTTGGCTGCGAAGTTCTTTCTCAACCACTACAAAAGAAAACAAGAAGGTTAATGTCACTTACAAAAAATTGATCAAGAAATAACAAATTGAAAGGTATGTAGAATGACCATGTCTATTGGAAATAATATCTTTAATCAAAGAAGAATGATCTGACTCAAGGATAACATTCAAAACTAAGTCATTTCTAGCATTATCAAATTCGACATCACTTTCTATGAGAAGACGAGAACGAATCATATTTCCCCGTTCAGTAAGTGCGTTCCTCTCACTTAAAGCTCGATCTCGTTCCACTTGAACTTGAACAACAATATCTTGAAATTCCTTTAAAGCTTTCACACTGTTAAGACCAACTTGATCCTTCTTAGCGATAAGAGTGCTAATCCTGTCTTGCAAGACTTTATTTCTCTATTTAGATTCTAAAAGCGACGTCGAAAGTCGTTACTATTAGATAAAGCACTCCCATGATGAGCATTAAGATATTGGTACTTCGCCTTAAGTTCCTCCAAAGAAAGGGTATTCAACTTGTTATCAGCAGAGTTATTTAGAAAATCATTAAGATATTCTAGAAGAATATCACCATCAATAAGATGAGGGAGAGAGCGAAGTAAAGAGGTTGCCTCATCAGTAAGGCTGTAAATCTCTGTAGGAGTAGATAATTACAATAGGAGCAAAATACATGAGTAAACAGATTGGCAAAAGAAGTAAAAGATTATGCACCAACTAATTGATCATTCCTCCTTTGAAGATCGGATATCTTGTTTGTACAAGAAGAGATATTAGCTTCAAGTTGATGGTTCTTCTTGCGAAAATAAGCAGCGGCATTCTCATGAGTGGAAACTTGGGATTTGAGTTCATTATTTTTAGTGGCAAGCTTGCAAAGCCTTCTTTCATAGTCCGAATAGACAACATATGATGAGCGAGCCAACTGCGAGGTTATTAAGCAAGCATGAGAAACTTTCGCATAATGTAATCTTAAGGAAAGCGCGAAAGTATAAGAAATTACCATAGAAGCAAGCGAATATTGAAAACTTGGATTCAAAGCTGAGGCATCTCCACGAAGAGAATCATCATCCTAGGTAGAAGCATTTATTATCTTCGCAAGGATCTTACAAGTGTGAGCTGATGAATCATCTCCAACTGCTGTCATGGAGTCAGAAAAGATACCAGATATTTGTTCCATTGTAGATTTAATGGTGGGACTTTCACCCTTAAGAATTTGTCATTATCATCTTCATTTGGATTCGTAACTTGAAGAAGAAGAAGAAGGTGCTTTCCTCTTCTTAGGAGGATTCTTGGAAGAGGATTTAGAAGTAGTCTTTTTACTGCGAATTACACCTTTTCCTTTCGGAGACACGGTTCCAACGTCTCTGTTAGATCTTGAAAAAAGTCAACCATTTTTCAATTAGTGACATGCAAGCAGTTTCAGGTAACCATTAAAGCTAATCGTAGGCATGCATCACATGAGAATAAGTGAAATTGTAATCTAGAGAGATAGAAGTAACGTTTTATAAAACACATGAGAATCTTATCCCAAGTGTTGATGGTGGTTTTTAGACAAGGGGTAAAATCGTAAAACCCCATGACCTAGTGTTACCCGCAACACATTAACTAAGAGCATTTAACTCAGGTGTAAATAATTAATAGGGGTATTTTTTCAAAATATGCATTAGGTTTTCAACACAGAACCCTAATTCCAAAACCAAGCCGCACCCTGCGCACCATGGCAACAATGCCAAACCAAGCCGCACACTGCGCACCATGGCAATAATGCCAAACCAAGCCGCATACTGCGCACCATGGCAACAATGCCGTACCAAGCCGCATACTGCGCACCATGGCAACAATGCCAAACCAAGCCGCACAGACATCGCACCATGGCAACAATGCCAAACCAAGCCGCATATCTTTGCGCACCATGGCAACAATGCCAAACCAAGCCGCATCTCGCGCACCATGGCAACAATGCCAAACCAAGCCGCTTCATCGTGCACCATGGCAACAATGCCAAACCAAGCCGCACTGCGCACCATGGCAACAATGCCAAAACCAAGCCGCATATCTGCGCACCATGGCAACAATGCCAAACCAAGCCGCATATTTGCGCACCATGGCAACAATGCCAAACCAAGCCGCATATCGCGCACCATGGCAACAATGCCAAAACCAAGCCGCATATCGCGCACCATGGCAACAATGCCAAACCAAGCCGCACCCTGCGCACCATGACAACAATGCCAAACCAAGCCGCACCCTGCGTACCATGGCAACAATGCCAAACCAAGCCGCACCCTGCGCACCATGACAACAATGCCAAACCAAGCCGCACCCTGCGCACCATGGCAACAATGCCAAATTTCCAAGCCGCTATGCCTTTGGCCCACGCCAAATATAGCGCCCTAGGCTTGCAAGACTTGCAACTAGGTCAACATGGCCGTACGTGCCATTGGCACATGCCAACACGTATCGCAAGCCATATTTCCAAGCCGCTATGCCTTTGGCCCACGCCAAATATAGCGCCCTAGGCTTGCAAGACTTGCAACTAGGTCAACATGGTCGTACGTGCCATTGGCACATGCCAACACGTATCGCAAGCCATATTTCCAAGCCGCTATGCCATTGGCACATGCCAAATATAGCGCCCTAGGCTTGCAAGACTTGCAACTAGGTCAACATGGTCGTACGTGCCATTGGCACATGCCAAACACGTATCGCAAGCCATATTTCCAAGCCGCTATCCCATTGACCCACGCCAAATATAGCGCCCTAGGCTTGCAAGACTTGCAACTAGGTCAACATGGCCGTACGTGCCATTGGCACATGCCAAGACGTATCGCAAGCCATATTTCCAAGCCGCTATGCCTTTGGCCCACGCCAAATATAGCGCCCTAGGCTTGCAAGACTTGCAACTAGGTCAACATGGTCGTACGTGCCATTGGCACATGCCAGCACGTATCGCAAGCCATATTTCCAAGCCGCTATGCCTTTGGCCCACGCCAAATATAGCGCCCTAGGCTTGCAAGACTTGCAACTAGGTCAACATGGCCGTACGTGCCATTGGCACATGCCAACACGTATCGCAAGCCATATTTCCAAGCCGCTATGCCATTGGCACACGCCAAATATAGCGCCCTAGGCTTGCAAGACTTGCAACTAGGTCAACATGGCCGTACGTGCCATTGGCACATTCCGGCACGTATCGCAAGCCATATTTCCAAGCCTCTATGCCTTTGGCCCACGCCAAATATAGCGCCCTAGGCTTGCAAGACTTGCAACTAGGTCAACATGGCCGTACGTGCCATTGGCACATGCCAACACGTATCGCAAGCCATATTTCCAAGCCGCTATGCCTTTGGCCCACGCCAAATATAGCGCCCTAGGCTTTCAAGACTTGCAACTAGGTCAACATGGCCGTACGTGCCATTGGCACATGCCAACACGTATCGCAAGCCATGTTTCCAAGCCGCTATGCCATTGTCCCACGCCAAATATAGCGCCCTAGGCTCGCAAGACTTTCAACTAGGTCAACATGGCCGTACGTGCCATTGGCACATGCCAAACACACACGCTGGTAGCCTAACTTGCAAACCGAGCAACCTACCACCAAGGCATTCCGCACATGCCATTGGCACATGCCAAACACACACGCTGGTAGCCTAACTTGCGAACCGTGCAACCTACCACCAAGGCATTCCGCACATGCCATTGGCACATGCCAAACACACACGCTGGTAGCCTAACTTGCAAACCGTGCAACCTACCACCAAGGCATTCCGCACATGCCGTTGGCACAGGCCACACACGCCACTAGCAGCTCTGGCATTACCATTTACGCTCGAGGTGCAACTCGCAACGAAGGAATTCCGCACATGCCATTGGCACATGCCACATGCTTCCCTAGCAGCACCACTTGCACCCAAGATGCAACCAACACTCGAGACATCAACACAAACTGGGGGATGCTTTTTAGGGTTTTGGTTTGGCGGTCACAGCATGCAGCGTATACTACGCTCACATTAAGAAAGCGTGAAAAGGAATAAAGCGGTCAAATAAAAGAGGAAATAATGGTGAAAAACGTTTTCACCCATTAACACCATGCGGTTACCTCCTCCTCCCATTATTTCACCCTTTACTCTCTTCCTTCATGAGGCCAGGGTACGTTTCAATCTCGACTTGTATAAATAGGTCTTACCTATTTCCACCAGACAACAAGTCTTGGTCAGGAGAAAAATACTACACTCTCAGAAAGGCAACTTTGCAAGCTCTCCCAAAATCTTTCATCTCTTGGAAGCTTCCTAAAGCTTTCACTTTCTGACACAAGTCGAGATACTACTCTCCTCAACACCTTTCTTTGCTTCCCTCACCAAATCAACCCTTCTCCTCCACTTTGTGACCGAAGCAAGTCTGGAACGGCCATTTCTTGGTTTACGCCGGACTTGTACAAATTGATCTCTCGAATCTATAAAGTGCTCACGTGCAGCACATTTGTTTAGGGTTTGAACCAGTTTCTCACTCACCTACCGAATTTACCGAAATCGGCAGAAACGATTTTTACCCATAAACAATTGGCGACCACAGCGGGAGGATTTATCTATCGGCTACAATACCAACTCCAACTCCTGATTTCGTTTTCCGAACGTCAAATCCCAACATGGTGGAACTCAGATCCGGAGCGGCTGCCGAGAACATCAGCGCAGAACGCATCCCCGATGTTGGCGTCTCTCCCCATAACGTTGTTACTTCACCGGTGACAACAAAGAACATCGAATGCACTCCCTTAATTGTAACACCGCCTATCACCAGGGCCAGAGCCGCTGCCTCCTCTAGCGTATCTGCACAACCCTCTAACCACGGCAACGAGAATATCTCTTCAGGTGTCACGCCCCCAGTCACCAGAGCTAGGGCCGCCACCACGACCCCGAATGCTTCTTCCAGCATGGCGCCTCCGACAACTAAGGCTCCATTTACCCCGCCGACGGGACGAGAGACCAGAGGGACCAGAGGAAGTCGCCCTTACGTCACCATCGCCGATTTGATGGAACGACGGAGACGCTCGCGAGCCCGGGCAGGACATGGTTTCAACACAAAAGGAGGTGCTCACCTTTATCAAAACCCGACAGAGCGACTACCCCGTGAGTCGCATCCTCCGAGAGACGCCTAGAAGCATCTCCAACAACCCCGACGCCGGCACCTCGGCGGGGCACGCCTCCACGGATGAAGAAACTTGCACTAGAGTCCCGTTGGAGAGAAATCAACCACCCAACTTCGTCACGAGAGAAGATTTGGAACAACTCCTACGCGACCGAATCAAGCATGATGAGTTCGATGTACATCATCACCAACCCCCTTACCCATCCGAAATACAGAGAATCCCTATCCCAAGGGGGTACTCTTCCCCTCAATTTACCCTGTACGATGGTACCGGGAATGCACGCGAACATGTTTCTCGTTTCCTGGAATCCTTGGGTGAACATGAATATAATCACGTTCTTCGTTTAAGGGAATTTTCAAAATCACTTACCGGAAGGGTGTATACATGGTACAACAGCATCCCACCGAACAACATTCCCAAACCGGAGTAGCATGGTCACGCGTTTTACAGAAGTATTTCTTCGTGTCTCGAACAAGTTACCTTTTCGGACCTCGGGAGAATGTACCGGTGGGATAACGAACATCCGAATGATTTCGTCAAAAGGTTCGTGGTTCAAGCACTCATTTGTCACGACCCAAACGTGACCGAGCAACAATTGGTAAACGCATGCATCAACGGTATGGTCCCAATCTACCGCCCTGCTAGAAAACTTGCGTTTCCAAACATTCTCCGAACTCCATGAGGCCGCCAGACGATCTGCAACAACAGCACCCGCATTACTGGAAAGGACTAGGCCAACTCGAACTGAAGACGCACGTGAAACTTGCGGGAGTAGGCGCCTCATCAGCAAACAATTTAATGCCGGCTCATCCTCCGTGAACATAGTGAACGAAAGAGGAAAAAGGAAAGCCGCAACTACGAGCCACCAGCCGAAACGTGAAGCGCCGGCGCAACGAGAACCCTCGCAACGGAAGATCGCCACTAAAACTCTTGTGCAGCATCGTGAGGCCGAAGGAAATATCCTTGATTTCCCATTCCCCATCGAGGAGGTGATTGACCTCCTAGAAGCCTGGGTTCAAGATGATGTCATCAGATTGCCACCGCTCAGACGTCCACCAACTGAGGCTGAGATGGCAAACCCCAAATACTGCCATTACCACAGGTTCGTTCACCACCCGACTAGCGATTGCAACAGACTAAAGCATATTTTCAAAGAAAGGATAGAAGCAGGAGAACTCCAACTAGGAGACGAAAGAGTGCATCGAGACCCACTCCCAATAAGAAACTGCGGTTCCTCCGGGGACTCCGTGCACGAGACTGTACAATCCATGATGCGACATGTATGCGAAATTCTCTATCTTTCCAAGGTTCGAGCCAAGATATTTTCGCAGCTCTCAATCGTGTTGTATCCGGCAAACGGCTTTTTTCTCCCTCGGAATCCACGCCAAGGGCCCAAGCTTCCCAAAAAGCGAAGCGGAGAACGGGGATTGCTGACCACGTCCCGTTTAAAAGGTAATGAATTTGACGACACGCTCATCGACACGACCTCGACCACAACATCATTAATTTCAAGACACTAAAGGCAATGTGGATTTACAAAACAAGACGCTACCTATTTCCGTCCGTGATTAAGAGCTTGAGAGGAGAGGCTTTGAACGCGCATGGCTACATCAACCTAGAGATCGAGATGGGAGACGCTATAACGCACAACAAGTTCCACATTGTCAAAGAACTAGATCATGACATGATTTTGGGACGCTTATGGGTGCTCGACAACAAAGCAAAACTGGACGTACACCCTCTGCCGACATCCCTGCCCGAAGGGATTCCCAACAAATCGTCCCACGGGTTATCACATCAACGAGCTATTAAAGGAACCCAAGCGTCCGGAGAGGACCCGTTGGCGCTAGCCCATGATTTTCAAATGCAAGTAAGTCTGACCGAGCAACCTTTTCTGCAACCGGCCTTTTCTTCCCCCATTCTGTCATGGGGACTCGGCGCAACAACCGGCACGAACGCTGTCAAAAAATGTGAATGGGGAGCTGGACCATTCGAACACTTTGCAAGAAGCTTGGAAGCTTCTAGCGAAACCAACGAAGCCAAGGCTCAAATGGTTACACGACGTCTGAACCCGTTTTCAATCGGAGATGTAGTGGTTAAGGAAAGCTCGTTTCAAGTTGGGAGGATGACAGTAAAGATGGATTTGCCCGAGGAAGGTGAAGGCGAGCTGTGCACAGTTGCGGATACCCATTTGGGAGGATATTGCAAGCTCATCAATACCGACACACCCGAAGGCGTGATAGTTCACTCGCGATGGCTCAAGGAATCCAATCCCTAAAATGTTTGTACTTCCCAATCACTCCCCTTTCAAGACTTCCTTTAAATCATTCCTCTTAATAGTGTACTTCCCAGGGATGAATACACCGTTTTTATTTTTCCCCGGAGATCTCCCTTTTGTCAAAAAAAAATAAAAATAAAATAAAATAAATATATCTCTTCCCGAGCGAATCCTTCGGATATCGGAGAAATACATCGAAGAACCCAGAAATCCATTGCAGAGCCATCATACCACAACCCCTTTCAAAAATATATATATATATATATATGAAGCAAAAGGTTTACTGATGAAGAAGAAGGGAAAGATGTGTTTACAAAAAAAAAAAAAAAAAAGGGAAAACATCAGGAACTAAGCAAACTAACGAGAAAAACAAAAGGAGGAACTAGCCCTCGAAGGATGGAGCGCAAGTCCCTTCGGGAAAAGCTATCTTCAAGCATTTCCCAAAGAATCCTTCGGGCAACAAAGGTTTCATTCAGCGGTTTTAGCGGCAACCTCAACATCCCATCCCGAAGCGACCCACGTGCAGCAGCAGCAGTGTCCTCCCCAACAACTATTCCAGCATACGCCACCATGACCCCTCCGGTATCATCAATAACACCTTTGACATCAACTTCAAAGTCTGTCTCGCTTCTATCATATACTCCTTCGAAAGTTTTCTCATCGACACTTCGAAGGAAGTTTTTTGATTCATTCACATCAAAATCAAGAATCATGGCGTTCTCCTCCGCGTCCACTGAACCCAAGAGAGTCCGAACATGCACCTGTTCTTCGTGAGGATAGATGGAAGGGAGGTCCTTAATAATTTCGTTAGCTTCATGGAACAAAGATTCAACCCCAACCAATACCTCCTCAAGAGAAGAAGATCGATCTCCACCAATTCTGAAGTCCTTTTCCAAAAAGTTAAAGGCACACTGCCGTCTCTCGGGAAGATCCCATCATACACTGCAAGAAATGGAAAGATGATCAAGTTCCATCCTGTCTATACACATATAAAAAGAGGATAGCGTGAAAAAAAAGAAGAAGAAAACGCACCGGCAAAGCAAAGGAAAAGGGGAATCAACAGGAAGAACCCCTTCTCAAACAAGGGAGACGATACATTCGCGTTGGGTATGAATACGGAACCTTAAAAAAGGAAAGGGAGCAATGAAAGACATAATGCTTCCAGATTTTTTGGCATGGATGATACCCTAATGGAAGCCGCACGTGAAGGAAAGCAAAATAAGGAAACTTTTTGTCTCGAAGAAACGTCTGCTCCCTCTTTATTTACATAAGTCACGCCTGCAAGCACGGCTTCCAAGTTGCACCGGCCCACCAATTGCGCCGACCTCCCAATGGCCGCCCAAGTCACGCCTGCAAGCACGCAAGACTTCTACACTTTGCGCCGGTCCCCACGGCCTAGGACACTCGGCTTCCCAACTCATGCCAACTTCCCAACATCGCCCAAGATGAAGCCCCACCAATTGTGCCACCTCCCGATTTGTGCAAAACTACCGAGGCAAGGATTCCAAATCCTATTTATAAAAGGTCGAGACAAGCCTCCTTCAATTTTCCTTACGTTTCTTGTTAATAGTTTGTCACCATCTTATGCTTACCTCGCAACAAAGCCCCCATTCCGAGCTAGCGGGGACTTAATGTTGATGGTGGTTTTTAGACAAGGGGTAAAATCATAAAACCCCATGACCTAGTGTTACCCGCAACACATTAACTAAGAGCATTTAACTCAGGTGTAAATAATTAATAGGGGTATTTTTTGAAAATACCAGATTAGGGTTTTCAACACAGAACCCTAATTCCAAAACCAAGCCGCACCCTGCGCACCATGGCAACAATGCCAAACCAAGCCGCACATTGCGCACCATGGCAACAATACCAAACCAAGCCGCATACTGCGCACCATGGCAACAATGCCAAACCAAGCCGCATATTGCGCACCATGGCAACAATGCCAAACCAAGCCGCACATCTGCGCACCATGGCAACAATGCCAAACCAAGCCGCATCTGCGCACCATGGCAACAATGCCAAACCAAGCCGCATACTGCGCACCATTGCAACAATGCCAAACCAAGCCGCACCTGCGCACCATGGCAACAATGCCAAAACAAAGCCGCATACTGCGCACCATGGCAACAATTCCAAACCAAGCCGCATACTGCGGACCATGGCAACAATGCCAAACCAAGCCGCATACTGCGCACCATGGCAACAATGCCAAAACCAAGACGCATACTGCGCACCATGGCTACAATGCCAAACAAAGCCGCACCCTCCGCACCATGGCAACAATGCCAAACCAAGCCGCACCCTGCGCACCATGGCAATAATGCCAAATTTCCAAGCCGCTATGCCTTCGGCCCACGCCAAATATAGCACCCTAGGCTTGCAAGACTTGCAACTAGGTCAACATGGCCATACGTGCCATTGGCACATGCCAACACGTATCGCAAGCCATATTTTCAAGCCGCTATGCCTTTGGCCCACGCCAAATATAGCGCCCTAGGCTTGCAAAACTTGCAACTAGGTCAACATGGCCGTACGTGCCATTGGCACATGCCAACACGTATCGCAAGCCATATTTCCAAGCCGCTATGCCATTGGCACACGCCAAATATAGCGCCCTAGTTGCAAGTCTTGCAACTAGGTCAACATGGTCGTACGTGCCATTGGCACATGCCAGCACGTATCGCAAGCCATATTTCCAAGCCGCTATGCCTTTGGCCCACGCCAAATATAGCGCCCTAGGCTTGCAAGACTTGCAACTAGGTCAACATGGCCGTACGTGCCATTGGCACATGCCAACACGTATCGCAAGCCATATTTCCAAGCCGCTATGCCATTGGCACACGCCAAATATAGCGCCCTAGGCTTGCAAGACTTGCAACTAGGTCAACATGGCCGTACGTGCCATTGGCACATGCCAGCACGTATCGCAAGCCATATTTCCAAGCCGCTATGCCTTTGGCCCACGCCAAATATAGCGCCCTAGGCTTGCAAGACTTGCAACTAGGTCAACATAGCCGTACGTGCCATTGGCACATGCCAACACGTATCGCAAGCCATATTTCCAAGCCGGCTATGCCTTTGGACCACGCCAAATATAGCGCCCTAGGCTTGCAAGACTTGCAACTAGGTCAACATGGCCGTACGTGCCATTGGCACATGCCAACACGTATCTCAAGCCATGTTTCCAAGCCGCTAAGCCTTTGGCCCACGCCAAATATAGCGCCCTAGGCTTGCAAGACTTGTAACTAGGTCAACATGGCCGTACGTGCCATTGGCACATGCCAACACGTATCGCAAGCCATATTTCCAAGCCGCTATGCCTTTGGCCCACACCAAATATAGCGCCCTAGGCTTGCAAGACTTGGAACTAGGTCAACATGGTCGTACGTGCCATTGGCACATGCCAACACGTATCGCAAGCCATATTTCCAAGCCGTTATGCCATTGGCACACGCCAAATATAGCGCCCTAGGCTCGCAAGTCTTGCAACTAGGTCAACATGGTCGTACGTGCCATTGGCACATGCCAGCACGTATCGCAAGCCATATTTCCAAGCCGCTATGCCATTGGCACACGCCAAATATAGCGCCCTAGGCTTGCAAGACTTGCAACTAGGTCAACATGGCCGTACGTGCCATTGGCACATTCCAGCACGTATCGCAAGCCATATTTCCAAGCCGCTATGCCATTGGCACACGCCAAATAGAGCGCCCTAGGCTTGCAAGACTTGCAACTAGGTCAACATGGCCGTACGTGCCATTGGCACATGCCAGCACGTATCGCAAGCCATATTTCCAAGCCGCTATGCCTTTGGCCCACGCAAAATATAGCGCCCTAGGCTTGCAAAACTTGCAACTAGGTCAACATGGTCGTACGTGCCATTGGCACATGCCAGCACGTATCGCAAGCCATATTTCCAAGCCGATATGCCTTTGGCCCACGCCAAATATAGCGCCCTAGGCTTGCAAGACTTGCAACTAGGTCAACATGGCCGTACGTGCCATTGGCACATGCCAACACGTATCGCAAACCATATTTCCAAGCCGCTATGCCATTGGCACACGCCAAATATAGCGCCCTAGGCTTGCAAGACTTGCAACTAGGTCAACATGGCCGTACGTGCCATTGGCACATGCCAGCACGTATCGCAAGCCATATTTCCAAGCCGCTATGCCTTTGGCCCACGCCAAATATAGCGCCCTAGGCTTGCAAGACTTGCAACTAGGTCAACATGGCCGTACGTGCCATTGGCACATGCCAACACGTATCGCAAGCCATATTTCCAAGCCGCTATGCCTTTGGCCCACGCCAAATATAGCGCCCTAGGCTTGCAAGACTTGCAACTAGGTCAACATGGCCGTACGTGCCATTGGCACATGCCAACACGTATCGCAAGCCATGTTTCCAAGCCGCTACGCCATTGGCCCACGCCAAATATAGCGCCCTAGGCTCGCAAGACTTGCCACTAGGTCAACATGGCCGTACGTGCCATTGGCACATGCCAAACACACACGCTGGTAGCCTAACTTGCAAACCGAGCAACCTACCACCAAGGCATTCCGCACATGCCATTGGCACATGCCAAACACACACGCCGGTAGCCTAACTTGCGAACCGTGCAACCTACCACCAAGGCATTCCGCACATGCCATTGGCACATGCCAAACACACACGCCTGGTAGCCTAACTTGCAAACCGTGCAACCTACCACCAAGGCATTCCGCACATGCCGTTGGCACATGCCACACACGCCACTAGCAGCTCTGGCATTACCATTTACGCTCGAGGTGCAACTCGCAACGAAGGCATTCCGCACATGCCACATGTGTACCTAGCAGCACCACTTGCACCCAAGATGCAACCAACACTCGAGACATCAACACAAACTGGGGGATGCTTTTTAGGGTTTTGGTTTGGCGGTCACTGAGATACGTACACTACGCTCACATTAAGAAAGCGTGAAAAGGATAAAGCGGTCAAATAAAAGAGGAAATAATGGTGAAAACGTTTTCACCCATTAACACCATGCGGTTACCACCTCCTCCCATTATTTCACCCTTTACTCTCTTCCTTCATGAGGCCAGGGTACGTTTCAATCTCGACTTGTATAAATAGGTCTTACCTATTTCCACCGGACAACAAGTCTCGGTCAGGAGAAAAATACTACACTCTCAGAAAGGCAACTTTGCAAGCTCTCCCAAAATCTTTCATCTCTTGCAAGCTTCCTAAAGCTTTCACTTTCTGACACAAGTCGAGATACTACTCTCCTCAACACCTTTCTTTGCTTCCCTCCCCAAATCAACCCTTCTCCTCCACTTTGTGACCGAAGCAAGTCTGGAACGGCCATTTCTTGGTTTAGGCCGGACTTGTACAGATTGATCTCTCGAATCTATAAAGTGCTCAAGTGCAGCACATTTGTTTAGGGTTTGGACCAGTTTCTCACTCACCTACCGAATTTACCGAAATCGGCAGAAACGATTTTTACCCATAAACACCAAGATAATTACAACTCCAATAAAAATCATCAAATTCCAAGATAAAAAGGGAGTCATTAATGAATCCTTAACCTGTACTCCCTCCGTCCCTAATATATAGGCGGAGAAGAAAAAATCTCTTAAAATAAGAAAATTCAAGGTTTTTATAAATTTTCATGTTTTTTCTTGTCTATATCCTTTGTCTTATTCTCAATACAAATTCCCATACAACATAATAATAAGGGTATATATGTCAAAAAACACATTGGAATTAGAATTCCGCCTATCTAATGGGACTAGGAAAATCCAATATTCCGCCTATATAATAGGGACGGAGGGAGTATATGGGTATTGAAGTTAACAAAAGCCTTTTGTTAACTTGTATACCTAGGCACAGGTTAATCATTAACAATTTTTATTGATTATATCAATTTTTGTTATGGAATTATGCGTTTATACTTTTAACAACTGCTTTAAAAAATGCTGCACTTTTTCCGTAAATACCCTTAGAAAGTGGGCGCAAAATGCAAACATGTTCTTCTTCCTCCCCTCTATTTTCTAGGAAATATCGGAACCTCATTAAAAATTGAACACCGTTTTGGAAAAAATCAGCTCCTTAAGATTAAGATTAAACAATGCCTCCAGAAATAGAAATCTCTATCATGACATTTAATCATTCAAATCAAATAATTTGTTTAGAACATCATAAAATCCAAAATAAAATTACTAATTGCAATAACAATTGTTAGTTATTTGTTGTCTTCACATTTAACCACACATACCAATTGATAAAAATTAAATCTACAAAATAGGGGAGATTTTAAGGCTTTGAAGGTGGATGATTTCTTATCACCATTAATGGATAAATGGGTGAGAACCAGGAACAGATGAAATCTCACCCATAATGAAAAAAAACTCAAACTCATTGGAATCATCATCTCTCTGCCTCTATATTTCATTTCTTTTAGCTAATTCATAATCATAGAACCTGATGATACCAATCATTAAAAAAATAAAAGATCAAATCTTGAGTATTATAGAATCAATGGATAGTTTGTTTGTTTCTTAACACATAGATAGTTGAACATGAACAAATATGTAGTTTAGGGATTCACAGTGTGAATAAAATGGAGAAGAATATAAAAAAGGAAAGAGAAAGATGAAGAGGGAAATAGATTAATGGGCTGAGAACTTCGTGATTATCAGTTGACTTCCTTCTTCTTTATTTAATAAAATTCAAGGTAATAACGAAACTTAATTCAAGGTATAAAATTAATTTATTACTGACCTAAGGCTAGCCCCAATCATGGTCCAAGATTCAAGCAGAATCTTGGTTCCACGTCACCAAAACACCTCGTCCGGGCGCAGTGGGAACCCAAGATCCCCGGATGAAACGCAGTTCGAACCTACGTGCAACGCAGTTTGAAACTGCGTCTCATAGGGAAACTCACAAAACGCAGTTTCAACATGCGTATTGACCTTGTTGACCCGTCAACACGCAGTTTGAACTTGCGTTTCATAGAGAACCCTAAAACTTACAGAAGCCGACCCATCCTTCTTCTCTTTTCTTTCTTCCTCTCTTGTTCTTCAACCTCACCTCCCTTCTCATGGTTTGATTGAAAAAAAATTGTGTTTAAGGCGCGGAAAAGTTACAAGGGTTTGATCTAGAAGCCGAGGGAAATCGATTGGTGGTATTTTTGTGAGATTTCATCATCAAAATCCATACTAGGTAAGTAATTTTATTTTTTTGGTTTAGTTGTTTTATGATTCTTGATTTTAGTTATAAATGGATTGATTTAGGTGTTATTGGATGCATAATCTTGATTATGTTGATATTGCAGTTGTATGTATAATTTTTGTATTGATTTCAAAAAATTAAAATGTGAGTTAGGGTTTTTGCTATTTGTGGTTAATTTTGGTGAAACATAAAACAATGATTGATTCTTAATTTGATGGATTGAATTAGTTGTGTTTATGGTTGGTATAATGTATTTGAAATTTGTAATTTGATAAGGGTGAAATGGATGTTGTTAATATGATTTTGTTAATTTAATGTTGTTAATATGAAATGGATGTTGTTAATATAATGGATGGTTTTAATATGATGTAGTTTAGGTTGAGATTAATATATGGGTGAAATTGATGTTGTTAATATGATTTTGTTGGAAATTGAGGTTGTTAATATGATGTAGTTGAGGTTGAGATGAATATATGGGTGAAATTGATGTTGTTAGTATGATTTTTATGGAAATTGATGTTGTTAATTTGATGTAGTTAATATGACTTTGTTGTTAATATGATTTTGTTGTAAATATTATTTTGTTGGAAATTGATTTTGTGGTTTATAGCATTTTGCAATGTGTTTTTATGATTAAGTCATGTATTCTTTTGAGTTGATGTTTAGAAGATTCAAGTGGTGGAATTGATGTTGTTAGTATCACTTTGACTAAGATTTTTATTTGAGCAATGTGCATCCCTCCATGTGATGTGAATGTGAACGTGTGAATTCATATGTTGATTGTGCATAACATTAACATAGGCGTTTGATAATTGTTATTCACATGTTGATTGTGCTTCCCTTGGTCTTTTCTCCTTTAGATTATGGAGGATATCGATTGGTCTAGGTATGAGAAGTTATCCCAACTATCTCAACGTGCCGACGAGATACAACATAAGTCCGACAACTTAGTAGATAAGCGAGACGGAACATTTAGGAGCACTTGGACCAACCTAAATAAATTTTATAAGATAGTGGTCCGAAACAACCCCCGTGCATTATTAATTCTTCAATGCTGTGGTTTAGAGTCTATATTCCAATTTAATTTTAAGTATGGGGATAAGGGTTTAACCGAAGCTATATGTGAGAGGTGGTGGAAGAAGACAAGAACTTTTCACTTCAAAGAGTTTGAAATAGGTTTGACTCCTCTAGATTTCTATCGGTTGACTGGTATTCCAATTGGAGGAGGTAAGCCAATCCCAGAATTACCAAAGGGAACAATGACGGCGCAAGAAGTAGAAGCTCTGGATGCTAGGTATTTCCGGGGTGTGTTAGATGTTATGGAACAGAGAAGACTACATGATGAGAGAACTGGAGATTATGATTCCAAGGCATGCACCTTGCGAGTTTCTCACTTGATTAATTTCATTTTAAGTAGGGCCAATGTTGACAACAGCGGCATTGCCGACGAACTGACTAGAATGTTCTTGCTCTGGTGTATCGGTTCTTTTTTGTTTGTAGATTGTAGTGTTAGAGTAGATAAACGATGGTGTATAGTGTTGGATAATTTGGATGCAGTTGGGTCTTATGATTGGGGTACTCCAGCTTTGGGCGTTCTGTACAAACACTTGGATGACTGGAGTTCGTGCAAACGGAAGGATATGGGTGGCATGTCGATGATCTTAGAGTTCTGGTATTATTTTTATTTCCGTAATTGTCAACCTGTTTTGAAGGAAGACCTGAGAGATGATGAACTGGATCCACACCCGGCTATTAGTCTATTTAATGCGTCGAACCTTAGGAGTAAGGGACAAAAAGATCTTCACAAACACTCTGCCGTCGATGCACGCGCTCGGATAGATATTAGGATGGGTGATGCGGTTATCTGGGACCCCTGGTTTGGGGATAGTGAACACCAACACACTGATGCATTCCAAACGGCACTAGAGATGTCTAAGAGGAGATGTGTCTTTAAGGACAAGGATGGTGCGAGAGCTTCGGTTTATCTGGCCGAGAGGTGTATGAGGCAGGTGTTTGGTGCGATTGTTATCCCATGCAACCCACCTAGATTGGAGGACGTAGTAGATGGTATGGAGGTAGAGGTTATTGATCACTTCACTCCTGTCGATGATGAAGTGTATTCCAAATTTTGGAAAACTCATAGCGTGGGGGCCCATTAGAAAAAAAAAACAACTCACATAGACACACATGATGATATCGGAGTTGGTCACGGCGGTATACCCCGTAGTTTGATGCCCCAAGGCCCACCCCCTAGCATGGCATCCCAGACATACACATACGACCAAGCAGGACAGTCCATGAGCCAACTCCCAAACCTACAATGGGACTTGCCCTTCTACAAAGATTCGTTCGAGGAGCTAGTTCCAGTCCCCATGGAAGGAGAGAACCCATACAATTTTTTTGACGTCAACGTCTCGGAGGTTAGTCATTTTATATCTCATTTTCATTTTCATTTGGAGTTCCTTCATTGTTAAACATAATTGTTTAAAAAAACTTTATTTTGTTTTTTAGGAAGAGTTACGCAGTTTGCGGGGAGGCATACTTGGCCGATTCAGAGTAGCAGCGCAGGTGGCATATGATGAGAGTCATCGTCGAGCGGTGTATAACATCCCCACTACCCATCGTAGTTCCGGAACATCTGAAGGCCAATTCTATTCAAGTCAGGAAGAACAGACATTTCCCACCACATATTGCGCTGGAGTATCCTTGCCAGAAACCCAACACCGTCGCAAGCGTCCGGCTGGAGACCCTTCCCCTTCGAATGCTTATTATGTCCCTCACCATCATGATAGTAACCCCCCTCCAGAGCATAACCCGTTATTGGAGCATGCCTCCCCGGTGATTAGTGACTTACCCACCTCAAGTGATTTTCTAGGGCTTAGCTTGGGTGGTAGTTGGCCAGGTAGTGTGCAGGGTAGTGGTCCTAGAGGTGATGATGGAGCTGATATGGATGTTGTGCCAGATAGTCAGTTTTTTAGGTGACTCCAGTAAAACCGGCTAAAATTCTGTTGATTAGCTAGGGCGTAGTACATGTTTGCTATTTAGTTCTTGTATGCTATATTAAGTTTTTCCTCATGTATGTTGGTCCTCGTCTTATCCCTTTTTTATGTTGTTCATATCCCATGTTTAAGTGCGTTATTTGTTATTTTCTTAGTTCCGCTTACAAAACAATACCCCGTTTTAAATCCGTTGCCATGATGATTTAAATTGTTATTTAGCTGAAAAATGGAGTCGCACATCGTTAGATATATGCGCCGACGGAGAGAGGCGACATACCCAAACGGAACCACGATGATAGCCATGGAGATTTCGTCGTCATGCATCAGCAAATTTTGCAGAGGCGCATGACTTGCACCAACCCGAACCGCAGTACAGTTTTGACTAGAAGAACCGTACACCGATGTCGTGTGGACGCAGATGCCGAATGATGCAGACTACTTTAACCCCGGATGCGGTGTTTGGACCTCAGCGTTTTAAGGGACGTCATGGTTTGCCCCGAGAAGTTTTTCTTAGAATACTGCCTCAAATTTGCGCTAGAGATCCCGATTTTTTGCAGCGAAGAGATGCGTGTAACATCCCGGGTCACACTCCTCATATGAAAATGCTTGCCGTCATGAAACACCTGGCAAAGGGGGTGGCGGCGGATAGCTTAGACGATTACACCGCGATGGCTGCTTCAACAATATACATGTATGCTAAGAATTTTATGGATGCACTACTTTGGGAATTTAACGATCGTTACATGAGGCTGCCAACAACCGAAGATACTAAGAGGTTATTGGCTCAAAACGCAGCTCGTGGTTTTCCTGGAATGCTAGGAAGCCTCGATTGCACCCATTGGGAGTGGAGGTTATGTCCTACTGAAGAAGCAGGGCGGCACGTGGGACACCATAAGAAACCAAACCTTGTTCTACAGGCAGTGGCATCGTATGATAGATGGTTCTGGCACTGTTTTTTTGGCGAGCCCGGGTCTAATAACGACTTGAATGTGTTGGCGCAGTCGGGATTATTTGACAGAGACAATGACGCGTTAGCCCCCCTTGCAATTTCCGTATCATGGGCAACGAGTACAAACATGGATACTATCTGGTGGACGGCATCTACAACCAAATGCCTGGGGTGGTCCATAGTTATAAGAAACGTGATGTTATGCCGCCCATCCAGAAGAAATTTAATGAATACCACCACGCAAAGAGGAAGGATGTGGAGCGTGCTTTTGGTGGTCTAAAGTCGAAATGGGGTATAATAAGGAATCCTTGTCGTTACTGGTCTCATCATGACATACACACTATTATGAGAGCGTGTTTAATTATGCATAACATGTGTGTGGAACATGAGTACCGTGATACGGAATGGGCAACTTTGGATGAACGAGAAGATACACCTCTGGTACAAGGTAACGTGGCAGAAGCCCGCGCGTATTATCTGAGCCATGCCCGCTGGAGATTCTTGCAAGCCGATATCACGGAGCACATTTGGCAGCGTCACCTCCTAGGATTGCGAGACGGTGAATTGGGCCCCGGTGAGGAGGATGATGCCATCCTCACTTCCGATGCGGGTACTACCGATGTGGATGAAAACGCTGATGTTTACCCATTGGGTGATGATAACTTTTATGAGAACGGAGAGTAGGAGAAACATGCACTTACTTTAGTAAGTGAGGATGCCACCATTGTTGCCTTTTATAAGACTACTACTGCCCTTGTTTCTTAAGACTGGTTATGTTTTTCTAATTTTAATTAATAATTATGATATTTTAAGATATAATTTTTCTTAAAAAAATTTGCTTTCTTATTTGTCTTACTAATATTCATTTTAGATTACTTCAGTATTTTTCCGATAAATGCGAGCCCTCATTCGCCAAATCCAACTGTGATGATTGAGCCTTTGTACCGCTATATACCGACATACACTTAAATAGCAAACGACCTATACTTTTTGGAAAGAGAATGTTTACTATTCACAAATGACCCATTTCTGTTGCACTTGTAAACGTCCTTTGATGTTCACAAGATTACCTTTTCCATCAGACTACCACTATAAAACCGTCGATAAGGTTGCCTTTCAATATCATCCCACCACTATGCGCTTCACTGGTGATGAAGATTTAGGAGTAGTAAGAGCATGGATTGCGGGAACAAATCATGGAACACCACAGGGGGTTTTAGAAGATCCAAAAGTTTTCTGGAACCGTGTTTTTCAAAACTTTGAAGATCTTACCGGAAACGACAACAACCGCACTAAAGCCTCGGTAAAAAAAAAG
Source organism: Papaver armeniacum (assembly GCA_023531295.1). Lineage (NCBI taxonomy): Eukaryota > Viridiplantae > Streptophyta > Magnoliopsida > Ranunculales > Papaveraceae > Papaver > Papaver armeniacum. Next base: position 385,326 of record JAJJWW010002284.1, read on the forward strand.
ATTTGATCTGATAACCGCGGATGTTGATGCTTTTGTTGCATGTCTGCTGCATGTAAACATAAGCCATCCTACGCTATCGTACGAAGCTCGGGTTAGTAAGCATATCCTTCAATATATACCGAGTGTTACCTCCATTATTATAAATACGAACGCATAATTAATTTTTTTAACTACCTTTTACAGAAAACAAGAGCCCGGGTCGATTTCCGTGCGGAATTAGCTAAGCCTTTCATGTATGATCATCTATACGAGCTACTAAAGGACGTTATGCCCGCATACAATGTGGAATGATTACATACTTTAGATGTATTCCTAATAATAATATGTAGTAATGTTTCAACTAAGTTTAAGGTGGTCTCAATCGAATCGAAAAGTCTAAATAACATTAAGAGGTACAACATATAAAGAAACTGCGACATTGCAAATAAAATACCACAACGACAACCTAGGGGGAATATAAAACAAGAAGGATGTAAGGAAAAACCAAACTACATAATGCGACACGATTACGTAAATACTTAAGTTCCGGACAATACTTAAATGCAACCAATTGCTCCAACTTAGGTGTAACGGCGATGGACCCCGGCGAATCATAATCTCATTTTTGAGATTCGCGAAATACTCCCTTTCACTCTCGTCGGTTATTTGACTCGGATCAATTCTCATTATCTCCATGTCACCACACGCTTTGTGTGTTCCTAGCTAACAACTCGGTGCTCGCCGCCAAATTTCTAATAGACGGACCGCCATCGTCTGTTCTTAGAAAATTCATCCTTTCCTCAGACTCTTTTTGTTCCCATTCAAACCTTTGAACATCCCTATGTTGGAAATATGCTAGTGTCTGGTTCACTCCTTCCGTGACTCTTCTCTCTTCCGCTCTAGCTCGTTTAGACTGTTCCCTACTTGGTGCACGCCGGGGACCTTGATCCCGATAAAATGCATTTCTTCGTCCTTGGTCTGATGATTCACCGTTTGTGGTTTGAGAATCGTTAAACGTTTCATCATTGGTCTCTGTACCGCTCATAACTTGGCTTTGTTGGGAGGCTTGGTTGCAAGTTTGAGGAACTAAGATGGACGGATCATATTCCCTGGGAAAGTGCATCTTCAAAATTTCGAAAACCTTTTGATGTCTCCAGCGTTTTGGATCTTTCGGATCTTCCTCGTAGAGTACCTCTCCATCCCGCATCGCAATTAAATTTGACCAACTATGGATTAGGGATATAGTTCTTTTTATATATAATAAACACTGCATAAATTAATTTTACGAAGCTCACCATAGATTGCGGGTCGTTTCCGCTTGGGTTAGCCCTGAAAACCTCTCTAACATGACCAACATATCTTTTGACTTCCTTTTTCAATGTGGCTACTCTCGTTTGGAGCAACTTGAGAGATCTGGTTGTCTCTCCCCGCCATCGTGCGTTGTATTCCTCAACAATACGAGACCAGAACTCCCTAGACTCTTGTTCCCTACCTGTAATCGGGTCGCTAGTTATCGCACACCAAGCACCTATTACCGCTACATCTTCCATTCTAGTGAATTTTGACATGACTGAAATTGTTGAAGGATGCGTGAAGCGAGAGATGGAGATATGGTTGTTCGGATGGAAAATGTATTTGCCGTGTTTGGTTTGGGTGCAACAAACATGAATTTAAGGCAAAAGAAAATCCGAATGTTGGGCCTCATTAACGGGACGCCGCTAGCAGCCATCGGATCAACCGATCCGTTGGTGATCCAACGTCTAAGAAATGGAACGCAATTTCAAGATGCGTGTGACGCAGTTCCTAACTGCGTGCCACGCTATTTCCATTTGCGTGCCTCAACTAACCGTTAGATCCGCAACGGTTACAAGAATCCGATGGTTTCTGTGGGTGGGTGGTATTTTAATTCTGGTGGGTGGATTCAACGGTTTTATGAAGAGATGAACCAATTTTGACTCTATAATTTGAGTATGACACCAATTTTGACTCTATAATTTGAGTATGACACTGTAGTACCGAAGACACATAATTTTATATTTCCCAGTTCTAGTATCTTTATGGACCGGCAGCAATTTAAAGTGATTGTATGTTTAATTTTGGTAATCTGGCATTAATAAAAATTTCTGGTTCAACAAGTTAGAATAATTCTTAAATAAGTCCATTTTATTCAGATACTTAAACAAGGTTCTACAATCGTAACACCAAACATGAAATTAAAACTGAGGAGGACGCAATCAACGATATCTCATACTTGTCGACGACGCATCTCACCGATCGTGGATTCCGAAGGTATGACTTGTAGTATATAAACGAAGTTAATAATTTTTTTTCATAAAGGTCTATGACATAACACCTGACACTAGTATTTTTTTGGAACATACCTCTTCTACATTGGGTAGGGTTATGTTAATCCAATGGTTTTTCTTCGTTGGAGAAAAGATTACCACTTTCTTCGTAACTAATACCGCTCCCACCCTAATATGCTTCCCATATTCAGGATGTTCCACAACCCTCGCGATGGACGTTTTTGGCATTTTACCACTAGGATCCTGCAATCTTATTAGAAACCCCACAATGAGTAATCGAATCCAACAATTAATCACGAAATTAAATAAGATTACCTAAATGGACAAATCACCTTTACTTTCAAAGTTAAGTCACCAAAATTTTGTCGTACCTCCTCGACCAAAGTACAACCAACCTTTCGATTCTCTCGGTTAATTGGTTTGATAGATCCCAGTAGCGGTTCGCCCCTCCGAGTAATCTCTGTTGTGCAAAGAACCAAGGTTTAGTCTGAAATTGAAGATCGTTAACACCTTCTGTTTCATCCCTAACTATTTGTTGGAGGACTTGTGTAGATACATCAGCCTCGCCCGTTACTATCCTTCGATGTCTGTGATCTTGTAACTTTTGAAGCTCTCCCGCTGGTCCCGGAATTATTTTTCTACTACTGGATGCACCGCGTGAGTTCTGGATTAAACTGTCTGATTTTTTCACTACTGGACATGGGGTGAGATCAACGACAACCGATTTATTGCGGTTATGATATGGGTTTGATATGGCGGCCACATCTGGTGTGTTTGTCGAGTACTCCATGGAACTTTGTTGTGGGCCATCCGAGTAACTATCTAACAATGCTGCAAGCTCTTCATCATCAAAACCTTCCCATGGGTCGGCGTCGGCCATTTGTGGATGATTAGTATGTTTGGAAGAATGGACACTAATTTAGTTGCCTATTGGTTGTCTGAAGCAAGTTTGAAGGATATTATGTAAACTAGTGTTGGTTTATATAAACCAACAAAAAGTGAGGTAAACAACAGCCCACTTGCGTATGGTGCTATTTTAACATCCACTTGTGTTGGACAACAGCCCACTTGCGTATGGTGATAACTACAAGCTTCCAAAGTACCTCACTAGGCGTCCCTTTAGGCTTCTGACATGTTCCCCGATATTTTTATTAATTGTGGGAATCTTCTTTATCCTTTTTTCAACGAATCGAGTTTATTACCCTGTAATGATAACAAATTCAAAATTGGTCCCGAAGCATCGACACATCAAAATAGGTCCCGCCGACATATCAAAATAGGTCCTAAATTCTTTGACATATCAAAATAGGTCCCGCCATCGACATATCAAAATAGGAGTTCGACATATCAAAATAGGTCCATCGACATATCAAAATAGGGTCCTTCCGACATATCAAAATAGGTCCCGATTCATCGACATATCAAAATAGGTATTCGACATATCAAAAGAGTTTATGGGTGTACCTCACCGGGCGTCCAGTGTGTTATAAAAGGTTTTGTGGGTGTACCTCTATGTAAGCCCTCACGAGACTAAACTCCTCCTTTAGGGTAACCTAAGGGTTTAAAGGCTTGTTACATGGGCTAAGTGTAACCGTGATTCCAACGAAAGTGAGTTAGGTTATTTATTTAATGTGTATGATGTCCAAGGAACAATTTATTAATCGGGTGATTTTTAAAATTCTAGTTACACACTAAAGGGACGTTTATGAATAGGGATGGCCTTTGAATATCCACTTGTGTTGGACAACAACCCACTTGCGTATGGGGATAATTACAAGCTTCCAAAGTACCTCACTAGGCGTCCCTTAGGCTTATGACATGTTCCCCGATATTTTTAATAATTGTGGGAATCTTCTTTATCCTTTTTTCAACGAATCGATTTTTTTACCCTGTAATGATAACAAATTCAAAATTGGTCCCATTTACCGACATATCAAATAAACAATTAGTATATGTATCAGACAACCATATGCAGAACTCAACGCAAAAACAAAACCTTATTATTTACAAATTATTATCCTAGCTTAATAAGGGGGGAGGATGGGAAGATTTTCAATGGAAGAAGATAACGCACTAGTAAGAAGTTATTGTAGGGTATATGATTTGAATCAAACTCAAGAAAACCAAGAAATGGGAAGACATTTTTGGTTTCAGATTCTTGCTGATTTTAGTATCCAAATGAGCAACGTTGACAAGGTGTATTCATGTAAGAGTATCCAACAACGCATAACCACCATTAAGCGATATTGTATTCGTTTTAGGCAGTACCTTATTCTTGCAAACGGTATTCATGCAACTGCAATTTCAATGTATGAAGCCGAACAACAACATCCTTTTAGACATTTAGTTGAGGACGGTTTATTCGGTCCTCGCATATAATATCCAAGATCCCCGTAGTATAATGTTTAATTTTCTTAACTTTTGCAGTGTGTTAGTATAATAAAAGGTTTTGTGGGTGTACCTCTATGTAAGCCCTCACGAGACTAAACTCGTCCTTTAGGGTCACCTAAGGGTTTAAAGGCTTGTTACATGGGCTAAGTGTAACCGTGATTCCTACGAAAGTGAGTTAGGTTATTTATTTAATGTGTATGATGTCCTAGGGACAATTTATTAATCGAGTGATTTTTAAAATTCTAGTTACCCACTAAAGGGACGGTTATGAATAGGGATGGCCTCTGAATATAACATTTTGATTTTATTCCCTCATGGGGGTCATTTGTAAACAGCGCTAATACTCTCTCATAAAAGTAAAGGTCACTTACTTTCGTCCTTTACTACATTATTAGCTGTAACTACGGTACGTCGTCACGGGTGGGGAATATGTCATAAAATGAATACATTAATATGGGTTTTCACGATTTAGGATCCGTCCAGTTTAGCCTATAAATACACCCCCTTTGAACTAGTGTAAAAAATTGCCCCTAAAAAGTATAAATTATCTTTCTCGGTTCAACCTTTATACTAGTATCAACCAAGAAATGGCCACCAAATACACACCACAGAAGATGAAGCTCTTACTAGGGCTTACCGCAATGTTTCTAATGATCCCGACGTATTAACCGACGAGAAATCAAACGAGTTTTGGATGTCACATTGCGCATGAGTTTACCGATATAATTGGAAATCACAACCTTCGTACTAGGAACTCCTTAAAATCACATCTCTTCACAATAAAGAACGAGGTTAATTTTTTTGTTGCCATCCGATTCCACCGTATCGCAGTTGTTCCCGATGGGTGGTCCGCAGATAAGATTGTAGGTTTCCCTTTGTTATTGCAAACATGTGTTTCCTTAAATAACACTTATCATAACTATATATTCTAATGAACTGCAGGAGACGATGCGCGCCGATTGTACCTACAAAGGAAGGGAAAGAGATTCATGTATTTCAATTGCTACCTCAAAGATGAGCCATCACTTTTCCTATATGAACCCCCAAGTTTTAGCCCGTCGTGAAGCATGACGACCTCATAAATTCCCGGTTTGTGGGTTAAACCAAAGATGAAAACCCTCACGAGACTAAACTCGTCCAGTAGGGCCGCCTAGTGGTTTAAAGGCTTGTTACACGGGCTAAGTGTAATCGCGTGTCACACGATAATGACATCAATTTTAAATGTTGTATTATTTTCATCCTTTTTTTTGGTCCCGGACTCGTGCTTTTTAATCAAACAATGCGTGTGGTAATAGTGACTCACCTTTTAGGTTGGTTAATATATGTTCATGTGTCATGTGAGAAGGACAAATTATAATTGTATTTTTCCATGCAATATTTAAAGTTTCTGGATTTCTCCTTCCTTTTTTTTTTTGGATTTGTCATGCAAAACAGTAATCCTCCCTTGAGAAACGATGGGGTTTTTTTGGACCAGTGTTTGTCCCTTCCATCAATGAAGGGTTTATTTGCCCCTAGTGCGTAGGATAAATGATAGTCACCAACCACTTTTTAGAAATTATATAATGGGGGTATGTGTAATGTCAATCAGAAACACCCTCAACTACTCTTACTTTCATACCAACTATTTCATCTTTTTCCAAAAAAAAACTATGGCCGGATATTCAAACGAAGAGGATGTCGCGTTAATTCGCGTTTATTGTCGCGTTGCCAGTGATCCTACTATTGGAAGAGACATGGAGACTAGGAGTTTTTGGGAGCGAACCCTTGCAGAATATAGATTGGTGATCCACAACGACAATGAAAGATCCACAAAATCAATCCAGTGTCGAGTCTCAATGTTGAAAAAACATATTAAGAGATACGTCGGTTTTGTGAGAGTGAGTATACGGGGAATGGCTGATGGGGGTTATGACCTAAGAACGGCTGTAAGTTTTATTAAAATTGTATCATTTACGTTATTGTATGACATATTATCCGTAGACTAACACCATAAATGAATTTCGCGCAGTACCGCCTGGGACAAACTGCATATGAGGCGGAGGGAAGATTATGGACGCACGAAACAGTTTTTCAAATACTGAAGGATACATTTGGCGAGAGCTTTGATCCAGAGTTCGTTCCTCCTCCGTTACAAGGAAATCGATATGGGGAAGAAGCTTAAGACATGACAAAAAACGTCTAAAGGTTTTGTGGGTTAAACCAGCATGAAAACCCTCACGAGACTAAACTCGTCCAGTAGGGCCGCCAAGTGGTTTAAAGGCTTGTTACACGGGCTAAGTGTAATCGCGTGTCACACGATAATGACATCCTTTTATATTTAATAATAAATTGGTGTGCTTTCCAACCAAATTTGGTGGTGAATTGGTATTGTGGTGGATATACATATATTTTTAATTTTCATTTACGAGTGAGGGTGACCTGTCATAATTATTACCACTTTATTTTATTGAATATTGGCGTCCCCTAAGTGACCACCTATGCGTCCCCTACATCACCCTGATTCCCCAGCTACGCCATTTATTGTGAACTCTATAAATATAGTATCACTCATCTTAAATAAAACGCAGAAACAAACCTTCTTCTTTATCTCATCCATCTATATATCGTCTTCCAATTATCAAGTCTTCAACATTTTTAAAAGAATGGCTATGTTTTCATGAAACGAGGACGTCGCTCTAATTGGTGCATGGTGTTCTGTTAGATTAGATCCAGAAATTGGCCACGACCAAGAAAGCGTTGAATTCTGGTCCCGGGTTAGAGTTGGATACCTAACCTCATGGGATAATGGGACTGTAATAAGGAACGATCACGTGTTGCGGAACAGGGTTAGGTTGTTGGTTAGGGAAGTTACAAGATATGTTGTTTGTGTTCGGCGTTTTTTGATGAACGTACCTAATGGATGGAACAATGCACGATGTGTGAGTAAAATGTAAATTTATTTTAAATTTAAATCCTTTTAATGAATCCCGGGTACTAACACATCTTATAAATTTATATCCAGTATGAGGAGGGTAAAATGGCTTACGAACAACAAGGACAATTCTCCCAGAGATGGCGTCTACATGCAGTATTTGAAGTGATGAAATCACAATTTCCTGCTGAGTATGATCCTGAGATCTATGTACAACCAGTTCGAGATTCCTCCTCCTCATCGGGATGCTATGCATGATTAAGACAACGACACATTATCTCGAAGGCTTTGTGGGTAAACCTTTATGAAAACCCTCACGAGACAAAAACTCGTCAAAGTAGGGCCGCCTACTGGTTGAAAGGCTTGTTACACGAGCTAAGTGTAATCGCGTGTCACACGACAATGACATCAATTTTTAATGTTTTTGTAATTTTGGTTTGTTTGGTAACTTAAGGGGGAATTTGTATTTGGGGCCAAATACATTCTTGGTAGTTATAGAGTGTGGTCTACATCGTATAAATAAAAATTTAATTTCATATGGACAATCGGTTCTTAACATTTAAGGCAAAAAAAAAAGTATACCACACTAATTTTGTGGGCAGACATGTACCACCTTATGTGCAACACCATCATTAAATGACATTGCAAGCCCGGGCAAAAATTGTATTGCAGGACTCCTACAGTGCGACATTTCCCTATAAATGGATGCTGTTGAACCAAAATGGAATACACACACATCATTAGAATTTTCCCTCTACTATTTTATTCTATTCTTTCTATATGGCTGCCGAATTCACCGTTGAGGAGGACGTTGCAGTTGTTGCCGCATGGATTGTCAGATTAGGCGCGGGCCGGTGGTCGAAGGTGTTGATAGACCCACCCAGAGCATTTGGCATCGGTACATACCAAGTTTGTCGAAAGATTTGGAGATCCAATACGTAGATCGAGCCAAGCATTAAGATACCGGATTGGGAGTATAAAAAGAGACGTAAAATTGTATGTTGCCCCGCAAGGTAGACTAATGATATGCGTTCCACCGCAGCTCCTTACGGAGGATATGGATATTGTAAGCGTTTTCGTCATTAAATACCCAATTTTAACAAACATAATATAGCATATGATAATTTGAATGCTTCATGCAGGAAACGATGACCAAGGCATATTTCCTTGAAAGAAACGGACGTCCTTTCAGATATTACGAATGCTACTTACTTATGAAGGACGCCATGAACGAGTACAAGCCTTATAGGCTTTTACCATAATAGATCTCGTAATCGCAATAGTTAAACGGAGCTGAAGTTGAAGATGTCTCGACGCGTAAACGCGTTTTATCGTTTGTTTTAGTTTGGTTAACAGATGTTTATGATGTTAACCATGGTATTACTTATTCTGTGTTTCATCTTTCTTGCAATTAGGTCATGAACCTTATTAAGAATGACGAGTTTTATTATAAACTTCCTTATTGACCGATCGATCTTTGGTGAAATCAAATTCAGTCATTGCAGATTAGGATCCAAAGAGGGTAAAGGAAACCAATCCATTTTTTAGGGTTTTCTATATTGCGGGCCGACATAAAAAAATTTTCCCGGTCAATAATTAATGTTCATAATCACCGTCTACTGTTTGAAACATGACTTGGATGATGGGAAATTACATGCCACCGACAAACCCTAGTAGAGATACTAATCAAGTAAAAGACGGAAATTTTGAAAGCTGTGTGTATGACACGACATACTATTCGCCTAGGTGATTTTTTTTTAGAGTGGGTCGTAGGGAGGACTCATCCATTAATATCCTATAAAAGAAGTCCTCTGTATAGATAATTATTGACAACAACTCCCCACATCCAATTTAATCTCTACATCCAATCTTGAATTTATATTCAACAAGATGGATTATACATCTACCATCGAGGAGAGAAATTCATTCATAGCGTCATGGATCGCAAGAAGGTCTTCCGAGTTGTAGAAGGAGTTGAAAAGGATGAACATAACTTTTGGCCACGGGTACATGCTCATTTTATTGCCAACTTTATGAATCCAAAGCAAAGAACAATTTTTGATCTAAGACGTCATGTCAAAAAATACCGAGGCATGTTAGGATGTATGCCATCATCCAAGCCAAGCTACTTAGAAGGATGACACTAGGTTCAAAGACAAATAATATCGTAAGTTGTTTTACGATTTCTCACCATATTTGTAAAACCTTATTTTTGAGGAGGTATTTAAAGGTTTTATTGTTGAACGTATGTAGGATTGGATGACGAAACTACGCTTCCAAAAAGAAAACGACATTAAATTTGAGTATTATGAGTGCTACCTTACTTTGAAGGAGGCTGTGGAGGAGTTCAACCCGTCGTGGATAGCAAGGCACATGGGTTAATGTAACATCACTATACTTCATGCTTTTGTTGGAATACCTCTTGTAAACACTCCCAAGAGACTACTCGGCCTTTATTGTCACCGACCAGTTTGAATGCTCGTAGGCCATTTATTATCGTTGTATTTTTAAATTTCGCCGTACGTGTAATGATTTTAAATTAATGAGGAAAATTAAAGTATGTTTCGATGACATTTAATTGTTACCAGTCATTATATCCTAAATAAATGTTTTGGGAATACACAGAAGTACCATAATATTTAATATTCCTATTATTTTACCATGAATTAAGGGCAAATAACTAAAGTGTCTGACAGTTGGGTGTCTATTCATCGCTACATGAAAGGATCGTTACCGGTGTCCTCTATAAAAAAGTTTTTCGGCCATCGGGATGAAGGTGCAAAACATAAGGTATTCAAATCCATCTAGTTTCAAACTTTCTCCCGTAACATTGTTTCATCTCGTCTCTTTTATCCCAAACATACAACAATAGTATTATGGCTAGGTATACCGTCGAAGAGGATGTTGCTATCACTAATGCGTGGGCAAGTGTTGTTACCCTTCCCGAGGTGGACCATCACCGGGTTCCGCTAATACGGTCTGGGAACAGCGTATTTGAAAATTACACACAACTATTCCCAAATATTCATCAAAGAACAAAGATTCTTTGTAAAGGCTAGGCTTGGAGTAATTAAAAAAAGGGGGTGAGGGTTTACGTCCGATACCGAAAGAAATTTATATGACACATAACCAATCTCCTCTATGGACAGTTCGTAGGCTGGTAAGTAGTTAATCTTTTTACTAATACCACTTTTTTTTTTTTAATCTTTAACATGAACACTAAATGCGTTATGAACCATTTGTCCAAAGGAGCGATATGCAAATTGGAAATACGCTCGTGATACGAGGCAAAGATTTCATGTTTTACCAATGCTACTTAATCATGAAGGCTAACATCCCCCAACTAAACACGATACAACCGCCACCGAATCCTCCGCAACAAGGGGATGAAGATTAACAATACCGCATCAACACCATGATATCAATTTAATGGTTTTGTGGGCAAACCTCTTTGTAAACCCTCACGAGACAAAACTCGTCCGTTATGGCCACATAACGGTTTAAATGGTACATGTCTTTGGTAAAAGTTAGCTAAGTATACTTTTGAAAAAAAAATTAGCGATCTTTAATCATCCCATCAATGTATCAACATCAATTTATTACGAATGGTATTTTCTCCTTTCATTTTATTCATAATGATATTTTCCGTAATAAATATCGTCATGGGTCCCCCTTGGTTTGGTTTCACCACGCAAACTGCTTTTCAGACAGATATTTGATTCTTTGGGAAGACAGGAATTTGGGTCGATGCAATGTAGGGGTTATCGATAAATAGTAAGGGTCGCTATATAAACAGTAAGTGTCCCTTGGTAACAGTAAACGACTTTTGGATAAAGATTCGTGGGTGGTTAATAATTTGAGTACTGTCTTTATTAATATTGCTGGATTCATTTCCACCATGAATTGTCATTTGTGTTGATGCATTATTTTGAGTCATCAAATCATGATTCGCAGTCTTCTTCTGTTTCCAACCCTATACTATGACACCATATGTACAAGTTGATTTAACCCCAACAATGGTCATTGTACCATCTCTTCTTGCCCGAGATAGGTCTTTCCTTGTCCCCCAAAATCTGTTTCAAACAGTAAAGGGCGTATGTGAACATCAAAAGTGTGTTTTAAAGCGAGAAGGCTTGTCGGTTGAAAGCGCTCTGTGCGTGCAAACAGTTTTTCATTTACTACGAGTGAATTGGATGTGTTTTAACAATTTCCACGCAGATTATTAATTTGGATCCTATAAATATCCAGGTTTACCCAAAGGTACTTCTCACCCACCGAGTAATTGGAAATCGGATTATCTTCCTCCAAACAACATAGACCTGGGAAATCTTCTCACGGCTTTCTACCCCTAAATTAACTCATCGTACGTACACAACAATGGGATCGTTTGATTCGTTTGAAGATTTGCAAATCACTAAAACATGGTACAAAGAATCTCGAGTAGCAGACCGCTCGCCGGTAAAGCCGGAGCCCGAAACCTTTTGGGCAAATATATACAACCAATATATAAGGGAATATGGGAATCCAAACGGAAGAAGTCTTCAACAGATTCATGATAGGTACCAGATTATACAAAAAGCCATTTGCGATTTTATAGATATTCAACAACGACTCACCAAACACGGCCGTATTAGAATGTCATCTCGACAATTTGTGAGTGTTGTTTAATTTATTCCGTCCATTGTTTAATTGATTGGTTCTAAATTTGCCGAGTATATTTTCACTGTGTTTTTATAGCACGAATTGATTAAAGCGGGGTATTTAGAGGAAAAAGGTGAGGCATTCACATTCGATGAATGCTATAATTTCATGGTATCCAAAATCCCAGAGTATGAATCACCGGGCAATTCATCGACTTCATCGAGTGAAGTCTAAAACTGGAATCTATGTTTGGAACTACTTTGTGGGTAAGTCTGTTATGAACCCTCACGAGACTAAACTCGTCCGTTAGGGTCACCTAAGGGTTTAAAGGCTTGTTACACGTGCTAAGTGTAACCGTGATTCCTACGAAAGTGAGTTAGGTTATTAATTACGTTGTTCTAATGTAATACGATGTTAAACATGAAAGTCGTTGTTAAAAAAAATACGTCATTGCAATAAGTAAGAAAACACATTACATCATAAAAACCATACGATTTCAACCGAACTATATTAACCACTCACAAACATCTCACGAGAACAACATTCAATTTTATATGCGACGGCCGAAAAAATAATTGGCCACGAAATGCCTGAAAGGCTTCCCTTCTGCCGCCATACATTGCCATCGCCTGAGCACGATTTCCATTTGCAACAACGCGACATCGCCTAAAACGACCACAAATCCTTTTCAAAGATGCTAACACGGTGTTGGATACGTATGGAGAATACCTAACGCTTCCATTCCCAATTTGAATCAAAAAGTTTTCCCTCACTCGAATCCAAAACGCCATACCCGCGGGAGGATTTTCTCGTATCATGATCCATGTCCGCAACCTTACAATAACTAATCACTAGAGCGGTATCTTCATGCATCGAAAAACGAGGCATCGTGTGTGATTAATGTTGTGGAAATAAGATATGAAACTTTTACAATTTGGGATTGAAAAAACTTTATCTTTTGGTTGAGTTTACTGAGCATTCGGATTGTGAGGCGTTTATCACAAATTTATACTAAAACTCTCGGATGGGTTTAAATGTAATTTTGAAATTCTGAGTACGGAATAAATTATAAATATTGCCAACTTTGCCGCATGAGTACGTATCATTGGTCGGACATTATTTTGCATGTCATCTTCTGTAGCGTGATATATTTTTGTAATCTGGGTAATGGTTAAATAGAAAATGACCTTTGAAAGAGGAGGCAGCTAAAGACTGTTGTACGCTATTACTGATTAGACGTGTAATAGTAGTCTCTGACATCTACAATTATCACTCGTCACATTGTGTTTTTGTAACACGCCCCATTGAGTTGTCCACCACTTGTATGTCGATCGAAGTGTAAAGATGGGCATTGAATTATGCAGCTTGCCCTTTTGATTTATTATCATACACGTGGACTGGAATACTTGAGATTGGGATCTGGTGGTTGGGGAGATTACCGACTTAAGTTGAAATATTCACGATTGAGAGTTTGCCAGGAAGTTTGTCCCTAACTTGAGGTCCTAGAATAGTCATACATAAACAAACCCAAATAAACGTTAACATACATAAACAACATAAAAAATACACAATACAAAAAAAAAAACAACATTACATCAGACCACGCCTTATTGACGAGAATTAAACACAGGATTAAACATTACATCATAAACACATAACATAACACAACATATTAAAGAGCAACCGAAAATTTAATTATTCGGCCCATCCACCAAATTACACCCAGGACATTGCCAGAATTGTTTACCATAGGTGTTGTTATCTTTAGAACGATGTAGTTTCATAAAAACCTACATCCGGGCACCGGGCACGACGCCCCCTTTTCATGTTCAACCTTAATCATACCTTTCTCTTTGAAGTTTTTGCACAGTACATTAATATTTTTATCATCTTTAAACTTGATTGCATCTTCTAACCATTGGGCTTCTTCACGGCAATTATCGAACCGGCATCGAAGGTACCTTCTTTTTTCAGTGTTCCGCTTCTAATAAGAATTTTATTAGGACAACCTCTCTCGGGCACTTGGAATACATCCAAGGGCATTGCATGGCTGAATGGTCTTCAAGGAAACAGAGCGGACAAATTTGGTTTGCTTCTACACACACAATTTGTTTTCCCTTGCGATTAGAATTCATTTTTATCCGGCTAAATTTGAAGTAGCGTTTTATGTTTGATGGTGTGTATCTTTGAGTGTATTTATAGGAAAAAATTATTATTATTTATAAATGAAATCCCCAATAAAAATTCTTGCCGTCATAGTGTGTTGATAAGGATAACAAGATTTCTATCAGAAGTATCGTTATCCAAAACAGTGTCTGGAAGACTTAATGGCAACTGCAGATGCTGAGTAGTACGAGTATTTTTATCTACATAACTGGGCTATGTTCAACCAGAGTTATAATTTAGATAGTATACGAAAATTACTTGATTTTAACATTACAGTGTAAACCGGGTGTAGGAAAAAAAGGTCAAACAAATATTTAACAGCCACGCAGTTACAAACTGCGTAGAAAGAATACGGAGATTCAATCTGCGTGCTACGCAGGTTCAAACTGCGTTCAGAAGAATATTCCGTGGATTTTTTTTTAATACGCAGTTTGTAACTGCGTTTTTTGCTTTTTCCACACGCAGTTTGAAACTGCGTACCTTGGGTAGATCCAACTTGGATCCAAGCAGAACGCAGCACTCGTTCTGGACTTAAGCAACTGTTCACGGATAAACGACTGTTCTACAGTGCCCAATCTTGGATGTTAGACATGATTGGGGCTAGCCTAATAATTGATTTATCTTTCCTAAGCAAATTAAAGTCCATTATACCCCTGTTAACTTGTACTCAGTATACAAGTTAATAGGGCCCTCACAATTATTACTCCAAAAGTTTGAATTTCTGACGCATTGGAAACAGCATGAACCCTCTTTACAGTGATTCCCTCACAAAGGACGGTGATGAAAAGTTTGATGGATGATGTTTTTGAGGGCTGAATCGCCGTGGGACATGGGTTTTCTTGACTAATGACCTGTTAGATTAACTTTTGGTTTGACTTCATAGAAGATGGGTACTAAGGTTAATATTCCGACCATACACTCCTCCACGTGCAGATCCAGTCTCGAAATATTCAAAATGCTTAGGATATCACCTAAAATACTGAGCCACTTTCTTGGTTCGGTCAAGTTGCATTGGGTGCCTAGCTCCCATTTCACGGCTGCCTCAACATAATTTGCCATTTTTTGTTTGGGCCGCTACAAAACCACTGTGGAAAACGGTCAGTCGGTCATGGCTCGCGAGTTCTAAACCTGGGGTTTTCAACTCTCAACTCAAGCATCAGTGCCAACTCGCACAGTCCCTATATATTCATTTTGTTCATCGGTCTTCTTCTCGGAAACAACAACAAAAACCACTAGTTTAGAACAAGATAAGGAACCCTAGTTTATTTTCTCTTGCACTTCCAGAAATTCGCAGCTAAAGAGGAGATAACACCACAATGTCAAGCCTTCCTGAAGAGATCTACCTCGACATTCTTGTGAGAGTACCTGTGAAATCATTACTTATATGTAAGTGTGTTTGCAAATCTTGGTTTTCCATAATTTCTAATCCCGATTTTGTTAAATCTCATCTTAATCTTAAAGCCCTAAACAACAATTGTTATCTAATGCTTCCAAATGAAAACGCGTATATAAGTTATGATTTATCATCATCCTCCAAGGATTTTTATGATGCTGTTGTTGTTGAATTGGATTTCCCCTGGAAAGCTATGATTTCTACAAATGAATTGTTGGGTACATGTAATGGCTTGGTATACGGCTGGAATCGTCGGTTGGAATACTTCTTTTTGTGGAACCCAGCCACAAACGAATACAAAAGATTACCTAAATCAGATACGTATAATTATAGTAGAGGATACCATGGTCTTGGTTATGATTATAAGATGGACGATTACAGATTGGTAAGGATTCGTAGACATTACGGGAGATCTTTAGTCCAGGTCTATTCTTTGAAATCAAATTCATGGAAAAGCTTTCAATCCGTCCAACATGATTTTTATTGTTCTCATGAGTCTGGGGTGCTTTTCAATGGAGCTCTTCATTGGTTCAAAGGTATAAAAAGTAAAACGTTCTCCATAAGCATAATCTCTATGGATATGAGTGAAGAGCGATTTGTAGAACTGCAACTACCAGTGATACTACCAAAAACCGAATATAATTTGAGCATGGGAGTGTTGGAAGGCTACCTCTGTGTACTTGCTGGAAACGAAAAGACATTTGAAGTCTGGGTATTACAAGATTATGGAGTTTTAGAATCTTGGACTAAAGTTTATACCATTACGTATGAGAGCATAATGTGTGAATCGGGTTCTCTAGTGAAGCTTATCGGGTCTACTAAGAACGGTAAGATTTTGTTCAGGGTCAAGGGTAACTTAATTTCATATGACTCAAAGTCTGGAACTGCTAGAAAAACAGAATTTCGTGATACACACTGGGGAGGAGCAGTGAAATATTTTGAAAGCTTAGTGTCCCCAAAAGTGAGAAATCACTAGAATCTTGAAGCAGAGTATGACCGAAAAGAGAAACAGGTGAATATGATAGTTAATCCTTGTTATTTGTAGATATACTTTGTGTTGTTTTTGGTTAACTCTCTTTTATCCATGTTTATTCCATATGTTAGAATCTTAAAAACACTGTGCAATGGAAGTGTTACTTGGTTTTATATTGTTGCTACAGAAGCATCCAATTTCTGGAAGTTCTATAACAAAAGTAAGAGTCATGTGACTCATGTTTGTAGATGCAATATGGTCCATGTTTATGGTCTTTATGCACTAAAGCAGCATGAAGAACCCAAAACATGATTATATTTTTTTCATATGGTGCAAGTCTGTAAGACTGTAACCATTGAAGGACTCTTTGGTTTGTTCGTCTTACTGCAGAATACTGTAGAGCCCTCCTTAGTGAAACTATCTTCCTCCTATATTTCATGTTTATTTTTGAATGCAGACGTCTAGCATGTAAGAGAAGATGTAAATTAGGTATGAAAATTTATGATGCATAAAGAAATTATCTGACTGACGGCCACACTGAATATATTAGTCGATTATATTTAAATCAGTGTGGCACTTGAATTTCATATATAGGTTTGAATCAGAATGTTGTTACACTTCTTTGCAGTGTGGACAGTAATGAAATTGCAATGTGGATTTACAACGATATGGTGAGAGTTTGTTGTCACAATGGTGATGCTTATCTGACTCAAGTTAGTGAAACAGAAATTTTGAAAGCTTTTATAAAAGGACATTCAAATTTCAATTGCTGTTTTCTGTATTATGCAAAATATATAAGTATGGATATAGTTTATCCGTCATAAATCATAAACAATGACGCACAACTCATAATTTTATGGTAATGCAGGATTGTTCCCAAGCATAGAGGAGGTTGAGAGTATTGCGACTTGAGACGATCAGACGGGATGAAGAACTGAAATAGGAGAATGCACCTGGCTTAGAGGCTAACAGATATGGTGACGTAGTTTTTCACTGAGATGGCGTATTAGAATTGTTATGGATGTTATGTTTATGGTTTAAAATGAATGCAACTGCGATGTGAGATGTGCCTAAAGCTCTCTATATAAGTAGGCCCATATATGCTTCAAAATAAAAGAGAGCACGTGTCTAGTAGTCTACAGTGGTACAAATCCGAGTGATGCAATGTAGATAAATCTAGAATTATGATGCAACTATCATTTTTAGTTAGAATATTTATGCTTTTTCCTGGAAAGAAAGAAGAAAATCGTGTAGTTCACTAGTGAATTATATTTTCATTCTATTTCTTGTATGATTGTTCTATATTTTACAAACTTGAAAACACTTTGCAATGGATGAGAAAGTTTGAGGAGAGAGGAGAGAGAATGAGCGGAGCGATCCAACTCGGCGAGAAGAAAGGAGGTACGATGGAGGATTCTGGTGAAAACGATCGTCCATGGATTCTAGTTTCTGGTAAGAAGTCTCGAGCTTCTAAAGGTAAGCAATCTTTATCTGATGCTCCAAAGGTCTTCTGCGAAGTTGAAGCAAAAGTTTTCTCCATTGAAGTTGGTTATGGGGTCAAAAAGGGTATGGTTCTCATTAGAGAACAAAAGGTTCTCAATTCGCATCTATTTGGGTTAGTTGGAAAGCTCTGGACTAGATTTTGTCTAGTTTCACTGAAGCTTTTGCTAGCAGTTGGTCATGTGCTACTCATCGTCAATTTTTCGAACCAAAAAATGAGATCTTACAAACTCATACCTGCTTGAAATCCAAGCCAAACACGGTAGCCGACGTTACAGCGTAACCAGCTCTAAAAGGAAGAGCCATCATAACGCTTTCAATACATCTTTAGTCATACCAAAACTGTTATGGTCATGAAATTTATGTCGGATTCATGAAATTTTTCTAGTAAACTAAAAATCAGTCCAAACGAAAGATTTCAAATGGTTGTCCCTGTAATTGTGGTTGAAAATGGTGGTGGTGAGGATTTGAGTAATGATTGTTACGATATCAGTTGGTTCTGATTTGCGAAAATTAATTGTAGGAACATAATCTCGCAACAGTTATATCTCAGCGAAGTTTTAACTAAAGGGTGGTTGCGAAGGTCATCGCAGAGTGTTAGAGAAGTCATGTAGCGAGTGACGTCAGCTTAGTCATATGGAAAATGTGAAGATTCTGCGAAGATCGGGATTACCTTGCGAAGAAAACCCTTGTAAGCTTGCGAGAACGACGCAGATCAGATCCTAAAATAAAGGATGGCTTAGCTGCATCCACTATGTAATATCTTATATAAAGGACCAAGCAAAGTCGAGGTGAGAGAGATCTTTACGGAGAGTTAGAGGAGAACAAATAAGAGAGAGAAAGTCCAGAGTTATTTTGATTTCCTTGTATTCTTATTACTTTTGTAAGATTCATCAAAAAGATAAATAAAACTTTGCTAATTGATCATGGAATTTGATTAGAACAATGTATAATCTTAGAGGGTGTGGTTGTAGGAAATCCTACAACCACATTATTGGCGCTAGAAACAGGGATTGAAAATTTGAAGATTATCTAAAAACAAGATTGAATGAGGATATTATGATTTGACAGAATTTGAAGTATTTGATGAAGAATTTGTGAGTTGTATAACAAGTTATTGAAATCAAATGAGATGATGAAGCAAGTCAGTAAATTGATTGAGGAGAATCAAAGAAGACGACAAGAAATTGGAATGTAACTTAATTACAAAGACAATGATTAATGAGTTTCATGAAAATCTCAAAGGAAGAATACATAAATGAGATTTTGAAGGAAAGAAAATTATGATAAAACAAAAAGTGCCGCCATTGATGGAGTGGGAAAAACATAACATCAGCAGAAATACCGGGAGAAAGTTTAAATCACACAGCTCCGTTGGTAATCACAAGAATCGCAAAGACGAAAAGAGAAAGATGAACCAAATAAGTCTATAGAAGAATGGGCGGTGAACAGAACCCTAATAGATACAGGAAGTTCAGTCGATATAATATTCTACCATGCATTCAAAGGGATGGGGTACAAAGATGAAGAGATGACTTGTTCAACATATCATATCCATGGTTTTGGTAAATTTACAATAAAACCTAAAGGAGAAATTGTGGTGCGAATACTATTAGGAGAAATTGAAACACACGTGACATTGTGTGTGGTGGATATGGAGTCACCTTACAACATGCTATTGGGGAGACCATGGATACATGCAATTAAAGCAGTAGCATCCATATTACATCAGTGTATCAAGTTTCCTGTGCCTAGTGGAGTAGTTGAAATCAGAGGAGATGATAATGATACGAAAATGTGTCATCAGGTGGAAGTAGAAAATTATGAAGGATGTGCAAAGAATCGAAAACTTCGCTGGAAAATGGCGAAAGAAGCAAGGAAAGAAGAATAATTTAGAATTTACATGATAAAAGAAAAAGAAGGAAAAGGAATACCAAGCGAAATTTCGCAAGGAGGAGACAAACCGATAAAAACGATAAAAGAGCAAACACCAATAGGAGAGTCAAAGGCGGCCTACACAGTAGAGGATCCAACAAAAGAAGTGAATGTTGGAACTGAAAAAGAGCCAAAGATGTTAAAGATCGGAACTAAAATGGATGCAGATGAAGAAGAAAGAACAATTAATCTATTGCTAGAATTTAAGGATGTCTTCGCATGGAACATGGACGAAATGTCTGGGATAGATCCTTCAGTTGCGTGTCATCATTTGAAAATTAACAAAAATGTAAGACCATTCAAGCAGAGAATAAGAAAAATAGCAACAACAGATCATCCTCAAATAGAAGAACAATTGCAGAAGATGTTGGATGCAGGAATTATACGGCAAGCAAAATACCCATAATGGATTGCAAATATGGTAGTGGTACCTAAGAAAAATAATGGGATAAGGATTTGCATAGATTTCACTGATCTAAATAAAGCTTGTCCAAAGGACAGCTTTCCTTTACCAGATATCCCACAACTGGTTGAGTCAGTGGCAGGGAATGATAGAATATTTTCTTTAGATGGATATAAGGGTTACAATCAAATTCCTCTCGCTGAAGAAGATTATATTGTTACACGAAAATGTCGTTTGGTTTGCGAAATGCTGGAGCGACATATCAGAGAATGGTAGAGAAGGTGTTTGCGAAATGGATTCATAAGACATTAGAGGTGTACGTGGATGACATGTTGGTGAAAAGCAAAGAAGCTAAAGATCATGTGCAAGATTTAAAAGAAATTTTTGAACAGATGCGGCAGTTCAACATCAAAGTAAATCCTGAAAAAATGTATCTTCGGTGTTGCGTCGGGAAATTTTTTAGGATACATTGTGTCAAAAGAAGGAATACAAGTTGATCCGGAGAAGGTGCGAGCAGTTCGCGACATGCCAACACCAGCAACGGTGAAAGATGTACATAAATTAAATGGACTCTTTGCTTCACTGGGAAGATTAATTTCGATCTCATCAGACGAATGCATGCATTTCTTCAATATACTCAAGAAGGGAACGAAATTTAGATGGACAGATGAATGCGAGAAAGCACTGCAAGGGATAAAGGATCACTTGATGAATATATCCATCTTACAAAAAGCAGAGCCAGGGGAAGAATTGCTGATTTATCTTGCGACCACTTCTCATGCTTTAAGTGCCGTTTTGGTGCCAGTAGACGCTAGAGTAGAAAAGCCAATTTATTACATTAGCAAGACATTTAATGCAGCAGAGAAGAAGAACATGGGAATCCAAGAGACCTGTTGACAGATCCTGATAGATGGGAAATATTGGTGGATGGATCATCAAATGAAGAAGGTAAGGGAATTGGAATTGTCTTGATTTCACCAGAAGGAACAAAGATGGATTTTTCTTTCAGACTTGAGTTCATCTACTAACAATGAAACGGAGTATGAAGCAGTGGTGCATGCTTTACGACTCGCAATAGAAATGAAATTAGAAAACGCAAGAATCACTAGAGATTCGCAGTTAGTCATTTGCCAAATAAAATGAGAATACACTACAAATGAACCCTCATTGAAGAAGTACAAAAAGCTTGTTGGGGAGTTGTCAGCGAAAATCCCACAAATAAAATGGAGGCACATATCAAGGAGGGACAACAGATTAGCGGATGCCTTCGCTTTTATCTCAAGCATGATGGTAGATCCGACTGCAAGATGCATAAAGATACAGACGCTTCCTTTGCCATTAATCAACAAAGAAGAAGAAGAAGAAGTAGATGCGATGATAGTAGAAGGCGTGGAAAATGAAGAGGTAAATAAAGTCACAGATTGAAAAACTGAACTTCATGCATACCTGGAGAGAGGAGAAGTACCAAGGAATAGATTAGAGGCACATAAGTTAAAGAGTCGTGCGACTAATTATGAACTCAGAGATGGGGTATTGTATCGAAGGTCATTTAATGGACCCTCGCTTAGATGCTTGACACAAAAAGAAGGAGAGGAAATATTGAAAGCGTCACATTATGGAGATGCTGGTAATCATAGTGGAGGAATATCTTTGTCATACAAAGCGAAAACACAAGGATATTATTGGCCGTACATGCATGAAGATGCGAAAGAAGTATCAAAACGTTGCGAAGAGTGCCAGCGGCACGGTAAGAGAATACATGCACCAGGAGCACTTTTATCATCTTCAACAAGTGTGTGGCCTTTTGGAAAATGGGGTTTAGACATTGTGGGACCATTTTTACCAGGATCAGGGAAATGAAGATATTTGATTATCGCAACAGATTATTTCACAAAGTGGGCAGAAGTAAAGGCAGTACAGCATATCCGCGATAAAGACGTTTTCAATTTCATATTCGAAAACATCATTTGTAGGTTTGGAATTCCTGCACAGTTGGTATCTTATAATGGAAAACAATTTGAAGGGCAGAATATAGAAATGTTGCTTAATGCATTTAAGATAAAGTGTGGGAAATCCACACCATTATATCCACAAAGTAATGGACAAGCAGAGGCAACAAATAAGACAATTGCAGATACATTGAAGAAGAAGTTGCAGGGGCATAATAAAGCATGGTGTGAAAAGGTACCTAATGCAGTTTGGGCCTATAACACAACTAGGAGAGAAGCTACAGGAGTGTCACGTTTTTGTTTAACATATGGAGTTGAAGCGGTGTTACCAACTGAAGTCATTATTCCCACTACAAAAAGAGAAGCATGGGAGAAAAATCTAAGTGCGGATATGATCTTATTAAAGCTTGATGATTTAGAAAAAAAAGCGGGAGAAGGACCTACAACATATGGAGAACTATCAGAGAAGATTAGCTCGAGAATACAATAAACGAGTTAAGATAAGAGAATTTCATCTAGGTGATTTGGTTCTGCGAGAAATACCAGCGTATCAGCGAGGAAACGATGGAAAATTAGAAAAGAAATGGGATGGACCCTATATTATTAAAGAAATAGTTGGAACAGGGGCATATAGACTGATGGATCCTGAGGGAAAAGACACTGGTCATAAGCTTGATAGGCCATGGAGTAGATTATATCTAAAGAAATATTATACATAAAAGATTTGGCGAAAATCACCAGGAAGTATAGAGAAAAAAGAAATTTCATAGTTGCGAAGTTATATTTACATAATGAAAAATGCGATGATTTCGCAGAAATTACTTTTATCGAAACAAGTATGCGATAATTTCGCATAAAATTTATCAGACATAACAGATGAAAAATATGCGGTAATTTCGCAAGATTTATGAATTTTACAAAGAAAATAAAATAAAATACGAGAATAAACAATAAAGATAGAGGCACCCAACTTTGGCATACACCCTAGTTCACGAATAAAATTTTGCAAGAGGCAAATGTTAGACCTAAAGTGCGTCATTGAAGGGGAGACCTATTACATGGCTCAGGGAAAGGTTACACCGCCCGGAACCCGAGTCATGGAGACTTGGGGTTATTAAACCCATCCAGGAGAGGCGCCTTGGATTCTCAGCTTAAGCTTAAGACTTAGGTTGGGCCACTAAGGTAAGAAGGTCTCTCCTAAGGAGTGCAGAACTCGATCAAGGCGCCGAGGTACACGGTTGATCCAAGAGTGCCTGGGGCGTTTGAAGCGTCTCAGCCATTTTTGGCAAGTCTTGGCAATGATGCACTCGGCCCGAAGAAAACTCCACTTAGGGTATGGTCTTGTAACCATGAGCCATATCGGCGAAGGGATAAAAGGCCGCGAAAACAACTGTTTGTTGTTAAGACCGGATGGGAGGATCCAACCTTGTATGGTAGAGGTACGTCTCCTTGAAGGGGCAACCAGGGGGATGATAAGGGCGACACCCTCCATTAGGGAGCTGATAAGTGTCAAAGACGCAAATGTCATGAGACTTTTTACTCATGGGAGTATTAAGGCTTGTCATATTTGTGCAACGATCCTACAGAGGTAACAATACTAGAGTAAGATAAAACGAGATCAATGGGTCAGTGCACGAAAGTGTAAAGACGTCCTGCGATTTCTTCGCAAGACGGCAATGTCATGGGGCTTTACGTTCGCAAGAATATTTAGGCCTGTCATATTGTCGCATGAAAAATATCCTGCTGAGGCAAAAATACAAGAAAATGATAAGGCAAGATCAATGGGTCAATACATGAAGATGTAAAGACGTCCTGCGATTTAGTCGCAAATATAAAGAGTGGCAAGATAAGACCTTTACTTAGGAAGGCAAAATAAGACCACATAACAGAATGGAATTTTGGAAAATTCCAAGATATATTTGATAGCGAAATTTTGCAGGAAAACAATAACATGCCTGCGATATTGACGCACAAATGAATTTATACAAACTAACTATTTAAGTATTATGCAGGAGACAGATTCAGTTTTCGCAAGATAGATAATGAGAGGCAAGTATGGGAATTATAAAAGAAGATGCATTATCTATCTCACAAATAAGGAGATATTAAAAAGATAAATGAATTTCAAGATTCATGAAAGTACATTGTTTGACAGAAAAGTAAAGCGAAAATAAAACAACTTAAGGAGTTAAAAATTAAATAACTAGAAGAATTTCATATTTCCACATGTGATTCGCCAAGAGGAGCTGGTGGATGGTCTTCTAATATCATCTCGTCTTTGCAAGCCTTCTCCTTTTCTTGGTTCATCCTAGATTGTTCTCCATCTTGATTATCCGCAGCATTAACTTCCTTGATGGACTCATTTTCTTCATCCTTTTCAAGAATAGCTTCATCATCACTTTCGAAGTAAAAATCACCATCAGGATCGCGAGGAACTTCATCAGCATCTATGTCAAGAGGCATAACTTTTGTAGGGGGAAGTGATTTATCTAGTAAAATGCCATTTACAAGAACTTGAGCCTTGAGATGAACTTAGCGAAGAAGTGCTTTTTGGTGATTCCTACTTTCGATATCTATGAAATGTTGAAGGTAGTCAAATCTTCTTTATGCACGATCACGAGAGTGAGCAAGGGAAGTAACAAGTGTAGCATTCTCCTTGCTAATCTTGGCCAGTTTCGATTCCAAAGAAGATATAGAAGAATGAAGAGTTCTCTCTGCGAACAGTAAAAACACAAAAGACTGTTGTAGCGAAATTCACGAAAGAAGAATATTGCGAAAATAATTAAGCATGAAAAGTTGGATGAGGCAGTTAGATTCTTATGACTACCTTCCTTCTGCGAAATAAGATATTGGGCTAAAGCCAAACTATTATTCTCCAATTTGTTCATTGCATCATCAAAATTATCCCCAATTAAACCTTTCAAGCGAGATCGAAAATTCTTATCATTAGTGATAAGTAAAGCATTTTCCTTCGCTAAAGAAGCATAGGAATATTCTAGCCGAGTATGTTGCTCTTTAAGTTGGTTTGCCTTTACGCTCAAATCTATTCAACCTTGGATGAGTTTATTCTTCTTAGCGATAGACGATTCAGTTACTTCCTTAAGTTCACTTCTTAACGAGCGAAGAGATCGCTCTTGTTCATCACATATTTTTTGACGTATATTAAGTTGTTGCGAAGATATCGCTACTTTGTTTAGGAGAATTCTCTTCTCTTGAGACAGGGTTCCATTTTCATCTGACAGAGTTTCAATCTTCAAGTTAGCTTTAATTAATCAATAAGAGAGTTGGGATAGCTTGCTACTTGATACTTCTTGCTCTTGAATTAGTTGGGAATTCTCGTTAGAAAGGTTGTTAATTTGATCAACAGAATACGAGTAAAGATTATCTAATTGGTTATATTGGTTCAACAAAGCTTCATTGTCAGCACGAGCTTCTTCAGCGGCATATTGAAAGTCGTATCTCTCCATTATTCGTTTTTGAATTAGAACTTAACGTGCGAACAAGAAAAGTGAATACACAAGAAGTAAAATTAACAAAGAAGATAAGATATAAACTAAAACAAGAAGATCATACCTTTTAGTTCATCATTTTTTGTGCGAAGATTCTCGCAATCTAGCGAAACATTCTCAAGCTTTTGATTTTTGAGGCGAAGATCATCACATTCCAAAGTCATAGCTTGGAGATTCTCCTTCAAAGATTCAATTTCTTTTTCTAAAGATGCTTGCGAAGCTGCTCTTTCAGCATTAAAATATTTACCCAGGGTTTCACAGACGTTAAGCTTGAGAGGATCAACAGAAGATCTTCGAGCATCATCAAGAACATCAGACAAAACTCTAAAGACAATTTCCACTCCTTCCAACAGCTCCTTCTTAACAAGAAGGGTTTCAGATGAACAAGTAGTGATGATTGAAGTTATGGGAAGTGAATCATCTTTCACAATGGATATCTTTTTCCCAGGCGAAGATGAAAAAGGTTCTATAGGCGAGGTTGCGACAGAATTAATCTTTGTGACATTCGCAAGAGGAGAAGAAGGGGTTTCATTCGAAGAAGGGTTAGCTGAAAGGACGACATCTGTAATGATATTTTCATGGGAAGGAGCAGTAAGTAACAAAGATTCGGCTGGTGAAGCTATGGGAGAAGAGGCTAGGGGTTTGAAATTAGGAAATCAAACGGAAGAAATAACAGTCTTTATTTTGCGAGGTTTCTTGTAGGATTTATTAACATCTTCATCATCCTGCGAATATCAACTCAGATAAGAAACAATGGAAATAATATTGTTATTAAAGAAGAGATGTTTCTTATTACCGTGGAATTCGCAGGCTTTCTTTTGCCTACAACAACTTGCGAGCGTTTGGAAACCTTAGGGTTTGGGACTGTGAATTTGGTGGAAGAGGTGCTTTTGCTGAAACAGAATCAGTATGGGAATTAGACAAGATAATAAAATTAGTTAAAGAAGTCATCAAAATAAGATCAGTTCCAGCAAAATTGAAGAAGAAAAAGCAAAACTAACCTTGGTGACTCCATGAAAGCAGTAGCATATAGATAAGCTTGTAAGAACCAAAGATGAAGAAAATTGCAGAGGATGAAGATTTACAGAGAGATTGGAGACGAGGAAGATGAAGTAAAAGAAGAAAAAAATATTCCCATCGATCTTCTCCTTAAATAGGCAAAAAGGATGACCGGTTGAAATTGAATGTTCCGGTAAAAAAGGGGAACAGTAAACACGTGTAGGCGGTTACGCTAAATTCACGAAAGGTTGTCGGTGGAAAAGGATAGGGAAAAATGAGCGGTTACGGTATTTAGAGATAGAAATTCTCATATCATGCTCTTCTTCGCAGAGAAGACATGAGAAGAGGCAAGATGTAGGGAACAGAATCTCGCAATGATTTATATCTGGCCAAGTTTTAACTAAAGGGTGGTTGCGAAGGTCATCGCAGAGTGTTAGAGAAGTGATGTAGCGAGTGACGTCAGCTTAGTCATAAGGAAAATGTGAAGATTCTGCGAAGATCGGGATTACCTTGCGAAGAAAACCCTTGTAAGCTTACGAGAATGACGCAAATCAGATCCTAAAATAAAGGTTGGCTTAGCTGTCAACCACTATGTAATATCCTATTTAAAGGACCAAGCAAAGTCGAGGTGAGAGAGATCTTTTTGGAGAGTTAGAGGAGAACAAATAGGAGAGAGAAAGTCCAGAGTTATTTTGATTTCCTTGTATTCTTATTACTTTTGTAAGATTCATCAAAAAGATGAATAAAATTTTGCTAATTGATCATTGAATTTGATTAGAACAGTGTATAATCTTGGAGGGGTGTGGTTGTAGGAAATCCTGCAACCACATTAATGTTTTCGATGTGGGTCAATATGTGAGAAGTACCGGACACCATTAAAGAGGGATTCCTGAGCAGAGAGGAAATGATGAGAGATGAAATGAGGAGATTGTGAGCAGTACCTAACTAACAGTCTACTTAACGGTCTATGCTAGTCTACGACCCTATTACATCAAGTGCATGTTTTAGGACCCGAACCCTAATTAGGTAGTAAATATACGACCCTTTTACAAAATATCTCCTTGAAAAAGGCATATTTTCTATGAACAGTTTATGTTTTTATCTGCTAAAGCGAAAACATGTGATTTTCGGTTTTCTTTTGATTGTGCTATACTATTATATAAGGTTTGAAACATCTTTTAAATTCAAACACACATAATTACCCGTGACTTTATCAGCCACATACCTCGTCAAATAGAAAAGGAAAAAGGGCTTCGAGGCTTAAATGTCCTAGACCGATAAAAGCTGTGATGGCATGGCGACTGCAAACAATGAAGCAATCACTCGCTAGTAGATAGTTTAGAGTAGCATTTAAAATAACGGTAAGTAGATAATTTACTACCTCTCAAGAATAGGTTTATTAAAAGTTACAAGTGATGTTATTCCACCAGTTGCTTTAATGCAAAGATGAAAAACATCCCTCCTAGAAGCTTTGGATGCAAATCTTTAGCATTGGCCTTCTCCTCCTGTAATAAATATGTGTGTGGTTGCAGGAAATCCTACAATCACATCCAAATTTATCTAAACAAGACTCTAAGTGATCATAATATAATTATTTATTGATTATTAAGATTCAAGTTGGTTACAAGATATTATAATGACTTAACTTGCTCTCCAAATAAACTTTCTCTCTCTAAGTTTCTTGTCTAACACACACTAAAGACCCCCTAGGTGTGATAACTCTTTCCCCTTATATAGGGATCCACATAGTGGATGACAGCTAAGACATCCACTATTTTCGGAATCACTGTGCGTTACATTCGCTCATATACATTTACTCATTCTTGCACAGTTTATACTTCGCATAGACCATCACACTATACTCGTGACTTTGCTAACATCATCCAATGCGTCACCTTGATTATACTATGTGCGATAGTCCTCGCTTATATTAGATAATCTTCACTTCGCATACTCATTAATTGTGCGATATTCCATTCCTACATTTTGCCTCTTCTCATTTCGCTTACTCTATGAAGTGAGCGATATGAGAAATCCTCATCGTGAAATATCGCATGTATTTGTCTTTTCAAATTTTGTCTTGCTGAAAATTATCCGGAATTTAGGTTTATTCAATTACACGTGTCGATTCTTCTCCTTTTTACCGGCTTAAACTGTTCATAACCGGTCATCTCTTTCGTCTATTTGTTGATTAACTATTATCCTTTTACCTTTTTCTTCTCTTCTTTTTCTCTTCAAAATTTTCTTTCTTCTACTATCTCTCTCCTGCTACTATCATACCCATTTTTGCTGTTGATGTTGCTGTTATTCTATTACTGCTGCTTTCATGGATTCTGGTTCAAAGTTTGCATTCTTCTTTCCAAATTTATCCTTTTATTTTCTGATAATCATGATCATCGATTATAACTATTATCCTTTTGATTAATCTAATTGCCATACTTTTCTGGAAAAACTCTTCTGTAAGGGCTCTCAAGATAACTGTTCAAAACCCTAAACCTTCTTCAGATGACAAGAACGTAGAATCCCATAATAGGAAAGCTTCGCGCAACAAAGAAGTAAGAAATACCTAAATTTTTACTAAACAATATTGTTGCCTCTATTTCTTATCTACTTTTTTTTTTCGCAGACTCCTGATTATGAAATGGGTGATGGCAAAGGACCAAAGACTAAGAGAGTTCGCAAACCTGCAGTACTTAAGTCAAATCTTTCAATACTTGATTTTGATGTCTCAAACGTCACCCCTATAACAACAATTCAAACTTCTTCTGCGAATGATTCTGTCACCTTTGAGGAAATTTTTCCTTCTGAGAAAGGAACTACTATAGATCAAGGGATAACGGGTATTCCTACCATTGCCTCTGCGAACTTAGTGGCTGCGAGTCAAACCTCTTCTTTATTCACAAACATTGACCCACAACCAAATGACGCTGATGTGTCTTTCCCTACAAATTTCACTGTTCCTTCTCCTCCTATATCTGCTCCTTCTTCTTCATCTTCTTCTTTTTTATTAGGTTCCCTTTCTCTTAACAAAAGGGATTTGGATAGTGTGAATTTTTCTTCTCAAACTCTATTTGATATTATCAACTTTGCTCAATCCTCCACCGATGATCCTCACAAAGTTCGCATTTTCTTTGCATTAAGTAAACTTCTGTGCGAATTTCCCACTGATAAAGCTACAAGAAGTGAGATCCATTCTCAAATTGACCCAAGCTTCCATACTGCTCTAGATGTCTTGGTGGGTATCTTTTCATACTGTTATCTTGATTATAATACCTTAACCTCTTACCCTCGTGTTATTTCTTCTTTAGGAATCTCATCGTCGGATGATTCTAGCTGAAGGGCGTTTTGAATCTAGCTGCTCTCAATTGGAAC
Organism: Papaver armeniacum; assembly: GCA_023531295.1. Classification (NCBI taxonomy): domain Eukaryota; kingdom Viridiplantae; phylum Streptophyta; class Magnoliopsida; order Ranunculales; family Papaveraceae; genus Papaver; species Papaver armeniacum. The sequence goes on from JAJJWW010002284.1 coordinate 415,753, forward strand.
TTTCGCAACAAAATACTTCTTTACAGGAGGAAATCAATAAGTTGAAATGGGAACTTCAAATCGCAAATCATGATTCTGAGAGTCTTCGCAACCGCAACCAAGAACTTAAAGGTATATTTCTTCACTTACCCACAATCTTTACATTTCTTCGCTTACCCACAATCTTTGCATTTCTTTGCTTACCCACAATATTTACATTTCTTTATGCATTTATCAAGATTTAAACCAGAAGCGAGTCATGGAGAGATTTTCTTTTCAATTTATTGATGAGGATACTCATGCGACTAACGAGAAGTTGCAGATTCAATTCGACCAATTAAATAACCAGCATTCGTATTCACTTGGACAAATTAATAATCTAACTCATGAAAATAACCAACTCGCTCAAGAGATTGAAGTATTAAATATCCATCTATTCTACTTATCTAAACTGTCATATGATGCTGGTTTAAGACATCAAACCTTGTCAGAAGAAAATCATACTCTATCCCTGGAGAAGCATTCCTTCTTAAAGAAAGAAGCGATGTTTTCGCGTCAATACTTAATTCTTCAGAAAATAAATGAAGATCAAGCTCAAATTCTTCGTTCACTAGAAACATCTTCTAAGGAATTAAAGACCCAGAATGAAAAAATTATTCAAAGTAAAATAAATTTGACTGTTAAGAAGAACCAGCTTCAAGAGCAGTATGATCAATTAAAGCATTCCCATGATGCTCTTAAGAAAAAGAATAAATCTCTGTTTGCTGATGAAAAGAAGATTTGATCCCGTCTCAATGGTTCAGTCGATGATGAATTTGACAAAGCTATGTAAAGTATGAAGAATAACACCTTTGTTCTTTCTAGATTCTGCGAAGTTAGTCAGCTAGAGTTGACTGCTTCATATTCTCTAATGATTTCTTTGGGTTTTGTTGACATGCGCCTTATTTTCAACTTATGATAATATATTATTTTTTGCAGATTCTGAAAGGTCGCATCAGTCTACTATTACTCAATTGAGATCTGACTTAGCCAAAGTTCGCAAAGATCATATGAGCTTGGAAGTATCACATGCGAATCTTGATGTTTCTCTTTCTGCTTCTCGAGACAGAGCGGGAAGAAGACTCGCACACACACAAAATTTTTTGGAGATCAATGCTAGAAATCTTGAAAGGGAAGCTATTCGCAAGGCTCATGCTAGTGCTCAATCTGTAGTTAATGGAATTCTTCTGAGCAAGTCTCTTCCTGCAGTCAATATCCCTCCTCTTATTGTAAGCGAAAATGAAGAGTATCCTGAACCGGACAATGACTATGAATTTATAAGCGATGATGAGAAGGATCAAGAGGATGAAGAGAATCAACTTGAGAAGGACAAGCTTGCTGGGGAGATTAATGCTGAAGTTGAGAATCCTGAACCCAAGATGTAGTTGTTGATCACACTTAATTTTCTCTTCTTATCCGAATTTTTCAAACTTGTTCGTTACAAGAAAGATAATATTTTGTTATTTCAATTCCCATACTTGCCTCTTGTTATATTTCTTGTATGAAACAAATGTGTAATCTCATTTTGTTTAATTTCCCGCAAAACAAACATTAGTTTATATATAATTTTTCTCACGAGGTCTTATTTTGCCTTCCTATGTAAAGGTCTTATCTTGCCTTAATTTGTCTTTTATTTTTGTGCGACGAGATCACAGGCGGTCTTTACATCGTAATGTATTGACCCATTGATCTCGTCTAATCTTTTTCTTGTACTATTACCTCTTCAGGTTTTTATTGCATAAATATTACAAGTCTTAATACTCCCGTGAGTAAAAAGCCTCATGACATTTACGTCTTTTGACACAATTCAGCTCCCTAATGGATGGTACCGTCCTTATCTTCTCCCTGGTTGCCCCTTCAAGGAAGCTTACCTCTACCGGGTTAAGGTTGGCTCCTCCCATCCGGTAATACAACAACCAGTTGTTTTCGCAGTCTCTTATCCTTCCACCGATTGGGTTTATGGTTACAAGACCACACCCTAAGAGCATCCACAGTCATCGACCAAAACTAAAAATTTGGTCGAAATCACAGACACTATCGAGTGGAGTAAAGACCAAATCCTAGACTAAAACTAAAAACCAAACCAAATTTGGTCTTTGGTTTAGTTATAGTCTGGCGCAATTTGACACTACGCCTGATTGGGGCGTAGCTGTAATTTGCGTTTGTTAATGAGACGCAAATTTAATGTACGCCCGATTGAAACGAAACTTTAAACTCCGCCCGGTGGGACGTAATCAACACTTGCGCCTGATACCAAGCGGCACCATAATATTGCGCCTCACTCAAGCGTACTCACAAGTTACGTCTGACCGGGCATGATTTTAAATTGCGCCTGTAATCCGGCACAATTACTAGTACCGCCTGTTGAATGCTGGGCGCAATTACAAGTAACGCCTGTTGAATGCATGGGGCGCAAGCATAAGTTACGCCGTTGAATGCATGGGGCGCATTTATAAGTTACGCCGTTGAATGCATGTGCGCATTTACAAGTTACGCCATCCACTATTTTCTCCACTGTTTTCATGTTTGGTCATGTACGTGTATATATAGCATTAATTATATAGAGTACAGAGACAGGTATATTATTGATTTGTATTTCTCAAGGAAAATACAAGTGAAAACATGCATGAGTCTTTGTGTACATATGGTTCGTGCATGAGCATCCAAAGAATACTTTCTACAGCTCGACCTAGTCATACAAATTAACAACATATAACGAAAACAAAGACTAGATAAGTTGCGCCCCATCAGACGCAGTCTCAAGTTGCGCCCCATCAGACGCAATCCCAAGTTACGCCTCATCAGGCGTAGTTCCAAGTTGCGCCCCATCAGGCGAATCGTAGTATTTGCGTCCCATTCAGGCGTATTTTGTATTTGCGCCCCATCAGGCGTAATTCAGGATTACGTTCCACATCAAACGCAAATTTAAACACCGCCCAACATCAGGCGTAACTTAAAGTTGGGTCCAACCCAAACGAACTTAACAACTACGCCCCATATCAGACGAACCATTCTACCTCCGCTCCACCAAATTTACTCCTCCAACCTAGTGTCTCACCCCGGACTAAAACTATATCTTTAACTTTTTTTTTGGTTTTTAGTCGATAGTTTTACTCGTCCCACTGCAGTTGCTCTAAGTGGGGTATCTTCGGACCGAGTGCATCATAGTCAGGACTTGTCAATAATGGTATGGTAGGCTCCAACGACCCCCACAATCTTGACTCAACCGTGTACCTCGACGCCCTGATCGAGTTTATGCGCTCCATAGGAGAGACTTTCACCTTGTTCTTCCAATCTAAGATTATGAACTTAGACTGAAAATTTAAGGCACCTCTCCCGGATGGGCATTTTCGTTTTTTCTCACCCCAAATCTCCAAGCCTCAAGTTCCAGGGTCGGTGTAGCTTTCCCTTGAGTCATGCATGTATGCGAGCTAGGTTATCTCCGATTATGACATGCGATAGGTCTTACTTTCTTGCCTCTTGCATGTATGCGAACTAGGTTGCACGCCACATTCGGATTCCTAGTCTATCTGTTTAAAATTTTCATTTCTGTTGCCTTTGATTAAGGTCTTACTTTGAGGCCTTATAATTGCCTTTATCTTAAGAAAGAATTTCTTGAATATGAACACAATTTTCAATCTTGTTTATTGAATTGAATATGACATCCTTGTTCAAGAATACCAGCTCATATCCTTAACTTTACATCCTCTTCAGTAGTGCGACTGATTTCGCAAGCCCCTATGGATAGTATTTCTTCAAATATAACCTATTTCAAGGACGATCCTATCTGCGACCCGTATTCCTTCCTTCTGGATCCATTAGCTCATAAGCTCCATTTCCAACTATTCTTTTTATTATATAGGGTCCATCCCACTTCTTTTCCAATTTCCCATCGCTTCCTTTCGGATAACTTGGGATTTCTCGCAACACCAATTCGCCTGGTTGAAATTCTCTTATACTTACACGTTTGTTGTATTCTCGAGCTAATCTTTTTTGGTAATTTTCCATATGTTGCAAAGAGAATTCTCTTGCTTCTTCTAGGTCATCAAGTTTCGTTAAAATTAGATCTGCACTTAGATTTTTATCCCAAGCTTCTTTCTTTTTGGTTGGAATGATGACTTCTGTTGGTAACACTGCCTCTAACCCATATGTCAAGCAGAAAGGTGACATTCCTGTTGCTTCTCTCCTTGTTGTCCTGTAAGCCCATACTACATTATGTACTTGTTCGAACCATCCTTTATTGTGTCCTTCTAACTTCTTCTTCAAATTGTCTGCTATTGTTTTATTTGTTACTTCTACTTGTCCATTGGTTTGTGGATATAAAGGAGTAGATTTTCCGCTTTGAATCTTGAACGCATTAAGATACATTTTTATATTCTTACCCTCGAATTGTTTTCCATTATCAGATACCACTTGTGCAGGAATGCCAAATCTGCATATGATATTTTCGAAGATGAATGTGAATATGTCCTTATCACGAATATGCTGAACCGCTTTTACTTCTGCCCATTTTGTAAAATAATCTGTTGCGACAATTAAATATCTCTTTTTTCCTGTTCCTGGTATAAATGGTCCAACAATGTCGATTCCCCATTTTCCAAAGGGCCATACGTTTGTAGATGTGTTTAGCATTGTTCCGGGTGCATGTATCTTCTTGCCATGACGTTGACATTCTTCACATATCCTTGAGACTTGTTTTGCATCCTTATGCATGTATGGCCAATAGTAGCCTTGTATTCTTGCTTTGTATGCGAGTGACCCTCCTCCACTATGATTACCATCATCTCCATAATGTAACACCTTTAAAATTTATATTCCTTCCATTCGTGTAAGACATCTGAGCAAGGGTCCAAGAAATGATCTTCTACAAAGGATACCATCTCTTAATTTATAATTCATCGCACTGCTTTTTAATTTTTGCGCTTCCAACCTTTTTCTTGGTAATTCTCCCTTCTCTAGATATAATTGGATCTCAGTTCTCCAATCCTTGTCTTCGCTTACACTTTCTTCTTCTATATTTTCTATGGTAATTATATTTGTTGGTAGTTCTTCTCCTTTCTCTATAGATAGGAAAAACAGTGTTTGTATTTTTATGTCTCTTGCAACTGGATCTATTAACATGGAAGGTATGAAGGCCAATGTATCTGCAAGTCTATTGTCCTTTTGGCTTATGTGTCTCCACCTTATTTTTAGAATTCGTATTGCTAAATCCATAACCAACTTTTTGTATCTTTCCAAAGATGGTTCATTTGTACTATATGTATCTTCTATTTGACGAATTACCAACTGCGAATCACTAGTTATTTGCGCATCTTCTACCTTCATTTAAATTCCTAGTTTTAGTGCATGTACGACTGCCTCATAGTCAGTTTCATTATTTGTGGATGTGAACTCCAATCTGAATGAATAAGCCATTCACGCTCCTGTTGGTGAAATAAATACAATACCAATTCCATTCCCTTCTCCATTGGATGATCCATCGACTAGTATCTCCCATCTATTTGAATTCCGATCGGTTAATAAATTTTTAGGATTCCCATGTTCTTCATCCACGTCCATCATTTCTTCAACACATTCATCTTCTTCTAATGGAAACTCTCCAAGAAACTCTGCAATAATTTGTGACTTTGGCGAAGATAAATTAAATCTCATAACCAATTTCATAATTTCCTAATTGTGTATTCCACCTTTCAACTCTTCCTGATCTTTTTGAATTTTTCATTGCTGGTTCAATTGGCACTCTCGTGAAAACCTTGATCTTATGAGCTTGAAAATAGATGCGAAGTTTGAAGGATGCATATACCAATGCAAGAATTAACTTTTCAATTTTTGAATAATTTTTCTCTGCAGAATTGTACGTTTTACTTATATAATATATTGGTTTTTCTATTTTTTTATCCGAACGTAACAACACTGCACTTAAGGCATGCGATGTTGATGCTAAATAAAGTAGCAGTTCTTCTCCTAGTTTCGCCTTTTGCATAACAGATAAATTCACCAGATAATTCTTTATACTTTGCAATGCTTTATCACATTCTTCCGTCCACTCAAATTTTGTTCCCTTCTTTAATATACTGAAAAAGTGTTTACACTTATCCGAAGATCGTGATATAAATCTCCCCAACGAAGATATCAACCCATTTAACTTCTGAACATCTTTCACCGTCGCAGGGGATGGCATATCTCGAACCGCTTGTACTTTATCTGGATCAACTTCTATTCCCTTCTTGGACACTATGTAACCCAAGAATTTTCCTGATGATACACCGAAGATACATTTCCGGATTCACCTTGATATTGAATTTTCGCATCTGCTCGAATATTTCTCTCAAATGATCCACATGATCCTTTGCCTATTTACTCTTTATCAACATATACTTCTAATATGGTATGTATCCATTTTTCAAATACTTTCTCCACCATTCTTTGGTATATCGCACCCGCATTCTTCAATCCAAATGGAATTTTCGTATAACAATATAAACCTCTTGGTGCGAAAAAATCAGTATGTTCTTGATCTTCTACATCCAAAGGAATTTGGTTATAACCTTTATATCCATCCAACGTTGAGATTTTATCATTTCCTGATGCCGATTCTACCATTTGAGGGATATCTGGTAAAGGGAAACAATCTTTCGGACATGCTTTGTTTAAATCAGTGAAATCTATGCAGATTCTTATCCCGTTGTTCTTTTTTGGTACTACCACCATATTTGCTATCCATTCTGGATATTTTGCTTCCCTTATAATCCCGGCATCCAACATCTTTTGCAGCTCTGCTTCTATTTGAGGGTGATAATCGGTTGCAATCTTCCTTATTCTTTTCTAAAATGGCTTTACATTCTTTTTAATTTCCAATTTATGACATGCGACAAATGGGTCTATCCCAGGTATCTCCTTCATACTCCATGCGAAGATATCACTATACTCTTGCAAGATTTTTATCGTTTTTTTCTTCTTCTTCTTTATCCATCTTGGTTCCTATTTTCAATATTTTTGGTTCTTTTTCCGATCCAACATTTATTTCCTTTGTTGGTTCCATTGCAGTAAAGCTTGCTTTTGATTCTCCCATTGGTGTTGGTTCCTTAATCTCTTTCTTCGGTTCTCCTTCCTTCGCTAGCACTTCACCTGGTATTCCTTTTCCTTCCTTCGCTCTGATCATGTATATCTGAAATTCGTTTTCCTTTTTTAATTCTTTGGCTTGTCTCCAGCGATCCTTTCGCTTCTTTGCTCGTCCTTCATAGTTTCTTACATATTTTTGATTGCAAATCTTCGCACTCGTAATATCTCCTTTAATTTCGCCTATTCCGCTTGGAATTGGGAATCTGATGCATTGATGAAGTGTTGACGCTACAGCTTTTATCGCATGCACCCATGGTCTCCCCAACAACATGTTGTATGGTGATTCTATATCAATTACACATAGTGTTATCTTCGTTTCTATTTCTCCTAGTAATATTCGCACCTCAATCTCTCCTTTTGATTTTGTGATTGTTTTATTGAATCCATGTACATGATAAGCTGGACGTGTCATCTCCGCATCATCGTATCCCATTGCTTTGAATGTGCGATAAAATAAGATATCTATTGCACTTCCTGTATCTATCAACGTTCTATCAACCGCCCATTCTTCCAATTTCTTCCTTATTACACTATTTTCTCCTCGCGCAGCTGTGACTGTGATTACCAATGGATCTGTTCTTTTCAATTTTCTTCCGGAATTTCATCTGCTGCAAACATGATCTCCACCTTTTCCCATTCTTTTAATGGAGCCTCCTTTTCTACCATTTCCATTTTCTTTCCTTCATAATTTCGTTTGTGAATTCTACTTGTTATTCCTGCTTGAAAATCCGCATCAGAAACTGATGCTTTAATTATAGAATTACATTGTATATTTCTACCTCTTCCTTGTACAGTTACGATTCTTGCCTTCTCCATAGATTCTTTGTTGTTCTTCCGTATTTTCAGATCTACCTTTTTAAGATTTGATAAACTTACTAACAGGATTTATCACTCAAAGCTGTTTTCTAGCGCAAAAAATGTAGTTGTAGGAAATCCTACAACCACATCCCAATTTATCTAAACAAGACTCTAAGTGATCATAATATAATTCTTTATCGATTATTAAGATTCAAGTTGGTTAGAAGATATTACAATGACTTAACTTGCTCTCCAAATAAACTTTATCTCTTTAAGTTTCTTGTCTAACACACACTAAAGACCCCCTAGGTGTGATAACTCTTTCCCCTTAAATAGGGTTCCACATAGTGGATGACAGCTAAGAGATCCACTATTTTCGGAATCACTGTGCGTTACATTCGCTCATATACATTTACTCATTCTCGCACAGTTTATACTTCACATAGACCATCACACTATACTCGTGAGTTTGCTAACATCATCCAGTGCGTCACATTGATTATACTATGTGCGATAGTCCTCGCTTATATTAGATAATCTTCACTTCACATACTCATTACTTGTGCGATATTCCATTCCTACAATGTGAAGAGTAGAATATCAAATGAAAAAACCGAAAAAACACAATGATGTCGATTTAAAGTTAGAAGTAGTCGACATACCACATCATCAGAGTACTTAATTCTGAAGCCTAAATACGTTCCGTAACCATCCATCGCAAAAAACGCAACAGCCTGCACATCCAAAACAAATAAATGAAAAAAGAAAAAGAATCTTCGTTCTTAAAATCAATGCACAAGCTAACTAGGAGATTCCATGACTGGGCTAACTCACCGAATGGGGCCTATCAAGTTTCCAAATTAACCATGACTACCTAGACAAGAAGGTACAGTGTGGGTGTTTCATTACTTGCGAAATGAAAATTCTTTGGAAAAATGGTGGTCATCTTTTTGTTTTGTTGGTAATTTAAATGCTATATTATGGTGCAAACTCAAGGCTCTCGAGGAGATATTGAAGGAATGGAATGCTACAACTTTTGGTCACACAAACACAATGCCAAAGCACCTTTTGTCAGAAATCCAATCTCTTCACAATATTGCCTAGCATTATTCAGGTTATGACTAATCAAGTTGAAGTTAGGTTTTGTCAGGTTATGAAAAAGCTTTCAAGTCTCTTCAAAAATCAATCAACATCTCGCAGCAACAATATCTTTGATATGTGAAATTCTCTTATTATCAAAATGGTCAAAATTATAACAGTCACTTGTTAATTCTCAACCTTTAAGCATATATATTCTTATCCTGTGATTGTCAGTATATTTGTTTTCTAACTAGTACATTTCATTTATACACTTTGGAATCAGGGAATATCTATCTCTAAGGTATCTTGTGTCTTACTAGTGTTTTTGTTAATCCGGACTTATAAAATCACTTATTGGGTTCCTGTTAATAGCAGTTAAATAGATCAGTTCTTCAGTCTGAAAGTAATCAGGTTATGACTAATCAAGTTGAAATTTATTTTTGACCTTCATTCCCCTTGGTAGTATCAGACCTTGCCAGTTCTGCAATGGGCATGCAGTTGGGGTCCAATTGTGCTAATACTTTAACAAATTAATTTCGATGGGGGTGATAGTTGGCAGGTAATAGTTAGCTTTGTTTGCTAAGGGATTTAACGCGTTAGGATACACGATTCCCTTTCTCTTTATGGAGTTTGGATTTGCTGTTTCGGCAGCGAACATAGAGACGCATATCGTAAGTAAACCAAGACTATACATACAGGGAAATAAAAGGCAAAACAATTGGTACCTCAATCAAGCTTTATTAGCTCTTTCGAAGATCCAAGTCGGCCGCAAGAATCACAACTATCATGAATTGATTTAATAATTTATTTTAATAGTAAACTATCAGTATGAAGCAATCAAAATATCAACAACTATCAATTTTTCAAGCATTTTTGCAAAAAGAATTTCGGATTCAATCATTGTGTCTTTAAACTTGAAATACCATTAGAAAGAAAACCAAAACAGTTTTGGATCAGACTTGTAGGGAATCAATTGGTACTAGCTATCAAAGAAAGTGGCAAGTTTACATAATTACATATGAATGGAAAGTGGAAACGCAACCTATAGCTAGTACACACAAAGTGAAAGAAAATGAAACCATTAATTAAGAGGTTTCAGACTCTCACGGAACTACACACCTATTCTAGTTACTAGAAGAATCCATGAGCAAGAATTTAGCTTTCCTCAACTGGTACTGCTGAAATCTTTGCTTTGCGTATTCCATGTAATCAAAATCGATATCGTTCACATGTTCTGAAATTATTCCCCATAATCCCCAGACAAGATGGCTTGCAAGAGTATATTTCTCAACATCTTCCACTAGCGCATCCACATCAACGTCTGTAGGTTCGTCGCCTGAAGAACTCAAATATGCACGAATAAATCTCTTGCGCTCCTCCAAATCTGGATACTTGTTGAAGTCTAATATATGTGGCGTTTCCGATTGATAATCAGCTGCCATTTCGCAGAAGTGATTGGCAAGATCGTATGCAACAGGGTTATAACTTGCATACTCATAATCAATTATAGTCACCAGATTTGTATCTTCATTCATCATAATATTTCCGTACTGGAGATCATTATGACACAAACCAATAACTTGATTTTCCCCTGAAATCTCCTTTTCCAAAATTGCGATTTCCTCATCCAAACTATCCAACACCCTTGCTTCTTCTGGAGGACACACTTGTTTGGCAGACGAAAGCCAATTCCTCAATCTGTTCCAGAGGACAACATTCTTTGGACCAGACATTTCAACCTTATGAAACTCCTTCAATTTTGAAGCTATTAAAGAAGATATTTCTGGATCTCTCAAATCATGCGCCGATAACGTTCGAGCATGTATAAATTCTTCAATCCTTCCATTAGAGAAACGTCCAAGAAGACGAGGGCCTTGTCCATGTTTGGACATGCACTCAAATGTGTTGATTTCGACTTCTCTATTTAAGAAAGCATCAACTCCTTGTCCGTAAATACGAACAAGAACCTTCTGATCAGCTGGTAATTCACCTTTCTGTGTTCCCCAATTTACTTGATAAACTTCATTCGTCATTGCACCTTTTAACGGTATCACTTTCAATGAATTTTTATCAATAGTATCGCCCCAACTTGATGCTACTGAAATTAAAATATTTGTTACTTCTCTTGGAATACGATCTTCCATCATTATTACCTCAACACTTTCTTCACCCAAGCTCCTGAACAATATCAATAATCTCAACAAAAAAGAAGAGAAAATTCTGTGCAATTAACTCTCCTAAGGTCCCCTATTTATGGTTGACAACTCTTGTTCTCCAAGTAATCTGATTTGGGATACCTAACTATGCTAGACACCTCTTGTAGTCTTGTTCTATAAGTAACCTAATTGGGAAACCAAACTCAACTAGAAGTGTCTAACCTAAATAGGAATAATATCCTCAATTTAGAACCCATACTAAAACAGGAACTACCATAAATAAGACATCTACAATTGCTAAATCTAGACAACTTCCAACAGTAACCTTGAAAATCCAAGATATTGATGATTTGACATGGAGTCTGCCAGTGAGCTATCCGGAGAGTCTAGAATTGTTGGAATATTTTCAACTGTGCTATCCACGGGGGGGTCCTGGGGGGCGTAGCCCCCCAGGCTGTGGTCGACCGCCCCTGGTGGGGGTCTAGGGGGCAACGCCCCCGGAAGAATTTTTGGTTTTACGTAACTGTTTCGACAGTTGAAATCATATCCAGAATCTTCGATTCCAACAGACGCCATTCATGTCTGATGATGAAGAGACGCCATTCCCAACAGATGCAAAAACATCTATAAATAGCATCTCCCTTTGCTCGTTTATCACAACAACAAAAGCAATCTGTTTTCTTCTTCTCTAATAGCATCATCAGAACCTTATACAGTGTGATTCTTGGTCGGGTCAAGGAAGTACAATCCTTGAATTCGATTACGGTGTTAGGGCTTCATTGAATCCTCAAGGCATAATTCGAGAGACCTGTTGTACTCGCCAAGTTAATTGGGAAAGGTCGAATTATTGTCTAAAAGAATCGAAAGAGCCTTGAAGTCAGGGGTACACCATTGTTTTGTTTCTGTTTTTTCATCCTCTTGTTTTTTAACCCAATTTTTCCAACAGTTTTAGACAATAATTTTCGATAATGGAGGGTGAATCTTCAACTTCGAATGCTACTGCACAATCCCTGCAAGTGATGAACCAAACCCTAACTCGACTGGAACGTTTTGATGGTGAAAATTTCACTCGTTGGCAAGAGACTGTGAAGTTTTTTGTGATCACCATCAAGTTGTGGTACATACTTGAAGATGGATTGGAGGCGATTCCTGAACCATCAGACAAAGATACTCCCGATTTGATTACCAAACGAAAGAAGCGTCGGGAAGATGATTTCATGTGTCGTGGTCATATTTTGGATGCCCCGGAAACTCTCATTTACAATGCACATCGGAGTATTGCGACTGCAAAGGAATTATGGATCGCGCTTGACAACAAATACAAGATTTCGAAGCAAAAGCAAGAAATTTCGACTTGCAACTTCATGGATTTTAAAATGGTTGAAAGTAAGTCAATCATTGCCCAGGTCAGTGAACTTTTACTCATTGTTAATCATCTTAAGGATGCTGGAATTGATCTTCCTTCTGCGTTTGTTGTCGGGGTTATTATTTCTCGTCTTCCCTCTTCTTGGAATGGTTATAAGAAGAAACTTAAGCATGCTGAGACTGACTATGATTTAGAGGCATTACAGCGTCATCTTCGAATAGAAGATGACTCTCGTAAACGAGAACTTAAGGATAGTTCACAGTCTGAAAACCATTCTAAGGTAAATAGCGTAGAGACACCGAATTCCTTGAAACCCAAGAATGATACTCAGTTTAAGAAGCATCATCCCAACAAGAAGAGTAAGAAGAAGGGCAATTGCTACTTCTGTGACAAACCAGCCATTTTGCTCGTGGACTGTCGTCTCAAAAAGAAACAACAAGAGAACCCGAAAAAGGAGGCAAATATGGTCGATGACAAACTTGTGATCGTGGTGCAAGCCGCCAATGTCTTGGTTCTTTGAAACCTGGGGGTGGATGGTGGTACGACAATGGTGCAACCGTCCATATCTCGTAAGGATAGAAATCTTTACAAGACATTCGAACCGGTTAGTGGAGAAGGAAACGAAGTTGTCTCCGCAAACGGCCAACACAAGCAAAGTCATTGGGAAAGGCACCGTTGAACTCTCGTTTACTTCGGAAAAGATCATTACTCTTACTAATATGTTACATGTCCCCGACATTGTAAAGAACCTTGTTTCCGGCGACCTTGTTATGAAGGTTTGGATTCAAGACGACCTATGAGTCTAATAAGTTTGTATTGTCCAAAAATGGTGTGTTTGTTGGACAAGGATATGCTTGTAATGGGATGATTAAGCTTAATATAATAAATAATGGTTCTCGCTTATATTGTTGACTCTGTTAATTTATGGCGTGCTAGGTTTGGTCATGTGAATTATGGTTCTCTTAGAAACATGAAACGATTAGGTTTGATTTACGATTGCAATTTTGATCATGCTTCTAAATGTGAAATATGTGTGCAAGCAAAGATAACTAGAATTTCCATAAGTACGTAGTACACGGAATTCTTCCTTACTTGAATTAGTACACAAAGTGATGTGGGTGATTTGCATGGTTCTCGCCACTCGTGGTGGAAATAAGTATTATGTCACTTTTATAGAGGATAGTACTAGATATGCTTATACATATTTGATGAAATCTAAGGATGATGTTTTTGACATATTCAAAATATATAAAGTGTAGTAGAGACACAATTAGGACCGAAAATTAAGATTTTACGTTCGATCGTGGTGGTGAATATTTTCCTAATGAATTTAAATTCTTTTGTCAAGAGCATGGTTTAATTCATCAATTTATCGCACCTTATACACCTCAACAAAATGGTGTGGCTGAAAGGAAAAATAAAACTTTGATTGATATGGTTAATTGCATGCTTATAAGTTCTAGTTTGCCTAATTCTTTGTGGGGTGAAGCTATGTTGTCTCGCATGTTATATTTTGAATAGAGTTCCTTTGAAAAAGAAGAATGTTTCTCCTTATGAATTGTGGTTTAAGAGGAAACCAAACTTGAACAGACTTAAAGTCCTGGGGTTGCTTAGCATATGTTCGAAAGCCCGATCCTAAAAGACCAAAACTCGGGAAACAGGGCTTATAAATGTGCTTTTGTGGGATACTCTCTTAATAGTATCACCTACAGATTTTTAATCCTTGACACTTTTGAGATTATAGAATCTGTAGATGTGGAATTCTTTGAGAACTTAAATAGGAACAGTTCTCAAATGCAACCCATGGAGAACTCATTGTTACCTAGTCTAGAATCTGAAGAGACTAATGAGAATGATGATCATTCTGTTCCTACTGGAGACATGGAGGATACTTCTGAACCCATAGAAGATGTTGAACCTACAAGGAGTAAGAGAGCAAGAATAGAGAAAAATTTTGGTCCAGACTTTATAACATATCTTGTAGAAGGTAGTAAGAATGAAATTCTTAGTATGACTAGATATGTAATGCATGTTGATGATGACCCTAAAACTTATGCTGAGGCAATGAGTTCCAGAGATGCTAATTTCTGGAAAGAGTCTATCAATGATGAAAAGCATTCACTTTTGTCTAATGGTACTTGGATATATTGTGACTTACCTCCTGGCGTCAAGCCTATAGGATGTAAATGGGTATTCAAGAGAAAATGAATGCATACGGATCCATTGATAAGTTCAAAGCGAGACTAGTTGCTAAGGGTTATAAACAACGACACGGAATTGACTATTTTGATACATATGCTCCTGTTGCTCGCATCTCATCAATCCGTTGTTTAATTGCACTTGCTTCTACACACAAATTAATTATACATCAAATGGATGTCAAAACCGCCTTTCTAAATGGTGATTTAGAAGAAGAGATATATATGGAACAACCCGAAGGTTTCATATTGCCAGTCCAAGAAAAGAAGGTTTGCAAGTTGGTAAAATCTCTTTATGGCTTGAAGCAAGATCCCATGCAATGGCATGAGAAGTTTGACAAAGTAGCTTTGTCACATGGTTTTGTTGTGAATGATGTTGATAAATGTATCTACAGTAAGCATGATAGTTCTGGATGTGTGATTCTATGTTTGTATGTTGATGTTATGCTTATTTTTGGATCTGACATATCTCGTGTGGAAGAAACAAAGAAGTTTCTTAATTCTAACTTTGATATGAAGGACTTAGGGGAGGCTGATGTGATCTTAGGAATCAAAATCCTAAGAAAGGGAGATGAGTTGGTTTTAACCCAATCTCATTACATTGAGAAGTTTCTCAAGAAGTATGGTCATTTTGATGACAAACCAGTCCCTACTCCTTTAGAACCTACTATAAAGTTAATGAAGAATACTGGGCGTACTCATGCACCACTTGAGTATTCTAGTATTATTGGGAGTCTTATGTATGCCATGCATTGCACAAGACCGGACATAGCTCATGCCGTGGGATTGCTATGTCGTTTCTCAAGTAATATAGGAGATGAACACTGGAAAGCAATTTCAAGAGTGTTGGCTTACTTGAAAGGAACCATTGATTATGGTTTGCATTATCAAGGCTATCCCGCTGTATTAGAATGATACAGTGATGCTACCTGGAACAATGTAGAATCCAATTCCAAGTCGACTGGTGGATGGATATTTACATTAGGAGGTGCTGCAGTGTCTTGGAGTTCCAAGAAGCAGACTTGTATTTCTGACTCAACGATGTTGTCAGAATTGATAGCGTTAACTGATGCATGTAAGGAGGCGGAATGGCTTAGGAACTTACTTGTTGAAATCCCATTTTGGAAGAAGCCATCTCCAGCAGTTTTGATTAATTGTGATAATCAAGCTACTATCTATAATGTCTCTAACAAGACTTATAATGGAAAGTCTAGACATACAAGTCTTAGACATCAAATAGTAAGACAATTACTCAAGAGAGGAGTAGTTGCTGTGAACTATATTGAAACAAGTAAGAACTTGGCAGACCCATTTACGAAAAGTCTTCCAAAGGCAGTGGTTTCAATAAAGTGTAAGGAAATGGGACTAAGGTCTGTGAATGAAGTTTGATCACCCATAGCAGAAACCCAACCTATGTTTTGGAAAGGATAAACAAGGTTCAATGTGGTACCAACAAGTTATGGAAGTGATTATGGTGCACTAAAATTAAAACTTCCCATTTTCTTATTAGTGCAGGTTTCTGCAAGAAATCAGGATGGATGAAAATCCTTAATAAGTCTAACTTTTATCACAAGGTGTCTCGCAGAAACACCTTCGAGACTTACCTATATGAGTATGGAAATCAGGCCGTTTCCTAAGAGAAAAAGACCGTTCTCTAAAGAAGACTCATGAATCCAGGATTTAAGCACATGGCCATTAACGTGCTAGCTACAGAACACACTATCTTCTGAAATCAATATGTGTGGAGATTCCGGTTTTATCATTAGGGGTACTTGGTTCAAGACTAGTTTCACCACTGAACCTCGATAAGGCTTTGAATGTCTTACACTAAGTGAAGGTTCAAATCCAAAAGATACCTATCACTTATGTATTGGTTTCAACGATGATGCTTATTCTCAACTAAGCTTGAACTACGATGGCTTGATCCCACTCGGGTACGTAGGCAGTCACTTCGGTGATGCAGCCACTTTGATTTAAAAGTTTTTTAACTTTGTTTTATGTTTTTTGAAAATAGGGGGAGAATGTTGGAATATTTTTAACTGTGCTATCCAACTGTGAAAATAGTACGTATTAATTTTCCTTACTACCCTACAGTGCGGATGAATCCGCGTATTTCAAAGTTCAACCGCAACCAAATCGTTAAAAAGTTCGGATTCGAAAATCCCACCTATATCGGGCCCATAGATTTTGTGGATTGGGTTTCACCCGCAATTTTACGGACGGATACGGGTGAAACCCGCGGTCCCGGACTTTTTGCTCACCCCTACTGAATATGGATTAATCCCAGCATTTCATCACCCTACAAATAAAATGCTAGTATGGATTAATCCCAGCATTTCATCACCTAGTTACAAATAAAGTGCAAGTATGGATTAAAACAAGACATTATCGGTTACCTCAAAGGGCCTCCAAGCCCTTTGCCTTTGCTGCAAAAAATGAAGCACTCGCTCATTTGTTGAAAGTCCAGAGTAGCATTTAATCGAAGCAATATAAATAAAGTAGTTGGTATTTTAATTCCTTGGAATCCAATTTAGGGAATGCGCACAATTCCTTGAATCGAACGGGGCAAATGACCTTTATGGAATCAAGAATTTTAATTCCTAGGAATTCAATTCCCTTCGAAACAATAGATTTGCATTAGTTCAATACTGTAATGGAATTGAAAACAATAGATTTGCATTGGTTCAATACTGTAATGGAATTGAATTCCAGTATAAACATAAAGGTAATTGAATTACCTCAACCGAGCATGAATTCTAAGGATTTGAATCGAATTATTTGGAATCCAATTCCAAGAATTGGATTACTCAATAATTAGATTCTTAACTTTCCAATTCTCCCGATCAAGGGAGGTGTTAGTATAATACCTCTCAAGAATTGGTTTATTATAAGCTACAAGAGATGTTGCTCCACCTATTGCTTTTTTAAATATGAAAAATATCCATCCCAGAAGCTTTTGATGAATCCTTTAGCATTGGCCTTCTCCTCCGGTAATTATATGAAGAGAGAGAATCAAATGAAGTTTAAAACACAAACATTGATATTGGTTTTAAAGTTACACCTTATTTGTTTGTAGTTGACTCGGCGTCTAGGTCTACCTCTGACTCGCGCCGAGTCAGCAGTTAGACCGTTTATTTTCCACTTTGAATCAGATCTGACTCGACCTCTGACTCAGACTTAACCCCCGACTCGGACTCGGTTGAGTCAGGTAACAAATTACCCCTGACTCATGGGACCAAACCACTCACTCACACTTTTTTGAGTCATTTGAGTCAGATTTGACTCGAAATAAACATATTGAAACAGATCAGACTCAAGTCAGGTGATTTCACTCAGATCCAGATGACACAGATGAGTCAGGAGTAAACAAACAAGGTGTTAATAACAATCTGACATACCACATCTTCGGAGTACTTAATTATGAGGACTAAATACGTTTCATAACCACCCATTGCAAACACAGGTGAATTTCCTCTGTTGTGGTTAAAAGATGAATCAAACTCTCTGCTTAGAACTTCTGGCCCCACCGGAAAATATTTATACCAATAAATTGTTATATAAAATTTAGAATATGTAATAATAAATTCTAGAGTTTTGGGTCCCACAAAAAATATTTAGACCAATAGGAAATTCTGTTATAAAAATTAGAATATATAAAAATTGAATTTGCAACAACAAAACACTACAGACAGGGAAACTAACTGCTTAAAGTATAAAACCAACAAGAAGAAAACAACAATAAGAAGAATTTTTATCTTTTTAACGAACTTCTTTTAAGGGTTCAAAATGCCATCTTTCCTCAACTGGTACTGCTGAAATCTTTGCTTTGCGTATTCCATATAATCAAAATCGATATCGTTCACATGTTCTGAAATTATTCCCCATAATCCCCAGACAAGATGGCTTGCAAGAGTATATTTCTCAACATCTTCCACTAGCGCAACCACATCAACGTCAGTAGGTTCGTCGCCTGAAGAACTCAAATATGCACGAATAAATCTCCTGCGCTCCTCCAAATCTGGATACTTGTTGAAGTCTAATATATGTGGCGTTTCCGATTGATAATCAGCTGCCATTTCGCAGAAGTGATTGGCAAGATCGTATGCAACAGGGTTATAACTTGAATACTCATAATCAATTATAGTCACCAGATTTGTATTTTCATTCATCATAATATTTCCGTACTGGAGATCATTATGACACAAACCAATGAGTTGATTTTCATCTGAAATCTCCTTTTCCAAAATTGCGATTTCCTCATCCAAACTATCCAACACCCTTGCTTCTTCTGGAGGACACACTTGTTTGGCAGACGAAAGCCAATTCCTCAATCTGTTCCAGAGGACAACATTCTTTGGACCAGACATTTCAACCTTATGAAACTCCTTCAATTTTGAAGCTATTAAAGAAGATATTTCTGGATCTCTCAAATCATGGGCCGATAGCGTTCGAGCATGTATAAATTCTTCAATCCTTCCATTAGAGAAACGTCCAAGAAGACGAGGGCCTTGTCCATGTTTGGACATGCACTCAAATGTGTTGATTTCGACTTCTCTATTTAAGAAAGCATCAACTCCTTGTCCGTAAATACGAACAAGAACCTTCTGATCAGCTGGTAATTCACCTTTCTGTGTTCCCCAATTTACTTGATAAACTTCATTCGTCATTGCACCTTTTAACGGGATCACTTTCAATGAATTTTTATCAATAGTATCGCCCCAACTTGATGCTAATGAAATTAAAATATTTGTTACTTCTCTTGGAATACGATCTTCCTTCATTATTACCTCAACACTTTCTTCACCCAAGCTCCTGAACAATATCAATAATCTCAACAAAAAAGAAGAGAGAATTCTGTACAATTAACTCTCCTAAGGTCCCCTATTTATGGTTGACAACTCTTGTTCTCCAAATAACCTGATTTGCGATACCTAACTATACTAGACCCCTCTTGTTCTATAAGTAACCTAATTGGGAAACCAAACTCAACTAGAAGTGTCTAACCTAAACAGGAATAATATCCTCAATTTAGAACCCATACTAAAACAGGAAATACCATAAATAAGACATCTACAATTGCTAAATCAAGACAACTTCTAACAGTAACCTTGAAAATCCAAGATATTCATGATTTGACATGGTGTCTGCCAGTGAGCTATCCGGAGAGTCTAGAATCACTTAACTCGGGTGCTTTTGAAGGGAAAAGAGTTGAAAACGAAGTCACGGGCTTTTGTTTGCATTTCTGAATATTGTAGAATGATGCTCACATATTTGATTAGAGTACGTAAACATGATTATTTGCTTAGGATTTGAGCATTTATGAGTAGCATGCATGTTGCTCGCAAAGTAATCAGAGTACGGAAACACGGCTTTTCGCTTGCATTTTGCTGTCGCTAAGAATAAACTCACAGATCTTATTCAACCTATAGTTCTATGTTCACTAATGATGTTGGTTTGCTTTCAGGTTCTGATGTGGTTGTCGTAGGACAAGAAGTTACAGACATTGCTTTATGATATACTTGGACGATATGCTGAAATACAAGTAGGGCTTTGTATATTTGGTCTTATCTTACTTCTGACACTATCACTTAGTTTGACTTGTACCCATCACTTAGTTTGACTTATGGTGGTGCTTTTTTCAAAATTCTAGCAACTTACTTAAGAATTGTCATCTTTTGTCATTTTAGTTTGACAGTTCGATTAAATATCTTGAATTAAATTTGGAGGAAATATAGTGAACATCTTTGCTTCCCTTTCTTTGTAGAAAGAATGTCTTTGATCTTTTAACTAGTGACATTGAACATGTAAACTCTTACTCAAGAGGTTGTGTGGGTGTAAAATAATTATATCCATCTCATTAGCAACTAGAAAGGGAAAACACGCCTATAATTGCAGACGTCCCGTAACCACCCATTGCAACCAAATCAACAAGCCTGCACTTCAAAAAAAAAAAAAAAGAAGAAATAAATGGTCTTCATTCTTAGCAATTAGAATGCGTGTAAATCTGGAGAAGGCCTTCATCCTTATATACTTGCACCTTATTTGTATTGATCCGATCAGGAGTTGAATCTGACTCTTGTCTGAATTAAGGTTGGACTCTGATACTTATGACTCGGAACTATTTGAGTCAGGTACTATTCTGTGCGTGCCTGACTCGTTAGGCACATATCTAGATTGATTATCTATTTTTTTTCTTCACTAGTTAATGATTTTTGAGTTAGATGTAAACAGTTTGATTCAGATTAATTTGGATGAGCCAGATTCAAACGAGTCGGTTTAGTCCAAAAAAATAACTTAACAACCTTATTAGCAAAAGGCTTAAAAGCAATCATCTTTAAATCTGCGTGAGATTGTATTTATTTATTTTTTGTTAGGTCAGTAAAATTTATCAAAAACAAACGAAAATTTACGAAATTACATGAGAATGTAGTTGCCCCCTGCTACCCCGTGCTTGGTTGCAGCTTTCCGCATACATTCTGTAGATGTAGAAAATCCTACTACTACATCCAAAAGATGTATGCTAAGAAGTAAATAAGCAAAGACATAAAAGAACATAAGATTTACGTGGTTCGGTATGATTACCTACGTCCACGGGGGTTAAAGGAAGATCTTATTACTTCAAGCAAGATTACAAGGATCCAATACACACAACAATGCTAACAAAACGCTCAATACTACTCTCACTTCTCTTTTCTCTCTTCAGAAATAACCTCCCCTCTACCTTCCTACACGGTCTCTATTTATAGCTGCAGGTGGTGATACATCAATATTACAGTGTTGAGCTCGATATAGCTTCTTGGATGTTCTTCTCGGGCGACTTGATGGTGCTTCGGTCGATCTCTACTATTCCTCGAGCCGAATCATCTAGTCGAGTGGTGTCATCGCCCGATGTCGTTCGTTTGGTGGAGGTGATCGGCGTCGCCCTCCAGATTCCTGGCGGAGTCTCGCTTCGGCCGAGCTTCTCTTATCTCTTCACCAACCCTATCAGTGCGTTAATTGTCCTCGAACTCGATGAGCATCACATCAAAGCTTTTCTCCTTTATGTCGACTTCTCGAGCTGTCTCCGTTCCTCTTTCCTCGTGCCCAGGCCCGATGAGGTGATTCAGTGCTTCTAGTACTCGTTTCACTTGGTGCGCCCTTAGCCAGGATGGTTCCTCCTAGCTCTGTGGATTATTTGCACCTACATTTATGCCCCTTCTTCCACTCGTGTGATCGACACGTGGGGAAGAAACCGCCTCGTCTTCCCATGTCCTCAGTCATGCCGGGTTTTTCGCCATGCTGTTCCCCACTTTCTTCATGTGCTGCAACCGGTTTACCTTCCTCGTCGGTTACCACAGGTGAGGTTTATAAACCTGATTCTTAAACCTCATTCTCCCTTTACTCGACGATCTAGAAGAAACAAGAGAGATGGCCCTGCAGAAAATGGAAAATTACCAACGAAGAATCCAGCGAGAATACAACAAACGGGTTCGACCCAGAGAATTTCAACCAGGGCAGTTGGTACTAAAGCATCTACCCAGTTATGAACGTGATAAAAAAGGCAGAAAGTTAGCACCACGATGGGGAGGACCCTACACCATTGTTGAGAAGGTTGGTGAAGTGGCGAACAAGATACTAAAACCGGACGGAACACCTGAGCCACGACCGTGGAATGATACGTGACTAAAGCTATATCATCCATGAAATCAGGTATGATATCTTGTCATTTATTTCCGTGAAAGGCCGCGTGGGGTTGGAAATATGACAAGTGCGTCTGAATGGTCGTTTCGAACCCGGGGCGATGGCATTGTGCAAGTGCCGGGGCGACTTACACTAAGACAGACTATTCGAACTCGGGGCGATGGCAGTGTGCAATTGCCGAGGTAGTCATAGGGCCCTGGAGGTTGGAAACCAGTGGCCGATTGTCGAGGCATGAGTATTCGACAATTGAGCAGTCAAGATTGCTCCCCTCGCAAGTGGCCGAGATCACTTGCCCAAGAAAGTTAATCGATAACTTCTTGGGATATCGATCCCATAGAAATTAGGAAAGACCAACTACCCTTCCACTAGATCTCGAAAGACGGTGATGAGATACCTCAATCGGGACACGGCATTGGGCCCGATGACCCTCCTTGTTGAGTGTGTTCGACAGAAACGACATTTATGATTTACTTATCTACTCGTATTTATGCAGGCATATGTAACTTAGTCGCAAAAATAAACCACACATCGTCGGCATAACATAAATAAGAACAGTAACATGCATGATAGTGTCGGATAGTAGGAAGAACAACCAAATCGGCGACGCAGCACCCCAATAAAAAGTTTACGAGAAATTAAAGGTGTTCGAGCGGATTACAACCCATGGAAAAGGGTAAGATAGCGACGCAGCGCTGCAAAATACAAGTTTACTCTTTAGAGGGAACTGGCCCCGGAATCGCCTTCTTAGCAGCGGCATCGGCTCGCTTCTTATCAAGTACCGCATTTACACCGACTTTGACCTTCGCAACGAGCTCATCATTAAACTTCGCCTTTTCAGCAGTAAGATCCCTGTGCCTGCATCGATGCCGATTCGGCAATGGCTACCCGCTCGAGTAGTGAGACTCCCTTCCCTTCAATCGGGTATTCTCCTCTTCCAACGATGCCACCTTCCTCTCGCTCGGCTGCCAAAACAACAAGAGATGTCGGTTACACAATAACAACACTAAGACAACGACAAGGAGAACACAATACAAGGCACACCACCTTCCAATAAATGGGTGACTACCCTAATGGTCTCTTGGACTCGGACAAGCTACACTAGAGAGAAGATATCTTTGAATAAAGTTCCAGATATCGTTGTTCGTTTAACTTATTAGAGGGACGGTATTTCTTATGATCACTCCATTCGGCCCTCTGCCTGGAATGGGCTATCTGCAAACCTGATAATTGAGCACGAACCCACTCCAACTCCTCGAAACTCCCTTGGACTTTCGAGCTTCTCGGGATTCTTGGCTACACGTCTCGGCAAAGACTCTTCTCCCCAAGACCCGAAGAAGATCTGCGTGCATGTCTCGAAACCGAAGCCTTAGCCGACCGCATTGACTCTCTAAGTTGTCGACCAATAGTGTTTTGTCGTCGGCAATACCTTGGAACCGAGCTAACCTTGCCATAAGATTGTCAATCTCTTCGAGGACATATTCAAAAGTCTCATAACGATGCAACTTGGATTGAAGATCCTCAATCTCGGTCTCTAAGCGATCGATCTTATCGTCCTTATTAACTATCCTCGTTGTAAATTGAAACATGATCCCGTTCTATGTTCATTTCCCTTCTCAACAAACGATACCTCGTGGCGCGCGGCCTCCGTACTTAGAAGATCGGCTAAGCGGTTAGTACTACACTCAGGATATTGGCACTACAGAATCAATCATAAATATTCGAAAGTTAAGTAGATACCTTGGGTCTCGGCCAATTGCTTCTCCAGCCTTCGAGATCGCTCGCGTTCCTGCTGTAACAAGAGACGAAGACCCTCCTTCTCGGCGACCTCCCTGCGTTAAAGAGTAGCATTCAACAACGAGTGATTGATATCCTATAAACACCACTGTCGTTAGCAGTTACCCCATGGCACGAAGGCATAACCTGAATAACACGACTTACCAGCAGATCGAAAGTTCTTTTCAAACTAGCATCATACAACGAGACATCCTGGATCTTCTCTTCATCCGAAAGACAGGAAAATTCAGGAGAAATGAGGGCCCCAAGAGAGTTTCACATAGGACCCGAGACAGTAAAAGAAGTATTGCTGCCTGAGTTAGGACCCGAGAGGCGCAGTCGAGGCGAGTGTACTCCTACCAACTGGTCCACCTACGATCCTTCCCAGGCGAGCGACTATACTCCCGCCGGTTTGCCAGTAATTATCGAAGTGGGACTACTACCAACGGTGATCTTGCCGGTTTGGCTGCTAGCCCTCAGGATGAAAGCCCAAAGCCCAAAGGGAAGGGCAAGGAGACCAAGGATGATATACCTGCCCCGGAGAAAACTTTGCCCCGGGAGTTAGCTGATAAAGGGATTGTTCTTGGGGGCGAGTTGCTGGAGCCTCTTTCTCCTGTGGTTCCTAACTCAGGCAGCAATACTTCTTTTACTGTCTCGGGTCCTATGTGAAACTCTCTTGGGGCCCTCATTTCTCCTGAATTTTCCTCTCTTTCGGGTGAAGAGAAGATCTAGGATGTCTCGTTGTATGATGCTGGTTTGAAAAAAACTTTCGATCTGCTGGTAAGTCGTGTTATTCAGGTTATGCCTTCGTGCCATGGGTAACTGCTAACGACAGTGGTGTTTGTAGGATATCAATCGCTCGTTGTTGAATGCTGCCCTTCAACGCAGGGAGGTCGCCGAGAAGGAGGGTCTTCGTCTCTTGTTACAGCAGGAACGCGAGCGATCTCGAAGGCTGGAGAAGCAATTGGCCGAGACCCAAGGTATCTACTTAACTTTCGAATATTTATGATTGATTCTGTAGTGCCAATATCCTGAGTTTAGTACTAACTGCTTAGCCGAATCTTCTAGTACGGAGGCCGCGCTGCCACGAGGTATCGTTTGTTGAGAAGGGAAATGAACATAGAACGGGATCATGTTTCGAATTTACAACAGAGGATAGTTAATAAGGACGATAAGATCGATCGCTTAGAGACCGAGATTGAGGATCTTCAATCCAAGTTGCATCGTTATGAGACTTTTGAATATGTCCCCTGAAGAGATTGACACTCTTATGGCAAGGTTAGCTCAGTTCCAAGGTATTGCCGACGACAAAACACTATTGGTCGACAACTTAGAGAGTCAATGCGGTCGGCTAAGGCTTCAGGTTCGAGACATGCACGCAGATCTTCTTCGGGTCTTGGGGGAGAAGAGTGCTGCTGAGACGTGTAGCCAAGAATCCCTTGAGAAGCTCAGAAAGTCCAAGGGAGTTTCTGAGGAGTTGGAGTGGGTTCGTGCTCAATTATCAGGTTTGCAGATAGCCCATTCCAGGCAGAGGGCCGAATGGAGTGATCATAAGAAATACCGTCCCTCTAATAAGTTAAACGAACAACGATATCTGGAACTTTATTCAAAGATATCTTCTCTCTAGTGTAGCTTGTCTGAGTCTGAAGAGACCATTAGGGTAGTCACCCATTTATTGGAAGGTGGTGTGCCTTGTATTGTGTTCTCCTTGTCGTTGTCTTAGTGCTGTTATTGTGTAACTGACCGCTCTTGTTGTTTTGGCAGCCGAGCAGAGGAAGGTGGCATCGTTGGAAGAGGAGAATACCCGATTGAAGGGAAGGGAGTCTCAATTACTCGAGCGGGTAGCCATTGCCGAATCGGCATCGATGCAGCTGACACAGGATCTTACTGCTGAAAAGGCGAAGTTTAATGATGAGCTCGTTGCGAAGGTCAAAGTCGGTGTAAATGCGGTACTTGATAAGAAGCGAGCCGATGCCGCTGCTAAGAAGGCGATTCCGGGGCCAGTTCCATCTAAAGAGTAAACTTGTATTTTGCAGCGCTGCGTCGCTATCTTACCCTTTTCCATGGGTTGTAATCCGCTCGAACACCTTTAATTTCTCGTAAACTTTTTATTGGGGTGCTGCGTCGCCGATTTGGTTGTTCTTCCTACTATCCGACACTATCATGCATGTTACTGTTCTTATTTATGTTATGCCGACGATGTGTGGTTTATTTTTGCGACTAAGTTACATATGCCTGCATAAATACGAGTAGATAGGTTAATCATAAATGTCGTCTCTGTCGAACACACTCAACAAGGAGGGTCATCGGGACCAATGTCATGTCCCGATTGAGGTATCTCATCACCGTCTTTCGAGATCTAGTAGAAGGGTAGTTGGTCTTTCCTAATTTCTATGGGATCGATATCCCAAGAAGTTATCGATTAACTTTCTTGGGCAAGTGATCTCGGCCACTTGCGAGGGGAGCAATGTTGACTGCTCAATTGTCGAATACTCATGCCACGACAATCGGCTACTTTTTTCCAACCTCCGGGGCCCTAGGACTACCTCGGCACTTGCACACTGCCATCGCCCCGAGTTCGAATAGTCCGTCTTAGTGTAAGTCGCCCCGACACTTGCACAATGCCATCGCCCCGGGTTCGAAACGACCATTCAGACGCACTTGTCATATTTCCAACCCCGCGCGGCCTTTCACGGAAATAAATGGCAAGATATCATACCTGATTTCATGGATGATATAGATTTAGTCGCGTAGCATTCCACGGTCGTGGCTCAGGTGTTCCGTCCGGTTTTAGTATCTTGTACGCCCCTTCACCAACATTCTCAACAATGGTGTAGGGTCCTCCCCATCGTGGTGCTAACTTTCTGCCTTTTTTATCACGTTCATAACTGGGTAGATGCTTTAGTACCAACTGCCCTGGTTGAAATTCTCTAGGTCGAACCCGTTTGTTATATTCTCGCTGGATTCTTCGTTGGTAATTTTCCATTTTCTGCAGGACCATCTCTCTTGTTTCTTCTAGATCGTCGAGTTTA
The DNA here is from genome assembly GCA_023531295.1 of Papaver armeniacum. Taxonomy (NCBI): domain Eukaryota; kingdom Viridiplantae; phylum Streptophyta; class Magnoliopsida; order Ranunculales; family Papaveraceae; genus Papaver; species Papaver armeniacum. The sequence goes on from JAJJWW010002284.1 coordinate 442,976, forward strand.
GCTAGGATAAGATCTGCTGAGATGTTTCGTCTCCATGCTCCGGTTCTTGTTGTGGGTATCATTGCTTCTGTGGGAAGGATGGCTTCGGTCACATATGTTAACATGAAAGGCGATAATCCGGTTGACTCTCTGCGAGTTGTCCTATATGCCCACAAAACGTTATAAAGTTCTTCACACCATTCTCCATATTCCCCGTCAAGCTTCTTCTTCATGTTATCGGCGATGGTCTTGTTCGTGATCTCGGCCTGTCCATTGCTTTGGGGGTACAGGGGTGTAGACTTGCTCTTTCGAATATTGTAGGTGTTGAATAGCAAGTCGATGTTCTTGCCCTGTAATTGTTTCCCATTGTCAGAGACGATTGCTGCCGGTACTCCAAAACGACATATGATGTGTTCCCATATGAATCGAAAAACATCTTTATCCCGTATGTGTTTCAATGGAGCGCCCTCAACCCATTTAGTAAAGTAGTCGGTGGCTACAATTAGGTACTTCCTATGCCCCGATCCGACGTGCAATGGTCCCACGATATCGATCCCCCATTTAGCGAAAGGCCAAGGACTGATAACAAAGTTTAATGTTACTTCCGGTGCATGTATCTTTTTCCAAATTTTTGGCATTCGTCGCAGACGAGGGCCATGTGCCTCGCGTCCTCGTTCATGTACGGCCAGAAGTATCCCATGGTTTTAGCTCATGCTGCTAGGCTATGACCTGAGCTGTGGTTTCCCGCTGCCCCATAGTGAAATTCGTTGAGGATTGTATGCCCTTCTTCTTTACTCAGGCACCCCAGTAATGATCCCAGGTATGACTTTCTGTATAGGGTGCCGTCTCGAAGTTCGTACGCAGCTGCTTTGATTTTTATTTTGTTGATCTCGGGTCGCCCCTTGGGAAACTTTCCTTTTTCGAGATATTCGTGAATCGGTTTCGTCCAATCATCTGCCCGATATTGATCAGTAGTGGTTGCCGCGACATGTGCGCCGATATCCACGGTCTCAGGTACTGAAGGCATTAAGACTCTCATAACTCTGATGCCTTCGACGCTTGAATCTGTCAACATGGAAGCAATGTATGCCAGGGCGTCTGAATGGCGATTGTCCTTCCTACAGATATGCCGAAACTTGATGCTCGGTATCTGGCCGATGTAGAATTGGGCAAGCTCCCAGTATTTATGTAGTAAGGGGTCATGTATGGCGTATTGCCCGCTGATTTGTCGGACAACTAGCTGGGAGTCGCTTGTAAGCCGTACCTTTTGGATTCCCATCTCCGCTATCAAGCGCAAAGCATGTATTACCGCTTCGTATTCCGTGACATTGTTAGTCGCTTTAAATTCAAGCCTAAAGGAGTGGGCCATCTTTTTGCCCTTTGGCGTCATGAAGACCAAACCTAAACCCGATCCGTCTTTATTGGATGACTCATCCACGAAAACCTCCCATCGTGTCGGGCTGCATGTCTCAAGCAGGTCGGACGGGTCCTCTCGGTCTTCCTCCATTCCGGGTATGTCTTCTAATTCATCTTTGTCGCTGAGGGGGAAGTCTGCCAGAAAGTCGGCCACTTCCTGTGCTTTTACCGCTGTTCTCATTTCATAAAAAATGTCGAACATCTTTATTTTTGCACTCCACTTAGAGATCCGTCCTGACCTGGATGCATTGTCGAGTACTGACTCTATGGAGGACTTTGTAAGCAATCGAATCTTGTGGGTTTGGAAATACGTCCGAAGCTTCTGTGTTGCAAACACCAATGCTAATATTAGTTGCTCGGTCCTGGTGTAGTTCCTTTCTGCTGGATTGATGGTCTTGCTTATGGAATACACCGGCTTTTCCTCCCTCCCACGTTCTTGACTAGTACGACACTGATGGCATGACCGGTTGCCCCAAGATATAGTGTTAGTATGTCCTCGGGCTCGGGTCTTTGTAATACCGGAAGACTCGCGAGATGTTGCTTGATTTTTTGAAATGCTTCTTCACACTCCTCAGTCTATTTAAACTTCTCTCCTTTCCTTAATGTCCTGAAGAAGTCCTTGCACTTGTCAGACGACCGAGAAATGAATCGTCCTAAGGCCGCCAAGTTCCCATTCAATCGTTGCACGTCTTTGACAGTTACAGGCGATGGCATTTCCACGACGGCTATGATTTTATCTAGGTGGCTTCGATTCCTTTGTCTGTGATTATGTATCCTAAAAACTTGTTCGAGGTGACCCAAAAAGTGCACTTGGCCAGATTTACCCTCATCCTGTATCTTCTCATGGTTTGAAATATGCCTTGGAGGTCGTCGATGTGGTTAGTGGCCACCTTGCTCTTGACCAACATATCGTCAACATATACCTCAATGGTGTTGTGTATTTTATCTTCAAACATGTCTTCCACCAACCTTTGATAGGTGGCGCCTGCATTTCTTAATCCAAATGGCATTTTGGTGTAGCAATACAACCCTCTTGGCGTGAAGAAGGATGTATGTTCTTGATCTTCGGGGGCCATGGGTATTTGATTATACCCTGAGTATCCGTCCATGAGCATTATCGCCTTATACCCGACTATGGATTCTACTAGCTGATCGATGCTGGGGAGGGGGAAACTATCCTTTGGGCACGCTTTGTTTAAGTCACTATAGTCGATGCAGACTCGAACACCTCCATTCCTTTTGGGGACTATCACCATATTAGATATCCATTGCGGGTATTGGGCTTTTCGAATGATTCCTGCCACGTGTAACTTCTTTAACTCGGCCTCCACCGCCGGTTGCAACTCGGGTGCAATTCTTCTCATCTTTTGTCGGATAGGTTTGAACTTGGGGTTTATCCGCAGGTGGTGCGAGCAGACTTCCGGGTCAATTCCTTCCATATCGTGCATTTGACAAGCAAATATATCCATGTGCTCCTTCAAAAGAATCGTCAGCTGCTGAGATTGTTCGTTTTTCAAGATAGACCCTATTCTCACTAATTTTGGCTCTTCCTCGGTACCCAGATTGATTTGTCGGGTAGGTTCTAAGGCCGAGAAATTTTGCTTTAGTTCGCCGATTGTTACCGGCTCCTGTGATTGCTATAAGATCTCTTTATCGCCAGCTTCATAGGTAGCGATGGCTTGTGACATTACCCTTTCTAACTCCTCTCCCGCCTTTATTTCCTTAGATTTGTTCTTTTCTTGCCGTTTCCTTGACCGTCTCTCTTCATTCTGCTGGACGTCTATCTGCACACACTGCCTCGCCGCCTGGGGGTCGCCTAGCACCTCTACTACTTCTCGATAAGATGGGAACCACAATCTTTGATGATAGGCCGAGGCGACTCCCTTAATTCCCGCAAGCCAGGGCCGACCCAGAATCGCTTCGTATGGTGACACGAGATCGACCACGCAAAAGGTGGTGAGTGTGTCGAGGAATCCCTCCCCGTCCGAGACTCTGAGGGTGACTTCTCCCTTTGGTACCGTCACCGTACCGTTGAAGCCGTAGATTCGATAGGTTGACGGGATCAGGATGTCATCAGACAATTCCATCCTCTTGAAAGTGTCATAGAACAGGACTTCGACTGAGCTGCCGCTGTCCATTAATATCCTACGGACGCCCCATTCCTCGATCAGCAGGGTTATTACTAAGGGATCCCCATGTGCTTGGCCATTAAATGGGACGTCTTTCTCTTAGAAGGTGATCGGCTGCATCATCCATGGTTCCATGGGCAGGGTCTTGGCCACACTGAGGACTTCTTTGCCCGATCGATCCCTTTTATGAATTCTTGAGGTGATACCGGTTCCCAAATCGTACCCTTGAGTTGCTGAGTGCGATATGGTGTTGCAGGAGAACTGGGTGCCAAGATTGATTCTTATTTGGTGCACTGGGACGTCGGGCTGAGTAGGTGTCGGCGATGTCTTGACGAAATGCCGTAAATATCCATCTCGGATTAGGTTCTGGACGATGTCTTTCACCTCCCTACAATCATTAGTTGAATGACCTCGAAACTGGTGGTAATGGCAAAACTTTGGGTGGTTCCTTGTTTCGTCGAACTGAATTCCCCGAGTCTTGGGATATCGGATATCATTCCTCTTTTCGACTTCTTTGAATATCTCTTCTAATGGTGCATTTAGTGGAGTGTAAGATCTAGGTTCGTGACGAGGCTTCTTTCCTTTCTCGACCCAAACTTTTTTGTTCTCCCCATGATGATGTATGCTCGGCCTTTTCTCAGATCGTTTTGGGGCTTCTCGTGGGGTTGCCTCTACTGTGGCGCTTGTCTCTTGTATTCCTCTATCTTGCGCTCCTTCCTGAATCTCTTCTAAGGCGATGTAGTGCTCTTGCATCTTACGGATCTCTCTTAATGTTTTAGGCTTCTCAGTGTACATTGCTACCGGTTTACCTTCCTCGTCGGTTAACACAGGTGAGGTTTATAAACCTGATTCTTAAACCTCATTCTCCCTTTACTTTTCCTTAGCCATTTTTTCTCCTCTCTCTCCGTTTTCCTCTCAATGGAGACTGAGAAGACCCAGGACAGAAAAGGAAGATGGAAGTAAACCTATGGAAAAGACAACTAATGGTGAGGGAAGAAGCTGCTGTGATTTCCGATTTTGGTAGTACTTTTACTCCTCCTGTCTACCAGCTTTCATGGCGTCTTCAACCCCTTCCATGGTGGAAAAAAGGTGCGTGAGCTATGTGTTTTTTGATGAAGATAGTGTACCGCTTGATTCTCTGTTTGTTATGGAGAGCCCCTCTAGGCATGATTATCGTGCTCTGGATTCCATCTTTTCTGATAATCCTTCTTCGTTTTCATGTAGGGCTGACAAGAGAACTGCCAGAGATTTGTCGGATGAGCAGTTCGCCCGATAGCTGAAAGATGAATTCAATCTTCATGGCTATGACATCAGGCTCTTGTCGGGCCAAAAAGGCGTTTTAAAGAAGGATGATGTTCTAAAGTTTCCATACTCGGCCGAGGAGACCATTATCACCAGGGGTCAGCTAGAGCTCGGGATGTGTTTTCCTTTGTACGATCCCAGCCGTTCGTTTTGGTACGAGGATCTTTCTAAGATTCGCCCTTCCCGTGCCTTGGCTCAGTGGAATGGCAATACCTTTCGTATTTTATCCGAGTGGGAGAGGCGCAGTCGAGGCGAGTGTACTCCTACCAACTGGTCCACCTACGATCCTTCCCAGGCGAGCGACTATACTCCTGCCAGTTTTGCCAGTAATTATCGAAGTGGGACTACTACCAACGGTGATCTTGCCGGTTTGGCTGCTAGCCCTCACCGCCATAAGACTCTTCCTGAGGGAGTCAAGAAGCTTTTGTTGGACGAAGATCCCGAAGGGAAAAGTTCCAACCAACATGCCCTCCATACCAGCGACGCGGTGTGGGACCGAGTTCCTTTGGTTATTTCTGGCAGACTTCTGAGTGGCAAATTTCCTCCTCCGGCCGAGTTTTATCCCTTTTGGGTGGTCAATATTGATCGGGTAAGTGTATTTACCTATTTTTTTAGCTTAATAGATTGGCTCGGGCGACTCGTGGGGTGATGTTTTAAGTTTTGTGTTTTACAGACTAAGTCCCAGGGTGCTCCTACTGAGTCTCTTGTTCCTCGGAAAAGAGATAGAGTTGCAGGAGCCGAGGAGGAAGCAGGGAAGGTAACAAATATACTTATTTTCTTTTATTTGACGTACATGTATGTGACCCTATTTGTTGCCTTGCATGGTTCTGACATCGGCTCATGCGCAGAAGCTGAGGGTTGACAAGGCTGGTGGCGCTTCAGCGAGGGATGGTGAGGATCCCGATGATCGGCTTCCTTTATCACATTTCATGAGGAAGTCGCCTCAGAAATCTTCTGATGTTTCGTCTACCCTTGTAGGTGGAAAGCCCAAAGGGAAGGGCAAGGAGACCAAGGATGATATACCTTCCTCGGAGAAAACTTTGCCCGGGGAGTTAGCTGATAAAGGGATTGTTCTTGCCGATGGCGTTGTGTATCTCGAGTCGATGGTGATGACGACGATCGTCTTTTTGATGAGGAGGATGATGCCGATGGTGATGAGGAGGAGAAATCTGGTGGTGGGGACGATGTGGTTACTCGTGGTGAAGAAAACGTTGCTGTTGGGGGCGAGTTGCTGGAGCCTCTTTCTCCTGTGGTTCCTAACTCAGGCAGCAATACTTCTTTTACTGTCTCGGGTCCTATGTGAAACTCTCTTGGGGCCCTCATTTCTCCTGAATTTTCCTGTCTTTCGGATGAAGAGAAGATCCAGGATGTCTCGTTGTATGATGCTAGTTTGAAAAGAACTTTCGATCTGCTGGTAAGTCGTGTTATTCAGGTTATGCCTTCGTGCCATGGGGTAACTGCTAACGACAGTGGTGTTTATAGGATATCAATCGCTCGTTGTTGAATGCTGCTCTTTAACGCATGGAGGTCGCCGAGAAGGAGGGTCTTCGTCTCTTGTTACAACAGGAACGCGAGCGATCTCGAAGGCTGGAGAAGCAATTGGCCGAGACCCAAGGTATCTACTTAATTTTCGAATGTTTATGATTGATTATGTAGTGCCAATATCCTGAGTTTAGTACTACCTGCTTAGCCGAATCTTCTAGTGCGGAGGCCGACGCTGCCACGAGGTATCGTTTGTTGAGAAGGTAAATGAACATAGAACAGGATCATGTTTCGAATTTACAACAGAGGATAGTTAATAAGGACGATAAGATCGATCGCTTAGAGACTGAGATTGAGGATCTTCAATCCAAGTTGCATCGTTATGAGACTTTTGAATATGTCCCTGAAGAGATTGACAATCTTAGGGCAAGCTTAGCTTAGTTTCAAGGTATTGCCGCCGACAAAACGTTATTGGTCGACAACTTAAAGAGTCAATGCGGTCGGCTAAGGCTTCAGGTTCGAGACCTGCAGGCAGATCGTCTTCGGATCTTGGGGGAGAAGAGTGCTGCTGAGAAGTGTAGCCAAGAATCCCTTGAGAAGATCAGAAAGTCCAAGGGAGTTTCGATGAGTTGGAGTTGGTTCGTGCTCAATTATCAGGTTTGCAGATAGCCCATTCCAGGCAGAGGGCCGAATGGAGTGCTCAATTATAAGAAATACTGTCCCTCTAATGAGTTTAACGAACAACGATATCTGGAACTTTCTTCAAAGATATCTTCTCTCGAGTGTAGCTTGTATGAGTCTGAAGAGACCATTAGGGTAGTCACCCCTTTATTGGAAGGTGGTGTGCCTTGTATTGTGTTCTCCTTGTCGTTGTTTTGGTGCTGTTATTGTGTAACTGACCGATCTTGTTGTTTTGGCAGCCGAGCATAGGAAGGTGGCATCGTTGGAAGAGGAAAATGCCCGATTGAAGGGAAGGGAGTCTCAATTACTCGATCGGGTAGCCATTGCCGAATCGGCATCGATGCAGCTGACACGGGATCTTACTGCTGAAAACGCGAAGTTTAATGATGAGCTCGTTGCGAAGGTCAAAGCCGGTGTAAAGGCGGTGCTTGATAAGAAGCGAGCCGATGCCGCTGCTAAGAAGGCGATTCCGGGGCCAGTTCCCTCTAAAGAGTAAACTTGTATTTTGCAGCGATGCGTCGCTATCTTACCCTTTTCCATGGGTTGTAATCCGCTCGAACACCTTTAATTTCTCGTAAACTTTTTATTGGGGTGCTGCGTCGCCGATTTGGTTGTTCTTCCTACTATCCGACACTATCATGCATGTTACTGTTCTTATTTATGTTATGCCGACGATGTGTGGTTTATTTTTGCGACTAAGTTACATATGCCTGCATAAATACGAGTAGATAAGTAAATCATAAATGTCGTTTCGTCGAACACACTCAACAAGGAGGGTCATCGGGCCCAATGCCGTGTCCCGATTGAGGTATCTCATCACCGTCTTTCGAGATCTAGTGGAAGGGTAGTTGGTCTTTCCTAATTTCTATGGGATCGATATCCCAAGAAGTTATCGATTAACTTTCTTGGGCAAGTGATCTCGGCCACTTGCGAGGGGAGCAATCTTGACTGCTCAATTGTCGAATACTCATGCCTCGACAATCGGCCACTGGTTTCCAACCTCCAGGGCCCTATGACTACCTCGGCACTTGCACACTGCCATCGCCCCGAGTTCGAATAGTCCGTCTTAGTGTAAGTCGCCCCGGCACTTGCACAATGCCATCGCCCCGGGTTCGAAACGACCATTCAGACGCACTTGTCATATTTCCAACCCCACGCGGCCTTTCACGGAAATAAATGACAAGATATCATACCTGATTTCATGGATGATATAGCTTTAGTCACGTATCATTCCACGGTCGTGGCTCAGGTGTTCCGTCCGGTTTTAGTATCTTGTACTCCCCTTCACCAACCTTCTCAACAATGGTGTAGGGTCCTCCCCATCGTGGTGCTAACTTTCTGCCTTTTTTATCACGTTCATAACTGGGTAGATGCTTTAGTACCAACTGCCCGGTTGAAATTCTCCGGGTCGAACCCGTTTGTTGTATTCTCATTTGGATTCTTCGTTGGTAATTTTCCATTTTCTCGCAGGCCATCTCTCTTGTTTCTTCTAGATCGTCGAGTTTAGCTAGGATAAGATCTCTTTGAGATGTTTCGTCTCCATGCTTCGTTTCTTGTTGTGGGTATCGTTGCTTCTGTGGGAAGGATGGCTTCGGTCCCATATGTTAACATGAAAGGCGATAATCCGGTTTCCTCTCTGCGAGTTGTCCTATATACCCACAAAACGTTATAAAGTTCTTCGCACCATTCTCCATATTCCCCGTCAAGCTTCTTCTTCATGTTATCGGCGATGGTATTGTTCGTGATCTCGGCCTGTCCATTGCTTTGGGGGTACAGGGGTGTAGACTTCCTCTTTCGAATATTGTAGGTGTAGAATAGCAAGTCGATGTTCTTGCCCTGTAATTGTTTCCCATTGTCAGAGACGATTGCTGCCGGTACTCCAAAACGACATATGATGTGTTCCCAGATGAATCGAAAAACATCTTTATCCCGTATGTGTTTCAATGGAGCGGCCTCAACCCATTTAGTAAAGTAGTCGGCGGCTACAATTAGGTACTTCCTCCGCCCGATCCGACGTGCAATGGTCCCACGATATCGATCCCCCATTTAGCGAAAGGCCAAGGACGATAACAAAGTTTAATGTTACTTAGGTGCATGTATCTTTTTCCAAATTTTTGGCATTCCTCGCAGACGAGGGCCATGTGCCTCGCGTCCTCGTTCATGTACGGCCAGAAGTATCCCATGGTTTTAGCTCGTGCTGCTAGACTACGGCCTGAGCTGTGGTTTCCCGCTGCCCCATAGTGCAATTCGTTGAGGATTGTATGCCCTTCTTCTTTACTCAGGCACCTTAGTAATGGTCCCAGGTATGACTTTCTGTATAGGGTGCCGTCTCGAAGTTCGTACGCAGCTGCTTTGCTTTTGATTTTGTTGATCTCGGGTCGCCCCTTGGGCAACTTTCCTGTTTCGAGATATTCGTGAATCGGTTTCCTCCAATCATCGGCCCGATATTGATCAGTAGTGGTTGCCGCGACATGTGCGCCGATATCCACGGTCTCAGGTACTGAAGGCATTAAGACTCTCATAACTCTGATGCCTTCGACGCTTGAATCTGTCAACATGGAAGCAATGTATGCCAGGGCGTCCGAATGACGATTGTCCTTCTTACAGATATGCCGAAACTTGATGCTCGGTATCTGGCCGATGTAGAATTGGGCAAGCTCCCAGTATTTCTGTAGTAAAGGGTCATGTACGGCGTATTGCCCGCTGATTTGTCGGACAACTAGCTGGGAGTCGCTTGTAAGTCGTACCCCTTGGATTCCCATCTCCACTATCAAGCTCAAAGCATGTATTACCGCTTCGTATTCCGTGACATTGTTAGTCGCTTTAAATTCAAGCCTAAAGGAGTGGGCCATCTTTTTTCCCTTTGGCGTCGTGAAGACCAAACCGATCCGTCTTTATTGGATGACCCATCCAAGAAAACCTCCCATCGTGTCGGGCTGCATGTCTCGAGCAGGTCGGACGGGTCCTCTCAGTCTTCCTACATTCCGGGTATGTCTTCTACTTCATCTTCGTCGCTGAGGGGGAAGTCTTCCAGAAAGTCGGCCACTGCCTGTGCTTTTACCACTGTTCTCATTTCATAAAAAAATTCGAACTGCTTTATGTAACGATCCTCAGGCTCGTCAACGCGATTAGACCGGTCAAGTATCAATTTGGCCATTAATGACCCGATTAGTTTAACACGAACGTTAATTAATAGAATTAATCTAACAACGAGATAGATACGAAACTAGTATCATCGAATAGGTCTCGAAAAGTTATGCAGAATGGACTACTCGAACGTGTCAATCGGATATCGGTCGAAGAAGATATCAATGATTTAGTACGAAGGGTAAAGTCGTCATTTCATGGAAAAACCGCTAGTGATTTAACTCAGACACGTTGTGGATTCCCCTTAGCAAGGCAAGTGTGTGTTATAGTGTTTCCTTTGGGTCCTATCCCCTCAAACCGATCGAAGAGAATAATCATTCTCTTATTCTCCTCTCTTTCTTCTTCTATCTTTCCCCTTCTCCTCTGTTCTTCACCTTCTGCTGAATTTTGAGAGAGTAAATCGGTGATTCTGTGATTAGTAAAAGATGAGAAATATCAAGAAGTAACTGTTGGTGGTGATGGGGTTTAAGTAGTTGTTTTAGAATCACCGGAAGAGTAAATCAGGAGAGTTAAATTAGGTTTTAGACTTGTTTTTGTGTTTGTATTCAATCGACAAGCAAATAGAGTTGTCAGAAGATGAAAGAACGACTGGGTTAATGTTCAATTGCTGAGATGAAGTAGTTTTGAAGATGAATCAAGAGTTAGGGTGTACCAGAGATTTGAATTAGGGTTTGTAGATTGGATTGTTATGTTGAAGAGTTAGAAGATGAATTATGAAGCTATTATCGATGAAGAATCATGGGTTTAGGTTTAATTGAAGTTCTAAAATAGTTTTGGAGATGAACTTAATTAGGGTTTCATTGTGTTCTTGAGGAAGTGATGAAGGTGATTATGAGGCTGAAATCGATAGAAGAAGAATTGGGCTATGATAAATTATTGGGGATGTTGTTTATTCTGTCGATTATGCAAACTCAAGAAAAGGAAGAAAAGGTAATTTATTCTCACTGTCTTAGTAAAGCTTTTGATTTCAGTTAGTAAGTTTATGAATTATGATGTTAATGAAGCTAAGATTGAAATGGGTGTGTGAATCTGTAATGGGACTGCATATAATGAAGTAAAATTGTGGAGTATATGTTTGAGAGGAAGAAGTTGATGTTCTGTGTAGAATTGAACATAGTTTTGATCTGCCTATGGTGTTAATGGTGGTGTTAAAGAAGTGTTTAATGAGATTTCTGTAGAATCGGTAGGTGGTAATGGAGATGGTTCAACTGGAGCATGGATGTGTACTGAATTAGAGTTGGAAATAGTCTGGTGGTTCTAGAGTTTCCGTTGCAGGCCAATGGTAGCTAAAGATTATAGTGTTGATTATGTAGTTGAGGTTGCAGGTCTGGTGTTGGTGGTGAACTGCAATTGCTGATAGAGATACATAGTTGTAAAGAAGGGGTTATTTGAAGGGAAATTGTGTTGTTTTGCTGGTGGCGGTTAATGTAAGTTACAGGTGATATTGAGTTGGGATGACATGACAATGAAAGATTTATGACTGGGATTGTGATTTAGGTTTGTGTTGGACTACAGGGGGATGGATATAAGTTGGATGTGGTGATGGCTGTGTATTATTGTATTATAGTTTGTGGTAAAAAGATTAGCAGAATGAAATGCAATTGAAGTAAAAGGTGAGGGTTGCTCTGATCCACAAGAAGTTGTATTGAAATTTGGGGATGGATGTATCTGAGTTGAGTATTGGCTGAGCTGTAGTGGTTAGAATATGGAGTTTGAAGTTGAACTGTGGGATTCAGGTCTAAGTGATGGTGATTAAGTTGGTAGTTGTGTACTTGAGTTGGATTAGGTGTGGCTGTAAAAGCTTGGAATAACTGCAATTGCAGGTAAAGCTAGTTAGTATTTGTAATTGAGTTTGAAGTTTGTTTTAGATGAATATTGAAATGAATGTTTTGTTGTAATGAAATAGATTGAAGTTGAATTGATGTTAGAATTTCTGATGGGTAAAAACCTTGGCTGTCTGACTGAGTTTAATCAGTCTGACTCGGATTTGTTATTGTCTGACTCAGTATCTGACTGAGTCGAATCGGTGTTAACTCACCGAGTTCATGTCTTGACCTGAGTTGACTCAGTGACCGATTTAGACTTTAAACTTTGACTATTTGACCCTGGACCTTGACCCGACCTTGGACGTTGACTGTTAGTTGACCGTTAGTTCGACCTTTAGTGATGTTAGTTGATTTTGTGGACTTGGGCTTAGGAATAGTTTTCCTATAATTGATGAATTGGACCTTTGTGGTCTGAATTAGCCTTTTTCTTCTACAAAGTTGTAATTGTTTGCTAGACTTATTTAGTGGACTAGAGAGAGACAACCTAACTGAATTACTAAACCTTAGATGGGCTAAAGATAGATAATAAAAGGGTATAGAAACGTAAATGGGCTTAGGACTATTAGTTAGAATTGTGTAATTCTTGTGTGAGCCATTTTGGCTAGTTTCTTAGACTTCTCGTGTGATTAACAGTTAGTTATTAACAACGATCGATTCAAAGGATGAACCAGTAGATCGTGGATCTCGAGGTAGGCGAGGCTTGTCATCAAAAGAGGTGGGAATCGATAACGAACTTTCTTGTATTCATTATTGTTTTACAAATCAATCTTGGTGTTGTGAAATTCATGCATATCTTTGTGTGCTCTGTGTGGTATGAGATGTGTGCCGACATAATATCAGTATTCTATGGCTAGGGCGATACACTGCAATATTACGCGGCTAGGGCGATACACCGCAATATTATTCTTCCTTTATATATTTATCAGTATTCTATGGCTAGGGCGATACACCGCAATATTACTTAATCGGAGTGGAAGTGGGCTTCAATATTATTCTTCCTTTATGTGCGGCAACACACATATCATATATGGATGTTTACTGTTATTTATGATTGTCTGTGAAGAAGTTTCTACATTATGTTTTATTTTCTTTCCTTGTATTATCGACTTTCAATTAAACTTGCATTTTCGAATCATATTAATGTTTACTTGAAAGCTAGTTGTTATTCCTACGGGGCACCCCTTTTAGGGATGATGTGCTCACCCATTCCCACTTTCACTTTCAGTAACAGAGCAGAATTGTGCAGCGAAAGCTTCAAGGGTTGAGTTCATTAGTTGATTAACTTTTGCTATGTTTATTATGTTGTATATTTTATTTGTAAACCAAACGAATATTGTATATGTATCATTTGAGAGGAATCCTTGTATTTACATATTTCTGAGCGGGGCTAGTTTTTGGGTTAAGTTTTGTAGCAGATTTCTTAATTGAATGTTTAATGTTTTAGATTCTTAGTGCCTCTTTATTTAGTTAATCTCTTGGATTAGTCAGCTGCTAGCTTAGGGGGCGCTACACTTTATTTGTGCACTCCACTTAGAGATCCGTCCTGACCTGGATGCATTATCGAGTATTGACTCTATGGAGGACTTTGTAAGCAACCGAATCTTGTGGGTTTGGAAATACGTCCGAAGCTTCTGTGTTGCAAACACCAATGCTAATATTAGTTGCTCGGTCCTGGTGTAGTTCCTTTTTGCTGGATTCATGGTCTTGCTTATGAAATACACCGGCTTTTCCTCCCTCCCACGTTCTTGACTAGTACGGCGCTGATGGCATGACCGGTTGCCCCAAGATATAGTGTTAGTATGTCCTCGGGCTAGGGTCTTTGTAATACCGGAAGACTCGCGAGATGTTGCTTGATTTTTTGAAATGCTTCTTCACACTCCTCAGTCCATTTAAACGTCTCTCATTTCCTTAATGTCCCGAAGAAGTCCTTGCACTTGTCAGACGACCGAGAGATGAATCGTCCTAAGGCCGCCAAGTTCCCATTCAATCGTTGCACGTCTTTGACTGTTACAGGCGATGGCATTTCCACGACGGCTCTGATTTTATCTGGGTGGCTTCGATTCCTTTGTTGGTGATTATGTATCCTAAAAACTTGCTCGAGGTGACCCAAAAAGTGCAGTTGGCCAGATTTACCCTCATCCCGTATCTTCTCATGGTTTGAAATATGCCTCGGAGGTCGTCGATGTGGTTGGTGGCCACCTTGCTCTTGACCAACATATCGTCCACATATACATCAATGGTGTTGTGTATTTTATCTTCAAACATGTCTTCCACCAACCTTTGATAGGTGGCGCCTGCATTTCTTAATCCAAATGGCATTTTGGTGTAGCAATACAACCCTCTTGGCGTGAAGAAGGATGTATGTTCTTGATCTTCGGGGGCCAGTGGTATTTGATTATACCCTGAGTATCCGTCCATGAGCGTTATCGCCTTATACCCGACTATGGATTCTACTAGCTGATCGATGCTGGGGAGGGGGAAACTATCCTTTGGGCACGCTTTGTTTAAGTGACTATAGTCGATGCAGACTCGAACACCTCCATTCCTTTTGGGGACTATCACCATATTAGATATCCATTGCGGGTATTGGGATTTTCGAATGATTCCTGCCACGTGTAACTTCTTTAACTCGGCCTCCACCGCCGGTTTCAACTCGGGTGCAATTCTTCTCATCTTTTGTCGGATAGGTTTGAAGTTGGGGTTTATCCACAGGTGGTGCGAGCAGACTTCCGGGTCAATTCCTTCCATATCGTGCATTTGCCAAGCAAATATATCCATGTGCTCCTTCAAAAGAGTCGTCATCTGCTGAGATTGTTCGTTTGTCAAGAGAGACCCTATTCTCACTAATTTTGGCTCTTCCTCGGTACCCAGATTGATTTGTCGGGTAGGTTCTAAGGCCGAGAAATTTTGCTTTAGTTCGCCGATTGTTACCGGCTCCTGCGATTGCGATAAGATCTCTTTCTCGCCAGATTCATAGGTAGCGATGGCTTGTGACATTACCCTTTCTAACTCCTCTCCCGCCTTTATTTCCTTAGATTTTTTCTTTTCTTGCCGTTTCCTTGACCGCCTCTCTTCATTCTGCTGGACGTCTATCTGCACACACTGCCTCGCCGCCAGGGGGTCGCCTAGCACCTCTACTACTCCTCGATAAAATGGGAACCGCAATCTTTGATGATAGGCCGAGGCGACTCCCTTAATTCCCGCAAGCCAGGGCCGACCCAGAATCGCTTCGTATGGTGACACGACATCGACCACGCAAAAGGTGGTGAGTGTGTCGAGGAATCCCTCCCCGTACGAGACTCTGAGGGTGACTTCTCCCTTTGGTACCGTCACCGTACCGTTGAAGTCGTAGATACGATAGGTTGACGGGATCAGGATGTCATCAGACAATTCCATCCTCTTGTAAGTGTCATAGAACAAGACTTCGACTGAGCTGCCGCTGTCCATTAATATCCTGCGGACGCCCCATTCCTCGATCAGCAGGGTTATTACTAAGGGATCCCCATGTGCTTGGCCATTAAATGGGACGTCTTTCGCCGAGAAGGTGATCGGCTGCATCATCCATGGTTCCATGGGCAGGGTCTTGGCCACACTGAGGATTTCTTTGCCCGATCGATCCCTTTTATGAATTCTCGAGGTGATACCGGTTCCCAAATCGTACCCTTGAGTTGCTGAGTGCGATATGGTGTTGCAGGCGAACTGGGTGACACGATTGATTCTTTTTTGGTATACTGGGACGTCGGGCTGAGTAGGTGTCGGCGATGTCTTGACGAAATGCCGTAAATATCCATCTCGGATTAGGTTCTGGACGATGTCTTTCACCTCCCTACAATCATTAGTTGAATGACCTCGAAACTGGTGGTAATGGCAAAACTCTGGGTGGTTCCTTGTTTCGTCGAACTGAATTCCCCGAGTCTTGGGATATCGGATATCATTCCTCTTTTCGACTTCTTTGAATATCTCTTCTAATGGTGCATTTAGTGGAGTGTAAGATCTAGGTTCGTGACGAGGCTTCTTTCCTTTCTCGACCCAAAATTTTTTGTTCTCCCCATGATGCTGTGTGCTCGGCCTTTTTTCAGATCGTTTTGGGGCTTCTCGTGGGGTTGCCTTTACTATGGCGCTTGTCTCTTGTATTCCTCTATCTTGCGCTCCTTCCTGAATCTCTTCTAAGGCGATGTAGTGCTCTTGCATCTTCCGGATCTCTCTTAATGTTTTAGGCTTCTCAGTGTACATTGCTACCCAAATGGGATCCGATTTCCCTAATGAATTATCGAAACCGAATATCTGTTGGTCGACCGACACCTTTCCAATGTCCGTACATAACTTTCTCCATCTATCCGTTAAAGAGCGCAGCGGTTCTCTGAATCTTCGTGCGAGTGTGAAAAACTTATTGACTCTGGGCCTAGCTATACTGTTATGCATGTAAGTCTCAAGGAAGGTTTCCACCAGGACTACATAGCTTCCAACGGATTCATCGGGCAGGGTGTAGAACCAACTCTTTGCCTCGCCCTCCAAACTCGCTGGGAAGAATTTGCACATGACCACATCATGATTCTTCCACTGTAACAAGGACATACCGTACATTTTGATGTGCTCTCCCGCGTCACCTGTGCCGTCAAAACTAGATGGGAAGATCGGCAACGTACACTTGGGTGGGAATGGAGTCCGATCCAATTCCTTGGTAAACGGTTTCTTCTGGGCTTCACTGATTACTTATGCCAGCTTATCATCCTCGTTGTTTCTGATCAGTTTTTTGACCATCTGCTCATGTTGTTCGATCTTTTGTTTGGTTGTCGCATCCATATCCTCATTGGTTGCTTCTTCCTCGGTCGAAGAATTCTCGGCTGGCCCATACCCTCCTCTTGGTCGATTACGGTCGGGTATGCGTTCTCGGCTTGGGGATGGGGGTGGGGTGTTTCTCGATGGAGTGTGATTGCTAGAAGCACCTCGGCTCGAGGATCCTCTCGACCCCGCTCTCCTGTTACGGAGTCGGTAGTTTTGATGTTCTAAAGCTAGGTTTCTCCTTTGCAGCTCTCTCATAAGGTCTTCTTGCCTTCTTTGGCTTGCCAATATAGCGAGTAACATTGGGTCGGTGCTTTCATGGCTGGAGTGGCCATTTACTTGGTTTCCTGTTACATTGGGGGGTGCAGTTGGAGGCCTTGTCGAGAGAACAACGGGAGGAACGATTGGAGCTACGGGATGATCTGCCGCTGCTGGGGGGATGTCTCGGTTGTGGTCGCCCCTTGCTAAATGTACTCGCCTAAGCCTCTCACCTTCTCGTTCTAGTTTGTGCTGGTACTCTGTCGGTTGTCTTTCTCTCCCTCGTTCCTCCTGTATCGTCTGCACTTCCTATTCTTCCTCAGTGTCCGATGCAGTTCTTCCGTCTACCATGTCGTCCTCATTCCCTTGCCTCATCTGCCTTGGGTTAATCCTCAGCCCCCTGGGTGAGAGATCCTCGTCTCGGCCTAGATCGACCTCCTCGTCGACGTAGTCATGTCTTTGGCTAGTGCCCGAGTCTCGTCCCGGTTATTTAGCCGATGATCTTCGTGTCGGGAATCCGTGATTCCTTCTTGTACACTAGATCCCGCTGTCGCTCGGTTCCTTAGGATCCTGCTCTTCCTGGAGGTACTCGCCATTACCTTCGTTACTGGCCTTGTTCCTTGGCTCGCCCGCCCGTTCGTACCTACGTCAGCAAAGTATACAGCACTTACTTCGAACTGCTTTCGAAAAGGTTAAGGATGAAGTACAACAGTTCTGCTGTGTAAGGTGGGAAAAGTTTTTACAGTACACTTCCATTTATGCTAACGTGTAGATCTCAGCAGTCCAGTTGTTTTGACCGTAAAGGACAGTCTTTGAAAAGCTGTCTCGACACATCGCTTTCGGTACTTTCCCTATGCATTAATCATTATTTGTCCCAACATTCCTAGTGCCAGAAGTCATCAACCATCCGTACGTTAAATCGGAAGATTTCTTTCTTGACTACAGTTGATAACTATGACAACCCTCAACAGCCGCTGTGCTGATGGTCTTCCTACACAAGTTGCCGGGAATCCCCGGAGACGGTTGTACCGTAGGATTCCTATGGTTTTCTACTGATGTTGTAAGGATTTTAACGTAGGATCAAGATGAGGCTTGCCTAACGAAGCGCTTAACCTAATCCTTCCAGCCGTAGTTTCCGAGAAACTAAACTCAATGACTTCGAGTTAATTTTACTTCCACCATTATTGTAATTTGTTAAACTTACTAAGAAGGTTTAAGCGGCGAAATAACATTTCCATTTAGCTTTTACCGATCATCAAAGATGATCCATTCGGGAGCTTTGAGGTGTTATAACAGTTAACTTATGTTGACGACGAGGCGACCCTTGATCAAGAAGCTCATCTCAACCCTAAACACTTAACTCGACGAAATTGATTCAGTGAAAGGAATTAAATGAGTTTTCTAAACTAAAACTCCGTGAGCTTTTCAAGGATTGAATAAGTGAAAACAAATGTAGCGAACTCTAGCTTTTAATCACAAAGGTAATCTTTTAAACGATAAATCTAGCAACCTATGCGTTTCCATCGTCAGAGTCTTTCACTTAGCATCGACTATCATCAATAGATGTTTATAGGAGCTGTTGAATCTCTCTTTTGACGAGGTTGAATCAATAGATGATGACCAGCGAGATGGAATTTCCTTCTAGCTTCTACCAACATCGAAAGATGTTATTTCGGGAGCTTACTGATCTTCCAATAACTCGCTTAGATGCCTTAAGCAAACAG
Organism: Papaver armeniacum; assembly: GCA_023531295.1. Classification (NCBI taxonomy): domain Eukaryota; kingdom Viridiplantae; phylum Streptophyta; class Magnoliopsida; order Ranunculales; family Papaveraceae; genus Papaver; species Papaver armeniacum. The sequence continues at coordinate 461,702 of JAJJWW010002284.1, forward strand.
CCTAGCTTAACGATTCAATCTTGACGACTTTACTCAAACGAAAGACAAGAACACGAAGCAGACTTTCATCAAACTCAATAAGGTTTTGCTAGGAAAACAAAGGTAAGAAACCTCACACGCTCTGCCTACCAACACTTTTAACCAAAAGAGTTTCTCTCTTAGCTTCAACTAGCACGCAAGGTGACTTAGGAGCTTGGATTTTTCTCTTTTGGTAACCGATTTCAAGGTATCCGAAGATGTTATACGGTCCCCTTAGTCGGCGCCCAAATATAGATGTAGAAAATCCTACAACTACATCCAAAATATGTATGCTAAGAAGTAAATAAGCAAAGACATAAAAGAACATAAGATTTACGTGGTTCGGTATGATTACCTACGTCCACGGGGGTTAAAGGATGATCTTATTACTTCACGCAAGATTACAAGGATCTAATACACACAACAATGCTCACAAACCGCTCAATACTACTCCCACTTCTCTTTCTCTTTCCAAAAATAACCTCCCCTCTACCTTCCTACACGATCTCTATTTATAGCTGCAGGTGGTGATACATCAATATTACGGTGTTGAGCCTGGTATAGCTTCCTGGATGTTCTTCTCGGGCGACTTGATGGTGCTTCGGTCGATCTCTACTTTTTCTCGAGCCGAATCATCTAGCCGAGTGGTGTCATCGCCCGATGTCGTTCGTTTGGTGGAGGTGATCGGCGTCGCCCTTCAGATTCTTGGCCGAGTCTCGCTTCGGCCGAGCTTCCCTTATCTCTTCACCAACCCTGTCAGTGCATTAATTATCCTCGAACTCGATGATCATCACATCAAAGGTTTTCTCCTTTATGTCGACTTCTCGAGCTGTCTCCGTTCCTCTTTCCTCGTGCCCAGGCCTGATGAGGTGATTCAGTGCTTCTAGTACTCGTTTCACTTGGTGCGCCCTTAGCCAGGGTGGTTCCTCCTAGCTCCGTGGATTATTTGCACCTACACATTCTTTTAGTTTATTCTATAGTGAAAGAAAAGAAAGGAAAAAAAGAAATAAAGAGTAAATATCAGCCTTAAGAACAACTAATGATATTAGGTTCTGTTTCGTGTTTTTTTCTTGTCAAACAGACTCGAAAGAACTTTCTTCTCCCAATTATGCTTGGAGCCATGTTTTCATTGTTTTTCATCCTCTTAATCGTCTGATGCCAATACAGATTCCGACCTAGTGGATGTATTTCGTCCATATGAGATTCGAATATTTCCCATGTTTTTACGATGGCCTATGATAAAATGCCACATGTTGACACGCTTGTTCCCCGTATTTGTTTTCTTGTTACGCCTGTTGGTGTTAATTCTTCTTACCTCAATTCATTCAGTTTTTTGGAACTTTAAGACCCTCAATGGTATGCCAGTTCTGCAATGGGCAATTGGGACCAACTGTGCTATATAATACTTTCAATAGATTAGGAAATTATATTCATTGCTCAATTACTTCATGGGGGTGTAAATGTGGTTAGGTAATGTGGTAGCTCGATTATTTTAATAGAGATCTTCCGAGAAAGGGCAGAGAAAAGAAAAGGTCCAAAACTTGGAACTTAACCAAAGAGAGAAAGAAACAAGCCACACCAAGAAGAAAATAAAACTTTGAGGCTACTGCCTAGTCAGGGTGGTTTAAAAGTCATAAAGTAAAGAGAAGATGCCACACCAAGAACTGCTTACGCGGTTGGGATTTTCAGGCTGGCCAAATATCATTTTCGGTTTCTGTTTTTAGAGTTGAGTACGTGTTATTTCTTTCTGCGAAAGGAAGTGCCGTAGAAAAATACTACTCCGTGTCAGTCTCACGCTCAACACATTGTGAAATGAAAGTTGTAATGCAAATGCAAATGCAAATTCGAGTAAATTGTGAAATGAAGCTGAAATGAAATTTCTACTGCATCACCATCATATTAGGCCACGGGAGCTTGATGTTAAATATATAAAACAAGTGATGAGGATGTAGCAAATTAGTAGTCATTTAAAAGGAAACCGAAAGAAGCTTCTATTTGTTCGAGCACTCCACATTAAATGATCGTAGTTCATCAGAATAACTCGAACTGGACAAGCTGCGTGACCTTATTTAGGCGAAGCCAACACACTAACTCGTGTTGCAAGGCCAAGGGCCAAGCCAAGCAACATAGGAAAGAATATGCATCCTGGCCTATATTTCCTTAAGAGTGTGATAGCATGCAGGAACATGATTAGATTCGTCTCAGTTTTTTAGTTGTATCTATCTTTTAATATTTGGCTACCAAACCTTACTCCAAGGTGTGTTGTGTCTTAATTAGTGCTTTTATTAAGGTTTGTAGTTTTTACTCTTGACAAGTTCTATTGAAAATATTGGACTATGATCACTTCTTGGGTTTCTGATAATCAAGCTTCTATCCATTGTCTTTTATCAACCAAGTTGAAGCTAATCTGACCTTCATCTCCCACTGTGATGAGTCATATGGACTCTGATGCTTTAACAAAGTAGTAGACTTTCAATATATTAGATGGTTAGGTTCAATATTGGTAGCTTTATTTACTATGCGTTATAATGTCTTCGGATAATACAATTCCATTGTCTTAATGGTGTTCAGATTTGCTGTCTGAACACCAAAGTAGCATAGTTATAGACCCCATGTGAGTAACACCACCATTTCTAGTAACATTATCAACAGAGAGTAAACCTAGTCTAGCAAGGTAATAATAACCTGAAATGAAAGTTCAAATGCAAATTCAAATTCGATTTGATTGTGAAATGAATTTGAAATATAAAATTTGATATGCATCACCATCTATATACGAGGCCAAAAACTACCCTCTCCTTCTCTCAACTTGCAAATCTCTCAATAGGTCTTAAAACCTTTTTGTCAAGAAGTAACAATGCTGAACCATGTTAACGATGATCATCTGGAAGTTTACAACTCAAACATCAATGGCATTATCCAGGGAGGCTTGTGGTCAGGGTCTTTTGTCACGGTTCATCTGATAACAGCATTAGTTTGTGATCTTCTCCGGCCGAATCCTTATGGCATAATTGCAGATTCAACTTGCATTCCAGGTTCAGATGTTGTCCATAACTTGATATATTCTTATGTTATCTCAATGTATGCACTGTTCTTAGCAGCACTGCTAGCTAAAGGCTTAAAAGCAACCCTCTCTTTCAGGAGTCTACCTGAGATTGTTGTTCGTGCTTGGGTGTTGTTTTCTGCTGCGATTTTCTTCATCGGTTGGGTGTCCCTCTATATGATGATGGTTGGTACGATGCAGTTGACATTAGGTTCTCTTTCTTGTGCAACAGACTCAAAGAGCTTTGTTTTCGCTGTTATGTACGGAATCGTGTTTGCTTTCGGGTTCATCTTTTTCATCATTTGTGGTTTTCCTGCTCCCCGTTAGAACTCTTTCAAAGAGTATATTGTTAGACTGGGTTTGATTCCTATCTCCATCTACTTCTTTTATTTAGGATTTCTCACAAGTTCTCTGTTCTTTGGGAAGATTTTCTTTTAGGAACTACTAGCAAGGTAATTATATCTGAAATGGTGATGGTTGATGTAGTTTTTGTTTTAATAGAATGGGAACGAAGTTATTGTTGTTTCACTGGAAAACCCTTTTCTTTGTCCATGGAAATTGTTGCCAATACAAATTCGTATCTGCTATGCTTTATGGATAGAAATTTGTAATTTTTTTTCCCATTGTCTTTAGGATTGCCTATGATACAATATTTCGTTATTTTTCTACAGACAACCATAGAAAATCAGACAGAATTTTGGTGAAACAAAATTCTACTTGTTCAAACACTCCACTTTAAAACAGTAGACGTCTGTTTATATATTCATAATTCATACATCGGTAGGATACAGAGAAATTAAGCAAAATTGCTACGGGGTTCTGTATTGTTTAAGTAGTTTTACACTGACAAAAGCTCGTACATGATTTTAAGAATCAGACAGACAAAATGAAGCAGCGCAGGATTAGTAACTAAGGCCTAGTTAAGGACCAAGTGCAGCGTATAATACCCATGAACATTTCGTAATCCTGAATTGGCTCCCTAATAAAGAAAAAAAAATGCAAGTATAAATTAATCCCAGGCATTTTACCATTCAGTAATTCGGTTTAGATTCAAATACAATACATGGTTCGAGATTGAACGTATCATGACTTTATTTGTTTACCTCATCAAATAGCAAAGGCACGGCTTTATTTACTTTGCTTAGACTCTGTTATAAACTTTCTGTTTTTTATATAGATTTTTTTTTTCACAAAATTGATTAACAATTCCTGGGTGAAAAAGACATGTAAAATTTAATACTGTTTAAATGGACGAGAATATAAAAATAGTCAGGATGTAAATAGTTTCATCCTACCAATTTTCAAATACTTTTTCTTATTTTCAATTTACATCAGGATGCATCCAGTTTCATCCTCATTCTTTTTTAAGTTTAAGCCAGGATGAATCCAGTTTCACTCTTGCTATTTTTTTGGTGTCCATTTCACCCACACTAATTTTTACTCGTCCATTAGAACCATGTTTTAAAAATATTTGGACAAATAACCCTTCTTTGTGTATGAAATGGTGATGTTTGACCCCAAAATCCTCTTCTTTGTTCATGGCCTAAATTTGACGCCGATACAAATTCCTATTTGTTGTATTTTACGAGCTTGCAATATGTGGATAGTAAATCGGGTAACGTGGAGTAAGGGTGCGGTCAAATGACTCAAACACAAATAGCGTGCTCTAATGTAATACTAAATACTGTATTTCTTAATACTAAAATTTTCCATATAAAACATAATTATCAATCCTATACTCTAATAGTTACTCAATGGGGGTAATTGTTGTGGCTAGGTTGAATGTGGTGCTTTATTTACCAAGGCCGTGATACACTAGTCCCCCTATAGAGTTCAGTTTTGTTGTTTCTGCTTAAATAAAAATACTATTTCAAGGCCTGGGTGATAAAGACATGTTAACGCAGAAACTTCTTGGAAGTGGGTGATACATAATCGAATCGGACCCTGTCAGTCTGAACATCAAAGTAGCATGATAGAAGAACCCATGTGAACTATCACCATTTCTAGCAACATTTAGGATCAGAAGAGTAAACCTATTCTAAAAACTGAAATGCAAGTTGAAATGCAAATTCAAATTCGAGTTAAATGTAAAATAAAATTTGTTACTCATCAATCATCACCATCTCTATATTGAATTACTATTATAGTTCTCAACATTTTCTCAAGAAATAAAGATGACGAACCGCGTTAACGATGAGATCAGTGGCATTATAAGAGTCGGCTTGTTGTTAGGGTCTCTTGGCATATCCCTTTTGCTAATATCATTGGTTTTTGGAGTTTTCCGGCAAAATCCTTTTGGGATAATTACAGATCCGTCTTGTATTGCAGGTTCAGATGCCGTCTCTAACTTGGTTATTTCTTATGTTTTCTCAATCTGTGCACCATACTTTGCAGCATTATTAGCTAAAGGATTACAAGCAACACTCTCTTTCACAAGTTTACATGAGATTTTTATCCGTGTTTGGGTGTTGCTTTCTGAAGCTATTGTCGGTATCAGTTACGTGTTCTTCTATATAGCAATGGTTGATAGTCTGCAGTTGATGTTAGAATAGAATTTTGCAATACTTTTCCGGCCGCTGATAATCTTTGTTAATAGCCAACTGATTGTTTGTGGCGTCAAATATTCATAATTCATGTATATTCATTTGAACAGGATTTCTCCATGACTGCACCGGACTGTTAAGTATCCGAACCCGAGTCTAACATCTAGTACTCAATTCGTGTCAGAATTTAAGAAACGAAACTAATTTTGACTAATCAAGTTGGAAGCAAATTTTGACTTTCATTTTCCTTGGTAATTGGTAGCGTCAGACTCTGGAATGGATGTGCCAGTTCTGCAATTTGGGCTTTGGGTCCAATTGCTGAATCATGAACTTTGCTGCTCCAACAAAAGAGCAAAAAATGAAGCATTCGCTCGTCAGATGAAAGCATAGAGTAGCATTTAACCGAAGAAATATAGATAAAGTAGCTAGTTAGTACCTTTCAAGAATAGGTTTATTAGGTGTCACAAGAGATGTTATTCCACCAATTGCTCCAAGTGCATTTAAAGAAGAAAAACATCCCTCCTAGAAGCATTGGGTGCAAGTAATTTAGCATTGGCCTTCTCCTCCTGTGAAGAGAAGAGAATCAAATGATACGAAAAACAGAAACATTGATTTAAAGTTAGTAATAATCCGACATACCACATCGTCGGAGTAATTAATTCTGAAGCCTAATTTTTGAGTGAGATGTTAAGAGTCGGATTAAGATATAATGCGTCAGATCAATTTAGATGAGCTGAATTAAAAAAAAAAAAAAAAAAAAAAAAAAAAAAACTTAACTGCATTATTATATATATAAAGGCTTAAAAAGCAATCCTCTCTAAATCTGCAGGAGATTGTAGTTATCTAATTCCGTTAATAAAATTTCTTTTGCAACAGACTCGAAAGAGCTTTCACATCGCGGGTATGCTTGGAGCCATGTTTTCTATGTCTTTCATCCTCTTCATCGTCTGATGCCAACAAAGATTCTTATGTCATGGTGCATGTATTTCGTCTATATGAGATTCCGATATTTCCCAATGTTGTCACAATATGGCCTATGATAAAATGCCACATGTTGACACGTTTGTTCCCTGTTACCTGTATTATGTTTTCATGTTATGCCAGTTGATGTTAAATTTGACCTTAATTCCTTTCCTTTGGTAGTTTAAGACCCTCAACGGTATTTTCGATAGATTAGCAAATTACTTTCTTTGCTCAATTACTTCATGGGAGGTGTAAATGGTGCTAGCTCAATGATTCTAATGGAGATCTTCCGAGAGAGGGAAGAGAAAAGAAAAGCTCCAAAACTTGAAACTTAACCAAACAGAGAAAGAAACAAGCTAGAGAAAATAAAAAGGGCATAACTTTCGAGGCTAATGCTTAGCGCTTAGCAAGGGTGGATTACAGTCAAAAAGTAATTACCTCATCAAATAGCAAGGGCTTGGAGGCTCAAACCCTTTGCTTAATCTTAATCTTGGCGTATATCAGACGAGACCGTTCTATCTAGGTGCCAAGAAGATATAAAAACAAAATACTCTGGACTGGTACATATGGAATTGAATAAATGGGAATCCTAGTAATGAGTGTGATAACTGCAGCACATGATAAGATTCGTAGTATCTATCCTTTGAATTTTGGTTAGGGATATTTTGACTTTGGTGCCCATAAAATGATATACTTTTGCGTTTGGTGCCTAACTTTGTCCAACTTTGAGTTAGGTGCCCAGTCAACCAATTGACTTTTCTTTTTGGTAGAACAACTATCACTGAGGGTCATAAAAACAGCACAGGAAGCCCTTTAAGGGGCAGAGGTGCAAGGGGATTGCAAATGGAAGAATAGTGCATAAAAGAGGAGGTCAAATTTTAACTTTAAAATGGATTGTCAACACGGTCAAACAAAGTCAATTGGTTGACTGGGCACCTAACTCAAAGTTCGACAAAGTTAGGCACCAAACGCAAAGGCATACCATTTTATAGGCACCAAAGTCAAAATATCCCTTTTGGTTATCCATCCTTACTCTTAGATGTCTTGTCACTTGTGTCTTATTAGTGTTTTTGTTAAGGTTTGTGTATTACAAAAGAGTTCATTTTCAATAAATTAGAAAATTAATTTCACTGCTCAATTACAATGGGTGTAATTTGGTAGGTAATTGTTAGGTTCATTGAAGTGTCTTTATTTACCAAGGGTTTTAATGTGTTAGGAGAAGATAAAGACAGGTTTATGAACAAATTTCTTGGATACATAATTGAACCCTGTCGATCTCACGCCCTCAACACCGAAGTAGCGTGATAGACCCATGTGAACTAACACCATTTCTAGTAACTTCTGGAGCAGAGACTAAACATATGGTAATCAATACCATGAAATCCTTAGCATTAAAATTGATGAGAGTTGAATTCAAATTCATGTGAAATGAATCTGAAATGAAATTTGTTATGCATCACCATATCTCTATTTATACATGGTCATTACTAATATATTCAGTACCCTTCTCATTACTACTATCTTGAGTACCCACTCCTCTAAACTAGAGAATCTCTCTATAGATCTAACATTTTTTCTCAAAAAATAACAATGGTGAACCACGTTAACGATGATCATCTGGAAAGTAAGAAGACAGACATCAATGTCATTATCCACTGCGGCTTGTTGTTAGGGTTTGCTGGCATGTATAATTTATTAACATCATTAGTATTTGATCTTCTCAGGCCAAATCCTTACGGCTTTATTGCAGATTCATCTTGTATTCCAGGTTCAGATGTCGTAGATCACTTGAAATATTCTTATGTTATCTCAATATATGCACCGTTCATAGCAGCATTGTTAGCTAAAGTCTTAAAAGAAACACTCTATTTCATAAATCTACATGAGATTGTTGTCGGTACTTGGGTGGTGTTTTCTGCGGCGATTTATTTTATCGGTATTGTGTACGGATATATGATGATAGTTGATAGTCTGCAGTTGATGTTCGGTTCTGTTTCTTGCGCAACAGACTCAAAGAGCTATGTTCTTGCTGTTCTGCTTGGAGTCATGTTTACTTTCATATTCATCTTCTCCATCATTCGCCGTTTTTCTGCTCCCGTTAGAACTCCCTGAAAGAGTATTTACAGCGGGTCTAATCATGTTTGCATCTAATTTTTATCTAGAATTTTTTATATTTTCTCTGTTTTTGGGTATCATTTTCTTTTAGTAACTACTAGCCAGGTAATTATGTATGAAATAGTGATGGTTGATGTAATTCTTGTTTTAATAGAATGGTAATGAAGATATTGTTGTTTCACCGCAAAACCCTTTTCTTGTTGTTCATGGCCAAAATTTGATGCTAATACTTACAATGGCTTATGATAAAATGCTCCATGTTAGGGAATTTGTTAATAGCAAAATGATTGAGGCGTCAAATATTCTGATAGTAGTAAAAACAAATAAGACATCTCCAAAACAATAATTACATCTTAGATCCATGAAGGAGAATGGAGAATGCACAGAGAGATGAACATATTCCCTCCGTTCCATTTTACTTGCTTTTTTAAGGGTTTCTTTTGTGTTCCAAATTAGATGATAGTTTTAGTTTTTTCCCCCAATTTTCACTAATCTACCCTTGCTTTGGAATCACACCAGAGAATTAATTCTCATGGTAATCAACACAAAAACAATTACTCTAACTTTTAAATATACCCCATGGAGGATATATACTCAATCTTGTACATCCCAAGTACATTACTATGGGATTGATAACTTTCCCTATATTCTAGAAACACAAAACTAGGTTATTTAACTTTTAAGTAGGAATTAATATGGGTATTATTGGAAAGATTTTACTCTCTCTCTGATATTTGTTAATATCCGTGAAAAACTCTACAACGTCAAGTAAATTGACGATTCCCGATTCCAATACCTAGTTTCAGTTCCGGTCAGAACTTAATTAATGCAGTTTTCGGACTTGTCCGATGCCAATCTGATGGGTAGACTATTAATGGCAACTAGGATTTCTTCTATTCTTTTTTCAAGTTATTAGGGTTTTTCTACATATTTAAAGCAGAAGACGGAATCGGATAAACCATCAAAGTAAATCAACTTTACTTCAATATCTTATGGTGTTTTAAAGACCTGATAGGATTTAACCAACATTGTTTCATCCAAATATTTCAAAAAGCATATGAACATGTAGTGTGAACGTGGTACATGGAAATAATAGACACTTGCCAATGCCTGGATGTGACATTATCTGCTAAAGCGAAAACATGTGATTTTCTTTTGATTGTGCTATACTATTATATAAAGTTTGAAACATCTTTTAAATTCAAACACACATCATTACTCGTGACTTTATCAGCCACGTACCACGTCAAATAGCAAAGGCAAAAGGGCTTCGAGGCTTAAATGGCCTAGACCGATAAAAGCTTTGATGGCATGGCGACTGCAAACAATGAAGCAATCACTCGTTCGTAGAGAGTTTAGAGTAGCATTTAAAATAACGGTTAGTAGATAATTTACTACCTCTCAAGAATAGGTTTATTACTATTAGAGATGTTATTCCACCGGTTGCTAGATTGGCCATTCACGTCAGCCTAAGCAACCTCCTAAGTCCTATGGGCTAGATATCTAGTTGCTAGTTTGGCTATCCACGTCATCTGTGAGCGCCGAACGGTTCGGCGTTTTTCTGAGCGCCGAACGGTTCGACGTTTTGGTTACTTTTTGAACACCGAACGGTTCGGTGCTCAAATCTCAACCGTTAGATTTTTGTGATTTTTCTGAGCGCCGAACGGTTTGGAGTTTTGAGCACTTTTTGAGCGCCGCACCATCCAGCGTTTCAATCTCGCTGATAGTGCGACTGCGAGCAAATGCTAGGAGACAGAAGTAGTCAGATTGAGTGTTAACTTTTTTTCCACACTTTTTTCACGATTTGCAACATTTTTTGTCCAATCTATCTAGCAGTCCAATCTAGCCCATAGGACTTAGCCTAATGCAAAGATGAAAAACATCCCTCCTAGAAGCTTTGGATGCAAATCTTAGCATTGGCCTTCTCCTCCTGTAATAAATATGTGAAGAGTAGAATATCAAATGAAAAAAACCGAAAAAACACAATGATGTCGATTTAAAGTTGGAAGTAGTCTACATACCACATCATCAGAGTACTTAATTCTGAAGCCTAAATACGTTCCGTAACCATCCATTGCAAAGAACGCAACAGCCTGCACATCCAAAACAAATAAATGAAAAAAGAAAAATAATCTTCGTTCTTAAAATCAATGCACAAGCTAACTAGGAGATTCCATGACTCGGCTAACTCACCAAATGAGCTTATCAAGTTTCCCAATTAACCATGAACACTGTCACGGGTTCGCAACACCCAAATGCTACAACCAACTTGACAATGGCAACTATGCTCCACAACACAATTTCAGCCAACTCGCACTTAGCCAATACTTCAACTTCTTGACTAATTCTCTATTAAGCCCATACTAAAAAGAGGTTCTGCTCACAAATCTTCCAATCCTCCAACCAAATACACACACTCCGCTTGATGCATAAACAATAAGCCAACCCAAAGGGAAATATGCACCAACAGAACTTTTCTTTAAATCAGGCCTTAGCCTTTTTATTTATTGCACACTTAGCATTACACACTCTTCTTGTTCCGGATTACCCAATCCATTCACAAGATCAGGCTTATATAGCCTTACAAAATCTATGTACAAGTAACTGCAAGCAGTTATAGATTTACTTTACATGTGGCAGTTAGCTAATTGTGCCAACCTTGCCAAAACGCTCGCTAAGCCAAACGGGACCTCCCAATCAGTTAAGAAAGCATAAAGTAAACCCACTCTCGTGTAACCAACTCTAAACTGTCAAGGCCAAGTGCCCAGCACATGTCATCCTGCCTCGTTGCATGATGATCGTTTTTGCCAGCCAAATGTAGCGCCATCACGGCAGTGCATCATTCTGCCAATGATGTAAGTGTGTTAATGCAAGTTTTGCTTGCATGCCTGCACGCCTCATGCATACAAGTTACTTGCCAAATCCATTTGGCATCTCTTGATGCTAATCTCGCATCTTATATAGGCAACAAGTGTGAGGCCCCTAATTAGTTTTCGGGGGCCCCGATTCAGCGCTGCTTTTCCTAGAAGCATAATCAAGCAAATGCAATGTATAAAATCAATAGGTACTTTTTTTTGGGGGGGGAGGAGGGAAATTTTGGAAAAAGTTAAAATTCATTCTAAATAAAAGTGTTGAGAGATTAAAACAGACTCGAGGATTTAATCCGGGGAAGAAAAACAACAATTCGAAGTGTTGGTGGACAGAGCGTACGTACTGAGCGAGATTGTGAGCACATCCATTTGCTTCTCGCTTGACGAAACAAAAAGTTACATTCGGGAAGCTACAAGAATGAGTTTTCTTTGTAGTATGAGCCTCTGGGATGTCGAGGTTACCAGAAGAGATTCAGGTAGATAACTTTTTAAGGTTATTAGTGAACTCTATCGTGATCTGCAGGTGTGTATGCAAATCCTGGTGCACACTACTTTCACGCCGTAACTTTAATAAGACCTTAATCATCCGAGTAAGAATAACCCTAGGCTCCTTCTTGTGACTTCTATTGGAAAAACTGAGTTGCAATAGAAGATGAAATAACAAAGGAAGACATTGTTGTACTCAAAAACTTTCAAGGCTCATAAGATTTCTTTTAGACAATTATTTCTACCCTCCCAATAAATTGGCGATTACAACAGGTATGTGAAATAATGCCTTCAGGATACAATGAAAGCCCTACAATGAAATTGAATTCAAGGTTTGTACCCCTTGATCCAATCAAGAACACATGTAAACAAAATTTCTGATGATGCTTTGTTTAAGAGAGAAAACAGAAAAGGTTTTTCGATGATATGTGTTAAACGAGTTTTGGGAGATGCTATTTATAGAGGTTTTCGCATCTGTTGGGAATAGACATCTTTTCACCAACAGTCTCTTCACGAAACGATGAGTCTCTTCATCATCAGACATCAATGGCGTCTGTTGGAATTGAAGATTCTGGATATGTTCGTAATGTAAAACAGTTACATACCACTAAAAAATTCTCACGGGGCGTTGCCCCTAGACCCCCACTAGGGGCGGTCTCCCCTGGCTACGCCTCCCAGGACCCCCCTTGGATAGCGCAGTTGAAAATATTCCAACATTCTCCCCCTATTTTCAAAACCATAAAACAAAGTTAAAAACTTTTAAACCAGAGTGACTGCATCACCGAAGTGACCGCCTACGTACCCGAGTGGATCAAGCCAACGTAGTTCAAGCACAATTGAGACTAAGCATCATCGATGAAATCAACACATAAATGATAAGTTACGAGTGCAAAATTGATGATTACAAGTTGATAAGAATATGATAGATAAAAATGGTGATTATTCTCATATTGAGGTCTATGAATTAGGATCGGATTTGTGTAAAACCATTCAAAGCATGAATCCTTAGTTGCCGAGAGTGTTAAATGTCCAATGTCCACCGTATGGATGAAATGGCATGTAATGAACCAGTACTTTGGTGGCAGGGCTGTCTCTGACATGTAGACGACCCTGTAACTATAATCTCAACACGCCACTCGACATAAATAGCATGCTCTGATACCAACATACGGGCATCCAACTCAAAACCAATTGGCTATGAGTAGAGAGGCCCTTAGAGTTATAAACTTCAGGATCTTAGATAACCCAAACAATGTGGGACTATAATCTCAACACCATCTACTAGCTAATTAACTATGTGGCTTTATAATAATGAACTTGTGCTAATTAACTATGTGGCTTTATAATAATGAACTTGTCAAGGGCTAGTAATTGAGATTCTAATACTGTATTTTTTTTTTTTTCCTGTTTACCTCTGGCTATCCGCTTTAAGCTGGTATGACCGGAATAAGACGCATATCGTAAGTAAACCAAGACTATACAGGGAAATAATAGGCAAAACAATTGGTACCTCAATCAAGCTTTATTAGCTCTTTCGAAGATCCAAGTCAGCCGCAGGAATCACAACTATCATGAATTGGTTTAATAATTTATTTTAATACTCCCTCCGTTACTTTTTAATAGGCTGGTTTGGTTTTTTGAGAAAATTAAGAAAATTAAGAAACTAATCATTGAAAGTGGTCCTCATGACACTTGTCAATAAAAGAAGTGAATTGAAATGGTCCCCATGACACTTGTCAGCAAAAGAAGTAAAGTGAAATGGTCCACAGGACACTTGTCATCAAAAGAAGTTAACAGAAAAGTGGTCCCTAAAAACTAAAGTAACATTTGACTTTCCCAATTAGAAACCAGCCTATATTTTTGTAACATTTATTTATAGAAACCAGCCTATTAAAAAGTAACGGAGGGAGTAGTAAACTATCAGTATGAAGCAATCAAAATATCAACAACTATCAATTTTTCAAGCATTTTTGCAAAAAGAATTTCAGACTTGTAGGGAATAAATTGGAACTAGCTATCAAAGAAAGTGGCAAGTTTACATAATTACATATAAGTAGTGAATGGAAAGTGGAAACGCAACCTATAGCTAGTACACACAAAGTGAAAGACCATTAACTAAGAGGTTTCAGACTCTCACGGAAAATCAGTAACTACACACCTATTCTAGTTACTAGAAGAGTCCATGAGTAAGAATTTAGCCTTCCTCAACTGGTACTGCTGAAATCTTTGCTTTGCGTATTCCATGTAATCAAAATCGATATCGTTCACATGGTCTGAAATTATTCCCCATAAGCCCCAGATAAGATGGCTTGCAAGAGTATATTTCTCAACATCTTCCACTAGCGCATCCACATCAACGTCTGTAGGTTCGTCGCCTGAAGAACTCAAATATGCACGAATAAATCTCCTGCGCTCCTCCAAATCTGGATACTTGTTAAAGTCTAGTATATGTGGCATTTCGGATTGATAATCAGCTGCCATTTCGCAGAAGTGATTGGCAAGATCGTATGCAACAGGGTTATAACTTGCATACTCGTAATCAATTATAGTCAACAATTTTGTATCTTCATTCATCATAATATTTCCGTACTGGAGATCATTATGACACAAACCAATAAGTTGATTTTCCCCTGAATTTTTCTTTTCCAATATTGCAATTTCCTCATCCAAACTATCCAACATAAACACCCTTGCTTCTTCCGGAGGACACACTTGTTTGGCAGACGAAAGCCAGTTCTTCAATCTGTCCCAGAGAACAACATTCTTTGGACCAGGCATTTCAAGCTTATGAATCTCCTTCAATTTCGAAGCTATTAAAGAAGATATTTCTGGGTTTCTCAAGTCGTGCGCCGATAGCGTCCGAGCATGTATAAATTCCTCAATTCGCCCATTAGAGAAACGTCCAAGAAGACGAGGACCTTGTCCTTGTTTCGACATACACTCAAATGTGTTAATTTCGGCTTCTCTGCTGAAGAACACATCAACACCTTGTCCGTAAATACGAACAAGAACCTCCTTTTGATCAGCTGGTAATTCACCTTTGTGTGTTTCCCAATTTATTCGATAAACTTCATTCGTCATTGCACCTTTTAATGGGATCACTTTCAATGAATTTTTATCAATAGTATCGCCCCAACTTGATGCTAATGAAATTAAAATCTTTGTTGCTTCTCTTGGAATACGATCTACGCTGTGTTCCTCCATTACACTTTCTTCACCTATATCTCTAGCTCCTGAATTAGATGAACAATATCTATGATCTCAACAGAAAAGAAATCCTGATGAAATAAGACACAATACAGATATTTATTTTCTTATACGCAGAAATATACTCCGTTTAGTGCGAAACTACGAATGTGTGCGAAACTATGAATGTTGCTGCTTGTTTTATAGGCTCCAACTTTCTTGCAGAAGAAGGAACGGAAAAGCCATTCCCAATTCTGATGGGGGTGGGATTCCAACCCAGACAGACCTCTCGTACAACTTTCTTTTCCTAATCCAATGGCAGTTTGGAACTAAAAAGAATTCATCGTCACGATATGATGTTAGATTCCACGATAGCCGGATAAAATTCAAAGGAAAGAATGGTTGCAAGAATAAGACGCATACTGAAAACCCTTTCTTTCTGATGAGTTTTGTTTGAATTCAGGTATCCAAAAACCAATATAGTTTAGGTCATCGGTACATGCACATCTGTAGGAGAAAAGATGCTGTATCTTGGTCTATAAGATATCAATAGTCATGGTTAATATTTAGAAACTGTACTGGCTTACAGCCACGCCAAATCAATTGCCAACATATTAGATTTCCAAGTCCTAGCAATCTTGCTAATAGTTTTCCTACCTGAATTTGGATTTCTAAATACAAGTATGTGTGTAGCCTATAAATACTAGACAGGCCAACCCAAAGCTTGTATTTTCTTTTCTACAAGTAAAAGAAGAAAAAGAGAAGAGGTTTATATAGCTAGCTAGGGCATCGTGTTTTTGTTAGACTGATTTTGAGAAACAAGATATGGCACAAGTTAGTAAAATGTTCCATCAGAAACAAGATTTGTTTAATTCATTGTTCACTGCTGAAAGTAACAACACTATGGAAGACAACAACATTGTTCAACCTAAAATCGAAAAACAAGAACGAGTTTTTGAGTTATCGGAATCCATGCTTCAAGCGACAGTCGAGAAGTTACGTGCTGGGTATAAAAGAATTGAGGATGGTAAGTCCTTGCAACTAATTCTCTTGAACTCATTACATGTTATTATTACTACGTACTTTTTATTGTGTTTGTAATTATGATATTTTGCTAATTACATCTTAACTTTTCTTCTAATCGGCAGCTAAAAGTCGGAGAAGAATTCAAGTTCTCAAAGTTAATAACTGCAAGAGTCATAGTACTGGATATGGATATTACAAAAACCATGGAAAATCCTCTCAAGAACGTATAGAATGGAAGCTTCGCCAACTAAAGGTTAACAGAAGGCCAAAGATCGTTCGAGATTTTTATTAAAGTATTTCAAAATTTATCTGTAAAGAAGGGAAGAATCTATTCTCTCTGGTACATGTATGGTTGAACACTTTCTTTGCCACTTGCTCTGCTAATGAAAGAGTTATTTAACAGAAGGCCAAAGATCAAGATCGAGATTTTTGTTAAAGTATTTTAATTTTGTCTGTAAGAAAGATCACAAATTGTATAATTGAATAGTTGCTTGTGGTGACGAGAAACAAATTAATCTCTTCTCGGATTTGGATACCAATATATTTAATCTGTTCTCACGGTTTCAATCCAAAACTGATGGAGCAAGAGAAAACGCGAAATTCAAAAGAACCACTGCCAGACCTTTAGCTAGAATTTTTTTTTGCGAATTAGACCAACTCACTTACTAGAAGGTAGAAAATAGCTAGGTATCAACAACTGCGCAGCTGAAACAATTTGATATTTTGGAACTTTGCGCAGCTGCAGACATGGATACTACCAGCAGCTAGAGGAAGTTGTTGTGACCATATTTGCAAAGGGTGTACCAGCTCAGAGTGTTTCATACACGTCTTGAAAGTCAAAGTTGAGACCGGTTGATTGGGATAAGCTAGAGGCACAAGTAAAGAAAGGGGTACAATTGTTGTTTTAAGTTTTTATATTCGGGCTTTTCTCAATGTTCTCTCTATCTATTGCTGAATTCTGTATCAGTGATTCTATTTTTTAGGAGAAAGAAGTGAAGCTAGAAGGTGATGCAGCTTTGAACAAGCTCTTCTCTGACATCTACAAAGACGCAGATGATGATACGGAGCGCGCCACGAGGAAATCTTTTGTAAGTCTTAATTGTTTGCGATGATCTTGCATTGTAAATTACATGTTTGCGCGTTCGTCTCACGTATTATGCTTATCATAGAGTTACCTTGGTTTCATATACAAGTCCAAGGCTAAACCCTTTATACATTAATAAAGATTTGGCTAATGGATACTAGCAACTGGATCATTCAAGGTTAGTAAATAAACCTGCATAACAATCTCTTGTTTGTAAGGGTGCACACGGTACGGTTCGGTTCTTACCGAGGACGAGTACCTGTACCTCCCCGCCTCGGTTCCAAAATTTTGGACCGGTACCTGTACCTTGTACCTCGGTTCCGGTACCATTCGGTACCAGGTACGGTACCGGTACCAATCGGTACTTTTGGAAAGAGTTAACATTAATCAGAGAACAAACATTCTTCATCTGATAGCCATTTGCCCGATTAATCAGAGAACAAAAGTAATACAAAGCGTTTGTATTGCTTCCTAAAAGGGCAGTACCCTATTTGATTCTTCCAAATTTTGATCGATCCTCAATCTAATCTGAAATTCGAATTCATAAATTAAAAAAAAAATAAAAAAATTGTTTGCTTAAAGAATAACAACTTCACCATTCCATAACTTAACTTCAAAAGAAGGATTAGCCGATTCAATGACATTATATGCAAATAATAACTCAAATTAGTCCTCCTTCATATGAGTATGAATTAATCCTCCTTTTTACGTACGAACAATGAAACGATAGAAAAATACAAAATGAAAGACGAATCTCACATAAAAAGTAAGAATTAAAAGCAAGATTTGTTGCATAAGATGGATTTGCTACAGAAAAGATCTCTCAACCGAACTATAAGAATCCGTTTCATGGAGGTCAGACTTTTTTTTGTGTTCGTCGCCTAGTTTGGTTCTAGAAAGGGTAAAAGAGACATAGGTGGCGTAATAAAACTTTAATCTTGAAACCCTAGCCCCATCTTTCTATTATATACCACCCTTAATCTAATGGTTATTATTGATTTATTACCCCTAAATCTAACGGCTAATACTACTCGGTACATTCGGTTCGGGACGGCACGGGACTTGTATTGGACCGTGTACCCGTATCCCCAGAGCTCGGTTCCTATTTTTTTGGACCGATACCTGTACCCCTTCCTTGGTTCGGTACAAAACCAGGTACGGTTCCATCGGTCCGTCGGTCCGGCTAGGTTCCTATGCACCCTTACTTGTTTGTATGTAAAACATTATTTCTTCTATATTGAAAGGCTAATTGCTAACTAGATTTCATTCTTATAATGGGTATCATGAAGGGCATATGAATAGAGAGACAAATTCAAAGAGAGGGAAGGATAAATGTGGGTATGGTTCTAAATATTGGGTAAAACAGACATAGTGAGCAGATTAGGCTCAAGAATCCATAAAAATAGAAGAATGCATGATTGAGGGTTAGGGTTGCAATGAATTCTCTTCATACCAGTTAGAAGAGTAGTTAGGGTTGAATTAAATTTCTAATGGATGTTTTTTGAATAGCTTTTATGCTTTGAAGTTAGGGATTTGAGGTTTGAGGAACACATTGAATTACTTCAATTTAACTTCTTTGTTTCTGTTCCTGTTCCTGTTTTTTTCATTTTAGTATATGAGAGGTTTTCTGATTGCTCATTAACTTTTCTGTATGCAGAATTGTTTCAAATCAGTGTTTCTTCATCACCGGGTTATCTGAAGTAATTTCATGTTCCAAGTTTTTAGTTTGATGGTAAATGAGCTCACTAACTTTAAGAAGACTGTTATGATTACGCTGTGATCGTGACAACTGAAGGGCCTGAATGGTGGGTGTCCAATTATGATGCCAGACAGAAATTTGAGTACCAAGTGCCCCATTTCAGATATGATGCTGTATCACGATGCGCAAAACATGCAAGATATACTGTTCCATATCCAAGTGCCTTGGTTTTTTTTTAACTAAACCAGATTGGGGATCAGAATAAGAAATATATCTACCTTTTAAAACCCATACCCATAGAGCATTACATAAGCATACGCCAAGCTAAATGTTGTTTTGGGTCTTGTTTAGTTTTTGTGAATCTAATTTCAAAATATAATCCATTGCGGGCCAATTTGAAAAATACGTATAATGCCCCGCTCACAACTACATGCTTAACTACCTGCATGTTTATATTGCCCTTGGGCGTCATATCATTTAGCTTCGAGCATGATATGAGTGTGTACCTGATGAATATCTGCGTAAACCTAAGAGGGAGCCATTTCACCACGCTGTTCTCACCCACAAGCCTTCTACTTGTCGCAATCCTCTCCTGGATTTTTACCAACGATGTAATTTAATTGGGAAGGTATGAAAGGTTCTTTCCTTTTTGTTTGATATTGTGCATGTGAAGTCAATTTTTCCTTCGACTTTTCCTTCTTCGTCTGCCAATGTTAGGATGATCAATGCAGTAGTTAGTTCCTTTTGAGAAGTAAAATATGACATGATGTAAGACCTCTGCAATGGTACTCTCAGCTGAATATTATGCAGTTGAGCTGTGTTTGGTTTCTGTTTAGGGCTAGGCTTTGGGTATACAAAAGAGCTTGACCTACAACCTTAGTGTTGAATTTTTTTGTATGAATAGGAATAGTGCGGAAGTAGTGAGGAGATGTATGAGCTAGTGTTAGAGTTGCTCATACAGAGCTCCTAGTAGATAGAGAGATAGTAGTGGTGGAGCAAGCTTGTTCTTTGTAAACTCTTGTTCTTATTATTTCTTGCTCACACATTACAATTGGTATTGGACTTGGCTATTTATAGCCTTTACAACTGACCTCTAGAAATTTCATAAAGTATTAGGAAACTTAGCTATGTAGTTTGTGTGATCAACACTCCAAGTAATCTACAGTGATTACTTGGCCCCCAAACTTCTTGAGTTCACACTGAACCGACTTGGCAAACTGTTGTTTGCTGACTGATAACTTGACCAGACACAATTACGAATTAGGATATTCCAACACTTAGCAACCCAAATCAGATTGCAAGTGTCCTCACTTAGAATTAGAGTTAGAAGAGGCCACAAATGCCAATACTCATGCAATAGCTAGATTCTGACTTGACATTAAGAAGATATGGTACCTTCAAGAGTGCATCCTCAAAGTCTGTATTTGTACTCTTTGTTAACACATTTTCCTCTCTTATTGATGCAGTTTGCTTGGGTCTGCATGTATTCTTTTTGGACTAGCATTGGCGCCATGGGCTATGCACCGTGAGAGACTTTCTCTTCAGACAGGGGGTCCTAATCAAGAAGATGTATAACAATTAGAGAGCTGGTGGATTCAGGTTTTGTGGAGGTTACTCATGTCATTTGTGAAGAGCAACTAGCTGATGTAATGAAAAAATGTCTCTGCCATCCAACTTTTTCTAGGTTGCTAACTAGATTGGTCCACTCTCCTTCGGTTACTACTTCTGCTTCTGCTCCCATTTCATCTCGATATTTTACTGGATCCCAAATATTACCGAGTGAAAAACATTTAGCAAGCAACATTTCCGTTAAACAGATATCATGCTACGTAGTTTACTTTTACTTTTCCCTTTTCTTGTGAAAAGATGATTTATGTTAAAAAGCAGAAAAATGTTCGCCAGAAACAAAATCTCATAGCGATACCATTGGAGAGACTAAACTAAGCACAGTTACTCGATTAATATTTCCTTCCACTGGAAGAGTGTTTGAGCTACAAAATAGTGTCTAAAAGTACCTTTAGGACACCATATAACTATTGCCTGTTTAATGTCATCACAATCCTTCATTCGAGCGCCATTAGCTCAACAATTCCTCTCCTTTCAGATATCTCACATGATACTGAATCCATAACTGTCATTGTCTTGGGTTAGACTTGGTTTAGAGCTATGTTGTGTTAGGCGCTAGGCGAGGCGAGGCGCCAAGCCCGTCGCCTAGCGCCTAGATGCGCCTAAGGCGCCCTAGGCGATCACTAATACAATCAATGCCTCTTGGACTATATTCCGTTAAAACTAAATAAATCACGTTACGTTTAAGTTAACA
This sequence comes from Papaver armeniacum, assembly GCA_023531295.1. NCBI lineage: Eukaryota > Viridiplantae > Streptophyta > Magnoliopsida > Ranunculales > Papaveraceae > Papaver > Papaver armeniacum. Next base: position 483,055 of record JAJJWW010002284.1, read on the forward strand.
GATCCTCAACTTATGTGGTGAATTCATTGAATGAGCGTGTGTTGCTGTATAACCAAAGTATGATGAATCCATATTTTATGGCGTGAAAACTAAATCATAAAGTTTCCATGTTTGATAGTATATATTATCCCTTAAAACTATTATTTTTTTCCAGATTTTGATCGTTGATTGTTGATGGTGATTGATTTTTCATTAATATTGATATTTCACTATATATAAAGTTTCCATACTTTGATCACTCATTGTCCATGCCTCCTTGGTTTGATATTGCCGTGATAATATATCTTACAATTAATGAAGTTTCCATAACTCACAATATTGATATTTCAGTATATATATAAAGTTTCCATATTTTGATCATTCATTTGATTGTTGCTGAAATTGATATTACATTGAATACCGGAGATTATTATTCATCAATCAACTTTCCCGACAATCAAATATGGAAAGAAAAGTTTAAGGAAAGATAATTTATGAAGATACGCAAGATATAACTGAATTTGGCGCTTAAGCTTCCTTAACGCGCCAAAAGCGCCAAACTCGCTCGCCTAAGGTGATGGAGTGGAAAGTAGCGTATGATTAGGTTAGTCGGGCGCTGGACCTATGCTTATTTCGCCTTTGGCGCCTAGGAGAGCGCCTTTCACAACATAGGGTTAGAGCATTGTATAACTTGGAAAGTATAAAATCACCGGCAAGAACAACATTATCACCATTCTTTCTTAGTCCATGTCTAATCTCCAGGTAGTCAATGCTCTCAGCCGGGTTTAGTGGTCTCCTGAATGTTATCTGAAAACTTGCGAAATTGATTAAATCATTCACTCTAGCTCTCTTGTCAGGAGATATATACCTTGTATAATCTTGGATAGTTCTCTTTTAGAGCAATCTTGTTGTGCCACTTGACGTGAAGTAGTTTCATAAAATCTGACAACTACATCCAATGAGACCAATATTTTCCACCGAAATTTGCTGACCCCTTCAAATTAAGGAAAGAAAATATTCATTTGTCAAAAGGAAAGAAACCAATATTTTCCAAAAAGAAATTGTTTTTCCTTCTTCCGTAAGTTATCTTTTCCAAAAATAAATTGCAGCTTACAAGGTGCATATATATTCTCTAGTTGTCACGAAAATTCATTCTGATACAGGACTTTCCATTTATGTTGGAGCATTGATGTGACAAAATATAGAATTTTAAAGACAAGAATCAAGAAGATTTCCTTGTATCTCTTGTCTTTATAGTTGGACATATATTTCTTTTTTTTCTCCTCATCGGTATTATATATTGTGCACGTCGGTATACAAATTATCACGCATCACAATGGGCAGTGTTTTAAAGAGCAGGATCGGCAACAACGTCGGAGTTGTTTTAGTTTATCTGTTTGTGTTTTTGCTTTGGTTCGTAATTGTTCATCACAAATCCTCAGACATGTCCACGTGCATGTAGTCAATGATTTGGGTGACAATGTGGATCTAAGAATGCACTGCAAATCAAAGAACGACTATCTTGGTGAAAGAATAGTCCATTATAAGGAGGATTACACTTGGGAGTTCAAGGGAGACGTTTGGCGTAGAAGACTATTCTGGTGCTGGATGACATGGTATGATAGTTCAGCTGGACGTGATGTTGTTGGAGATTTCGAGATCTACAACGCCAAAACGGACATTGATGAATGTCGTCTCAACTGCGAGTGGTCGGTGCGTAAAGATGGACTCTATCGCTACAGTCATACAATTGATCCATGGGACTGGGTAAGGGTTTATACATGGTCATGAGCTTTAACAGTTTGACGAGCCCCTAATTCCGTTCATATGCACCGGATATATTAGCAATAAAAAGGTGGCATCTTTCAGTTGTTTTTTCTTCATTGTTTCTATAGTTGGTATTTGGTATTGGTTATTGATATATGATGAAAATATTTCAAAATTACAAACATTTGTGGATTGGGGTGGGCTGTTATGTGGGAGATCAGCATATTATGAATTGTGTGATAAAACTTCATCTTAAGTGAAGCCATTAGATAAAAGCAGCTTAACACCCTAGCTAATTCTTCGAAACGAAATAACAAAACATTGTGAAGACTTTTTAGATAACCTGGTGAATAACCAATTTTGATCAGGACATGAAACATTCATTTTGTCCATCCGTGAGCAATAATACAAGATACTGTAAATCAGCTCTTGATTTCAGTGGACCAGCCAAGTTGGTCAAGTTAAGCTGGATTCCAGATCTTCTGATCTCCAGAGTGTATAACAGTCAGGAATTAACTTTGCCAAATTAGTTTAAACTAGTGCACGGGCTTGAGTTTATGTTACCGGGATACTGATACTACGGGCACCTTGTTTGGTATACCACCAGTTTAGAAAAGCTTGACTAGATTTTTTTTTTTATTTGTTGCTCATTTTTTTTTTCTATAAGCAAAGGCCTTCAAAAAGGTAATGATCCCCCTCAACAATTGGCATCAGCCATATTGGAGGAACAGACCAGTACATATTAGAATTGTTTTTTTTGGTCCAAAAGGCAAGTTCATGAGCCACAGAATTACAAGTACGTGGTTGAAAGATAAATAGACAGGCTACAAGACTAGAAGAGAAAAACTGGATATCCTTGAAGATAGCATCCGTTTCCATCAAACATGCCAAATTAAAATTGATTGATGGACTACAGCATCACACTCTATAATTAGATGGGTAAGCTTTTGCTCCACAACTTTTTCATGGCCGCCCAAATAGCTCCGGCTAATTCTTAATGATCAGGGAATTAACTTTACCAAATTAGTTTAAACTAGTGCACGAGCTTGAGTTTATGTTACTGGGATACTGATACTAAGGGCACCTTGTTTGGTATACCACCTGTTTAGAAAAGCTTAATTAGATTTTTTTAATTTGTTCCTCATATATATAGTCATGTGCGACGTGATATTCTCCGCCACCGTTTTACACACATTATTCAAATCCATCTACTATTTTCCGAGTTTCAGTCGTCATCATCTGAAACAAGAATTATTTTGTAAAATGGTCGCATCTTTTTGGCCATATTAGGGTCTGGGTCGTAAAACATGCAGTTGATGCATTTGGGTCGTTGATTAATCGAAGACTTTTAGAAAACAGTTAGCTGACTATTTCAGTTTTTACAAAAACCCTGACCGTTAGTTGAATGTACTGACTGTTTGAGTATTGGTAAAGGGGTTCTGTTTACCCCCAAAAATCATCACCAGACTTTCTCATCAAACTGTTCATCTCATTTCAAATTTTCGAATCATCAAAAACAATCGTTGTTGTTCCACACACACAACATACTGATCGGACAAATTTCCCTTTCCTGACCCACCGAGCCTTATTTACCACACAAACATACAAGAAATATCATATCTAAGAACTAAAACCAAATACCTTATGTGCATCTTTCAAACCATTTCAATCAACAAAAATTTGGGCATCTCCTTATCAAAATTAGATAGACCTGAACCTAATATGTTCAAATTAAAGTAAAATTCGAAATAGAAAATCAATTTCTTAACCAAATTCATTCATATCAATTGCAAGCAGACAAAAAAAAACCGTACCAATTTTACGGTCATTTAAATTTCTTAAGAAGGCAGCCTCTAAATTTTCTCCACGAGCTTTTGCAGTTCCAATCTCTTCTTTCCCTCTTGTTACAGTGATTCCAGCTTCAAATATTATAATTAATCTAAAACCCTCTTTATTAGTTGGGTTTGGAGCAACTTGGTTATAGAAATTGATTCAAGATGGAAAAATTCCAAAGCTACAATTCTTTGATCAGCTAGCTCATTTCATTTTCTCATCAGACACTCAACAAAAGAAATCCTAATATATTTCAATCTTATCATCATCAAGTTACAATATTCTTCAACCTCGAGATTTACCATCTCCACAAAACCCATTGGGAAGAACCCAAATCATATCTGAATCTTCTTTTGAAGTAAATTGATTTCTCCGCTGATCAATTGGCTAAAGTAGGAGTTTAAGTAAATTTCTGTTGAAACTCATCAGTGAGGCTATGTGTCGGATTGGTTGCGATTTTATACATCGATAAAAAAAAAGACCAACTTAAAATGTATCGGGTCCTCTTTTTAATAGGTTGGTTGGTTAAACCCGGTTATGTTTCTAACTGAGGTTAGGATATTATGTCCTTTTACTAATTGATAAGGGTATCTTAGTAAAAAAATACACGGTCAAAGTGAGTCAACGACCCAAATGCATCAACTGCATGTTTTACGACCCAGACCCTAATATGGCCATAAAGATGCGACCCTTTTACAAAATACCTCCTGAAACAATGGTCTCTTTTTAGTGGTGTTTCATCATACAAAGGAACCTTCTTCTATGGTTTCTGTTTTTTTGTCGGCCGTTCCAAATTGCTCGTTTTACCACCGAAATAACAATGTGTTATTGTAAAAGAATGATAAAGTAAAAAAGGAGTGAGGCTTAGTTTTACATATTTTCATTTACCCATTCTTTATATAAAAATAGAGTTTTTTCGAGCGACATGGTTAAACGGAGCTTCTGGTTGATTCTGGCCCCATCATTCTAAATTTCAACCAATAGAATTTTTTGGGCCAGCAAAATATTTTTTGGCCAATAACATTTTAGAAAATAATTTCCTAAAATTACTGCATCTTATTTAATCTAAGAAACATATCAAAACAAAGATAAGCAATTTAAACATTACAAAAAAAAAAAAAGTTTTCATCGTGATAAAATAAAATAAAATATACAATGTTCATCATGATATCATCATAAAATTAGATCAATCATATGAATTTAAAAAAAAAAAAAACAATGTCCAATGTCCATTTACAGTTTTTGTACTAAAATCTGCCTAATTACAACTTCAAACTAAGGGTAAAAGAAAATACTTGCAATTACACTTTCAGTTGGTATTAAATAACTGGAACATTGATAAAATTTAGATTTACGATTAAAAGAAAATACCTGATTTCTGGGTGGTTGACATGAATCGAGTAATCTTCTTTCAAGGGCTTATAAAAAAGTTTGGTAATCATGTACAAATAAAAATAATACAAATCATTAGGAGTAAAAATCACCAAACAATAAAATTTGCAGAGAAGTAAAAAAAAAAAAGATTACTCAACAACCAAAAAAAGAAATGGAATATGATATCGAAAAAGGCAACATTTTATGTTAGAGGAAAAGTAAATGAGTTTCAATTTTTTCTCTCAATATTTTTCATTCCATAATTAAAAATAAAAGAATTTTTATTCTTAACGTGTAATAATGCTTGGTATTTTTTTGGATAAAAAATAATATTGTTTTAGTAGATATCCAAAAATATGTATTGTGCCTACCCAAAATTATAGAAACGGCAAGAATGGTAAGATATCATTTGATATTATTTCCGAAATGAAGTCTCTTTTATTCTGGAAACTTTAAAATTATTTAAAGCTTTCAAGCAAAGGCCATATTTTAGAACACGCAATTGGGGGATATGAATTACTTCTACCAACCCATGGTGTGTGCTAAGAGGTGACTTTTGGGGGCGAAAATACTAAAACACCCTTCCCTCAAAATAAAAATCAAAAAACTTAAAATCAAAAAACAAAATCATATTCCCCATTTCCATCTCCACTTCTTATTAATCTTTTTAGGGTTAAAACTTTGAAACCCAAATGTTCCCCATTTCTTTCAAATTCTAAATTTTCCCCATTTCCTTTCAAATTCTCTTCTCCTTCTATGCCGGAAGTGATGAAGACCATGTCGGAAATGATAAAGAACATGCCGGAAATGATGAAGACCACGCCGGAAGTGATGAAGAACATGTAGAAGTGATGAAGAACATGTCGGAAATGATGAAGGTCATGCCGGAAGTGATGAAGACCATGCCGAAATTGATGAAATTCAATGCCGGAACTAAATTCCGGCATGCTCGATATAAATCTATTAATGCCGGTATTCAAGTGAAAAAAAAAATCAATTTTATGAATACTTTTCATCATGTGCCGGCATAGAAATTAGGATGAAGACCACACCGGAAGTGAGTTCCGGCATGGTTATTTAGGATGAAGACCACGCCGGAAGTGCTGAAGAACATGTCGGAAATGATGAAGACCACGCCGGAAGTGATGAAATTCAATAGCGGAACTAAATTCCGGCATGCTCGATATAAATTTATCAATGCCGGTAGTTAAGTGAAAAAAAAAAATCAATTTTCTAGATACTTTTCATCATGTTCCGGCATAGAAATTTAAGCAAAAACCATGCCGGAAGTAGTTAGGCATGCTCGAAAATCAGATAACTGTGCTACCCCACCACCCACCACCCCCCACCCCTCGATCCCCGGATAGTGGCAAACAATTTATGAAAATTTCCAACAAATGCCGGCATGGTTTTTGGTTGAATACCATCTGGCACCAAGCTCTTTCAGCTGCAACAATGGTGGATTCAAAGAAAAAAAAATCAAATTTTCAACCTCTTAGCAACAATTCTCTCATCACAATCATCTTCCATTTTCAAAAAAACAATTCCACTCAAAAACCATTTTCCCTCCTTCTACTCTCAACTAACCCACACAAATTCAAATAAAAATAAATACACACTAAATTTATCCCCCAAATACTTAACATTTTACTAATTATAATTAATCAATAATCCTGATTAGTGGGGGGCTAGATTAGGAATTAAAAAAATAATTACATAGGGGGTCACCCAGAATTGCTATTGGGACACCGTTTTTGTCCTGTAGCTATATCCCCCAATTAATTACCATATCCCCCAATTAATTATTCATATTTTATTCTTTGCACCGTGCTTCTTTGCTCGGTTTTTTTTTCTTCTCTTTTGTTTAATGTGGTAAGGGTTTTGATTCTGATCTCTTTGTTTTGTTGTTGTTTTCTTTACATGTTCCTCACAGTATAGCAACTGGTGAGGATGGTTGCGGCAACGAGAGGTTATTAGGGTTGATATTTGGTTTTTTTTTTTTGAGCTTTATAGTGATTATTGGTTCTTTTGGGACAACTATATTGTCTTATTTCCACGGTGCTTCTGTCTTCTAGAATTTTGTTCTTTCTTCTTGAGATTTAAGGTTTTTATCTCTATCCTTTTTCGTTTTTTTTTTTCTTCCAGATATCCTCTACCATGCTCCTGTTATAGCTATTGTTTTTTTTTTTGGAAAAAGAAAAATTCATAAACGAGCTTTTGTCAAGCAAGGTATAGAGACTCATTCTTTCCAATATTGTTGTTGTTGCGATATCAAAGACCAATATTGTTTTTGTGCATCACGAGTTTTGCTTATGTTTATATTTGCTACTTCACCTGTTGCTAAATCAGGAAAGTAAAAGTCAGTTCAATTGAATTATTGATCGTTTTATTTTTATTTTTGAAGCAAAATAACTGATCATGTTCATGATTGTTCTTTTGTTCATTTTATCTCTTTTATATTTTTTTGTTATTGGTTTACTATCAGTTTTTTTTTTTTTTTTTTTTTATGCTTTAAGAAAAAATAATTATTGCTTTTATAGATAACAAAAGAGATCTTGAATATGAAATCAATAAGAAGTTGAACCTAAAAAATCAAAAGAATGGAGAATCAAGCAGGGAAGAAGATTGACTTATGATGATGTAAGATATATCACTTTCTCAAGTACTTAATTGTTTTATGTGCTCTACTTTTTCATTTATAGTGTTTTTGGGTTGTATAATGTTGTTGCCGTGATGTTGCATCGGCATTTGATAGTCCATAATGTAAATCCATTTGCTACTTCCCTAATGTTTGCACCTATTTCAAATAAAAAATGCTGGTAGCAATAAGATGGAATAATGATAAGAAAAAAAACCAAATTGTTCTTAAATTGATGTAATGAACTCAAAATTATAAAATGATCCAAATTTATAACTGTTGTCATCCAATGTCAAATGGGTTTGTTCAAGCTTGCTGACTGATATTCATGGGCATAAATAAATTGAACTGATACTCATGGGCATTTGTTTCAGTTGAACGGTAAGCAACAAAACTTTGAATTCTAGTAGTAGAGTAATTTTGGATTATTGAGATTATTTTATTAATCAGAAAAGGGTTCATAGGTATTTGATATGTGGGCATCAAGGAGGAAAACTTCAGTTGCACTCATAGATACCACTATCTTCTTCTCCTTTTCTTTTTTGTGTATATCTTTATTTTGGATTTTTGGACAAGATAAAGTATTCGAATACGTTTATCCTGCAACAAATGGTTTGAAAACTACAGATCCTATGTTTACTAGCATGAAGTACATTGATGGCAGCGAATGGGGGTGGGAACCAAATTGAAACTGTTATAAACTAAAGACTTTGATGAAAGATCCAAAACATTTAGGAAAATGATCAATTTAGGAATGTGCACTTTCGTGCTGTAATGTAAATTTGATGCTCTTCTAATTTTATTTTATATAGGCTTTGAGTTTGTTTTCAATTTACAAATGTGGCTTAAATTTTCAAGCCAGCTTTCCGTAAAAATTTGTTCGAACAAATGTTAGTACAAACAAAATTTGTTTGGGTCTCATTTTTCTTTACGTCTGTCTTAAAAGATCTTGGTAATCATATTCATTGGTAGGAAATTATGAGTTGTTTAAGTAGATCCAGTAATAGTACCCATTATGGTATTGTACTTTGACATCTGTTGGGTCTTTTAAGAGATCACAATAAATGTTCGCCATAAGTTGAACCATCACACTCTTAGCCCTTAGGTCTTTGACCTTAGGGAACTTAGCCTTTAGGTCTTAGACCTTAGGGATAGTAGCAACACGATTTGAAGTAACGTGGTTTGGTGTTGCTGCTAGATGCTTAGGTGACTCTTGGATATGCTACTTAGAACTTCATGTAGATAAATCCACTAATTAACAACATATTTTTTGTCTTTATTATCGTAGTATTTAACAGGTCTGGCTTGAATTGAAGGTAAGATGTGAATATATTATGAAAAAGCAACGAGGGAGATTTGGAGAATGATACTTGGATTGAAATGAACTGACGTCATGGAGTCAACCCCAACAATTAGTGTTAAGAAAAATAAACGGAGAATGAGATCTAATAATTCTGCTTTAGGTGCTTGATACAAGACACAAATCTAAACTTATGGACCGTAAACTCTCCATAAGTTTATAAACTGGAGTAGTATTATAGGCTTTCAAAATGTTGAACTACAAGCCCAATTAATTGGTTTATGAGGAATTTAGACTGACTTATTATCTTTTATTTTACGGTCACAAGCTTACAAAAGATTTATTATCCTTTTAATGAAAATTAATTCTAAATCAATATCTATTTTTCTATACCAAAAGAAAAACAAAAACAAAGTAAACGTGAAACAGATCCGTGCGTAGCACGGGTGAGAAACTAGAAAATGGAATATAATTAAAATTGTGTTTTTCACCCGTGCATCGCCTATGAAATAAGTCTTCAACTATTTATTTAATTGACTCTTCATGAAACATAGGAGGTTGGCCTAGGAATAACATACTTTCTTCGTTCACAGAATGTGAGTGTTTCGCTTTTCCGTATGTGATATAACTACACTTATTCGTTGGTCAAATACAGTTACATATATGGGGCTATGTCGCAACAAGTTAGACCAAGGGGTTATTGTGAAACCTGTTTGGAACCTTGAAAACTAACTACATTATTCGTGCAACAAGACAAAAGAAATCATAATGCTAATGAGTTTGGAATAATATTCAAGGATGTAGCAATCCAATTAAACACCGAACGAGCAGGCCTGGCAAGAAGGCAGATAAAGTTCATGCAGTGATCGATGATACAACAAATTTCATGCAGTCATGTTCTAAAGTACTACAGAAAAATACATATGGGTATAGGGCTACTTTAGCCATACTAAGAATACTACGAAAAAATACATACTGGGGTAGGGCTACTTTAGCCATACTAAGAAAAACGTAGAACATGAAATATGATAACGGGTGAGCATAGGGGTACAAAATGGCGGCTTCAATATAACTGGTTAAAGTCCATTTGCTTCGTGCATGGAATAGTGCTGACTCCATTTCAATTATGCAACAACCCTAAGCTACAGGTATATGACGAAACTAGAAGATTGAAAAATACATCCTGAGTAGTTTTGTACTAGGGAAAAGGTGTGGGGAGTTCTCAGGAGAAAGGCGAGGCTAGGAAATGACAAGAGGTGTGGGGAGTTCTCAGGAGAAAGGCGAGGCTAGGAAATTACAAGTCCCCATAAATGAAATTTATATGTGATTACCTTAAATCTTTTCACATTGTTCACAGATAAGTATCGGGCAACCTTAACATATCCAGAATGGGAGAGAAACTAGCGTTATTTTTTTTTTAAAAAGAAGACCCTACCTGGATCACCCTCAATAAAAAATTCAGACTATCAGAGCTCAGAGCCTTTTTTAAGGATCTCGAATCTAAAAAGCCTTAGCATCATCAAAAACCAAAAAAAGCTTCCGCAATGCACCTGGGTATGGAGATTAGTTGTAGACTTTATCCTTTGTTTTTGTTGATAGTCATAAAATATATGGGTCTTACTTGCTTCATATCTATCGAAAAATCCACCTCAAGTTCATGTTTTTTACTAAAGTTGAGCTTGAAAACTAATGTATTTAATTACTAGCAGATAATGAAAATGAGGTAAATACATAACATTTTGTCAGGTTTAACAAAAATTATCAGTAATTGATACGATGTATGTATATTAATTTCAACGTCAACATGACAAAATATTCAGTTGCCAATCAACAGTAATCAGTTTGGTTGGACGAAGGGAATGGTATATATTACATATCTGGCAGGATGTGCCATAGCAAAGTTAAATGTAGAAATAATAATTATTGTGTGAAAAATATAATTTGACTGCCGTAATCGATTGTCGAACCAATACAATTCAAACCGAACGAAGTAAATGCATATAATAATCAATGGGTGGACCACAATAGGCAAGAGTATAATATAAAGAAAACAAAAATGATTAACCCAACAAATTTTTTTCACAACGGATTGCACCGTGTGAGAGGGGGGTTGGACCACACCTGCCCCACCCCCTCCAGATGCTAAGAACGCTCCATATCAGACCATTCATCCCACTCACGGTGTATTCCGTGGTACAATTCTTCGGTTTTTCTATCATTGCTCAGAGCTGCAGAAGATGATAAGCTTTAAAGATACTGCAATTCAATCCATGAATGATTCTTTTGAAACATAACATATTATTTGCATCTGATATTTTATTAGTTTATAAAATGCTCTATTTAGTTTTTAAGCTCATAAGGAATTCCTCATAAGCTTATTGAATTTTATTATTTTTAATATAACTTTTTTGTTTTCAAAATATGTATCCAATATTTCATAAGCGTGAAAAAGACCCGTGCATCGCACGGGTGAAAAACTAGTCTGATAAATTTGCATACAACAATAGCATTCAATAGATTCAAAATTTCATTTATCTTTTAAATCACGGGAAATATCAACAGTAATAAAAATTGCACTGCAAGGTGATCTCCCACCGAGATGGCTTCAAACAATGAAGATATCTATTTCTCCACAAAGTCCATATCCAACAACTTGATTTCGATTGGTATCAAGTGGTATCCCTTGGGTAATTTATTTGTATAACTATACAAAAAAAGATTGAGTATTTTTATTCAAGACAATTTTTTTTTTCCGGAAAAGAGGATAAATCCTCAAATGATATATTGATTAGATCGAGTCTCAAAACTGTGAGAATCATTAGATGTTATAAGATTGATGCAATTCCTAGTATATAGGTAGTGCAAAATGGATTCTAATCTTTCATTTGTCCAGATATTTTGGATACCATTTCTATTACAATAACTGGCTATATTTGCTTCCTTAGTAATATTGAATCTTGATGTTAAAACGAAAGCAGAAACCTTAAAGTTAATAATTTAGGTCCTGTTTCAAAATCTTCACTAATGTTATATCTTTTCTCCCTTGCTTTTACATATCTTCTTATTAGCAGTTGTAGAGTAGGACTTGAATCACTTTGAAAGATTACATTATGCCCACTACATTCAGTTGCCCATTGGAAGGTCAGCCGGCACCTTTTTCGTCTAATTGTTCTCTTGTGGTACAATGCATGAGAGCCTCTTGCTCGACAGTTCTACCTGCATGATCAACCATAGTTAGCCCAATTCTGAAGTCTTTGAAAGGGAAATTCATTGTCAAAGCAATAGAGATTCTCAAGCTCATATAACTTATTTCCCTGTCAGGTTCCCTTTCAAGGATTTTAAGAGCCTCATCTTTCATTGGGTTATAAAACAAAGTTTGCATAACATTGTAATCTTTTTATTAACATTCATATAACTATTTATAAATCTAACAATAGTTTTTGCGGTATTGGCACTAATGCCGCCTCTTTTTTTGAAAAGTAGATTCACATATAGCTTTCCATATATGCCAGTGATTATGCTACAAAACTCGGAGCCCTTTGAATTATACAATCACCCATGTTTTTATCATCGAACCACAAATTTAACCATTCATGAAAATCAGTGCAGTTATCAATCACATAATCCATATCAAAATTTAAGTGCATCCATACCTTTTTAACGAAATTACAGTTGAGAAAAAGATGAGTAAGAGATTCTTCTTCATCGTTGCATAGACTACATTTCGTATCAATATCTTTGTTGATACGCCCAAAACGCCTTGAGAAATGTTTTTTTAATAATTAGTTTCGTATCAATATGCTATTGATTGATTCTTCTTCTAATAATTAGTTTCAGCTCCGGTCAGAGTTTGAGAACAGAAACACTTAATAAATCAGCCTTTTCGAATCTAAAAACCTCTCGTTTTTTAGTACGGTATCTTTGTTGATACGCCCAAAACCTGCCTTGAGAAATGTTTTTTTTTTCCACTTGTTATCTGATGGGATAATGAAGACATTTTACGAGCTAAAACTAGGAATTGACAAGCACAAACCTTACTTATAAAATACCTCAGAAACAAGATAACTTAACCAGGGCAAAGAAAAGGAAAAAGACAAAACCAATTGTACAACATATGGTGATGAGGGGACCCCGAGAACCGAATAAATGACCAGTTGTAAGAAATTGATTCCGCAGATCGCCTATATACCATAACGTCGTGAATGATTGCAAGAAAACCCATTATAAAAGAGTTTAGGAAGTGGTAAGCAAAGGGACCCATCAAAAAGAACCCCTTAACTGGGACTTCAAGGTTGGCATTTCCCTAAGAGCAATAATATGAACAGCAAAAAGGTTGGAAATTCTGCGATTATGGAAAGAAGTTTGTAGTTGGAAATCACAAAGAAGTTCGTATTTGGAATATACAAAGAATCCTAGCATAAAAGGAAAGCTAGCAGGATAAGGAAACAAGTATTCTGTAGACATCAATATATAGTTATTATGTTCTTTCTCTATATATTCACCTCCTGCATAACCAAAATACAAACCCGAAATCCTTCCCATCTATTCTGAGCATCTCATTACCGTTTTCAAGTATGACGAATACCAAGAGAAAGAGACAAAGAGAAGTGTCGCAAACACCGGTAGTATCTGATGGAGAAGAAAAAAGGATCATTCCGATCCTCCCTCATGACATCATTGTCGACATACTTTCGATGTTACCTGGAGAATCGATATGCAGATTCAGGTGCGTTTGCAAATACTGGTGTCATAAATTATTCAAAGACCCTATTTTTAGTAACAGCCGTCTTAAACACAGAGAAAAGGTGAAGTGTTTTTCGGTGAAAGATGAAAACGCCAAGGAGTTTTATATGCATGCCACAAATTCCTCACTCTTACTATCAGATCTTGAAGAAGACAACTATGAGTGTGTTAAGACGGATTCTCCATTCAGAACTCAATTGGCTAAACATACAAATCTTGTGATTGAGATTCTTGGTTCTTATAATGGGTTGATATTGATGAGAAACAGTAAAAGTTATCCCCGTGAGGATAGACTTTTTCTTGGGAACCCATTTACTAAAGAGATCAAAGAAATAGTAGTTCCAGAGATTAAATATGGTCAAGAGTATTTTAAGAAAATACACGGGGTAAGCAATGTTACGTATGGATTAGGTTATGATCGGGATACCGATGATTACAAGATTGTGAAAGCTACCTGTTATGGTAGTGAATTAATTTATGATGGTTGTCAAGTTCAGGTTTATACATCAAGTTCTCATTCTTGGAAAACCTTACCCAACATTGCATATAAAATCAATGGTTTTCGCAAGGCTGAAGTAATATTCGCAAGTGGTGCTTTCCACTGGATTGCAATGAACCTTGAAACCTACAGAAAATGTATTCTATCTTTCGATATCCACGAAGAAATTTTCAGGGAAGTAGCACTTATTCCACAGGTCAATAAGAATTGCAGTTATAGGATGCCGTTGTGTGTTTTACAAGGGCAACTTTGCATGATACTATTATGTAATAATTCTTCTAAAATTGAAGTTTGGACGATAAAGGATTACAAAGTGAAAGACTCATGGACTAAAATGTTTACTGCCCAGCTCCCTGCAGTATATGCAAACTCCATGAAGTATGTGAAACTGCTATGGGAATTCAAAAATGGCGAAGTTTTATTTGTAACAACCTCGGAATATGGCAGAAATACCTGTTTTGTTATATATGACTCGGTGAGCAAAAAAACTAAAGTTACAAAGTATATCCAGCACTTTCCGCTGAGTTACCCGCACTTTCCAGGAGACGAAAAATGGAATATAGTAGCTTATGTTGAGAGTCTGGTGTCACTTGGCTCCATCGAGTGGTCACATAAGAGACCAAGAACATGCACCCAGGGATCAAGAAAATCAGTACGTTTGGCAAATAAAGATCAACTAATTGGAAGATAGAGAGGTAGCATCCCCTACTATTTGGAGATGAGAGATAACTTGGCAGGCATGGAGAACAAATGTACAATGAAGTTATTAATCCTTGTGTGTTGGATATTTTCAATATCTTAGAAAAATAAAATGGTTTTCTGTTTTGGTTTGCCGCTATGACGGGGAAGTGTTCTGTGTTGGATAAACACAATGGATGTTAGTTGGAGATGAAGAGACACCTTTAATAGGTGTGATGGTTCATAAAAGACAACCATTCCCAATAGACACCTTATGTGTCTTTTGGAAGTGAAGAGGCATCTCCAATAGGCATGAATATCCCTATAAGTAGTGAAGGTATTCTCCCATTCTAAACAATGAATTCAACCTGTTTTCTCTCTTTCTAAAGCATCATCAGAATTCTTTCTAGTGTGTTCTTGATTGGGTCAAGGGGTGCAAACCTTGAATCCAATTTTCTGTTGTAGGGCTTTCATTGTATCCTGAAGGCATTATTTCACATACATGTTGCAATCGCCAATTGATATTGGGAGGGTAGAAATAATCGTCTAAAAGAAATCGTATGAGCCTTGAAAGCTTTTGAGTACAACAATTTCTCTTAGTGTTATATCATCCTCCGTTTTTTACCCAAAATTTCCAACAGTTTTAGACGATTAGTTTCCTAACAATGGAGGATGAAAATTCAAAAACAGATTTTTGAAGTCAAGAGTCAGAGTCAATTAAGAGCACAGTAATTGTCAACATTCGCTGGCCTAAAAGTATTATAGTGCTACTTACTATAAGGCGTGATCGTTACTTGGAAGGCAACATCCGTAGAACCGTGAGCACTGTATGCGGGGATGAATTGTCTTTAAGGAAAGAGGATTACCTTGCCTCGATCAACCAATCTAATAAGTCTTTCTAACTCTCTTCTTTTTCTTAGAATCATTGTGTGGTAGACGCCTTTTGACGTGATTATGCGATTAGTTATGCATATTCATTTACTGGAAAGTATTGGGTTGATATCCTCTTGTTGCCATGTACTAATTATTTTGAACATTAGAATTACATGCATGAAATGTTGGTTTATATCTTTCCCCATTAAACTTTCTGTTCTCATTTGGATTTAGTTACTGCTTTGATCTTTACTAACCGTTTGGGATTAATTAGTTACATGTATACGACCTTTGAAATGAAATATGAACAGTCGTGTCTGTTCAAAACGAAACATTTCAAAACCCCACCATTTTCAAACCAAATCGAGACATGTATGTTTGACCGTTATATTGTGGACGGTTTGGTCGTCTCTTGATTATAATTTTGGATGGAAAAGGTATTTCTTTTTTCTACTGTAGGACCCGACCATTCAAAGTGAAAGGAAAGTTTGTATGAAGATGGTTCAGTGAGATGCTTGTGATATGCTTTTGGACTGAAAGATGCATGTATCATCAATGGAGCCTTTTACAGCGGGATTCAAATGGCTTCCTGATGACGGTGAGTGATGGATAGACATCAAAAGTTTATTGCTTGGGAAACTGCTGACCAAATAGATAAGTAATTTTAATTTAGTTTTACTTGTTAAGATTCCAGATCCTGTATTAAATTACTCCTTTGGATCAAATCCATTTTGTGGATTCAAGACCGGTACGTAGTAAGATACTTCTTTTCATGGAATCTTATTTCCATGGTGTCATGACTATTAAAGATAATCATGAAATGTGGAGAAGAAGTATTTTGACCGGTTCTAATATGACATTGAGTCACATGGTTGCATTGATGATTTGTACATTCAATTATCCTTTTTTCGAAGAAATGAAACGGCATGAAGCCATTGACTATTCAGTGCGCAGTTAGGTCTTTGAATCTCTTTTGAATCCCGATGGATTAAGAGAATAAGTGATATATCACTTTTAGCAGTTAAAAGTGACCCAAATCCAAAAGGATGGTACCCATACCAGTGCGTTGGATTTGAAGTTTTTTATTTCTATTTAGAAATGTTGTGCGCCATGTTTCGGCAGAAATTGACACATTCGGTACTTGATACAAATAAAGGAAGTTTCGTTCAATGACACGGTTTTGGTCGCGTGACAATAGAGGAGTATTGTCATGAATGCTCTATAATTAGAGAACCAATAGAGATCACCAATGATTGTTTAGGCAACAATTTTATGGTACGGATATAATCCCTGCGATAGGAATTATAAATTTTGAAGTCTAAAACCGTCGTGCATTACATGAGCATAATTCTTGTGATAAGAATTATAGGTTCCAAATTTTGGAAATTGGGATGTCTTAAATGACATCAAAAGGAAAATTCTGGTGAATATGTAACGTATTGGAAGATTGGGCGCGCGACCAAATATCCAATGATGTTATGATATTACCGATGCATAACTTATGAACATTTGCATTACATAATGTAAAATGTTAAATAGACATTGTCTATGTTTTTTGGGTATAAATTTGTAGAAGATGGGGCATGAGTAGAGGATACTCATCGTGATAACTAATGTGCTTGTTGAAATAGCAAGCAAGTTGCCTACAAATTTTATATGCCTCTAGTGTATGCAAGTCTATAATGACTTCTTGTGAATTAACGGTAAATGTTAATTAGGATCACTAGAGAAGTTACAATTATTTTGTAAAATCAAATAGGAACATTTTTAATAATGTTTTCAAAATTGATTGCATGAGTAGATGCAATTAATGTGGATGAATGGCTTAGAACCTAACTTGTAGAGATCCCATTTTTGGAAGAAGCCATTTCAAGCGTAACGGTCTTGATTAATTGTGAGAATCAAGATACGAATCTATAATGTCTCTAATGAGAGTTATAATGAAAAAGTCAAGACATACAAGTCTTGTACATTGAACGGTAAGTCAATTACTCAAGAAAGGAGTAATTGCAGTTAGCCATTGAAACGGAGAAAAACTTGGCAGACATATTATGGAAAGTCTCCCAAAGGAAATGTTTTCAATAAAGTATAAAGAAATGGGACTAAGGTCTGTGAAAGAAGTTTGATCTCCCATAGCAGAAACCCAACCTATGTTTTGAAAAAGATAAACAAGGTTCAATGTGGTACCAACAAGTTATGGATGTAGATTATGGAGCACTAATATAAAACTTCTCATTTCTAATTAGTGCTTTGGGTTCTGTAAGAAAATAGGATGGATGTAAATCCTTAATGAGTCTAACGTGATTAGTAAAAGGTGTATCGCGAAACACCTTTGAGACTTACCTATATGAGTATGGAAATCAGGCCGTTTCCTAAGAGAAGAAGACCGTTCTCTAAAGAAGACTCATGAATCAAGGATATAAGCACATGGCCATTAACG
This sequence comes from Papaver armeniacum, assembly GCA_023531295.1. Taxonomy (NCBI): domain Eukaryota; kingdom Viridiplantae; phylum Streptophyta; class Magnoliopsida; order Ranunculales; family Papaveraceae; genus Papaver; species Papaver armeniacum. The sequence goes on from JAJJWW010002284.1 coordinate 501,179, forward strand.
TGCTTGGCTACTGAGAACACATGATTTATGAAATCAATATGTGTGGAGACTCCGGTTTTATCATAAGGGATACTTGGTTCAAGATGGTTTCACCATAGAATCTCGATAAGGCTTTGAGTTTCTTACACTAAGTGAAGGTTCAAATCCAAAAGATACCTATCATTTATGTGTTGATTTCAACGATGATGCTTAGTCTCAATTGTGCTTGAACTACGTTGGCTTGATCCCACTCGGGTACGTAGGCGATCACTTGTGTGATGCGACCACTCGATTTAAAAGTTTTGTTTTATTTTTATTTTCATGTTTTTGGTTATTGAAAATAGGGGGAGATTGTTGGATATTTTCAATATCTTAGAAAAATAAAATGGTTTTTCTGTTTTGGTTTGCCGCTATGACGGGGAAGTGTTTTGTGTTGGATAAACACAATGGATGTTAGTTGGAGATGAAGAGACACCTTTAATAGGTGTGATGGTTCATAAAAGACAACCATTCCCAATAGACACCTTATGTGTCTTTTGGAAGTGAAGAGGCATCTCCAATAGGCATGAATATCCCTATAAGTAGTGAAGGTATTCTCCCATTCTAAACAATGAATTCAACTTTGTTTTTCTCTTTCTAAAGCATCATCGAATTCTTTCTAGTGTGTTCTTGATTGGGTCAAGGGGTGCAAACCTTGAATCCAATTTTCTGTTGTAGGGCTTTCATTGTATCCTGAAGGCATTATTTCACATACATGTTGCAATCGCCAATTGATATTGGGAGGGTAGAAATAATCGTCTAAAAGAAATCGTATGAGCCTTGAAAGCTTTTGAGTACAACAATTTCTCTTAGTGTTATATCATCCTCCGTTTTTTACCCAAAATTTCCAACATTGTGAACGTGTTTGGTATAAATAAATATGCATTGGAAAAAGACATTCCTGTGCAGCGCATTCTATATATGGATTCTTGTTAGGTACTTTCATTGTGTAGCCAATGCTTTACCTCCTCTAGCATGGAGATGCTGGGTAGCCAAGCCTTTACCTCCTCTAGAATGCAACGCGCGCCCTCCACCACTTTACCTACATTCCAAATTTGATATTGCTTCGACATCACCATCCGGCAGCCAGTTAATGTTATTCTCTGGGTGCACCGACATGACATAAAATACCTGTGCTTCGCCAGGAATGTAAATTTGTCATGACAACAAAGGCCTAGTTACTATAATGTTTCGTATAGACATGGACAGCTTAACAACAACGGATCTTTTGTTTCTTTCTTTCTTTCCTTCCCTACACAGATTTTTTGTTCTTTCTTATAAGGCTTACAGATGCCTGTTGAGTTTAAGGTTTAATTGTACCGTGGGGATTCGTTTTCAAACTATTAGAATATATCTTTCTTTATAATAAGAGACCCCCAAATAGCCATATGTCGTCACTATAATTGTTTTGGTTTGTGATGAAGCCATGTCATCATTCTTTTTACATGTCATCAATGCCAACTCATCGCGAATTAATCAAACGTTTCCAAATGTTTCACCAAAGGATACATCTCAAGAATCCTAACCTAATCTAAATCCAACAGACGTATCCCCTATGGTTTTGTTGGACCAAAATCTTCCTCCCACTGATCAAGAACAATGAAACACACACTAACAGAGAAAATAATAGACACAAGAAGAAGTTGAAGCCAAGAAAATTCTATTAAGAAGTTGAAGCCAAAATCTTCCTCCAACTGATGCTTACAAAATTCTTTGGCTCAAATCCTATATAAATACTAAATCAAACGCCTAAAACAATTCCTAAAATATCAAACTTCTAACAAAAGGAATACGTACTAATCAAGCAAGAGTCTTGATTGAACTCAATTTCTAACAGCCTTCCTCAATCCAAGACTCTGTAAGCTTGTCATTCCCATCATTTCTCTAAAATTAATAAAAGTCTCAGCCTTCAAAGCTGTTGTGAAAATGTCAGCAATTTGTTCTTCACTTGGACAGAAACTCATAATAATCTCCTTATTTGTTACTTGTTCTCGAATATAATGATATTTAATATCAATATGTTTGCTTCTTCCATGGAAGACTGGATTCTTTGTCGAGTGCAATAGTTGAATTATTATCACACACAATCTGTGTAGGACCTTTATTTTATGATTCAAGAAGTCTAACATTCTTCTTAACCATCTCTTTGCATGAGTAGCACAAGAAGCGGCAGACTATGTACTCAGCTTCAGCTGTTGAAAGAGCCACCACGTGTTGTTTTTTAGATGATCAACTAAATAAGTTTGATCCTATATGAAAAACATAGCCTAAAGTATTTTTTCTATCTTTAATATCTCCAGCCCAGTCGACGTCAGTGTACCCAATTAATTCAGACTCTTCTAATGATATATAAAACATCCCTAAATCCATAGTACCACTGAGATAACGCAGTATACATTTTGCTGCTTGCAAGTGAGACTGTCCAGGAGCTTCCATAAAGCGACTAATTATTCCAACTCCATGCACAATGTCTGGTCTTGTGGCAGTTAAGTACCTAAGACTACCAACTAATCATTTATACATAGTTGGATCAACAAGTTCTCTTCCACCTTCTTTCACCAACTTCAATCTTCCTTCCACTGGAGTTAGAATTGGTTTACAGTTGCTCATATTGAAACGCTTTAAAATATCCTTTGCATATTTTTGTTGAGAGACAAAGATACCATCTGTCTATAAAACTTCAATTCCAAGAAAGTAAGACATCTTACCTAAGTAAGTTGTCTGAAACTGTTTGATCATAGCCTCCCTGAATTCATCAACCATCTGCATATTATTACCTGTAAATATGAAATCATTTACATATAAACAAATAATAAGAAAATCATCTTCACATCCATATTTTACATACAAGGTGTGCTCAAATGGACATTTCTCAAATCCATTGTCAGTGAAGTATTCATCAATTCTTGTGTACCATGCTCTTCGTGCTTGCTTCAAGCCATAAGGAGCTCTTTTAAGTTTATACACCTGATCTTCTTTTCCTTCCACAACATATCCAGCAGGTTGCTCCACATATACTTCTTCTTCAAGTATTCCATTCAAAAAGGCAGATTTTACATCCATCTGAAAGATATTCCACTTGTATTGTGCTGCCAATGCAATGATCATTCTAACGAGTATCATTTCTAGATACAAGAGCCAGGGCCGGCTTAAGGGCAAGGCAGTCTAGGCAGCTGCCTAGAGCCCCAAATTATTGGGGGCCCAAATTATTTTTTTTCATTTTACTATTATCAATATTTGACATTTATAAGTGTTACTAAAGTGTTTTATAACACTTATTTAAATTACAGATAATTTTTTACAGTTATAATTGTTGCTAAATCTTTAATAACAGCTATATGCGTCACTAAAATTTAAATTGTTGAAACCAACAACCCATTTTAGGGTACTTTCATACCAAATTACAAGCTGAGAACCCAAAATCTAACCAAAAAAAATGTTGAATTTTTTTTTGGCGGCCTTCGGCCGCATTGCCTAATCCAAGTTGTCATGTTAAGCTTCCTATAATTTAAATATCTAGCCCACCCCTGATTTGTGAACTCATAAAAAAGCCCCAAAAATTTTGATCGCCTAGAGTACCCCAAATGTATAAGACAGCCCTGACAAGAGCAAATACTTCAAAATAATCAAAGCCTTGTTTTTGGTTGTACCCCTTAACAACCAACCTAGCCTTCAATCTTTCTACTTCTCCATTGGGTTTAAGTTTTGTTTTAAACACCCACTTTACTCCTATTGCCTTCTTGTCTTTAGGAAGTATTGTGAGTTCCCAAGTATTATTCTTCTCTATTGCATGAATCTCTTCATTCATTGCATGTATCCATCTTTGATCTTGAGAAGCTTTATCATAAGTCACAGGATCACAGTCTCCAAAGAGAGCAAAGTTAATTAACTCTTCATCAATATTGTCACTATCTTTGTTGAGAATGCAGTCTTCTAAGCGTCCTGGTGAGACACGATTTCGAGTTGGTCTTGACACCCTTTCTTGAGTTTCATGATCACTCCAGTTTAAAACAATAGACATCTATTTATTTCTTCATACAAAATGAGTTTAAGTAGAATACCGAGAAATTTTAGCATAACCGTAAAGGAGTTTTTTTATTGTTTAAGTAGTAGTAGATGAACCTAATAATTTTGAGACTTGGAAAGACAAAATCAAGTACAAGATTAGTAACTTACTAACTAATGCGAAGGTGCAGCGTGTATAAATAAACCTGGTGAAGGCCCAAGCCCAATATGTGACTTCTGCTAAAAACCTTGTAAATCTGGCTGGCAGAAGGCCCTAATCCATATACTTGCACTCTATTTGACTCGTCAAGCACATATCTAGATTTAATTATCTTATTTTCGAGTAAGATGTTAAGAGTTTGATTCAGATATAATGAATCAGATTAATTTACTTGAGCCAGATTCAAACAAGTCAATTGAGTCCAGCAAAAAATAAAAAACAACATTATTAGCTAGAGGCTTAAAAGCAATCCTCTTCAAATCTGCATGAGATTTTTTTTTTTTTTTTTTTTTTTTTTTTTGTTCCGTGAATAAAATTCATCAAAAGCAAACGAAATTTACTAAATTAAGGTGACTCTTGGTTTCCCTGAGGATTAATGCTCCAACAACCTCGTTTGCTTTAAACTTCCCTTTTTGGTGTGTCAGATCAACGAGGTAGTGGCAACAAGGCCCGGGGAAAAAAAATGTTTTGAGTTTTCATTAAGAAGAAATATTTTTAGGGGCTTATTCATAAAATTATGTAATATGCCGGGCAGAAATTGAATAGATTTAGGACGAAGTTGGAAGATCTTCATTCCAAAAAAATAAAAAATAAAAAAATAAAAAATAAAATAAAAAAGTTATTAGGATTTACTAGTTCAGCTGTAAAGGTGTTCCAGTTATCATCATTGATCTCCAGTTCTTCTTTTACACTGCTATATATATGAATATTTCCAAATGTTGTAACGGAAAATGGGTCATTTGTCCAAAAAAATTTAAAACACGGTTCAAATGGACGAGTAAAAAATTTTATGGGTGAAATGGACAAAAAAAAATAGCAAGGATGAAATTGGATTCATCACGGCAAAACTTAAAAAATAGCAAGGATGAAGCTGGATGCATCTGTGTAAATAAAAATAAGAAAAAATATTTGAAAATGGCGGGGATGAAGCCGGTTACATCCCTGCCTATTTTAATTTTTGTCCATTTAAGCGATATCTAAATCATTTGTGTCCGTTTCACCCAGGAAATTTTGATTTTGGTCTTTTTAACCAATTTTGTGATGTCGTAAAATGGCCTATGATAAAATGCCGCCTGTTGACACGTTTGTTCCCCGTATTTGTTTTCTTGTTATGCCAGTTGATATTAATTTTTACCTTAATTCATTTCCCTTCGTAGTTTAAGACCCTCACTGGTATGCCAGTTCTGGAATGGGCAATTGGGTCCAACTGCGCTATATAATACTTTCAATAGGTTAGCAAATTATATTCATTGCTCAATTACTTCATGGGGGTGTAAATGTGGTTAGGTAATGTGGTAGCTCGATTGTTTTAATAGAGATCTTGCGAGAAAGGGCAGAGAAAAGAAAAGGTCCAAAATTTGAAACTTAACCAAACAGAGAAAGACAGTAAAAAAGAAGATAGCTGGCCAAATATCATTTTCGATTTCTGCTTGTAGAGTTGAGTTTTGTTGTTTCTTTCTGCGAAAGGAAGTGCCTTAGAAAAATAATACTCCATGCCAGTCTCATTCTCAACACCGAAGTAAATTGTTAAATGAAAGTTGTAATGCAAATTCAAATTCAAATTCGAGTAAATTGTGTGAAATGAAATTTCTAATGCATCACCACCATCCCTTTATATACATGGTTATTACAAGTATTTTAAGTACTCACTCTTTCTCTCAATCAATTACGTACTAAATCCTTGTAACATTTTCTCAAACAAGTAAGGATGGTGTTCAACGTTAACCGCGATCATCTTCAAGATTGCGACAAAGATATCGATTATGGAATTATCTCATCTGGCTTGTTATTAGGGTCTCATGTCATGCTTCACATAATAAGATCACTGCTAGTTTCTGGTCTTCTCCGGCTAACTTCATCTTGTTTTCCAGGTGTAGATCCCATGGCTGGCGTCATACATTCTTGTGTTTTCTTAATCTGTGCCCCGTACTTAGCACCATCATTAGCTAAAGCCTTAAAAGCAAGAGCAAACCTCTCTTTCACAAGTCTACATGAGATTTTTGTACATGTTTGGGTGTTGGGTGCTGCAGCAATTCTCTTGATCCTTTATGTGCTCTTCTTGATAAAAATGGTTGATAGCCTGCAGTACATACAATTTTCTGTTTGTTGTGCAACAGAATCAAAGAGCTTTGGCCTTGGTGTTAAGCTTGGAGTCATGTTTTCTTTGGTATTCAACATCATCCTCATCATTCGCCGTTTTTCTGCTCTCCGCCGTTAGAACTCTTTGAAAGATTATATACTTACGGCGGGTTTAATTCTTATTGCCTCTACTTTATAGTTTAAACTTTAGTTATAATCTTCCATAGATTTTCTGGTTTTTGGACTAGTGGCTAAGTAATATAAGTACGAAATTGTGATGGTAGATGGGGTTCTTGTTTTAGTAGTTTGGCAATGAAGGTACTGTTGTTTCATGGCCAAAATTTGATGCAAATACAAATTTCTATCTGGTGTATTTTATGCGATCTAATTAAGTTTGCAATATTTTCTCGGTGTTGTGACAATGGCATATGATAAATACTCCATGTTGCAGGTAATGGGGTAGCTTTATTTACCAAGGGTTTTAGATAAAGACATGCGGAAACTTCCAGGATACATAATTGAACCCTGTCAGTCTCACCCTCATCGCCAAAGTAGCCTTACAGACCCATGTGAACTAACACCAATTCTAGTAACTTTAGGAGCAGAGAGTAAAAAGTAAAAACTACTCTAAAAAGGTAATAATAATTAAAATGTTGAAATGAAAAATTTGATATCCATCACCAACTCTCTGTTTATACATAGGCCAAACTCTAGTATTTTCAGTACTATTCTCCTTCTTGTCTCAACTAGAAAATCTCTCCGTAGCTCTTTCAACTCACTTCCTCAACAAGTGAGAATGGTGAACCACGTTAACGATTATCAGGAAAACTACATTTTTGATATCGATTTAATTATGAGTATCGGCTTGTTCTTGGGGTCTGTTGCGGTGCTCCATTTGATGATGTTATTAGGTTTTGATCTTCTCCGGCCAAATCCTTTGGGCATAATTGATGATCCATCTTGTATTCCAGGTTCAGATGCCGTACTTAATTTGATTTACATTCATTTTATCTCAATCCCTGCCCCATTCATAGCAGCATTATTAGCTAAACGCTTAAAAACAACCCTCTCTTTCACAAGTCTACGTGAGATTGCTGTCCGTGCTTGGGTGTTTCTAGTACTTCATCAATGATTAAATCTGAAACTGTATTACATTCCTCAATTGCAGTCACTTTTGACTCAAATTTTTCAGGTAAACTACGCAGTATTTTCTTTATAATTGCAGCATCATCAATTGAGTCTCCATTAGCTTTCATCTCATTAACAAGACTCAACGTTTTAGAGAAAAAATCTGTTATCAATTCAGATGAATCCATCTGCAAAAGCTCATACTTTCTTCTTAGGGTTTGTAAACGTATTTTTTTCACCTTATCAGATCCTTTATAGTAGCTTGTTAAAGAATCCCAAGCTTTTTTAGCTTCTTTGATATACACAACTCTATCCATGATAGATTCATGGATTCCTTGATGAAGAATATATGTAGCCTTTGAATTCTGCTTCCTACTATTAGCTAGAGCAGTTGTTTCTTCTTCTATAAGAACAGTTGCTGCAGCTGGTTCTTCATATCTTGTGTTGACAATATCCCAAACCTCTTGATATGTGAAAATATTTTCCATTTGTATTCTCCAATGCTCAAAATTCTTGCCATCAAAGATTGGTACCTTGATCGAATTCATGTTGGATGTCATTCTTTACAATCCTAACAACCCACGATCTTCTGGCTCTCGATGCCAATTGGCGGACCAAAATCTTCCTCCTAATGATCAAGAACAATGAAACACACACTAACAGAGAAAATAATAAACACAAGAAGAAGTTGAAGCCAAGAAAATTCTATTAAGAAGTTGACGCCAAAATCTTCCTCCTACTGATGCTTACAAAATTCTTTGGCTACATAAATACTAAATCAAAGCCTACATAAATACTAAATCAAACCGCCTAAAACAATTCCAAAAATATCAAACTTCTAACAAAAGGAATACGTACTAATCAAGCAAACCAAAAAAAAAGAACTACGAAACAAAAAACATTCGCCACCTAGATTCATGATCACTCCACTTTAAAACAATAGACATGTATTTATTTCTTCATACAAAATGAGTTTAAGTAGAATACCGAGAAATTTTAGCATAACCGTAAAGGAGTTTTTTTATTGTTTAAGTAGTAGTAGATGAACCTAATAATTTTGAGACTTGGAAAGACCAAATGAAGTGCAAGATTAGTAACTTACTAACTAATGCCAAGGTGCAGCGTGTATAAATAAACCTGGTGAAGGCCCAAGCCCTCGCTGAAATTAGTTACCATGTTTCCAGGGTGACCCCAGTGCACAAGCCAACCAGGAAGATTCCATGACTGGACTAACTCACCAAACGGTCCAATCAAGTTTCTCAATGCCGAAGCTGCAATTTCATAATTAACCCATAATTAGTTATTATACGCTTACTAAACATGACGACTAGACAAGAATAGATACAATGAGACACAAAGTATATTCTGCGATTCAATGGAAATGTTTACTACCTCCGGGAAGAGCCGCAAGAAAAACTAAAGGGAGGGGAGAAAATGAGTACAACAGTGTTTCTTTATTAATCAATTCCGTCTCTTCTTCTTTTCCTACTTGTTCCTCATTTTCATCCTCCTCTGTTGTCATCATCACTTGGCATTTTGCTTTCTTTGAAGAAGATGAGCAAACAAAGAAATTTCGCTTGATTGATGCCGTGGGATTAATCTTAAACCCGGAAAAATTATGTGGAACGATAGAGGAGGTGGATGAAGAAAATAGAAAATGTGAATGGTTGTTGTTGTGAATGAGTGATGTGGATATTGGGATATTTAGTAATGCCATTGGATTGAACAAGAAATTGAGAAGAATTCCTACTTGTTGATTTTGATTCTGATGCTCTCTCTATACTGTTTAATAATGGATGAATCAAGATGGAGAAGAAGAAGATAAGTTAGCAAGGATTGAGGAAGGTTGGGAAGGAGACACGACAGTAACATTAGAACCCTAATTTGGGGCATACAATAAAATTTGGGGGCATACGAGATAAGACAAAAAAAGGGTGCTCATAGTATTTTTAGGGTTGCCCTTATCCGCCTCTTTTCTAAAATGCAAAAATACCCTTCTGAGATTAGTGTTAAATTAGTGTTAATCGGATTAATTAGTTGTTAATGATTGTAGTTAGTTTAGTGTTAATTTAGGATAATAATTTTCTTTTTAAAGATAGTTAGTGAGTTAATTTAGAAAAAGAAGGAGGAAAGAAGAAGGAGAGGAGGAAATTTTTTTTTTTTTTTTTTTGTTTGTGATTATTGAGAGATGTGTGATACAAATTCGAGTGAGGAAGGTGAATCTTCATCACATAAAGCTAAGAAAATACATATCAATTACGATGGAGATCCAGACATGGCTTATTTGTTGGATTATGAAAATGATTTTACCCAAACTCAACTTTTTTCTCAAGCTCAAGATGATTCCTTTATGGAGCCAAATCCCGAAGATGAGTACATGGATGAGGAACCCAATGCTAATAATACACAGGTATGGCTGTATAAGTTGTTTAATTTCCGTTTTGTAGCTTGATTTCACCAAAAGTTAGGATTTCTGCAACTAGTTCGGCGCAACAGAGTAAGGTTAATGAGATAATATATATCTTCGAACCATAATAAATAAGAACAGTTCGGTTTCTTCGATTGAGAAATATATACGCCGAACTGTCATTCAATTATTTTCGCGTCAAATAATATTCATGGTTCGGCTAAACTGTGATGTGATAATAACAGCCGAACCGTAGAAGAAAAAAAAATAGGAGTTACTGGTGTAATGTTTCGGCTTACACGTTATCGAGCCGAACAATATTTTTTGTTTTCATAAATTTCCAAGTCTTCTGGTTCGGCTTATAATATTAGTTCCCAATCGGCCGATTCCATGTTCGACAAGTAGTTCGGCTTTATCTTCCAAATACGAACAAGCCGAACCCTGAGGTCGGCTTATATAGAGTACATATTGTGAGCCGAAGCGACCCAAAACTTTGTGCGATATTCTTGTAGATTGTTCCTCAAATGGAAACTATGGAGGATCAACCACCGCTTTGTTGATGTCATTCATGAAGATACTAGAGATCACTTCCAAACCGACTTGGTAGGTAACTAACGTAGTTTATGTTTTTATTAATTTTCAAGTATGTTGTATGCAAAATCATTAATAAAACTTAAGTTTTGTACTTGTTGATATGTAGACGTGGAAAACCAAAGAAGAAGTTTGTTAAATGGGTTGAGGAACATGCTTGGAAAATCAATTGCGTCCTAGTTAAAGGTAGACAAAGCCGAAAGGAGCGGGTTGAGATGGTTTGTGAGAGGGGTGGGAAGAAAGTAAGCAAGAAGAAAAAAGGTAAGCCATATGTTGGGAAGACTAGGGAAAAAATATAAGACTAAAACAAGGAAGATAAATTGTCCTTTCAAGATCGTCTTAAGTTGGAACATAAATGAAAGAGTTTTCACAATGAATAAAGATATGGATTGCCGCCATAACCACCCACGTCCAAAGGATCTTCATGGACATTATAGAGCCGGAAGACTCAAAGCTCATGAATATGCGGAGGTAGATAAAATGACACGAGCACGTATGGCACCCTCTAAAATTCTTAGCAAGTTGAAGGCGGATGATAAGAATAATAAGACTACGTTGCAACAAATCTATAACGCGAGAAGTACTTTGAGAAGAAAGGATTTGCAAGGTAGGTTGGTAATGTAACAATTATTGTGGTTGGCGCAAAAGAAGAAATATGCTTGCCAAAAGAAATTGGATGAATTCGGCCATGTGACGCACCTTTTATTGCCCATCCAGAATGCGTAAAGTTGGCGTTATGCTTCCCACAAGTTCTCATATTGGATTGCACTTACAAGACCAATAAGTATGAGATTCCCTTGATGAACGTTGTTGGTCATACGTCAACCAAGTCACCTTTCACCGTTGCTTTTTGTTTTTTGCATGATGAGTTGAAAGAAAGCTATGTGTGGGCATTGGAACAAGTGAAGTTAATATTCCGGGAGGATGCTCTTCCAAAGGTCATGGTAACCGACCAAGAGGCGGCATTGATGTTTGCTATAAGGAATGTATTTCCGAACGCGCAAAACTTTCTTTGTACCTTTCATGTATGGAATAATGTTCGGAAGAAATGCCAAGGGATAATCCAACCGCTTAAGTTGAAAGAGCTAGAGAAGATTGCTACATTACCGGATGGAGAACGAGAAGTGAAGAAGAAAGAATTCAAGCAAGCATATGAGGCTAATGAAAGGATGTGGGCATGTTTCCACAATGATTGGGAAGCTTTGACTTGGTCCATCACCGAAGAAGTGTTTGAAGAAAATGTTGCAAAGCTCATTGCGAATTGGGGCGTCAAATACCAGGAGATAATTATATATTTACGCAAGCAATTCTTGGATACCAACGCACATAGATTTGTTAGTGCATTTAAAAACCACCACAAGCACTTCGACAACCAAGCTACAAGTATGGTAGAGTCGGCTCACTATCGTTTGAAGAGGAATCTATTTGGGTGCGTGGACACGTTCGTCACTGTGTTTGACGCAATGGAAGACTATTTCATGAGTGACGTTATAAGAATTAGAACGTTATTCGAAAAAAGTCTAATGATGAAGCATGATGATTTCCGGATGATAAGTGGCTCGGGACTAACCCATAGGGTCTCTCATTTGTGCATTGAACTTATAATGAAGGAAGTGGATTTGATGGACAAAATGGATGCTAACTCCCAAGAAGAGTGTGTTTGTAAAATGAGGGAAAGCATGGGACTTCCGTGTCGGCATGAACTACTTCGGTACAAGGATTGTCTTATACCTTTTGAGGATATTGATCCTCATTGGAAACAATTGAGTAGTGATCCTATGCCCGACGAGGACGATGATGTAGAGATTTGGGACACACCTTATGGCAAAAGGTTGGCCGAAATGTATCGTGGGATGTTGCGACCTGAAAAACAAATCTTATGGGACAACATGATGCCAATCCTGTATCCTCACACCCAACAAGGTATATTAGAACCGGAAAAGGGGCCAAAAAGGTAGGCCACCCACGAAAGAAAACCGAAAAGAGCGAGAGAGCAAGAGCGTATGCTCTTACCAAAAAACCCACACCTACCACAAGGGATCCATGCGGGGTCGAATACCATGATGCAAAGTACGAAGAAGAGAAGAAGGCAATAGAGAAGTTAGACAAGATGGATGAAGTGAAGCTATCAAAGAAACGTGGTCGATTCGAGCAAGGTTAAAGGTGAAACAAGTAACAAAGAAGTTAAGAATAGTGGTCCTCTATTTCCTCAACCATTGGAAGGAGACGTAAAGCTTAAGGGTAAGATGTTTCCATCTCAACAAATGGAAACAACAAAGACCACTCCGGTGCCCAAGCAAAAGGAGAAGAAAACCATATATGCGGAAGGGAAAATGAAGGGTCCTAAAAGAGATAGTTTGGGGAAGTATTTGAGACCTTCTAATATGATTTACAAAAACTACTTGGAGAATCTACCCGAAGCCATTCATGAGTTTATTATATCCATGGATGATGTTGAAGGGGATGGAAATTGTGGTTTCCATGTCACTGGGGAACAACTAGGACCTTTTAAAGATGGTAACCAACCGGTTTCCCAAGGGGATGAAGTAAATTATATTCGTCAAAGATTGTTACAAACTCTACGCCGAAACAAGGACTTCTACAAGTCAATGATGCGAGGTGGCGGAGACCATGGGGTCGCACAAGAGTTCATTAGTTTTGAACGGCGTTTACATGGGAATGTCGTCATCACAAGTGACCATTGGATGCAAATGCCGATATGTGGGTTTTTAATCGCGGAGACCTTCAATTGCGTTGTTCATTCTTTTGCGAGGGCTGGAAGTAGTTACACCTACGCGACGCCATCAAAACCTTTCCATGAGAGTGTGAAGGATAGAAGACTTGTTATTGCATTTGTTCAAGGCTGCCATTATATCGGTCTTAAGCTTAGACCCGGTTGCCCAATACCTCCATTGTGTCCGTTAGCCTTTTGGCCTGTTTTTGAAAAAAATTACTCTATGGATTGGTGTGCAAATTACGCCACAGAGATGGAGCTTTGGAGAAGTTTGCATCCACCTCTTCCACCCGGACTAGTGTGTCTAATGGATGATGAGGATGAAGAAGATGTTTTTGAGGATGATGAAGAAGATGGAGAAGAAGACGTTGTAAGGTTAGGATCACCCTAGTACTCATTCCATTAGATATATATTATCGTTTTGCATTTTGTTTTCGCCGGATGCCTAGGTTGATATGAGATTATAAATGCTACATAATGTATCCTAAAGCGCGTCTCATGAATTGAATATATTTTGTGGTTTTTGAACTTGTTTGTTGGTGCAAACATTTGAAGAAAAAGAACTTTCATTATACGGTTCGGCTAATAAGTAAAAGTATATTTTAGCCGATCCTGATAAAAATTTCATATATTATACGGTTCGGCTTACATTCGACAATTTCTATGTGCCGAACTATAATGCTGCTAAGTATCCCAACACACAGTATCAGGTTCGGCTTATTCGAAATATTCAATAATAAGCCGATCCTGATAAAAATTTCATATATTATACGGTTCGGATTACATTTGACGATTTCTATGTGCCGAACTATAATGCTGCTAAGTATCCCAACACACAGTGTAAGGTTCGGCTTATGCCAAATATTCAATTTGAGCCGATCCTTGCATATAAAAGAAAAGTATTTCCCAAGTTTCAAGGATCGGCTAACTAAAGACAATTCTTAATAAAAAATCACTAACCATTACAAAGTACCAATTACAAGGATTTAATAACCAAAACGAGTTATAACAAACTTCCTAAGGATGTTGTAGTGATCTTGGTATTTGAAATTTTTCCCTTTCCATCTTCGCCATTCCTTTAGAGCTCGAACAACAATCTCATCATTTGTTTCACCTTTTAGCCGATATCGATTGACAATCCGAATCATAGCTATGAAGTCCCTAACTTTATTTTTAATTGTTTCAATTCGACAAAACAGTGATGCCCTATCCCGGTTGTTTGGATTACCTGTTTCATTGGTGAAAGCTTCATGAATTCTGACCAAGTAGTACATACTCATTAGACCCTTTACCCGTCGCTCGGCACCCTTCTCCGGATAGTAAGTTACGTAATGTTTGCAAAGAGATAAATCTTCTTCAAGAGTATACTTAGGACTAGACGCTGCCATTTTGTGCTTTGATAATGAGATATCATATGTCGCTATATATATGCTTGACGGATTGTGCTATGTAACGGCTATATTTTCAATTTGAAAAACCATCTCCAACGGCTACTTTTCAAATTTTGAAAAACTATAAGGGTTCGGCATAAATATATTTCCATTTCAAAGCCGAACCTGAGCATTTTTCGAACTTGTTGTTTTAATGGTTCGGCTTATTCGTGTCTTGTATAATGAGCCGTACCAAATGCGTACTCCAAAATTTGTTTAAGGCAACTGGTTCGGCAAGTACGAATATTGTAATTTGGGCCGAACCATGTTTCTTTAAGTTGTTTCAGAGACCTCCTAACATTCGAACCAAACATATTAAAACATGTTTTTTAAGGTAATAAACCAAACAAGTGTATTTAACAAAACATAACAAAATATAACAATCTAAGTGTACTTCACGACACATCCAAACTTATAATTCACTGACCACGACCTCTTTTCCCTGTAGGACATACATTCTCGTCCTCTTCACCAGTTTGCCCGCCCCTAGCAACTTGACTTGAGCCTTCACCTTCTTGTCGTGGCCTCTTGCTCGTCGGCCTTTTTCCTGGTTTATTGGGTCCTTTCCCTTTGTTTATGACTGCATCCCACTGGTTGTACCAATCCTCTTGCTCCTCCACCGTCATCTTAGTTTTGCAAGAAATTCTTTTCTTCAAATTTCTCAACAACTCCTTTCCCGCCGCAACCTGGTTCCATTTAAAGGTCACTTAAACAAGAACTTTAATATTTAAGAAGTAACACTTAAACAAGTAAAAATGGAAGACGTCGCTTACCATTGTTTTATATGCCTTTTGAATGTCAACGGCCTTGGACTTCTTTTGGGCAACCTTTGCCTTCTCCCTGTCAGCTACAACTTGACTTGCTCTATTGATAATAAGCGGATGTGAAATTTCATTATACCAATCCATATAGCCTGGCTCAACTTGTGGAGGACCGTCACCCAAAATATGCAAGTGGTTCATATTTAACTTGTTGGCATCCAACCTTCTCCGGTACTCTAAGGTTGGTTCTGGATCATATTTGGGGCACCACGAAGAGGTGGTGCTTTTAGTCCCAGTGGTACCCAATGGCAACAACCTGAACTTATCGTATACTACTGGGATCGTTTGGACAGATCCTAACTGACGTAGAACGCGACGAGGATCATATATTACAGAACCACCCGGATAAAATATAGGTCCGTAGTACATACCTATCGGCACAAAATTATCTTGAACAACATAATCTTCTTGAACATCTCTCAAATATGGGTCAAATACGACGTCACTCCCATCCAAAGAGTCTAATTTCTCTCTAAGATTAATAAACACATCATTCTTATTTCTTTCTTTCTTGCCTTCCATATCATATCGATTTGTTGGCGTTGTTTTATCCCAATTTGCATGTACCTTGGCCAATTTCAAATTCGGGTAATGGTCATATACCCACACCTGCAAGTTAATGAGATAATGAAAATTAACTAACTTGCCGAACCTTTCTCGCAGAAAGATCGGCTAACACATATGCATGGTTGTGAGCCGAACTTTGCACTTTGAACAACCAATAAAATCAAATTTAATGAATATTATTACCTGAAGCATAGTGAAATTGCCTCCAATGTTTGTACTTGCCAACCTAGATGCTTGTGCGAGTTGATTGAGTAGGTAGGCAAGTGACGCTGTCCCCCAAGCATAACTATTAACCGAGTGGACATCCTTGAAAAATTGGAGATATTGAGCACTCACCTTGTTCCCAGAAGTGTCTGGAAAGATATCTCTTCCAAGAGTGTACAACATATATGCTGTTGCAGTTTGTTTCACTAACTCCTCGAGTCATCACCAACTTTCCATCTTTAACCCTCTCCGTTGTTTTCTCAAAATAGGTTTTCAACCTCAACAACTTGAACTTCTTGTTTTTCTTGTAGGCTGCACCTTTATCATCATGGGTAGAAGTGACATCTTTCACAGAACAACAAAACTCTAGTTCGGTTATCGATTTTGGCCAACCTAGAGTTTCATTCGCCAACTTATACAACTCATCCCAACTCATATTGTAAAACGCTGCATCCACGCTTTCGCCGGTGACACTAAGGCCCGTAATCTTATTCGCGTCGTCAGGAGTGATTGTCATCTCGCCAAAAGGGAGATGAAATGTGTAAGTCTCAGGAGCAAATCTCTCGGCAAAGGCGGAGGCTGTCACTCTATCACATTCCTGATGACCATATTTAATGGCAGGCCATAAACCAGATGCTTGCACTATAGCAATCACCTCAGGCACCTCTTTAAACAAATCCCAATGTGCAGCCCTTTGATGCCTCAAAACTCTGACCGCACGACAATGGTCAGGAGTCTCATATATCTTCTTAGCCCAAGACTCTCTGTAACCAATCAATACCTTGCCACCGTCGGCTGGAAGACCGTGTGGTAAACCATCATCTCTTGGATCTATTACATCATCATCATTAGGAATGTGAAACCCAACAACACGAGGTTTAGCATCTTGCTTCTCTGGTTGTTGTTGTTCTTCCACTTCAGGTTGCTCTTCCCGATTTTTCATTTTACCCTTTTGGTTCCTATAAATAGCACAAATACATAAATAAGTATAATCCTTTAGAATACACGGCATATCCTTAAAAAATATGTTACTGAACTAAGTTCGGCGTATACGTGCGCCAGACGAACAGCCGAACCAATGAAACTCAAAGATCGGCGCTTTAATAAAGTGGCCGAACTGTTCCTCAGTTAAAGGTTCGGCGTATAAAGATTACACTGTATGAGCCGAACCGTTCTCTGTGTTTCAAAATAACCTAAGTTTTTCCAATTAAACCTAGTCTAACAGTACAATAAAATTCATTAATCAACAAATTAAATGGTAGGGTTTGTATAACATACCTTCTAATCCTCATTTCTGGGGTTTCTTCTTCACTTGATTGAACTTCTTTTTCAATTTCAGTGTCAACTCCTTCTAATGGTTGTTGGTCTTCAATTGACGGATTAGAAGAAGATTTGGAGCGCCTACCAATTGCTTTTTGTTTTCCACGAGCCATTTTATAGTTGTGTTTAATCGACGATCAGATTTTTATGAATCGACGATCAATTTCGGCGATGAAATATGATTTTAACAGTTTTTATCCGACTTGGTTTGAATAGGAGAAGAGGAGAAGAACCGAAAAGGTTCTTTTGATGTTCCTTATGCTTTGACCCAAAAGAGAATATTTTGCTTTTATATCAACGTAAGGGTAATATAGTAATTTAAAAGTATATAAAAATACTTTGCAAATAGTTCGGCTCTAATCTAAGATGGCACATGGTGCCGAACTTACAAATAAGAGAACGGTCGAATGTCACATGTAAGGTTAGGCTTATACGCATTAAACACTTATAAGCCGAATCTTGTTTACTTAGAAAATAGAGAAATGTCGGACTATGGTTCGGCTAATACGTATTACATATTTATAAGCCGAACATGATCTCAGTAACTTACGTATCGCAGTGCACTCAAAGCTTAGCATTTCACTTAAATATAAAAGCATAACATTGTAGTTAAACATCAAAACATTGTACCGAAAACCAAACACATAACATTGTTTTCTTCAAGTAAATAAAATTGTGCTAAAATCAAACATTACTTAAAAACCAAACCATAAAAACCTAGTGTACTTCAATTTGAACATAATCATCTATTGAGCACGACAAAGCGTCTTCCACCACCACGACCTTTTTAGCACCACTTCCACTCGCACCTTCACCTTTGTTGATTACTCCATCCCAACGGCTGTACATATATTCTTGCTCTTCCACCGCCATATCCACATTGCAAGCAATTTTCTTCTTCATAGCCTTCAACACGTCGTTACCCCTGACCATCGATAAAATTTAGTTAAAACATATAAGCAACAATAGTCAAAAATATTGAAAACAAGTTTAAAAGTATGCACTCAATATACCATAGTTCGGTAAGACTTCGAAAAATCTTCAACCATGCCCTTTGTGTTCTTCCTCGTCTTCGGCTCGACTTCCTTTTGTGTTCGTTCTCCCATCTTACCATCTACCAAAGCTTGACTTTCCCTATTAATGATTAAAGGATGTGAAATTTGGTTATACCAATCTATATAAGCCGGGTCACATTCAGAAGGATCGTCACGCAACTCTTCTAAGTCAACCCAACTTAATTTGTTATCTTCCAATTTATCCCAACAATCAATGGTAGGATCGGGATCATATTCGGCATTCCATGAACTTTCCGTACTCTTTGTTCCCTTAGAACCCTTGGGCAACAACATGAACTTTGATTCCTCTAGCACCGGAATCGTTTGGATAAATCCATATTGACGGAGTACTCGACGGGGATCAAACACTGTAAAGCCTTCGGGATAAAACAATGGCCCATAGTACATCCCCAATGGCATATCTTCATCCTCAACAACTTCATCATCTTCTTCATCCTTTTTGTATGGTTGAAATACAACTTGTTCAACAGTCAAAGAGTCTAACTTTTCTCTCAAAGCTATCAACATTTCCTCTTTATTCCTCTTCTTATTTACCTTGAAACTCCATTTGGCCGAGGTAGGGAATGTGTCTACCCATTTGTCATCTTCCTTGGCTAAATTCAAATCCGGAAAATGGTCATATATCCATACCTACACCAACAATATAAAAAAAAAAAAAAAAAACTTAAGTATTAGGATCAATAGAATTGGATTGGATCATGGAGGTTGTGAACTTTGGGAAACAGAATCAGGTTCGGCTTATACTCAAAAACAGCCTAACGCCGAACCTAATAAGTTCGGCTTAGTAAATAAAAAATATAACAAGCCGAACCTTTGGAAAGGTAAGTTCGGCATACACAAAACCAAAATTGAAAGCCGAATTGTTTTCTTGAAAATGGAACTACAATGTGTAAACATACCTGAAGCATTGTGAAATAACCTCCAATGTTTCTACTTGTTAACCTAGACGCAGTTCCAAGTTGCTCAAATAGGAAAGAAAGGGCCGCGGTTCCCCAAGAGTACTTGTGGCAGCTTTTCAAATCCCTTAACAATTGGAGGTATTGAGCGTTAACCTTGTTCCCACTGTTATCGGGAAATATAACACTTCCTAAAGTATACAACAAATACGCGGTAGCAGTGCGA
Source organism: Papaver armeniacum (assembly GCA_023531295.1). NCBI lineage: Eukaryota > Viridiplantae > Streptophyta > Magnoliopsida > Ranunculales > Papaveraceae > Papaver > Papaver armeniacum. Next base: position 520,901 of record JAJJWW010002284.1, read on the forward strand.
TTAGCTGTGACCTCGTCCATAACCAACTCCCCCTTTGAAATTTTCTCCTTTCTGTCTCCAAAGCACTTTTTCAAAGCAGTGAACTTGATTTTCTTCAACTTCTTAGTGCTAGAATCCACAAAATTCACCTTTTTAGCAGCGCAGGCAAACTCCAATTCTGTTTTGTCTTTTTGCCAACCAAGAGTTTCCTCAGCAAGTACATACAACTCATCCCAAGTCATTTCATAAACCGCTGAGTACACATTTTTCCCATGTGTTCTAAGACCACTAATCTTCTGTGCATCATCTGGAGTAATTGACATCTCGCCAAAGGGGAGATGAAATGTGTAAGTCTCCGGACAAAATCTCTCACAAAAGGCTGAGTTTGTAACTTGATCAAATTCCTCTTGTGCATAGAAAATAGCAGGCCATAAACCAGAGCCTTGTACTAAAGCCACCACCTCAGGAGCCTCTTTGAAAATATCCCAATATGCGGCGGTTTGGTGTCTAAGTACGCGGACTGCATCCCTGTGATCCGGAGTCTCGTAAATTCTCTTCGCCCATGACTCCTTGTAGCCAATCAACACTCTTCCACCATCTTCAGGGAGACCATGGGGCAAACCATCCCTGCGAGGAGGTATCACATTATCCGGATGTGGAATGTGCTTACCTGTCTCCCTTGATGTAACAACTTTCTCTTGTTCTTGTTCTAGTTCTTCTTCTTCTTGACCTTCCTCACCAACATCTTCATCATTGTCATCCTCTTGTTCTACATGCAAAGATCAAGCCGTGCCAGTTCCCTTTTCCTGCATGTAAGTTCTTTGTGCCACCACCTCGAGGTTTGGGAGTTTTTGAGTTAGAAGGAGTCACTTCCATTGTTCTCCTTTTAAGTTTCTCTTTGAATTTTCCAGGATGGGTGCTAAAACAAATGACAAACCTTAATTAGTTTTCCAAATTAAATAAATATGATTCTACTACACAATTTGATAACTCACCGACAACTGGACAAGTTTAGAGGAAGCTATTGGCCATACGCAGTGTACAGTTCGGCACATTCGATATTTATCAATATGAGCCGAACAAGGTGCCCAACAGTTTTAGCCATGGTCAGAGAAAGGTTCGGCACATTCGATATTAATCACAATGAGCCGAACAATGAACCCAACAGTAATAGATCGGTTATTAAACAATGGTATTTAAGTTCGGCTGGTTATCATACAAAATTTTATGTGCCGAACTAATTGGTTCGGCTCATACGATATTCAAAATATCACAAATGTTAAGCCGAACTGTTCTTCGTCTGTATAAAAAAAAATAAGTTCGGTTGCGTTATTTCAGCCGAACACTACCCTGAAACTAACAACAACCTAGACGAATCTCCGATTACATGTCATAAATCAACGAAATACGAAAAAATAAACAATGGGTTTGTGGGAAATACCTTTCTATGTGCAATTTTAAAGAATCAGCCTCTATTTCTCCCTCTCCAACACCAATCGATCCACTAACCACTTCATCTCCATCTTTTCCAAATGCCCTAGATTGAAATGCTTGATTCAACACCGGGATTCGGACCGTATTTCTAGGGCATCGCTTAACACGAGGTGCCATGTATGTGTTTAATCGACAAATCAAACCAACAAAGTTTTAGAAATTTTCGAAATTTTGGAGAAGAAGATAAGAAGAAGAGGGAGAGAGAAGGGTTTTTGGTTTTTAAAACTTTTAAAAAAATTGTTATATTAGTGGGTAATGGTTAATTAGTGGGAGGGTAGTTAATTAGTGGTAGGGTAGTTAATTAGTGGGAGGGATTAAGTGAAAGGGTAGTAATGTAATTTAAACTAGGCAGGGGTATTATAGTAACTTAAGCATCATTATGGCAGCCCTTATAATTTGGCATTGGGTGCCATAATATCTCGTATGCCCCCAAATTTTATTGTATGCCCCAAATGATGGTTCTAACAAAAGAAAAGGCGGAAATAAATCCAACAAATTGCAGAATCGCCATAAAGGGAGACATCTTTAAGATACCAGTGGGGGCTAGAGATTGAAATCTCAGGTAAACCTCTAACGCTGCCATTCGAGTGGGATATTCTTTACCGTCCGAAACGTCGGCAGGTAGGGGGATATTCTAGACTCATGGAGCATATGCCGGTCAATTCAAACATAGATAGATGAGTCAGATTTTGAAATTCAAAATTTGGATTCACAGAACACACGTGAGAATAATCTCAACAGTACTTCATCCCACGTGATAAGGGGTGCCATGAATTCCAGTGGTATTTTCTCACCCGATAAAATTTCTCAGGGCAACCCGGAAATATTCATTGGCTATAGCCTCCAATCAAAAGGTTATAGGTTGTATAGCTTGAAGAACAACACAATGATCACAAGCCGTGATGTGTTATTTGATGAAGGAGCTTCATGGAATTGGGAAGAAAGGTTGATGAGACTTACTATAGAGGTCTTATTGGAAACTTGTTGTATCTTACACATACAAGACCCGACATCATGTTTGCTTCAAGTATGCTTTCTAGGTTCATGAGTTCACCTAGTCATTTACATCTTGGCGCGGCAAAGAGGTTGTTAAGGTACATACAAGGAACAATGAATTTTGGAATCATGTATTCAAGAAATTTGGATGTCAAATTAGTTGGCTATTGTGATAGCGACTTGGGAGGGTGTATTGATGACATGAAGAGTACATCGGGTTATGCTTTTTCTCTTGGTTGGGTATATTCACATGGGCATCGAAGAAGCAAGAAACCGTAGCTCAATCCACGGCGGAAGCGGAGTACATTTCGGCATCAATAGCTACATCTCATGTTATATGGCTAAGAAGAATCATGGAAGACATTCAAGAGAAGCAAGAAGAAAGCACCGTAATCTTTTGTGACAACAAATCGGCAATTGCTATGTCCAAAAATTCGGTTGAGCATTGTAGAGCAAGGCACATCAAACTCAAGTACCATTTCATTCGAGAAGCGGTTGAAGATGGTGAGATAGAACTCAAGTATTGCAAGACGGAAGACCAATTGGCGGACATATTCACCAAGGCACTTCCCAAAGGAAAATTTCAACATTTCCGTGAACTACTAGGAGTAGAAGAACATCACATTAAGGAGGAGATTGTTGAGTAATGTAATGTTAGTGAACTAGTGTAATAGGAGTGTCAAGTCAACTTTATATTTAGTTGTGTGTGTTGACTAAATATGTGGGTGTAGGAAATCCACAAGTTGTAAGGTCTTTTGTAGACCAAGTAGAAGAGTTAGTATTATCTCTTCAACTTAATGAAAAAGAGAGAGAGTGAGAAGATCCAAAGAGGTTCCCACTACTCCATTATCAAAAAAAAAAAAAAAAAAAAAAAAAAAAAAAAAAAAAAAAAAACATGTTGGAGAAACTATAAAATAGTCCCACATTGCTAACTCCTTAGCCTAGATCTTAATATATAAGGTGGTGAGCCACTCCACTCAAAGCCAATTGGTTTTGAGTTGGAAGCCCACACACTTCTAACATGGTATCAGAGCTAGGCCCGTATGAGAGTGGAATGAGAAGTAGACCCAATGGGCGCCCGTCCACCCGTACAGAGGTCCACGTTGTAGTGGCTTAATCTCCGCCCTACACGTGGAGGGGGAGCATGTTGGAGAAACTATAAAATAGTCCCACATTGCTAACTCCTTAGCCTAGATCTTAATATATAAGGTGGTGAGCCACTCCACTCATTGCCAATTGGTTTTGAGTTGGATGCCTACACACTTCTAACATGGTATCAGAGCTAGGCCCGTATGAGAGTGGAATGAGAAGTAGACCCAATGGGCGCCCGTCCACCCGTACAGAGGTCCACGTTGTAGTGGTTTAATCTCCGCCCTACACGTGGAGGGGGAGCATGTTGGAGAAACTATAAAATAGTCCCACATTGCTAACTCCTTAGCCTAGATCTTAATATATAAGGTGGTGAGCCACTCCACTCATTGCCAATTGGTTTTGAGTTGGAAGCCCACACACTTCTAACAGAATTATTCTATCACTACGCTGTTCAATAAGTTCAACAGAAAAAAGGCATTACAACTGAAAACTCCAGGAGAATTGATGATTTCTCTTGGGATGCATTCGTTTTCACAAGACCATCTTTTCACTGATATCTTGATCACATCTTCAAACCAAGATTTTGGTTCCAAAGTTCTCATCCATTCCTCATCGATAGTCGCTTGAGATTTGCTGATGATGTTGAGTTTAAGGAATCTATTCCAACCCAATTTCTTAGAGACTGATTTAGCAACTCGGTTCCAAGGAATGTTTCCATTAATGGTGATGATCACCAATCTGGTCATTCTATCTTTAATGGTTGCATTAAGTTGATTCCATTTAGTTTGCCTAGATTGATCTTAGAAAGCTCAAAAGATTTACATTCAAGTTGAAAAGATCTTTTGGATTGTCTGATGACTTGATCCATTTTGACTCAGATTGGCCGATCCTCACGCGCTCTCTCTCTCTCTCTTTGTAACTATTCGTCTTTTTTTTTAATGATCTGAAGAGGCATCAAAGTACACCTTAATCCAGTCCTAGACCAATGCAGTCATTATTTGACAATTGCGGAAGCATCATTGTCTCTCTGTATTTCATTATCGACAACCTTCTCCATTAACCAAACTGCTCGAGCAGTTTCTAAACTCTGTCCACAAAGGCCCAGGGAGAGTCCTCAGGAGGAACATAGCTAACCAATATTGGACAGAGTCGGAACGAGTACATACCATAAAAAAGTGCACACTCTTGTAACCAGAAGTTACCAGCTTTTGCGAGTTGCCAACACAGAACATCTGAACCCATCTATATTACGCAAATGTGACAAATGCGTTGAATTCCATCATGTCTAAAATTCTTCTGAAGTAATTTCATTTTCCAAGTTTTTAGTCTGCTGGTAACTGAGCTCACTAACTTTAAGAAGACTGTTATGATTACGCTGTGATCGTGACAACTGAAGGGCCTGAATGGTGGGTGTCCAATTATGATGCCAGACAGAAATTTGAGTACCAAGTGCCCCATTTCAGATATGATGTTGTATCACGATGCGCAAACCATGCAAGATACTGTTCCATATCCAAGTGACTTGGCTTTTTTGACTAAAACAGATTGGGGATCAGAATTAGAAATATATCTACCTTTTTAAACCCATACCCATAGAGCAATACATAAGCATACGCCAAGCTAAATGTTGTTTTGGGTCTTGTTTAGTTTTTGTGAATCTAATTTGAAAATATAATCCATTGCAGGCCAATTTGAAAAATATCGTATAATGCCCCGCTCACAACTACTTGCTTAACTAGCTGCATGTCTATATTGCCCTTGGGCGTTATAGCATTTAGCTTCGAGCATGATACGAGTGTTTGGCGAGCGATGGGTGCCATGGAGTACGGCCTCTCTTTATACAGTGTACGCATTCTAGAATTGTGTTCTATTTTATTCATAGTCTAACTTTGATTTCCTAATGTGTCAACTAACTTCTTTGTTTTTTTGTTAACCAACGGGGAGCAATAGGTACAGCCCTATCAGTGTACCTGATTTATATCTGCGTAAACCTAAGAGGGAGCCATTTCACCACGATGTTCTCACCCACAAGCCTTCTACTTGTCGCAATCCTCTCCTGGATTTTTACCAACGATGTAATTTATTTGGGAAGGTATGAAAGGTTCTTTCCTTTTTGTTTGATACTGTGCATGTGAAGTCAATTTTTCCTTCGACTTTTCCTTCTTCGTCTGCCAATGTTAGTATGATCACTGCAGTAGTTAGTTCCTTTTGAGAAGCAAAATATGACATGATGTAAGACCTCTGCAATGGTACTCTCAGCTGAATATTATGCAGTTGAGCTGTGTTCGGTTTCTGTTTAGGGCTAGGCTTTGGGTATACAAAAGAGCTTGACCTACAACCTTAGCAACCCAAATCAGATTGCAAGTGTCCTCGCTTAGAATTAGAGTTAGAAGAGGCCACAAATGCAAATACTCATGCAGTAGCTAGATTCTGACTTGACATTAAGAAGATCTAGTACCTTCAAGAGTGAATCCTCAAAGTTTGTATTTGTACTCTTTGTTAACATATTTTCCTCTCTTATTGATGCAGTTTGCTTGGGTCTGCATGTATTCTTTTTGGACTAGCATTGGCACTATGGTCTATGCACTGTGAGAGACTTGCTCTTCAGACAGGGGGTCCTAATCAAGAAGATGTATAACAATTAGAGAGCTGGTGGATTCAGGTTTTGTGGAGGTGTTTATGGGTAAAAATCGTTTCCGCCGATTTTGGTAAATTCGGTAGGGGAGTGATAAACTGCTTTAAACCCTAAACAAATATGCTGCACGTGAGCACTTTCTAGATTCGAGAGATCAATCGGTACAAGTCCGGCCTAAACCAAGAAATGGCCGTTCCGGACTTGCTTCGTTCACAAAGTGGAGGAGAAGGGTTGATTTGGGGAGGGAAGCAAAGAAAGGTGTTGAGACCAGGATAATTCTGGGAGACTAGTTTCTCGACTTGTATCAGAAAGTGAAAGCTTCGGAAGCTTGCAAGAGATGAAAGCTTTTTTGGAGAGCTTGCAAAGTTGCCTTTTCTGAGAGTGTTCTGTTTTTCTCCTGACCGAGACTTGTTGTCTGGTGGAAATAGGTAAGACCTATTTATACAAGTCGAGATGGAAACGTACCCTGGACTCATGAAGGAAGAGAGTAAAGGGTGAAGTAATGGGAGGAGGTGGTAACCGCATGGTGTTTATGGGTGAAAACGTTTTCACCATTATTTCCTCATTTATTTAACCGCTTTATTCCTATTCACATTTCTTAATGTGAGCGTAGTGTACGCTGCATGCTGTGACCGCCAAACCAAGACCCTGGAAAGCATCCCCCATTTTGTGTTGATGTCTCGAGTGTTGGTTGCACCTTGAGTGAAAGTGGCGTTGCTAGTGGCGCGTGTGACATGTGCCAATGGCATCTGCGGACGGCCTTTGTTGCGGGTTGCACCTTGAGTGCAAGTGGAAATGCCAGAGATGCTAGTGGCGTGTGTGGCATGTGCGGAATTCCTTGGTGGTAGGTTGCACGTTAAGTGTAAGTGGCAATTCCAGAGCTGCTAGTGGCGTGTGTGGCATGTGCCAATGACATGTTCGGAATGCCTTGGTGGTAGGTTGCACGGTTTGCAAGTTAGGCTACCAGCGTGGGTTTTGGCATGTGCCAATGACACGTACGGCCAAGTTGGCCTAGGTTGCACGGCTTGCAAGTTAGGCTACCAACGTGCGTGTTTGGCATGTGTCAATGGCATGCACGTCCATTAGGGCCACGGCTAAGTAATGAAAGCTACCAGCGAGCGTGTTGTCATGTGCCAATGGCATGCTCGGCCATTAAGGCCACGTCCTGGTAAGAAAGCTACCAGCGATGCGTGTCGGCATGTGCTAATGGCATGCGTGGCCATTAAGGTCACCTCCTGGTAAGAAAAGCTACCAGCGATGCATGTTGGCATGTGCCAATGGCATGCATGGCCATTAGGGTCACGGCCTGGTAAGGAAAGCTACCAGCGATGCGTGTTGGCATGTGCCAATGGCATGCGTGGCCATTAGGTACACGACCTGGTAAGGAAAGCTACCACCGATGCGTGTTGGCATGTGCCAATGGCATGCGTCCCCATTAGGGCCACGACCTAGTAAGGAAAGCTACCAGCGATGCGTGTTGGCATGTGCCAATGGCATGCGTGGCCATTAGGGTTACGGCCTGTTAAGAAAAGCTACCAGCGATGCATGTTGGCATGTGCCAATGGCATGCGTGGCCAATCTGGGTCACTTCCTGGTAAAGAAAGCTACCAGCGATGCGTGTTGGCATGTGCTAATGGCATGCGTGGCCAATTTGGCCTAGGTTGCACGGTTTGCAAGCCTAGGCACGGGCATCATTTTGGCATGGCGTGGCTAGGGCCAAGGTAAGGGTGCTTGGCTTGGCGTGGCGTGACTAGCGTAGCTAGGGCAAGGCGGAGTGCGTTTGGCATGGCGCGGCTAGCTTGGGCTAGGTGTGGCTGGCATGATTTTCCATTGGCACAGAGGTGCGGCTAGCATGGTAGGCATGCTTTGGCGCGTTTTCTGTGACTAGCATAGCTAGGGTCAAGTCAGAGTGCGTTTGGCATGGTGCGGCTAGCTTGGTCTAGGTGTGGTGGCATGATTTGCCATTGGCACGGAGGTGCGGCTAGCATGGTTGGCATGCTTTGGCCCGTTTGGTGTGACTAGCATAGCTAGGGCCAACGCAGAGTGCGTTTGGCATGGTGCGGCTAGCTTGGGCTAGGTGTGGCTGGCATGATTTTCTATTGGCACGGAGGTGCGGCTAGCATGGTTGGCATGCTTTGGCGCGTTTGGTGTGACTAGCATAACTAGGGCCAAGGCAGAGTGCGTTTGGCATGACGCGGCTAGCTTGGGCTAAGTGTGGCTGGCATGATTTTCTATTGGCACGGAGGTGCGGCTAGCATGGTTGGCATGCTTTGGCGCGTTTGGTGTGACTAGCATAGCTAGGGCCAAGGCAGAGTGCGTTTGGAATGGCGCGGCTAGCTTGGGCTAGGTGTGGCTGGCATGATTTGTCATTGGCACGGAGGTGCGTCTAGCATGGTTGGCATGTTTTGGCGCGTTTGGTGTGACTAGCATAGCTAGGTCCAAGGCAGAGTGCGTTTGGCATGGCGCGGCTAGGTTGGGCTAGGTGTGTCTGGCATGATTTGCCATTAGCACGGAGGTGAATTAGGGTTTTGCTCGTTGTAACCCTAATTTGAAAAATACCCCCTATTAATTACTGACTGCATGTATTAAATGTTCTAATAAATGTGTCACCGGTGACATTAGGTTATATGGGGTTTTACGATTTTACCCTTTATTTAAAAACCACCATCAACAGGAGGTTACTCATGTGGAGGTTACTCATGTCATTTGTGAAGAGCAACTAGCTGATGTCATGACAAAATGTCTCTGCCATCCAACTTTTTCTATGTTACTAACTAGATTGGTCACTCTCCTTCGATTATTACTTCTGCTGCTGCTCCCATTTCATCTCGATATTTTACTGGATCCCAAATATTACCGAGTGAAAAACATTTAGCGAGAAACATTTCCGTTAAACAGATATCATGCTACGTAGTTTACTTTTACTTTTCCCTTTTTCTTGTGAAAAGATGATTTATATTAAAGAGCAGAAAAATGTTTGCCAGAAACAAAATCTCATAGCGATACCATTAGAGAGATTAAACTAAGCACAATTTCTCGATTAATATTTCCTTCCACTGGAAGAGTGTTTGAGCTACAAAATAGTGTTTAAAAGTACCTTTAGGACACCATATAACTATTGCCTGTTTAATGTCATCACAATCCTTCATTCGAGCGCCATTAGCTCAACAATTCCTCTCCTTTCAGATATCTCACATGATAATGAATCCATAACTGTTATTGTCTTGGGTTAGACTTGGGTTAGAGCTATGTTGTGTTAGGTGATAGGCGAGGCGAGGCGCCAAGCCCGTCGCCTAGCGCCTAGACGCGCCTAAGACGCCCTAGGCGATCGCTAATACAATCAATGCCTCGTGGACTATATTCCGTTAAAACTAAATAAATCACGTTACATTTAAGTTAACAGATCCTCAACTTATGTGGTGAATTCATTGAATGAGCATGTGTTGTTGTATAACCAGAGTATGATGAATCCATATTTTATGGCATGAAAACTAAATCATAAAGTTTCCATGTTCGATAGTATATATTATCCCTTAAAACTATTATTTTTTTCCAAATTTTGATCGTTGATTGTTGATGGTGATTGATTTTTCATTAATATTGATATTTCACTATATATAAAGTTTCCGTACTTTGATTCCATGCTTCCTTGTTTGATATTTCCGTGATAATATATCTCACAATTAATGAAGTTTCCATAACTCACAATATTGATATTTCAGTATATATATAAAGTTTCCATATTTTGATCATGCATATTGTCAATGCCATGCGTTGATATTGCCGTGATAATATCTCACTCTTAATGAAGTCTCCATATTTGAACCATTAATATGTACCAATAATATCATCTCACCATTAATGAAGTTTCTGTATTTCAATTACTAATGAGGAAGAAATCGATATGTAGCACAATTATTATCTCCCTATTAATGATGTTTCTATATTTTTATCATTGATTGTTGCTTTGTTTCCATATTTTTTATCATTGATTGTTGCTGAAATTGATATTACAGTGAATACCGGAGATTATTATTCATCAATCAACTTTCCCGACAATCAAATATGGAAAGAAAAGTTTAAGGAACGCTAATTTATGAAGATACGCAAGATATAACTGAATTTGGCGCTTAAGCTAGCGCCTACAACTTCCTTATGGTGCCAAAAGCGCCAAACTCGCTCGCCTAAAGCGATGGAGTGGAAAGTAGCGTATGATTAGGTTAGTCGGGCGCTGGACCTACGCTTATTTCGCCTTAGGCGCCTAGGCGAGAGCCCAGAGTGCCTTTCACAACATAGGGTTAGAGCATTGTATAACTTGGAAAGTGTAAAATCACTGGCAAGAATAACATTATCACCAATCTTTCTTAGTCCATGTCTAATCTCCAGGTAGTCAATGCTCTCAGCCGGGTTTAATGGTCTCCTGAATGTTATCTGAAAACCTGCGAAATTGATTAAATCATTCACTCTAGCTCTCTTGTCAGGATATATATACCTTGTATAATCTTGGATAGTTCTCTTTTAGAGCAATCTTGTTGTGCCACCTGACATGTAGTAGTTTCATAAAATCTGACAACTACATCCAATGAGACCAATATTTTCCACTGAAATTTGCTGACCCCTTCAAATTAAGGAAAGAAAATATTCATTTGTCAAAAGGAAAGAAACCAATATTTTCCAAAAAGAATTTGTTTTTCCTTCTTCCGTAAGTTATCTTTTCCAAAAATAAATTGCAGCTTATAAGGTGCATATATATTCTCTAGTTGTCACGAAAATTCATTCTGATACAGGACTTTCCATTTATGTTGGAGCATTGATGTGACAAAATATAGAATTTTAAAGACAAGAATCAAGAAGATTTCCTTGTATCTCTTGTCTTTATAGGTGGAAATATATTTCTTTTTTCCCCTACTCATCGGTATTATATATTGCATCGGTATTATATATTGTGCACGTCGGTATACAAATTATCACGCATCACAATGGGCAGTGTTTTAAAGAGCAGGATCGGCAACAATGTCAGAGTTGTTTTAGTTTATCTGTTTGTGTTTTTGCTCTTGGTTCTTAATTGTTCATCACAAATCCTCAGACATGTCCACGTGCATGTAGTCAATGATTTGGGTGACAATGTGGATCTAAGAATGCACTGCAAATCAAAGAACGACTATCTTGGTGAAAGAATAGTCCATTATAAGGAGGATTACACTTGGGAGTTCAAGGGAGACGTTTGGCGTAGAAGACTATTCTGCAGTGCTGGATGACATGGTATGATAGTTCATTTGGACGTGATGTTGTTGGAGATTTCGAGATCTACAACGCCAAAACGGACATTGATGAATGTCGTCTCAATCGCGAGTGGTCGGTGCGTAAAGATGGACTCTATCGCTACAGTCATACAATTGATCCATGGGACTGGGTAAGGGTTTATACATGGTCATGAGCTTTAACAGTTTGACGTGCCCCTAATTCCGTTCATATGCACCGGATATATTAGCAATAAAAAGGTGGCATCTTTCAGTTGTTTTTTCTTCATTGTTTCTATAGTTGGTATTTGGTATTGGTTATTGATATATGATGAAAATAAGCTGGATTCCAGATCTTCTGATCTCCAGTGTATATGATTAGGAATTAACTTTACCAAATTAGTTTAAACTAGTGCACGGGCTTGAGTTTATGTTACCGGGATACTGATACTAAGGGCACCATGTTTGGTATACCACCAGTTTTTTTTTTTTTTTTTTTTTGACAGCAGCGGGAATTGAACCGCTAACCTATAATTTGGAAGTTCAACCCCTAGCCAACTGGGCTAATCCCAGTTGGGTATACCACCAGTTTAGAAAAGCTTGATTAGATTTTTTTTTTTTTTTTTTTTTATTTGTTGCTCATTTTTTTTTATAAGCAAAGGCCTTCAAAAAGGCTAATGATCCCCCTCAACAATTGGCATCAGCCATATTGGAGGAACAAACCAGTACATAGTAGAATTGTTTGTTTTGGTCCAAAAGGCAAGTTCATGAGCCAAGAATTACAAGTACGTGGTTGAAAGATAAATAGACAGGCTACAAGACTAGAAGAGAAAAACTGGATATCCTTGAAGATAACATCCATTTCCATCAAACAAGCCAGCCGAAAATTGATTGATCAGACTCTGAGCATCACTCTCTATAATTAGATGGGTAACTTTTGCTCCACAACTTTTTTCAAGGCCGCCCAAATAGCTCTGGCTAATTCTTAACAGTCAGGGATTAACTTTACCAAATTAGTTTAAACTAGTGCATGGGCTTGAGTTTATGTTACTGGGATACTGATACTAAGGGCACCTTGTTTGGTATACCAGCTGTTTAGAAAAGCTTGATTAGATTTTTTTTATTTGTTCCTCATATATATAGTCATGTGCGACGTGATATTCTCCGCCACCGTTTTACACACATTATTCAAATCCATCTACTATTTTCCGAGTTTCAGTCGTCATCATCTGAAACAATGGTCTCTTTTTAGTGGTGTTTCATCATACAAAGGAACCGTCTTCTATGGTTTCTGTTTTTTTTGTCGGCCGTTCCAAATTGCTCGTTTTACCGCCGAAATAACAATGTGTTATTGTAAAAGAATGATAAAGTAAAAAAGGAGTGAGGCTTAGTTTTACATATTTTCATTTACCCATCTCATAAATTTGCATACAACAATAACATTCAATAGATTCAAAATTTCATTTATCTTTTCGCACCGGGAAATATCAACAATTATAAAAATTGCACTGCAAGGTGATCTCCCACCGAGATGGCGTCAAACAATGAAGATATCTATTTCTCCACAAAGTCCATATCCAACAACTTGATTTCGATTGGTATCAAGTGGTATCCCTTTGGTAATTTATTTGTAAAACTATACAAAAAATGATTGAGTATTTTTATTCAAGACAATTTTTTTTTTTTTTTTTTTGGAAAAGAGGATAATCCTCAAATGATATATTGATTAGATCGAGTCTCAAAACTGTGAGAATCATTAGCTGTTATAAGATTGATGCACTTCCTAGTATATAGTTAGTGCAAATGGATTCTAATCTTTCATTTGTCTAGATATTTTGGATACCATTTCTATTACAATAACTGGCTATATTTGCTTCCTTAGTAATATTGAATCTTGATGTTAAAACGAAAGAAGAAACCTTAAAGTTAATACAATTTTCAGGTCCTGTTTCAAAATCTTCACTAATGTTATATCTTTTCTCCCTTGCTTTTACGTATCTTCTCATTAGCAGTTGTAGAGTAGGGCTTGAATCACTTTGAATGATTACATTATGCCCACTACATTCAGTTGCCCATTGGAAGGCTGCTTCAGCACCTTTTTCGTCTAAATGTTCTTTTGTGGTACAATCTGCATGAGAGCCTCTTGCTTCGGCAGTTCTACATGCATGATCAACCATAGTTAGCCCAATTCCCGAAGTGCTGAAAGGGAAATTCATTGTCAAAGCAATAGAGATTCTCAAGCTCATATAACTTATTTCCCTGTCAGGTTCCCTTTCAAGGATTTTAAGAGCCTCATCTTTCATTAGGTTATAAAAAAAAAGTTTGCATAACATTGTAATCTGTTTTATTAACATTCATATAACTATTTATAAATCCAACAATAGTTTTTACGGTATTGGCACTATTCTGCCTCTTTTTTTGAAAAGTAGATTCACATATAGCTTTCCATATATGCCAACTGATTATGCTACAAAACTAAGGCCACTGAATTATACAATCACCCATGTTTTTATCATCGAACCACAAATTTAACCATTCATGAAAATCAGTGCACTTATCAATCACATAATCCATATCAAAATTTAAGTGCATCCATACCTGTTTAACGAAATTATAGTTGAGAAAAAGATGAGTAAGAGATTCTTCTTCATCATTGCATAGACTACATTTCGTATCAATATGCTGTTGATACGCCCAAAACCTGCCTTGAGAAATGTTTTTTTTTAATAATTAGTTTCGTATCAATATGCTATTGATTGATTCTTCTTCTAATAATTAGTTTCAGTTCCGGTCAGAGTTTGAGAATCGAAATAAATCAGCCTTTTCTGAATCTAAAAACCTCTCGTTTTAGTACAGTATGCTGTTGATACGCCCAAAACCTGCCTTGAGAAATGTTTTTTTTCCACTTGTTATCTGATGGGAAAATGAAGACATTTTACGAGCTAAAACTAGGAATTGACAAGCACAAACCTTACTTATAAAATACCTCAGAAACAAGATAACTTAACCAGGGCAAAGAAAAGGAAAAAGACAAAACCAATTGTACAACATATGGTGATGAGGGGACCCCGAGAACCGAATAAATGACTGTTGGAACAATTGCTCAATTATGCCTGCAAAATAATCACAAAAAACAAACAAAACATCGTTATGGCTGAGTCGCGGACTAGGTCGCTTTCTTTAAGACGTTTCGCGGCTCTGCCCAAAATTGTGCAAGCAGTTCTTCCATGTCGCATCGTCCCCAGGATAAAACAGCCGAGTTCAATATCTCTTTCACAATCACTCTTGCACCGTGAGGAATGTGATACTACTACACTTCATTCTTGCTCAGAATCTCTTATAGAAAACAAATGATGTTCACATATTGTTTTCTTTCACAAAAAATATTTCCTTTGAAAACACAAAACATAAAGAAGAACTCAACTCTCTCTCTCTTTGTTTTCCCAACCAAAATCTCTTTTTATATTAAAAGGTTTTAACATAATTTAATCAAATATAATTATGGTGTAGTTAACACCATTAACTCCACAATATGAAACCTTCAAGGTTATAATGGTGTAGTTAACACCATTAAAAGCAGAAATATGAAACGGTCAAATTTATACCAAAATTAGTTTTTTATTTAAGAAACTTAAATGCTATTAAAAAAATTCTTTTTATTTATTGGGAAATAAATTTATGTTTTAAATATATATTCCCAACAATCCCCCACTTATATTTTTAAAACATTGAGCAAGAACGTACAGAGTTGTGCATAAGCAAAGGTGTCTCGCGACTTGAACCTTTACGTAGTGTCAATAGGCTCTCTTAAAATCTGACCATGGAGTGAACATAAGTCTTGAACTCTAGGAGATAAAAAGATTGCTTAACACACACGACTATACTAGTGTAAAGTCTAAAGCCAGCACATTACGGCCCAGTGCTTGTATCCCAGTTTTAATGAACGATCTAGAGAACTGCCCATATTCTCATAGAAAGCGGCCACACTTTCACATTCACATAGGTGAGTTTATCAAGAGTACTCCTGAAAGTACCCCACTCTAAATAGAGATATAAACATCATTAAGAGTTTAAAAAATTAAAAACTAAAAATTAAACTCAACCTTTACTCGTTTCAGGATGTCATGCCGTGGGATGAATTCTTCAAAAGCATGATTCTCGCATCTCCATATCACCTATGACTTCGTCTAGTCCCTTTGAACCTATTTCTAGGTTGGGTATCCATCATAGATGACTCAATCTCAATGGGCATCAACCTCATCCCTAAGATGTATTCACATCTTCTTATCAATCCTTTCGTCAAAGGACTAATGGAAACTCGTTTCAGACACTATATAATCCATATTCTCATAAAATCAACTCTTATAGTTGTCGTTACATTCTCAATTCATGCAATAGCCGCGGTACTATCACATTGGATTAATATGTCTGTTCCTCTATCTATTAGAGGATCGAATCGCTCCATCCCTTAAAGGATTCAACTGAAAAAATGTCCAATCAGCTTCGCAATATCCTTAAGAGATTGCGGTAACCATTTAGATAGTGTATTTCTAGGCGTATGATGTGTTTGAAACACCTCATAACCTTCTCAATATTTTACCAATTTTCCATACTAGGATTGGCAAATCTGAATATAAAACCCCCACTATGGAAGCAATATATTACACCCCCACTACAAAAAATACTTATATATATAGTCAATCATGTAGCAAAGAAGCATACTGAGCTACCATACTCATGTCTAGTGCAATCACACACAATCTCAAAAGCATTAGCACTAAACCAAATGAGTAAAAACTTGTTTACAGTCAAACTATATATATTTCTATCTCTTTTAAAAATTCTATTTTCATTGAAATGAAAATGACCCATAGAAAGAAAAAATTCATTTCAAAAATATACACCATCTTCACTCAAGTCTTTCATGTCAAATAGCAAACCAAGCATGTTCTCAATTTCATTTTCATCCTATAAGTTAGAATAAAAATTCAAAAAATCACTTATGCATACAAAACAAAGAGTATTGTGCATTTCAATTTCATCAATTCTAAAATCATTCGAATGAATCAAGTAAACAATTTATATTTTATAAATTGTTTTAAAGTTGTTTTTCAGAATATAAAGGATAACTTATCTGATTTATATGATTTCTTTTATTGTAGACACTACACAGTTTTCCATGCTTGGTTTACATAGATTCTCATCCTTAACTTACACAAAATTATATATTTCTACTTATGACTATAACAAATCATACATTGTAGAAACAACATCAACAAAACAAGCATGTAAGTTATTTAGCGACATGAATGTAAGAGTCAACAATTTTCTGTTTGCTTGTCTAAAAACAATAGGCTCATAAAAACTTTTTTCCAAAGATTTAATAGTTTGAAGAACAAAGTTACTCTCTATAAGAAGTTATCTTTCAAATTATAAGGAACAAAATATTCATGACTAAAATTTAGTCTCACTATATATGCTTTTCTAGGTTTATTCTTAGTGAATTACTTGTCACCTTCATTTTTCTAGTTCCTCTAATTTAAATCAAATGTGTTAAAGCATAGGATATGGAACCCCCACTATTTTTTTTTTTGACTCAAACAAGAATTTCAAAACAATATCCAGATCCCAGAAATGGTGAAAAACTAATAAACCAATGATCTAAACCCAAAACGTTTTGCACAATATAGAGAAAAATTCAAACAATTTTCTTGAAAAATAAAATTTTCTAACTCACTACTCGATAGATCATATTTGACATCAAAACAAGTTACTCTAAGCATCTTTATAAAATTCTCAAATATTTTATTTCATCAAAAAAAAAAAAACATTGCAAGTTGCGTAAGAATTCAACGTGTACATGCTTTTATGAGTTAGGTAAGATTACATACATGTTACTCAAAAATTCACCAAGTTTATAACATGCTCTCATTTGTTACTAACTCATTCATTTCTTAAAAGCATGACAAAATCTCATATTTCAAATATTCAAAATTCAATTCATGTTATGATAAAATTGTAATATTATATTCAAATATTTTATCCATAACATATTATTTGTAATAGCACAATGATCAAATTCAACAAATTTCTAATCTCAATCTTGTTTATAACAAGACACACGAAAACTAGATTCTCACTCACTACGAAAGTAAAATATAACATGCTCATACTCATCACTAACTTATCAACTTCATTAAATCATGATAAGGTCTCATGTCCCAAGCATTCAAAGTTCATTTCATGTGATGATAAAATTGCAATATTATATTCAAACATTTTATCCATAACATATCATTTGAAGTAGTGCAATGATCAAATTAAACAAATTTCTTACCTCACTCTTGTTTATAACAAGTTATGAACATCTTGTTATTAACAAGTTGAACATCTTGGAAACTAGATACATCTTTAACAAGATTGTTCTACCCAAAGTAAGCTTTTAGGCTATACCAATACCGAAAGTCCTAGTGATGTGAGTATATCTCAACACCACTTTCTATCAAAACGATTTGGTTCAACTTTTGAACCATAACCTATCGAAACAAATATGGTGCAAAACACCAATATATATCAGCCTCTCACTGTATCCATAGTTCACATTAACCAAGCTTGAAAAGCGTTGTTAATAACATTTGATATCCTTGCAATGCCGTGCAAGAATAACAAATAATCTCATAATCAATTTATGTTCATTTCTTAGTGAGAGTTGATATTCACATTTGTTTTGACTAGGTTTCTAATTATTTCGGTTTTGGGTTCGTATAAAATTCCATCTCATAAATTCAAAACTTATATGAGTCACATGTTTATTGTCATACAAAATAATTCTCAATATCTTGTTTCCCTAAAATTTATTCTAACATTGAACAATCAACTTATTCAATTTAGAATGCCATTATTTGATCACTACAATAACTACAAATAGTTCATCAAACATACCTCAATAGCTTTTAAATCTCAACTGGTTATAAACCATTGTCCATTCTTTGCACACCAACAAAGAAATCAGCAACCTCATTGCTCCGCACATCGATTAATCTCCCGCAATATTTATTTCATTGGAAAATAAAAACTTGCTCAAGTAAGTGAATTTTCACCTGTCACAATCATTTACAAGTGAGCATTTGAAACCAAACATAAGCAAGTTATGCACTTACGTAATTACTTAAAAATCTATTAAAATATAGTACTCCAAGTTTCTCTTAAATTTCAATCAAAGATCCAAAGTTCTATAGTTATAACATCATATATTTATAACTCTCTATCAAGCATTTTATCAAACATATGTGGTGCACTAGTTTGATTGCTAACTATGATCTTCCTTTTCATTACCAAAACAAGATTATGAAGTACTAGAATCAGAACATGATTCTTAAAGTAATTTCATACATCTCTAATCTCTAATCTCAAGTATCATGTCTCATATATTGGACAAACATACACAATGATTCTGAAATTACCAAATCTTTCAAATTAAACATCCAAATAGAAAATTTCAAAATGGGTTTTCAGGATAAATTCCTGATCTACAAGTTTCATGTTATACAAGAATCCAAAATATCAACACAAAGATCAGAAAAACGAATTCGACAAGGACTAAATTTCTGCTCGTCAGAAATTTTCAGCAACGTTATGTAATTTTCTAGAATACTTTAAAAATACTTTTCAGACTCCAAAAATTCTTAAATTTGACATGAGTGACCCTCATGACGTCTAATATATCAGGCTAAAATTTCTAGACCCAATTCATTTCCTTATATGAGATAAAAATACATCTCTACAACATGTTAAAAACATTCGTTTCACCTCAACAATATTTTTCTATGTTAATATTCATGATAAAAATATTATCCATGTTACAATCCTAATCCATCAAAATCAGACATAAAATTTAACTCTAGGTATTAGGTTACCTAAAATCTCAAGCATCATTTTCAACTGTCAAAGAAAAATTATACAAATTATAATTCTATAAAACGAAATGTAACATGATACTTATCGCGTTTAAGCAATTGTTTCTTTTTGGTATCCATGGCGCAGAATAAAACGTCTTAAAATTGTTGGAACAATTGCTCAATTATGCCTGCAAAATAATCAAAAAAAACAAACAAAACATCGTTATGGCTGAGTCGCGGACTAGGTCGCTTTCTTTAAGACGTTTCGCGGCTCTGCCCAAAATTGTGCAAGCAGTTCTTCCATGTCGCATCGTCCCCAGGATAAAACAGCCGAGTTCAATATCTCTTTCACAATCACTCTTGCACCGTGAGGAATGTGATACTACTACACTTTATTCTTGCTCAGAATCTCTTATAGAAAACAAATGATGTTCACATATTGTTTTCTTTCACAAAAAATATTTCCTTTGAAAACACAAAACATAAAGAAGAA
The DNA here is from genome assembly GCA_023531295.1 of Papaver armeniacum. Taxonomy (NCBI): domain Eukaryota; kingdom Viridiplantae; phylum Streptophyta; class Magnoliopsida; order Ranunculales; family Papaveraceae; genus Papaver; species Papaver armeniacum. The sequence continues at coordinate 540,728 of JAJJWW010002284.1, forward strand.
CTCAACTCTCTCTCTCTTTGTTTTTCCAACCAAAATCTCTTTTTATATTAAAAGGTTTTAACATAATTTAATCAAATATAATTATGGTGTAGTTAACACCATTAACTCCACAATATGAAACCTTCAAGGTTATAATGGTGTAGTTAACACCATTAAAAGCAGAAATATGAAACGGTCAAATTTATACCAAAATTAGTTTTTTATTTAAAAAACTTAAATGCTATTAAAAAAATTCTTTTTATTTATTGGGAAATAAATTTATGTTTTAAATATATATTCCCAACAATGACCAGTTGTAAGAAATTGATTGCAAGAAAACCCATTATAAAAGAGTTTAGGAAGTGGTAACTGGTAAGCAAAGGGACCCTTAACTGGGATAGAGTCAAATAGAGTCTAGAGCGGCGAGATATACCCATCAAAAAGAACCCCTTAACTGGGACTTCAAGGTTGGCATATCCCGAAAGTATATCATCGTGGTCCGGTATGATTCTTCCGTTTCTTAAGAAGTTCCACTCAGCTAAGAGAAAGAAATCTAGGATAGACCTAGGAATTTAAAGTGCACCCAGCGGGTGGGAGAAGGGGTCGACGAAAATATTACACGGTTTCGCAACCTCTCACTAGAATGCCATGAGGACATCCTCGAAAATATTACACGGTTTCGCAACCTAAGAGCAATAATATGAACAGCAAAAAGGTTGGAAATTCTGCGATTATGGAAAGAAGTTTGTAGTTGGAAATCACAAAGAAGTTCGTATTTGGAAATTCCCAGTATACAAAGAATCCTAGCATAAAAGGAAAACTAGCAGGATAAGGAAACAAGTATTCTGTTTCTCTATATATATTATGTTCTTTCTCTATATATATTCACCTCCTGCACAACCAAAATACAAACCCGAAATCCTTCCATCTATTCTGAGCATCTCATTACGGTTTTCAAGTATGATGAGTACCAAGAGAAAGAGACAAAGAGAAGTGTCGCAAACACCGGTAGTATCTGATGGAGAAGAAAAAAGGATCATTCCGATCCTCCCTCATGACATCATTGTCGACATACTTTCGATGTTACCTGGAAAATCGATATGCAGACTCAGGTGCGTTTGCAAATACTGGTGTCATAAATTATTCAAAGACCCTATTTTTAGTAACAGCCGTCTTAAACACAGAGAAAAGGTGAAGTGTTTTTCAGTAAAAGGTGAAAACGCCCATGAGTTTTATATGCATGGCACAAATTCCTCACTCTTACTATCAGATCTTGAAGAAAACAACTATGAGTGTGTTAAGACGGATTCTCCATTCAGAACTCAATTGGTTAGACATACAAATCTTGTGATTGAGATTCTTGGTTCTTATAATGGGTTGATATTGATGAGAAACAGTAAAAGTTATCCCCGTGAGGATAGACTTTTTCTTGGGAACCCATTTACTAAAGAGATCAAAGAAATAGTAGTTCCAGAGATTAAATATGGTCAAGAGTATTTTAAGAAAATACACGGAGTAAGCAATGTTACGTATGGATTAGGTTATGATCGGGATACCGATGATTACAAGATTGTGAAAGCTACCTGTTATGGTAGTGAATTAATTTATGATGGTTGTCAAGTTCAGGTTTATACATCAAGTTCTCATTCTTGGAAAACCTTACCCAACATTCCATATAAAATCAATGGTTTTCGCAAGGCTGAAGTAGTATTCGTAAGTGGTGCTTTCCACTGGATTGCGATGAACCTTGAAACCTACAGAAAATGTATTCTATCTTTCGATATCCACGAAGAAATTTTCAGGGAAGTAGCACTTATTCAACAGGTCAATAAGAATTGCAGTTATAGGATGCCGTTGTGTGTTTTACAAGGGCAACTTTGCATGATACTATTATGTAATAATTCTTCTAAAATTGAAGTTTGGATGATAAAGGATTACAAAGTGAAAGACTCATGGACTAAAATGTTTACTGCCCAGCTCCCTGCAGTATATGCTAACTCCATGAAGTATGTGAAACTGCTATGGGAATTCAAAAATGGCGAAGTTTTATTTGTAACAACCTCGGAATATGGCGGAAATACCTGTTTTGTTATATATGACTCGGTGAGCAAAAAAACTAAAGTTACAAAGAATATCCAGCACTTTCCGCTGAGTTACCCGCACTTTCCAGGAGACGAAAAATGGAATATAGTAGCTTATGTTGAGAGTCTGGTGTCACTTAGCTCCATCGGGTGGTCACATAAGAGACCAAGAACATGCACCCAGGGATCAAGAAAATCAGTACGTTTGGCAAATAAAGATCAACTAATTGGAAGATAGAGAGGTAGCATCCCCTACTATTTGGAGATGAGAGATAACTTGGCAGGCATGGAGAACAAATGTACAACGAAGTTATTAATCCTTATGAACATGTTTGGTATAAATAAAAATGCATTGGAAAAAGACGTTCCTGTGCAGCGCATTCTATGGATTGTTGTTAGGTACTTTCATTGTGTAGCGAAGCCTTTACCTCCTCTAGCATGGAGACGCTGGGTAGCGAAGCCTTTACCTCCTCTAGCATGCAACGCGCGCCCTCCATCACTTTACCTACATCCCAAATTTGATATTGCTTCGACATCACCATCCGGCAGCCAGTAAACTCTATTCTGGGTGCACCGACATGACATATAACATACCTGTGCTTCGCCAAGAATGTAAATTTGTCATGACAACAAAGGCCTAGTCACTATAATGTTTCGTATAGACCTGGACAGCTTAACAACAACAGACTTTTTGTTTCTTTCTTTCTTTCCCTACACAAATTTTTTGTTCTTTCTTATAAGGCTTACAGATGCCTGTTGAGTTTACGGTTTAATTGTACCGTGGGGATTCGTTTTCAAACTATTAGAATATATTGTATATATAATTTGAGGCCGAAATACTGGCTCCAGAATAAAAGTTAGGCCAAAAGCTTGAATTCTAGAGCTCCTGGCCCCCTACCAATATGAATCGAGGATTTACATAGCAAAATAGAAGGGGTAGGTAAATGAGTACCGTATCAATTTTACGATACATAACCTCTTTTTACACAAAACCCTAACTTTTTATCTTCTATTCCGCCTCCTTCACCGTTTACTCATGTTTCATCACCATCTTCTTCCGCCTCCTTCACCACCACCATCTTCTTCACGGGGCAAAGAGAACCAATGAGGTAACTAAACCTATTTCCAACATATATCAATATAATTATCCCGGAATCTTTCTCTCAAATCTTATCCAGTATTCAAAACTTAACCCTATTCTCTTTCTGTCTTCTCTCATTTCAGAACCCTAACTGATTAACTAACTCTTTTGTTTTATTTGTTGCAGAGATTAATGTTGATTCACGGTTGGGTTTATCAAAAAAGAAGAAATCCCATGGAGACTAAGGTAATATGAACCAAGTTTTATGTTTATCGTATTACGGTTTCAATTAAATCTTTGTCTACTGTTGATTCTTTGTTAAATTCTAGAGCTCCTGGCCCCCTACCAATATGAATCGAGGATTTACATAGCAAAATAGAAGGGGTAGGTAAATGAGTACCGTATCAATTTTACGATACATAACCTCTTTTTACACAAAACCCTAACTTTTTATCTTCTATTCCGCCTCCTTCACCGTTTACTCATGTTTCATCACCATCTTCTTCCGCCTCCTTCACCACCACCATCTTCTTCACGGGGCAAAGAGAACCAATGAGGTAACTAAACCTATTTCCAACATATATCAATATAATTATCCCGGAATCTTTCTCTCAAATCTTATCCAGTATTCAAAACTTAACCCTATTCTCTTTCTGTCTTCTCTCATTTCAGAACCCTAACTGATTAACTAACTCTTTTGTTTTATTTGTTGCAGAGATTAATGTTGATTCACGGTTGGGTTTATCAAAAAAGAAGAAATCCCATGGAGACTAAGGTAATATGAACCAAGTTTTATGTTTATCGTATTACGCTTTCAATTAAATCTTTGTCTATTGTTGATTCTTTGTTAAATTCTAGAGCTCCTGGCCCCCTACCAATATGAATCGAGGATTTACATAGCAAAATAGAAGGGGTAGGTAAATGAGTACCGTATCAATTTTACGATACATAACCTCTTTTTACACAAAACCCTAACTTTTTATCTTCTATTCCGCCTCCTTCACCGTTTATTCATGTTTCATCACCATCTTCTTCCGCCTCCTTCACCACCACCATCTTCTTCACGGGGCAAAGAGAACCAATGAGGTAACTAAACCTATTTCCAACATATATCAATATAATTATCCCGGAATCTTTCTCTCAAATCTTATCCAGTATTCAAAACTTAACCCATTGACACATGCCAAACACACACGCTGGTAGCCTAACTTGCAAACCGTGAAACCTACCACCAAGGCATTCCGCACATGCCATTGGCACATGCCACACACGCCACTAGCAGCTCTGGCATTGCCACTTGCACTCAAGGTGCAACCCGCAACAAAGGCATTCCGCACATGTCAATGGCACATGCCACACGCGCCACTAGCAGCGCCACTTGCACTCAAGGTGCAACCAACACTCGAGATATCAACACAAACTGGGGGATGCTTTCCAGGGTTTTGGTTTGGCGGTCACATCTTGCAGCGTACACTAAGCTCACATTAAGAAAGCGTGAAAAGGAATAAAGCGGTCAAATAAATGAGGAAATAATGGTGTAAACGTTTTCACCCATAAACACCATGCGGTTACCACCTCCTCCCATTATTTCACCCTTTACTCTCTTCCTTCATGAGGCCAGGGTATGTTTCAATCTCGACTTGTATAAATAGGTCTTACCTATTTCCACCGGACAAAAAGTCTCGGTCAGTAGAAAAATACAATAGTCTCAGAAAACGCAACTTTGCAAGCTATCCAAAAGCTTTCATCTCTTGCAAGCTTCCTAAGCTTTCACTTTCTGATACAAGTCGAGACACTACTCTCCCAGAATTATTCTGGCCTCAACAACTTTCTTTGCTTCCCTCCCCAAATCAACCCTTCTCCTCCACTTTGTGACCGAAGCAAGTCCTGGAACGGCCATTTCTTGGTTTAGGCCGGACTTGTACAGATTGATCTCTCGAATCTATAAAGTGCTCACGTGCAGCACATTTGTTTAGGGTTTAAACCAGTTTCTCACTCACCTACCGAATTTACCGAAATCGGCGGAAACGATTTTCACGTATAAACACCTATATATACTAGACAGGCCAACCCACAGCTTGTATTTTCTTTTCTACAAGTAAAAGAAGAAAAAGAGAAGAGGTTTATATAGCTAGCTAGGGCATCGGGTTTTTGTTAGACTGATTTTGAGAAACAAGATATGGCACAAGTTAGTAAAATGTTCCATCAGAAACAAGATTTGTTTAATTCATTGTTCACTGCTGTAAGTAACAACACTATGGAAGACAACAACATTTTTCAACCTAAAATCGAAAAACAAGAACGAGTTTTTGAGTTATCGGAATCCATGCTTCAAGCTACAGTCGAGAAGTTACGTGCTGGGTATAAAAGAATTGAGGATGGTAAGTCCTTGAAACTAATTCTCTTGAACTCATTACATGTTATTTTGCTACGTAATTTTTATTGTGTTTATAATTATGATATTTTTCTAATTACATCTTAACTTTTCTTCTAATCGGCAGCTAAAAGTCGGAGAAGAATTCAAGTTCTCAAAGTTAATAACTGCAAGAGTCATAGTACTGGATATGGATATTACAAAAACCATGGAAAATCCTCTCAAGAACGTATAGAATGGAAGCTTCGCCAACTAAAGGTTAACAGAAGGCCAAAGATCGTTCGAGATTTTTATTAAAGTATTTCAAAATTTATTTGTAAAGAAGGGCAGAATCTATTCTCTCTCGTACATGTATGGTTGAACACTTTCTTTGCCACTTGCTCTGCTAATTGAATAGTATTTTAATTTTATCTGTAAGAAAGATCACAAATTGTATAATTGAATAGTTGCTTTGGTAATGAAAGAGTTGTTTAATTATGGACTGTGGAGTTATGATATATAGCTTGTGGCGACGAGAAACAAATTAATCTCTTCTCGGATTTGGATACCAATATATTTAATCTGTTCTCACGGTTTCAATCCAAAACTGATGGAGCAAGAGAAAACGTGAAATTCAAAACAACCACTGCCAGACCTTTAGCTAACTGGTGCATATACCAGTTAAGCGATAATGCCTTCCTTTAGCTAACTGGTTTATATTCATTTGGAGTTAAGCCATAATGCCTTCCTTCTCATTAGAGTATCTCCAACTCCATTTAGCTAGTAGTGCCTTGTTTATGTATCTCAAATTCTTGATGGCTAGTCCCCCGTCTTCTTTTTTCTTGCATACTTTTTCCCACGACACCCAGCATATCCAGCTGTTGAGCCCCATAGAAAATCACTCATGATTTTCGGCATTTTCTTTTCAACTGAAGCTGGCATTTGAAGTAGTGACATGAAGTACAAAGGGAAACTTGACAGAGCTGTAACTTTACCAGATTTTGTGAAGAATTTTCTTTTCCATATGGCCAGCTTCTCAATGATGCAGTCCCACTCACTAGTTTGTTTAGCAGTTGATCCCAGAGGTAGCCCTAAATATTTGAAGGGCAATTTCTCTATTTTGCAGTGTAGAATCCAAGCCAGATCTTGACTTTTTGTTAGCAGACCATAAAGTTACCAGGACCATGAAGTACATGGTCCTGGTGACTTGTTTGTTATCACGGGACTTTATGGTGCACCATATCTCCTCTGTGAATGGTCTTTCCATCCATTCCTCTTCAGTGGTGCTGATTTTGGACCAGCTACTGCTCTTTAATTGTGGCCTCCATTCATGTTGCTCTTTAAATAGTGAAGAAAAATGCTATCAGAATTCATGTTTGATCCTTTCCTGGCTGAAGTTCTGTACCATCTATTATGAGTTTGTGAATATTATTTTTCTTCCTCCTGCCATTAGCTAACTGGTGCATATACCTAGTACTGCAGTCACCTTCCTTCAAAAATCTGACTTTAGCTCTTGATAATCCTCTTTTATGTTCATCTACTCTTATTTGTTTTAGTTGAGCTTTCCATTGCACCCTGTTGATGAAGTCCGTATCTCCTAATCTCCCTCCTTCTGGAGCATTAAGATTATAAATCTTTTTGATCAGATCCTCTTTAGTAGTTTTTGTTTGGCCATATTGCTCCCTAGTCCCTACTCCATCTTTGTTGTAAAAATATGAAGTTCTGCATCTTCTAGCCCATATAAAACTTGGAGAGACTGAGTACTTCATAGAAGTCCACCAAATCTTAAGGTTTTTTAAGAATATTTTGTTTGTATGCGAAAACTCCCAATTCTGAATGGAGGTTTTTGCTTTATGTTGTTGTTGGTGATAAGGAGTACTGGGAAGTGGTCTGATGCATTTCTTGAGAGTATAATTTGCGCAGAATTAGGATACTTATTCTCATATGTTGGGGAGATCAACACTCTATCCAACCTGCAAAGGAAAGGGTCATCTTGCATGTTAGACCATGTGAACAACCCTCCACTTGCTAGCAAATCTATCAAGTCTTGGTTTGAACTTTGACATGAAATCATTGAAAAGCTCCATCCCAAGCTTTCAGCCTCCTGCTATATTCCTCTCCCAACTTCTTCTAGTAGCATTGTAATATCCAGCAATGCTCTATGCTTGACTGCCAACCATACAAATCATCCAATTCATGCCAAAATTCAAGTCCCTCCTCATCATTACAGGGACAGTACACATTGGTGAGAGTCCATTCAAAACCATCAGATTTGTTTATAAATTTATGACTAATAGTATTTGGGGATATTACCTCATCCACACAATTAAGATTGTCTGTGCTCCATATTGTAAGCATCCCGTTTGCTAGACCTTCAAAAGGAATCATGCTCCAGTTGTTGTTGTCTCCTCCCCATATATGGTTGACTAACCAGCTTGTTATTTTCCACATCTTAGTTTCTTGAATGACCCCAGTGTTTGGCTTGTGCACTCTAATCAATTCTTTTAGACAGTCAATCATGTCACTGCCGTTTAGGCCCCTTGAACTCCATGTTAAGATTTCAGCACACATTGGAGATGCTCGTTACTCCTTCATCCAAAGCTCTGTGACTGAGAATGTCTGCAACACCCTCCTTTGGGGTCACCAGTCCAAACTCATGCTTCTCCACAATCCCTGCAAAGAAACTCTGTACCTCCCTGTTATTGTTATTTTGATTAGTACCTAAGTTACAGCTCACTTCCATTAGTAATTCCACGATATTAGATATAGTATCAATATCTATGATCGCCTTCCCGTCTCTAATTATACCCTGAGGACAAATTAGGACTATCTGAGTTAGTCTCGTTGCAGTTGTGTCCGGGATGATCTCCTCCAATATCTTAGGGATCTCTCCTTCTAGCGGTTCCATCTCTGCAACTGGAGTTTTCAGTTGTAATGCCTTTTTTCTGTTGAACTTATTATTGAACAGCGTAGTGATAGTATAATTCTCCTGTTCTATTTCCGGGTTGCCCTGAGAAATTTTATCGGGTGAGAAAAGACCACTGGAATTCATGGCACCCCTTATCACGTGGGATGAAGTACTGTTGAGATTATTCTCACGTGTGTTCTGTGAATCCAAATTTTGAATTTCAAAATCTGACTCATCTATCTCTGTTTGAATTGACCGGCATATGCTCCATGAGTCTAGAATATCCCCCTACCTGCCGGCGTTTCGGACGGTAAAGAATATCCCACTCCAATGCCAGCGTTAGAGGTTTACCTGAGATTTCAATCTCTAGCCCCACTGGTATCTTAAAGATGTCTCCCTTTATGGCGATTCTGCAATTTGTTGGATTTATTTCCGTCTTTTCTTTGTTATCTCTGCAAGCCCACCAAGCTTTCTGGTCCAGTATACAGGGAGGAGACCCTTGATTTTGATCCAGTGTTTTATTTCATTGGTGATTTCTCTTGGGATGCATTCGTTTTCACAAGACCATCTTTTCACTGATATCTTGATCACATCTTCAAACCAAGATTTTGGTTCCCAAGTTCTCATCCATTCCTCATCGATAGTCGCTTGAGATTTGCTGATGATGTTGAGTTTAAGGAATCTATTCCAACCCAATTTCTTAGAGACTGATTTAGCAACTCGGTTCCAAGGAATGTTTCCATTAATGGTGATGATCACCAATCTGGACATTCTATCTTTAATGGTTGCATTAACTCCATGCTGAGAAGGGAAATCAATACTAAAAGGGGGGTGGGGGTGGGTGGGGGGGTGGGGGGAGGTTGTACTTGTTTCTCCATTAATGAACCATTTAGTTTGCCTAGATTGATCTTAGAAAGTTCAAAAGATTTACATTCAAGTTGAAAAGATCTTTTGGATTGTCTGATGACTTGAAGAGGCATCAGATTGGCCGATCCTCACTCTCTCTCTCTCTTTGTAACTATTCGTCTTTTTTTTTAATGATCTGAAGAGACATCAAAGTACACCTTAATCCAGTCCTAGACCAATGCAGTCATCATTTGACAATTGCGGAAGCATCATTGTCTCTCTGTATTTCAGTATCTACAACCTTCTCCATTAACCAAACTGCTCGAGCAGTTTCTAAACTCTGTCCACAAAGGCCACAGGCCCAGGGAGAGTCCTCAGGAGGAACATAGCTAACCAATATTGGACAGAGTTGGGACGAATACATACCATAAAAAAGTGCACACTGAGAAGTTACCAGATTTTGCGAGTTGCCAACACAGAACATCTGAACCCATCTATAGTACGCAAATGTGACAAATGCGTTGAATTCCATCCTGTCTAAAATGCTTCTGAAGTAATTTCAGGTTCCAAGTTTTTAGTCTGATGGTAAATGAGCTCAATAACTTTAAGAAGACTGTTATGATTACGCTGTGATCGTGACAACTGAAGGGCCTGAATGGTGGGTGTCCAATTATGATGCCAGACAGAAATTTGAGTACCAAGTGCCCCATTTCAGATATGATGTTGTATCACGATGCGCAAACCATGCAAGATACTGTTTCATATCCAAGTGCCTTGGCTTTTTTGACTAAAACAGATTGGGGATCAGAATTAGAAATATATCTACCTTTTTAAACCCATACCCATAGAGCAATACATAAGCATACGCCAAGCTAAATGTTGTTTTGGGTCTTGTTTAGTTTTTGTGAATCTAATTTGAAAATATAATCCATTGCAGGCCAATTTGAAAAATATCGTATAATGCCCCGCTCACAACTACTTGCTTAACTAGCTGCATGTCTATATTGCCCTTGGGCGTTATAGCATTTAGCTTCGAGCATGATACGAGTGTTTGGCGAGCGATGGGTGCCATGGAGTACGGCCTCTCTTTATACAGTGTACGCATTCTAGAATTGTGTTCTATTTTATTCATAGTCTAACTTTGATTTCCTAATGTGTCAACTAACTTCTTTGTTTTTTTGTTAACCAACAGGGAGCAATAGGTACAGCCCTATCAGTGTACCTGATTTATATCTGCGTAAACCTAAGAGGGAGCCATTTCACCACGATGTTCTCACCCACAAGCCTTCTACTTGTCGCAATCCTCTCCTGGATTTTTACCAACCATGTAATTTATTTGGGAAGGTATGAAAGGTTCTTTCCTTTTTGTTTGATACTGTGCATGTGAAGTCAATTTTTCCTTCGACTTTTCCTTCTTCGTCTGCCAATGTTAGTATGATCACTGCAGTAGTTAGTTCCTTTTGAGAAGTAAAATATGACATGATGTAAGACCTCTGCAATAGTACTCTCAGAGTCTCAGCTGAATATTATGCAGTTGAGCTGTGTTTGGTTTCTGTTTAGGGCTAGGCTTTGGGTATACAAAAGAGCTTGACCTACAACCTTAGCAACCCAAATCAGATTGCAAGTGTCCTCGCTTAGAATTAAAGTTAGAAGAGGCCACAAATGCCAATACTTATGCAGTAGCTAGATTCTGACTTGACATTAAGAAGATCTGGTACCTTCAAGAGTGCATTCTCAAAGTCTGTATTTGTACTCTTTGTTAACACATTTTCCTCTCTTATTGATGCAGTTTGCTTGGATCTGCATGTATTCTTTTTGGACTAGCATTGGCGCTATGGGATATGCACCGTGAGAGACTTGCTCTTCAGACAGGGGGTCCTAATCAAGAAGATGTATAACAATTAGAGAGCTGGTGGATTCAGGTTTTGTGGAGGTTACTCATGTGGAGGTTACTCATGTCATTTGTGAAGAGCAACTAGCTGATGTCATGACAAAATGTCTCTGCCATCCAACTTTTTCTAGGTTACTAACTAGATTGGTCCACTCTCCTTCGATTACTACTTCTTCTGCTGCTCCCATTTCATCTCGATATTTTACTGGATCCCAAATATTACAGAGTGAAAAACATTTAGCGAGCAACATTTTCGTTAAATAGATATCATGCTACGTAATTTACTTTTACTTTTCCCTTTTCTTGTGAAAAGATGATTTATATTAAAAAGCAGAAAAATGTTTGCCCAAAACAAAAAGTCATAGCGATTACCATTGGAGAGACTAAACTAAGCACAATTACTCGATTAACTATTGCCTGTTTAATGTCATCACAATCCTTCATTCGAGCGCCATTAGCTCAACAATTCCTCTCCTTTCAGATATCTCACATGATAATGAATCCATAACTGTCATTGTCTTGGGTTAGACTTTGGTTAGAGCTATGTTGTGTTAGGCGCTAGGCGAGGCGCCAAGCCCGTCGCCTAGCGCCCTAGGCGATCACGAATACAATCAATGCCTCTTGGACTATATTCCGTTAAAACTAAATAAATCACGTTACATTTAAGTTAACAGATCCTCAACTTATGTGGTGAATTCATTGAATAAGCGTGTGTTGCTGTATAACCAAGGTATGATGAATCCATATTTTATGGCATGAAAACTAAATCATAAAGTTTCCATGTTTGATAGTATATATTATCCCTTAAAACTATTATTTTTTTCCAGATTTTGATCGTTGATTGTTGATGGTGATTGATTTTTCATTAATATTGATATTTCACTATATATAAAGTTTCCATACTTTGGTCACTCATTGTCCATGCCTCCTTGGTTTGATATTGCCGTGATAATATATCTCACAATTAATGAAGTTTCCATAACTCACAATATTGATATTTCAGTATATATATAAAGTTTCCATATTTTGATCATGCATGATGCATATTGTCAATGCCATGCGTTGATATTGCCGTGATAATATCTCACTCTTAATGAAGTCTCCATATTTTAACCATTAATATGTACCAATAATATCATCTCACCATTAATGAAGTTTCTGTATTTCAATTACTAATTGAGGAAGAAATCGATATGCAGCACAATTATTATCTCCCTATTAATGATGTTTCTAGATTTTTATCATTGATTGTTGCTTTGTTTCCATATTTTTTATCATTGATTGTTGCTGAAATTGATATTACAGTGAATACTGGAGATTATTATTCATCAATCAACTTTCCCGACAATCAAATATGGAAAGAAAAGTTTAAGGAAAGCTAATTTATGAAGATACGCAAGATATAACTGAATTTGGCGCTTAAGCTAGCGCCTACAACTTCCTTAAGGCGCCAAAAGCGCCAAACTCGCTCGCCTAAGGCGATGGAGTGGAAAGTAGCGTATGATTAGGTTAGTCGGCCGCTGGACCTATGCTTATTTCGCCTTTGGCGCCTAGGCGAGCGCCCAGAGCGCCTTTCACAACATAGGATTACTGGGTTAGAGCATTGTATAACTTGGAAAGTGTAAAATCACCGGCAAGAACAACATTATCACCATTCTTTCTTAGTCCATGTCTAATCTCCAGGTAGTCAATGCTCTCAGCCGGGTTTAGTGGTCTCCTGAATGTTATCTGAAAACCTGCGAAATTGATTAAATCACTCTAGCTCTCTTGTCAGGAGATATATACCTTGTATAATGTTGGATAGTTCTCTTTTAGAGCAATCTTGTTGTGCCACCTGACGTGTAGTAGTTTCATAAAATCTGACAATGAGACTAATATTTTCCACCGAAATTTGCTGACCCCTTCAAATTAAGGAAAGAAAATATTCATTTGTCAAAAGGAAAGAAACCAATATTTTCCAAAAAGAAATTGTTTTTCCTTCTTCCGTAAGTTATCTTTTCCAAAAATAAATTGCAGCTTATAAGGTGCATATATATTCTCTAGTTGTCACGAAAATTCATTCTGATACAGGACTTTCCATTTATGTTGGAGCATTGATGTGACAAAATATAGAATTTTAAAGACAAGAATCAAGAAGATTTCCTTGTATCTCTTGTCTTTATAGGTGGAAATATATTTCTTTTTTTTCTCCTCATCGGTATTATATATTGTGCACGTCGGTATACAAATTATCACGCATCACAATGGGCAGTGTTTTAAAGAGCAGGATCGGCAACAACGTCGGAGTCGTTTTAGTTTATCTGTTTGTGTTTTTGCTACTGGTTCAGAATTGTTCATCACAAATCCTCAGACATGTCCACGTGCATGTAGTCAATGATTTGGGTGACAATGTGGATCTAAGAATGCACTGCAAATCAAAGAACGAATATCTTGGTGAAAGAATAGTCCATTATAAGGAGGATTACACTTGGGAGTTCAAGGGAGACTTTTTGCGTAGAACACTATTCTGGTGCTGGATGACATGGTATGATAGTTCAGCTGGACGTGATGTTGTTGGAGATTTCGAGATCTACAACGCCAAAACAGACATCGATGAATGTCGTCTCAACTGCGAGTGGTCGGTGCGTAAAGATGGACTCTATCGCTACAGTCATACAATTGATCCATGGGACTGGGTAAGGGTTTATACATGGTCATGAGCTTTAACAGTTTGACGAGCCCCTGATTCCGTTCATATGCACCAGATATATTAGCAATAAAAAGGTGGCATCTTTCAGTTGTTTTTTCTTCATTGTTTCTATAGTTGGTATTTGGTATTGGTTATTGATATATGATGAAAATAAGCTGGATTCCAGATCTTCTGATCTCCAGAGTGTATAACAGTTATGAATTAACTTTACCAAATTAGTTTAAACTAGTGCACGGGCTTGAGTTTATGTTACCGGGATACTGATACTAAGGGCACCATGTTTGGTATACCACCAGTTTTTTTTTTTTTTTTTTTGACAGCAGCGGGAATTGAACCGCTAACCTATAATTTGGAAGTTCAACCCCTAGCCAACTGGGCTAATCCCAGTTGGGTATACCACCAGTTTAGAAAAGCTTGATTAGATTTTTTTTTTTTTTTTATTTGTTGCTCATTTTTTTTTTATAAGCAAAGGCCTTCAAAAAGGCTAATGATCCCCCTCAACAATTGGCATCAGCCATATTGGAGGAACAAACCAGTACATAGTAGAATTGTTTGTTTTGGTCCAAAAGGCAAGTTCATGAGCCAAGAATTACAAGTACGTGGTTGAAAGATAAATAGACAGGCTACAAGACTAGAAGAGAAAAACTGGATATCCTTGAATATAGCATCCGCTTCCATCAAACAAGCCAGCCGAAAATTGATTGATCAGACTCTGAGCATCACTCTCTATAATTAGATGGGTAAGCTTTTGCTCCACAACTTTTTTCATGGCCGCCCAAATAGCTCTGGCTAATTCTTAACAGTCAGGAATTAACTTTACCAAATTAGTTTAAACTAGTGCACGAGCTTGAGTTTATGTTACTGGGATACTGATACTAAGGGCACCTTGTTTGGTATACCACCTGTTTAGAAAAGCTTGATTAGATTTTTTTAATTTGTTCCTCATATATATGGTGATTTTTGTTAGAGGGAGAGCAAAAATGGATCTGAGGAGAGCAAATATCGTAGTCGACTCGATAACTCAAACCTAGTCCATATATTTGTCTGGCTTACTAGGTCCACTCACCGCACAAAATTCACCATTGCACAACGGGACCCCACCATCTAGTCCACCGGCGACGACCACACCGATTACGGCCAAAAGAAGAAGAAAAAAAGGTGCACGAGTTTCTGTTGAAGGATCTGTACACCATGACTACCTTTACGAACATATACAGCAGAGGTTCCCTTTCCTATATTTTATGGAAATTCTACTCTTCCAAATAATTTTCGGTAATTAAGTACTCAATTTCGTTTCAATCTTAAGAAAATCCAATCAAAATCTACAAATCCTAAAAAGATAGAAAGAAACTTAAGACTCGCCAGGAAGAATAAATCGATGATGCGAAGAACTTTACGGCCATGTTTATCACGACCTTGGATGTTGATGATTTGAATCTTCCCTATGTGTTGTTCTTGATAAGAAACACCGTCCATCAATAAGGTTTTACAATTGAGGTCTTTCTTATTTTTGTTTGCCGTTTTTAATTAGGTTTAGATAGAAATCTATTTTATGGGTTTGTTGGTTCTTTTACTTATTCAGTATGCTTGATCTTAAAATCTGTTTTTGCTAAAAAAAATTTTTTGATTAGAACTGTTTTTGCTAATTAAACTAAATAGCTATGGTTTCATCATTCAAGAACAGGAAAAAGTCATAACATATTTTTTTTCTTTCTTTTTGGATCGTTAGTGGTGGAGGAGATGGTCGTGGTGCAGTAGCTTTAAAGATGGGTGTGAATTTTGCATGGGTAATAGGTGAATTTAGTATGGATGGTGGATAGTTTGGTCTTAATTAAAATAATGTATTGACTAGGTCCGAGTTAGTGAGTCGACTACGGTTTTCGCTCTCCTCGAATCCATTTTTGCTCTCCCTCTAACAAAAATCTATATGGTCATGTGCGACGTGATATTCTCCGCCACCGTTTTACACACATTATTCAAATCCATCTACTATTTTCCGAGTTTGGGTCGTTATCATCCGAAACAATGGTCTCTTTTTAGTGGTGTTTCATCATACGAAGGAACCGTCTTCTATGGTTTCTGTTTTTTTTGTCGGCCGTTCCAAATTGCTCGTTTTACCACCGAAATAACAATGTGTTATTGTAAAAGAACGATAAAGTAAAAAAGGAGTGAGGCTTAGTTTTACATATTTTCATTTACCCATTCTTTATATAAAAATAGAGTTTTTTCGAGCGACATGGTTAATCGGAGCTTCTGGTTGATTCTGGCCTCATTATTCTAAATCTCACCCAATAGAATCTTTTGGGCCCGCGAAATATTTTTTGGCCAATAACATTTTAGAAAATAATTTCCTAAAATTACTGCATCTTATTTAATCTAAGAAATATATCAAAACAAATATAAGAGCTTCTCCAATGGAATGTATGTGAAGATAAATGTCTAAGTCCACATAGGATAGACATTCATTTTCCCTAAAATTCATCTCCAACCCCAACTTCTTAAATCAATGTGAAGATGACATGGCTTCACTTTTGTTAGACAATGTCAAGGTGAATGTCGAGTTTTAGACATTCAATTTGACAATGTCAAGCTATCCTAGTAAGCTTGCTTACCTAAATTAAACCCAATATATTAAATAACTATATTTTTAGCTCTAAAAAATCTAAAAACTACTAAAAATAATATTTACATTTAATCCACAAAACATCACAAACAACACCATTGGAGATGAACTATTTTTCCTCCCTAAACTTAAGGAAAAAATGGAATGAGGATGTCTTGTTTATGTTGCCACCTAGGAAACACACACAACCACCATTGGAGAAGCTCTAAGCAATTTAAACATTAAAAAATAAAGAAAAAGTTTTCATCGTGATAAAATAAAATAAAATATGCAATGTTCATCATGATATCATCATAAAATTAGATCAATCATATGAATTAAAAAAAAACAAAACAAAACAATGTCCAATGTCCATTTACAGTTTTTGTACTAAAATCCGCCTAATTACAACATCAAACTAAGGGTAAAAGAAAATACTTGCAATTACACTTTGAGTTGGTATTAAATAACTGGAATATTGATAAAATTTAGATTTACGATTAAAAGAAAATACCTGATTTGTGGATGGTTGACATGAATTGAGTAATCTTCTTTCAAGGGATTATAAAAAAGTTTGTTAATCATGTACAAATAAAAATAATACAAATCATTAGGAGTAAAAATCACCAAACAATAAAATTAGCAGGGAGGTAAAAAAAAAAAAAAAAAACTCAACAACCAAAAAAAGAAATGGAATATGATATCGAAAAAGGCAACATTTTATGTTGGAGGAAAAGTAAATGAGTTTCAATTTTTTTCTCTCAATATTTTTCATTCCATAATTATACATAAAAGAATTTTTATTTTTAACGTGTAATAATGCTCGGTATTTTTTTGGATAAAATATGTATTAGTAGATATCAAAAAATATGTATGGTGCCTACCCAAAATTATAGAAACGACAAGAATGGTAAGATATCATTTGATATTATTTCCGAAATGAAGTCTCTTTTTTTCTGGAAACTTTAAAATTATTTAAAGCTATCAAGCAAAGGCCATATTTTATTCTTTGCACCGTGCTTCTTTGCTAGGTTTTTTTTTCCTCTTTTGTTTAATGTGGTAAGGGTTTTGTTTCTGATCTCTTTCTTTTGTTGTTGTTTTCTTTACATGTTCCTCAAAGTATAACAACTGGTGAGGATGGCTGCGGCAATGAGAGGTTTATTAGGGTTGATATTTGGTTTTTTTTTGGAGCTTTATAGTGATTATTGGTTCTTTTGGGACAACTATATTGCATTATTTCCACAGTGCTTCTGTCTTCTAGAATTTTGTTCTTTCTTCTTGAGATTTAGGGTTTTTATCTCTGATCCATTTTCGTTTTTTTTTCTTCTTCCAGATATCCTCTATCATGCTCCTGTTATAGCTATTGTTTTTTTTTTGGAAAAAGCAAAATTCATAAACGGGCTTTTGTCAAGCAAGGTATAAAGACTCATTCTTTCCAATATTGTTGTTGTTCCGATATCAAACACCAATATTGTTTTTGTGCATCACGAGTTTTGCTTATGTTTATATTTGCTACTTCACCTGTTGTTAAATCAGGAAAGTAAAAGTTTGTTCAATTGAATTATTGATCATTTTATTTTTATTTTTGAAGCAAAATAACTGATCATGTTCATGATTGTTCTTTTGTTCATTTTCTCTTTTATTTTTTTGTTATTGGTTTACTATCAGTTTTTTTGTTTGTTTTTTTTGTCCAAACAAAATTTGGTTGGGTCTCATTTTTCTTTACGTCTGGCTTAAAAGATCTTGGTAATCATATTCATTGGTATGAAATTATGAGTTGTTTAGGTAGATCCAGTAATAGTACCCATTGTGGTATTGTACTTTGACATTTGTTGGGTCTTTTAAGAGATCACAATAAATGTTCGCCATAAGTTGAACCATCACTCTTAGCCCTTAGGTCTTTGACCTTAGGGACCTTAGTCCTTAGGTCTTAGACCTTAGGGATAGTAGCAATACAATTTGAAGTAACGTGGTTTGGTGTTGCTGCTAGATGCTTAGGTGACTCTTGTATATGCTACTTAGAACTTCATGTAGATAACTCCACTAATTAACAACATATTTTTTGTCTTTATTATCGTAGTATTTAATGTGTCCTGGCTTGAATTGAAGGTAAGATGTGAATATATTATGAAAAAGCAACGAGGGAGATTTGGAGAATGATACTTGGATTGAAATGAACTGACGTCATGGAGTCAACCCCAACAATTAGTGTTAAGAAAAATAAACGGAGAATGAGATATAATAATTCTGCTTTAGGTGCTTGATATAAGACACAAACTAAACTTATGGACCGTAAACTCTCCATAAGTTTATAAAGCTGGAGTAGTATTATAGGCTTTCAAAATGTTGAACTACAAGCCCAATTAATTGGTTTATCAGGAATTTAGACCGACTTATTATTTTTTTATTTTACGGTCACAAGCTTACAAAAGTTTATTATCCTTTTAATGAAAATTAATTCTAAATCAATATCTATTTTTCTCTATCAAAAGAAAAACAAAAACAAAGTAAACGTGAAATAGATCCGTGTGTAGCACGGGTGAGAAACTAGAAAATGGAATATAATTAAAATTGTGATTTTTCACCCGTGCATCGCCTATGAAATAGGTCTTCAACTATTCATTTAATTGACTCTTCATGAAACATAGGAGGTTGTCCTAGGAATAACATACTTTCTCCGTTCACAGAATGTGAGTGTTTCGCTTTTCCGTATGTGATATAACTACACTTCTTCGTTGGTCAAATACAGTTACATGGGGCTATGTCGCAACACCACAAGTTAGACCAAGGGGTTATTTTGAAACCTGTTTGGAACCTTGAAAACTAACTACATTATTCGTGCAACAATACAAAAGAAATCATAATGCTAATGAGTTTGGAATAATATTCAAGGATGTAGCAATCCAATTGAACACCGAACGAGCAGGCCTGGAAAGAAGGCAGATCAAGTCCAGATGATACAACAAATTTCATGCAGTAATGTTCTAAAGTACTGCAGAAAAATACATATGGGTAAAGGGCTACTTTAGCCATACTAAGAATACTACGAAAAAAATACATACTGGGATAGGGGTACTTTAGCCATACTAAGAAAAACGTAGAACATGAAATCTGATAACGGGTGAGCATAGGGGTACAAAATGGCGGCTTCAATATAACTGGTTAAAGTCCATTTGCTTCGTGCACGGAATAGTGATGACTCTATTTCAATTATGCAACAACCCTAAGCTACAGGTATATGAAGAAACTAGAAGAGTGAAAAATACATCCTGAGTAGTTTTGTACTAGGGAAAAGGTGTGGGGAGTTCTCAGGAGAAAGGCGAGGCTAGGCAATTACAAGTCCCCATAAATGAAATTTATATGTGATTACCTTAAATATTTTCACATGGTTCACAGATAAGTATCGAGCAACCTTAACATATCCATAATGGGAGAAAAACTAGCGTTATTTTTTTTTTAAAAAGAAGGCCCTACCTGAATCACCCTCAATAAAAAATTCAGACTCTCAGAGCCTTTTTTAAGGATCTCGAATCTAAAAAGCCTTAGCATCATCAAAAACCAAAATAAGCCTCCGCAATGCACCTGGGTATGGGGATCAGTTGTAGACTTTATCCTTTGTTTCTGTTGATAGTCATAAAATATATGGTTCTTACTTGCTTCATATCTATCTAACAGTCCACCTCAAGTTCATGTTTTTTACTAAAGTTGAGCCTGAAAACTAATGTATTTAATTACTAGCAGATAATGAAAATGAGGTAAATACATAATATTTTGTCAGATTTAACAAAACTTATCTGTAATTGATACGATGTATGTATATTAATTTCAACGTCAACATGACAAAATATTCAGTTGCCAATCAACAGTAATCAGTTTGGTTGGATGAAGGGAATGGTATTTATTACATATCTGGCAGGATGTGCCATAGCAAAGTTAAATGTAGAAATAATAATTATTGTGTGACAAATGTAATTTGACTTTCGTAATCGATTGTCGAACCAATACAATTCAAACCGAACGAAGTAAAAGCATATAATAATCAATGGGTGGACCACAATAGGCAAGAGTATAATATAAAGAAAACAAAAATGATTAACCCAATGAATTATTTTCACAACGAATTGCACCGTGTGAGAGGGGGTGGGACCCACACCTGCCCCACCCCCTCCAGATGCTAAGCATGCTCCATCTCAGACCGTTCATCCCACTCATGGTGTATTCCGCGGTACAATTCTTCGATTTTTCTATCATTGCTGAGAGCTCAGAAGATGATAAGCTTTATAGATACTGCAATTCAACCCATGAATGATTCTTTTGAAACATAACATATTATTTGCATCTGATATTTTATTAGTTTATAAAATGCTCTATTTAGTTTTTAAGCTCATAAGCTTATTGAATTTTATTATTTTTAATATAACTTTTTTGTTTTCAAAAGGGTTTAATTTGAAAATATGTATCCAATATTTCATAAGCGAGAAAAAGACCCGTGCATCGCATGGGTGAAAAACTAGTCTGATAAATTTGCATACAACAATAACATTCAATAGATTCAAAATTTCATTTATCTTTTCGTACCAGGAAATATCAACAGTAATAAAAATTGCACTGCAAGGTGATCTCCCACCGAGATGGCTTCAAACAATGAAGATATCTATTTCTCCAGAAAGTCCATATCCAACAACTTGATTTCGATTGGTATCAAGTGGTATCCCTTTGGTAATTTATTTGTATAACTGTACAAAAAAAGATTGAGTATTTTTATTCAAGACAATTTTTTTTTTTTTCGGAAAAGAGGATAAATCCTCAAATGATATATTGATTAGATCGAGTCTCAAAACTGTGAGAACCATTAACTGTTATAAGATTGATGCAATTCCTAGTATATAGGTAGTGCAAAATGTATTCTAATCTTTCATTTGTCCAGATATTTTGGATACCATTTCTATTACAATAACTTGCTATATTTTCTTCCTTAGTAATATTGAATCTTGATGTTAAAACGAAAGCAGAAACCTTAAAGTTAATACAATTTTCAGGTCTTGTTTCAAAATCTTCACTAATGTTATATCTTTTCTCCCTTGCTTTTACATATCTTCTTATTAGCCGTTGTAGGGTAGGATTTGAATCACTTTGAAAGATTACATTATGCCCACTACATTCAGTTGCCCATTGGAAGGCTTCTTCATCACCTTTTTCGTCTAATTGTTCTCTTGTGGTACAATCTGCATGAGAGCCTCTTGCTTCGACAGTTCTACCTGCATGATCAACCATAGTTAGCCCAATTCCTGAAGTGCTGAAAGGGAAATTCATTGTCAAAGCAATAGAGATTCTCAAGCTCATATAACTTATTTCCCTGTCAGGTTCCCTTTCAAGGATTTTAAGAGCCTCATCTTTCATTGGGTTATAAAACAAAGTTTGCATAACATTGTAATCTGTTTTATTAACATTCATATAACTATTTATAAATCTAACAATAGTTTTTGCGGTATTGGCACTATTCTGCCTCTTTTTTTGAAAAGTAGATTCACATCTAGCTTTCCATATATGCCAACTGATTATGCTACAAAACTCAGGCCACTGAATTATACAATCACCCATGTTTTTATCATCGAACCACAAATTTAACCATTCATGAAAATCAGTGCAGTTATCAATCACATAATCCATATCAAAATTTAAGTGCATCCATACCTGTTTAACGAAATTACAGTTGAGAAAAAGATGAGTAAGAGATTCTTCTTCATCATTGCATAGATTACATTTTGAATCAATATGCTGTTGATACGCCCAAAACCTGCCTTGAGAAATGTTTTTTTTTAATAATTAGTTTCGTATCAATATGCTATTGATTGATTCTTCTTCTAATAATTAGTTTCAGTTCCGGTCAGAGTTTGAGAACCGAAACACTTAATAAATCAGCCTTTTCCGAATCTAAAAACCTCTCGTTTTAGTACAGTATGCTGTTGATGCGCCCAAAACCTGCCTTGAGAAATGTTTTTTTTTTTTCACTTGTTATCTGATGGGAATGAAGACATTTTACGAGCTAAAACTAGGAATTGACAAACACAAACCTTACTTATAAAATACCTCAGAAACAAGATAACTTAACCAGGGCAAAGAAAAGGAAAAAGACAAAACCAATTGTACAACATATGGTGATGAGGGGACCCCGAGAACCGAATAAATGACCAGTTGTAAGAAATTGAGTCCGCAGATCGCCTATATACCATAACGTCATGAATGATTGCAAGAAAACCCACTATAAAAAGAACCCCTTAACTGGGACTTCAAGGTTGGCATATTCCGAATGTATATCATCGTGGTCCGGTATGATTGTTCGTTTCTTAAGAAGTTCCACTCAGCTAAGAGAAAGAAATCTAGGATAGACCTAGGAAAGTGCACCCAGCTGGTGGGAGAAGGGGTCGACGAAAATATTACACGGTTTCGCAACCTCTCACTAGAATGCCATGAGGACATCCTCGAAGATGTATTGGTATTTCTATTCCTAAGGCAATAATATGAACAGCAAAAAGGTTGGAAATTCTGCGATTATGGAAACAAGTTTGTAGTTGGAAATCACAAAGAAGTTCGTATTTGGAAATTCCCAGTACATACAAAGAATCCTAGCATAAAAGGAAAGCTAGCAGGATGAGGAAACAAGTATTCTGTTTCTCTATATATATTATGTTCTTTCTCTATATATATTCACCTCCTGCACAACCAAAATACAAACCCGAAATCCTTCCATCTATTCTGAGCATCTCATTACGATTTTTGATGAGTACCAAGAGAAAGAGACAAAGAGAAGTGTCGCAAACACCGGTAGTATCTGATGGAGAAGAAAAAAGGATCATTCCGATCCTCCCTCATGACATCATTGTCGACATACTTTTGATGTTACCTGGAAAATCGATATGCAGATTCAGGTGCGTTTGCAAATACTGGTGTCATAAATTATTCAAAGACCCTATTTTTAGTAACAGCCTTCTTAAACACAGAGAAAAGGTGAAGTGTTTTTCGGTAAAAGATGAAAACGCCCATGAGTTTTATATGCATGCCACAAATTCCTCACTCTTACTATCAGATCTTGAAGAAAACAACTATGAGTGTGTTAAGACGGATTCTCCATTCAGAACTCAATTGGTTAAACATACAAATCTTGTGATTGAGATTCTTGGTTCTTATAATGGGTTGATATTGATGAGAAACAGTAAAAGTTATCCCCGTGAGGATAGACTTTTTCTTGGGAACCCATTTACTAAAGAGATCAGAGAAATAGTAGTTCCTGAGATTAAATATGGTCAAGAGTATTTTAAGAAGATACACGGAGTAAGCAATGTTACGTATGGATTAGGTTATGATCGGGATACCGATGATTACAAGATTGTGAAAGCTACCTGTTATGGTAGTGAATTAATTTATGATGGTTGTCAAGTTCAGGTTTATACATCAAGTTCTCATTCTTGGAAAACCTTACCCAACATTCCATATAAAATCAATGGTTTTCGCAAGGCTGAAGTAATATTCGCAAGTGGTGCTTTCCACTGGATTGCGATGAACCTTGAAACTTACAGAAAATGTATTCTATCTTTCGATATCCATGAAGAAATTTTCAGGGAAGTAGCACTTATTCAACATGTCAATAAGAATTGCAGTTATAGGATGCCGTTGTGTGTTTTACAAGGGCAACTTTGCATGATACTATTATGTAATAATTCTTCTAAAATTGAAGTTTGGATGATAAAGGATTACAAAGTGAAAGACTCATGGACTAAAATGTTTACTGCCCAGCTCCCTGCAGTATATGCAAACTCCATGAAGTATGTGAAACTGCTATGGGAATTCAAAAATGGCGAAGTTTTATTTGTAACAACCTCGGAATATGGCAGAAATACCTGTTTTGTTATATATGACTCGGTGAGCAAAAAAACTAAAGTTACAAAGAATATCCAGCACTTTCCGCTGAGTTACCCGCACTTTCCAGGAGACGAAAAATGGAATATAGTAGCTTATGTAGAGAGTCTGGTGTCACTTAGCTCCATCGGGTGGTCACATAAGAGACCAAGAACATGCACCCAGGGATCAAGAAAATCAGTACGTTTGGCAAATAAAGATCAACTAATTGGAAGATAGAGAGGTAGCATCCCCTACTATTTGGGATGGAGAAAACAATGTACAATGAAGTTATTAATCCTAATGAACGTGTTTGGTATAAATAAAAATGCATTGGAAAAAGACATTCCTGTGCAGTGCATTCTATGGATTGTTGTTAGGTACTTTCATTGTGTAGCCAAGCCTTTACCTCCTCTAGCATGGAGACGCTGGGTAGCGAAGCCTTTACCTCCTCTAGCATGCAACGCGCGCCCTCCACCACTTTACCTACACCCCAAATTTGATATTGCTTCGACATCACCATCCGGCAGACAGTAAACTCTATTCTGGGTGCACCGACATGACATATAACATACCTGTGCTTCGCCAGGAATGTAAATTTGTCATGACAACAAAGGCCTAGTCACTATAATGTTTCGTATAGACCTGGACAGCTTAACAACAACAGAATATGACTATTAGAATATAACTATTAGAATATAACTTTAGAATATAACTTTAGAATATAACTTTATACGGTAGGGATTCGTTATCAAACTATTAGAATATAACTTTCTTTATAATAAGAGACCCCAAACAGCCATATGTCATCACTATAATTGTTTTGGTTTGTGATGAAGCCATGTCATCATTTTTTTACATGTCATCATTGCCAACTCATCGCGAATTAATCAAACGTTTCAATTGTTTCACCGAAGGATACATCTCAAGAATCCTAACCTAATCTAAATCCAACAGACGTTGGATTAAGAACAATGAAACACACACTAACAGAGAAAATAATAGACACAAGAAGAAGTTGAAGCCAAGAAAATTCTATTTAGAATTCGTACTGATGCTTACAAAATTTTTTGGCTCAAAGCCTATGTAAATACTAAATCAAACCGCCTATAACAATTCCAGAAATATCAAACTCCTAGCAAAAGGAATACGTACTAATCAAGCAAGCCAAATAACTTCCTAAGCAAGTAAAACTAACGGAACATTCTAGCTACTTATAAAGCAAATTCTCACTTTCCTGTTATAGTTCAAAGTCTACAGAGTCTTGATTGAACTCAATTTCTAACATCCACCCTCAATCCAAGACTCTGTAAGCTTGTCATTCCCATCATTTCTCTAAAATTAATAAAAGTCTCAGCTTTCAAAGCTTTTGTGAAAATGTCAGCAATCTGTTCTTCACTTGGACAGAAAATCATAATAATCTCCTTATTTGTTACTTTTTCTCGAATATAATGATATTTAATATCAATATGTTTGCTTCTTCCACGGAAGACTGAATTCTTTGTCAGTGCAATATTTGAATTATTATCACACATAATCTCTGTAGGACCTTTTTGTTTATGATTCAAGAAGTCTAACATTCTTCTTAACCATACTGCATGAGTAGCACAAGAAGCAGCAGCTATGTACTCAGCTTCAGCTGTTGAAATTAAGAGCCACCACCTGTTGTTTTTTAGATGACCAACTAAAGAAGTTTGATCCTATATGAAAAAAATAGCCTAAAGTACTTTTTTTATCTTCAATATCTCCAGCCCAGTCGCTGTCAGTGTACCCAATTAATTCAGACTCTTCTGATGATATATAAAACATCCCTAAATCCATCGTACCACTGAGATAACGCAATATGCGTTTTGCTGCTTGCAAGTGAGACTGTCGAGGAGCTTCCATAAAGCGACTAATTGGGCCGACCGAGCGAAGCGAGGGAGGACCTTTATATGGCCACTTTTTTGTAAATCTAAGTGATAAATTACCACAAAAAGATTGAGAATGGTTCATGCTGAAAAACCAAGAATGCCCCTCCATGTTTCCATTACTCACTAAAACTAGCGTAAATACAACACAAAATGAAGGGTAATCGCATAAATTTCATGGGCAGAAAAAAGGACACGGAGGTTCGAAATGTTTTAATTGTTGAGGGGCAGTTTAGTAAAACCAGAGCTAAAGTGATCTAAAGGTTGCGGGATCAAATCCCGACCACCTGCTTCTTTTTTTCCTTTTTTTTTTTCCTTCTTCTTTCTTCTTCAGCCATGAAACCGAGAGAGGAGATCGAGACATTGAAGATTAATGGAAGATGATTGAAGATACAAATTGAGAAGGATTATAAGTAGAAGATGTGAATGCTGCCATCGATTAACAACAAGAAGAATGGAAATGCTCGCTGCTGTTTGAAGTGAAGAGTTAAGGTTTTGTTTCTGAAGAATTAGGGTTCGTAGGAGTTGAACTAATATGGTTGAATCTGGAGGAGATGGGTTGAGAATCTAAGAAGAAATTGGTGTTACTATTACCATGGGTTGAGAACCAATCGAGAAATTAGAAGGTGGTATTGGTTGATTGAGTTGATGAGATGGGTGATTAGGTTCAGACGGAGGAATTGTTGAAGATTAATGGAGAATTGGCCATATGGGTATATACTAGATTATTTTTTGATTGGAATTAATACTGTCATTGATGATGATAAACTTTTGATCAGATTTTTAGTTGTGGATGCTTGAGTTTTGTAGAGTTAGGTTTCGATTTGCAGTCTGTGGCTTAAACTAGTTTAAAACTTAAGTTACTGAGAATTGGTTCGACCGAATAAATATAGGGCAAGAGAGGATTAAATCTTAAAAAACAGAAGTTAGTAGGGTGAAGGTGAGGAAATGAGATCCTAAACGCACAAATTTGTAAGGAAAAGTGGCTTCCTCATGTACATTAGGAAAAATTGTTTCCTACTATTAGCTATTATCTAGAGCAGTTGTTTCTTCTTTTGTAAGAAAAATTGTTGCAGCTGGTTCTTCATATCCTGTGTTGACAATATCCCAAACCTCTTGATACCTGAAAATATTTTCCATCTGTATTCTCCAATGCTTAAAATTCTTGCCATTAAAGATTGGTACCTTGATCGAACTCATGTTGGATGTCATCTTTACAATCCCAACAACCCACGATCTTCTGGCTCTCGATGCCAAATGTTGGACCAAAATCTTCCTCCTACTGATCAAGAACAATGAAACACACACTAAAAAACAAAGTAATAGACACAAGAAGAAGTTGAAGCCAAGAAAATTCTATTAAGAATTCGTACGGATGCTTACAAAATTCTTTGGCTCAAAAATACTAATCAAACGGCCTAAAACAATTCCAAAAATATCAAACTTCTAACAAAAGGAATACATACTAATCAAGCAAACCAAACAACTTCCTAAGCAAGTAAAACTAACAGAACATTCTAGCTACTTCTAGAACAAATTCTCACTTTCTGTTATAGTTCAAAAGTCCATAGAGTCTTGATTGAACTCAATTTCTAACAAGTTTGAATACTTCCTAATGTTTTACCAAAGGTTACCGTCTCAAGAATCGTAACCTAATCCAAAGTCCAACAGACGCATCCTTTGACTTTTGAGTATACTAAAAATATAGAAGACAACGGATTTTACCCTAACTTCAATCTGCCTAGATACCATCTTCTCATAAAAATCTCTTCATTGATATAACGATTGTCCTTCGATATAGAATAGGCTTCTGAAAAAGAAGTCGATCTTTTTAAGGAAAAGAATAACATCATTTTTATGAGCTCTTTTGACGTAAAAGATCACAAAAAAGATACTTAAAAAGAGGATTTCTATTATCTTTTTTTGATAAACGATTTATGTTATCGATCAAGAAATTGTTCAGTCTAATCAAGATGTTAGTGGATTTGGTCCGTTGCACAATTGTTTGGCATGACAAGAGTAGACAGGTTTCAAGGTCAGTCTAAATTGGTACATCAAGTAAGATTAAGAGTTCTTGGATATAGGGACATATATGGGTGTCACAATACCTGAACAAAATGTTATGAATCAGGACAACTACCTGAATGGCTATAAAGACAGCTTTGAAAAATCAGTTTTAATAATGCTAATAAGATTGAGAATTGTTGGAACCAGTCAACCTGGGAACCATGGAAAAGATGTGCATAGATGCTACTCCTCCGTCTTACCATTAATAGTTGCATATTGATTTTTTTTTTCGGCAAAACTCGCAAGGAGTTATTAAAAAGCCAAGGAAAAGGGATGGGGACCAGGCAAAGACCTCAATAGACATTTGATTTAGAAACCTCATTTTTCCCGAGAAATCTATATATTTTTGTTTCTTTTTATTTTATACGGAAAGAGAAAATACAACGAGGAGAAAATATAAGAACGGTCAAAAGTTACAAAGAATAGTTGGACTGGAAAAGTAATGCCAATAGCACAAAACATGAAGGGCCAATACACAACAAAAACTAATTGTAAATCTTACGGTAGCGCAAGAGATTATCTTCAAGAGAAGATGTAGAAGTCGACTCTGTGCTGAAAGTACCATTGAAGGAAAAACCCCATGAGAGAATTATAGTTTTAACATCCACACCAATCTCAAATCAAATGGATTTGTGGCATTTTCTTTAATGAATTAGAGAATTAGAGTTTTCATCATTGCCCCTAATGTTTCGATGGAAATACAGTTGGTGTTGAGGAGATAGATGGAAGGTGGATGCTGCCAAGGGATGTAGGATGGTAAAATTGCAGACAGTACCTTCTTCTCGAAAAGGTAAGAAACAAATTCTCACTTAAGGTAAGAAACAAATGCTCACTTTGTTTGAAACACATCGGGCACGAAAACTTAAATCTGGGTCATGGTTCAGAGGTAAATCTGGGTCTTATTTTCCTTGGTAAGCACGAAAACTAAAATTATGTACTAGTAACCAACTTTACTACAGAGAATATGATGAGTTAAGGAATAATAATAGTGATGATCACAACGATCATTGCATTCCAAAGTCACTTAGATTGATTCATCATCCTCTCCATCGATTACAGGGAAACTTCGGAAAAAGTTCTCTAATTGGTTCTTGCCATGGTTTGATTTGCATAGCTGAACCAAAGCATGACTATTTAGATCTAATCCTTATCTGTAATCCTATTACTAGAGAATGTTTGTACCTCCAAGGACTTAACAAAAATACTGTCTACTTTGATATTAGAATGATACATAGTGGTTTTGGTTACAGTCCACAAACCAATGAGTACAAGGTATAAGATTTATTTTATATACATAACGTTATGATCTTCGAACAACATGATAATCACAATACGCATAGTTTTGTTAAAGTAGAATACCTGAGGAAGCCATTGATTGAATCTAAGAAATCCTCCAAGTCTGCAAGAAAACCCGTAGAACAGAATACAGCGGAATATCTTGGTTTCTCCTTCTTGACCTTTTTGTAATGAATAATAAAATTCTCGAACCAATACTAATGGCTATTGAGTTCCTTTTATAGGTAGAAGGAGGACCAAGGTTCCTAGGGTTTAGAGTTAGCAATTAATCTCAACCGTCCATCAAGGAAGAGTTATTAGGAATTAATCCCTTAGAATGGTAACCGAAATATTTAGCAATATTTTTAATTAACCAAAGTTATAACATGGGCCAACATGATATTTCTAACTATAGAAATATTCTTACATTCTCCCACTAGTCCATGTGATAATTTATTTAACGGTTAATTATAGAAAAACATAAGCGCGCATAATTGCTAAACAAATTTAATGGTTAAACGTAATACCTTAACCAAGCAAATCACTTATATGAGTCATGGCGGTGGCACATTGTCCTGTTATCAACATTTTTTTTGATACCAAATAACTGATAGATTATTGAGATAAAATAGGTACATTGTCTGCTAATAATGATCAGTTGATCGTTTGTCAATAATTCTTCTGCTCCAGTGAGAACTCTTCGAAAGAGTCATTTATAGTTTATAGTTTTAGAATATGATATAAATTTTCTGTTTTTTCTTTAAGAACTACTAGCTAAGTCATTTATGTATGAAATGGTCAAGGTTGATGTGGTTCTTATTCTAATAGAATGGCATTCAAGAAATTTTTGTTTCACCGGAAAACCCTCTTCTTTGTTGTTCATGGCCTAAAGTTCCGGGAATACAAATTCAAGAAATTTTATGGAAATAAGATAAGATTAAAATATCTCCGGGATGTTGTTACAATGGCCAGTGAAAGAATGCTCCATGTTGCGAGAAAAATTCATATGTGCATATGGTTTTCTGATAGTGGTTCTGCAGAGCGATTTGATATGGCAAAAAAATAACTCCGAAACAAAAAACATTCGGCACCTAGATTCATGATAATTCCACTTTAAATCAATAGACATCTATTTATTTCTTCATATAAAATGAGTTTAAGTAGAATACCGAGAAATTTTAGCATAACCGTAAAGGAGTTTTTTTATTGTTTAAGTAGTAGTAGATGAACCTAATAATTTTGAGACTTGGAAAGACAAAATGAAGTGCAAGATTAGTAAATACTCTTCTTGTTCCGGATTACCCAATCCATTCACAAGATCAGGCTTATATAGCCTTACAAAAGCTATGTACAAGTAACTGCAAGCAGTTATAGATTTACTTTACATGTGGCAGTTAGCTAATTGTGCCAACCTTGCCAAAACGCTCGCTAAGCCAAACGGGACCTCCCAATCAGTTAAGAAAGCATAAAGTAAACCCACTCTCGTGTAACCAACTCTAAACTGTCGAGGCCAAGTGCCCAGCACATGTCATCCTGCCTCGTTGCATGATGATCGTTTTTGCCAGCCAAATGTAGCGCCATCACGGCTGTGCATCATTCTGCCAATGATGTAAGTGTGCTAATGCAAGTTTTGCTTGCATGCCTGCATGCCTCATGCATACAAGTTACTTGCCAAATCCATTTGGCATCTCTTGATGCTAATCTCGCATCTTATATAGGCAACAAGTGTGAGGCCCCTAATTAGTTTTCGGGGGCCCCGATTCAGCGCTGCTTTGCCTAGAAGCATAATCAGGCAAATGCAATGTATAAAATCAATAGGTACTTTTTTTTTGGGGGGGAGGGGGGAAATTTTGGAAAAAGTTAAAATTCATTCTAAATAAAAGTGTTGAGAGATTAAAACAGACTCGAGGATTTGAGCCGGGGAAGAAAAACAACAATTCGAAGTGTTGGTGGACAGAGCGTACGTACTGAGCGAGATTGTGAGCACATCCATTTGCTTCTCGTTTTACGAAACAAAAAGTTACATTCGGGAAGCTACAAGAATGAGTTTTCTTTGTAGTATGAGCCTCTGGGATGTCGAGGTTACCAGAAGAGATTTAGGTAGATAACTTTTTAAGGTTATCAGTGAACTCTATCGTGATCTGCAGGTGTGTATGCAAATCCTGGTGCACACTACTTTCACGCCGTAACTTTAATAAGACCTTAATCATCCGAGTAAGAATAACCCTAGGCTCCTTCTTGTGACTTCTATTGGAAAAACTGAGTTGCAATAGAAGATGAAATAACACAGGAAGACATTGTTGTACTCAAAAACTTTCAAGGCTCATAAGATTTCTTTTAGACAATTATTTCTACCCTCCCAATAAATTGGCGATTACAACATGTATGTGAAATAATGCCTTCAGGATACAATGAAAGCCCTACAACAGAAATTGAATTCAAGGTTTGTACCCCTTGATCCAATCAAGAACACATGTAAACAAAATTTCTGATGATGCTTTGTTTAAGAGAGAAAACAGAAAAGGTTTTTCGATGATATGTGTTAAACGAGTTTTGGGAGATGCTATTTATAGAGGTTTTCGCATATGTTGGGAATAGACATCTTTTCACCAACAGGTTTCTCTTCACGAAACGATGAGTCTCTTCATCATCAGACATCAATGGCGTCTGTTGGAATTGAAGATTCTGGATATGTTCGTAACAGTCGAAACAGTTACGTACCACCAAAAAATTCTACTGAGGGCGTTGCCCCTAGACCCCCACTAGGGGCGGTCTCCCCTGGCTACGCCCCCCAGGACCCCCCTTGGATAGCGCAGTTGAAAATATTCCAACATTCTCCCCCTATTTTCAAAACCATAAAACAAAGTTAAAAACTTTTAAACCAGAGTGACTGCATCACCGAAGTGACTGCCTACGTACCCGAGTGGATCAAGCCAACGTAGTTCAAGCACAATTGAGACTAAGCATCATCGATGAAATCAACACATAAATGATAGGTTACGAGTGCAAAATTGATGATTACAAGTTGATAAGAATATGATAGATAAAAATGGTGATTATTCTCATAGTGAGGTCTATGAATTAGGATCGGATTTGTGTAAAACCATTCAAAGCATGAATCTTTAGTTGCCCAGAGTATTAAATGTCCAATGTCCACCGTATGGATGAAATGGCATGGAATGAACCAGTACTTTGGTGGCAGGGCTGTCTCTGACATGTAGACGACCCTGTAACTATAATCTCAACACGCCACTCGATATAAATAGCATGCTCTGATACCAACATATGGGCATCCAACTCAAAACCAATTGGCTATGAGTAGAGAGGTCCTTAGAGTTATAAACCTCAGGATCTTAGATAACCCAAACAATGTGGGACTATAATCTCAACACCATCTACTAGCTAATTAACTATGTGGCTTTATAATAATGAACTTGTCAAGGGCTAGTAATTGGGATTCTAATACTGTATTTTTTTATTTTTTTTCTGTTTACCTCTGGCTATCCGCTTTAAGCTGGTATGACCGGAATAAGACGCATATCGTAAGTAAACCAAGACTATACAGGGAAATAATAGGCAAAACAATTGGTACCTCAATCAAGCTTTATTAGCTCTTTCGAAGATCCAAGTCAGCCGCAGGAATCACAACTATCATGAATTGGTTTAATAATTTATTTTAATAGTAAACTATCAGTATGAAGCAATCAAAATATCAACAACTATCAATTTTTCAAGCATTTTTGCAAAAAGAATTTCAGACTTGTAGGGAATAAATTGGAACTAGCTATCAAAGAAAGTGGCAAGTTTACATAATTACATATAAGTAGTGAATGGACAGTGGAAACGCAACCTATAGCTAGTACACACAAAGTGAAAGAAAATGAAACCATTAATTAAGAGGTTTCAGACTCTCACGGAAAATCAGTAACTACACACCTATTCTAGTTACTAGAAGAATCCATGAGTAAGAATTTAGCTTTCCTCAACTGGTACTGCTGAAATCTTTGCTTTGCGTATTCCATGTAATCAAAATCGATATCGTTCACATGGTCTGAAATTATTCCCCATAAGCCCCAGATAAGATGGCTTGCAAGAGTATATTTCTCAACATCTTCCACTAGCGCATCCACATCAACGTCTGTAGGTTCGTCGCCCGAAGAACTCAAATATGCACGAATAAATCTCCTGCGCTCCTCCAAATCTGGATACTTGTTGAAGTTTAGTATATGTGGCATTTCCGATTGATAATCTGCTGCCATTTCGCAGAAGTGATTGGCAAGATCGTATGCAACAGGGTTATAACTTGCATACTCGTAATCAATTATAGTCAACAATTTTGTATCTTCATTCATCATAATATTTCCGTACTGGAGATCATTATGACACAAACCAATGACTTGATTTTCCCCTGAATTTTCCTTTTCCAAAATTGTAATTTCCTCATCCAAACTATCCAACATAAACACCCTTGCTTCTTCCGGAGGACACACTTGTTTGGCAGACGAAAGCCAGTTCTTCAATCTGTCCCAGAGGACAACATTCTTTGGACCAGGCATTTGAAGCTTATGAATCTCCTTCAATTTCGAAGCTATTAAAGAAGATATTTCTGGGTTTCTCAAGTCGTGCGCCGATAGCGTCCGAGCATGTATAAATTCCTCAATTCGTCCATTAGAGAAACGTCCAAGAAGACGAGGGCCTTGTCCATGTTTCGACATACACTCAAATGTGTTAATTTCGGCTTCTCTGCTGAAGAACACATCAACACCTTGTCCGTAAATACGAACAAGAACCTCCTTTTGATCAGCTTTGTGTGTTTCCCAATTTATTCGATAAACTTCATTCGTCATTGCACCTTTTAATGGGATCACTTTCAATGAATTTTTATCAATAGTATCACCCCAACTTGATGCTAATGAAATTAAAATCTTTGTTGCTTCTCTTGGAATACGATCTACGCTGTGTTCCTCCATTACACTTTCTTCACCTATATCTCTAGCTCCTGAATTAGATGAACAATATCTATGATCTCAACAGAAAAGAAATCCTGATGAAATAAGACACAATACAGATATTTATTTTCTTATACGGAGAAATATACTCTGTTTAGTGCGAAACTATGAATGTTGCTGCTTGTTTTATAGGCTCCAACTTTCTTGCAGAAGAAGGAACGGAAAAGCCATTCCCAATTCTGATGGGAGTGGGATTCCAACCCAGACGGACCTCTCGTACAACTTTCTTTTCCTAATCCAATGGCAGTTTGGAACTAAAAAGATAAAAATTGGGACCTCTCGTACAACTTTCTATGCATATCAATTCCTTAGATTTTTTTTTAGTCTGACGTGTCGTCACGATATGATGTTAGATTCCACGATAGCCGGATAAAATTCAAAAGAAAGAATGGTTGCCAAATCAATTGCCGACATAATAGATTTCCAAGTCCTAGCAATCTTGCTAATAGTTTTCCTACCTGAATTTGGATTTCTAAATACAAGTATGTGTGTAGCCTATATATACTAGACAGGCCAACCCACAGCTTGTATTTTCTTTTCTACAAGTAAAAGAAGAAAAAGAGAAGAGGTTTATATAGCTAGCTAGGGCATCGGGTTTTTGTTAGACTGATTTTGAGAAACAAGATATGGCACAAGTTAGTAAAATGTTCCATCAGAAACAAGATTTGTTTAATTCATTGTTCACTGCTGAAAGTAACAACAACATTGTTCAACCTAAAATGGAAAAACAAGAACGAGTTTTTGAGTTATCGGAATCCATGCTTCAAGCTACAGTCGAGAAGTTACGTGCTGGGTATAAAAGAATTGAGGATGGTAAGTCCTTGCAACTAATTCTCTTGAACTCATTACATGTTATTTTGCTACGTAATTTTTATTGTGTTTATAATTATGATATTTTGCTAATTACATCTTAACTTTTCTTCTAATGGGCAGCTAAAAGTCAGAGAAGAATTCAAGTTCTCAAAGTTAATAACTGCAAGAGTCATAGTACTGGATATGGATATTACAAAAACCATGGAAAATCCTCTCAAGAACGTATAGAATGGAAGCTTCGCCAACTAAAGGTTAACAGAAGGCCAAAGATCGTTCGAGAGTTTTATTATAGTATTTCAAAATTTATTTGTAAAGAAGGGCAGAATCTATTCTCTCTCGTACATGTATGGTTGAACACTTTCTTTGCCACATGCTCTGCTAATGAAAGAGTCATTTAACAGAAGGCCAAAGATCGAGATCGAGATTTTTGTCGAAGTATTTTAATTTTATCTGTAAGAAAGATCACAAATTGTATAATTGAATAGTTGCTTTGGTAATGAAAGAGTTGTTTAATTATGGACTGTGGAGTTATGATATATAGCTTGTGGTGACGAGAAACAAATTAATCTCTTCTCGGATTTGGATACCAATATATTTAATCTGTTCTCACGGTTTCAATCCAAAACTGATGGAGCAAGAGAAAACGTGAAATTCAAAAGAACCACTGCCAGACCTTTAGCTAGAATTTGTTTTTCCGAATTAGACCAACTTACTAGAAGGTAGAAAATAGCTAGGTATCAGCAACTGCGCAGCTGAAACAATTTGATCTTTTGGAACTTTGCGTAGATGCAGACATGGATACTACCAGCAGCTAGAGGAAGTGGTTGTGACCATATTTGCAAAGGGTGTACCAGCTCAAAGTGTTTCATACAAGTCTTCAAAGTCAAAGTTGAGACCGGTTGATTGGGATAAGCTAGAGGCACAAGTAAAGAAAGGGGTAAAATTGCTGTTTTCAGTTTTATATTCGGGCTTTTCTCAACGTTCTCTCTATCTATTGCTGAATTCTGTATCACTGATTCTATTTTTTAGGAGAAAGAAGAGAAGCTAGAAGGTGATGCAGCTTTGAACAAGCTCTTCTCTGACATCTACAAAGAGGCAGATGATGATATGAAGCGCGCCACGAGGAAATCTTTTGTAAGTCTTAATTGTGCCTTTCTCATTAATCTTGCATTGTAAATTACCTGTTTGCGCATTCGTCTCGTGTACTATGGTTATCATAGAGTTACCTTGCTTACTTTTCTTATTGGTATTATTACAGTTGGAGTCAAACGGGACCGTTCTGTCTACAAACTGGAAAGAAGTGGGTGCCAAGAAGGTGGAAACAAGTCCTCCAACTGGTATGGAATTGAAGAAATGGGAATCCTAAGTGTTATAACTGCAGGCACATGATAAGATTCGTCTCCGTTTTTTACTTGTATCTATCGTTTAATTTTTGGGTATCCAACCTTACTCTAAGGTGTCCTTGTGTCTTAATTAGTGCTTTTGTAGTTTCTGGTCTTGACAAGTTTTATTGAAAGTATTGGACTTAAATCACTTCTATCAATCTGAAGTATTCAGGTTATGACTAACCAAGTTTGAAGCTAATTTCTGAGCTTCATTTCCCTTGGTAATTTCAGGCCCGGGAATGGTGTGCCAGTCCTGCACTGGGCAGTTGGTCCAATAGTGCTAATACTTTTAATAGATTATCAGCACATTATTTCATTGCTCAATGGGGGTGTAATTGTTGGTAGGTAATGTGGTGGCTTTATTTACTAATGGTTTTAAATGCTAGGATTAGGGTTTTAGTGTGCGATAGAAGGTGATGAACTCCCTTTCTGTTTATAGGGTTTAGTTTTGCTGGTTCTTCGAAAGTAATTGAAGTAGAAAAATACCATTTCCTTGCCTAAGTAATGGGAAGCATATTTTTTTCAGACACTCTTTGACACATGATACACCCCATGTGAAGTAACACCATTCTAGTAATACTATCAGGAAGAGGGAACAGACCTATTCTAAGAAGGTAATTATGAAACTGAAAGGAAATAGGTGAAATGCAAATTCAAACTCAAATTCGAGTCAAATGTGAAATGAAACTGAAATGAAAATTCACCATGTCTCTGTTTATACATGGGCCATTGCTATTATTTTCAGTACCATTCTCTTTCTTTCTCAATTAGAAAATCTCCTATAGCTCTAAACACTTTCTCGACAAGTGAAGATGATGAACCGTGTTAAAAATGGCATTATCATGGCCGGCAAGATGTTAGGGTCTCTTAGCATGTTCCAGGGACGGAGCTATGTGCATCTTAGGGGTGGCCCCCGCCCCCCCTATTTTTTGATAATTCATTAAAGACCCCTTGGTATACGTATTACTTGAAAGAAAAATCCCTTAACAAGCCCCCCTAGAAAGGTTGCCCTAAATGTAATTTGATGTAGTTCTTGTTTTAATAGAATGACAAAGTTTCACCAATGGCCAAAATTTGATGCCAATACAAATTCTTATTTTCTGTATTTTATGGATACGAGCTTGCAATATTTCGGCAAAGCGATTTTATATGCCAAAAAAACAACACCTCCAAGTTCTCACTCTGTCTCTGTGCATCCCCATGCCTTATTACACAAAGAAGGACAGTGGAGAATCCACAGATAGACTAACGTACGAGATGATTCGATGACTCCACCGGGAAGTTAAGAATCCGCTCTGATAATAAATTGTGCAACATACCAGTGGAAATGGTAAAGGACTAAGGTACTGATGTTACTCTTTTTTAGTACCGTTTAATACCTCTAAATGTGCGGGTTAGAGACTCCAAGATATCTTGTTTGCCAGAAACAAAATCTCATAGCGATACCATTGGAGAGACTAAACTAAGCACAATTACTCGATTAATATTTCCTTCCACTGGAAGAGTGTTTTAGCTACAAAATAGTGTCTAAAAGTACCTTTAGGACACCATATAACTATTGCCTGTTTAATGTCATCACAATCCTTCATTCGAGCTCCATTAGCTCAACATTTCCTCTCCTTTCAGATATCTCACATGATAATGAATCCATAACTGTCATTGTCTTGGGTTAGACTTGGGTTAGAGCTATGTTGTGTTAGGCGCTAGGCGAGGCGAGGCGTCAAGTCCGTCGCCTAGCGCCTAGATGCGCCTAATGCGCCCTAGGCGATCACTAATACAATCAATGCCTCTTGGACTATATTCCGTTAAAACTAAATAAATCACGTTACATTTAAGTTAACAGATCCTCAACTTATGTGGTGAATTCATTGAATGAGCGTGTGTTGCTGTATAACCAAAGTATGATGAATCCATATTTTATGGCATGAAAACTAAATCATAATGTTTCCATGTTTGATAGTACTATTAATTTTTTTCCATATTTTGATCGTTGATTGTTGATGGTGATTGATTTTTCATTAATATTGGTATTTCACTGTATATAAAGTTTCCATACTTTGACCACTCATTGTCCATGCCTCCTTGGTTTGATATTGCCGTGATAATATATCTCACAATTAATGAAGTTTCCATAACTCACAATATTGATATTTCAGTATATATATATAAAGTTTCCATATTTTGATCATGCATATTGTCAATGCCATGCGTTGATATTGCCGTGATAATATCTCACTCTTAATGTAGTCTCCATATTTTAACCACTGATTGGAGATGAAGGTTATATGTACCAATAATATCATCTCACCATTAATGAAATTTCTGTATTTCAATTACTAAGAAATCGTTGATATTACCCCAATTATTATCTCCCTATTAATGATGTTTCTATATTTTTATCATTGATTGTTGCTTAGTTTCCATATTTTTTATCACTGATTGTTGCTGAAATTGATATTACAGTGAATACCGGAGATTATTATTCATCAATCAACTTTCCCGACAATCAAATATGGAAAGAAAAGTTTAAGGAAACCTAATTTATGAAGATACGCAAGATATAACTGAATTTGGCGCTTAAGCTAGCGCCTACAACTTCCTTAAGGCGCCAAAAGCGCCAAACTCGGTCGCCTAAGGTGATGGAGTGGAAAGTAGCGTATGATTAGGTTAGTCGGGCGCTGGACCTACGCTTAGTTCGCCCTTGGCGCCTAGGCGAGCGCCCAGAGCGCCTTTCACAACATAGGGTTAGAGCATTGTATAACTTGGAAAGTGTAAAATCACCGGCAAGAACAACATTATCACCATTCTTTCTTAGTCCATGTCTAATCTCCAGGTAGTCAATGCTCTCAGCCGGGTTTAGTGGTCTCCTGAATGTTATCTGAAAACCTGCGAAATTGTCAGGAGATATATACCTTGTATAATGTTGGATAGTTCTCTTTTAGAGCAATCTTGTTGTGCCACCTGACGTGTAGTAGTTTCATAAAATCTGACAACTACATCCAATGAGACCAATATTTTCCACCGAAATTTGCTGACCCCTTCAAATTAAGGAAAGAATATATTCATTTGTCAAAAGGAAAGAAACCAATATTTTCCAAAAATAAATTGCAGCTTACAAGGTGCATATATATTCTCTAGTTGTCACGAAAATTCATTCTGATACAGAACTTTCCATTTATGTTGGAGCATTGATGTGACAAAATATAGAATTTTAAATACTAGAATCAAGAAGATTTCCTTGTATCTCTTGTCTTTATAGGTGGAAATATATTTCTTTTTTTTTTCTCCTCATCGGTATTATATATTGTGCACGTCGGTATACAAATTATCACGCATCACAATGGGCAGTGTTTTAAAGAGCAGGATCGGCAACAATGTCGGAGTTGTTTTAGTTTATCTTTTTGTGTTTTTGCTACTGGTTCAGAATTGTTCATCACAAATCCTCAGACATGTCCACGTGCATGTAGTCAATGATTTGGGTGACAATGTGGATCTAAGAATGCACTGCAAATCAAAGAACGAATATCTTGGTGAAAGAATAGTCCATTATAAGGAGGATTACACTTGGGAGTTCAAGGGAGACTTTTTGCGTAGAACACTATTCTGGTGCTGGATGACATGGTATGATAGTTCAGCTGGACGTGATGTTGTTGGAGATTTCGAGATCTACAACGCCAAAACGGACATTGATGAATGTCGTCTCAACTGCGAGTGGTCGGTGCGTAAAGATGGACTCTATCGCTACAGTCATACAATTGATCCATGGGACTGGGTAAGGGTTTATACATGGTCATGAGCTTTAACAGTTTGACGAGCCCCTAATTCCGTTCATATGCACCGGATATATTAGCAATAAAAAGGCGGCATCTTTGAGTTGTTTTTTCTTCATTGTTTCTATAGTTGGTATTTGGTATTGGTTATTGATATATGATGAAAATATTTCAAAATTACAAACATTTGTGGATTGGGGTGGGCTGTTATGTGGGAGATCAGGATATTATTTATTGTGTGATAAAACTTCATCTTAAGTGAAGCCATTAGATAAAAGCAGCTTAACACCCTAGCTAATTCTTCGAAACGAAATAACAAAACATTGTGAAGACTTTTTATATAATCTGGTGAATAACCAATTTTGATCAGGACATGAAACATTCATTTTGTCCATCCGTGAGCAATAATACAAGATACTGTAAGTCAGCTCTTGATTTCAGTGGACCAGCCAAGTTGGTCAAGTTAAGCTGGATTCCATATCTTCTGATCTCCAGAGTGTATAACAGTTAACTTTACCAAATTAGTTTAAACTAGTGCACGGGCTTGAGTTTATGTTACCGGGATACTATACTAAGGGCACCTTGTTTGGTATACCACCAGTTTAGAAAAGCTTGATTAGATTTTTTTTTTATTTGTTGCTTATTACGGGATCCATGAACAAACGGTTTTAACAAACCGTTTTGACAAAACTTACCAACCATAAGATCTTATGTATCTAATGGTTTACAACATCGATGACATGGCGTGCAATTTTGGCTTGGCTAGTGTTTGGTCGTGAAAAAATTAGGTTTAGAAATGTCAATTGAGCTAATATATCCGCCGTATCTACTTTTCTCCATTGACGATTCTTCTTATAAAACTCGAAAACTCCCCGATCATCTTCCACTAATAAACCCGTCATCTGATTATCTTCTGTTTCATCTAATGAAAATTGTAAAAAGATATATGATTTATGTTAATATATTTTTTGATGGATTGATGAATCATATTTTTCGTAGTTTGATCAATATATTAGGTAGGAAACACCTAGCTAATCAAAATTAGAAAAATGTATGTGTAAGATATTGAATGATGAAGATTAATATTCTGATTTTTTGAAATTTTAAATTTGTTCGTTCCTATGAACAACACATTCTTAATTAAGCCATTTTTTTAGTTTGAATCTAGTCTTTTTACACTCAGGATTGTTAATAAACTAAACCGTCCATCGAGCACCATCCACACTATATCGCACTAATCATGATTGTATATCATCAATTCGTCTCCTTCTCGCACTTAACTGAAATTTTGCATCGTCTTCCCCATTCACGCCTAAGCCAAACACTCCCTAAAGCTTAATTGTATGCCATGTCAGTAGATATGTGAACCGTCGGATACTCAAGATCTCGTGGACGGTAAGTTCTGTTAAAAATGTTTGTCAAATGGGTTTGTTCACCGATCCTCTTCGATTTTTTTTTCCCTATAAGCAAAGGCCTTCAAAAAGGCTAATGATCCCCCTCAACAATTGGCATCAGCCATATTGGAGGAGCAGACCAGTACATAGTAGAATTATGGGAAAATTAAGAAAATGTCCATGTGGGGAAACATATTTAAAAAAATGCCCACGTTTTTTTCATTATTAATTTAATGCCCATGCCGTTATGATTTCCGTCCGAATCCACTGTTTCAGTAAAATCTCGTTTACTAAGTCAATTTACCATCTGTGGAGATGAGATTTTGACGGGCGTAATTACTGAACTGCCCATCACTCTAAAATATCATACTATCATCTTTAATCGTTCATTATACTAATCGACGGCTCAAATTGTTAACGTGAGAAAAGATCGAGTTAGACCAGTGTTAAAAGGACGGACTACACAAGATGAATATTTCATTATCTCTTCGTTTTCTTCATCGACATTGAAACACATCAAGAGAAACCAGAGACACTGAGAAACATTTGCAGAGAGAATTTGATGGTGAGGGTTGAGAGAAAATTAATGTTTTATGTTTAACTCTTGTTGATTAGTTCCAATTGATGTGGAGGAAGACAAATAGGACAAGTTTGCCGGCAAAAATTTGAAGAACAGGTGAATTAAATTTTTGAAAGATGGAGAACCGAAGCCGTGGGTTGACCGTGAGTATATGAAACCCATTTCTACATAGATTATTTTGTCGAAATTTCAGTTTGGATTTAATAAATTTTTTCAACTGAAATTAGGGTTTACTGATTTTGGGGATATGGTATTTAATTGTTGAAATAGGGGTTTTTAATAAGGGGATAATTGAAATTGAATGATATGAACTTTAGTAGATGTTTAATTTGAATTTTAATGGTGATGGAAGATGAACACGAAGGATTGAATTTTATGCCCTGTTATCTAAAAATGAACAGGAAGATGAAATTGGTTTTGGTAGTTATTGGTTGGGGGTATAATGTTTATCCATTAAGTTTTATTTGTGTATAGTCCATATGAAAGATGTGGCATTATGAATGTTGTGATTTCATAATAATTGTTTTTGAATCACAGACTTTTGTTAACCAAATTTGGGGAAGAAGAAGATGAACAGGACTATTTTGGGTTTCGTTCACCGTTGAGTCGATTCAACTCGGTACTAACTCAGTTGATTTAACATGCGCCGACTAAAACGACTCAAAACGATTTAAGGGCTAAAATGTCTTTTTACATTACCGATTTAGTGCTACATATCGTCTAACAGCCGTTAACCGTTTTTTTGAAAAAACGGGATGGAAAAGGTCAATTGATGGGCATTAAATTAATAATGAAAAAAACGTGGGCATTTTATTAAATACATTTTCCCACATGGGCATTTTTTAAATTTCCCCTAGAATTATTTGTTTTGGTCCAAAGGGCAAGTTCATGAGCCACAGAATTACAAGTACGTGGTTGAAAGATAAATAGACAGGCTACAAGACTAGAAGAGAAAAACTGGATATCCTTGAAGATAGCATCCGTTTCCATCAAACAAGCCAGCCGAAAATTGATTGATCAGACTCTGAGCATCACTCTCTATAATTAGATGGGTAAGCTTTTGCTCCATAAATTTTTTCAAGGCCTCCCAAATAGCTCTGGCTAATTCTTAACAGTCAGGAATTAACTTTACCAAATTAGTTTAAACTAGTGCACGGGCTTGAGTTTATCTTACTGGGATACTGATACTAAGGGCACCTTGTTTGGTATACCACCTGTTTAGAAAAGCTTGATTAGATTTTTTTTATTTGTTCCTCATATATATATAGTCATGTGCGACGTGATATTCTCCGCCACCGTTTTACACACATTATTCAAATCCATCTACTATTTTCCGAGTTTCAGTCATCATCATCTGAAACAATGGTCTCTTTTTAGTGGTGTTTCTTCATACATAGGAGCCGTCTTCTATGGTTTCTGTTTTTTTTTTGTCGGCCGTTCCAAATTGCTCGTTTTACCACCGAAATAACAATGTGTTATTGTAAAAGAATGATAAAGTAAAAAAGGAGTGAGGCTTAGTTTTAAATATTTTCATTTACCCATCTGATAAATTTGCATACAACAATAACATTCAATAGATTCAAAATTTCATTTATCTTTTCGCACCGGGAAATATCAACAGTTATAAAAATTGCACTGCAAGGTGATCTCCCACCGAGATGGCTTCAAACAATGAAGATATATATTTCTCTACAAAGGCCATATCCAACAACTTGAT
The DNA here is from genome assembly GCA_023531295.1 of Papaver armeniacum. Lineage (NCBI taxonomy): Eukaryota > Viridiplantae > Streptophyta > Magnoliopsida > Ranunculales > Papaveraceae > Papaver > Papaver armeniacum. Next base: position 584,974 of record JAJJWW010002284.1, read on the forward strand.
TTCGATTGGTATCAAGTGGTATCCCTTTGGTAATTTATTTGTATAACTATTAAAATGTAATAGATGTATTTTCAAGTTTAATGAAAATGTAACCATTAAAGTTCTCTGAGTGTTCTCCCTCTCTACTATGCTCTATACCTGTTGTGCGACAAAGGGACCCTTGACTGGGATAGAGTCAAATAGAGTCGAGAGCGGCGAGATATACCCATCAAAAAGAACCCCTTAACTGGGACTTCAAGGTTGGCATATCCCGAAAGTATATCATCGTGGTCCGGTATGATTCTTCCGTTTCTTAAGAAGTTCCACTCAGCTAGGAGAAAGAAATCTAGGATAGACCTAGGAAAGTGCACCCAGCGGGTGGGAGAAGGGGTCGACGAAAATATTACACGGTTTCGCAACCTCTCACTAGAATGCCATGAGGACATCCTCGAAGATGTATTGGTATTGGTATTCCTAAGAGCAATAATATGAACAGCAAAAAGGTTGGAGATTCCGCGATTATGGAAACAAGTTTGTAGTTGGAATTTGGAAATCAAAGAAGTTCGTATTTGGAAATTCCCAGTATACAAAGAATCCTAGCATAAAAGGAAAGCTAGCAGGATAAGGAAACAAGTATTCTGTAGACATCAATATATAGTTATTATGTTCTTTTCTCTATATATTCACCTCCTGCACAACCAGAATACAAACCCGAAATCCTTCCGTCTATTCTGAGCATCTCATTACGGTTTTCAAGTATGACGAATACCAAGAGAAAGAGACAAAGAGAAGTGTCGCAAACACCGGTAGTATCTGATGGAGAAGAAAAAAGGATCATTCCGATCCTCCCTCATGACATCATTGTCGACATACTTTCTATGTTACCTGGAAAATCGATATGCAGATTCAGGTGCGTTTGCAAATACTGGTGTCATAAATTATTCAAAGACCCTATTTTTAGTAACAGCCTTCTTAAACACAGAGAAAAGGTGAAGTGTTTTTCGGTAAAAGATGAAAACGCCCATGAGTTTTATATGCATGCCACAAATTCCTCACTCTTACTATCAGATCTTGAAGAAAACAACTATGAGTGTGTTAAGACGGATTCTCCCTTCAGAACTCAATTGGCTAAACATACAAATCTTGTGATTGAGATTCTTGGTTCTTATAATGGGTTGATATTGATGAGAAACAGTAAAAGTTATCCCCGTGAGGATAGACTTTTTCTTGGGAACCCATTTACTAAAGAGATCAAAGAAATAGTAGTTCCAGAGATTAAATATGGTCAAGAGTATTTTAAGAAAATACACGGAGTAAGCAATGTTACATATGGATTAGGTTATGATCGGGATACCGATGATTACAAGATTGTGAAAGCTACCTGTTATGGTAGTGAATTAATTTATGATGGTTGTCAAGTTCAGGTTTATACATCAAGTTCTCATTCTTGGAAAACCTTACCCAGCATTCCATATAAAATCAATGGTTTTCGCAAGGCTGAAGTGATCTTCGTAAGTGGTGCTTTCCACTGGATTGCGATGAACCTTGAAACCTACCGAAAATGTATTCTATCTTTCGATATCCACGAAGAAATTTTCAGGGAAGTAGCACTTATTCAACATGTCAATAAGAATTGCAGTTATAGGATGCCGTTGTGTGTTTTACAAGGGCAACTTTGCATGATACTGTTATGTAATAATTCTTCTAAAATTGAAGTTTGGATGATAAAGGATTACAAAGTGAAAGACTCATGGACTAAAATGTTTACTGCCCAGCTCCCTGCAGTATATGCAAACTCCATGAAGTATGTGAAACTGCTATGGGAATTCAAAAATGGAGAAGTTTTATTTGTAACAACCTCGGAATATGGCAGAAATACCTGTTTTGTTATATATGACTCGGTGAGCAAAAAAACTAAAGTTACAAAGAATATCCAGCACTTTCCGCTGAGTTACCCGCACTTTCCAGGAGACGAAAAATGGAATATAGTAGCTTATGTTGAGAGTCTGGTGTCACTTAGCTCCATCGGGTGGTCACATAAGAGACCAAGAACATGCACCCAGGGATCAAGAAAATCAGTACGTTTGGCAAATAAAGATCAACTAATTGGAAGATAGAGAGGTAGGTAGCAAAGGCCTAGTCACTATAATGTTTCGTATAGACCTGGACAGCTTAACAACAACAGATTTTTTGTTTCTTTCTTTCTTTCCCTACACACAGTTTTTGTTCTTTCTTATATGGCTTACAGATGCCTGTTGAGTTTAAGGTTTAATTGTACCGTGGGGATTCATTTTCAAACTATTAGATTATACTCCCTCCGTTTCTGGAAAAGAGATACTTTCACTTTTTCATTTTAGCCTAAAAATAGGCCAGGAGATGAATTTATTTCCGTTTCTATTGATCTGATTCAGGAGATGAATCTGACTCATGTCTAACTCAAGGTTGGACTCTGATACATTTGACCTCGAACTATTTGAGTCAGGAACTATTTTGCACGTATCTGACTCGTCAAGCACATATCTAGATTTAATTATCTTATTTTCGAGTAAGATGTTAAGAGTTTGATTCAGATATAATGAATCATATTAATTTACTTGAGCCAGATCAACGAGGTAGGGGGGCAACAAGGCCCGGGGAAAAAAAATTGTTTTGAGTTTTCATTAAGAAGAAATATTTTTAGGGTCTTATTCATAAAATTATGTAATATGCCGGGCAGAAATTGAATAGATTTAGGACGAAGATGGAAGATCTTCCTTCCAGGTTTAAAAAAAAAAAAAAAAAAAAGAAGAAGAGTTATTAGGATTTACTAGTTAAGCTGTAAAGGTGTTCCAGTTATCATCATTAATCTCCAGTTCTTCTTTTTACACTGATGTATATGAATATTTCCCAATGTTGTACAATGGCCTCTAATAAAATGCCGCATGTTGACACGTTTGTTCCTCGTATTTGTTTTCTTGTTATGCCAGTTGATATTAATTTTTACCTTAATTCATTTCCCTTGGTAGTTTAAGACCCTCACTGGTATGCCAGTTCTGCAATTGGCAATTGGGTCCAACTGTGCTATATAATACTTTCAATAGGTTAGGAAATTATATTCATTGCTCAATTACTTCATGGGGGTGTAAATGTGGTTAGGTAATGTGGTAGCTCGATTATTTTAATACAGATCTTGCGAGAGAGGGCAGAGAAAAGAAAAGGTCCAAAACTTGAAACTTAACCAAACAGAGAAAGTAAGTAAAAAAGAAGATAGCTGTTTACGGGGTTAGGATTTTCAGCTGGCCAAAAATCATTTTCGATTTCTGTTTATAGAGTTGAGTTTTGTTGTTTCTTTCTGCGAAAGGAAGTGCCGTAGGAAAATACTACTCTATGCCAGTCTCAGTCTAAACACTAAAGTAAATTGTTAAATGTAAGTTGTAATGCAAATTCAAATTCAAATTCGAGTAAATTGTATAATGAACCTGAAATGAAATTTCTAATGCAGCACCACCATCCCTATATATACATGGTTATTACAAGTATTTTAAGTACTCACTCTTTCTCTCAATCAATTACGTACTAAATCTTTCTATAGCTCTCTTGTAACATTTTTCTCAAACAAGTAAGGATGGTGTTCAACGTTAACCGCGATCATCTTCAATATTGCGACGAAGATATCGATTATGGAATTATCTCATCTGGCTTGTTGTTAGGGTCTGATGTCATGCTTCACATAATAAGATCACTGCTAGTTTCTGGACTTCTCCGGCTAACTTCATGTTGTATTCCAGGTGTAGATCCCATGGCTGGCTTCATACATTCTTGTGTTTTCTTAATCTGTGCCCCGTACTTAGCACCATCATTAGCTAAAGCCTTAAAAGCAAGAGCAAACCTCTCTTTCACAAGTCTACATGAGATTTTTGTACATGTTTGGGTGTTGGGTGCTGCAGCAATTCTGTTGATCCTTTATGTGCTCTTCTTGATAAAAATGGTTGATAGCCTGCAGTTTATACAATGTTCTGTTTGTTGTGCAACAGAATCAAAGAGCTTTGGCCTTGGTGTTAAGCTTGGAGTCATGTTTTCTTTGGTATTCAACATCATCCTCATCATTCGCCGTTTTTCTGCATTCCGCCGTTAGAACTCTTTGAAAGATCATATAGTTACGGCGGGTTTAATTCATATTGCCTCTACTTTATAGTTTAAACTTTAGTTATAATCTTTCATAGATTTTCTGGTTTTTGGACTAGTGGCTAAGTAATACAAGTACGAAATTGTGATGGTAGATGGGGTTCTTGTTTTAGTAGTTTGGCAATGAAGGTACTGTTGTTTCATGGCCAAAATTTGATGCCAATACAAATTTCTATCTGGTGTATTTTATGCGATCTAATTAAGTTTGCAATATTTTCTTTGGTGTTGTGACAATGGCATATGATAAATACTCCATGTTGCAGGTAATGGGGTAGCTTTAATTATTTACCAAGGGTTTTAGATAAAGACATGCTGAAACTTCCAGGATACATAATTGTACCCTGTCAGTCTCACCCTCATCGCCAAAGTAGCCTTACAGACCCATGTGAACTAACGCCAATTCTAGTAACTTTAGGAGCAGAGAGTAAAAAGTAAAAACTACTATAAGAAGGTAATAATAATTAAAATGCAAATTCAAATTCAAATTCGAGTTAGTTGTGAAATGAATCTGAAATGAAAAATTTGGTATCCATCACACCAACTCTCTGTTTATACATAGGCCAAACTCTAGTATTTTCAGTACTATTCTCCTTCTTCTCTCAACTAGAAAATCCCTCCGTAGCTCTTTCAACTCACTTCCTCAACAAGTGACAATGGTGAACCACGTTAACGATTATCAGGAAAACTACATTTTTGATATCGATTTAATTATGAGTATCGGCTTGTTCTTCGGGTCTGTTGCGGTGCTCCATTTGATGGCGTTATTAGGTTTTGATCTTCTCCGGCCAAATCCTTTGGGCATAATTGATGATTCATCTTGTATTCCAGGTTCAGATGCCGTACTTAATTTGATTTACATTCATTTTATCTCAATCCCCGCCCCATTCGTAGCAGCATTATTAGCTAAACGCTTAAAAGCAACCCTCTCTTTCACAAGTCTACGTGAGATTGCTGTCCGTGCTTGGTTGATGCTTTCTGCAGCGATTCTCTTTATTGGATATGTGTTCATCTATATAATGATTGTTGGTAGCGTGCAGTTGATGTTAGGTTCTGTTTCTTGTGCAACAAACTCAAGGAGCTTTGATCATGCTGTAAAGACTGGAGTCAAGTTTACTTTGTTATTCATCTACTTCATCATTCGCCGTTTTCTGCTCCTACGTTAGAAATCTTTGAAAGAGAGCATACAGTTAAGGCGCGTTTAATTCATATTTGCATCTACTTTTTTATCTAGGATTTTTTATAAGTTCTCGGTTTCTTGGACCGTTTTTTCTTTTAGGAACAACTAGCTAGGTAATTATGTATGAAATGGTGATGTTTGATCATGTGGTTCTTGTTTTAATTTGATGGGAATGAAGATATTGTATTTTCACTGCAAAACCCTCTTCTTTGTCCATGCCCAAAATTTTATACCAATACAAATTCGTATACACTGTGATTTGAAGTACAACTCAAAAACAAAAACCATTTCGCACCAAGATTCATGATTATAGAAAAGGACTTCTTTATTGAATAAGTAGAGCTACACTTGACACCTCTAGATAAAGCTCATAATATCGAGACACGGAAAGCCAAAATGAAGCAGCGTAAGATTAGTAACTAAGGCCTAGTTGAAGACCAAGTGCAGCGTGTATAAGAAATAAGGCCATGATCCCACTTCCTAATATCGCATGAACATTTCTTAATCCTGAATTGGCACCCTACAGAAGAAGAAAAATGCAATTATCAATTAATCCCGGCATTTCATCATTCAATAACTCGTTTTAAATTCAAACACACAGAAATAATTTGAGACTGAATGAAACGTGACTTTATCAGTTACCTCATCAAATAGCGAAGGCAAAAGGGCTTGAAGGCTTAAAAGACCTAGACCGATGAACGCTGTGACGGCATGGGGACTGCAAACAATGAAGCATTCACTTGTTAGAATTGAGAGTTTAGAGTAGCATTGAATTGAAGAAAAATAAATGACAGCTAGTAGTTCATTACCTCTCAAGAATTGGTTTATTAGAAGTGACAAGAGATGTTATTCCACCAGTTGCTCCAAGTGCAAAGAAGAAAAACATTCCACCTAAAAGCTTTGGATGCAAGTCTTTGGCATTGGCCTTCTCCTCCTGTAATTGTAATTATATGAAGCCAAGTTAATCAAATGAAAAACAAAAAGACACACAATTGATATCGATTTAATGTTACACTTTGTTTGTTTTCTCCTAACTCACCTGACTCGTCTGAATCTGACTCAAAAATATGAGTCAGAGATTTGTTCCTATGAGTCGGGGTATTTTATGATCCGACTCAAATGGATTTCACTCAGATCACGAGTCAGATCCGACTCAAGGAAAAAAACAAACGGTGTGACATTTGACTCGGGACGAGTCAAGGACCGAATAAGATCCCAATCCCGAGTAAGCAAAAAACAAACATGCTCTTAGTAATAATTGACATACCACATCATCAGAGTACTTAATTCTGAATCCTAAATACGTTCCATAACCACCCATTGCAAATAACACAACAGCCTGCACATCCAAATAATCTTTGTTAAAACTCGAATCGAAAATCTCACATTTTAATTGGCAATTCCTCTCTGAAATTAGTTAATTACCATGTTTCCAGGGTGACCCCAGTGCACAAGCCAACCAGGAAGATTCCATGACTGGACTAGCTCACCGAACGGTCCAATCAAGTTTCTCAATGCGGAAGCTGCCATTTCATAATTAACCCATAATTAGTTATTATACGCATACTAAACATGGCGACTAGACAAGAATAGATACAATGTGGGTCTGTCATTACTCGCGAAATTGAAATTCATGGATAAGAAAGTAAATGAGACACAAAGTATATTCTCAGGCGATTCAATGGAAATGTTTACTACCTCCGGGAAGAGCCGCAAGAAAAACTAAAGGGAGGGGAGAAAATGAGTACAACAGTGTTTCTTTATTAATCAATTCCGTTTCTTCTTCTTTTCCTACTTGTTCCTCATTTTCATCCTCCTCTGTTGTCATCATCACTTGGCATTTTGCTTTCTTTGAAGAAGATGAGCAAAAAAAGAAATTTCGCTTGATTGATGCCGTGGGATTAATCTTAAACCCGGAAAAATTATGTGGAACGATAGAGGAGGTGGATGAAGAAAATAGAAAAGGAGAATGGTTGTTATTATGAATTAGTGATGTGGATATTGGGATATTTAGTGATGCCATTGGATTGAACAAGAAATTGAGAAGAATTCCTACTTGTTGATTTTGATTCTGATGCACTCTATACTGTTTAATAATGGATGAATCAAGTTGGAGAAGAAGAAGATAAGTTCGCAAGGATTGAGGAAGGTGGGGAAGGAGACACGACAGTAACATTAAAAGCCGGTTCACGTGTTTGCAACGCGTCCATTAGTGTGGTGGATACAGGACCAACGTATATGGAGCAGGCCCAATATCCAACTTCTGCTTATAACCTTGTACATCTGGTTGTCCTTCACCCAAATACTTACACTAGTCTTACACCGTGTTTGTTTTTATCCAACTAGGGATCTGATTCCGACTCGGTCCGAGTAGGATATTATTTGTTAATTCATTTTTTCTAATGTCTGATTCGAGGTTGAACTCATTCGGTAAATCTGGCTCAAAACTTTTTCTAGTCAATTATTATTTGGTACGTATTTGACTTTTAGTCAATTATTATTTGGTACATATTTGACTTGTTGGGTTTACTTGGGTATATATATTGTTGGATTCAAGAATTTTTTTATAATTTTTGATAATTTTTGAGTAAGAAGTAAAGAGTTTGATTCATATATAATAAGACGAGTCAATTGAGTCATATGAAAACAAACAAACAACCTCTTAGCAGCACTATTGGCCAAAGGCATGCATAAAAACAACCCTCTCTAAACTTCTACATGAGATTGTAATTTTGCTCGATTAGTAAAATTTATTAAAAGCAAATGAAATCTACAAAATTGCATGTGAATGTAATTTTCCTTGCGTGATTTTTACCACTATTTCTTTTTTGTTTTCTTTTGAGGTGAAAGGTTAAACCCGCATATTGAGAATGTAATACAGATTCCTATGAGGTATATTTTCAACTATGAGATCCCAATATTTCCCAGTGTTGTTGAAATAATTGCCTATGATAAAATGCTCCATGTTGACACATTTGTTCCCTACATTATGTTTTCAGGTTATGACTAATCAAGTTGATGTTAATTTTGACCTTAATTCATTTCCTTTGGTAGTTTAAGACCCTCAAATGTATGCCAATTCAGCAGTGGGCAATGGGGTCCAATTGTTCTAATACTTTCAATAGATTAATATATTCAATGTGGTGACTTTATTTTAATGGAGATTCTGAGAGAGATACAAAACTTGGAAGTTAACCAAGAAGAGAAAGAATTGTTGATAATTGATGAGATAGAAAGTGATTAGGGAGAAACTTTGAGGCTACTGCCAGTGGCGGGACCAGCTTTTAAGTTTAAGGGAGCTAAAAAAATTTTTGATAAACTAGGTGGATTAAACTATAAAAATCAGGGGCTAAATCCTATAAACAAGAGGACTAAACCTAAAAACCTAAAGAAACTAAGGGCTAAATATGGATTTCGGAAATTTTAGGGGGCTACTGCCTTGTCATGGTGGTTTAAAATTCAAAAAGTAAATAAAAAAAAAAAACATGTGACATCTTGCTGCCCCATCAAGAGCTGTTTATGCAGTTTAGCTAATCCGTCTGCCCAAAAATCAATTTTTTGTTTCTCTTTTTAGAGCAGTTTTGTTGTTTCTGCCAAAGTGCCTGAGTGATCGTCAGAAACTTCATGGAAGTAGTAGGCACCGTCAGTGTCTCAACGCGGAAGTAAATTGTGAAATGAAACTTGAAATGCAAATCAAATTTCAAGTAAATGAATTGTTAAATGAAATCTCTTATGCATCACCATCTCTATTTATACTTTATCGTTACTTGTATTTTCAATACCCATTCTTTCTCTAAACAAGTAAAGATGGTGAAAAACGTTAATGGTGATCGTCTTAAAGGTTACAACACAGATATGGAGAATTTCCTTATTACACTCGGCTATTTGTTAGGGTCTTCTTCCAACTTTCGTTTCATGGTATCATCAGTTTCTGGTCTTTTCGGGCTAAACTTTTACGGCAGAATTTCACATTCATCATCTTGTGTTCCTCCAGATGTCATTGATTTGGTACGAATTTGTATTTTCTTAATCTACGCCGCATACTTTGCAGCAACATTAGCGAAAGGCTTAAAAGCAAGAGGATTAACCCTCTCTTTTAAAAGTCTACGTGAGATTTGGGTGTTGTTTTCTGCAGCGCTTCTTTTTATCCGTTACGTTGAATACCTGCATTTCATATTATGTTTTGTCTCTTGTGCAACAAACTCAGCTGTTATGTTTGGAGGCGCCATGTTTTATTCGGTGTTTGTCATATTCATCATTAGCCGGTTTTCTGCTCTTCACGGTTAGAACTCTTTGAAAGAATGGATCGCTACGGCGGCTTTAATTCATATTGCTTTTCCAACTTTTATGGTTTAGAATCTGCTATAAATTTTCTGTTCTTTTAGATAGTTTGTTCTTCTAAGAACTGTTAGCTAAGTAACTTAAGAAAGAAATTGTGATGGTTAATGTGGTTCTTGTTTTAATAGAAATGGAATGAGGATATTTTATGGATTTAAGTTTGCAAATTTTTCTCTGTGTAGTGTTACAATGACCTATGATAAAATGCCTCATGTTGTGGAATTTGGTTATCCAACCTTACTCTAAGATATCTTGTGTCTTCATCATTAGTATTTTTGTTAAGGTTTGTGGTAGTGGACTAAAACCATTTCTTGGGTTTCTGTTAATAACACTTCGATCGATCTTTTGGCCAATCTGAAAGAAATCAGCTTTTATCATTAATCAATTTGATGCTAATTATGATCTTCATTTCCCTTGGTAGTCGATTCAGACATTGGATGGGTTTGCCAATTCTGCATTAGGCATTGGGTCAATTGTATGTTAATCGTCAACTCTGTTGCTCCCACAAATGAGTATAGACTTTCAATAAATTAGCAAGTGCACCTAGGATTTCCTGTATTCTTTTTAAGTTCTTAGGGTTGTGCTTCTACATATCGAATAGAAAAAAGAAGAAAGAATTCGATGAATCATCCAAGTAAATATGCAAAGAAACTAGAAATCCTTGGCTTTCCTTGAAATTCATGTTGCCAATCTTAAATCTTTCCAGTCCAGGTCCTGAAGGTCATTTTTCAAGGTCTCTCTGTCTCCTTCAGAAAAATTACATAAGAAATTCCCAATTGATTTTTGTATGCGTATTAACATGAGACAAAATGTTGTCTAACAGTGCTAGTGGTACATGTGAAGTAGATCCTTGCCAATGTAGATGATTATGAAAAATGCTTATTTTATAAGAAAATTTCATCTTTTACCTGTGATTGAAAATTTTAATATTTCACTTGCTGACATGTTGACATGATGAAAAATTGACTGTTACTCGACAAAACAGTGAAAATTTTTTTCTTCACCTTGATGTAGAGTGAAAAATCATGTTTTCACCCTCGATATTTCTTATTTATTTCTTTTCAAATTTGTTCTAAGACATGTATATTCCATTAACAGATAAAAAAAACCTAAATAAACTACTATATATGTAGTATGATAAATTCGACAAAAAATTTTCTAAAATGGAACATATGTGGAACCATTTATTGGATTGAATGTGATAAAACTAATCTAGCACCTCTCTAAAATTTTCTTTTAGTGTCATTTTTCTTTTATGCACCATGCATATTTTACCCCAGTTAGCAAATTAGTAAGTTTATTGATCAGTTACTCAATTTTGAGACACAAAATTGGTTAAAAAGACCAAAAACAACATTTCCTGGGTGAAAAGGATAGTCAGATTTAGATACTGTTTAAATGGACAAAAATTTAAAAATAGGGAGGATGTAACCAGGTTTCATCCAAGTCCATTTTCAAATATTTTTTCTTATTTTTATTTTACACAGGATGCATCAAGTTTCATCCTTGCTATTTTTTAAGTTTAAGCCAGGATGAATCCAGTTTCATCCTTGCTATTTTTTTTTTTGTCCATTTCACCCATAAAATTTTTTACTCGTCCATTTGAACCGTGTTTTAAATTTTTTTGGACAAATGACCCATTTTCCGATTTTGAGGTGGGTTATTTTCTGAATAATTTCAAATTTAAACACAATATGATAATAGAGCCATCCCATAACTACTCAACTAGTCAAATGAACATGTCAAACTTACACGGTATACCCTTCGAAGAGTGTAAATGTTGGGTTCAGTGTGAATATGTCTTTATTTACTAAGGCTTATTAATTTAAAATAACGTGTTTGGTTTTTCTTCCTCTGCATCGTATACACATATAGAAAGGAATTAAGTGCATAGAAATGGTGTACTGCACATGGTGATACATAATTGATGGCTATCAGTCTCATCCTCCACATCAAAGTAGCATGGTAACAAAACCATGTGCAGACTGCAGTACACCATTTCTGGCAACATTAGGAACTGAAAGTAAACCAGCAATCAATATTATGAAAATGAAATCCTCAACATTCACATTGATGAGAAATGAAACTGAAATGCGAAATGAAACTGAAATGTAATTTGTTATGCATCATCATCATCAATTCATCTTTATTTATACATGGGACATCACTAGTAATTTCAGTACCCTTATCTCCTCTCTCAGTTAGCAAATCTCTCTCTCTCTCTCTAGCTGATCTTGTAACACTTTCTCAACAACAAAAGATGATGATCAACGTTAACAACAACAATGATGATCATCTTGAAGATCACAACATAGTTATCAATGGCATTATCAAAGTCGGTTTGGTGTTAGGGTCTCTTAGCATGTTCCATTGTATTCTATCATATGGTTTTGATCTTCTCCGACCAAACCCTTATGGTTTAATTACAGATCCATCTTGTATTCCAGGTCCAGATGCCATAACTGTCTTGTTAGATTCTCATCTTTTCTCAATCTGTGCACCGTACACGGCAGCATTATTAGCTCAAGCCTTAAAAGGGGTCCTCCCTTCCAAAAGTCTACCTGAGAATTTTGTCCATATTTTAGTGTTTCTTTTTTCAGCTATTCTCTTATTCGGTTATGTATACTTCTATGTAACATTGGTTTATAGTCTGCAGTTGATATTAGGTTCTGTTTCCTGTGCAACAGACTCAAAGAGCTTTGATCTTGCTATTATTCTAGGAGTCGTGTTTGCTTTGGTGTGCATCCTCTTCATCATTTGCATTTCTTCTGCTCCCCGCCGTTAGAACTCTTCGGAAAAGTTACGGTTAATTTCATATTTGATTCTACATTATGGTTAACATTTTATTAATTTAGATTTCTTTGTATGCAGGTGATGGTTGATGTAGTTCTTATTTTAATAGAATGTGAATAAGATATCTTTGTTTCACCGCAAATCCGTTCATGGCCAAAATTTGATGCCAATACATATTCCCCTGTCTGATGTATTTGAGGCGATATACGTTTGCAATATTTTCACGGTGTTGTTACAATGACCTATGATATAATGCTCCATGTTGACACGTTTTTCCCCTGTTTTATTTTCTCCATACAGTTGTCCAAGGCCAAGTGTATTATATTATTACTGTTGAGTCAAATGGTGCCAAGAAGGTGGAAACAAGTGCTCCAACTGGTATAGTATATCAAATTGAAGAAATGGGAATCTTATAGAGTGTGATAACATCTTTTGATTTTTGTTTATCCACCTTGCTCTAAAGTATAAGGTGCCTTGTGTCTTATTAATGATTTTGATTTAAGTAGCATGCGTGATAGACCCCATGCATGTGAACTAATGCCATTTCAAGTATCATTTAGAAACACAGAGTAAACCTATTCTAAGAAGGTAATTGTCATATTCAAATGAAAGTTGAAATGCAAACTCAAATTCGAGTTAATATTTGTGAAATGAAACTGAAATGACAAAAAATTTGTGCATCACCATCTCTCTATTTATACAAGGCCGTTGTACTAGTATTTACAGTACCCACTCCATTACTCAATTAGCAAATCGTTCTACAGCTCTAACACTGTCTCAAGAAATAAAGATGATGAACAACAATGATCATCTTCAAGTATACAGGAAAGATATCAATGGCATTATCCGATTCGGCTTGTTGTTTGGGTCTCTTGGCAATATCCTTTTGATAATATCATTAGGTTTTCATCTTCTCCGGCCAAATCCTTATGGAAAAATAGCAGATCCATCTTGTATTCCAGGTTCAGTGGCCGTCACTAAGTTGGTACATTCTTATGTTTTCTCCATCGGTGCACCATACTTGGCAGCATTATTAGCTCAGGGCTTAAAAGCAACACTCTCTTTCACTAGTTTACATGAGATTTCTGTCCGTGCTTGGCTGTTGATGTCTGAAGCTATTCTCCGTATGAGTTACGTGTTCTTCTATAGAGCAATGGCTGATAGTTTACAGTTGACATTAGGTCATGTTTCTTGTTCAACAGACTCAAAGAGATTTAGTCTTGCTATTATGTTTGGAGTCATGTTTCGTTTCGTATTCATCCTCTTTGTCATTAACCGTTTAACTGCTCCCCTTTAGAATTCTTTGAAAGATGGGTATATTGTTATGGAGGGTTTGATTCATATTGCCTCTACTTGATAGTTCAACCTTGGTTAGAATCTGTTCTAAATTCTCTGTTTTGTAGATAGTATTTTCTTTAGGATCTACTAGCTAAGTAATTATGTATAAAATGGTGATGATTGAATATAATGGTAATGAAGATACTGTTGTTTTGATTTGATATCAAGATGCCGAGGAGGTACAAAACCCTTGTTGATGGCCAATAGAAATTCCTCCTATCTGGTGTATTTTATGGATTTAAGTATGCAAATTTTTCTTGGTGTAGTGTTACAATGACCTATGATAAAATGCTTCATACATGGTATATGCTTTTCTGATAGTGGTTTGGGAAAGCGATATGATATGGCAACATACAACTCCAAAACAAAATTATTTCGCACCAAAATTTATGTATACAGCACAATTCCCACCCATATGTCTTTAATGCACATAGAAGGAAAGTGGAGCATGCACAGAAAGATGAACAAGAAGATCGTTGTTTCTTTTTTGTTTTCCTTACTCTCAAACCGGCCCCCTTGTTTCAGTACACAAAATGACGCCTTTGATACGTCCCTTATAAACCTGACTAAAGAAATCCAGTTTTGGACTAAGGCAATTGTAATGCCTTTTAGTTGTTCTTTGTGTTAGTCCCCTTTATTTAGTTTATCTATCTATTTTTGTTGAGGGATAAAATGCACTAACCGTCTGTTTTTGTTTAGTGATCAATGATTAGTAATAAAAAATGCCAAGAAAGCCTTGGTATCCCTTCACAATCTCTTTTCTAATCAAGGTCTCTCTCTGTCTCCTTCAGCAAAATTACATACGAAATTTCCAATTAATTTTTTTTATAGATTAGAGTTCCTTCTTTGTTTATACGTGCATATTTTGATGTGAAATTGAAATTGTTTGATCAAGGAACAACTCAAGTAATTAAATTAGTAGATGATAGAAAACCCACGTGTAGTGGAAGAAAAGGTTTTTTTTTTTTTTTTTTGGTATATTAACAAGAAAATGCTACATTGAGCAGTGCTCGATCCATTAATGATAAGACACAAAATGTTGTTATAGAATGCTAGTGGCAGATACTACACAACGTCTGGATGTGGCATGAGTTTAAACAACGAAATTTAGATGTGACATTTTTTTCTCTTCAAAATAAGACGTTCCAGATAAGACACAAATGCATCACTGAGTAGTTAGGTGCACGAGTGCATTAGAAAATGAAGACATTTTACACGCTATAACTAGGAATTCACAAGCATACATTGTATATCTATTTTTTGTTTCCGTCCATCCGACCTAACTCTAAGGAGGTGTCTTAACGCAGTAGATTACTAAGATCACTTCTTGGCCGGGTTTCTGTTAATAGCACTTTTATCATTCTTTTGTCTTTGATCAGGCATAGGGTTTTATGGATTGTAACTAATCAAGTTTAAACCAATTATGGTCTTCATTTCCCTGGGTAATTTCAGACCCTGTATGGGTTTCCCAGTTCTGCATTAGGCATAGGGTCAATCTATACCTTACCTTATTATATAATTATATAAAGGAGAATGTTCAATTTTCATGATAAAGTGTCGACACCATATTGAGCCTCAGCAAGCTGAAAAATTAGGAGAAGGTTATTTTGAAGTAAGGCCTGAATCTCTATGTACATCTATTTTTATTGATGGATAAAATGCACTAACCATCTGTTTTTGTTGATGGCCAAAATGCACTAATATAATCAAGTTGAAGTTAATTTTTGACCTTCATTCATTCCCCTTGGTAGTTTCAGAATCTGGAATGGGTGTGCAAGTTCTGCACAAGGCTATGGTTAGGTTCCAATTGTATGCTTTCATTGCTCAATTACTCAATGGGTTGGTAGGTAATGTGTTAGGTTTATTGAAGTGGCTTTATTTTAGTGGTGATCTTCTCAGATAGAACAGAGAAAAAGATGCAAAACTTAGAAACTAAACCAAGGAGAGAAAGAAACAAGGGAGAGAAAACAAAAAGGGGAAAAAGTAAAAAAGTAAAAAAAAAAATGCCACATCAAGAGCTGTTTACGCGGTTAGGATTTTCATCTGGCCAAAATCGTTTTCAGTTTCTCTTTATAGAGCTCAGAGTTGTTTTTGCGAAAGTAAAAATACATTATTATGGCCTGAGTAACAATAAAGCCTGAAATTAAATTATTACTCTTGGAAGAAACTGCTTGGAAGTGGGTGAGACCCTGTCAGTCTCGCTCTCAACAAAAAATTAAAGATGGTGAAAGGAAAGTTGAAATGCAAATTCAACTTCGAGTAAATTGTGAAATGAAACTGAAATGAAATGACTAATGCGCATCACCACCATCTCTATTTATACATGTTACTAGCTAGTATCTTCAGTACTCCCACCTCCTCTCAATTACCAAATCTTTCTATAGCTCTTAACACTTTCTCAAGAAGTAAAGATGGTGATGAACAAGGTTAACAACAATGATCGTCTTCAAGATTATACCAAAGATATCAATAGCATTATCATGTGGGGCGTGTTTTTGGGGTCTCGTACCATGTTTCATTTCATAATATCATCAGTTTCTGGTCTTCTCCGGCTAATTCCTTATGGCATAATTGCAGATCCAACTTGTATTTCAGGTTCAGATCGCGTCATTGACTCGATACATTCTTGTGTTTTCTTGATCTTTTTCCCATACATAGCAGTATCATTAGCAAAAGGATTAAAATCAAGAGGAACCCTATCTTTCACAAGTTTATACCACACTTTGATGTTGTTTTGTGCAGCGACTCTATTTCTCCTTTATGTGCTCTCCTGTGCAACAATTGTTGATAGCCTGCAGTTGATATTCCGTTCTGTTTCTTGCTGTGCAACATACTCAGACAGCTTTGGTCTTGCCGTAATGCTTGGAGTCGTGGTTTCTTGGGGATTCATCATTTGCCGTTTTTCTTCTCATCAACGTTATAAATCTTTGAAAGAATAGATAGTTACAGCGGGTTTAATTCGTATTACCTCAACTTTATGGTTCTCACTTTGTTTAGAATCTGTTCTAATTCTCTGTTTTTTAAATGTTTTTTTTTTTCTTTTAGGAACTACCAGCTAGGTAAATTATGTATATATGAAATGGTGACGGCTGATCATGTGGTTCTTGTTTTTAATATAATGGGTTTTAAGTTTGCTAATTTTTCTGTGTACTTTACAATATCCTATTATAAAAGGAATGCTTCATGTTCTGGAATTTTTCTATCCAACCCTACTCTAAGATATCTTGTGTCTTAATTAAGTAATTAGGTCATGACTAATCAAGTTGAAGCAAATTTTTGACCTTCATTTCCCTTGGTAGTTTCAGACCCTGGAACACTGACTAGTCAGGGTGATAGCCAATACACATTCCTACCTGGTGTATTTTATGAATTTAAGTTTGCAAAAAAAATTCGATGTTGTTTCAATGATGACCTATGATAAAAATTGCTTTATGTTGTGGAATTTGTTAATAGCCAAGTGGTTGTGGCTTCAGATATTCATATATATGTGCATATGCTTGCTTTAGTAATAGTGGTTCTGGTTCTGCAGAGCGATTTAATATGGCTTAAAACAACACCAGTTCCCAAAACAAAAATTAGTTCGCCCCTAGACTCATACGTACAGCTTTGTTTTACCCGGTCTGTGAATCCCATGCCTTCAATGCACACAGGTGGAAAGTGGAGGTTCTCAGAAAGAGGAACAAGAAGATCTTTGGTTTTTTTTGTTCTTCTTAATCTAAAAAAACCCCTTGTTTTAGTTCACAACACGACGCCTTTGGTACGCGTACGTCCCTCACAACCTGGCTTGAGAAATGCAGTTTTTAGACTTGTATTTGAGACAGTATTTGTAGATGTTGAGATTGTATTTACTATTGGATGTATCGCCAAGGGAAATTGAGATGAGCCACCACTGGAACTAGGCATTGATCACTCCCGGAAGTTGAGATGAACCAGGTTTGGCGCTAGCTAGGTGTTGAGACAGTATGATGGTCCACGGTTTTTTCATTTTATGTTCCACAATAGATGATGGTTTAGGTATTTTCTTCAAATTGTCACTGATTTGTCCCTGCTTTAAAATCACACCATAACATTAAATCTCTTTGTAATTAGTGAGAGATAATTCTCATTGGAATTAAACATAGGATTTGGATTATATATATACTTTTACAGTTGGAGTCAAACGGGATAGTTCTGTCTACAAACAGGAAAGAAGTGGGTGCCAAGAGACGAGACTTGTTTCTACCTTCAATTCCTACTAGGTATACATGGAATTGAAGAAATGGGAATCCTAAACAGTGTGATAACTGCATCACATGATAAGATTGGTCTCAGATTTTTTTCTCTTGTGTCTATCATTTGTTTTTTGGTTATCCACCTTGCTCTAAAGTCTAAGGTGTCTTGTGTCTTATTAATGCTTTTCATAGAAGAAGCATGCGTGATAAACCCTCCATGTGAACTAACACCATTTCTAGTAAAATTTAGGAAGAGAGAGTAAACCTATTCTAAGAAGGTAATGATAGTATAATTAATACTGAATCTGAAGGGAAAGTTGAAATGCAAATTCAAATTCAAATTGGACTATTCAAAACCTTTGGACCAAGGCAATTGCAATGCCTTTTAGTTACCCATCCATTTTTGTTGATGAATAAAATACACTACCGGTTTATTTTTGTTGATGGACAAATTGCACTGATATAATGTTTTCTAACAATGCTATTGGAAGATACTATACGACGCCTGGATGTGGCATGCAGGGCCGGCTTATGATGGAGGCAGTATAGGCGGGTGCCTAGAGCCCCAAATCAATGGGGCCCAATTTTTATAATTTTTTTCTTATTATGGTCAATTTGTAACACTTATAAGTGTTATTAAAGCGTTGCCACACTTAATCACTTTACAGTTATAATTGTTAGTATAGTTATAATTGTTAGTAAATACCATGTAATAAACACTACTCATTTTTTAATTTTGCGAAATCAATAACCAAAGTTGCAGTTGTTTTTTTGACAAAATACAAGCTTATAATTATAACCCCATATCTAACCGAAATTCGGAAAAAAATTAGGCAGCCTTCGGCCGCATAGTCGAATTTCAAGTTATCGCTTAGATATACTAATTTATCTCTCCCTATATTGGTGATTTTAAAAAAAAAAAAAAACCATATTTTTAGTTCTCCGAGGGTACCCCAATTCTATAAGACGGCCCTGGTGGCATGAGTTTAAACAATGAAATTTTAGACATTCCAGATGAGCCAGAAATGCATCACTGGGTAGTTAGGTACATTCATGAATTAGGTTTCGTTGTTAATTTTAACACCAGGAAAGTGATGGTGATTTTTCCTTAATTATTTCTTTGGAATCGGATAATCCTATGAATTTTTCTCTAGAGCATTTTTATGATACTTGATTTGAATCTGATCAAATTGCGATGGGAAAAAAACATATAGGAAGTAAGCTACTTGGTTTGGATTGTCTGTTTGCAAAGAGTTGGCGTATTCATCATGACTTTTCATGTAATTTTGTGGCAAACATCATAAAAGTTTATGTTATACTTGAATTAGAATTCGACGTTGATGGTGCCACTTTGAATGGTCACACGACCCTAATATCATTACATATATGAAAATTTGGAAGTGTAATTGGGGATACGAATGACTTACTCGAATATGGAATAACATCCTGGTTGCTACATGGTGGTGTATATGGAAAGAGCGAAATGCAAGAACCTTTGATAACGAAAATAAAAATTTGGCAAGCCTCATTAGAAATATCAAATTATAAGCGTCCTTTTGGGCCGAATCGAATAAAAGAATGTTAGGGCTTACAGAAAATATTATAATTTCTTTATGGGATTCATTTTACCGGCCTTACTTGGGTAGCCGAATCCCCTTTCGATTCTCCGTTTTTTGTTCGGTTGTAATCATTGGGTTAAGGTACCTCCTTAAGTGCCTTTTTTCAATGAAATTTTTTTTAACCAATCAAAAAAAAAAAAAAGAATTCGACATTGATAATAAGGGTGCCAGATAATTTGGGAGGGTACCAAAATCCATATAAGAATGAGGAGTTTCTAGTTTGTTTAAATTTAGATGTTGTTGCCCTCCTCAATAAACTGGTACCCTCGTTAGCAGCCATATTTGAATGGAGTTCATGTTCACAACTTTTACACCGTAAGTAAATGTATCCAACTGTCTATGATAAATGACCTTTGTTGACAACCAGTGGCGGAGCTAACCCATGACAAGAGTAGGCAGTTGCCTACTGGGCTGGCTCCCAAGCCCAACTTTGCATGTTCTAAGCTATTTTTTTCATATCTAAGCCTATTTTCTGCTTTTTACCTGTCCTCAACTACTTTTAGCTCCCCATAGGCAAATTTCTGGCTCATCCCTTATTGACAGCTGCCTATTTTCGCAATTGGGATAATATCACTGTACCAATCAAAAATTATTTACCATAAGGAAAATCGAAATGGCGACATAACATTGTGAAAAACATCATAGAGTAAGGCATAGTAACATGTTGAATATAACCAACGGGGAATATAACATGTTGAATATAACCAACGGGGAATACTCCAGTTGGTCGGGGGCCTAGTTAGTAAGTTCACGAATGATTCGCGAATTTTTTCGTATCACGAATTTTACCATCTTATTCGCGTACGTTTGCAACTCCGGACCCAAGACGCGTATTATATGGCATTCCCGGATTATTCGCGAATCGTTCACGAACTTTACGTATCCCGAATAATACGTCCGCTTAATTCGCCAGAAATTCTTTAGCTTTTACGTTTTTAAAGGTCCCATATTTTGGGCTTTACTGCCTCCCGAGCATACACAGCCCAATATTAGACATTGTTGTAACTTTTATGAAACAAAAATGACTGAAGAGATTTGAAGGTGCATCTAAACAACTATATCACGTCCTCTTGGATGACTACTATTGTATATATTATTAATATCATCATATTAAGTTTATTTTTTCTTTAAATAACTCTCAAATATGCATAAAAATTAGTCTATGTCCTTATGAATAATAATTATTTATTATAATAGATACCGAATTTTCAGAGCCGAACTCACATTTATAAATCGAATTATACACGTACGTATGCCGTTCCGAATTACTGACGAATCCTGTCCCGTTGACCGAATTTTGGACCGAATTTGGGTTTTACAAAACCGTATGATACTCGTACATTTGCCGTTTTGTACGTTTGCCGAATCCCGAATTGCTAACTAGGGTCGGGGTAGAGCTCCCAAGTTATATTATAGGTTATTAAAGTTCGAATCCCAAAAAAAAAGTAAAAAAGATGTAGAATGGGAATGGCCTGCCTACTAGAATTAGGCCAAAATACGTTGTGCAGATTAAAAGTCTTGTACGACGTCTTGTACAATTAGGCTATATTAATTACACAATCTTGTTTATTATCAAACACCACTGGAATCCAATACAGTGACCGGGCCATTCTAGTAACGACGGTCTAACAATTACATGTTTGTTTTTGTTAACTCATTGTCTGGATCTGATTCGGTCCTTGACTTGGTACGAATCATATGTCAGACCATTTGTTTTCTAATTGAAGTCGGATATGACTCGCTACGTGACTCGAACATAATTTCTAATTCGGACTCGTTTGAGTATGGTAATAAAATTCCTTTCATTGGAGCAAGCCACTAATTCGCATAATTTGATTAAATTGAATGATATCTCACTCGAAAAACAAACAGATTATACGGATGAGTCAAATGATTCCAGTCAACTACGTAAAAAAAAAAAAAAAAAAAAAATTTGAGAGACACACAAGAGAGTGTAAGCAGAGTGTAAACGGGAACACATCCACTATATGTTGTTGCCTTCTGATCCAGTATGGGAGTCTCTATAAACAAACACACCTCTTGCCTTGTTTCTATTTTCTATTTCTAATTTCTAAACTCCTGTACACTCAGAAAGCCCCAAGGAAACTCCATATCTTCTTTAAACCCTAGAACTCAATTTCTCCACAAATCCTTCACTAATGGAAAGAAAAGAGACTCAATTAATGAAGAATTTCAACAAGATTCTTCCAACAGAAATCATTTCAGACATCTTAACACGTTTACCCGCTGATTCGGTGCTCGAATGCAAGTCTGTCTGCAAAACATGGAAGAATCTCATTCATCATCCATCATTTCCCAAATTGCACTTAGCTCATCTCAATCATCCAGATTCAACCGATTCAGGTAAGTTACGATATGTTTTCTCGAAAATAGATCCTGAAATTGACGATTATGATCGTAATAGACGTCTTTATTATTTCGAATTGAATGATAATGAGGATTGGAATTTTTCGGATCGAATTTATAGAAAAATCGGTTTAGAAACTCAATGTTGTGAAGCGTACATCTTAATTGGTTCGTTTAATGGTTTGATTTGCATTTATGGAACTCAACCTACTGTACCTGAAACTGCCGGACCTGCAATTATATTTAATCCGGTGACAAAAGAATACATTGTTTTGCCAGATTTTGATAGTTATCCGGAATTTGAGACAAAAGGTGAAAATTCGACCCGATATCATCATGTGGCCTGTGGATTTGGTTATCTTGCTGAAACCAATGAGTACAAAGTTGTCAGGATATACGACAAGTATTGGGGACAGCTTACTGTTGTTGAGGTCGAAGTGTACACTGTTGGAAGTGGTAAGGGATGGCGACACGTTGGGAAATTTGAAATTGGTTTCGGATTTTTACCAGACTTGGAGCATACACATGGTGTGTTTCTGAACGGAGTTCTGTATTGGAGGAATACTGAAGGAGGAATGGTTGTAGTATTTGATTTGGCTGATGAAAAGTTTCGTGAGCATATTCCGGCACCTCCTATGTTAACGGACACTGATGATGATGAAGATGTTAATGGTTTTAATGTGATAGGGGCTTCTGGTGATGGGATTTTATTTTATGCCGTTCATCAATCCGTTGGAGGACAAGAATTTGATGATGTATGGTTTTTAATGAATAAGAATGAAAGTCATGTTATGAAAGAACAGTCATGGGATTGGAGTAAAGTGGCTAGTCTTGACCAAAGAGAACCATTTGCCTTTTTGGAGGGTGGCTCTGTTATACGTTACAATCAAGGCACTTTTAAAATATTTTTTCCAGAAACTTCAACCTGGGAAAGCATTGTGAACAGTCATATATCTCGTGAAGTATTTCGATACCAGCACACCTTAGTTTCATTAAAAGAATTAGGAGAAGAAGATGCAGAAATAATGAAACCAATGGGAATTCAAGAGACAGATACCCAATGAATCTGGATGGGCTAGCGGAGAAGCAAATGCTGCTGGAAGCTGGTAATCTTCATTTACCTTTTGATTCATATCGATCATTTAACATTAAAATGAGTTTCTTTTTGAGATTAATCTTCATTTACTGTTATGTATGAGTTACTGTGAGTTTGTGTTGGCACCGCTAATCTTAACTCCATGTGAGTGTTTTTTACATGCAGTTACACTGTATTGCTTTGTTAGCCAGTTCAGCTAATTTCTATGTGATGCGTGCTTTAGTAATTTACGTCATTCATAGATCATAGTCAAATGGTGGACAACAAGAGCATTTGCATCAGTAAGAGTGAGTTTGTTTCATTCTTACTTCGTAGTATTAGTTGATAGATACTTATTAAAATCCATTTTAAAGATTTTCTTGTTTTCTCCGTTTGCGATATTGGGAGTTGTGACGCTGCATGTTGTGTTAGTGTGTAACTGGAAGTAATCCTAGTATCATAAGGTATGGCTATTCCGATTTCCAACAAACCCAACCCCTGTCTTTGGACAAAGTTGATTCAGTTGTGGTGTTATAAAGTTGATCATACATCCTCTAAAGTTCATATAACTATCTTTATTGTTTAATATTGAGAACATACTTTTGTTAATTGCTTGTTATTCTTGTTCAAACAACACAGATTTATCTTTGCATAATATCATCAGACACTTCTATACACAAGATAGTCACTCGGACACTCTCCTGTTTTGATTTATGAGTTAATCCGTTGTCTTTTTACTGTTGTTTTTCTTTCTTCTTCTGAACAAAAGTAGGGTTGTTTTTAGTGTTTACTTTGCTTTCTGCAGACACAGAATTGGTATGTCTCTAGACAATCAAAGTTCTTGGTTATAGATATGCTGCTTTCCTTTGTTAAGGAAAGAAAAATCTTTGGTTTTTAGATCCGTAGTGATCATAGATAAACAGCTTACAATTACGTGCTAGGGCATACTGTTAGCGATTATGAAAGGAGTATCTATAGGCTTGTCTTTCTTAAGTTGCAGTTTGTGGGAGATCTGTCAAGTTGTCTATACCATTTACCAGCAGATCAGCTTGCATTTAGAATCTATTAAGTTACCGATTTACGTTCTACATCGACTTCTAATGGTTTGGTTTGTATTTATCGAGCCCCACCTACTTATACTGTTGAAAGGCTACCTGGACCATTATTATCACAGTATGATATAGCTAGCTTCGTCGGTAACCTTTTTCAACAAACTGGGAGGAAAATATCTCCATGATAGTGTTTACATTGATGCTTTCTTTTGTTTAGCTTATGAGTTTATCCATTTGCCGTTTCATGTTATTTTTGTTTTGTCTTGTGAACAAAAGTAGGGATTTTTAATTTTTGCTTCAGTTTCTGGATATCTGAAATGAATGATTCGGTTATAATGTTATACAGATATTGTTTTTGCTTCTAGAGGAAAGAAAATCTTGGTTTTTTAGATAATGTTTATAACTGAAGCTGTCATGTTCATCTGTATGTGTAAGAAGATCCATTGTAACAATAGTTAACTTGCTTATACTTAGGGGACTAGGACATACTGTTAGAGTCTTTGAAATGAGAATCTGCGGGCTTGTTTTTCGTAAGTTGCAATGCTGCAGGAAATCTGCCAAGTTGTTCATACCATCTCCCGGCAGATCAGCTTGACACTTAGAATCTGTGAAGTTATCAGTTCACTGGAATTGGCCCCAAATCTTGAAGGTGTGGGCATAGAATTTTTCCTCATCCTATAAATCCTTAACATGGCCTGCTTCTCTGTTGCTTGTACCTTGTGTCTATAATCTCACCCCTTATATCAAGTAATTTTCTAGGCCCATTATCATTCATGTATTTTGAACTCTGAAATTCACACTGTAGTGAATCCTGACTGTAAACATTAATAAAATTTGGTATGATTAATTTGGCTCTGCTGGGATACTTCTCCTACATCTGAATATGTATTTTGATTTCCCTGCAGATTTCCCTGGAGGAAAATGTTTGAATTGGACATTGAAAGTGGAAATTTAGGGATGTTCACACCCTGTTCTTGAGTTTAGTATCAGTCTTAAATGTTGCACCACACAACCAGATTTTTCTTTTTTCTATTTCTCTTCCATGTTTTTGTTTTAGCAACGGCACATGAACCTTCATTGTTACGTTGTTCCAGATACTTGTGCGTTTCAATCTTTATGAAATAGCTAGATTCAGTGAACTTGCAGCTCGAATTCTTGCTCTGTATGGAGTCTATGTACTGTTATCTTCTCCTTCTGTACCGGTTCTTGTCAAATCGCCGAAGATACTAAAATGATAGTATTTCTGGTTTTGGCTTGAATCAGGAACTGTCAAGAGGCCGGTATCCAATTCCTGTTTTCCATATAACTTGCAAGTGTGCAGGGCTTTTGTCAGATCGCAGGCGCAACTTTGACTAGATGATCACATAATATTTTGGTACCTCTCTGAACATCCTTGTAGTTCTTATTCAGCCATTCTTTTTGTCAGAAAGGAATAAGACGGTTTTTACCATATTGCCCCTATAGTCAAAGTAGTTCTCATTGACTAGTTTGGATTCTCCTTGCTGACAATGTTTCTTTTTCAATGTTTGCCTGAATAAACAAGAATGGCGCTATCACTGGAATGAAAGTGATCAAGAACCTTAGGTGGTGATTATAAGTTAATCCACAATTACCAAGAATGGTTTTACGTTAAATGTAGTGTGTGCCTCGTTATTAGCAAATTATTTTCACTGCTCAATTACTCAATGGGTGTAGTTGTTGGCAGTTAATGGTTAGGTTCAATGTGGTAGCTTTATTTACCAAGGGTTTTAATGTGTTAGGGGATGCATCATACATGATTCCCTTTCTCTTTATGGAGTCCAGTTTTGCTGTTCTGCGAAAGGAAGTGCCTTAGAAAAATGCTACTCCTAGGAAGTGGTCCAACTCTTAACACCAAAGTAGCATGATAGACCCCATGTGAACTAGCAGTAACTTTTAGGAAAACAGGGTAAACCAGACCTATTCTAAGAAGGTAATAATCAAACTGAAATGAAAGTTGAAATGCAAATATTCAAATTCAAGTTCAAATTCAAGTTAATTGTGAAATGAAACTGAAATGACAAAATTTAATGTGGATCACCATCTCTCTCTATTCATACATGGCCATTACTAGTACTTTTAGTACTCTACTTCTCTCAATTAGCAAATCTTTCTATAGCTCTAGCACTTTCTCAAGCAGAAAAGATGATGAAGAAAGTTACCAACGACGATCTTCTTCAAGAATACAACGAAGATATCAATGCCCTTATCAGATTTGGCATGTTGTTTGGGTCTCTTGGCAATATCCTTTTGATGATATCATTAGTTTTTCATCTTCTCCGGCCAAATCCTTGTGGCATAATTGCAGATTCATCTTGTATTCGAGGTTCAGATGTCATTGCTAACTTGGTGCATTCTTATGTTTTCTCAATGTCTGCACCATACATGGCAGCATTATTAGTTCAAGGCTTAAAAGCAACACTCTCTTTCACAAATCTACGTTTGATTGTTGTCTCTGCTTGGATATTGCTTTCTGAAGCTATTATCAGTATCAGTTGCGGGTTCTTCTATATAGCTATGGTGGTTGACAGTCTGCTGTTGATATTAGGTCCTGTTTCTTGTTCAACAGACTCAAAGAGCTTTGGTCTTGCTATTATGTTTGGAGTCATGTTGCGTTTCGCATTCACCCTCCTTGTCGATCGCCGTTTTTCTGCTCCCCGTTAGAACTCTTTGAAAGAGGACTATATCATTACGGCGGGTTTAATTCATAGTCCCATAGTTACCATTTTCTGCTCTAAATTCTCTGTTTAGATAGTTTTTTCTTTTGTACGATTTACTAGCTAGGTAATTATGTATGAAATCGTGATGATTGAATATGGTACTAGTCGTGACTTATGCAGATATTTTATAAGTCAATCAGTTATCAAGTAAGATCTGAAGTCTCCTCGTCAACAAATATTCCTGGCCAAAATGCACTAATGTAATTAATGATCAATGATTAGGAAATGGCCTATAGGCTTAATAATTATGCCAAGAAAGCCTTGGCCTCCCAGCATAGTTTCTTCATAATCTCTTTTCTTTTTCAAGGTCTCCTTCAGCAAAACTACATAAGAAGTTCCCCAATTGATTTTCTATGGGTATGTTTTCCATATGTTAACAGCTCAAGTAATTAAATTAGTGGATGATTAACCCACAAGCAGTGAAGAAAAGTATATTTGTATTTGTATTAATAAGAGATGAAATTTTGTCTAACAATGCTAGTTGGTACATGGAAATAGTAGACCCTTCCCAATGCCTAGATGTGGCATGATTCTGAAAAGTGTGGTCTATGAAAAGTTTATGTAATTCATCTCCGTTAAGCGAAAATATGTGAATTCTTGTTTGATGGTGCTATTATGAGGTTTTGATTTTGAAAGTAGATTTGGAGCGAAAAGTGTCTTTTACATGCATGAGCTTTCTCTAAAAATTTTATCTTCGGTAATTTGAGTGAAAATATTACTGTTCACTTGTTTACAATGAACGATCGTCTCTCAGTCGACAACACTGGGAGAAAATCTGTTATCCGCCTGTGTTTTGCATGTTCACCCTTGATGTTCCCTGTGAAGTAATTTTGTTTTGCATTTGTTCTCAAACATGAATTTTTGGCCCACACGGTAACGTGATGGTAACGTTATTTACTTTCTGTTTCTGTTAGTGGAGGCTTTGTTCACTAAGGGGTATAACGTGTTAAGAATCTTAAGATATTACAAAATTTGGTTTCTCTTAATGGAGTTCAGATTTAATTCTTCTGCATTCTAAATATAAAAATGAAAGTGTCATGGAAATTTCTTGGAAGAACCCATAGGTCTCACTCTCAACACCAGAAGAACCCATGTGAGCTAACACATTTCTAGTAACATTTAGCAACTGAAAGCAAACCTATTCTAAGTAGGTAATTATCATACTCAAATGAAAGTTATAATGCAAACTCAAATTTGAGATAATATTGTGACATGAGACTGAAATGCCAAACATATTCCTATATTATTGTTGTGGCGTCAGATATTCGTATATGCTTTTCTAATTATTCATGGATACGGCTCTATCTTTAATATTCCCGGCCATCGCCTTAAACAGAGAGTGGAGCATGCACAGAGAGATGAAAAGGATTTTTAACGACGCCTTTGATAGTCCTAAACCTGACTTGAAAAATGCAGTTTTTGTACTTGGTGCATGAAGACAATCTACAAGCTAAAATTATGAAATTCACAAGAATTACAAACCTTACATATCGAAACCTCCAAACCAAGATAACTTAATTGGGGAAAAAAGAAGAAGAAGATGATGAAAAAATGATGAGGGGATCCCTAGAACTGAATAAATTTACAATTCTAACAAAATTATTCCAGAGATTTCCTACACACCATAATGCGGTGAAACCCTTGTTGCTGCGGTTGTCTTGGACTTCCAAATCATTTGATACTTGGTTATCGTTTGCAAATGGATTAATCCAGGAACATCTCAAGTAATTAAATTTATTGACCCGGCAGTAAGTACAATCCAAAGATATCAAAAAATTCATTGGTTAAGATTGTTCGGGTTTATACGGATTTTTGGTACCTATTATATTGCCGATAAAGCCAAACAAAAATCTTGACCAAAAAATTCATTGATCAAGATTAAATTTAGACACAGTAAAGGCTTCCCGAATCCGAATGCCTAGATGTGGCATAATTTTGAAAATATAAAAGTAGAAATTGACGTTTAGTCCCAAAGTTACTGGGCTTAGGACGTTTTAGTCCCCCATCTGAGGCCTAGTACTCTCTAGTCCAAAAAAATCCGCGTCCAACGGTTTTAGACCAAACACATTACGAGTTAATCCAAAATTCAGCCGATTCAATTTTTCTTGTTACCCTAATTACCCTTTTTATGTTTCTGTGTTTCATTTCTAGATCTTAGATTTTTCTTTTGGAGAGAGACAGTGCCAGAGGCGATTTAACGTCGTTGTTCTTCAACAGAGATTTGTGCTCGGTGTCATTTTTTATGCTTTCTTCCTCAGTTTCTTAGGATCTAGGTTAAAATCATATCATCTTTTCTCTTTCGATGAACGATTTTTCATAAGATTTCTACTAAAAACAAGAATTGAAGAAGGATTCTTACAAGATTTCCACTGAAAACAATAATTAAAGAAGTAATTTCACAAAATTGCTAATGAAAAGGAGAACCGAAGAATGGTTTTTACAAGATTTCTACTGGAAACGATAATTAAAAGAGGACTTTCATATGATTCTTAGTGGAAACGAGATTTGGAAAAAGGAATTTCACGAGATTTCTCTTTGTAGAAACGAGGGTTGAAGTAGGGTTTTCTCAAGATTTCCACTGCGAGAGGTAATTCATTTTCTCCTTCTATCACTTTTATCGTTCCCCAATCCATAATATCACGAGATTAGTAAGGTTTTTCATCCAAATAATGGGAAATGGTCACTGCCATCCAGATAATGGGCTAGGGGAATTAGTTCATCCACCGGTTTGCTGGCACTCCCATAAACAAGTAATGTCATGCATTTATAACCTAATTATGTATTCTGAAACCGCAATGGTGTTTCAAAATCTTCTTTTCAGATTTGGGATTTTTTAACAAAATGCTCTACCGCCTACTTTAGCTAGGAAGTTTTGAGTATTTGCCTTTGATTTAGTATAAATAATACTAGTGATTTTGGTGCAGTGGTGTATATATTGGTGCACTGTACGCAATGCAAGTGTACATATTGTACGCAATGCAAGTGTACATATTCGACAAAGATGGACCAACTATGATCTGTCCGAGCAAAGTGGTGTATATATTGGTGCACCATGTACGCAATGCAAGTGTACATATTGGTGCACCCGTACGTAATCCAAGTTTACATTTTTGCATCTTAGTTCGGTAAGATAATATTACTTTGTTGGTTCGTAGTCCATTTGATTTAGTTGAGTTGAGTTATGCAGGTCAATTGTTAGATGCATGAATGTATGCAGGTGTTTATGGGTAAAAATCGTTTCTGCCGATTTCGGTAAATTCGGTTGGTGAGTGAGAAACTGGTTCAAACCCTAAACAAATGTGCTGCACGTGAGCACTTTATATATTCGAGAGATCAATCCGTACAAGTCCGGCCTAAACCAAGAAATGGCCGTTCCGGACTTGCTTCGGTCACAAAGTGGAGGAGAAGGGTTGATTTTGGGAGGAAGCAAAGAAAGGTGTTGAGACCAGAATAATTCGGGGAGAGTAGTGTTTCGACTTGTATCAGAAAGTGAAAGCTTCGGAAGCTTGCAAGAGATGAAAGCTTTTTGGAGAGATTGCAAAGTTGCCTTTTCTGAGAGTGTTGTATTTTTCTCCTGACCGAGACTTGTTGTCTGGTGGAAATAGGTAAGACCTATTTATACAAGTCGAGGCTGAAACGTACCATGGCCTCATGAAGGAAGAGAGTAAAGGGTGAAATAATGGGAGGAGGTGGTAACCGCAAGGTGTTTATCGCTGAAAACATTTTCACCATTATTTCCTCATTTATTTGACCGCTTTATTCCTATTCACGCTTTCTTAATGTGAGCGTAGTGTACGCTGCATGCTGTGACCGCCAAACCAAAACCCTAGAAAGCATCCCCCAGTTTGTGTTGATGTCTCGAGCGTTGGTTGCACCTTGAGTGCAAGTGGCGCTGCTAGAGGCGCGTGTGGCATGTGCGGAATGCCTTTATGGTAGGTTGCACGGTTTACAAGTTAGGCTACTAGCGTGCGTGTTTGGCATGTGTCAATGGCACGCGTGGCCATTAGGGCTATGTCCTGGTAAGAAAAGCTACCAGTGATCCATGTTGGCATGTGCCAATGGGATGCGTGGCCAACTTGGGTTGCGTCCTGGTAGGAAAAGCTACCAGCGAGCGTGTTGGCATGTGCCAATGGCATGCGTGGCCAATTTGGGTCGCGCCCTGGTAGGAAAAGCTACCAGCGAGCGTGTTGGCATGTGCCAATGGCATGCGTGGCCAATTTGGGTCGCACCTGGTAGGTAAAGCCACCAGCGAGCGTGTTGGCATGTGCCAATGGCATGCTCGGCCAATTTGGGTCGCGCCCACGGTAGGAAAAGCTACCAATGAGCGTGATGGCATGTGCCAATGGCATGCGTGGCCAATTTGGGTCGCGCCTTGGTAGGAAAAGCTACCAGCGAGTGTGTTGGCATGTGCCATGGCATGCGTGGCCAATTTGGGTCGCGCTTTGGTAGGAAAAGCTACCAGCGAGCGTGTTGGCATGTGCCAATGGCATGCGTGGCCAATTTGGGTCGCGCCTTGGTAGAAAAAGCTACCAATGAGCGTGTTGGCATGTGCCAATGGCATGCGTGGCCAATTTGGGTCGCGCCCTGGTAGGAAAAGCTACCAGCGGCGTGTTGGCATGTGCCAATGGCATGCGTGGCCAATTTGGGTCGCGCCCTGGTAGAAAAGCTACCAGCGAGCGTGTTGGCATGTGCCAATGGCATGCGTGGCCAATTTGGCCTAGGTTGCATGGTTTGCAAGCCTTGGTGCGGGCGCTACTTTGGCATGGCGCGGATATGGCCAAGGTAAGGGTGTTTGGCTTGGCGTGGCGTGACCAGCGTAGCTAGGGCCAAGGCAGAGTGTGTTTGGCATGGCGCGGCTAGCTTGGCCAAGGTGTGGCTGGCATGATTTGCCATTGGCACGGAGGTGCGGCTAGCATGGTTGGCATGCTTCGGTGCGTTTGGTATGGATGGCATGATTTTCCATTGGCATAGAGGTGCGGCTAGCTTAGGCTAGGTGTGGCTGTCATGATTTGCCATTGGCACGGAGGTGCGGCTAGCATGGTTGGCATGCTTTGGCGCGTTTGGTATGGCTGGAATGATTTTCCATTGGCATAGAGGTGCGGCTAGCATGGTTGGCATGCTTCAGCGCGTTTGGTATGGCCGGCATGATTTGCCATTGGCATAGAGGTGCGGCTAGCTTAGGCTAGGTGTGGCTGGCATGATTTGCCATTGGCACGGAGGTGCGGCTAGCATGGTTGGCATGCTTTGGCGGGTTTGGTGTGGCTGGCATGATTTGCCATTGGAACAGAGGTGCGGCTAGCTTGGGCTAGGTGTGGATGGCATGACTTGCCATTGGCGCGGATTGGAATTAGGGTTTTGTTCGTTGTAACCCTAATTTGAAAAAATACCCCCTATTAATTACTGACTACATGCATTAAATGTCCTAATAAATGTGTCACCTAGGTGACATTAGGTTATTTGGGGTTTTACGATTTTACCTTTTGTTTAAAAACCACCATCAACATTAAGTCCCCGCTTAGTTCGGAACGGGGAGCTTTGTTGCGAGGTAAGCATAAGATGGTGACAAATTATCAACAAGCAAATCGTAAAGAGAATTGAGGAGGCTTGTCGACCTTTTTATAAATAGGATTTGGAATCCTTGCCTCTGGCAGTTTTGCGCAAATAGGGAGGCTGGCACAATTGGGAAGTTAGCGTCGTGAGAGACAGGAAGATGGGCGGCATTGAGAAGTTGTTGCGAGTTGGGAAACTGAGCGTGCTAGCTGGCGGGACCGGCGCAAAAATGGGAAGCTGATCGTGCTAGCTGGCGTGACTTGAGTTGGGAAACTGAGCGTGCTAGCTGGCGGGACCGGCGCAAGGTGGGGAAGTTGAGCGTGCTAGCTGGCGTGACTTGGGCGGCGTTGGGAAGTTGGGCACAATTGGTGGGACCAGTGCAACTTGGGCGACGTTGGGAAGTTGGGCGCAATTGGTGGGACCGGTGCTACTTGGGAAACGTTGGGAAGTTGGGCGCCCTTGTGGGCCCGTTCCTTATATGCACGATTTTTGGTATAGGGAATTCCTTCCCTATTTCAGAATCTCCACGCCCATATATATAAAATCCCTTTCTCTCATCTTTGTTCTTCCATCTTTTCATACTAGCGCAGAGTCATAAAGAAAAACAGGTTTCAGGTATGTCTTCCAAGACTTCTCTTGTTTCCCTTTTCATGTAGGTGCAAACCCTAAAAGTAGGCATTTTTATAATCCTTGCAATGATATTGCGCATATGATTTCTTGGCGTGCTTCTTGTAGAAAATATGATGTTTGTGGTACATTAAAGGTTTTAATATGCATAGTATATATGTTTAACGGTCTTGCCTGTTGTGCATATGTTTGAATTTTGTGGACACTAAATTGATGGTGGTCCTATCTTATACCTGTATTTATGTGTTAGTATTGTCTGAGAACCCATATTATATCCAGGTGTTTATGGGTAAAAATCGTTTCCGCCGATTTCGGTAAATTCGGTAGGTGAGTGAGAAACTGGTTCAAACCCTAAACAAATGTGCTGCACGTGAGCACTTTATATATTCGAGAGATCAATGCATGTACAAGTCCGGCCTAAAACAAGAAATGGCCGTTCCAGACTTGCTTGATCACAAAGTGGAGGAGAAGGGTTGATTTTGGGAGGGAAGCAAAGAAAGGTGTTGAGACCAAAATAATTCGGGGAGAGTAGTGTTTCGACTTGTATCAGAAAGTGAAAGCTTCGGAAGCTTGCAAGAGATGAAAGTTTTTTTGGAGAGATTGCAAAGTTGCCTTTTCTGAGAGTGTTGTATTTTTCTCCTGACCGAGACATGTTGTCTGGTGGAAATAGGTAAGACCTATTTATACAAGTCGAGATTGAAACGTACCCTGGCCTCATGAAGGAAGAGAGTAAAGGGTGAAATAATGGGAGGAGGTGGTAACCGCATGGTGTTAATGGGTGAAAACGTTTTCACCATTATTTCCTCATTTATTTGACCGCTTTATTCCTTTTCACGCTTTCTTAATGTGAGCGTAGTGTACGCCGCAAGTCGGTGACCTCCAAACCAAAACCCCGGGAAAGCATCCCCGGTTTGTGTTGATATCTCGAGTGTTGGTTGCACCTTGAGTGCAAGTGGCAATCTGAGTGCTAGTGGCGTGCGTGGCATGTGCGGAATGCCTTGGTGGTAGTTGCATGGTTTGCGAGTTAGGCTACCAGCGTGCATTAAGGGGCACGACTAGGTGATGAAGACTACCAGCGAGCGTGTTGGCATGTGCCAATAACATGTGTGGCCGTTAGGGCCGTGGCCTTGGTAGGAAATGCTACCTGCGAGCATGTTGGCATGTGCCAATGGCATGCGTGGCCGTTAGGGCCGTGGCTTTGGTAGGAAAAGCTACCAGTGAGCATGTTGGCATGTGCCAATGGCATGCGTGGCCATTAGGGCCGTGGCTTTGGTAGGAAAAGCTACCAGCGAGCATGTTGGCATGTGCCAATGGCATGCGTGGCCGTTGGGGCCGTGGCCTTGGTAGGAAAAGCTACCAACGAGCATGTTGGCATGTGCCAATGGCAAGCGTGGCCGTTAGGGCCGTGGCCTTGGTAGGAAAAGCTACCAATGAGCATGTTGGCATGTGCCAATGGCATGCGTGGCCATTAGGGCCGTGGCTTTGGTAGGAAAAGCTACCGGCGAGCATGTTGGCATGTGCCAATGGCATGCGTGGCCGTTGGGGCCGTGGCCTTGGTAGGAAAAGCTACCAGCGAGCATGTTGGCATATGCCAATGGCATGCGTGGCCGTTGGGGCCGTGGCCTTGGTAGGAAAAGCTACCAGCGAGCATGTTGGCATGTGCCAATGGCATGCATGGCCGTTAGGGCCGTGGCCTTGGTAGGAAAAGCTACCAGCGAGCATGTTGGCATGTGCCAATGGCATGCGTGGTCATTAGGGCCGTGGCCTTGGTAGGAAAAGCTACCAGCGAGCATGTTGGCATGTGCCAATGGCATGCGTGGCCGTTGGGGCCGTGGCCTTGGTAGGAAAAGCTACCGGCGAGCATGTTGGCATGTGCCAATGGCATGCGTGGCCGTTAGGGCCGTGGCCTTGGTAGGAAAAGCTACCAGCGAGCATGTTGGCATGTGCCAATGGCATGCGTGGCCGACTAGGTTTGGCATTGTTGCCATGATGCGCAGTATGCGGCTTGGTTTGGCATTGTCGCCATGGTGCGCAAAGTGTGCGGCTTGGTTTGGCATTGTCGCCATGGTGCGCAGTGTGCGGCTTGGTTTGGCATTGTCGCCATGGTGCGTGAGTGTGCGGCTTGGTTTGGCATTGTTGCCATGGAGCGCAGATGCGGCTTGGTTTGGCATTGTTGCCATGGTGCGCGGTGTGCGGCTTGGTTTTGGAATTAGGGTTCTTTGTCGAAAACCCTAATCTGGTATTTTGAAAAAATACCCCTATTAATTATTTACACCGAGTTAAATGCTCTTAGTTAATGTGTTGCGGGTAACACTAGGTCATGGGGTTTTACGATTTTACCCCTTGTTTAAAAACCACCATCAACATTAAGTCCCCGCTTAGCTCGGAGCAGGGGGCTTTGTTGCGAGGTAAGCATAAGATGGTGACAAACTATCAACAAGAAACCGTAAAGAGAATTGAGGAGGCTTGTCGACCTTTTATAAATAGGATTTGGAATCCTTGCCTCGGTAGTTTTGCACAAATCGGGAGGTCGGGCACAATTGGTGGGGTAGGTGCGGCTTGGGCGACGTTGGGAAATTGGCGTGAGTTGGGAAACTGAGTGTGCTAGATGGTGGGACCGGCGCAAGGTGTGGAAGCTATGCGTTCTTGCAGGCGTGACTTGGGCGGCCATTGGGAAGTCGGCGTGATTGGTGGGGCCGGTGCAGCTTGGGCGCCCTTGTGGGCCCGTTTCTTACACGCACGATTTTGGTAAAGGGAAATCCTTCCCTATTTCAGAATCTTCACGCCTATATATACAAAGTCCCTTTCTCCCATCTTGCACTTTCATCTTTTCATCCTTTCCTACTAGCGGCAGTGACACAAAGAAAAACCAGCTTCCAGGTATGTCTTCAGTACTTCTCTTGTTTCCCTTTTTATGTAGGTGTAAACCCTAAGAGTAGGCGTTTATATATTGCGCATATAATTTCTTGGCGTGCCTCTTGTAGAAAACATTGTATGTATGCGCCTTAGGGAAATACTGCATATATTATTCGAACCCGTAGGAAAGTGCTCCATATATAATTTTGAACCCGAAGAAGGATATTGCAGACGCACTTGAGCCCGTATAAAATATGCATATAATTTTGAACCCTGAAGAAAATCTTTGCGTGTGCGGTTTCGAACCCGTAGAGAATACTGTATATGAATCCCGAAGAAGAATACTGTATATGTGCTTCATATGACTTCGAACCCGTAGGAAATATTGCATATATGAATTTCGGTCCCGAGAGAAATACTGCGCGTGCGTTTTGAACCCGTAGAAAAATGCTCCATATATAATTTTGAACCCGAAGAATGATCTGCAGACGCACTTGAGCCCGTATAAAATCTGCGTATATAATTTGAAACTCGAAGAAAATCTGCGTGTGTATTTTTGGACCACGAAGAAAATACTGCGTGTGTATTTTTGAACCCGTAAAGAATGCTCCATATATAATTTTGAACCCGAAGAATGATACGCCCTTTCTTTTTTTTTTTTTTTTTTTTTTTTGTATTTGGGCTTTCCTTTGTTGGGCGCGGTTATGTGTCGGGAGATAATTTTGTCTTTCTCTCGTGTGCGAGATATCTTGTTACTAAGTTGTTATGAAGAAATCTGGTAAGATGTTACCTGAACAAAATTTCGCCTCATCGAAAGATGTCCATAGTTCCAAACCGAACACGGATGATGAATTCTTCGCCAAAAACTTGCCTCTGCTCGGAAAAATCACCCAGGCTTCGTGCCAATTTTGTTAACCGGTGGTGAAGATGAAAAGAAGACACGTTCGGTTCGCCCAGAGAACACCATACGGTTTGTCTTCATACGAGGGTATATTCCTCTTCCAATATTGATTTCGGGATGTGCCAAAGCCCATTGCGTTCTTTTGATAGATGGTTTGAGTTCATGGTGAGTAAGGAGCATATAAATACCAACTTGACTCGAGCGCAGATTATTGATCTTTGTCGAGCTTGATAAATCTCAGATTAGGAAGGATATCTCGGGCTTGGTTGCTTTCATCTCCGGATGGTGTTCGGATACCCATACGATCATATGTAGATGGGGTGAGATAACTTTCTCCTTGGAGAGTGTGGCTCTCTTCTTGAATCTTAGAGAATCTGGGAATCTTAAAATCCAATTATACGAAAGTGAGGGGAAGATGCGGGATGACCTTGCCGCTAAGTTGGAAGATTTCGCTCGGAAAGACTCCATTGCGAAGTCGAAGGATTAAATGGGAAGAGGATGAAAGGTGCCTTTACAGTGGTGGATATCTCAATGGTTTCCGGACGAGCTGGAACCTGAACAGAAAAGCAGTGATCTTCACGTTGCAGCACTTTTGGCTCTCACAGGTTATCTAGAGACATTTTTGACGACGGTTCTAGTAAGAAGGAGATAAGACCGAGTTGCTAGTGATTCTTTGTGAAGTTGGCAAAAGGTGAAGTTCTTCCTATTGGCAAGCTATTCCTCGGTTCCCTGTATGTGCATCTGGATCACCTAGTGGGGAACATGCGAGTTTCGAATGGTTTCATGAAAGTGAATTCATATGTGCACGTTGCTTTTACGCAAGTCCGGCTATGGGAGCACTTTGAGAAGTATGCTTCTGAAACCGATGCCTTCGATTCCCGCGAGTTGGGGCGGTTCTCGAATTCTTCGATGGGTGAACAGGCGTCCAAAAGTTGGTGTGAGCTTGGTTAGTCTTCTTGACAAGTCGTATGAAATTAGTTTTCGCCCATGGGAGCCGGTCCATAGGTCGGTGACTCAAATTGACACCTTTGCTTCTGCTCCGAACATGTCTTTTTCTTCTGATGGCGATTTGAGCGTTGGTGAAAACTTGTATATTCAAAGCTACATGTCCGGTTATATGCCGTCTTTCTTTATGGGGTCTTTCCAGATAGCTTCTTACAATATTGACCGTGCTGCTCGTCACATGGGTTTCGATCAAGGGGTGCCTCTTGCTTACCATCCGGTGATCCCTAAGGATTCATTGCGTGCCGCCCTTAATGCCAGTTCCCTTGAGCCGGATATCTACCTTCCCTTCTTTCAAACGGGAAGAGTAATTTCGACGACCTTCGGCAATAACGAGTTCTGGTGCGACGAGTTTATTATGATCCAATATTTTGTGAATAACGTGGTGGAGAACGTTCGTTGTAAACCTTCCCCAACAGTTTTGAAGAAGTATCCAATGTTGAGAGATCTCAAGCGAAAGTTGCCTAGCAACTCGGAAAATCCCCAGCCAAGGAACGGAGAACGAAGAATCGTGTTGGAGGGTTCGGACGATTTCAAAAGATCCTCCCACAGCTCTCGTGTCTTTCAGTTCTTCCAATAACCGGGTATGTGTCGCTTCTTCATTGGTTTGTCTCAAAACACGTGAATTTCGCTAAAAACATGTGTCTTGTTTCTTCCCGGGGCTTCGGTAGTGTTAATGCTTTATTTGCCCTTGCACGTTGCCGGGAGACGGCAATTTCTTCAAAGAATTCCAAAAACACTGAGCCTTCTCATAGCGGTGATGAGTCAGAGAAAGAAGAAAGTTCGACAAGTGAGAGTGATTCCTCTGGCAGCACTGGTTCTTTTTCGGGAAGTGGTTCGGTGAGTTCCGCGCTTCTCTTCTTTCTTCTTCTGTTTCTTCTTTTGAAAAAATGTCTGACTCAAGTTCGCAGGAGGAATCCGGTTCGGAGGACGATTCTGAGGTAGAGCCACACGGAAACTTGCCTTTGGTGGCCACCATGGTGACTTGGAGATAGGAGTTAGCCAATTGCCGGCACGAGATGTGGTTCAAACGGTGGATGATTCTCGATGGTTGCTGCGGTAGACATGGAAGAAAATCCTCTGCGAGTCGTGAGGCCGGTACGGGCGCCGTTTTGATCCTCCGTACTTGGTTCCTTATCCGGGTCATGTCTTGGTTGGCGGCTTGGCGATGCCGGCTAAGCATGAGGCGTTGTACACCAGAATCTGGGAAAAGTACGGACATATGGCCACAACCAAGAAAGTCACTAGTCGATTTGCGCTGGCTAAGCGTGTAGAAGAGGCCTTATCTTCCATCGAGGATATGCGTGAGGTGACTGGTCACACCGTTTCGGAAGACGTCATCGCCGACTGGGAGCACCATCGCGATGTGTGCGTAGAAAAGGAGTTCAACACTTCGTGGTTTGTCGAAGGCCTTGCTGAGATCCAAAAGTTGAAAGATGCAGCAACCGAAAGCCTTTCCGCCGAGGAGATTGCACGACAGGAGGTAGAACTCGAAAAGCTTTCCAAGATGTTGACTATGAAGAGAGCGGCTCTTGAAGATGCAAAGTTGACTTTCTCCAAGAAGAACAGACCTTTGTTGGATGATTTTCCTTGAATGTTTCTCTGTTAAACTTTCATTTAGGTTCTCTCTCTCCTTTTTTTTTGAAAGAAATATTGGATGTCTGGTTCAAAGTTTGACCGGTTTTGGTAGATAGCTGGTAGATTTTGAGGATATTGGATTATTTCTGGGATGAATGGTTTTGATAGTATGACTCTGATTATGCTTTGGGAAAGGAATATTGCTTTTATGAAAGTGTGTGCTAGCAATAGGCACAAGAGTATGACGGTTTAAGAACCTAAAAAACAGATCGTTTATCTTGCCCAATCTAATTTTACTCACTTGCAAACACGCCTTTCTCCAAGTAAAGGCGTCTTTGCTGGTAGCATCGCCAATTAGTTCCCAATTCTTGGTAGCGTCTTGACGAGTCCCAGGTTTTCGGGTGTAGTTTTAACAATCGATAACCAAGGTTGTCGGTGATTGAGTCGACCGAGTCGCAAGTCCCCAATCGGTAGCATCTTCAACGAGTCCCAGTTTCGGGTGTAGTTTTACAACCGGGTAACCGGTTATCTGGCATTGAGTCGGATCGAGTCGCCTTCCCCTACCATCTTGACATCGGGTCGAAGAACGAGATCGACGATCTGTCATTGTAGCCGATAGATCAATCCTCCCTTTGTGGTCGCCAATTGTTTATGGGTAAAAATCGTTTCTGCCGATTTCGGTAAATTCGGTTGGTGAGTGAGAAACTGGTTCAAACCCTAAACAAATGTGCTGCACGTGAGCACTTTATAAATGCGAGAGATCAATCTGTACAAGTCTGGCCTAAACCAAGAAATGGCCGTTCCAGACTTGGTTCGGTTACAAAGTGAAGGAGAAGGGTTGATTTGGGGAGGGAAGCAAAGAAAGGTGTTGAGACCAGAATAATTCTGAGAGAGTAGTGTCTCGACTTGTATCAGAAAGTGGAAGCTTCGTAAGCTTGCAAGAGATGAAAGCTTTTTGGAGAGCTTGCAAAGTTTCCTTTTCTGAGAGTGTAGTATTTTTCTCCTGACCGAGACTTGTTGCCTGGTGGAAATAGGTAAGACCTATTTATACAAGTCGAGATTGAAACGTACCCTGGCCTCATGAAGGAAGAGAGTAAAGGGTGAAATAATGGGAGGAGGTGGTAACCGCATGGTGTTAATGGGTGAAAACGTTTTCACCATTATTTCCTCATTTATTTGACCGCTTTATTCCTTTTCACGCTTTGTTAATATGAGCGTAGTGTACGCTGCAAACTGTGACCGCCAAACCAAAACCCTGGAAAGCATCCCCTAGTTTGTGTTTATATCTCGAGTGTTGGTTGCACCTTGAGTTCAAGTGGCAATGCCAGAGATGCTAGTGGCGTGCGTGGCATGTGCCAATGGCATGTGCGGAATGCCTTGGTGGTAGGTTGCATGGTTTGCGAGTTAGGCTACCAGCGTGCATTAGGGGCACAGCTAGGTGATGAAGACTACCAGCGAGCGTGTTGGCATGTGCCAATAACATGTGTGGCCGTTAGGGCCGTGGCCTTGGTAGGAAATGCTACCAGCGAGCATGTTGGCATGTGCCAATGGCATGCGTGGCCGTTAGGGCCGTGGCTTTGGTAGGAAAAGCTACCAGCGAGCATGTTGGCATGTGCCAATGACATGCGTGGCCGTTGGGGCCGTGGCCTTGGTAGGAAAAGCTACCAGCGAGCATGTTGGCATGTGCCAATGACATGCGTGGCCACGTTAGGGCCGTGGCCTTGGTAGGAAAAGCTACCCGGCCGAGCATGTTGGCATGTGCCAATGGCATGCGTGGCCGTTAGGGCCGTGGCCTTGGTAGGAAAATCTACCAGCGAGCATGTTGGCATGTGCCAATGGCATGCGTGGCCATTAGGGCCGTGGCCTTGGTAGGAAAAGCTACCAGCGAGCATGTTGGCATGTGCCAATGGCTTGCGTGGCCGTTGGGGCCGTGGCCTTGGTAGGAAAAGCTACCGGCGAGCATGTTGGCATGTGCCAATGGCATGCGTGGCCGTTGGGGCCGTGGCCTTGATAGGAAAAGCTACCAATGAGCATGTTGGCATGTGCCAATGGTATGCGTGGCCGTTGGGGCCGTGGCCTTGGTAGGAAAAGCTACCAGCGAGCATGTTGGCATGTGCCAATGGCATGCGTGGCCGTTAGGGCCGTGGCCTTGGTAGGAAAAGCTACCACCGAGCATGTTGGCATGTGCCAATGGCATGCGTGGCCGTTGGGGCCGTGGCCTTGGTAGGAAAAGCTACAATGAGCATGTTGGCATGTGCCAATGGCATGCGTGGCGTTAGGCCGTGGCCTTGGTAGGAAAAGCTACCACGAGCATGTTGGCATGTGCCAATGGCATGCGTGGCCCGACTTGGCCTAGGTTGCATGGTTTGCAAGCCTAGGGTGCTATATTTGGCATGTGCCAATGGCATAACGGCTTGGAAATATGGCTTGTGGTGCGTGTTGGCATGTGCCAATGGCACGACGGCCATGTTGACCTAGTTGCACGTTTTGCAAGCCTAGGGCGCTATATTTGGCATGTGCCAATGGCATAGCGGCTTGGAAATATGTCTTGTGGTACGTGTTGGCATGTGCCAATGGCACGTACGGCCATGTTGACCTAGTTGAATGTTTTGCAAGCCTAGGGCGCTATATTTGGCATGTGCCAATGGCATAGCGGCTTAGTTTGGCATGGTTGCCAATGAGTGCGATATGTAGTTTGGTTTTGGCGTCGCCGCCATGGTGCGCAGTGTGCGGCTTGGTTTTGGCGTTGTTGCCATGGTGCGCAGTGTGCGGCTTGGTTTGGCATTGTTGCCATGGTGCAGCGATGTGCGGCTTGGTTTGGCATTGTCGCCATGGTGCGCAGTGTGCGGCTTGGTTTGGTATTGTGGCCATGGTGCGCGGTATGCGGCTTGGTTTGGCATTGTTGTCATGGTGCGCGGTGTGCGGCTTGGTTTGGCATTGTTGCCATGGTGCGGTGTGCGGCTTGGTTTGGCATTATTGCCATGGTGCGCGGTGTGCGGCTTGGTTTGGCATTGTTGCCATGGTGCGTAGTGTGCGGCTTGGTTTGGCATTGTTGCCATGGTGCGCGATGTGCGGCTTGGTTTGGCATTGTTGCCATGGTGCGCGGTGTGCGGCTTGGTTTGGCATTGTTGCCATGGTGCGCGGTGTGCGCCTTGGTTTGGCATTGTTGCCATGGTGCTTTGATGTGCGGCTTGGTTTGGCATTGTCTCCATGGTGCGCAAAGCAGCGGCTTGGTTTGGCATTGTCGCCATGGTGCGCAGTGTGCGGCTTGGTTTGGCATTGTCGCCATGGTGCGCAGTGTGCGGCTTGGTTTGGCATTGTTGCCATGGTGCGCAGTGTGCGGCTTGGTTTGGCATTGTTGCCATGGTGCGCAGTGTGCGACTTGGTTTTGGAATTAGGGTTCTATGTCGAAAACCCTAATCTGGTATTTTGAAAAAATACCCCTATTAATTATTTACACCTGAGTTAAATGCTCTTAGTTAATGTGTTGCGGGTAACACTAGGTCATGGGGTTTTACGATTTTACCCCTTGTTTAAAAACCACCATCAACAGCAGGTCAAATGGTTACATTGTTTTTATAGGGTCGTCATTTTGTATTAATTAATCTGGTTTATGTGTGTTTGTAATTTGGGGGTTTTAATTTATTTTTAAGGATATAATTGTGAAGTTGTGTCGTGGGCAGGAACTGAGATTGAGGGCTATGGCTAGAAAAAGGATTGGGAAAGATCATGCTAATAGGTCACCCACGACTATTATTACATTCATGTATATATGAACCAGGCGTCCACATTAACGGGGATGTGATGGCAACCTTCACTCTTGAAGAAAACAAAGTTAGGTTGAAATTAGCCCCACCAAAGTTTTTGATGTTGATCCCAATACCCAACTGGTACTTTATTTTT
Organism: Papaver armeniacum; assembly: GCA_023531295.1. Classification (NCBI taxonomy): domain Eukaryota; kingdom Viridiplantae; phylum Streptophyta; class Magnoliopsida; order Ranunculales; family Papaveraceae; genus Papaver; species Papaver armeniacum. The sequence goes on from JAJJWW010002284.1 coordinate 628,242, forward strand.
CATAGTGGTAATTTGAAATCTTGGATGAAATATATTCTCTCATGTTTTACCATGCATCTTTTCATGCATAGCTTTTTTGCTGTTCTTTTCCATGTACTAGTTTTACTTCTGAATGGTATTCTTAAGGTTAATACATATATGCTTAGGCTTTTTTTTTTTTTGAATCTTATCTTGTATAACTCTTGATGGTTAATATCTAGTGTGTTCATCTTCATTTACTATAGGATCATGAGTTCCATAAATTAGACAGTTGATTTTTAATGTGTACATAATTGTACACTTATTGATGTGTACATAATATTCCAAGAGAAGTGGAAACTATGTGCAGTATGAGACTTAACCATAACATTGCCAATCCGATTCATGCAATTTATGTTATGTATGATTTATTTATTTTTGTGCTCCAGCATTATTTGTTCTTTGGTTATTCTTTATTTATGCACTATTTGTTTATTTTTGTTTTCTTATAATTTTTAATTATTTGTTTAAATAAGATTATTTTATGCACGTGTACTTTTTGGTGCACTAATCAAAAATAGGATTTTTTATACACTTGGAGTATGTCTACAAGTTGCTTTGCACGTAGAAAAAACCACTATATTTTGGTAAATAACTATGGTACAAACCGGCACAAATGTGTAAATAATCGTACACATGTTAATTGTTAATGTGTACGTAGTTGTAAACATGCTTTTTATTATACAAGAATATTTTATTTTAGATTTAATTATTATTTTCTTTTTACCTCCCTAATATGATTTGTGATGTTAACTCAGGGGGAGACATGGAAAGACCGGATCATTTTGTAGGCGTGTATATAATTGTACAAAATGAGTCCCCAACTAATGTTGCTATGCTTGCAGCCCAAGATGATGCAACACGGTGCAAGGTATTTGTTCTAGTTGTAAACTTTGGTTCCCTTGATGATTCCTACCTTAATATTGGTCCTAACTGATAACATGATTGTGTGCTTTAGGCTTTCTTAGTTGAATTTGATAAGTACAACCTTCGTTTAATGAAATAACACATTGATTCTTAATGTGTACATAATTATACACATGTAGATAGTTAATGTGTATATAGTTGTACACTTGTTGATTGTTAATATGAATGATTGGTGTTGTGCATGTTTTTGGGTGTACATATTGGTGCACCTATGTAAATCTTATGAAAACTAGGATTCCCTTGTTTTACAACGGTGTATGATTGGTGCACCTATATGAAGTAATTCCCATGAAAAAATAGGTTTTTGTGTGGTTGTGAATGATCATTTTTACGCATGTTTTGAAGCGGTGTACGTTTTGGTGCACCTCTGTTATTCCCATGTAAAAGTAGGTTTGTGTGTGGTTATGAATGATCGTTTTTTTCTACATGTTTTGCAGGATGTACACATTGCTGCTTTTGTATAATTCCCATGAAAAAGTGTGCCCTAGTGTGAATATGAATGATCAATTTTATGCATGTTTTGCAGGGGTGTACACATTGGTGCGCCAATGTATTTTCAATGAAAAAGTAGGTTTGTTTGTGGCTATGAAGGATTGGTTTTAGGAATGTTTCACATGGATGCACCAATATACTTCTCATGAAAAAGTAGGTATGGGTATGAGTATGATTGATCTGTTATGCATGTTAGTAATCTCATTTTCAGTAAAGTGCAATGAATCGTTGTACTCGGATATTTCGAAAGCATACTAAGTTTGTGTAGTAATGCCCACATGGATTGTGTCTCTGACCATAAACTAACTTTTTATTTGATCGTTTTTTTTGCTTTGTTTTCTTGTGTGGATGTTGGTGAAAGGATAATCACTTTCTTTTCAAGTTGTGATTTCTTATGTTCATTGTTTTGTCCTCGATGCGGTCAGACTATTACGGATGTTATCCAACCGGAGCTTGGCATGGCTGATATTTTTCTAAATTGTGCGTACTACGGTGGTGATCCGCTATCATGGATTTTGGATTTTTTTGGATCTTTGCATCGGTGTACACAAATGTAAATTAAAAATTTTTAAAAATGAAAATTATATAGTCATATGGGTACTCTTTTTGTAGCTCTCGGAAAATGCTATCCAAATATATAAAGTTTGTAAAATTTGGACGAGCAGTTTAAAAGATAATTTTTTTTAAATATTTTTAAAAAATGCTGACGTGTCACGTCCACGTTGAATTTGTCCATTACAAAACAGTTTCCACTCGCTGCACGTGTGCTTTATGAAAAACGTGTGGAGGTCAGCAGCGTCTTTACACAATTTTTGGATTAAACTGTACCTAGTCAACTAGGTCTGGACTAAACTGTTCTATTTAGTGGGATTTTGGACTGAACCGTTTTTTCCCATAACCAAACCAACCCTCCCGCGAACAAATATTAAAACCGCATCTCATATAATTTACTTTTAGGTCCCTTGGCATTTTTCTGAGACACATAACTAGCATATTAGGTTTCATCATTTCCCTTTTAGGGGTACATTCTGGTTATTGATGTTTTTGTGTTGGTTTTTTCAGTTTAAAAAAGGATTATATCTTCAACGTAAAGTTCATGTTTCATCTGCTTAAGCAAAAAGATATAATTCATTTGTTTTTGACTATGTTATTATAAGCAAACTACTACCTCTGTCTAGGCAGGTTTGTGTGTAACACGAACCTGCCTATCTTTTAGAGACGGAGGGAGTATTAGGTTTCGTCAATAAATTATAAGCATATAATTTATGAGGTTTCATGAATAAATTATAAGCATATGTATGAGTGAATGGCGCTATTCTTGGTAATTCTAGTGCATTTTTTTTTTCGTTCTATTTTTGAGTTTTCACCCTTAATCCTTTCATTGTAAGATTCTAGATATACACATGCATGTTTTTTGTTGTAAAAAATTCATCTTTTACCTCTTGTGATTAGAGTAAAAAATTAATTTTCAACTTGTTGACGCAATCAAAGATGACTTTCGTTCGGCAATAACATTTGGCTCTTGTTTTCTTTGTTCTTTTATCAATATATTAACCTTTCTCCTCAAAAAAAAAAAAAAAAAAGACTTTCATTCGGCAAATAATTCATTTTGAACTTTTCATAAAATTTAATTTTCTGTTAATTTATTCACAAATTATCTGTAATGTATCTGATTAAACTATCTGTACTGTACCAGCATCTGTAGTGTATCTGATTGGTCAATTACCCAATTTTAAGATATGTAAAACCTAGTTCCGAATGTGATCGTTTTACTTATTTACTAAGGGTTTTCAGATACAAAAACAAAATATATTTCTCTTAATGGTGTTCAGTTTTGCTTCTTCTGCAGTGTACATACAAAAATGAAGTGTCATAGACATTTCTAAGAAGCGGGTGGTGATACATAATTGAACCCTGTCTGTCTTTCTTCCAACAAAAAGAAGTAGCATGATAGAACCCAACCATGACATGTGAAGTGTGAACTAACACCATTTATAGTACTCCCTCCGTCCCACTATTAGATGACCTAGTTGAAGTTTGCACAATTCTTAAGGCAATGAATAAAATGAGTGTTTTTAAGTATTTTTTACAACTATACCCTTATGGATAATAATTTGTAAAATTTAGAAATCATTTATCTCTCAAACTATACCATAGATTTTTGAAAAATTTGTACAATTTGAAAATCATTTTAAAACACCTACGTAACGAGTATAAACATGAATATCAAATTATACATATTTCTTATGATACCGATAATCAATCAAAAGGGTAGTTTTAGAGATATCCTTAATTAGTGAAATAGGTCAACTAATGATGGGACAAGATCTTAGACCAAGTAGGTCATCTAATGGTGGGACGGAGGGAGTAACATTTAAGAACTGAAAGTATACCTATTCTTAGAAGGTAATTAGTACTCAAACCGAAATGAAATTAAGTTGAACTACAAATTCAAATTCTAGCGAATCAATGTCATGAAATCCTTAACATTGTTGATGAAAGTTGAACTAATAAATATTCGGGTTAAATGCGGAATGACACCTCAAAACCAAGATACCTTAAACCCGAAAATAAATAAAGACTAGAAAATCAATTGTACAAGTACAACCATAAGGTGATGAGGGGACCCCAAGAACTGAACAAATACGAGCTTTCATCTTGTTCTTATGCTTGTTCCTTGGAGTCATGTCCATTTTGGCGCCATTCTCCCTAATTGTTTGATGCCAATACAGATTCCTATGAAGCTAATCTTGTACATTTCAACGATTCTATATGAGATTCTAATAATCCGCAATGTTGTTACAGGGGCCAAAGATAAAACACAAAATTGGTCAAAAAGACCAAAATCAACAATTCATGGGTGAAAAAGACACTTAGGTTTTGATCATCGTTTAAATAGCAAAAAAATTAAAAGTGATCTTGTTTAAATGGACAAAAATTTTAAAATAGGCGAGGATGTAACCAGTTTCATCCCGTCCATTTTCAAATATTTTTTCTTATTTTTATTTTACAGGATGCATCCAGTTTCATCCTTGCTTTTTTTAAGTATAAGCGGGGATGAATCCAGTTTCATCCTTGCTATTTTTTTTTTTGGCTATTTCACCCGTACTTTTTTTTACTTGTCCATTTGAACCGTGTTTTAAATTTTTTTGGACAAATGACCCATTTTCTCAAGATAAAATGCTCCATCTGAATTTGACCCATCCTGGCTTAAACTTAAAAAATAGCGAGGGTGAAACTAGATGCATAGGATGAAACTGTTTACATCCTGGTTATTTTTACATTCTAGTCCATTTAAACAGTATCAAATTTTACATGTCTTTTTCACCTAGGAATTGTCGTTATTGGTTTGTGTTTTATTACATCTAACTCAAGTTACTCAACAGATTCTTATAACTATTAACGTAACACTGACATTTTGCACAAGTTTATATATAGCCGAAAATAAATTACCAAATCCTGAAATCAAAAAGGTTAAATAAATCTAATTATATAATTTTTATAATTAAAGTTATGTAAGATCAATGTCATAATTAATGATTTTTAAGAATACTTAATTTAATGTAATCATGATTCGGAGAAAAGAGCATGATCTTAGATTTTTTTTTATAGAATAACCGTGCTTATGGAGTTTTAGAAAATTAATTTTTTTGGAGAAGAATCTTTAAGATATTTTTCGTGGCACTAAACATTGTCCCAAAATCTTGTTTTATTACCTCTTCCTATTGAAATCTTCGACCCATTTTTGAGGATTGCGGACTGATTGCGCATACCTCGCCAAAATTCGCTCTCATAAATTATCTTTGAATCTTTAGGATCCCAATCATCTTCCACACCACCAAATTTCTCGTATATTAGTTTCCTCCATGAGCTGGTCTTCTCTTCTCTATATCTCCACCACCATTTGGTTAACAAAGCATAATTGGTGGTTGTTTATTTTCTTATACCTGCCTTCACTCTTCAGAACACCAACTTTATTCCTCCAATGCAGACGTCTCTTATTTAAGTGAAAGATTATGTTTTCACGCTTGATGTTCCCTTTGAGTTTATTTTCTTAACATATGTAGTAGTTTATTTTTTGTAACATATATATTCTTAGATTAAGTATATTGTATTCGCGTAACAAGTTTTTTTTTCACCGAGAGATAAAATAATAACAAAAACTAATTGAAATAAGTATATTTTTAGATGATATTTTAATAAATTTTTATTAATAAAATGAATAATATTTACTACTCGTAATATTTTTCGGATGGAACGTTATAATAATAAACTAACACTTTTTTCTTTTTTAGTATCTCGGTCTCGGCTATAAAAACAACCATTACTTTGGGGTTTCTTGGCAATTTTGTTGGCATTTTTCTACTTCTTTTACCAGATACTCGTTAGATTAAAAAAATGCCCAACATATTAAATAATTATGCCAAGATAAGATCTAAACAAACTAAGGGGTAAAGTATGTTATCTATGTCCTCCACATAATATGGAATTCAAGAAATGGGAATCTTAAGATGCGTCTCAGTTTTTTACTTGTATCTATCGTTTAGTTTTTTGGTTATTCAACCTTACTCTAACTCTCTAAGGTATATTTTCTTATTAGTACTTTTGTTAAGATTAGTAGTCTCTACTCTTGACAAGGTTTATTGAAACTAGTGGACTAAAACCATATCCCCTGGTGTGCCGGTTCGGCAAAAGGCCGTCGGTTACAATTTTGATAATAATTTCATTGCTCATATACTCAATGGGGGTGTAACTGTTGGTAGGTAATGTGTTAGGTTCACTAAAGCGGTTTTGCTTTAATGGAGATATTCTCAGGTAGAGCAGAGAAAAAGATACAAAACTTGGAATCTAAACCAAGGAGAGAAAGAAACAAGCAAGGGAAGACAAAAAGGGAAAAACTTTTGAGGCCACAGCCTAGTCAGGGTGGTTTACAAGTCAAAAAGAAAAAAAAAATGCCACATCAAGAGCTGTTTACGCGGTTGGCATTTTCAGCTGGCCAAAATCGTTTTCGGTTTCTCTTTATAGAGCTCAGAGTTGTTGTTTCTGCAAAAGTAAAAATACATTATTATGGCCTGAGTAACAATAAATTCCGAAATTAAATTATTACTCTTGGAAGAAACTGCTTGGAGGTGGGTGAGACCCTGTCAGTCTTACTCTCAACACAAAATTAAATGGTGAAAGGAAAGTTGAAATACAAATTCAACTTCGTGCAAATTGTAAAATGAAAACTGAAATGAAATGACTAATGCGCATCACCACCATCTGATCTCTATCATTTATTCAGTACTCACTTTCCATAACTTTGGAAACAACTCTTTAAAATGTGTTTTTCACAATTTTTCACTTGTGTTTTACGTGTTCACCCATGATGTTCCCTGTGAAATAATTTTGTTTTGCATTTGTTCTCAAACAAGAATTTCTGGTCCACACGTATTTTCCCCGATCAGCAAACCGTCAGTTACTCAAATTTTAAGCTTCATTTACTTTTTGTTTCTGTAAGTAGTGGCTTTATAGAAATGAAGTGCGCCACAGAAATTTCTTGGAAGTGGGTGGTGATACATTATGGAACCCTATCAGTATCACTCTCAACACCTAAGTGGCATGAGAGAAGAACCCACGTGAAGTAACACCATTTCTGGTAACATTTTCGAACTGAAAGTAAACCTAATCTAAGAAGGTAATTATCAATCTGAAATGAAAGTTGAAATGCAAATTCAAATTCGAGTTAATTGTGAAATGAAACTGAAATGACAAAATTTGTTATGCATTACCATCTCTCTATTAATACCTGACCATTACTAGTATTTCAGTGCTCACTCTTTCTCTCAATTACCAAATCTCTCTGTAGCTATTGTATAGCACTTTCTCAAGAACAAGAAGTAAAGATGGCGAACAACTTTAATGGCAACATCAATGACATTATCATACGCGGCTTAGTGTCAGGGTCACTTAGCCTGTGTGTATTCTTAATATCATTATGTGCTGATGTTCTCCGGCCAAATCCTTATGGCACAATTGAAGATTCATCTTGTATTCCAGGTTCTGATGCCGTAGTTAATTTGATACGTTTTTATATTTTCTCAATCTGTGCACCATACTTGGTAGCACTATTAGCTACGATCTTAAAAGGGATCCTCTCTTTCGCAAATCTACATGAAATTGCTGTTCGTGTTTGGATGTTTCTTTCCGAAATGATTCTAGTATTCGGTTATGTGTGCTTCTATATGACAGTGGTTTATAGTCTGGAGTTGGCATTAGGTAATGTTTCTTGTGCAACAGACTCAGGGTGCTTAATTCTTGTTATTATTCTTGGAGTCTTGTTTTCTTTGGGAGTCATTATCTACCTCATTCGCCGTTAGAACCCTTTGAAAGATTATCTAGTTAAGGCGGGTTTAATTTCATATTTTCCTCTACTCTATATATTATTCATACTTCATTTAGAATTGGTTCTAAATTCTCTGTTTCCGGATAGTTTTTTCTGTTTGGAACTTCTATCTAGGTAATTATGTAAGAAATGGTGATTGTTGATGTCAATGATGTGGTTCTTGTTTTAATATAATTGTAATGAAGATATTGTTGTTTCACCTTAAAACCCTATACCTATTGATGGCCAATACAAATTCCTATCTGGTGTATTTATGAACTCAAGTTTGCAATTTTCTTACATGTATACAGCTCTATTTATCTTCCGGTCCGTGAAATCCCATGCACAGAGAGATGATAAGGGTTTCTCCATGACTCTACCAGACTGCTAAGCATGGGATCCGATCCGATAACTAGTTTCAATTCCGATAAGAGTTTAGGAACCGATACCATTAAATACGATGTCTTTGATACGTCCCTAAACCTGACTTGACAAATGCAGTTTTTGTACTTGCTGCATCCCAAAACTAGGAATTCACAAGCTTACAAATCTGAAACCTCAAAATCAACATAACTTAATTAGGAAAAAAGAAGAAAGAAGAAGACAAAATGAGCGATTCAATTGTAACAAAATGATTCCGGAGATTGCCTAAATGCCAGAATGCGGTGAAACCCTTGTTGCTATTGTTGTATGGTTTATCACAACGCTGGTGTACTTCACAGACATGCATTTTTGTTGTTATCTTAGATTTCCAAATCATTTGATTTCTCGTTATTGTTTACAATGGTTTGATCCACATATAATAGGCGCTTCTCAATGCCGAGATGTGCCACGATTTTGAAAAATCCGTTAGTTTCTTTGGGAAGTTTATGTTTCATTTCATCTGCTTAAGAAAAATTATGCAATTTCGCTTTTGATTGTGCTATTATAAGGTTTAATAAACTATATAAAATACAATCATATTTCAAGTGAATTTCTCTTGTTATTTGACTGAAAATTTAATTTTTCACTTTTTGACAGTGAAAGATTAACTCTCACCCGACGACACCGGGAAAAAAAATCCACCTGTGGTTTCAGTGGAAGATTATGTTTTCACCCTTAATGTTCCCTGTGTATTTATTTTTTTCACATATGTTTTGAAACAAGTATATTCTTATAATTTCATTTTTCACTTAAAAAAAGAAAAGATGTAATTGTAAAGATAAAAATTTACTGACACTTGATAATTCTACAAAAGCCTATATTTTTAAAATGAAAAATATTTACTGCTCTTACTATTTATTCTATGGAATATCTAGGTTATTACTTACTATTTAATCAATGGAAGGCTAAATATCTAGGTTATTAAAAAAAAACATCGCTCTAATTTTCGTATTGCGCATGGTAGTTGATATTTCTATTGGTATTTCTTTTCTTTCTTTTTTTCAAATACCTGTTGGCTGTTATTAGTGCCTTTTAGTTGTATTTTGAACTTTGATCTTGACGTTCTTGAAATCCATGTAATACCTATTATAGCGTGGATGTAACATTTAACATTTTAACGAAAAAAGAAAAAGTAATCTATCACCTTTTTAAAATTTCTTTTCATGCCATATATTAAAAACTGGTGGATTTTAAAGATATATATATATATATATATATTTTTTTATTTTTTATTTTTTATTTTTTTTTTGTGCCACACGTATTTTCCCGGATTAGCAAATGGTCAATTCTTAGGCTGAATCCTAGAGTAAGAAACCAACAAGAAGAAGGAAAACTAGTGATCAGATAGGGAATAAAAGAGAAATGAAAGTGCCTTTGAAATTTCTAGGAAGTGGGTGGTGATACATAATGGATCCCAACAAGCTCTCTCACTATCAATACCAAAGTTGCATGATAAAAAAACCCATGTGAAGTAACACCATTTCCAGTAACATTTAGGAACTCAAAGTAAAACCTATTCTGAGAAGCTGCCTGGCTGTAACAATAAATTAAAGTTAAAATTGAAATGCAAATTCAAATTCGAGTTAAATGGTGAAATGAAACTGAAACGATATTTCTTATGCATCAACCCGTCTCTTTATTTACTCTTTAAAACTTCCGTCATGCTCAGTAACCACTACTCCTCTAAATCTCTCAATAGCTTAATTGTTTTTCCCAAGAGGTGATGAAGATGGTGAACGATCTTGAAGATTACAACGCAGATGTCGATCAAGTTATCATCTCGGGCATGTTGTTAGGGTCTATGGGCATTGCTGGCATCTCCCCTTTGATGATATCATTACTTCTTGGTGTTCTCCTACCAAATTCTTATGGCATAATTGCAAATTCACCTTGTAATCCAGGTTCAGACGCCGCGGTTAAGGTGATACAGTCTTATGTTTTCTCAATCTGTGCACCATACTTGGCAGTATTCTTAGTCAAAGGCTTAAAAGCAACCATCTGTTTCACAAATCTACATGAGATTGTTGTCTGTACTTGGGTGTTTCTTTCTAAAGCTATTATCTGCATCAATTACGTATTCATCTTCTGGACAACGGTTTATAGTGTGCAGTTGGTTTTTGATGATATGATTTGTGCAACATACTCAAAGAGCTTTGGTCTTGCTGTTTTGTTTGGACTCATCTTCCGTATGGTACCCAGCATCTTTGCTATTTGGAATTTATAAGCTCCCCGCGGTTAGAACTCGCCTCTACTATACAGTTTACTTGATTATTAAGAATCTATTATAGATTCTCTGTATTTTGGGTAGTTTTTAACTTTAAGGAATATACTAGCTAGGTAATTATGTATGAAATGGTGATTGTTGATGTGGTTCTTATTTTAATAGAATGGGAATGAAAATATTGTTGTTTCACCACAAAGCCCTCTTCAAATTCCTATTTGCTGTATTTTATGGATATGAGCTTGCAATATTTTCCCGGTGTTGTTACAATGGCCTGTGATAAAATGCTCAATGTATGCATATGTTTAGTGGTTCTGCAAAGTGAAACTCCAAATTCCTAGTTTGTCAATCCCATGCCTTTAATGCACACAGAAGGGAGCATCCACAGAGAGACGAATATGATTTCTCCATGACTCAACCGGACTGTGAAGAATCGGATTCCGGTCAGAATATAACCGAAACCGATAAAAATCATTTTGTTTTCTGAATCTAAAGCCCTCATGTTTAAGTAAATGAAGCCTTAGATACGTTGCTAAACCTGACTTGAGAAATGCAGTTGATTTACTTGTTAAATGCCCATCTGATGGGAAAATGAAGACATTTGAGTTGTCCGTCCGGCCTTAGTTCTCTAAAGATGTCTTGGTGCATTTGTTAAGGGGTTTTTTGTGTCTTGACTCTTTGACAGATTATTGAAATTGAAAGTGTTTAACTAAAATTCCTTCTTGGTGTCTGTTAATAGCACTTTTATAAATCTTTTGTCTTTGAGGAGGCATAGGGTTTTATGAATAATCAAGTTGAAGCTAATTATGATCTCCATTTCCTTTGGTAGTTTCAGACCATGGATGAATTTCCCAGTTCTGAATTAGGCATTGGGTCAATTGAATTAACATGAGAAAAATGTTGTCTACCAATGCTAGTGGTTTATGGAAATAATAGATCGCCGTTTCCCAGTGTCTAGATTATTTATTTTTGAAGCATTCCCAGTGTCTAGATAGTAGATGTGTGGCATGATTTTTAAAAAATGCATATAATTTCTATGACAAGTTTATGTTTCATCTGCTTTGAGCGAAAATATGTGATTTCACTTTTGATGTGTGAATTTTTTTCTTGTGCGGTGTGTTTTTGTACACCTGTTTTCTATGAAAAAGTTTCATCTTTTATTATGTGAATTCATTTATTTATTTTTTGCATATGTTCTCAAACCAGTATGTTCATGTAAAGATTTCATTTCTCACCTAGAATGAGAGGATAAAATAAATAAAAAACAAATGCTAATCATTCGGGAACTGATATAATTCTTCGTGATCAATTTCGTAGGAAGATATGATCAACCAAAGTGCATTTATGCAGATGGAATCTTGAGTCTGGAACAAGATGAACATGGTGTTGGATGCAATATGCATATTTCATATTTGGTGTTGGATGCGTAATTGATAGCTCATCTATTATGGAGTTGCAAATTCATTAGGAGATATGAATGGAGTAATCAATTCATTCAATTTAGACAAGCTTTTACTGTTAAGTGTTTTAGCAAGTATCATCATCACAGTACCCATCCATTGGACATGCAAGAAATTTCAAGGTTTATAAAATTTGGATCTCTATTTCCAAGTTGCAATATTGGAGGATACGTTACAAACAATATGTGAAATGGGATCGAAGAAACGGGAATGAATCCTAAAGAGTGTGATAACTGCAGCACATGATAAGATTCGTCTCAGATTTTTACTTGTATCTGTCGTTTGATTTTTGGTTATCCACCTTGCTCTAAAGTCTACGGTGTCTCGTGTCTTATTAATGATTTTGATTTAAGTAGCATGCGTGACAGACCCCATGCATGTGAACTAACACCACTTCTAGTTGCCCTTCTTTTTTGGTTTATTTACGAAAATGTCTAATATCTTACTGCCCTTCCTCTTTGGTTTATTTACGAAAATGTCTAATACCTTAGTGCTTTCTTCCTCTTGAGTTTATTTACGAAAATATCTAAATGAAAAAAGAAAATTTTGATTTAGAGGGCAGTGTCGTCCTTTCATCGTTGAACCAAATCCAATCTTTTGTGTCTAATTGGAAAAAATGTCACGCTCACATTGACACAAAGTCACCATATAAAGTTGCCGCTCGCTTCGGTCACTTAATTATCATTTTGATTGATTATCGTTAATATAAGAAATGTATATAATTTGATACCCATGTTTATACTCGTTATGTAGGTGTTTTAAAATGCTTTCCAACGGTACAAAGTTTATGAAAATTCATGGTATAGTTTGAGAGATAAATCATTTCTAAATTTTACCAATTATTATCCATAAGGGTATAATTGTAAAAAATACTTAAAAATACACATTCTCATTTCTTGCCTTAAGAATTGTGCAAACTTCAACTAGGTCATCTAATAGTGGGACGGAGGGAGTAGTACTTTAGAAACCCACTCCGTCTCTCCAATAGCAAATCTTTTCATAGCTCTTTAACAATTTTTCAACAAGTAAAAATGGTGATCGTCTTGAAGGTTACAAAACAGATATTAATGGCATTATAGTACGTGGCTTGTTGTTAGGATTTCTTAGCATGTCTCTATTCTTAATGTCATCATCTGCTAATGTTCTCCGGCCAAATCCTTATGGCACAGTTACAGATTCATCTTGTATCCCGGGTTCAGATGCCGTGGTTAACTTGAAAGATTTTTATGTTTGTTCATTATTAGCTATATGCTTAAAAGCAACCCTCTCTTTCACAAGTCTACGTGTGCTTGGGTGTTTCTTTCTGATGCTATTCTCTTAGCCGGTTATGTGTGCTTCTATATACACAGTGGTTTATAGTTCCGTGCCAATCTGATGGGAAAATGAAGACATTTTACAAGCTAAAACTAGGATTTCACAAGCATACAAACCTTACATATAAATACCTCGAAACCGAAATAACTTAGCCAGAACAACAAAAAGGCCTAAGACAAAATTTGTACAACCATATGGTGGTGAGGGGACCCCAAGAACTGAATAAACGATCAGTTGTAAGAAAATGACCCCGCAGATCGCCTGCACACCATAACATGGTGAATCCCGTGTTGATGTTGTCACCATTTCACAAACTCTGAGGTTCAGTGAAGCTCGTCTACATCTAATTGCACAGTTTGATCTGGCAGTGTTTGCGTATGATTGTCAGAACTGTTCAGTGTCTGCAAGGGCAGATGAGATGAACCATCACTGGCGCTAGGTGTCGATATCATATTTACTGGTGGAGGCATCGCCAAGGGAAGTTGAGATGAACCACTACTGTCGCTAGGTGTTGACATTGTATTTACTGGTGGAGGCATCTCCCAGTGATGTTCAGATGGACCACCATTGGAGCTAGGTGTTGAGATTGTACTTGCTGGTGGAGGCATCGCCAAGTGATGTTGGAATGAACCACCATCGGAGCTAGGTGTTAAGACAGTACTTGCTGGTGGAGGCATCGCCAAGTGATGTTGAGATGAACCACCACTGGAGCTAGGTGTTGAGATTGTACTTGCTGGTGGAGGCATCGCCAAGTGATGTTGAGATGGACCAACATCAGAGCTAGGTGTTGAGACTGCATTTGCTGGCGGAGGCATCGACGAGAGACGTTGAGATGAGCCACCACTGGCGCTAGCTGTTGAAATTGTGTTTACCTGTGGCATTCCCAAGTGATGTTGGGACAAACCACTATTGGTGCTAGGTATTGAGATTGTATATTCTAGTGGAGGCATCACCGAGGGACGTTGAGATGAACCCCCAGTGGTGCTTGGTGTTAAGACAGTATTCACTGGTGGAGGCATTGCTAACGGAAGTTGAGATGAATTACCACTGGTGGTAGGTGTTGAGACAGTATTTCCTGGTGGAGGCATGGCTAAGGGAGGTCGAGATGAGCCAGTGGTGACGCTAGGTGGGGAGACAATATTCACTGGTGAAAACATCGATAAGGGACGTTGAGATGGACCACCACTGCTACTAGGAGTTGAGAACAGATTTAGTGATGGATCCCGGATGGCGGATGGAGATGTTACCTGGGATGGTAATATTATGTTCTGGCTAAGAGCATCAGAAAACGCCCGACCTGATAAGCTCCCCCTCATTCTTCCTGCAGGCCGCCAATTCTGCTCCGGGGTCACTTCTGACGAGTTATTAACTCTAGGAAACGTTTGATTTCCTGCTTCAACATTTCCCCCTCTTTGTTCAATTAAAGCTCTATGTCCATCACCAGCCATTAGGGAAGATGATCCTCTTCTAGGTTGAAGTTCAACTGGTACAACAGGCAAAGATCTCGCCGCCTGGGCATGCTGTTGAGACATCATCCGAGAATGTTGGCCTCCTGGTGGGAAGCGACGTTAGAGTGTGATCCTCCCTGCCGATTTTGCATATGGGATAAAATGAGGGGGAGCTCTAGTCATTATAGGTGGGCTCGCCATTTGGGAGACTCTTGTGCTAGGAGATGGCTGAGAGTGTTGAACGGCTGGACTTGGCTGAGAGTGTTGAAGGGCTGGACTTGGCGATGTCCTGACATAATTCCTGTAAGAACCTGAAACTCCTGGAACTCGGCTTGGAGCAGGCAGACCGGCAACCTGTTGAACTGGTGGTGGCTGACTTGGAAAGTTTGGTCGGGGACCCTGGTTCTGCTAGATAAGCAATAACGGAGACAGCAACAGTTAAGAAATTGGAAGTATAAGTATCACGGATTGGAAAAGGGTAAATAAATTCTTATACAGGATATTCTCCTTTCAGTAGGTAGTAGTCAAACCTGTGTCATCGGGCGGAAGCGAGGGTAAGGTTGAGTTAACATTTCTGAGGTGAAATTGCGATCCAAATTTGACCGCGAGAACTGTTGTTGCTGGGTTTCTGTTGCACCACCAAACTCGGAACCACTTAACATAGGGTACTCCAAACTTGGTCGTGCCCGTTGATGAGAAACTGGGACTAGAGGCTGGGCAGGGAGTGCCTGAATTGCTACTGGGGTTCTGGTAATATGTCTTGCATTTCTTCCAACCTCACCACTGATCGTTAAATCCCCATACTCTGATGAGCCTGGTCGCTGTAATAAAAAATCATCAGGCACTGAGTAATTGCGCATTAGAGAATTAGTAGGTCGAGAGGTCCAATGCACATCCCCTAGATCTCGATTATGTGTAGGAGTAACAGCATCAGTTAACACGGGAGTCAACATATTATCGGTTGAAGAGGGATCAGACATGGGTTCCACCACAGGGGAATTGAATCTAGTATTTGGTGCCACTGGTTCATTAGAGGCAGAGAAATTTGAAAACTGAACTCCTGACCAGAAAGAATCTTCATTTTGGATCCCCGTAATATCAAATTCCATTTCTGCATTACCGTGGGTAGAATCTTGTGAAGGCTTTACATCTTGAGTTTCACAAATATCCATTACATTATTCTCATAAATTCCTTCCATGGTGAGATCCACAACATCTGCGGTATATGCTGAGAATCTTACAGGTGCACATTGGTTGGACTCATCTTGTTCATTTCCTAAAGTTTTATCTTGTTTATTCAGAGAATCGTCAGTTTCCCTGATGGGCTGCCACGATCCATCTGCTGAGATCATCACATCTGCAACACTGTCGCCTACCTCTTTCAATACCTATATTCAAAGGAACATACTCAAATGAGATAATTCCAAATGGAATAGTCACTTCAATAAAATTGTGAACGGAGAAAAGCTTACTTCAACCATACGCTGATCGATCCGTAAGTCTGTGAAAGTAACTGACTGATTGCACTGAGGGCAGCGCCAAGATGGTCTTCTCGAGTTAATCTTAATATAATTTCCATAATCGAAGCACTAGCGTAATAAAAAACAGCTAAGTTAAATTAAAGACGCAACAAAATGACAAACACAGAAACACATAGAACATTAGGCAATGTTTCACCTGATGGTGTTTGCATAGTTGCCCCTTCACTGGAGTTGTCAAACGTCGGAAGCTGTCAAAATTGATAAGAGAAAAAAATTGATACAATCAGATAAAAATGTATGAGGAAAGGGAGTGACTGGAGTCCAATACTTCGTCTGATTAAGCACATTAGCAAAAAGAAAGAAACCAATAGTATTAAGCACCAAATCTATGAAACTCATAGCAAAGGATCCATAGCTAACCTTATAGGACAATTAAGTGAGATCCGTGATGCCCCTTCAATTATCTCAGAATCTGAGAAATGCAAGAGTAACAGGTTATACCTATAATTCATTTAAAACTAATTAAGACACTACAGCATGGCATCCTCAATTTGCATACCTAGGTCGTCCGCAGAAGAAAGAGAACACGCATAATGTTGTAGATTTGGAAGACCAAGAGATGACGCCTCACTCGTAAAAGCAATGACTATGACATAATTACCTGTACAAAATAGATTTAGCAGTTACAGATCTATATGTGAACCAGCAGTGTTATATGCAACTACATATTTCAGAGAGGGAGAGAGACCATTGAAGTGCCCAACAGCCTGTAGGAGGTTCGTTCCAAACTTAACCATTGTAGTCACATTTGTTGGAAATTGTGGCCCATTATCCTGATCAAAGAAATAGTAAATAAGCCTTCGCCATATTTGGAAAAAATGCATAAATGAGCTTTATCCCGAGAAATATCATCAGGTATAATTATAAAACAAACCATTGAACTGTTGATCCTTCTTTCTATTCCCTTTCCATTTAACAAGAAACTGTAAAAGCAAGAAAGACATGATCAGAAACGAAAATAGTTGATCAGGAAGATAAAGAATAATTAAAAGAGCAAAGGAGTAAGTGGAGAGTACTTTGCTCGTTGGGGGGTTATAAGGCAAGATGATGTGTCAATGTTATCCGTCTGAGCAACAAATAATCGCTGCACAACAAGCAATAATTCAGCTGTTAAAAAATAGAAAGAAGTCTATTACAGTAAACAGTGGGTAAATGTAAGGACTTTCATATGATCTGGTATTTCTCTGCAAAGTTTACTTGACATTGCCATTTATCATGGTTACGAAGGTTTGTCAGGCACTTAAAGGATTAATCTTTTAGATCGGAAAAATTGTTTCTAGAAACCAACTTAGCCTACTGAGGTAAACTGAAAAGAATTTGCCTGAGGAGATACTTACAATCTTCTCCCGTGCAGTTGTTTTATTCTTCATGACATGGAAATCAAGCAAATAAGCCCCAAATCCAGGCTACATGAAAATAAGGGAGAGTTCCAGAATATAAGATTGTTAATGTCTACGCTTATTCACCTTCTAAACTGAAAAGGGATCTCATAACAAAGTAATATACCAGCTATTTTTAAATCATCGGGGAAAAAGTACCTTGACTTCAAGATAAGCAAATATGTGTGACATCCTCATCCAGGGATAGAATCTGCGTACCAAAACAATGCTTGCAATTAGCATCCAGAGACAATACAATTCCTATTAAAACCAATACCCTCTAAGACACTAATCCATGGAAGGTTCATACTGGAGATATGACCTTTGAAATCACAAAAACAACTTTCTGGGATATGTTATGAAGCTTCATACCTGTCTAGAATTTTTGAAACTACTGGTGGAGGATTGTCCGGTTGTGTGACAACATCCGATGGATTGCAAAAGCTCATACCTAACTAATTATTCAAAAGTAACATCGTTAGAGAAATCATTTTATCCAAAGTCATAATTTGGAAGTAACAAACACATTCAGAGGATAGAAAGGGGGTCAAGATCCCCGGATGCCAGACTTCCCCAAAATCAAGAGAGTATTAAAATGATGTGCCGAACTCGGGGTTTACTAATTGCTAAAAAAATGAAAAGTTTTGTCATTGGTATGTTAAGCAGAAAAGATTAAGATAATTATCAAACCTCGTCTGTACGACTAAGAAGCATATCTACATCATTAGCCAGGAACCATCCACTCTTACACGCACTCTGAACAAAATGTGATTAAGATATAAGATAAACATGACATTCAAGACAAACATATGTGAACAACTACCATTAGTCCATTACTAAACAAAGAATCTTTCCATGGACCATGGGATCCTGTAACACCTATAATAAGTAAGAAAGTCAGCACTGATAGTATTGATTCACTAAGCACGGTTTCACTTTGTGGAACTACCAATATCAGTAACTACCCCAAGTAAATAAACTGTTCCAAGATTATATTTCATCAGCGTCAATTTACAAGCAATTGACGCATTCAATTCCCACAGAGGCATTACGCATGAATTAGTGCGTGTATAGAAGGGATTGGCACAATTGTCGAATGCCACATTATTAAGTTCAGTACCTTCGTTATCTAACAATTACATACACATTCAATTTGCACACAAAAATTTACCTTGACAGATATCATCACCATCATAATCGCCGCTTGGAGTAACATTTCGCTCTTATGTTGGTAAATCTAGCCGGCACAGCACATATTCACAACTTGTTAATACCACCAATACAATGTGTCTTGCACAGATCGAATACTAAAAACCAAGCCTCAAATACTCAATTTACCTGTCTAAAAAGTGCCGGCAACTCATGAGCTCTAGCCGGAATCTCATTATTCGCAATCGCGTAATCGATACCTCTGTGTATAGCAATTGAAACCAAATCTTAAGCAATATAAACAGTATAATAAAAAAAATTAAAAAAACAAAAATCAATTTCTCTACATTGAACAAATTTCAGCAAATTGGGGGAAAATATTAGAGGGAGAACCTGGCTAGGGTAACACAGAGATTGAAGAACTGACGATGATCGAAACGCGGACCAGAACGAACAAGTTTAGCTAATCTTTCAGCAACAGAAGTCACTCTGAATGAATTCATAAACGATGCTGGAATTACATAACCTGGGTCAAAGGTTGGGTTTCCACCACCGCCGCTTCCGCCGTTGCTAACACCGTGTATTGATCTCATCGGTGGTTGCGCCGCTACCATCTATCTCCCTCTCTGTCTAAATAACTGTGAAAAACAATAAAACCAACTGAAACCCCTGGTGAGGATGGATGAAAGAGTGCTTTACACTCTCTCTCACTGATGCTCTCGAGATGTCTCACGTCTTGTCTTTGGCACGTACTCCCATGCGGTGGTCAAAAATTATTGATGCACGGTCCGCGTTTTTAAAATCTCATCCTTACCGAACCAGATTTCTAGATTTTTTTGCTTTTTATATGGAGGAATTAAAAGAAAATTGATTCAGTCAGATCCAAATCGAAGCCGGACCATATGATGATGTCTGGGAATCGATCGCTTTTGATGAAGATGAAAAGCTCTAAATTTAGAAAAGATAAAGAAAATCTTTCAATAATTCAGATCTGGTTTCTCTCTCGAATCTTTAGATATTTCAGATCTAATTTCTCTCTCCAATATAATTAGATAGTCAGATCAGTTTTTCTCTTTCTACAAAAATTGAATGAGATATTTCCAATTAATTGATTATATATGGGAATATGTAAAGGTAATTATGGGTATAAAAGAGATTATATATGGTGGAAATATGAAAGGTTAATATAGGTAGTAAAAAAGATTTAATATCCTCTAATCAGCTTTGATGAAGATAAAAACCATTAATTTTCAAAAGAGGAAGAAAAATAAAAAACCTTAATGGTGGGTTTGGATGTAGAATTTTAAAGGAGGAATTTATGGGTCCAGGGGATTTGATAGAATTACGTTTCCTCTATATGTTTGGTTGTCGAATCCTTGGAATCACGTTTCTCACTTTGGATTGCTTTTTCAAAGAAATCCTCCATATGGAGTCCGACCCCCTAAGATTTGCTGGAAAACTTATCAAGGGATTTATGGACTCACTTTTTTTTAAACTCTAAATCACATATATATGCAATTTTAAGATTTGAGGGTAATGTCAAACTACATACAAAGACTTTAATACAAGAAAACTCTATAAATCCTATGAATTTTAATTGAGTTACCAGACACACAAGGAATTTAAATGAATCCCAGAATTTATGGGATTATAAATTCCTGGAAACGGTGAATCCTGCAAACAAACCCACCATAAATATCTCTGAAATAGTCGATCTGTTTTTCTCTCTCCAATACTTGATTGCTTTTTTTTCTCTCACAAAGTTAGATGGTAAAGAATTTGAGCTTCAGTTAAAATCTATGTTGTGTTAATTTTTTCCTAAACTTTAGGTACTTAAGAGCAAAGTAAGGAAACTTCTTAACAATTACTTACTTAAGAGCTAAGTTAATAAATCTAAGAGTATCTCCAATGTTAGGGTCAATGTCATCATATGTGGGGTCTTATTTGCACCTTTTGGTTGAAGGTCATTTACTGCATCACAAAAGGATATGAAGATAAGAGTTTCTACCTATAATTTTCAGTCCCCAAAGTCTTACTTAACACTTTTTTTGTTTAAATTTAGAGATAAAAGATGATATGGATTTAAGACCCAAGGTCATTTATTCCCATTTAACCATGTCATCTTTTCTTATGACCTTCACCCTTGTATAAGAGATGAAAATTGGGTGGAAAAAGTCTCAAATCTTATGTCATCTTTTCTTATGACCCTGAGTCCCTGATCCATACCCCCACCCCACCCCACCCCACCCACTTATGTCATCATTCTTTATGACCTTCTCCTTTGTATTGGAGATGAAAATTGGGTGGAAAATGTCTTAAATCCTATGTGTCATGCTATTTTAAGACATTGACCCCGTGCATTGGAGATGCTCTAAGCTTTTATGAGAAGCAGTATGACCAAGGTTTTTTTTTTTTTTTTTTTTTGTGTACAAACATAAATTTTATATATCATATTAAAAAAATTCATGTCTATTACTCCAGTGCAAGTCGGTGGTGACTTATCCCACTCCTATGTAAGTTTCTCAATCCTAGCTACTTCAGATAAAATATTTGCTACTTTATTTCTTTCTTAAGTACACAATAATAATGCCAAGATCTACATTGGTGAAAATTCAAAATAATGTCTTTTATAAGGTGTTGAATTCTAAGTAACGTTGAAATGGCCTTTGGTGATAGCTTCCACTGTAAGCATAGAGTCAGTATTTGATAAGCGATTAATTCTTACGTATTAACTACTCAAATTTATATTTATTAGTTCTCCATGTTGTACATATTTGATAAGTTTGATTATTTTTGCAGTTTTTAGGAAATAAAGCTCGATGGACTAAAATGCGGAATTCTGCTAGAGGAAATGAAGTGATTTAATGGACTATGCCCAAAAAGAAACATGAAGAATTACTGGGCCAATTATTTGGATATGGGAGTATGGTAAGCATGCCACCGCGTGTGTAAAAGTGTGTCACGGCATGTGTAGAAGTGTGGAGACCATGTGCAAGATATTAATTATGATAGAGGATATTTGAAGATATTTTATTTAAAAGTGCGTCACGACGTGTGTAGAAGTGTGGATACCATGTGCAAAATATTAATTATGATTGAGTATATTTGAAGATATTTTGTTTAATGAAGAAAATATTTCTTTACGAACGTGGAGTAATGGAATATATGAAGATTCGTGAAAGAATATAATTTTTTAAGGTTGGAAATAATAAAGAAAATTTTGATTGCAGTATCTCACACATGGTACATTTTAACTGGAGGAGTTTTATACTATTTGACATGTGGCATACTTTCATTGGATGATGATGTGGTAGTGGAAAAAAAGCAGATGGAAAAGGGAGAGACGGCCAAGAGCCGAGAGCCAACATTACTTTTTAATTTAGATGCAAAAAGGGGAAACGTCCGGGTCTTATTATCAAAGTCACCTTCTTCAGCTTTACTTTATGCCTATTTAATTGTATACCTACCATATTGTCAATCCCTTCATTTGTCCTGGATTAAATTTCATGGATGTAAAAGCATTTGAACCCTTATTTTCACTTGCGAACTTTCTAAATATTAGACCAAAGCATCGTTATTTTTTACATCATGAAAATAACTATCACTACTCAGGGTTAAGGAGCTTGGTTCAGGAGGCATCCAATTTACCTTATTCATATTCGCTTAGCAACTTTTCTAGAGATGTTCATGATTGTTGTAATGTGATTTTCATTTAACATGTGAGAAATTTTACTAATGAGAATTTTGACTTAGGGTTTGTGTTCTGAAAAACTTTCAAACATCTTTCACTCCAGATAGCCCAAGCAATGATGGTCTTTTTAACAATTTTGTAGTTGCATCTTTTTTGGTGACTACACCCAAGTAAATCTAAAGGCTATAAACTACTAAAACATTCAAGATTCAAGACGAACAAGATGTAAAGAGCATGGAAAATAAAGATTAACACAAGAATATAACGTGGTTCGGCCATGAAGACCTACATCCACGGGATAGAAGATGTTTTCTTATTGATTATCAGGTCTTACCCTTAAAAGAGCTACAAATATCACTTAGATTTCTCACTCTCTCACTATCTAGATCTCTCTCAGGAATTCTCTGTAGAAAGACCATCTATTGTTACATAAGTTGTCCATCTCCCTCTACATGGACTGGTATTTATAGGCAGACTGGACTCATGAAGGCCTGGTCTCGCCGAGCTGGTGGAGCTATCATGCATCGCCTTCGTTGCTTCGGACGGGTTCTATATTATCCCTCGTGATGGCTTGCTGGGTTCTCCTTCTGAGTTACCTCGCTCTGCTCGCTATCGTATAGCTCTTCCTTTGAGAACCTCGTGATGTATCACCTCTGGGTTGTAGTATAGATCGCCCGAGCCTTCAGATATGACATAGATTTGCTCTTATCTCCTTCTCATCCTTCATTAAATGCAGTCCTTCTTTTTAGACTTGACCGTCTGAGCAGATTAGACCACTCCTTACACGCGTCGTTCATACGACGTTGCTACACGCGTCTCGATTTAGACAAACTCACCTTTTTGGAGTATGATTCGATACTCTTATCTCATCATTTTATCACGGGTTCACCCCTTAGGTTGTTGACACGTGGCCATCGGGTAATTTACCCTCACATTTTGCTCATTTTCTTTGCAACTTGCCAAGGGCATGATGGGAAGAAAACTTTATAACTGTCTCGTCTTTATCGCCACGTTTGCATTTTTAGTGTGTACTTATTTGTTGAGTTTGAGGTGCCTGTTGGCTTCCTCAAGACTTTTTAAGAGAGAGGATGTTTCCCTCTTAATGGTTGTCCTTCGAGATTTACGTCGTCTTGTTTGTCGCGCCTTGACCATCTTGGGTTTGGTTTTTCGAGGACTTTGTTTCCTATAAGAGTCCTTTTGAGGTGGAGAGTTGAGTTTTGTTCTCATCTCCTCTTCTGTAGAGCTTAGGATCTTTTTCATAAAAAAATTCTATGTTCAGTAAGCGTTTTCCTCCTCGTCCTCCATGGTGGCGAGGTGTTTATTCATATCTTTTTAAACATGATGGTATGCCCTCTCATCTGCTTGTCATTTCGTTTTTTTTTATCTCGTTTCTAGGCCATCACCGATGTTCTCTAGGAAAGACCTATCTGTTCGCATATCGTCTTTAGCCTCATCGGAGGTTTATGGAGTTCGATTTGTCTGCTAGTGGATTGGACTTTTTGCTGGGAGATTTCGTATTCGCCATTGTACTTCTTTTCACGGGCAAGCTTGGAAACACTTCATATAGTGTCTTTCTTCTTGCGATTGGTCTTGGGAACACTTTGTTTCCAGTGTTCTTTTGCCCTTTTTGGCTTAGAAACACTTTCTGCTTTTACGCCAGTTGTTACTTAATTTATAACAAATATGTTTTTTGTTCTTCTTTTATGAGTGGTGGATTTTCCGAGTTGCTGAGGATGCTGGGGTATAAAATACTGTTTTCATATTTAAAGATATATATATATATATACCTTGCCCATGTTTTATGCCCTAGCATTTGACGCTCTTCGGACAAAGAGTGAGGATGCCTCGGCGAACTGGTGGAACCAGACTATTACTCCTACGCGAGACGTTAAAAAAGTTTGGCTGCTTATTCCGTCTGTGTGATGATTTCTGACGCTGCCAAGGGTGGAATCGCTCGTGCTCCAATCGGATGAGATAGGCGCGTTTTATGCCATCGAGGGCGAGTTTCGAAGGGAATCGAGTGGGCTGCTCCTGGAGAGGCATAGTTAGGATGCTCCTACGATGTATTTTTAGTGTTGAGAGTTTGTCGAACTCTTTTAGTGAATATGTCCTCGTGTTGTAACTAAGGTGAAGGATACTTGTAATTTAAAGTACGTGTTGGTAATTAGATTGTTGGATTATTCCATACAATGTGTTTGCAGTAGTGGCTCTGAGGTGTTTTTGACATATCTTTAGTTCAACCATGGGTGACAAAGCCAAGGAGTGATGGTTCCTTAATTGGATAGGTCATCTCTTTGGTGTTGGACTTAGAATATAGCTTATTTTCCTTCTCGCCTTTGCTCTGATGCCCTCATGGGCTTGGGTTTTTAATACTTGCCCCATGATTAAGTGATCAATTGTATGAATTCACTTGCTTGTTAATCATTATTTTAGAGGGAAATATCTCGATCAAGTGATTCTTACCTTAGCCAAATGTAAGTACCTTGATTCTGGATATTTCCTGTTATGGCAGGACATCATATGACTCGTGATCGTGATGGCATTACCTTAGGTTTATGTCCATCTTAGGTAGCTTAGGGTGTCCCCCGCTTCATTTTGCTTTAGTAGGCTAGATGGCATTGCCTTAGGTATGTGTTCGTCTCGGCAACTTAGGTGTTTTACCCGCATCATTCGGTGTTGAATGGAAGGTGTGGCTAGCACCGTGCCATGCTCTGGATGGGCTTTCGTTATAATGCAAATATGATATGATTTTGCTATATGTAAGTGCAAGAAAAGATAAATAAAAAAATTAAAACGAACAACTAAAACAACAAAAAATAAACTTAAAAAATCACAGTAAATGAAGTGAACACACAAAAGGATTAATTTTATTTTTCTCAAAAGAGGGTTTATGAACCCTTAGTACATTCAGGTAAGGTATCATGACCTTTTACAAGTAGGGATTCGATTTCCCTTGTCATAAGTTATCTTCCTAAGCGATAACCTGTTTAAGCATTGTACTGCTTGAGGTATTTGATGTTTCAGGGGCGCTCTAGTTCTTCCCCATTGGCTTTGAGCAATCTGTATGCCCCGTCACCTGCCTTAGCGATGACTGTCAGTGGTTCTTCCCAGATGGGAACAAACTTTCCCGACTCGCGCTGGTATGGCGGGATCTCGCGCCAGACTTTAACGCCTGGGCTAAATTGCTTCGATGAACACGCTTGTTGTATTCTCGGGCTAGTCTTCCGTGATAATTTTCTATCCTCTCGAAGGGTTATTTCTGGTTTTCTCGAGATCGTCCAGTTTGGAGAGTATCATGTCCGAGGTAAGGTTTTTCTCCCAAGCTTCGGTCCTAGTCGTGGGGATCATTACTTCGGTCGGGATGATCGCTTCTGTGCCATAGGTGAGAGCGAAAGGTGTCATTATCGTTGCTTCCCTTATGGTGGTTCGATAGGCCCAGAGTACATTGTGTAGGCTGTTCACACTGACTAGCCCCATGTCCGTCTAGCTTCTTTTTAAGCATGTCACTATGGTTTTTTTAACGGCCTCGCTCGGCCATTGCTTTCGGGGTAGATGGGGGTAGATTTGTTCTTTCAGATTTTGAAACAGTTAAAAGAAGGTCAATGTTTTTCCCTCGGAGTTGGGCCCCATTATCTGATACGATGGCGGGGTGGGATACCGAAACGACATATGATGTGTTCAAAGAGGAACTTAAAGACATCCTGGTCTCTAATATGTCTAAGGGCCGAGGCCTCCACCCATTTGGTGAAGTAATCAGTGGCGACAGTTAAGTACTTTCTTTGCCCCTGTTTCCCTTCGCAGGGGTCCGATGATGTCTACTCCCCATTTGGAGAATGGCCAGGGGCTTAGGACAGACTTTAGGTCCATTGACGGGGTGTGCCTTCTTTTGCCAAATTTTTGGCATTCTAAACAGGACTTTGCCATATGTTTTGAGTCCTCGTTCATCTGAGGCCAGAAGTAACCTTGTAGCCTTGCTTTGTGAGCCATAGATCTTCCTTTGTTATGGTTTCCGGCGTAACCATAATGTATTTCTTTCAGTATGTCGTGCCCCTCGGCGAAGGAAAGGCATCTAAACAGAGGTCCGAGGTATGACTGTTTGTATAACACGCCATCCCTGAGATAGTAGTTTCCCGATTGGGATATTATTTTGTGTACGAGCTGTTGGTCGCTTGGGAGATCACCATTGGCTAGGTATTTTATGATCGGGGTTCTCCAATCGTCTTCGGGCAGTGCCTCGTTTGGATCCATTTTGTCCACATTAAGGATTTCCATATCTCCTTTATGGGTATGAAAGGAAGCATTACTCTCTCAATTCTAATGTGGGTAAACTCCGGATCTTTTGTCATGGAGGCTATGAATGCCAAGGCGTTTGCGTGCCTATTGTTGTTCTTGTTCAGGTGTTAAAACGTGATGTTTGGTATCCGTTCGATATAATGTTTTGCAAGCTGAAGATATCACTGCAAACATGCATCAGAGGCTTGATACGTCACATCTATTTGTCGGACAATAAGCTGTGAGTAACTTGTGAGTCTCACCTAGGTAATGCCGTGTGCAGTTATTATTCTGAGGGCATGTATGACTGCCTCGTATTCAGTTATGTTATTAATAGCGGGGAATTCTAGCCTCAGGCTGTAAACGATCATACGGCCTGTCGGGGTCGTGAAGACCATCCCAATGCCGGATCCCTCTGAGTTACATGACCCGTCTACGAAAACCTCCCATCGCCTAGGGTTTTCCGAGCGAAGTAGCTCGGGTGGATCTTCTAACTCGTCCTCCATACCCGAAATTTCTTCAATTTCATCGGTATCGTCTAGAGGAAAATCGTCCAAGAAATCCGCCACTACTTGTGTTTTAATCGCAGTTTGGGCTTGGTATTTGACTCAATCTGTTTGATTTGGGCTCCCCACTTGGAGATCCTTCCTGCTCTGTCCGCATGGTCTAGAACAGATTCTATTGGAGCTTTGGTAATGACCGTGACCGTGTGAGCATGGAAGTACGTTCACAATTTCTACGTCATGTAAACCAGGGACAACACAGTTTTTTCGATTTTAGAGTAGTTCCTCTCTGCAGATGTCAGAGTCTTGCTTATGAAGTAGATAGGTTTTTCTACCTCTTTATCTATACGGGTTAGTACCGTGCTGATCGACGTGTTAGTCTCCAATAGGTAGATGTAAATGTTTTCGCCTGGATCGGGCTTCTGAAGGATCGGCAAAGTGGCCAAATGTTCTTTGATCTTTTGAAAATCTTCTTCGCACTCGTTGCTCCATAACAACTTTTCACCATTCTTCAAGGTATTGAAGAAATCTTTGCATTTGTCGGATGATCGAGCTATAAACCTTCCCAAGGCTGCTAGTCGGCCATTTAATCTCTCGCACATCTTTGACTGTGGCGGCGAAGGAATTTCGAGTATGTCTTGCACTTTGGCGGGGTCCACCTCGATGCCTCTCTTGGTTACCAAGTATCCTAATAACTTCCACAGGGTAACTCCAAAGGCACATTTTGCCGGGTTTATTTTCATGTTAAATTTCCTCATCTGTTCAAAGATCTCCTTGAGATCATTTGCGTGGTCTTGTGGGAGCTTGCTCTTGACAAGCATGTCGTCCACATATACCTCTAGGCTTTTATGTATCCAGTTGTCAAACATTTTTTCTACCATTCTTTGATAAGTCGCTCCTGCTTTTTTTAGTCCAGGTGGCATCTTAGTATAACAATATAGGCCTCGGGAAGTAAAGAAGGCAGTGTGCTCTTGATATTTCTCGGCGAGGGGGATCTGGTTATAGCCCGAGTATCCATCCATGAGGGATAGTATAGCCATACCCATAGGTTGCTTCTACCAAATTGATGGATGTTAGGGAGCGGGAAGTCATCTTTTGGACACAAGCTTTATTGAGATTCTTTGAAATCAATGCGCATTCATACCCTTCCGTTTTTCTTGGGTACTATCACCATGTTAGAGATCCATTTTGGGTATTGCACCTCTCGGATAACTCCTGATGCTTCCATCTTTTTTAGCTCTTTTTGAATGTCTTCATGATATTCTCGGTGCCACCTTTCGCATCTTTTTGCCTCATGGGCTTATGCTTTGGGTTAATCTTCAAGTGGTGACAACAGATATCCCGGGTCTATCCCTAGATGGCATACTTCCATGCGCCATGCGAAGACATCAGAGTATTCTTTTAATACTTTCACTAATTTTTCATCTTCCTCTTTGTCGAGGAGAGTTCCAATTTTAACCATACCCGGGTTTTCGGGTGTTCTGATATTCACTTCTTTGGTAGGTTCAAAAAGTCGAAAAGTTCGATTTGATCTCCCCACATCGGAAAGATTCTGTATAGGACCCATGGGTGAGTCCGAGATGGGAACGCTATCCGAGGACGGTGCCTAATCCGAGCGCCTTGCCTCGTTTGTTTCTGCTATGTAAGCATCGATTTCGGTCTGGCCCTTAGCATTCTTAGACCTTTTCTTCTTCGCTTTTGAAGATTTTACCTTGGTTTCGTCGTTTCGTACGTCCATGTTATAACAGTACTTGGCCTCGCCGGAGTCTCCGACGATCTCTGCGATCCCATCGGGTGTTGGGAACCTTAACCTCTGATGGTAGGTGGAAGCGACTCCCTTGATCCCATGGACCCAGGATCGCCCGACAACTGCCGTGTAGGGGGAAAGTACATTCACTACACAGAAAGTAGTTAGGGTAAGAATTTTACCTACCCAAATTTCTAGTGTGACCTTTGGGCGGGTCGATGAGCCATTGAAGCCAAATATATTATAGGTTGATGGTATTAGGCATTCGTCTCTAAGACCCATCTGTTTGAATGTTTAAGTAAAATAAAATTTTGATTTTGAGCTTCCGCCATCAATTAAAATCTTAGGCATGGCCCATGGAAGTGCCTTGGGTTTTTCTTCCTCTCCCTCGTGCTCGGGGAGTGCAATAGCCATCGTGACCACTATTTGGTCGTTGTGGTTTCGTCGTCCATCGGGTGCCTCGAGGCTGAGAAGCCGATAGGTATTTTCATCCACTCCCCGCATGGGAGGTTTTATTGCTATCTTGAAAACTTCGTCACCTTCGAAGTTGCGTTTGTGAATTCGTCCTGTGATATTTCCTTAAGGTATGGGAGTTGTGACAACTGAGTGGGAAATCGTATTGCATCCCAGTACGTGCCGCGAGGAATTTCCACACGATGTACAGTGCACTGCGGTGGTTGAAACTGGTTGCGCGATGTACTCCTCGAAGTTTTCCTTCATCGATCATATCCTCCACCATCTTTTTTTAAGTCCCCGCACGAGTCTTTCGTGTGACTATGGAATTGGTGAAATTCACAAAAACTGCATTTCGATTTTTGGCCCGCTCATGGGCCGTTGTCCTCATTCCATGGATAAGTAATTTTGTATTTTCCGTCGATCTTCTTAAGGATCTCTGATATGGGAGCGTTTAACTTCGTGTAGACAGGGTCTACAAATTTTCATTTCTTTGGTTGGGCTTGGTCTCGCGCTTTCCGTCCTCCACTCCGATATTTATTGAACCGGGTGGATCCGTTGTTGGATCGCCCTGCTCCTTGGGCTGGCGCCTGAGGGTTCTATGGCTCCACCACATTTGCTCCTCTACTGGTTCCTTTTACCAGTTTTTCATAAGTACCATCTTGGAGTTCTTCGAGGGCTATGTACTCCTCTTGTGTCTCTCTCAATTTTCCCAGGTTGCGTGGCATGGTTTCGTACATGCGGACAAAAATGGGATCTGTCTTTCTCTGGGACTGCTTTTTGAACCCCAAGATCGCAGAGGCCCTCGGGACTCTCCCGACCTCGGCGCACAATTTTCTCCAGCGAGCTACCAGTGATCGGAGCGACTCATTTGGTCCCCGACTCATTTGGAACAGCATATCGACCTCTGGTTTGACTCGGCTGTTATGTATGTATGTTTCTAGGAACAATTCGGATAGTGGTCAAATGACCTATCCGACGCCTTTGGTAAGTTATTGAAATACATTAGGGCTTCATCTTTTAGACTAGTGGGAAAGAACCTACATATTACTACGTCATACTGGTTCCACTGGGTTAGTGTCATTCGGTATGATCTAAGGTGCTCAATCGCATCTTCGGTACATGTGAAGGGAGTGGTGAATGTTGGGAGCGAGCATTTCCTTGGAAATGGTAGGGCCAATAGATTCTCCTACAGGGGAGATTGTCCAGCCTCTTGTACTACTTCCGCCAACTTCTTACTTTTTTGCTTTCTTGTGGCCTCTCTGCATATTACTTCGAGCTAGCAGAGTCGGGCTTGTAATTGATCATCGTTATGCCTTGTTTCAGACTTCTTCCTTCTTCCATGTGCCCTCTCGGGTGAGAAAGAAATTTCGTGTCGGCGATATCTTGATCGCCCCGAACAGTATATGATACAATCTTAGAACGAGTTGACTTCGAGGTCTCCCCTCGTTTGGGATTCACGGCTGCGAGGTTCTCGGCCTTGTAGTTGGTTTTAATTTCATCGCTTTTATTCTTCTCTCGTCTGTGCTTGGGATCAACGTCTGACGATCCCTCGAATGGGCTATCCTCCTGGTTTAGAACGCATCGGCTTTCACTGGGAAAGCGATCCGTTGTTTCCTCGTTTGAGGTGTCGGGGATAAGGACTCCCCGTCGTCCCGCAAGTTCTCAAAAGGATTCTCCTCCTAGGGGATCTCCTCAATGGTTGCGAGTGGCACCTTTTTCTTTGCTTTACATTTGAGCTTGCGGTTTCCCCGTTCTAGCCTCTTGTTAGGTCTTTCTAATTTCTTCATTCTCTCATCCTGAGCATTTTGTGCCTTCAGGATGGCTGCGATAGTAGCATTGGCATCACCGAGGATGGAAGGGTTGTCATTCTTGGCCTCACTGTTCACTGTTTGTCTTGGCAAACGGTTCAACCCTCATGGTTGAGTTAGATGGACATCATCCTGTCTCTCGAAGGGGTTTCCCTCATCTTCGGAGATAGAATTATCAGTTAATCCTTCCCGATACTGGTCATCGGGTTGTCCCTCTCCTGGGATCACATCGTTTTGCATGGTTTCGCCTGGCTCCATGTCATCTAGTCCCTCTGTCTGGGCTCCACTATTTTCACCTTGGCTCGTGCGAGCAGATCGCCTCGTCACCATCGCCTTACCTGCGATATATGCAATAATACTTAATTTGTCACTTCTATCAGAAAAGTGGTACCCTAGATTTGCAGGTCATGTGCATTTACTAAGTCATAGTTCAGACTGGACAGTTTAGTACAAGAAGACTTTGCAGTTAATTTTGGAGACATGTGAAGATGTTAAAACATTCCCTACTTGCATAAAATTTTAGTGATGGAAAAAGGTGTTTCGGTTGTCTCTCTTTTCGAGAAAAAATACCTCCATCAACACGTCATACCTTTACTGGGGAAAAATCAAGTTATGACGATTGAGCACATCTTCTCATTTTAGGAAATATTTCTCATCATCTTTAAACTTTTGATTTTTGACAAACTTTGAGTTTGATGAATGGTTATGTACTCATTAACCCTTCTTCTTGACTTATAGTTAGATTTCTAAGAAGAAGTTTGTGGATTACCTTGATTTCCTTTGAGGATGAAGAACATTATGAACAACTTGTCTTTTCAACTTTCAGACGAAGATATCTTCTCCTATGAAGTTTACTGACTAACTTTTCTTCCCGGCCCTTTCAAGGAGAAGATCGTTTGAGTGCCGAAGTGTTAAAAACTCCATTTTCACTCCGATCTTCAACTCTCCTGAGCTCCTTGAGAAAGATATAGGAAATCGCTAAAGAACAAAAAATCTAAAAGAAAACTAGTGAAAAACATGTAGATTTGTTGATTTTGAGGGTCTTCTAGACTTCACAGATCGTGTAGATCGTATTTGAGTCCGAGATCTACTCATAAATCCTAACAGAGTTCTACTCAGCAGTATGAAAAACACTTATCTCATGGAGATTATGAAAACAATATAGAGTTGTTACTAGGGAGGTAGAATAAATCTTCATACCTCCATGTTTCTAGCGCCAAAATATAGTCGCATCTTTTTTGATGACTACACCCAAGTAAATCTAAAGGCTATAAAATACTAAAACATTCAAGATTCAAGACGAACAAGATGTAAAGAGTATGGAAAATAAAGATTAACAGAAGCATATAATGTGTTCGGCCATTAAGACCTACATCCACGGGAAAGAAGATGTTTTCTTATTGATTATCAGGTCTTACCCTTGAAAGAGCTACAAATATCACTTAGATTTCTCACTCTCCCACTATCTAGATCTCTCTCAGGAATTCTTTGTAGAAAGACCATCTATTGTTACATAAGTTGTCCATCTCCCTCTACATGGATTGGTATTTAAAAGCAGACTGGACTCGTGAAGGCCTGGTCTCGCCGAGATAGTAGAGCTATCATGCATCGCCTTCGTTGCTTGATAGGGTTCTATATTATCCCTCGTGATGGCTTGTCGGGTTCTCCTTCGATTTACCTCGCTCTCGCTCGCTATCGTATAGCTCTTCCTTTGAGAACCTCGTGTTGTGTCACCTCTGGGTTGTAGTATAGATCGCCCGAGCCTTCTGATATGACATAAATTTGCTCTTATCTCCTTTTCAGCCTTCATTAAATGCATTCTTTCTTTTTAGACTTGACCGTCTGAGAATATTATACCACTCCTTACACGCGTCGTTCATGCGACGTTGTTGCAGGCGTCTCGATTTAGACAAACTCACCTTTTTTGGAGTATGATTCGATACTCCTATCTCATCATTTTATCATGGGTTCACCCCTTAGGATGTTGACACGTGGCCATCGGGTAATTTACCCTCACAATTTCCTCAGCAGAACAAGCTCATTGTTGTGCATTATCAATCTAGTTAATGGTACACTACCGCAGAAAGTCATTTGATCGGAAATCTAAAAAATTATTGCTAGGAGGCTAAAACTTGGAATCAAGTTTATAACTCTCATATAAGGTTGTCGAGACTATGAGTTTATCCATGGAATTCTCAACAGCGATTTGAGGTATTCATCCAACCTATTGGAGTGGTCATGTGAGATGTTTAGAAGTGCTCATGGTATAGGTAAAACTACCGTATTCGAGTTTCTGAATGTAAATTTGACATTGGTAAGATATCGTCTGTAAGGATTTTTTGATGGTACTGGAATAAGTTATAAATGACACCAAATAACGTCCATCATATTAGAGTTTGCGAAGGAGACCCTCTCTTTGAGATAAATTGTGGTAAACGTTATCTCGTTTGAGTAAAGAAACTATTTTAAAGTTATATAGCGTTTTGTAAAAAAAAAAAATTGTTAGTCACATTGTGGTCATAGACGATGGTTGTGTTAGTTAACCATATATATAATTGTCTGCTAGTTTTTATGTTAACTATGTGGGTACGTTTTTTTTTTTAATTGATCAGTAGCTGAAATTGAACCCGCAACCTATAACTTGGGAGTCCAACCCCCGTCAACCTGGTCTAATGCCAGTTGGTTCTCTGTGGGTATTTTACTTGTTGCTTTTTGTATATGATTTACACCTATGTGTATCTCTTGTTCTCTTTTCTTATTCTTGATCGCAGTAAACAAATTCATGGTGCAACCCGAAAATCTTAGTTTTTCATTGGTTAGTTTGCTTCACCGAATCCAACAGCTTTCCGAAAACTTCCAACTGAGAATCCCTCTTGGTTGATAATTTTTGCAAGTGGACACTCTCTTATGATCATTTTTAACTTAGACAAGCTGTAAAAAAGTTCATTAATTGTACTTCCCAACAACTTGTTGATTCCCAACTGAGAACCTAGTTGGATAAAAAAGTTTGCAAGTGGATATATGTGTATATCATGTGTACAGATTCTTACAATCGGGATGTGTAGTAAGTAATATTGTTAGAGCATAGCTCGGTTGAACCCACCAAGCGTTGGTATGTCAAGTTTGGTTGTCATATTTTAGTGAACCAAAACTCATTTAAAGAGTCGCTTGATTATGTACTAGAGTTAACTTCGTATAGGTTAGCTTGAAAGTATTAGGATATGAGACATTACAAGTATTGCGAAGACTTGAAGAAGTAAGG
This sequence comes from Papaver armeniacum, assembly GCA_023531295.1. Classification (NCBI taxonomy): domain Eukaryota; kingdom Viridiplantae; phylum Streptophyta; class Magnoliopsida; order Ranunculales; family Papaveraceae; genus Papaver; species Papaver armeniacum. The sequence continues at coordinate 662,717 of JAJJWW010002284.1, forward strand.
AGCTACAACGACAACATCATCCTTCCACTTGAGGTTAGTGATATTTGACTTGAACTGTTTCATTCCCTAACGTATGTTTCAAGTCGTGCATATTGAAAACATAACTGCAAAGCATGAATGATTACACTCTATAGTTAGACGTAGTATTAAGGAATACAATACGAAGTATAACGCTTATCTTTTGAACTTCGTATATAAGACATCGACATAACGTTTGAATGCTATTGTGATTATGTATGGGTATGAGGTAAAGATTTCATCCTAGGAAACAATATTTTACATTCTTTTAAAGGAAGTAAATTCATGAACTTGTTTTATGAATCGAAAGGGAAATCTCTAGGCTTATTGGTATTGTTATTCATTGCATATCTTTTGAACTACCAATATGTGTGATTAGTATAACCGCTCATGACTTGTTTATATTCGTGGTAAAACTATTCACAAGGCCTGAATTTTTTATTGGTATGAATTCTATTAGTGAAATCGATCTTAAGTAATCACCTGAGATGGTATGATCGATTTAGTGTTATTGGTATGACCAACTCTAGGCAAAGGGGAACCGATCCTATGAAGAGGTGCAACCGATCACAAGAGGGGAATCTATCCTTGTAAGAGGTGCAACACCTTTTTAGTAGATGGGGGAACCCATCCTATGAACATGTGCAACAAGTTTTTAGTGAAAGGGGAACCAATCCTATGGACATGTGCAGCAAATACAAGTAGTTACCATAAGTATGTGAGGAACTGATCCTAGTACCTAGTCAATTGGATTTTTGGAAAGCTAGTGTGACTATTCACAGTACTCACATGGAGGTAGAACCGAAACTTGTTTTCGTAGAACCGTGAAACCCATGATTTGTGATTGAGTATTCTTAATCAATCACATAGTTCTTGAAAGTCAGATGAACCAATTCTAAACTCGTTTGGAAGTGTGGCAAATCGGTTTCAAGATTGTAAGTATGAAAGAGGACTTACAAAGTAAAGATGTCGACATACTTTGAACATGTGCAGTAATGCTTATCTTTTATTGTTTAAAGATATTCCTTAATAGCTAAAGAAAAATCCCGGATCGAAAAAATAAATTGAGAATCTTTTATTTAAGGTTTTTAATTTTATTTTTGGAAAATGAAAATTGGTAACGTGCATTTACTAATTGGAGATTTTCTAAGAGATTTTCGGTCAATGTTTGGACAAAGCTTTTCCAGGAATTATGGAAACCGCATCTGGAATATATGGCATATCTTGAGAATATTTTCGGTTTTGGAAATTCCTTGGTGTCCAAACTTTCTTGGTCTATAAATACCAAAGTTTGCATTTCTAGCAAACTAATTCTCAGAGCCAGCAAAACTACCTAGTTGTGTTGTTACTGGTGGAGCCGCCTATTCGGAGAGGAAATTAACCTAATTAGGCGAAATCTCTTACTACGCTTCGGTTTAAAGACTTCTTTGGGATTGAGAAGCTCTATTAGTACCGTTGGTGGAAGCTAGATAATTGCGGTTTATTATTATTTTTCGATTGATTTGCTTGACTAACGGTTATTGAACTTTGATTGCACCTAGTTTGTTTATGCTTGAGAATCTTCTCTTCTGATATAAGATTCACTCAAACTAGATCGAACTTTCGACGGGGATATTTAGACTGTTTGTAATTCTAAAGACGTCTTGTGATAATCCATTGTTAACAGACTCCGTTTGTGTGTGATTGATCACAAGAGATTCAAGTTGAATGTGTGCAGGTGTTTATTGAAGATCTAAGAAGATTTGAAGACAAAGAAGACTTTGAATATTTCTGATTTGGGTTCATAATCTTTGGTGTGCACAATACTTGTTTCGTTTAAAGAAGATCCAACTATAATTGGTTTATCCTTGTGGTAGAATTGATTGATTAGTTGAGTAGATCGGCATCAATACGTTTGTTTGTGATTCAAAGTATTGATTGCAAAATCTTAAGCAATTACTTTGGTAGTTATTGTTAGATAGATCTAAGGACCTGACAAAGGAGTTTATTGGGATAAACGGAAGAGCCTTTTGTCGAACTCACATCACTTGGTTGAAAAGAGTTGATACCAAACAGATTTTTTGTTCCTTTACTGTTTGGAATACGAACCAAAGGAATTGTTCCAAGTACGTGACTTATTACAAGTTGGATGCGTGGGAATACGAGACGGAACTAGGTGAACTATAGGTTTAGTTGCTTGGTATCAACTATAATGGGTTGGTTTGATTTCGGATAGTGGCTTAATCCCGAGAGTATTCAATTGGACAAGGTCCCGGGTTTTTTCGCATTTGCGGTTTCCTCGTTAACAAAATCTTGCTGTGTCTTTTACTTTTCTATTTCCGCAGTTATAATTATTTTTATTATAATTAGAAGTAAAATACACAAACGTTAATTCCTATTTACTTGATAGTAATCCTATTATGTTTGGTTAAGTCTGAACCTCTTATCAAGTAAACATACTTTGTTGTTGTATTGTCTCGATCTCGTATCCATAGACGATCACACGAAGTATGAACCGATTAGTTGTATTGTCTCGACTCAGTCCATAGACAATCACTTTCGGAGAAAGGACTTATAGGTGGAAAAGTTTTAGATTGAGCTATATTTTGGTACCCTCGTCTTTTCAAATATGCACCGATTTATGGTGTTTTTCGTGGATTAAAACAGCACCCAAGGATCGGTCTACAAGAACATGAGCATCTACTGATTTTGGATTTATTTTTTTCAAAAAAAATAAAAAAATTCAAGTTTTAATGATGAATTAACATTAGTTGATTTAAGGATTAACTTGATTAAATATCTAATAGTCGCCCAAAGTAACACCATTAATCAAGGGTAAATTAGCCATTAATGAAAATAATTGGCTACCGAGTTTTTCGTTTTACTTCAAAATGTTTTATTTATTTTTTTGACTTAAAAAGGGCAAATTTTATAAAAGAGAACTTGGCATCACCAAAGTAGTGACACCAAGGTAAACAAAAGTTACAAGGATGAATGCATCACTGCATTCCAATTACATAGCAAAGTAAACAAATCAAAACCAGCGAACAAATCAGTCCTCATACCCCCAATTAAACATCAAACATTTGATATCCGCTATCAGTTGGTTCAAGTCCTTAGTAACATGATTATAAACTCTCGCATTTATTTCGTTCCAAACACACCACAAGATTGCGAAATGCAAAATACTCCAAATCTTCTTTATTCTGCATTTAGCATTTTTCCGGCTCTTATCACCCTATTACCATAAATTTGATGTAACATTTTTAGCTAAAACCCAATTAATCCCAAAAATATCAAGAAAGTAAGACCAAATAGCAAAAACTAACTTGCAGTGTAGAAATAAACGGTCATTTGTCTCCAAAAAATCACCACAGAAAACACATTTCGAATCTTGAATCATACATGCGTTATAAAGAACATCAAGAGTTGGAGCGTCATTGAAGCACAGAGTCCAAACCAAAAAGGATACTTTTAATAGTACCTTGGAATTCCACAACTCTTTATCCGGGAAAGCTAATAGACCACCTGTTTTTTAGCGCCTTATATGCATTGGCCACCGAAAAATCATCTTCATATCTCCACTGTCTAGTATCTTCACTGGAAAACAAAGAGGGATCACAAATAACTTGTAGCGAATTAGCAACCTCCAACATTTATTGTTCATTGAGATTCCTAGAAAAACTGAAGTTCCAAGCACCCTCAAGAGAAATCAAGTCACCTACCATAGCATTTTTCTGTTTAGTGAGTTGATAAAGATTATGAAAAAGATGCTTGAGAGGATACTCACCAGTCCACACATCGTCCCGGAAGTTAATACATAAACCAGTGAGCCAAGAGATAAAACAGTACCAGATTTCACAAAGTCTCTAGACTTCCATATTCCAAACCATAAACTATGACAGACTGAAATTCTTGATAAAGAAGGAATAAAAGCTCCTGTCGAACCACTAAATTTCTGATTTATAATCTTTCTCCAAAGAGCATACTTCTCAACACCATATCTCCATATCCATTTTGCATGCGAGGCTTTGTTGACCAACTGTGATTTCTTGATACCAATACCCCTCTAGCTTTAGGAAAATTAACTTTAGACCAATTTACCCAACTTCTCTTCTTAATAGAATTACTTGAACCCCAAAGAAAATTCCTCGAGATCTTCTCTAGCTCCTTAGCCACAGCCACTGGCATTTGGAACGTAGATAAATAGTATATTGGCAGGCTAGACAACACACACTGAATCATAATAAGTCTCTTCCCTTTAGATAAATAGGTTCTCTTCCAACTAGCTAGCTTTTGTTGAAGTCTCTGAATGATATCATTCCAAATGAGCCTACACTTCGATTTACTACCCAGAGGAATGCCCAAATAATTCATAGCAATTGAGACATTGAACAACCAAAAATATCTGCACAAGATTCAACATTATGCATTTGACCTAACCCTACTACAATACTCTTCCTATAGTTTACTCTAAGGCCGGTCACAATTTCAAATCCCAACAAAATACTTCGAAGATTCTGAATTTGATATTCCTCATCATTAAGAAATACAATCAAATCATCAGCAAATTGAAGATGAGTTACGACCGTACCTTGATGAGCCACCGAAAAGCCAAAAATAAGACCATCATTCACCGCTTTGTTGAGCATTAGTGATAGAACTTCAGCTACGAGAATGAATAAAAAAGGTGAAATAGAATCACCTTGCCTAATTCCTTTCTGACTCTTGAACATTTCAGTTGCTTCCCCCTTTAGGCTAACCCCTATAGGCTAGATTGAGCTGCTAGATTGGCCAAAAAGTGTTGCAAATCAAGAAAAAAGTGTGGGAAAAAAGTCTACTTCTGTCTACTTCTCTCTCCTAGCATTTGCTCGCAGTTCAACTAGCAGCGAGATTGAAACGCAGAATCATTCAGCGCTCAAAAAGTGATACTAACGTTGAACCATTCAGCGCTATATAATTTTTTCTCATGGAGAGAGAGAAAAAGAAGGAGAGAGAAGGAAAAAAGGGAGAGAGAAACGTAGAGAGAGAGGAAAAGAAAGAGAGAGAAAAGAAAAAGAGGGAGAGAGAAGCGTGGAGAGAGGAAAAGAAGGAGAGAGAGAAGAAAAAGAGGGAGACAAACGTGGAGAGAGAGGAAAAGAAGGAGAGACAAATAAAATAAAATTATGTGCGTTGTTTGGTTCAAATTTTCATATTGATTTATTTAGCGTTTCGCTGCTAGATTAGAAATACCATAAGATTTAAGAGGTTTGCCCTAGCTGACGTGAATGACCAATCTAGCAGCTAGATTTCTAGCCCATAGGGGGTTAGCCTTAGCAAGACAGCAAATCTAGGAATACAAATACACCAAATAATATATATGCCCCAAATAATTCACCCAGGCCCCACTCTAGCTAAAAAGCAAAAAGAGAGATCCCAAACTTGCAACTTCATTATTATACCCCACTCTAGCTAAAAGGCAAAAAAGAGATCCCAAACTTGCAACTTCATTATTATACGAAGAGGATTCTGATGCTTTTGTGATATTGGTTTATACGCATTTTGAAAGCTAAGTTGGTGGTGGAGGATTTGGTACTCTACAGGCTGTTTTCGAACTGTCATTTAAAGTTACTTGGCCTCGACTTGGAACCTTTTAATTACTCACTCCATTTCAGAATAATAGGCTGGTTTCATGTGTAAATTTGTATACATGAAACCAGCCTGAAACGAAGGTAGTATTACATTTCCCCGAATGAATTTGAATATTCATATGAATTTTTTATTTTTAATGACTTAAACGGAAATCCCGGTCTTGTGTACAGGAAACTGATAAAAAGGTGTGCAATCTCAGAAAACAATCAGGACATATGGAAAAAAGAAAGGGGTTCTTGACCTTGGTGCTCTGATACCATGGGAACATGTCTTTATTTATCAACATTTCTACTTGCATTAAACTGTCTTCTTCCATTCATGTATCTTTTTACAATTTCCTGCATATCTTTTATACAATTTACACTCAGATTTCTCTTTACTGGGGCAGTGGAACTGCGACGCTTACGTTTCCCGGATATCCTTTCAACTCCAGAGCTTTCAACCTGTGCATCTGCATCTTTCCCATACCTAGGACAGTTCTTGCTGGACTTCATGTGCCCCACCTAGTCCAAGAAGTTGAGATGTCAAATACATGACTGGCAAACTATGTATTTTTGTAAACAAGAAAACTTATAGCTGAATGCACAAACCTCACCACATGCGCTGCATACAAAATCTTCTCCGTACCTAGGACAGTTCCTGCTGGTCTTCATGTGTCCCTCCTAATACGAGAAGAAGCTGAGATGTCAAATACAGAACAGATACATTGTCTAATTTTACTGAACGGTTAAAATGTTGGCAAGATGACAAACCTGACCACATGTCCCACATACAAAATCTTGTCCAAATTTGGGACAATTCATGTTGGTCTTCATGTGTCCCTCCTAGTCAGATAAGAAGTTGAGATGTCAAATACAGAACGATGAATTACGTTACTTTCCTGAACAAGCAAACTGGTGGGAAAACCCACAAACCTGACCACAAGCCCCACATACAAAACGTTCCCGCACATTTTTTGTTGCAGAGTGCGTTACCTGCAAAAAGATTTCAAAAAGTAAGGTAACTTGATCAGTTTAGGAGAGAATCTCATAGTGTCATTTCCACAAAGTAATAATGGATGCAATTTGGTCTCTTCCAATTTAGGGATCAATGGGCTGTCGTTAGATACTTACGCCATCAACATTTCACTATGAAAACTGATAACAACAAACAAATGAACTACCTTAACATCACTCTTTGAATTGAAGTTGCCAGAGAAGGTTCTTTCAGCAAGTACACTTTCCACCTGCACCCAGAAAAAAAGAGGATAACATGATGACTATATCAAAAGTTTGTCAAGACATTCCCTTGCAGGGTGAAACCTTCCAATAAACAGGTAAACCCAGGAGCATTATCAAGCAGGTGTAAAAGTGTAACTGGATATACAAACCTCCTTTGGATCACGACTAATGTTCTCCAGTGACGTGACTGAACTATCGGGCTGGGCTGTAGGAATGACTAGTTCGATATTGCCATTAGTTTTATTGAGCTTTTCAGCACTTGAGCCTGACAGCCAACTCGATCCTGACTCAACCTGCCCTTCAGCTATTGTCTTTTTCTTCTTTTTCTGCTCAGCTTCATCATCTGAAGAACAAAGAGGAAAGAGAGGTGGGCTCATTTATCTTTGGAAATATGAAAAAATAGTGAATCAACATCCACATACAAATGAGAGAAATCAATGACATTTGACTAAATTGTAGATTGTAGATTATATATCCGAGAACTTTCTTTCATGCCAACAACATGAAAGAGTCAAAAACAGATACGCCTCTGGCTGAAGAACAATGTTTGGCGTGTGACTAAGAGTCATGAGACGATAACGAATGCAACGTTAGATCAAAAATAACTAGTTGCTAATCCAAATAATAATCTTCAAAGACTTAATATCCGTAGCATGCATCACTGTTGAAATATTTAGATAGGCTAATGTGCACGGCGATCAAATAAAATAGCGAAAAATATTAGACAAAATAACCTTTCCCCATGCTTACCATCCATGAGCATCCTGCATGGTTCTGCAGTTTCATTTTCAACTTCCTCATCTGCTTGGACTTGGGTTAGATGCTTCTGCATTTGAAGTTCTCCAACCGCATCAGTTTTGCCTTGTTTAGATTCATTGTTGTCAAAACCATCGATTTTGCCTTGTTTAGATTCATTGTTGCCAACCCCATCAGTTTTGCCTTGTTTAGATTCATTGTTGCCCCTCTCAGCTTCCCCACATCCTTCTGCATCTACTTGCATCGGTTGATCGACCACAGTAGGTGAAGGCATGCTAGAATTGTTGGTAGGCTTTAATTTTGGGTCTAAATCTTTGCCATACATAGGACAGTCCTTGTTGGTCCTCATGTGTCCCTCCTAGTTTGATAAGAAGTTGAGATCTCAAATACAGAACAAATAAATTACGTAATTTTCCTAAACAAGCCTACAGTTGGAAAATGCACAAACCTGATTACATGCCCTACATATAAAACGCTCCCGTACAATTTTAACTGATTGGTGCTTTTCCTGGTTAAGGATTTCAAAAAGTAAGTTGATTATACCAGGAAAAAAAGATTATCCCGGGGAAAGGAGGGAAATTAATAATACTGGAATCATCCTCTAGTAAAAGCTATAGATAAACTAATAAACGTGTTTGCCTTTTACTTCAAAGGTGCATAAGAATCTAATATAATTTTGCCAACTGGTCCCACAATGGGAGGCAGAGTATCTCATACTTGATACTTTCCAACGTCAGGCCACATAAGTAGCAGGGATTCATTTCGGTTCTCTAATCTTGTAAATGCCCTTCCCACGAGATAAATAGGCTATTTCTATTATACTGTGGAACTGAAAACAGCAAAAAAATAAAATAATATGAGCTACCTTAACATCATTCTTCGCATTCAGCTTCTTTGATTTGAAGAGGGCAGAGAGGGTCCTTTTACCAAGAATTCTTTCCACCTACATCCAAAAAATAAAGGATAATTCTGTTAAAAGTGTCTCAAGGAGATCCCAAACGGGTGAAACTATGCAAAATAAAGGTCAATCCAGGAGCATAAACATCCAGAGGCAGAGCTTATAAGCTCAATAGCTAATCGGAAATACAAACCTCCTTCGGAGCATGATTAATGTTCTCCATAGACATGATTGATCCATCACGATTGGCTATAAAAATGACTTGCTCAACGTTGTCATTAGTTTTATTGAGATGTTCAGTACTTAAGCCTGACTGGCAATTCAATCCTAACTCTTCCTTAGCAACCGTCTTTTTCTTCTTTTCCCGTTCAGCCACGTCATCTGAAGCACAAGTAAGAAAATCCTCATTTGTCACTAGAATTATAAAATTAGTGAATTGACAATGTGATATCCACAAGCAAACGGGAGGTAACGAATCCATTAAACAAGATTCTAGAAGTTCTTCACGACTAACTCCTTTGTAGACAGATTCTATATTTCCAGATGAACAACATGAGAAAAAAGATAAGCCCCTGCAGGTTCTATTCTCTTTTGTAATCTATATATATATTTGGTGTGTTGGAATATCCAAGTAAGTTAACAAGCACTGCCATCAATTGAAAAACGCTAATCTGAAAGACATAACAAATACGTAAACATAAATTTTATATATGCTCACCATCCCCAATTATCCTACATAATCCTGCTTCTGCTGCTTCATCTTCTATTTCCTTCTCTGCTTGGACTTGGGTGGGATGGTTCTGCAATTTAATACCTCGAACACCATCAGTATTTTCTTGCTTAGATTCACTGCTACCCACCACCGGTTCAACACATACTTCTGGATCTACTTGCGTAGGTTGGTTTGCCAAAGTAGGTGCATGCGTATCAGAATTGTTGCCGATGTGCAAGGCTATTTTAGTCACACCAGTACTGCCACTAGGAGTTGAGAATGGATTTACCGGTGGATCTCTGATGGCGGATGGAGATGTTAATATAACATCGTTCTTCACATTCAGCTTCTTTGATTTGAAGAGGGCAGAGAGGGTCCTTTTACCAAGAATTCTTTCCACCTACATCCAAAAAATAAAGGATAATTCTGTTAAAAGTTTCCCAAGGAGATCCCAAACGGGTAAAACTATGCAAAATAAAGGTCAATCCAGGAGCATAAACATCCAGAGGCAGAGCTTATAAGCTCAATAGCTAATCGGAAATACAAACCTCCTTCGGAGCATGATTAATGTTCTCCATAGACATGATTGAACAATCACGATTGGCTATAAAAATGACTTGCTCAACGTTGTCATTAGTTTTATTGAGATGTTTAGTACTTAAGCCTGAGTGGCAATTCAATCCTAACTCTTCCCTAGCAACTGTCTTTTTCCGTTCAGCCACGTAATCTGAAGCACAAGTAAGAAAATCCTCATTTGTCACCAGAATTATAACATTAGTGAATTGACAATGTGATATCCACAAGTAAACGAGAGATAACGAAGCCATTAAACAAAATTCTAGAATTTCTCCACTGCTAACTCCTTTGTAGACAGATTCTATATTTCCAGATAACTTCCGTTCATACCAAACAACATGAGAAATCAGAAAACAAATATGCCCTGCAAGTTTTATTCTCTTTCTCTTTTATAATCTATATATATTTGGTGAGTTGGAATATCCAGGTAAGTTAACAAGCACTGCCATCAAATGAAAAACGCTAATCTGAAAGAAATAACAAATACGCAAACATAAATTTTATATATGCTCACCGTCCCCAATTATCCTGCATAATCCTGCTTCTGCTGCTTCATCTTCTATTTTTTCCTCTGCTTGGACTTGGGTTGGATGGTTTTGCATTTTAATACCTCGAACACCATCAGTATTTTCTTGCTTAGATTCACTGCTACCCACCTCCGGTTCAACACATACTTCTGCATCTACTTGCATCGGTTGGTTTGCCAAAGTAGGTGCATGCCTGTCAGGATTGTCGCCGATGTGCGAGGGTATATTATCCCCACCAGTACTGCAACTAGGAGTTGAGAATGGATTTACTGGTGGATCTCTGATGGCGGATGGAGATGTTACTTGAGTTGGTTGAATTATGTACTGGCTAAGAGCACCAGAATATGCCCGGCCTGATAAGCTGCCTCGCATTCTTCCCGACGGCTGCCAGTTTTGACCTGGAGTCACTTCTGATGAGTTACCAACTCTAGTAAAATCTGGATTTTTTGCCTCCATATTTCGTTCTCTTTGTTCTCCAACTAAGGATTTATGTCCACCACCAACCATTAGGGAAGACGATCCTTTTCTAGGCTGAAGCTGAACTGGTACAACAGGAAGAAATCTTTCACTCTGGGCAGGCTGCTGGGACAGTGAATGTTGGCCTCTTGGTTGTGAAGCCACATTAGAGGGTGATCCTCCCTGCCGACGCTTCATACGGGATAAATGAGGGGGTGATTTAGCCATTATAGGTTGGCTCGTCATTTGGGGGACTCTTGTGCGTGGAGATGGCTGAATGTTTTGGAGGTCTTCACTTGTCTGACTCGACGATATCCCGACGTTACTTTGGTAGGAACCTAGAAATCGTCTTGGTGCAGGAAGACCAACAGTCTGTTGAACTGGTGGCTGACCAGGAAAGTGAGACCGGGGAACCCATTTCTGAAAAGTAAGGAATTTAGAAGAAGAGAAATATATCAAGAAGCGGCGAGGAAATGATATAATCACATGAGAGAAATATATCAAGAAGCAGAGAGGAAATGATAAAATATGTCAACAGTTTCCCTCCCTCATGTGAAGGGGAACACTACCACCTTCCTGTAGCTTCCCAATTTACTTCAATAGAATATATTTACCCATACTATTCTAACATGTTACTATTGACTGGAACAGGGCAACTAAATTCTCATAATAGGTAGATCTCAAACCTCTGTCATCGGCGGAAAGCCAGGTGGAGTTGGAGACATCTCTGAAGCAGAATTCACATCCATATTTGAACTTGAAAACCGTTGCTGCAGAGTTTCCATTGCACCACCAGCGTCCGCACTACTTGGCCGTGCTCGTTGGCGAGAATGCATCAATAGAGACTGGTCCGGGAGTGCCTGAACAGCTATCTGGGTTCTGGTAAGATTCCTAGGTATCTGTCTTCCTGTCTCACCGTTCATGACCAAATCCCAAAATCCTGATGAGCCTAATGACTGCAGTGATAAATTATCAGAAATTAGGTGGTTGCGGCTTAAAGAAGTTGAAGATTGAGAGGTCCCACACACATCCCATGGATCTCGATTGTCTGTAGGGATAACAGCATCATCTGGCATTCGAATCAGCGTAAAACTTGTCGAAGATGGCTCTAAAATAGGATCCATCGCACAGGGATTTAATCTTGTACTCGGTGTCACTGTATTGCTAGTGGCAGAAGAATTGGAGAAGAGAAGTCCTAAAGGAAATGTATCTTCATTTAGGATCCCAGTAATATCAACTTCCATTGACTCATTCGAATGCACAGTGTTTTCCAAGGGATTTATATCTTCGGCTTCACTAGTATCCATTGCAATATTCTTGTCAATTCCTTCCACAACATTTGCGGCAGATTCTGATAATCTTTCAGGTATGCATTGGTTGGGCTCATCTCCTTCTTTCCCCAGGGTTTTATCTTGTTTATGTGCAGGATCATCAGTTTCCCTGACAGGTTTCCAGGATCCGTCTGCTGAGATAATAACATCCACAACATTCTCTCCTACTCCTTTCAATACCTACATACAAAGGGACGCCGCCAAATGTGGTTATCCAAAGGTAATAATCATTTCAATGTAAAGGTAAAGAAGAAAAGCTTACTTCAACCGTATGTTGATCGATGTATATGTCTGTGTAGCAGACTGACTGACTGCACTGAGGGCAGCGCCAGGAGGGTCTTCTTGAGTTGATCTTGATATAATTTGCATAATCGAAGCACTGTTGCAGTATAAGCTACGAGTTATATCAAAATAAAGATACAACATGAAAGAGATGAAGAAATTTAGAGTATTCCGCAATGATTAACCTGCTGGTGTTCGCAGAGTCGCCCCTTTGCTGGAACAGATATTCGTCGGGAGCTGTTAAAACCGTGAAGAACGATAAATAGATTTTTCAGATGTAAATGGATGGGGAAATTGAGTGCGTGATAAATTCATCTGATCCAGTAAAACAGTATGAAAAAAGAAATCCAAGTATGAACAAGCGCCAGAAAATATGAAAGTGAATGCGAAGGATCTCCTAGCAAACCTTATTGGACAATTAAGTGATATACGGGACACCCCTTTGACTATCCCGGAATCTGATAAACGTAAAAGTAACAGTTTAATTGTTCATTCAGAGCTTCATAAATAACAATTTAATTGCAATGAAACTATAGCAGCAAACAAAATTTGGATACCTAAACTGTTCACAGCAGAAAGCGGTCGTGCATAATGTTGTAGATCTGGAGTATCTATAGAAGCCTCACTCGTAAAAGCAACGATTATGGTATAGTTACCTGTAAAAAACAGATCAAACAGTCACTGATCTGCCATCTGTAGTAACCAGCAAAATTGTATCCGAGTGTCTGAAAAATTATTTTCAGAGAGAGAAACACCATTAAAGTGTCCAACAGCCTGTAGGAGATTTGTTCCATATTTAACCATTGCAGTCACATTTGTCGGGATCTGCGGCCGATTATCCTGATCAAAGATTTAACAAGTAAATCTCTGGTTCTGTTTCCATCCACTGTTACACTGAAAGCATAGCTGACACAAATTCATGCAGTAAGAATATTATCATGTATATTACGAACCAATGAATTAATAATCCTTCTTCGTATTCCCTTGCCATTTAACAAGAAACTGCAGAGGCAAAAAAAAAGAGATATCAGGAGAGGAGGACCGAGGATGATCAGAGAAGTTTTGAAAATATCAAACAAATTGAAAGAGCTGAGGACTAAGTGGCTAGTACTTCGCTTGCTGCGGGGTTATAAGGCAAGAAGATGTATCTACGTTACCCGTTTGAGCAACAAATAACCGCTACACAACGAGCATTCGATGAGCTATTTAACAACAAAGAAGTCTTATACAGTAAATAGTGGGTAAGGTACGGAAGCAAAGACAATCTGGTACTGTTCTGTGAACTGTACAGACCAATTCTTCAGAGGATTGTCAGGCAGTTTGATAGATGAACAAATCTGCTCAGTAAATAATTTCTGTCTACCAACTACATAGTGAAATACTTACAATCTTTTCGCGTATGGTAGCCTCATTCTTCAAGACATGGAAATCAAGCAAATAAGCCCCATATCCGGGCTACAGGCACACAAAATACAGAAAATGAGGTTTTCAGAACACCATATAAGAATCTATATAGGAGAAAAGGGGAACGAAACATGTCTAAACCAAAACCTTTTTGGTAATTCACCTTCAAAGCAGAAATACCTTTTTGGTCAGCAAAAATAATACCGTAATAGTAATTGTTAAATCATCGAGAAAGTATCTACAGACCTTGACTTCAAGGGAAGCGAAGATGCGCGTCATCTTAATCCAAGGATAGAATCTGCACAAAAAAAATGAAGCCTGAAATCAGTATGCTGGCCAACAATAAAATACCTAATAAATCAATAACGCCTATGATACAATTTTGAGGAAAGTTCACAACACTAGAGAATGAATTTCAAGTTACAAAAAAACTATCTGGGACCTGCTAAACTGACATAACTAATGACAGTGAGACAGCGTAGTTTAAGAGCTGCTACCAGCACAATTCGGAGGAATATGAAAAAAAGTTACACTAGTACTGTAGCAAAAGTGTTAGGGTGTTTTCTGAAGCTTCATACCTGTTTATAATGTTTGAGATTACTGGTGGAGGATTACTTGGTTCTATGACAATATCCAGCGGATTGCAAAACCTTACACTTACCTAATTGTTCAAAAGTTACATTGTTAGGCAATCTTTTGACACTGAGTTATGATATGATATACAAATAGCAAACACTTGGGGGATATAAAGGTGGGTCAAAATCCCCACCACGCCAAAAAAAAATAATAATGAAGATGATGTACGAAAAATCTAGAGATTTTCAACTTGCAACAAAATGAAAGTTTCGTCTAAACGGTTGGAAATTTGCAACCACAAGTCAGATAGTTTCTTTAAAAGGTAAGGTGTAAAACTTCATGCGGGCTCAACATTGATTAAGAAAATTCACAAACCTCGTTTGCGAAATTAAGAAGCTCCTCAGCATCTTTAGCCAGAAACCATCCACTCCGACAAGCACTCTGAACGAAATGCGAATACCATATAAGAAAAACAGGTTGAACAGCTACCATGCGAAATATTTTCAGTTTTCATGAAACATGAAATGCAGTAAGTAGTAACACATAAAACAATTTGAAAAATTGGCATTGCCAATATTATTTAGCTAAGAAAGCTTCCAGTTTGTAGGAGTACCAAATAAACTAACTGCCCCAAATCAGGACAAGAAGAATTATCATTTTCATCCAAGATTATCATCTTGTCTGTTGTACCCTAGAAGGCTTCTAATTGCATATTTGTCATCCCGTCTTAGTACAAAGAAAGTAACAAATGCACTTACCAAACAAATAACAAAAGAGACATGTCAAACAACGAAGAAAAACCATGGTCCACGAAGTCTATATTACCCTATTGCAACAAAATGCACAAGCAGGTTCAGTAAAAAGAAGAGTAGTGGTACACAAAAAATTGATCAAAATGGCATCGCATGATGCTTCCATGCGTGCTTGGCAGTTAAATGCCACACATCATTATGTTCAGCACTTCCATTTTTATCTAATTATCAACTTCATTCAAGAACTTCCACACAATTAAATTTACCTTCAATGAAACCATCAGCATCATACTAGTTGCTTGAAGTAAGACCCCATTCTTATTATGTCCATAAACCTAGACATAAACAAGGTGTAAGATTGATAACTCCCTTAACCAAATGACATTTCTAAATCAAGAAATTGAAGATTAAATACCTGTTTAAAAAGTGATGGTAACTCATCAACTCCATCTGGAATCTCATTATTCACAACTGCATAATCAATACCTCTGCATTTCAAAAAAACATAAACATGGGTCAAATTAAACATTCTAAGAAGTAAAAAACCAAACAATTAGGGGGCAAAGTAGAAAAAAATTCCAACCTAGCCAAGGAAACACAGAGATTGAACTGCCGAGAATCGAAACGGTGACCAGTACTAATAAGTGTAGATAATTGTTTAGCAACAGAAGTAACTTTTGATGAATCCATAGATGATGATGATTCAGGATTAGTTTTGTTTCCTCCGCCATCGCCACCGCCGCTGTGTGCTGATCCTCCGCCCATTGGTGGTCTTTCTTTTCACTTGTGAGTCCGAGGGGGAGGACTAACATTTCTTGGGTCTCTTGACTCTTGGGTGGTTGGGTGGCGCACGACCTTGTCCATTTGTCCCACAAAGAGTGAGATGTGTCATATTTCCATGGTGGCGCAGTCCCCGATGTGGTGGTACAATATAAAATTCATTAGTATTGGCGTATGCAGCAAATGCAACAACAAAGTCAATATGTCCGAGTGGTTAAGGAGACAGACTTGAAATCTGTTGGGCTTCGCCCGCGCAGGTTCGATCCCTGCTGTTGACGTTCAATTTTTCTTGTTTTGTTTGCCCGTTTTATTAGTCAAAACTTGGAGAGGAGGGAGGGACCTATCCTCGTATTTTGGACATTATTTTTGTGAATAAAAATCGAGGGAGGTACGTATCCTCATATTCTGAACGTTATTTTTGTGAATAAAACCCGAGCCACAACAGCTTTTTTTTCTTCTGTACATTACTTTTGTGAATAAAAACCGAGCCACAACAACTTTCTTTTTTCTTTTGAAGGAAAGCAGTAACCGATTTTCTTTTAAAGGAAAACAATAACCGATTTGAAACAAATATTGTGGTACGTGTTTCTTTTACAAAGCTTTACTTTCATACGGAAAGTGAGAGTATTCTGAAACTGTAGCATCACTATATACTACTTTGATAATGAGTCGTTAAAAATCGACGTTCAAATTAGGATTGGTAGATTTTGAGTTTTACTATATCAAAACGCTCTCATTTTTGATAGGTATATAGAGCTTTGTTAGAGGAATGTATCCTCAAAATGTTAGCTTCTAATATGATATGAGTGCTTTAAACTCATATCCGATGGTAAACTGTCATATTTACTCTAAATTTATAGAGGGAAAATCAACTCACATCTCTATTTCTACAATATTTCACGCTTTGAATGACTTTATTCTTTTGAGTAGAATGTTCCTCTTACAAAGCTTTATATACATTTTGAAAATGAAGGCGTTCTGAAACACCAGTCCTTACCATCTACCAACCATAATTCAACGGCTGAAAATTCGTTGACTTTTGACGGATGATTTTCAAAAATAGTAAATGATGGTATTATGTGCTTCGGAACGTGCTCATTTTTTGTAGGAATATAGAGATTTATTAAGGAACATATCCCCGAGATTTTGGCTTCAAATCTGTTACCATTTAGGTTTTATTCAAATAAAGGGTCGTCCTAATGTGCGATAGCGCGAGAATAAAAGAATAAGTGGATCCGCCCTCAAATTTATAATACTAAACATTCATTGTGGGCTACATTGACATTATTTCGGGTATACGTACTAATCACTCATTTTGGGATACATTAACAATGTTTTGGGTCATTAGGCAGATCTTGGTTACATGGAAGGTAATACGCTAGATTTTTCTTTTTATTTTTTGAGATAATTTTTCTCAGAGTATATCATAAGATTTCTAAAGATCGTCACTTACCCAATATTGATTTAAAACAAAGAATTCATGAAAAACTATGAGTGTTCAATAATTGCAACCATTTTTCATCATGGCTTAGGAATATAAACATTAAGCTTGTGAGAAATGTACCAGTGAATTGTCAACCCAAAACATTCCCTATCAAATTCCAATGAATTCCTAAGAAATTTATAATTATTTCTACAAGTTTTGGATTCCCTAATGAGATTTACGGAAAAGTTCAAAAAAAAAACTATATTACCGTGGAAGCATAGCCTTTAGTTGATGTTAATGAGGTTTGTATCACATGAGTTGATGTTAATGAGGTTTGTATCATATTTTGTTAATCATCAGTTTTTATATTCTATGTCACTTGATGAAAGAAGAATCATGAGCAAGGGACTCGTAATTCTTAAGATACACATTTAAACTTTGTGAAATTTTTAATAATATAAGGTTGTTAATTAAGTATCTGATGCACCGACTTGTAAATTAGGGTGAAGAATGTTCTTGACAATCAAATTTGAAGATATCTTCAAACAATTGAATTTTCAAACAAATCACGGCACATGTGTTAAACCTATAATTCATTAAGTTGGAAGTTTGTTAACATAAGCTTAGACACCTCAGCACCCCCGTAAATATCTATAAGGCTTTTTTGTTTGTGTTTCTTCTACTGGCCTAAATAAATAAATCAATTCAAAGAATGCTAATTAAGCTAAAATTATACTCAATCTGATATAACAAAAATGAAATATAGATCAAAGATAAGAAACTCAATTTTGCTTCTTAATTCTTATTTTTTTTTTGCATATTTTTTTTTTTTTGTATCTTTTATTAGTCTTCGAGGTTAAAGTTTTATTAGTCTTATTTGAAGTAACACATCTTTTTTTTGAAGGGGAGAGTATCCTAAGAGAAACCATACTCCGCACAAAAATACATTTATTAGACAATGGAAGTGACAAAGTCAATATTAATGTTAACCATAATTATTAAAGAAATTTGTTTCTCCTTAGAGACACAAATTCACCAGAAGGTTCAAGTTCAGAAGCTAGGTTTTTCATCGAGACATGTGAGTCTCAAAAATATGTGAATCCTCTACTTCTTGAATTGACTAATTTCACCATGGTTCAGGCTCAACACGAGATGGAACTTAGGCATGATGACTGTCGACTATTACGTACAATTTTAAGTGCATGTGGTCCACTAATTGCAGTGTCTTAATGTACTACTTGTACAACTGTCATTCTCGTTCAAGTGGTGGAACAACTTGAGTATTATAAAGAAATTGAATTTCGCTAGAGACCGAGTAGTTAAGTGCTTCCTTGCCGTGAGCCACCTAGAGCAGAAGATGTTTAAGAATGGAGCTGAAGACGATAGGTTTATCTGAGAGGAGAAATCATTGTGATAGGAAAGTTACTTTTGATGTTTTTGTTTCCATCGATGATGAATCATGATGAAGAAGAACATGAGAGAGGTTGATCTGTTTGCTCTGTTGAATTTTAA
Organism: Papaver armeniacum; assembly: GCA_023531295.1. Taxonomy (NCBI): domain Eukaryota; kingdom Viridiplantae; phylum Streptophyta; class Magnoliopsida; order Ranunculales; family Papaveraceae; genus Papaver; species Papaver armeniacum. Next base: position 681,553 of record JAJJWW010002284.1, read on the forward strand.
GATTAGGGTTTGGATTATGTTTCTTTCTTTCACTATGTACTCAGATTAGATGAAGTAGGCGGAAGAAAATTGAGGAAAACTCAATCAAACTTTTCTGAAAGGAAAAATCATCGTGCTGCAAATATGTTGTTGAAGATGTTGAAATCGGCCGCCGTGACTTTGTTGTGTTGATAATCAAAGAGAGAGATCTTATGTATTTGAACTTTAGGTTTAGAGTTTGCTTTGCTCTGATAATTAACCTCATCAGTAACCTTTAAAGACCTCGACAAACATATAACCAAAAAATTTTGTTACCATTCTTCTTTAGTACTAGCTAAAACTATTTTTGCTTAATTATCACTATTATAAGCAGAGATAAAAAGAGGTAAATTTTCATGATGCATATAAATTTATATGCAAATAAGAAGCATTCGCGTAAAGGATTCCCATACGGCATGTTCTTGGAAACGTGAAAAGAGATGAACTGGTTCTTGTTTGATTCTTCTCCATTTAATCAATGTACTAAGTTTTGCAAAAACATCTTTATTTGTATACGAATACGAAGTTAGAATTGGAGCATAACATCCTTCATATAACATGTCTTGTGTTGATACTAAACCCAGTTCACAATGGATTATTCTCTCAAAGAGAGTGTAATTGTAAAATCCATATTTCTCCATTGGTTTTCTGGTCATCATATTATTTTTATATTGACAAAAATAACCAAAATGTCATGGACATGAGAATGGTCCCACCAAAAATTCGAAAGACATAATTTTATTTTGTTATATATATAAAATCTACCCAAAAAAGGAAAAGAAAGCAAAGAGAAACGATTTTAGACACTATGTCCGTGGTTTCACACCGATAGAATCATTTGGGGAAAAAAATCAAATCTTACTCAATTCAATTTAAAAAATTGAAGTGGAAATCTTTTGACATGTATTTTTCACGTTTTCTTTTTTAGTCTTTTACTTTGTTTATCTTTTAATCCGTTTCTTTGAGATTAAAGTTTTTTTTTCCCACCGTGTTTTAGTAATTTTTATTTTCAATCAATAAATTCTATTAGTGAAGTTTCCAAAAAGAAAAGAAAAATTATTTCATTATTTCGTTAATCTTGTATAGTTTTGACAAAAAAAATTGTTTGGACAAATAATGCTTATAATGTATATACAACCACAGTTTCTTTAATTCCAGTTATTTACACATGACCAACTTCTTTAATTATATTAATATCCCCAAACAATAGCCATATATCACTGTGGCCTACGGAAGGCCGATCAAAGTAAGGAATCTAAGGATAACCAGGCCAAGGTAATTGTCCCCCTATTTTTTTTACTTCATCTTTAATATATATACTCCTTAATTATAGACTCTACACAGTACTTAATTTTGAAGTGTTTAATTTTCAATTATTGGCAAGTAACTGTTAATAAATATTTTTTTTAATTGTGCTACATTAATGGTGGAAAAGACAATGAAAGCCTAATCTTAAAGATTCGGAAAAATTTACTTCACCGTAATTGCCAAGCAACTGACATACAAAAATATCGGGTGTTCTTGGGAGCCACTAGATTATCGTAAGTAGAGAGTGTCTCACCAAAATCCTAAGCTTTGCTATAGTAATTGATGACATCTATGATGTCGATGGATCATTGGAAGAACTTGAATTATTTACCAATACTATTGAGGGGTAAAACCGTATGTACTCAATTTTCGATTGCGTACATACCTTAGCCAAAACTACTATGATTTTAAAATAAAAAAATTATTTGAAGGTGGGATTGCAAAGCAGTGGATAAATTGCCATATTACATGAAGATATATTTCGTATCCTTCTACAACACCGTCAATGAAATGGCTTTCGAGATACTAATTAGTGAGCAACAATTTGACATCTTGCCACACTTAACCAAATCGGCAAATGTGCATATATGTTGATTGTTTCTTTGCCCTTTTTCATACTATTTAACTCTTTTATATAGTTGTCCAATTCCGTGAAGGAGATGTCAACGGAAGCGAAATGGTGTCACAATGGGTACATACCAACTTTCGTGGAATATCATCACAATGGCTCGGTTTCATCTATGGGATATGTGTTTCTAATGGATGCATATTTCACGATGAATAAAAATATCAACGATGGTGTGTTACATTCCTTCGAAAACAATCATATTATTCTCTACTTGTCATGTTTACATACTAACTTCTACCTACAGAGTAGTACGGTGAACCTGAGTGGTAATCATTCAATTACTTCTTGCATGTACCTAGCATGAGGAGTTGGTCTTTGCAAAAACTGAGTAGTAATCTCCTACATTAGCAACGAAGAGAGGGTCTCTTTCTTCCTCTTTTACTTCGATATGTTTATCGTTGTTTTCTGTGTCATATCTTCAATGGTCTTCTTCAAACTTGATCTACTCACTTTCCATGTTTCGCCAGTGGAGATACCGAACATTGTAATCTTTGGGAGAAGAGGATTTGTATTATGTGTCCATTTATAATATTTTTATTACCTAAAAATATTATAATCAAAACAACTTAGCTCTATAGGGCAACTAACATATGTTTAAATAACTAGATATTACTGCTCTCACGATGTGGGATGATGAAGAAAGAAACCTGGCCAAATAGCAAATAAGTGAAAACAAAAGTATAATTCAACATTTAAATAATATTAACCAAAAAAATAAAATCAAAATATCACTGAACAAGAAAGAAAAAAAAGATTTATATATTTTGGACATTATGTAACTTTTTTTCACAAGAAACGCCACTCGAAAAACAAACTTTAGTAATACTCGTGTATTAGGAAATCGTAACTTAGAGAATACTCTTGTCTTGATGACCAATGTATTTATATAATGTCTCTTTTGTGTTTAACAGTGAGAAATTTTGATCAATAATAAAATATGTTTTAAGTTAATTCTCTTATTCTCTTCCTACACTAGAATTGTATACCCAAGTAAACTTATCTTGGTATCATCTTCTTCGATCTTCTCATATGGCTACTAATTCGTCTTTGATTTCTTCGTTTTCATCATCTTATTTTTCTTTTGGTTTACCTAATATGTCTTCCCCATTCTCGCAACCTCACCATATCGATACTTTAAAGTTAGATAACACAAATTACTCTTTGTAACGTACATAATTTTTACCTTATCTCCATGGTTACGATCTAGATGGTTTATCTTACTGGTGAAAACCCTTGTCCCCAACCCACTCTTGAAAATACTCCCACCCCACGACCAACTCCTCGGCCAACTTCCACCCCACGACCAACTCCAAGACAAACTCCAGACCAATTCCTCGGCCGGCCCCACCCCACGACCAACTCCAAGACCAACAACAACTCAAGGAACAACTCAACTACTCCACGACCTCGAAGTGCTAGCTTCTTTAGTGCCTTGTGTATCGCTTGATAAAGAATCTAAAGAGTTGAAGGATGGCACTAGGTAAATGATCATTTGCACCAGGTGCGCTTGCTGCTTGTTTGATCGTTTTTCGCAGTGACTTAGCAGTCTGAGCACGCTGCCTTGGACAAAATAAGAGAATATCCTTCTTAGTTGGTTATTACCATCCCTTACTCCTAGTGTTCTATGTCAAGTTCATTGTTTTACCACCTCTAAAGAAGTTTGGTTTTCACTTGAATCTCTGTTTGTTTTAAATTTGATGTGCATATTCATCATCTTCAATACGAGCTTCGTGCTTTGAAGGAAGGTTGTCTTACTATGTGAGCATATATTGATCATGCTCATGATATTATTGATAGTCTTGCTACAAATACAATTGTTACCGATACAAAATTTCATTATTGTCTTCTTGCTGGGTTAGGCACTTCATATATTTGATGCCATCGTTACTTCTAACTACGTAAAACGATGAGTTTTATGAAAATTGAAGATTTATTATATACCTGCTTACATTTGAGTTATGTATGGATCAATAAACAAAAATTATTTCCTCTTAATTGACGGTTATTGTTACATCACAAACTGAATGTTGCCAACCCGCCTTATCTTTTTCGTTTGAACCAAGGAATGATAATGGTAATGGAAAATCACAATATATCAATGTAGTTCTAATCATGCAAATATAATAAGTAGTTATGTGGTCGTACGAATCACGAAGCTTCCAAATGCTGGAAATGTAACAATCGTATTTTTTTGTCCGCCTCGTCGCCAACCACCTTCAACCACTACCCACGACTATGTTTTTCAAGCCTTTGGTTTGTATTATTTTACTTGGGTTCCGGATAATGGTGCTACTGATCATATTACTAATGATCTCTCTAGTCTTCGCTTTCACTCCGAGTATATCGTTCCTGATTAAGTCAAAATGGGTGACAATATTTTATTCTGATTTTTATTGTTGGATCTATTATCTTAGGAACTCCTAACCGTAAGTTTCCTATTCGTAATATTCTTTTTTTCCTTCATATTTCTCACAATATCTTATCGGTTTCTCGCCTCACTACTGATAATCATGGGTTGTTTGACTTTCAACCTGATTGTCTTTTGAAGGATCGTTGTACAAGGAAGGTTCTTCTTCGTGGTCATAGGGAGGGTGGTCTCTATCAACTTGATGCTTTGTTTACTTCTCTTAAAGTTTATGTTGTGAACATGCGAGTTTACAAGATATCCCATGATGCATACAGTCCTCCAAGTTGTTTTTGAATTTTCTTTTCCTGTTTTAAGTTAGACTATCAATTTTTGCCTTTCATGTCCCGAGAATATGAGTCATAAGCTGCCATTTCCTACTAGTAAAACCATTTATTTAGTTCCATTAGATTTAATTATATCTGATATGTTTGGGGACCTTTTCATATTTATCTAGTGAAGGTTACATCTACAGTCGTCATCGTATAGGTGTGAATACCACGCCGACTCTACCAATGTTACTTTCGGAAGAAAAAAGGTCGTCGCAATATTCATATTACAAAGATGGCGACTATAAATAAACATGAAAAGTCGTCAAGGTAGATAAAGAGATACCCTAGCGACCATAGAGAATCAATTCAACAATTTCGATTTTTCAGACCTAATTTGACATTCAAATTCCACACTTCGGGTTGCATAAGTCCGGATTTTGAGGTTAGCTATACTTAGTCTATTGCTATCGATTTCCACACCTTTGATCAAACTATTTGATTGTAAAATAAAATCATATATAGGCTTAATCAGTGGTAGGAAGATTTGGTTTAAAGTCTTCAATTTAGTTGAAGCAACTCTTAGTTGGTGTGATGTTAGCTAAGGGAATCAATTGCGCGGAGTCCTGTTGGGATTCAAGAGGCGTAAGGAGCGCGAGTGTACCTTAATCGGTGGGATATCTTTTAGGGCTCAACTACATTCCAGTCCGAAGTTAATTGGTAGTAGGATATAATGTCTGTAGCGGCTTAATACGCTTTGATTTCAACTGGACTAGGTCCCGTGGTTTTTATGCATTTGCGATTTCCTCGTTAACAAAACTTCTAGTGTCTGTGTTATTTATTTTTCCGTATTATATTGTTTATCTTTATAATTGAAATATCACAACTTGTGCGTTGATCAATCATAGTAGATACATCCGACCTAGTTTTTTGGATACGACTTGATTGACATTGGTCATTGGTACCGTCCAAGTTATATGTTTGTTAGTAGATTCACGGATCTGTTTCTGTAAACATCCTAATCGCAAGAGAGAGAGAGAGATATATATATAATTCTAGATACTATTCCTTGATTGAGTTTAACTCTCAGAGTTATATTGACTTTGTCCATACAGATTTTCTAAGAAAAAAAGTGGTGGTATTTGGTACCCCCGTTTTTTCAGCTTCTTTTGTTTCTCTCCAGCTACTACTGATGTCATGTGTTTCCTTTGTCTGACAAGACTTGCTTTTGGATATTGCCAAATATTGGGCTGATTGGTAAATTTACGAATCCAAGTATCACATATATATACGTTTACGCGCTTCATAAAAATAAGGCCTAACTTCAAGTCAACAAATTCAATAAAGTTTCTTAGTGAATTTTTCAGAAAGAAGAGAAAAATTATTTTGTTAATCTTGTATAGTTTTGACATAGAAAAGATAGGTTGGACAAATAATGCATACAACCGACAATTGCTTTCATTGTTTTTTTGAATAATTTCTTGTTAGTTAAATATGTAAGGTAAACTTTTTTAGTTATATCGGTATAGGTGTCTATTATTATAAAACATTTACATAAAATATTGTAATCAATTCAACCAAGCTCTAAACATGTGGAAGAATTACATATGTTTAAACAACTAGATTACTGCTCCCACGATTTGGGATGATGAAGAAACAAACATGGCCAAGTAGCAAATAAGTGTCGGAGAACAATCAGAATCATTAAATATATATATATAATTCATAATTTAAATAATATTAACTAAAAAACATATAAAACCAAAATCTTATCGGAAAAGGGAAGAAACATAAATTATTTTGGACATTATGTTAGTGGTTTTTACAGGATAATGTCACTCGGAAAACAATCAAATCTTATTTAATGTTAACATCCCGTAAGTGTACAACGTCACTTGATTTCCAAGGTTGTACATGTTAGTTTCTCAATTAAACTTTTTTGTCTTTGGTAATACTCATGTATTAGGAACTCGTGGCTTAAAAAATACCCTTATCTTGATGACCAAGAACCTCCGGTATTCATATTGGGGTTCTCTTGTGTATAATGATGAAAAGTTTTAAAAAATAATAAAATTATATTTTCAGTTAATTCTTTTATTCTCTTCTTACAGTAGAATTGTAAACACATGTAAACTTATGTTTGTATCAACCTCTTCGATCCTCTCATATGCATGGCTACTAATTCGGTTAATTAAGTAGTTCGTTCTATCAACATCTTTTATGAATGTGCTATTTACTTGCACTTTCGGGTGTGTATGTATGTATGTATGTATATGAAGTGCAAAAAAAAATGTATTATTGGTGAAAAAGATACAAAAACAAGTGCAGGTTATGCTAAAGAAGACAATAAAATCTATGTAAAAGCTTGAGTTGATCGATGCCACTCAAAGTCTCGGAATGAGTAAGCTTTTTGACGAAGACATCTACAAAATCCTAGAAAACTTGTACCATGACGATGCGCAGAAGACAAAAGATAACTTACATGCAACTTCTCTCAGAGGCAGTATGGTTTTGAGGAATCTCAAGGTAAGGCATTCGTCCCATCACTTTGGTGGCTGTTAGATTTTTTGTGAAAGTTTGTTTAAACGTTTCTTTTAGCAAATAATCTTGCGTGTGACAAATATTTTTGATGTTCAAATATGCCAAAATTGGGTTCAAGGAATCAATTACAGATGGTATGAATGGAATGTTTAGTTTATATGAAGCAGCACATCTGCTTTTGGAAGGTGAAAGCATCCTAAGTGAAGCCATACTCCTCACAAGAAGACATCTATTAGACAATGGAACCAACAATAATAATACTAACGTTAACCTAGCTAAACAAGTCCGTCGCTCCTTAGACACACCAGTTTAGTGAAGGGTTCAAGGATCAGAAACTAGGTTTTTCATTGAGGCATATGATTCTCGAGAAAGGTATGAATCCTCTTCTTCTTGAATCTGGCTAAATTGAATTCAACATGGTTGGGCTCAACATAAGATGGAACTCATGCATATATCAAGGTGTGTACCCTTTTACAGGGTACAATTTGGTGCATATGTGATCCATTCGTTTTTAATGTACTACTTGCGCTACTATGTGTTTTTTGTTGTGTGGTGGATAAACATTGCAAAGGAATTGGATTTCGCAAGAGACAGCTTTAGTTGAGTGCTTCCTATCAAATATTGGAATTTGTTGGGAGCCAAGATATTAACGTTGCAGAGAATGGCTTACCAAAATCATAAGCTTTTCTTTAGTAATCAATGACATCTACGATGTTTACGGATCATTAGAAAAACTTGAATTATTTAGCGATGATATTGAGAGGTATAACCATATGTACTCAATTTTGAACTAGCTAATAGGAACCTACTATGATGTTAAATTACAAATTTTCATTTGAAGGTAGGATTGCAAAGCCACGGTAAAACTTCCACATTATATGAAAATATTTTTCTTAGCCTTGTTCAACATCGTCATAAAAATATTGTAATCAATTCTACCAAGCTGTGAACATGTGGAAGAATTAACATATGCTTAGAAAACTATATTACTGCTCCCAGGACTTGGGATGATTAAGAAACAAACCTGTCCAAGTAGAAAATAAGGTGTTGGAAACAATCAAAATCATTAAAAAAAGTATAATTCATAATTTAAATAATATTAACTGAAAAACATATAACACCACAATATCACCGGAAAAAAAAGGAAGAAACATAAATTATTTTGGACATTATGTTAGTGGTTTTTATAGGATAATGCTACTCGGAAAATAATCAAATCTTATTCAATGTTAACATCCCGTAAGTGTACAACGTCACTTGATTTCCAAGGTTGTACATGTTAGTTTCTCAGTTAATACTTTGTTGTTTGGTAATACTCGTATACTAGGAAATCATGACTAAAGAAATACTCTTGTCTTGATGACTAAGGACCTCCAACAGTCATATTGGTTTTCTTTTGTGTATAATGATGAGAAGTTATAAGCAATAATAAAATTATATTTTCACTTAATTATTTTCTTCTCTTCTTACAGTAGAATTGTAAACATGTGAACTTATCTTGGTACCATCCTCTTCGATCCTCTCATATGGCTACTAACTTGTCTTTGATTTATTTTTATTTTTCACCACCTTCTTCTTCTTTTGTTTCACCCAATTTGTCTTACCTGTTCGCACAACCACAACATATTATTATTGTAAAGTTAGATGACACAAGTTACTCTTTGTGACGTGGATATTTTTTACCTTATCTCTAGGGTTATGATTTAGATGGTTATGTTACTGGTGAATACCCTTGTACCCAAACAACTCTCGAAGATAAATCCGATCTTCAATTTCTTTCTTAGAAAAAACAAGATAAAGTCCTTCTTAGTCGGTTGTTTCATCCCTTAATTACTCGTAGTGTTTTATGTCAAGTTCATCGTCTTACTACCTCTAAAGAAGTTTGGTATTAACTTGACTTTATATATGCTTCTAAATATAATGCTGGCATTCATCATATTCAATATGAGATCTGTGCTTTGAAGGAAGGTTTTCTTACCATGCGAGCATATATTGATCATTCTCGTGATATTGTTGTCTTGCTGCTACAAATACTACTTTTATTTATATCAAATTTTATCAACGCGCGTCTTCTTGTTGGCTTAGGGACTTCATATCATGCCACCGTTACTTCTCTAACTACGATGATAAATTCCATGAAAACTGAAGATTTTCTTACATACCTGCTTACCTTTGAGTTAGTTATGGGTCAACAAACAAAAATTTTTGAGTCTCAACCGACGTCACCTAATGTTGCAGCATACTGAAACTCGCCCACCTGCCTCATCTTTTTCGTTTCAACCAAGGAACGACAATGTTAATAGAAAATCACAGTCTCAACGAGGTTCTAATCGTCCTATACAATATGTCAGTATGTGGTCGTACGAATCATGATGCTTCTGAATGTTGGAACCATAACAATAGTAATTTTCGTCCGCCCCGTCTTGATAAGTACGTAAGTGCTATATTTTATACCCATACTTATATCACCTAAGACTCGATATGTTGGCTAATAACAATATTTTAGTGCTTTTGTAGAAAGTACAGATGAATTCGATCATCCGGAAATAAACGCCTAAGTTGCTGCTTAATTGACGTTTGCGACTACAACAACCAATGCTACTTCTCACTGCCACCAAATGGTGGTGAAGTACCATGCACCTACGGATGCTACTCTCTATCTCATTTGATCGACACATGGTCCGGGGAGTATATACTACCTAGTAGTACAAAGAAGGATGTTAATCCTCATCTCAAATTTCTATCGCCAGAGAATCCAATCTCAAAATGAATTGGAATTTCCATCACTCCTATTTAAGAGTACGTCCTAGACGTCTCCAACAAAAGCAAAGCAAGCCGAGATGGCAAAGTGAATGATATTGTTAATCGACGCAAAGAACACATCAAAGGAGTATGGGGCTTGTGACGGTGATTTTGAACTGAATAGAGATGGAGTTGTGTTTCTTTGCGAGAGATAAACGGTGACGAATTTGGGAGTTACTGTGGAGTTCGAAGAGCAAGATGGAAACAGTTCTGAAATGAGTTTATGAAGGTGTAGAAAAACTCAAGATGAAAGCAGAGGTGTTGATGCCGTTTGAGCAGGTGATGTAGGGGTGAGGTTCAAGTGCTATTAAGGATGGTATGACAGAGAACGATGGTGCAGGAAGGTGCTGTAGCCGGAGTAGAAGGCATGAGAACAAATTGGTGGCCGAGATTGCTGCGACTGGCGTTGTGGTTGATCCGTAAGGAGCCGTTCTTGCATCGTATTTGGAGGATGGAAAATTAGACGATTTAAAAGGAGCCGACGATGTCTAAATCCAGTCTTGTCCCAAGCAGCAACGACCTAAGTAGTTCGAAGTATGAGGAGTTGGTTAAACTGTCGCAACCATTGAGGGTTCGGTTTAAGAAGATCGATGAAGTAAAGATGGTGATGTTGTGTGCTGTTGGAGGTTACTGGGGAAGTTCACAGGGCAGCAAGTTGGCGTCAGTGCAGGTGATGAACAGGGAATCCAGGATTTCTGAAGGTGGTTTGGTGCTCGAACTGCTAGCTGGCAGTGGTTAGAGTTGAAGTGTTGATTCGGTTGAGAAGAAGATGGCAGAGTTCGACGCTGGTGAGACAATTAATGGTTTCTTGGCATGAACCTGGGAGTGGATCAATCGAGAAGATGGAGATGGTTAGAAGCATTCGAACTGAATGAAGAGGAAGCTCGGCTCAACAATTGCATGAAACGGTGATAGTTAACAACAACAACAGTGGGGTTTTGGCTCGCCTGAGATGGAGTCATGAGGATGTAGGTGAAGTTTCGAAAACTGCAGTTGCATCTAATGGTAACGCATGTGCTGGCTTGGCTGTACTGGTTGTGTTAGATGGATCGAATTTTGGCGATAGTGGTTCACGAAATTTTGCCGGAAGTATAAAGTGGCCTGGGATTTGGAGTTGGCGTTGTGACTGGACTTGGAAGTACAAAAAAGGATGGAGTTGGATTTCGGTGGTATTAGTGGGTTGGGCCTTTGCAATTGCTAGGTCTTGGTTAGCATTCTCCGGATCATCTACAAAAACTCGAGAGAGACAGAAGAAATGGGGGACGGAACGGTAGGTTGCGGCTACGGCCAAAAACCAGAGAAGAGGAAACGAGCAGCAAGGACGACAGTGATAAAAAGGATTACGGTTTGAAGTTTCATCGTTTCGCATCCATTTTTATTTATTTGTGATTCTCTTTTATATATTTATGGCTTTTGAGAAAGCCATGTGTTGCTAGATTTGTGTAGCTAGGGTTAATGTTGAAACCACTTTGGGTATTAGGCTATTTAAATTGATTTATTGAGCAAAAGACTATTATGATTTGAATAGATTAATCTTTGAATATTGTTTATTGATTGATTGAAATATTAGTTGCTGCTTCACCGGTTTTAAAAACCTATGTGCGTAATTGATGGTTCTACAAATATATTTGTTCTTATTATTTGATAATCTATGCTTGGGTTAATGTCTTTGATGGGTTATGCTTAGAAAAGCCAGATAATATTTGTGAATCAATATTTTAGTACTTTCTCGCTAACACAATTTGATGGTGCATGCTTGGATTTAGTCTTTTGATGTGCCATGCTTAGGGTGTCCCAGTGATATTTGCGACGCTATTACATATAATATGTGATGTCGATAGAACAGAAAATAGACAAATATTCAGGAGTTATGTTTCATTTCAGTAATTGAATAGAAATAGTGGTGGATACGATAAAACCCTGGTTACCGAGCTTCTCATTGAATTTATTTTGTTAGTTTAATTTTATTATTTCTTTTTCAATTCTAAAAATCCAAAAATATTCTTTCTGATTAATTCATTAGAGATACTGATTATCGATATTTCCACCGCTCCTCGTGGGAACGACCCGTACTTGCCTCTGTCTACTAGTTAGACACCGTGCGATTGGGGTTTATTATATAGGCATCTCCCGATCCTATCACGTCTCCAACCACCTTCAACAACTTAGCGCGCTTATGTTTCTCAAGCTACTGGTTCGTATTCTTCTATTTGGGTTCCCAATAGTGGTGTTACCGATCATATTACTAATGACATCTCTCGTCTTCACCTTCATCCTGAGTATACCGGTCTTGATTAAGTCAAAATGGGGAATGGTTCTTCTGTTCTGATTTCTAATGTTGGATCTTCTATCTTAGGAACTCCTAACCATAAGTTACATCTTTGTAATACTCTTTTTGCCCCTCAAATTTCTCACATTCTCTCATCGGTTGCTCGTCTTACTACCGATAATTATGTGTTGTGTGATTTTTATCCTGATTTTTTCTTGCGAAGGATTGTTGTGCGGGGAAGGTTTTTCTCCTTAGCCGTAGGAAGGGTGTTCTCTATCAACTTGATGCTTTATTTACTTCTCATAAAGTTTGTGTTGTTGAACGTGCAAGTTTATAAGATTGACACTCTAGATTAAGACACTCCATGATGCGTATAATCTGCCAATTTTTTTTCTTCTAAATTTTCTCTTTCAGATGAAACTATCGAATTTTGTTCTTCATGTCATGAGAATAGGAGCCATAAGTTACCTATCCATACTAGTAAACTCATTTATTCTGTTCCATTTGATTTAATTATATATCTCTGATATTTGGGGACCTCTTTGATATTTTATTTTATGAAGATGGGTTACAAATATTATATCATTTTTAATATTTTTAGCCGCTTTGATAAGATATTTCCTATGTCTCAGACATCGAAACTTTCTTACTTTTCTTTTCCACATTCCAAATCAGAAAAAATGATAAAAAATTTTAAAAAAAACAAAGAAAAATAATTTTTGGTACGTAACAATCACTTGTCTCTCATTCTTAAACTAATAAACGAGAAGGTGAATAAAAATAACAAGCTTTGTAGTCTAACTCACCCACATTACTTCGTTAAAAATGGATGAAAAACCAACCAACTTTCCAAATTAATTGCAAGATCCTAAAAATGTTAAAGAATAAACCATACATACAAACACATTGAATTTGGATAACTTGGTAATAATTTATATTATCCCGTCACAATTAATTTACCCGTTTCTTTGTTTAATCATCTTTGTTTCATCAAAATTTAGAGAGAAGTAGAAAGAGATTAAGGAAAAAGAGACAAAATAGTGTTTGAATCAATAATTGACAAGGCAAAAGACTATGTGGCAGGAAAAGATGCAAACATGAAGAAACCAGAAGCTGAATTAACATATATTACATAGAAACACATTGAATTTGGATAACTTGGTAATAATTTATTTTATTCCGTTACTATTAATTTACCCGTTTCTTCGTTCAATCATCTTTGTCTCATCAAAATTTAGAGAAAAGTAGAAAGAGATTAAGGAAAAAGAGAAAAAATAGTGTATGAATCAATAATTGACAAGGCAAAAGACTATGTGGTAGGAAAAGTTGCAAACATGAAGAAACCAAAAGCTGAATTAACATATATTACATAGAAACACATTGAATTTGGATAACTTGGTAATAATTTATTTTATTCCGTCACTATTAATTTACCCGTTTCTTTGTTCAATCATCTTTGTTTCATCAAAATTTAGAAAGAAGTAGAAAGAGATTAAGGAAAAAGAGAAAAAAATAGTGTCTGAATCAATAATTGATAAGGCAAATGACTATGTGGTAGGAAAAGTTGCAAACATGAAGAAACCAGAAGCTGAATTAACATATATTGATCTCACAAAGTTTAGTTGTGATTCATTCACTTTGAAAAGTTTCAATAACAACCCCTTATAGTAATTCCATTCCTGTCTGTGAGATTGCTTGTGCCCTTAAAAGTGCTGACACTATTTTATTCAGTTGATTAATTTTTGTTTAAGTACTTCTGATTATAGAGTGACACTTAATCATGCATGCTATAAAGCATGCCGACTAAAATAACAAAATGGGACAAATGAAAGAAACATTGTTTTTTTACCGTTGATAGTCGATAAAATAGGTTCTAAAAACCGTGATGACTAATTACACAATTATACACCGAAAAATAAGTGTTTCGCCATAATCGGTCGGCATGGTCGTAATGTCACTAAAGTGACGACCAACACATAGTCGTCAAGTTAAGTTTTTGAAACCTTGACGACTAGAAACAAATTTGAAGGATTTGGAAGTCCATAGTCGTCATGTTTTAAATTTTCAAAACCTGACGACTTTTTATTCTACGTCGACAATTGTCGTCGTATTTGTGTGAATACCATGCTGACACTATCAATGTTACTTTCGGAAGAAAAAAGATTGTCACGATATTCATATTACTAAGAAGACTATAAATGAACATGAAAATTCGTCATGGTAGATAAAGAGATACCCTGGCGACCATAGAGAATCAATTTCAAAATTTCGATTTTCCGGACCTAATTAATTTGGCATTCAAACTACAAAATAAAGTAGGAGATAGAATTAAAATTTTCTTTTTTTATTTGAAAACGATCAAATATAAAAATGAAAACGATGAAATATAAAGATGAAGGAAAGAATCGATCATTAGATACATAAAGAAGGAGAAGGAAAAGGAAAAGAGTAAATGAAATTGATATTAATAGTGATTTAGATTTAATTAGATAGGCAAGGGTCGTTTGGCAATTTTACCTCTTTTGGTCACCCCTTAACATTGCCTCTAGGTCCACTTAAATTTCTCTACCCGCGATTAATTTGGTTGGTATCACTCAATTCCGGCAAGTTAAAATTAACTCCGTTTTTATCACAAAAAGTCAACTGGAGAAGGTTGTACGCCATCCAAGTGAGTTGTTAGAGGGAGATACAATATTAAATCCGCAGCCAACTGGAGGATCAAGGTGGCGGAGACGGCGGAGAAAACACAACATCATCCCCTATGAATTCATCCAAAATTGCTTCTGTTGCTAAACAATTATCTACACTAGTCGACGATTCGATTCTCTTCAGTTCAATCTCTATATTGCATTAGCCAGGTTCGTTGAACTTCATTCTTGCCCTTTAACTGTTTGATTTATTACCTGTAAGAAAATACATTCCGACTCCTGATCGCAATCCCAAATTATCAGATTCCAGGTGCTTACCATGTGTTACAAGGATAAATCTCCGGCAATGGATCCATCTTCTTCGACCAGTTTCACGCTGATTCGAATTCTAACTGATGCTGATACCTCTACACATGACCGAGATCCAGGTAATCGAATTCCTCATAATTTGTCACTAGAGTCATTAGGATCATCAGGATTTTGGGATTTGGTATTAAATGATGAGACTGGAAGAAAGACACCTAGAAATATTGCCAGAACCCCAATTCAGAAAATCCCGGCCCAGCCTCTAGTGATGAATTTGCGCAAACGAGCACCAAAAAGTTTGATTGGTGGTCTTCCTGCACCAAGCCGATTTCCAGGTTCCTACCAAAGTGATGTGAGTCAGACATGTGAAGACCTCCAAAACCTTCAGCCAAGCATAAGAGTATCTCGAGTGGGGAGCCAAAGACCACGCCCTCATTTATCCCATATGCAATGTGGTAAAGAAAGATCACCCCCTGATGCAGCTTCGCGACCAAGATGCCAACCCTCTCAGCAATCCGTCCAAGGAAAAAGATTACAGCCTAGAAGAGGATTATCTTCGTTAATGGTTGGTGGTGGACATAGATCTTTAATTGGAGAGCAAACAAAAGGAAACATGGAGGTAGAAAATCTAGATTTTTCTAGAGTTGATAAGTCATCAAAAGCGACATCAGATAAAAACTGTCAACCATCTGGAAGAATGCGAGGCAGCTTATCAGGCCGGGCATATGATAGTGCTCTTAGCCAGTACATAATTCAACCAACCCAAGTAACATCTCCATCCGCCATCATAGATACACCAGTAAATCCATTCTCAAGAATCTCAACTCCTAGTGGCAGTACTGGTGCGGCTAAAATACTCACCACGCAAGCACCTACTTTGGCAAACCAACCAACGCAAGTAGATGCAGAAGTATGTGTTGAACTGGATGGTAGCAGTGAATCTGAGCAAGAAAATACAGATGGTGAAGCACCAAAACCAGGATTATACAGGATAATCAGGGATGGTAAGCATGTGAAAAATTTTCTTCTGTGGTTTAGCATGCTTCACCTAAGCTAATGCATGTTTAGTTTAAGTTTATCATGTTTAGGAATAATGTAGATTATGGTATGGTTTGATCCTCTTTATCATTTGTTTAATCTTGCTTTATGTTAATGCTAGAGTATTTAATCACTCTTATGAGTTAGTTTTTCCAGATAACAATTTTTTACTTGTCCTTCAGATGACGAGGTTAAGCAGAAAAAGAAGAAAAAGACAGTTGCTAGGGAAGAGTTAGGATTGAGTTGTCAATCAGACTTAACCACTGAACATCTCAATAAAGCTAATGACAATGTTGAGCAAGTCATTCTTAAAGCCAATCGTGACGCTTCATTCATGTCTACAGAGAACATTAATCATGTTCCAAAGGAGGTTTGCAATTCCGATGTTTATGCTCCTAGATTCACCTGCTGGAGATCTTCTTGAAAAACTTTTAACAGAGTTATCCTTTATTTCTTGAATGTGCGTAGTTGAAAAGCATTCTTGGTAAAAGGGCGCTCTCTGCCGTCTTCAAAACAAAGAAGCCGGAAAAGCACCACTCAGTTAAAGTTGTACAGGAACGTTTTGTATGTAGGGCATGTAATCAGGTATGTGCATTTTTTTTTCCAACCGTAGGCTTGTTTGGGAAAATTACGTAATGTATTTGAGATCTGAACTTCTTATGGGGACTAGGAGGGACACATGAGGACTAATAAAAACTGTCCTATGTATGGAAACGGTTTAGACACACAAATAAGCCCTACAAACAATCAACCGTTGCAAGTAGATGCAGAAGAATGCCGGGAAGATGAGGCGGTAAAGTCCTCTGCAACAAAAAATGCACGTGAAATTTTTGTATGCGGGGCACGTGGTCAGGTTTGTGCATTAGTTTGCTTGATCAGGAAAATTACGTAATTTGTCGTTCTGTATGTGACATCTCAACTTCTTATCTGACTAGGAGGGACACATGAAGACCAACAAGAACTGTCCTAGGTATGGACAGGATGCGGACATACAAGTAGTTGAAAGCTCTGGCACGGAAAGTTTATCTGAGAAGCGTAACTGTCGTAATTCCACTGCCCAACCAAAGAGTGTAAACTTTATAAAAGATATGCAAGAGATTGTTAAAGGATACATGCGAACAGCTCGTGAAGACGAAAAGGCTGATATCCTTAGAGTTGAACAAGCAACTAAAGCTGCACATGAAAAATTGTTAATGGCATCGCGGAAACGTAAGAGGGCACAAACGTTATGGGAATATGCTGACTTGTTAGCAGAGCGTGCAATCATTGCGTTCAAGATTGCCCAAGCTGCTCGATTATCCGAGTCTTCTAGCAGCTTCATCTTATCTGGATAATTGATTCAAACTGTTTGATGGTAATAAAATCAGTATGCTCTCATAGTCATAGGGTTACCTCTTCAGGCTGAAATTTTTGAAATTGTACAGCTTTCAAGAGAAGAACTGTACCTTTTCATTTGTGTATATAAGGAAGTATATGCTTGTTGAGCACATACTAACTTGAATTCAGCACCAAATAAATAAATAAAATCCAAATATGATTCGCACAGGCAGTTATTAACCTCACTTTCGTTTTTTTTAACTTCTCCTGCATCAACACATTGTTTTTGCTGCAACCCACATAAAGATTTGGGAAAGCTTACACCAGTTTCCATTAGGCTCAACAAAATGAATAACACAAGGTTTCCCCAGACGACACAATTAAGATGAAATTAGTA
Source organism: Papaver armeniacum (assembly GCA_023531295.1). Classification (NCBI taxonomy): domain Eukaryota; kingdom Viridiplantae; phylum Streptophyta; class Magnoliopsida; order Ranunculales; family Papaveraceae; genus Papaver; species Papaver armeniacum. The sequence goes on from JAJJWW010002284.1 coordinate 699,498, forward strand.
ATTTGCACAATAAGGTCAATATGTCCGAGTGGTTAAGGAGACAGACTTGAAATCTGTTGGGCTTCGCCCGCGCAGGTTCGAACCCTGCTGTTGACGTTTACGTTTTTTATTTTATTTTATTTCTTTTCGTTTATATAAGCATTTTTGTTTATTTGTTTTTTATTTATCGATTTTACCGTGTTGATTTTCTAGTAGGTAACAAATAACAATGAACGAGAAGCTTGAATAATTCAGGTACCAACAAATAGCAAGCTTCAGTGCGACTCACCCACGTTACATTACATATAGGTCAAAACCACCCATTTGTCCTAATTAATTACCAAGATCCTAATTTTTTTAGAGAATAATCTAAACATAGAAACACACTAAATTTGGATTATTTGGAAATAATTTATTTTATTTTGTCACTATTAATTTACCCATTTCTTCATTCAATCATCTTTGTTTTCATCAAAAGTTACAGAGAGAAAGAAAGAGATTAAGGAAGAAGTGTAGAAAAAACAATGTCTGAATCAATAATCGACAAGGCAAAAAACTATGTGGCAGAAAAAGTTGCAAACATGAAGAAACCAGAAGCTGAATTAACAGATGTCGATCTCACAAAGTTTAGTCGTGATTCAGTCACTTTGAATGCAAAAGTTTCAGTAACAAATCCTTATAGTCATTCCATTCCCATTTGTGAGATTGCTTATACCCTTAAAAGTGCTGACAGGTATGGTCGCATTTGTTGATTTTTAATTCATTGATTTTTGTTTTAAGTACTTTTGATTTTGAGTGAGACTTAATCATGTTGTTAATCTTGGTTCCTGGCCTGCATAGATTTAACTCATTTTTAAGATGTGGTCTGATATCTAACTAAAATGTCAAATTATTAGTCTTTTCATTTTGCATGACATACGATCTATCATTTAGATTTCACATTACACTTTTGACTTCAAATCCGGATCCGCTTACCATGGACATATCACTGTGGTAAAATCGTTAGGTGATAATACCAATGATCCGAGTTGAAAACCGTCGGCACAAGGAGAGGAGGGATTTAGTTAGGGTCATACGGTGCACTCATTACGAATGAGCCCTTGTGCTCTTAAGTGTTTTCCGAAGCGAATATGCTCAGGGGACATTAATTATATTAGGATGCATTTGATGTCACCAAAGACTTGACACTTTTCTATTTTCTTTATCTTGTTTCTGTCATTGTGGGATCAGGGTTATCGCGTCAGGAACTGTACCTGATCCAGGATCCATCAAGGGGAACGAGGTTACAAAGCTCGAGGTACCGGTGAAGGTGCCATATAATATTCTGATAAGTCTAGCAAGGGATGTAGGTTCAGACTGGGATATTGATTATGAACTGCAAATTGGTCTCATCATTGATATCCCGGTGGTTGGTAATATTACAATCCCACTCTCTCAGAAGGGAGAAATCAAACTCCCAACTTTCTCGGATTTCTTCAAAGGAGGTGGATCGAAAGAGGATGAAGAAGAAGTTGCTAAGAAATCTAGAGTTACAAAGAAAGAGTAATTTTTTTTTTTTGTTGCCATTCAGGAAAAACTTATGTTTAATTTCTTTTTCATTTTTTGTTTTATTTTCTGTTTTTGGAATTTGTGAACTTCTCTTGTTATAATGTTTGTTATCTTTAAGGAACTATGGATGATACCATTTGCAAAGATTTTAAAATCAAACAAGCAAAAAAGGAAATTGCTTCACAATCTTCCAATATTACACTGGAATTGATAATGTTTCAAATAATCACATGATAAAAATCTTCCAGTGTTTGAGATGTTTAAGTAATCAAAACAAGATTCGTGTACATTATCTACCCTCTTCGGTTAAACTCTAAATATCATTCTATCTTTAATATTTCTTACCTCAGAAGATCTAAAAACATAGACTCAACGGAAAACAGGATACATGACTGACAATGCTTATGGTACTAACAAAATCTATAATTAGCAACATATGACATCTCAATTCTCTTCATAGAGGCTGGCCTCCCCATTTGAATGATTTTTTCACTTGCATTTAGCCTAGCTCCTTTCTTTGCTAATTCATCTGCAGAGAAATTTATTTTTCTAAAGCAATGCTCAAATCTGATATCCTGTAATTTCTTTAGCACATTAAGCCATCTACAGTATTTCTTATGTACCATGAAACATCCCCTTTAATGAATTCACTAATGACTGACCTGGAATCTGGTCTGATAATCACTTTAGTGCAGTTCATACTAACTGCCCATTCCAGTGCACATAAGACAGCAAATTCTTCAGCAATGAAGTTGGTTGCATTCCCTACACCACCTGACAAATTACCAATTACTTGACTATCACTGTTTCTGGCAATAATTCCAAACCCAGCATCACCTGGATTGCCAAAAGATGCACCATCACAACAAAAAAACACATAATTCTCCACTGGGGTAGTCCAGTAGCACTCCTTAATGCAGCTATATTTGATTTTTCTCTAACCAAGATGGAAAAAAGATATTATCTGTGAGTCAAATTCCTGGCTCCATCTGGTTCCTTGCATTCTGTGACCTCCTTCATGTACCATTTGACATATTCCGCTCTTAAATCCATTGCAGTTAGGCAAAGTTTCTTCAAATAGTTTATTCCTTTGAAACCACAATTCTTTAAGAGTAGCACAAGCAACAGTTATCCAAACTTTTTTATTAATGGACTTTTATTCTTAAGAAGCTTTGTATACATGTTCAAAATATTTAGGAATGCCAAACCCAAAAATCTCAGTCAGCCAGCTCCAAATTGAAATACTGAATTCGCAATCCCATAAAGTATGCTTCATACTGTCTTTTTCTTCCATGCAGATGTAGCATCTAGAAACCATTTCAAAACCCCTTTGAAGCATTACTTCATCATCCACATATACTCCCTGCTGCAACTTCCAAACATTACTAGAAATACTAGGATGTATTAATGATTTCCAGATGTGCCTTGGCCAAGGAAGAGTTGGTTCTTTGTGACTTATTTTATCTAGTGTTGAAGAAATTTTGAACTACCCACTTTTATTACCACTCCACACCATCCACCACTTACTGCAGGAAGACTAGCTTGATTAAGGAAAGGCTACAATTCAACTGGAATTTCTCAATTATTATTTTGCAATAAATCTTTAACTTTCATGTTAAGATTACTTCTCACAAAGTCAGTTATACCCGTTGTTTCTATAGTGGAGATTCCCCAATCCATGTATCATACCAAACATATATTTGTGCTCCATTACCTACACACCACCTAACATCTTCCTTCAAATAATTCCAAGCCCATTTTAGACCCTTCTATATGGTAGATTGTTTCCATTAAGTGATCCATTGCCCCTGTTTGTCTTTAAATTTAGCAGAAATGAACAGAGCCCATTCTTCATTTGAGTTCAATAGCTTCCATATCATTTTCATTAGCAAGTTAATAACCTCCAACCTCCTGATTCCCAAACCCCTTCATTGTAAGCTTTACACACTCTCTTCCAAGATATGGTCTTATATTTCCTTGTTTCACTATCTCCCGACCACAGGAAATTTCTAATAATTTTTTCATAGATCTTAACAACACATGCTGACCATTTATAGACAGCCATATTATATATGGGTATACTACACAACACTAATTTAACAAGAATTAGTCTATCTTGGTGTTGATGGTGGTTTTTAAACAAGGGGTAAAATCGTAAAACCCCATGACCTAGTGTTACCCGCAACACATTAACTAAGAGCATTTAACTCAGTGTAAATAATTAATAGGGTATTTTTTCAAAATACCGATTAGGTTTTGACTACGTAACCCTAATTCCAAAACTAAGCCGCACACTGCGCATCATGGCAACCATGCCAAACCAAGCCGCACTCTGCGCACCAGGGCAGCAATGCCAAACCAAGCCGCACTCTACGCATCAATGGCAACCATGCCAAACAAAGCCGCACTCTGCGCATCATTGGCAACAATGCCAAACCAAGCCGCACTCTGCGCATCATTGGCAACAATGCCAAACCAAGCCGCACTCTGCGCACCATGGCAACCATGCCAAACCAAGCCGCACTCTGCGCACCATGGCAACCATGCCAAACCAAGCCGCACTCTGCGCATCATTGACTACAATGCCAAACCAAGCCGCACTCTGCGCACCATGGCAGCAATGCCAAACCAAGCCGCATACTGCACACCATGGCAACAATTCCAAATCTCCAAGCCTCTATGCCTTTGGCACACGCTAAATATGGCGCCCTCGGCTTGCAAGACTTGCAACTAGGCCAACATGGCCGCACATGCCATTGGCACATGCCAATACGTGCCGCAAGCCATATTCCAAGTCGCTATGCCATTGGCCCACGCCAAATATAGCGCCCTAGGCTTGCAACTAGGCCAACATGGCCGCACATGCCATTGACACATGCCAATGCGTGCCGCAAGCCATATTCCAAGTCGCTATGCCATTGGCCCACGCCAAATATAGCGCCCTAGGCTCGCAACTAGGCCAACATGGCCGCACATGCCATTGGCACATGCCAATGCGTGCCGCAAGCCATATTCCAAGTCGCTATGCCATTGGCACACGCCAAATATAGCGCCCTAGGCTTGCAAGACTTGCAACTAGGTCAACATGGCCGCACATGCCAATACGTGCCGCAAGCCATATTCCAAGTCGCTATGCCATTGGCACACGCCAAATATAGCGCCCTAGGCTTGCAAGACTTGCAACTAGGTCAACATGGCCGCACATGCCATTGGCACATGCCAATACGTGCCGCAAGCCATATTCCAAGTCGCTATGCCATTGGCACACGCCAAATATAGTGCCCTAGGCTTGCAAGACTTGCAACTAGGTCAACATGGCCGCACATGCCAATACGTGCCGCAAGCCATATTCCAAGTCGCTATGCCATTGGCACACGCCAAATATAGCGCCCTAGGCTTGCAAGACTTGCAACTAGGTCAACATGGCCGCACATGCCATTAGCACATGCCAATACGTGCCGCAAGCCATATTCCAAGTCGCTATGCCATTGGCACACGCCAAATATAGCGCCCTAGGCTTGCAAGACTTGCAACTAGGTCAACATGGCCGCACATGCCATTGGCACATGCCAATACGTGCCGCAAGCCATATTCCAAGTCGCTATGCCATTGGCACACGCCAAATATAGCGCCATAGGCTTACAAGACTTGCAACTAGGTCAACATGGCCGCACATGCCATTGGCACATGCCAATACGTGCCGCAAGCCATATTCCAAGTCGCTATGCCATTGGCACACGCTAAATATAGCGCCCTAGGCTTGCAAAACTTGCAACTAGGTCAACATGGCCGCACATGCCATTGGCACATGCCAACACGTGCCGCAAGCCATATTCCAAGCCGCTATGCCATTGGCACACGCCAAATATAGCGCCCCTAGGCTTGCAAGACTTGCAACTAGGTCAACATGGCCGTACGTGCCATTGGCACATGCCAAACACACACGCTGGTAGCCTAACTCGCAAACCGTGCAACCCACCACCAAGGCATTCCGCACATGCCATTGGCACATGCCAAACACACACATTTGGTAGCCTAACTTGCAAAACCATGCAACCTACCACCAAGGCATTCCGCACATGCCATTGGCACATGCCACACGCGCCATTAGCAGCACCACTTGCACTAAAGGCGCAACCAACAAGATATCAACACAAACTGGGGATGCTTCTTTAGGGTTTTGGTTTGGCGGTCACAAAGATGCGGCGTACACTACGCTCACAATTAAGAAAGCGTGAATAGGAATAAAGCGGTCAAATAAAAGAGGAAATAATGGTGAAAACGTTTTCACCCATTAAACCATGCGGTTACCACCTCCTCCCATTATTTCACCCTTTACTCTCTTCCTTCATGAGGCGTGGTACGTTTCAATCTCGACTTGTATAAATAGGTCTTACCTATTTCCACCGAGACGACAAGTCTCGGTCAGGAGAAATATACTACACTTACACTCTCAGAAAGGCAACTTTGCAAGCTCTCCAAAAAGCTTTCATCTCTTGCAAGCTTCCTAAGCTTTCACCTTCGATACAAGTCGAGATACTACTCTCCTCAACACCTTTATCCGCTTCCCTCCCCAAATCAACCCTTCTCCTCCACTTTGTGACCGAAGCAAGTCCGGAACGGCCATTTCTTGGTTTAGGCCGGACTTGTACGGATTGATCTCTCGAATCTATAAAGTGCTCACGTGCAGCACATTTGTTTAGGGTTTAAACCATTTCTCACTCACCTACCGCATTTACCGAAATCGCGAAACGATTTTCACCCATAAACAATTGGCGACCACACGGAGGATCGATCTATCGGCTACAATGTCGACTGTCGATCTCGTTCTTCGACCCGAGATGTCAAGATGGTAGGGAAAGCGACTCGATCCGAATCAATCGCCAGACGACCCGGTTACGGTTGTAAAACTACACTGGCGGGGACTCGTTGAAGATGCTACCAGCGATTGGGGACTTGCGACCCGGTCCGGCTCGGACAACCGGTTACGGTTGTAAAACTACACGAAAGCTGGGACTCGTTGAAGATGCTACCAGCGATTGGGGACTTGCGACCCGGTCCGAATCGACAACACGGTTATCAGTTGTTAAAACTACACCGAGAAAAAACCTGGGACTCGTTGAAGGAGCTACCCGACAATTGGGGACTTCTTGGGGATGCCACCAAGAAAGAACCGCCTTTTACATGGAGAGGGGCGTGTTCGCAAAACCTATGAAGTGAGTAAATTGACTGGGCAAGGTATACAATCTATTTTTAGGTTCTTAGTAAAACCGTCAGTAAATACTACCGAGTCTTATGCCTATTGCTAGCACACACTTTCATAAAAGCAATATTCCTTTCCCAAAACATAATCGAGTCATATTATCAAAACCATTCATCCTTAAATAATCCAATACCTAAAAAGCTACCAATTGCCTATCAAAGGTCAAGTTTTGAACCGGACATCCAATATGTCTTTCAAAAAAAAAAAAAAAGAACCTAAATGAAAGTTTAACGGAGAAACATTCAAGGAAAATCATCCAACAGAGGTCCTGTTCTTCTTGGAGAAGGTCAACTTTGCATCTTCAAGAGCCGCTCTCTTCATAGTCAACATCTTGGAAAGTTTTTCGAGTTCTACCTCTGTCGAGCAATCTCCTCACGGAAAGGCTTTGATGCTGCATCTTTCAACTTTAGGATCTCTCGCAAGGCCTTCGACAAACCACGAAGTGTTGAACTCCTTTTCTATGCACACGTCGCGATGGTGCTCCCAGTCGACAATAACGTCTTCAGAAACGGTGTGACCAGTCACCTCACGCATGTCCTTGATGGAAGATAAAGCCTCTTCCACACGCTTAACCAGCGCAAATCGACTAGTGACTTTCTTGGTTGTAGCCATATGTCCGTATTTCTCCCAGTTACGGTGTACAACGCCTCGTGCTTAGCCTAAGACGCTGAAGCCGCCAACCAAAGACATGACCGGATAAGGAACCAAGTACGGAGGATCAAAAATGGTGCTCGCACTGGCCTCACGACTTGAAGAGGGTTTTCCTCCATATCTACGGCAACAACCATCAGAGAATCATCCGCCGTTTGAGCTACATCTGTGCCCGGCAATTGGCTAATGCTCATCTCCAAGTCACCAGCGGTGGTCACCAAAGGCAAGTTTTCATGCGGCTCTACCCCAGAATCATCCTCCGAACCGGATTCCTCCTGCGAACTCGAGTCAGATATTTCCCAAAAGAGGAAACAAAAGGACAAAGAAAAGAAGTGCGAAACTCACCGAACCACTTCCCGAAACAGAACCAGTCTGCCGAGGAGGAATCACTCTCACTTGTTGAACCTTCTTCTCTCTCGACTCATCATCGCTATGAGAAGGCTCAATCTTCTTTGGAGTTCTTTGAAGAAATTGCCGTCTCCTCGGCAACGTGCAAGAGCGGCGAAAGCATTAACACTACCGAAGCCACTCAAGGAAACAAGACACATATTCTCAGCCGAAATTCGCGTGTTTTGAGACAAACCAATGAAGAGGCGACACATACCTGGTTATTGGAAGAACTGAAAGACACAAGAGCCGTGAGAGGATCTTGTGAAACCGTCCGGAACCCGACCGGCCACGATTCTTTGTTCTCCGTTCCTCGGCCCGGGGCTTTCCGAATTGTTAGGCAACTTTCGCTTGGGATCTCTCAACATTGGATACTCTTTCGGAAGCTGGCTGGGGAAGGTTTGCAACGAACGTTTTCCACCACGTTATTCACAAAATCTCGGATCATAGTAAACTCGTCGCACCAAAACTCATTATAGCCGAAGGTCGTCGGGTTACTCTTCCCATTTGAAAGAAGGAAAGACGGATACCCGGCTTAAGGGTATCAAGGCGTCAAGGGCGACACGCAATGAATCCTTAGGGATCACCGGCCGGTAAACAAGAGGCACCCCTTGATCAAAACCCATGTGACGAGCATCACGGTCAATATTGTAAGAAGCTATCTGGAAAGACCCCACGAAGAAAGACGACATATAACCGGGCAAGCAGCTTTGAATGAACAGTTTTTCACCAATGCTCAAAGCATCATCGAGAAGACAAAGACATGAGCGGAGCGAGAAGCAAAAGTGTCAATTTGAGTCACCGACTTATGGACTAGGCCCCCATGGACGAAAATTAATTTCATGCAACTTATCAAGAAAACTAACCAAGCTCACGCCAACTCTCGGACGCCTTTGTTCACCCATCGAAGAATTTGGGAGCCACCCCAACTCACGGGAAGCGAAGGCGGCGGTTTTGAGCATACTTATCAAAGTGCTCCCATAGCCGGACTTGCGAAAAGCAACGTGCACATACGAATCCACTTTCATGAAACCATTCGAAACTTGCATGTTCGCAACTAGGTGATCCGAGATGCACATACGGGAACCAAGGAACAACTTGCCAATGGGAAGAACTTCACCCTTTGCCAACTTCACGGCCAATCGCTAACAACTCCGGTCTTATTCCTTTCTTGCCGGAACCGTCATCAAAAATGTCTCTCGGACAACCAGAGAGCCAAAAAGCGGCGACATGAAGATCATTTCTGCTCGCATTCGGGCTCCAACTCGTCCGGAAACCGAGATATCCACCAACCGTAAGGACACCTTTCATCCTCTTCCGGGCATAATCCTTCGACTTCGCAATGGAGTCTTTCCGAGCAAAATCCCCCAACTTAGCGGCCAGGTCATCCCGCATCTTCACCTCACTTTCGAGATAATTGGATTTTAAGATTCGATTTACGGAAGATTCAACAAGAGAGCCACACTCTCCAAGGAGAAAGTTATCTCGCCCCATCTACATATAATTGTATGGGTGTCAGAACACCATCCGGAGATGAAAGCAACCAAGCCCGGGATATCCTTCCTAATCGGAGATTTCTTGAAGTCTTGACAAACATCAATGACTGCGCTCGAGTCAAGTTGGTATTTATATGCTCCTTGCTCACCATGAACTCAACCCATCTATCAAAAGAACGCAATGGGCTTTGACACATCCCGAAGTCAATGTTGGAAGAAGAATACACCCCTTTATGGAGACGAGAACCGAATGGTGCTCTCTGGGCAAACCGAACGTGTCTTCCTTTCATCCTCACCACCGGTTAGCAAAATTGGCACGAAACACGGGTGATTCTTCCGAGCGGGGGCAAGGGCTCTAGTGAAGAATTCATCATCTCGTGTTCGGTTTGGAATTATGAGCATCCTTCGACGAAGTGAAATTTGATTAGGAGAGTAACATCTTATTGAATTCCTTCACAACAATTTGGTAATAAGATATCTGCACAAAACAAACGGAGAAAGACGAAGTTATCTCCCTGACGCATAATCGTACCCAACAACAAAAAAAAAAGAAGAAGAAAGGGGAAGGAGGACATATTTTATTCGGGTTCAAAACTATATACACAGTATTTTATTCGGGTTCAAGACTATATACACAGTATTTTATTCGGGTTCAATACTATATACGCAGTATTTCTCTTCGGGTTCGAAACTATATACGCGGCATTCTATACGGGTACAAGTGTGTCTACAGTATCCTTCTTCGGGTTCAAAAATATATATGGAGCATTTTTCTATTGGTTCAAATCGCGCGCGTGATACTTCTTTCAAGAAGCAAAATCATATATACAATATTTCCTGCGGGTTCGAAGTCATATGAAGCATATGTACAGTATTCTTCTTCGGGATTCATACAGGGTTCTCTACGGGTTCGAAATACACACGCAGTATTTTCTTCAGGGTTCAAATATCTCTTTCAGGACCGAAAATTCATATATGCAATATTTCCCACGGGTTCAAACAATATATGCAGTATTCCCTTGGTTGCATACGTACAATATTTTCTATAAGAGGCACGCCAAGGAATCATATGCAAGGATTTTGGAAGCACCTACTCTTAAGGTTTATACCTACGTGAAAAGAAAAAAAAAGGATAGAGAAAAGTAATCGAAGACATACCTGGAAGCCGGTCTCTCTTTGCCGCTAGTATGAAAAGAGGAAAGAATAAAGCGCAGAATGGGGAAAAAGGGGCTTTATATATATATATATATAGGCGTGAAAGACTTTGAAATAGGGAAGGATTTCCCTTTTACCAAAATCACGCGTGTAAGAAACGAGCCCACAAAGGGTGCGACTTCCCAATGCCGCCCAAGTCACTTTGCAAGCATGGTTTCCAAGTTGGACCGGCCCCACCAATTGCGACTGCTCAATGCCGCCCACGTCATGCCTGCAAGCATGGTTTCCAAGTGGGACCGGCTCCACCAATTGCGCCCGACCTCCCAATGCCGCCCAAGTCACGCTTTGCAAGCACGCACGGCTTCTACACTTCGCGCCGGTCCCACCGGCTAGCACACTCGGTTCCCAACTCACGCCAACTTCCCAACGTCGCCCAAGCCGCACCGAGCCCACCAATTGTGCCGACCTCCCGATTTGTGCAAAACTACCGGAGGCAAGGATTCCAAATCCTATTTATAAAGGTCGAGACAAGCCTCCTTCAATTTTCCTTACGTTTTCTTTAATTATGAGTTTGTCACCATCTTATGCTTACCTCGCAACAAAGCCCTGTTAGAGCAAGCGGGGACTTAATGTTGATGGTGGTTTTTAGACAAGGGGTAAAATCGTAAAACCCATGACCTAGTGTTACCATGCAACACATTAACTAAGAGCATTTAACTCGGGTGTAAATAATTAATAGGGTATTTTTTCAAAATACCAGTTAGGGTTTTCAACACGTAACCCTAATTCCAAAATCAAGCCGCACCTCGCGCACCATGGCAACAATGCCAAACCAAGCCGCATATTGCGCACCATGGCAACAATGCCAAACCAAGCCGCATATCGAGCACCATGGCAACAATGCCAAACCAAGCGCACCACCTGCGCACCACGGCAACAATGCCAAACCAAGCCGCACCCGCGCACCATGGCAACAATGCTAAACCAAGCCGCATATCGCGCACCATGGCAACAATGTTAAACCAAGCCGCATATCTGCGCACCATGGCAACAATGCCAAACCAAGCCGCACCCTCGCGCACCACGGCAACAATGCCAAACCAAGCCGCACCTCGCGCACCACGCAAGCAACAATGCCAAACCAAGCCGCACACTGCGCACCATGGCAACAATGCCAAACCAAGCCGCACCCTGCGCACCACAGCAACAATGCCAAACCAAGCCGCACCCTGCACACCATGGCAACAATGCCAAACCAAGCCGCATACTGCGCACCACGACAACAATACCAAACCAAGCCGCACCCTGCGCACCACGGCAACAATGCCAAACCAAGCCGCACCCCGCTCACCATGGCAACAATGCCAAATTTCCAAGCCGCTATACCTTTGGCCCACGCCAAATATAGCGCCCTAGGTTTGCAAGACTTGCAACTAGGTCAACATGGCCGCACGTGCCATTGGCACATGCCAACACGTGCCGCAAGTCATATTTCTAAGCCGCTATGCCTTTGGCCCACGCCCAACATAGCGCCCTAGGTTTACGAGACTTGCAACTAGGTCAACATGGCCGCACGTGCCATTGGCACATGCCAACACGTGCTGCAAGCCATATTTCCAAGCCGCTATGCCTTTGGCCCACGCCCAACATAGCGCCCTAGGTTTGCAAGACTTGCAACTAGGTCAACATGGCCGCACGTGCCATTGGCACATGCCAACACGTGCCGCAAGACATATTTCTAAGCCGCTATGCCTTTGGCCCACGCCCAACATAGCGCCCTAGGTTTGCGAGACTTGCAACTAGGTCAACATGGCCGCACGTGCCATTGGCACATGCCAACACGTGCCGCAAGCCATATTTCCAAGCCGCTATGCCTTTGGCCCACGCCCAACATAGCGCCCTAGGTTTGCAAGACTTGCAACTAGGTCAACATGGCCGCACGTGCCATTGGCACATGCCAACACGTGTCGCAAGCCATATTTCCAAGCCGCTATGCCTTTGGCCCATGCCCAACATAGCGCCGTAGGTTTGCAAGACTTGCAACTAGGTCAACATGGCCGCACGTGCCATTGGCACATGCCAACACGTGCCGCAAGTCATATTTCTAAGCCGCTATGCCTTTGGCCCACGCCCAACATAGCGCCCTAGTTTTGCGAGACTTGCAACTAGGTCAACATGGCCGCACGTGCCATTGGCACATGCCAACACGTGCCGCAAGTCATATTTCTAAGCCGCTATGCCTTTGGCCCACGCCCAACATAGCGCCCTAGGTTTGCAAGACTTGCAACTAGGTCAACATGGCCGCACGTGCCATTGGCACATGCCAACACGTGCCGCAAGCCATATTTCCAAGCCGCTATGCCTTTGGCCCACGCCAAACATAGCGCCCTAGGTTTGCAAGACTTGCAACTAGGTCAACATGGCCGCACGTGCCATTGGCACATGTCAACACGTGCCACAAGCCATATTTCTAAGCCGCTATGCCTTTGGCCCACGCCAAATATAGCGCCCTAGGCTTGCAAGACTTGCAACTAGGTCAACATTGCCGCACGTGCCATTGGCACATGCCAACACCTGTCGCAAGCCATACTTCCAAGCCGCTATGCCTTTGGCCCACGCCAAACATAGCGCCTTAGGCTTGCAAGACTTGCAACTAGGTCAACATGGCCGCACGAGCCATTGGCACATGCCAAACACACACGCTGGTAGCCTAACTTGCAAACCGTGCAACCTACCACCAAGGCATTCCGCACATGCCATTGGCACATGCCAAACACACATCTTTGGTAGCCTAACTTGCAAACCGTGCAACCTACCACCAAGGCATTTCGCACATGCCAGCACATGCCAAACACACACGTTCGGTAACCTAACTTGCAAACCGTGCAACCTACCACCAAGGCATTCGCACATGCCATTGGCACATGCCACACGCGCCACTAGCAGCGCCACTTGCACTCAAGATGCAACCAACACTCGAGACATCGACACAACCGGGGATGCTTCTTTAGGGTTTTGGTTTGGCGGTCACAAGACATGCAACAGACACTACGCTCACATTAAGAAAGCGTGAAAAGGAATAAAGCGGTCAAATAAAAGAGGAAATCTTTTGAAAAAAACGTTTTTCGCCCATTAAACCATGCGGTTACCACCTCCTCCCATTATTTCACCCTTTACTCTCTTCCTTCATGAGGCCGGGGGTACGTTTCAATCTCGACTTGTATAAATAGGTCTTACCTATTTCCACCGGACAACAAGTCTCGGTCGGGGAGAAAAATACCACACTCTCGGAAAGGCAACTTTGCAAGCTCTCCCAAAAGCTTCCATCTCTTGCAAGCTTCCTAAGCTTTCACTTTCTCGATACAAGTCGAGATACTACTCTCCTCAACACCTTTCTTTGCTTCCCTCCCCAAATCAACCCTTCTCCTCCAATTTGTGACCAGAAGCAAGTCTCGGGAACGACCATTTCTTGGTTTAGGTAGGACTTATGCAGATTGATCTCTCGAATCTATAAAGTGCTCACGTGCATAAGCACATTTGTTTAGGGTTTGAACCAGTTTCTCACTCACCCACCGAAATTACCGAAATCAGCAGAAACGATTTTTACCCATAAACAGGTGGTTAGAAAAGGAGTACATCCAACTCATTTGTTCTTTGCAGATGATGTTTTCATATTCTAAAATGGAGCAAAAAGTAGCCTCACAAATTTATTCTCTTTACTTGATGAGTATCAATCTAGCTTAGGACAAATCATAAACAAAATCAAGATTAAGTGTTTTGTAGATGAAGTATCTTCTTTGAGAAAGCAACAGATCAGTGAATTGGTAAATATGGACTTAACAAATTTTCCAGATAAATATTTGGGAATTATGCTTGCCCCAGGTATAGTTACCTCAGCTATGGTGTGGCCAATGGTTGAACAGCTTCAACATAAACTAGCAGTTAATTTGGCAAGGTAAGCTTCTCTCTTTCCAAGTGTTTATGGGTGAAAATCGTTTCTGCCGATTTCGGTAAATGCGGTAGGTGAGTGAGAAACTGGTTTAAACCCTAAACAAATGTGCTGCACGTGAGCACTTTATAGATTCGAGAGATCAATCTGTACAAGTCCATCCTAAACCAAGAAATGGCCGTTCCAGACTTGCTTCGGTCACAAAGTGGAGGAGAAGGGTTGATTTGGGGAGGGAAGCAGAGAAAGGTGTTGAGGAGAGTAGTATCTCGACTTGTATCAGAAGGTGAAAGCTTAGGAAGCTTGCAAGAGATGAAAGCTTTTGGAGAGCTTGCAAAGTTGCCTTTCTGAGAGTGTAAGTGTAGTATATTTCTCCTGACCGAGACTTGTCATCTGGTGGAAATAGGTAAGACCTATTTATACAAGTCGAGATTGAAACGTACTTCTGGCCTCATGAAGGAAGAGAGTAAAGGGTGAAATAATGGGAGGAGGTGGTAACCGCATGGTTTAATGGGTGAAAACGTTTTTTCACCATTATTTCCTCTTTTATTTGACCGCTTTATTCCTATTCACGCTTTCTTAATTGTGAGCGTAGTGTACGCCGCATCTTTGTGACCGCCAAACCAAAACCCTAAAGAAGCATCCCCGGTTTTTTGTGTTGATATCTCGTTGGTTGCGCCTTGAGTGCAAGTGGTGCCGCTAATGGCGCGTGTGGCATGTGCGGAATGCCTTGGTGGTAGGTTGCATGGTTTTGCAAGTTAGGCTACCAGCGTGTGTGTTTGGCATGTGCCAATGGCATGTGCGGAATGCCTTGGTGGTAGGTTGCACGGTTTGCGAGTTAGGCTACCAGCGTGTGTGTTTGGCATGTGCCAATGACACGTACGACCATGTTGACCTAGTTGCAAGTCTTGCAAGCCTAGGGCGCTATATTTGGCGTGTGCCAATGGCATAGCGGCTTGGAATATGGCTTGCGGCATGTGTTGGCATGTGCCAATGGCATGTGCGGCCATGTTGACCTAGTTGCAAGTTTTGCAAGCCTAGGGCGCTATATTTGGCGTGTGCCAATGGCATAGCGACTTGGAATATGGCTTGCGGCACGTATTGGCATGTGCCAATGGCATGTGCGGCCATGTTGACCTAGTTGCAAGTCTTGCAAGCCTAGGGCGCTATATTTGGCGTGTGCCAATGGCATAGCGACTTGGAATATGGTTTGCGGCACGTATTGGCATGTGCCAATGGCATGTGCGGCCATGTTGACCTAGTTGCAAGTCTTGCAAGCCTAGGGCGCTATATTTGGCGTGTGCCAATGGCATAGCGGCTTGGAATATGGCTTTGCGTCACGTGTTGGCATGTTCCAATGGCATGTGCGGCCATGTTGACCTAGTTGCAAGTTTTGCAATCCTAGGGCGCTATATTTGGCGTGTGCCAATGGCATAGCGACTTGGAATATGGCTTGCGGCACGTATTGGCATGTGCGGCCATGTTGACCTAGTTGCAAGTCTTGCAAGCCTAGGGCGCTATATTTGGCGTGTGCCAATGGCATAGCGACTTGGAATATGGCTTGCGGCACGCATTGGCATGTGCCAATGGCATGTGCGGCCATGTTGGCCTAGTTGCAAGCCTAGGGCGCTATATTTGGCGTGGGCCAATGGCATAGCAACTTGGAATATGGCTTGCGGCACGCATTGGCATGTGCTAATGGCATGTGCGGCCATGTTGGCCTAGGGCGCTATATTTGGCGTGGGCCAATGGCATAGCGACTTGGAATATGGCTTGCGGCACGTATTGGCATTGTTGTCAATGATGCGCAGGGTGCGGCTTGGTTTGGCATTGTTGCCGTGGTGCGCAGGGTGCGGCTTGGTTTGGCATTGTTGCCATGGTGCGTGAGATGCGGCTTGGTTTGGCATTGTTGCCATGGTGCGCAGTGGCGCGCTTGGTTTGGCATTGTTGCCGTAGTGCGCAGTGGTGCGGCTTGGTTTGGCATTGTTGCCATGGTGCGCAGAGATGCGGCTTGGTTTGGCATTGTTGCCATGGTGCGCAGATATGCGGCTTGGTTTGGCATTGTTGCCATGGTGCGCGAGGGGTGCGGCTTGGTTTGGCATTGTTGCTCCGGGTGCGCGTGGTGCGACTTGGTTTGGCATTGTTGCCATGGTGCGCGATATGCGGCTTGGTTTGGCATTGTTGCCATGGTGCGTGAAGATGCGGCTTGGTTTGGCATTGTTGCCATGGTGCGCGAGGTGCTGCTTGATTTTGGAATTAGGGTTCGTGTTGAAAACCCTAATTGGTATTTTGAAAAAATACCCCTATTAATTATTTACACTGAGTTAAATGTTCTTAGTTAATGTGTTGCGGGTAACACTAGGTCATGGGGTTTTACGATTTTACCCCTTGTCTAAAAACCACCATCAACATTAAGTCCCCTGCTTAGCTCGGAACAGGGGCTTTGTTGCGAGGTAAGCATAAGATGGTGACAAACTGTTTATCAGCAAAACGTAAGGAAAATTGAAGGAGGCTTGTCTGACCTTTATAAATAGGATTTGGAATCCTTGCCTCTGGTAGTTTTGCACAAATCGGGAGGCTGGCACAAATGGTGGGCTCGGTGCAGCTTGGGCGACGTTGGGAAGTTGGCGTGAGTTGGGAAACTGAGTGTGCTAGCTGGTGGGACCGGCGCGAAGTGTAGAAGCCGTGCGTGCTTGCAGGCGTGACTTGGGCGGCATTGGGAGGTCGGCGCAATTGGTGGAGCCGGTCCAACTTGGAAACCATGCTTGCAGGCGTGACTTGGGCGGCATTGAGAAGTCGCAATTGGTGGGGCCGGTCCAACTTGGAAACCATGCTTGCAGGCGTGACTTGGTCGGCATTGGGAAGTCGCACCCTTTGTGGGCCCGTTTCTTACACGCGTGATTTTGGTAAAAGGGAAATCCTTCCCTATTTCAAAGTCTTTCATGCCTATATATATATATATATATATATAAAGCCCCTTTTCCCCATTCTGCGCTTTTTTATTCTTTCCTCTTTTCATACTAGCGGCAAAGAGAGACCGGCTTCCAGGTATGTCTTCGATTACTTTTCTCTATCCTTTTTTTTTCTTTTCACGTAGGTATAAACCTTAAGAGTAGGTGCTTCCAAAATCCTTGCATATGATTCCTTGGCGTGCCTCTTATAGAAAATATTGTACGTATGCAACCAAGGGAATACTGCATATATTGTTTGAACCCGTGGGAAATATTGCATATATGAATTTTCGGTCCTGAAAGAGATATTTGAACCCTGAAGAAAATACTGCGTGTGTATTTCGAACCCGTAGAGAACCCTGTATGAATCCCGAAGAAGAATATCGTATATATATGCTTCATATGACTTGAACCCGCAGAAATATTGTATATATGATTTTGCTTCTTGAAAGAAGTATCACGCGCGCAGTTTTGAACCAATAGAAAAATGCTCCATATATATTTTTGAACCCGAAGAAGGATACTGTAGACACACTTGTACCCGTATAGAATGCCGCGTATATAGTTTCGAACCCGAAGAGAAATACTGCGTATATAGTCTTGAACCCGAATAAAATACTGTGTATATAGTCTTGAACCCGAATAAAATACTGTGTATATAGTCTTGAACCCGAATAAAATACGTCCTCCTTCCCCTTTCTTCTTTTTTTTTTTTGTTGTTGGGTACGATTATGTGTCAGGGAGATAACTTCGTCTTTCTCCGTTTGTTTTGTGCAGATATCTTATTACCAAATTGTTGTGAAGGAATTCGATAAGATGTTACCTGAATCAAATTTCACTTCGTCGAAGGATGCTCATAATTCCAAACCGAACACAGATGATGAATTCTTCACTAGAGCCCTTGCCCTCGCTCGGAAGAATCACCCGTGTTTCGTGCCAATTTTGCTAACCGGTGGTGAGGATGAAAGGAAGACACGTTCGGTTTGCCAGAGAGCACCATTCGGTTTGTGTCCATAAAGGGTGTATTCTTCTTCCAACATTGACTTCAGGATGTGTCAAAGCCCATTGCGTTCTTTTGATAGATGGGTTGAGTTCATGGTGAGCAAGGAGCATATAAATACCAACTTGACTCGAGCGCAGGTCATTGATCTTTGTCAAGACTTCGAAGAAATCTCCGATTAGGAAGGATATCCCAAGCTTGGTTGCTTTCATCTCAGGATGGTGTTCGGACACCCATACAATTATATGTAGATGGGGCGAGATAACTTTCTCCTTGGAGAGTGTGGCTCTCTTGTTGAATCTTCCGAGAATCGGAATCTTAAAATCCAATTATCCGAAAGTGAGGTGAAGATGCGGGATGACCTGGCCGCTAAGTTGGGGATTTTGCTCGGAAAGACTCCATTGCGAAGTCGAAGGATTCTGCCAGAAAGAGGATGAAACGTGTCCTTACGGTTGGTGGATATCTCGGTGGTTTCGGACGAGTTGGAGCCCGAGCAGAAAAGCGGTGATCTTCATGTCGCCGCTTTTGGCTCTCTAGTTGTCGAGAGACATTTTTGATGACGGTTCGGCAAGAAAGGAATAAGACCAGGAGTTGTTAGCGATTCTTTGTGAAGTTGGCAAAGGGTGAAGTTCTTCCCATTGGCAAAGTTGTTCCTTGGTTCCCGTATGTGCATCCGGATCACCTAGTTGCGAACATGCAAGTTTCGAATGGTTTCATGAAAGTGGATTCGTATGTGCACGTTGCTTTTCGCAAGTCGGCTATGGGAGCACTTTGAGAAGTATGCTCAAACCGCCGCCTTCGCTTCCCGTGAGTTGGGGTGGCTCCCAAATTCTTCGATGGGTGAACAAGGCGTCCGAGAGTTGGCGTGAGCTTGGTTAGTTTTCTTGATAAGTTGCATGAAATCAATTTTCGTCCATGGGGGCCGGTCCATAAGTCGGTGACTCAAATTGACACTTTGCTTCGCTCCGCTCATGTCTTTGTCTTCGATGACGCTTTGAGCGTTGGTGAAAAACTGTTCATTCAAAGCCGCTTGCCGGTCATATGACGTCTTTCTTCGTGGGGTCTTTCCGAGATAGCTGCTTACAATATTGACCGTCTTTGCTCGTCACATGGGTTTTGATCAAGGGGTGCCTCTTGTTTACCGGCCAGGTGATCCCTAAGGATTCATTGCGTGTCGCCCTTGACCTTGATACCCCCTTAAGCGGGTATCCGTCTTTCCTTCTTTCAAATGGGAAGAGTAACTTCGACGACCTTCGGCTATAATGAGTTTTGGTGCGACGAGTTTACTATGATCCGAGATTTTGTGAATAACGTGGTGGAAAACGTTCGTTGCAAACCTTCCCCGGCCCGGTTCCCGAAAGAGTATCCAATGTTGAGAGATCCCAAGCGAAAGTTGCCTAACAATTCGGAAGCCCCGGGCCAGGGAACGAAGAACAAAGAATCGTCTTGGCGGGTTCGGACGGTTTCACAAGATCCTCTCACGGCTCTTGTGTCTTTCAGTTCTTCCAATAACCAGGTATGTGTCGCTTCTTTATTGGTTTGTCTCAAAACACGTGAATTTGTTTGAGAATATGTGTCTTGTTTCCTTCGGGGCTTCGGTAGTGTTAATGCTTTATTTGCTCTTGCACGTTGCCGAGGAGACGACAATTTCTTCAAAGAACTCCAGCGACATTGAGCCTTCTCATAGCGATGATGAGTCGAGAGAGAAGAAGGTTCAACAAGTGAGAGTGATTCCTCGGCGAAGACCTTGGTTTGTTCGGGAAGTGGTTCGGTGAGTTTCGCACTTCTTTTCTTTGTCCTTTTGTTTCCTCTTTTGGGAAATATCGACTCGAGTTCGCGGGGAGGAATCGGTTCGGAGGATGATTACGGGGTAGAGCGCATGAAAACTTGCCTTTGGTGACCACCGCTGGTGACTTGGATATGAGCGTTAGCCAATTGCCGGCACAGATGTAGCTCAAACGGCGGATGATTCTCGATGGTTGTTCTTCGTAGATATGGAGGAAAACCCTCTGCGAGTCGTGAGGCCAGGTGCGGGCGCCATTTTGATCCTCCGTACTTAGTTCCTTATCGGGTCATGTCTTTGGTTGGCGGCTTCAGCGTCTTAGGCTAAGCACGAGGCGTTGTACACCGAATCAGGAGAAATACGGACATATGGCTACAACCAAGAAAGTCACTAGTCGATTTGCGCTGGTTAAGCGTGTGGAAGAGGCTTTATCTTCCATCGAGGACATGCGTGAGGTGATTTGGTCACACCGTTTCGAAGACGTTATTGCCGATTTGGGAGCACCATCGCGACGTGTGCATAGAAAAGGAGTTCAACACTTCGTGGTTTGTCGAAGGCCTTGCGAGAGATCCAAAAGTTGAAAGATGCGGCGATCGAAAGCCTTTCCGCTGAGGAGATTGCTCGACAGGGGAGGTAGAACTCGAAAAACTTTCAAGATGTTGACTATGAAGAGAGCGGCTCTTGAAGATGCAAAGTTGACCTTCTCAAGAAGAACGGGACCTCTGTTGGATGATTTTCCTTGAATGTTTCTCCGTGAAACTTTCATTTAGGTTTTTTTTTTTTTTTGAAAGACATATTGGATGTCCGGTTCAAAACTTGACCTTTGATAGGCAATTTGGTAGCTTTTTAGGGTATTGGATTATTTCGGGATGAATGGCTTTGATAATATGACTACGATTATGTTTTGGGAAAGGAATATTGCTTTTATGAAAGTGTGTGCTAGCAATAGGCATAAGACTCGAGAGTACGACGGTTTTACTAAGAACCTAAAAATAGATTGTATACCTTGCCCGATCCGAATTTACTCACTTCATAGGTTTTGCGAACACGCCCCTCTCCATGTAAAAGGCGGTTCTTTTCTTTGGTGGCATCCCTAGCAAGTCCCCACTTGGTAGCTCCTTGGCGAGTCCCCGGTTTTACGGTGTAGTTTTAACAACCGATAACAAGGGTTAACGAGTCGGGACTGGGTCGCAAGTCCCCAATCGCGGTAGCATCTTCAACGAGTCCCAGGTTTTCGGGTGTAGTTTTACAATCGGTAACCGGGTTGTCGAAATCTGGGCGGGTCGCAAGTCCCCAATCGCTGTAGCATCTTCAACGAGTCCCAGGTTTTCGGTGTAGTTTTACAACCGGTAACCGGTCGTCGGGCGATTGATTGATTGAGTCGCTTTCCCCTACCATCTTGACATCACGGGTCGAAGAACGAGATCGACAGATCGACATTGTAACCGATAGATCGATCCTCCCATTGTGGTCGCCAATTGTTTATGGGTAAAAATCGTTTCGCTGATTTCGGTAATTTCGGTGGGTGAGTGAGAAACTTGGTTCAAACCCTAAACAAATGTCTTTGCACGTGAGCACTTTATAGATTCGAGAGATCAATCTGACAAGTCCGGCCTAAACCAAGAAATGGCCGTTCCGGACTTGCTTCGGTCACAAAGTGGAAGAGAAGGGTTGATTTGGGGAGGGAAGCAAAGAAAGGTGTTGAGGAGAGTAGTATCTCGACTTGTATCGAAAGTGAAAGCTTAGGAAGCTTGCAAGAGATGGAAGCTTTTGGGAGAGCTTGCAAAGTTGCCTTTCCGAGAGTGTGGTATTTTCTCTGACCGAGACTTGTTGTACCGGTGGAAATAGGTAAGACCTATTTATACAAGTCGAGATTGAAACGTACCCTGGCCTCATGAAGGAAGAGAATAAAGGGTGAAATAATGGGAGGAGGTGGTAACCGCATGGTTTAATGGGCGAAACGTTTTTCACCATTATTTCCTCTTTTATTTGACCGCTTTATTCCTTTTCACGCTTTCTTAATGTGAGCGTAGTGTCGGCGCATCTTTGTGACCGCCAAACCAAAACCCTAAAGAAGCATCCCCTAGATTGTGTTGATGTCTCGAGTGTTGGTTGCATCTTTAGTGCAAGTGGCGCTGCTAGTGGCGCGTGTGGCATGTGCCAATGGCATGTGCGGAATGCCTTGGTGGTAGGTTGCACGGTTTGCAAGTTAGGTTACCGAGCGTGTGTGTTTGGCATGTGCCAGTGGCATGTGTGAAATGCCTTGGTGGTAGGTTGCACGGTTTGCAAGTTAGGCTACCAGCGTGTGTGTTTGGCATGTGCCAATGGCAGGTGCGGAATGCCTTGGTGGTAGGTTGCACGGTTTGCAAGTTAGGCTACCGGCGTGTGTGTTAGGCTTGTACCAATGGCTCGTGCAGCCATGTTGACCTAGTTGCAAGTCTTGCAAGCCTAGGGCGCTATGTTTGGCGTGGGCCAAAGGCGCGGCTTGGAAGTATGGCTTGCGACGGTGTTGGCATGTGCCAATGGCACGTGCGGCCATGTTGACCTAGTTGCAAGTCTTGCAAGCCTAGGGCGCTATATTTGGCGTGGGCCAAAGGCATAGCGGCTTGGAAATATGGCTTGCGGCACGTGTTGGCATGTGCCAATGGCACGTGCGGCCATGTTGACCTAGTTGCAAGTCTTGCAAACCTAGGGCGCTATGTTTGGCGTGGGCCAAAGGCATAGCGGCTTGGAAATATGGCTTGCGGCACGTGTTGGCATGTGCCAATGGCACGTGCGGCCATGTTGACCTAGTTGCAAGTCTTGCAAACCTAGGGCGCTATGTTGGCGTGGGCCAAAGGCATAGCGGCTTAGAAATATGACTTGCGGCACGTGTTGGCATGTGCCAATGGCACGTGCGGCCATGTTGACCTAGTTGCAAGTCTCGCAAAACTAGGGCGCTATGTTGGGCGTGGGCCAAAGGCATAGCGGCTTAGAAATATAACTTGCGGCACGTGTTGGCATGTGCCAATGGCACGTGCGGCCATGTTGACCTAGTTGCAAGTCTTGCAAACCTACGGCGCTATGTTGGGCGTGGGCCAAAGGCATAGCGGCTTGGAAATATGGATTGCGACACGTGTTGGCATGTGCCAATGGTACGTGCGGCAATGTTGACCTAGTTGCAAGTCTTGCAAACCTAGGGCGCTATGTTGGGCGTGGGCCAAAGGCATAGCGGCTTGGAAATATGGCTTGCGGGACGTGTTGGCATGTGCCAATGGCACGTGCGGACATGTTAACCTAGTTGCAAGTCTCGCAAACCTAGGGCGCTATGGTTGGCGTGGGCCAAAGGCATAGCGGCTTAGAAATATGTCTTGCGGCACGTGCGGCCATGTTGACCTAGTTGCAAGTCTTGCAAACCTAGGGCGCTATGTTGGGCGTGGGCCAAAGGCATAGCGGCTTGGAAATATGGCTTGCGGCACGTGTTGGCATGTGCCAATGGCACGTGCGGCCATGTTGGCCTAGTTGCAAGTCTCGCAAACCTAGGGCGCTATGTTGGGCGTGGTCCAAAGGCATAGCGGCTTAGAAATATGACTTGCGGCACGTGTTGGCATGTGCCAATGGCACGTACGGCCATGTTGACCTAGTTGAAAGTCTTGCAAACCTAGGGCGCTATATTTGGCGTGGGCCAAAGGTATAGCGGCTTGGAAATTTGGCATTGTTGCCATGGTGCGCGTGGTGCGGCTTGGTTTGGCATTGTTCTAGTGGTGTGCGGGGTGCGGCTTGGTTTGGCATTGTTGCCGTGGTGCGTGATATGCGGCTTGGTTTGGCATTGTTGCCATGGTGTGCGGGTGCGGCTTGGTTTGGCATTGTTGCCAGTGGTGCGCAGTGCGGCTTGGTTTGGCATTGTTGCCATGGTGCATGATATGCGGCTTGGTTTGGCATTGTTGCCATGGTGCGCGGGTGCGGCTTGGTTTGGCATTGTTGCCAGTGGTGCGCAGGAGTGCGGCTTGGTTTGGCATTGTTGCCATGGTGCGTGATATGCGGCTTGGTTTGGCATTGTTGCCATGGTGCGCATGATATGCGGCTTGGTTTTAGCATTGTTGCCATGGTGCGCGAGGTGCGTCTTGGTTTGGCATTGTTGCCAGTGGTGCGCAGGGTGCGGCTTGGTTTGGCATTGTTGCCATGGTGTGATATGCGGCTTGGTTTGGCATTGTTGCCATGGTGCGCAGTATGCGGCTTGGTTTGGCATTGTTGCCATGGTGCGCAGGGTGCGGCTTGATTTTGGAATTAGGGTTCTGTGTTGAAAACCCTAATCTGGTATTTTGAAAAAATACCCCTACTAATTATTTACACCTGAGTTAAATGCTCTTAGTTAATGTGTTGCGGGTAACACTAGGTCATGGGGTTTTACGATTTTACCCCTTGTCTAAAAACCACCATCAACACCACCATAGGTAACATCTTTATAGTTTCAACTAGCCTTGAGAGATTTATGCTTAAAACAACTTCCACTAAAACAAATAAGATGGGAGATAATGGGTCTTCCTGTCTTAATCCTCTTCCAACTGAGAAAAAGCCACATGGCCCTCCATTGACCATAACAGAAATTCTAGCAGATTGAAATAGTACTAGTAACCAGTCACACCAAGAAGTAGAAAATCCATATTTCTGCAAAACCTTAAATAAGAATTCCCAGCTGACTGAGTCATAGGCCTGAGAAATAAGTTTGAGTCCTACATTTCCTCCACTTCTCTTCACTTTCATTTCATTTACTAACTCTGACGCCAACAAAACTTGCTCATGAATGCTTCTCCCTTTAATGTATGCAACTTTCCGTGGAGATATTAAGTTCAGCATTATGTTTCCCATTCTAGTTGTAATGATTTTAGTGAAAATTTTGAACAGTACATTACTCAATCCTATAGGCCTGAATTGGTTTGCACTTCTTGCTCCTTGAACTTTTGGTAATAAAACCAAGAAACTAGAATTCATACCCTTAGGAATAAATCTTCTCTCCTAACAAAACTGAATGGCTGCTATCAAGTCGATTTGTATAATGTCCCAACAACTTCTATAGAACATACCTGAGAAACTATCAGGTCCTGGAGAGCTTTATGGATCAATGTCAAATGCTGCATCCTTAATTTCTTCTGGATTAGGAATTGCATCAAGCATCATATATTCTTCCGTGTTTATCATTTGTGGCACTGCTTCTAATAATGGTTCGATAATATTGACATGTTGTTCCTCAATTTTGTTTTGAAAATGAAGGAATAGAGAATTAGCTATTTGCTCTTGATCAACAATTATATTTTCATCATTATCTTCAAGTTCACTTATAATATTTCTAGAATTCCTTATCTTGAATTTAGTATGAAAATAACCTATATTAGCTGCTCCCTCTTTGATCCATTTAACTCTGGACTTTTGTCTCATTAGTGTGTTGGCTTGCACTTCTATGCTGGCATGTTCATTTTGAGCTTGAATTAAAACATCAAGTACTTCAGTGTCAGCAGGATTACTATCTGACATTTGTATAACAACTCTGACTTTTTCTTCTGCCTATGAAATTTTAACTTGTACATTACCAAAAACTGTCCAGTTCCATTCATGAAGAACCCTTTTTAATTCTTTCAACTTTTGCTTAAAAATGAAAGTTGGATTCCCTATAATATTTCTTGACCAACAATCAGCAACAACCTGTTGAAAATTTGGATGACTTAGCCACATCTTCTGAAATTTTCTTGGAGTATTTTTTGGCTTAGGTATGTTAGAACAACCACCTAACAAAGGAGAATGATCTGACACTATTCTCAATCCCACCTTATAACCCCAGTCACCGTATACCTGCAACCATTCTTGATTAAAAACTACTATATCTAGAGTACATAATATCCTTTTGCTACCATATTGACAATTGGACCATGAGTGAGTAAGTCCAGTTTAGGTGCTTGAATCAATTCACAACTATTGAGACATTCATTGAATTCTAACATAGAAGTTCTATTTGGCAGTCTTCCACCAACTTTTTCATCTTGAGTTACAACTTCATTGAAGTCTCCAATAACTATCCATGGTTTCTTTAGATCTCCAATTAGCTTCATTTCTGACCATAAAATTCTTCTGTGTATGCTCTTAACATGAGCATGAACTCCATAAACTAAAACATCCCCAATACTCACTGTTACCATTTGGCTGGAGATTGAAACTACATTAGGCTGAGCTATGTTTTTATTCCAAAAGAGCCAAATATTTCCTTTATTCTCTGAAACAGAGTTATGTATAACCATACTTTGCATTCCAGACAAATTCAATTTATGACAAAAAGCAATACTACATTTTACTTTAGGTTCTGCAACCCATACTAAAGAAGGACAAAATTGATTTACTAAAGTCCATAATTTATCCTTGGCCCTTTTCCTTCTAAGGCCCCTGATATTCCAAAAGAGTATATTCATTTATTAGGAGGAGGGTTTTTAGAACCCCTTTCCCTGGTTGTTTCCTGAAATTATACTTAACATTGTTGGGAACTTGTTTATTTACCTTTGCTGCACCACCAAGACTTGAAGAAAATGAAGTAGAAGCAGAAACCATTTCCTTCTCTACAAATTTTTCCCATGAAGTTACTTGCACTGGTTCATTTGAAACATTCCATGTTACTCCATTCACAAACTTAACCACACTATTTTCCAAACTATTATGCGCAGTTATTTGTAATATTTTTGGTACTTCCATTATAACAGCTTCAATCTCTTCTTCAAGAAATTCATTTTCTAGAGCACTAAATTTACTATTGAGAACAACACTTTCAACAATTGAGTCTATCTCTTTAGTTCCTTTGGTATCACATATATCAAAAGGTACTAGTTTGATTTTTTCTCTTCTTTGGCTACCAATAGGTTTTTGAGCATTCCTAGTTTTTCCTCCATTCTCCACAAAATTGGTATTAGTCTGAGATGAATTTTGAGCCTCTCTCCCGTGATTATTCCCATGATTAGCATTCTCTTTATTCTTTTCCACTCTACATTCAGAAACAAAGTGACCAACTATCTTGCAGGTTGTGCAAAATTTTGGACAATTTGGAATTTGCACATCTTGAAAAAAGCCTCCCAGTTTAGTTCGAATCCACACTTTACTGATTTTGCAAAATCGATTTCAACTAAAACATTAGCATAATATCCAACTTCACAGTTAACTGTTGCAGCATCCAGCTTGATAGGAGTTCCAAATTCACTACAAATTGTGAATAATACTTTTCTCTTTCCAAAATTCAAGACCTAATCCTGGAAAACGTACCCAAACTTGAGACTTAGAGCTTCTTTGATTTTCAGCCCTAAAATTTGAGATCCATTTTCTTACCTGTAACACCTGATTATTCACTCTCCATTAACCAACTTTGATAGTTTGTTTATCGAATTCATTACCAAGTTTAATAGTAAAGAAACCCTAATGGAATCAATTTACAATCACCAACCAATTTCCATTGATTACGCAAGCTAACTGAAGCATCTGCAAGTTTAGTAATTTTATGTAAATCTAACCTTCCAATAAGTGAAAACTTCCATGGATTAATACTCTCTTCAAAAATATCATCAGGCAACAGAATCGTTGGAACTTTCTTGTATGAATTTTCAGTAGTAAAACCTAAATTTTCTGTATTATTTTCATTACTACAAGTGGTTTCAGGATGAGAATCTATCAAAACCACCTAAATTAATGACTACAGATCATTAAAACATAAAACACAACAAGATGTAAGAATTTTTTAATGAACAAACACCTGAATTAAAGACGATGATACGCGAAAATCAAAAATTTGAGAAAAAAGTCGTCTGAGTCAGTTGCCCGATTTGCAGGGGCACAATAGTTGTTGGAACCTTATACCCTTTCTGCATTATTTTCAAAAAAAAAAAGTGTATACTTTTAGATGATCTTCATTTTCCTCCACCATCTCAATATCATTTATCTTAAGTTTGCAAAAATATTTGAAATCTTCGTAATCTGTTGCTCTTCACCCCTCACCTTTACCATCAAACAGAAAACAAAAAAAGTTGGAGCATCCATCTGTGTGTATATACAAACTGAACGATAAAACATACTGCTGAGAATAATCATCACGTTCGCATTATATTTATAACATATCACTTTCTCCTACTTTTTGTATTTCCTTAGCTTAGGTCTCTATGTTCTTATGCTTGTACATTTGTAAATTCTTTCTCATCTAATATATCTTCCTTTCAATCATTTTTTTTATATAATAAGGTTCCAACAAGATGAAGAAATGATTACCAATTGCCGTAATCATGCGATTTACACTTTTATGTCAAGTGAATTTAGTATGAGCCTAGCCTGCAACACCATATTATAACAAAAGAATTAATCGTGTGAATCATGCATCATAGACCACTTAGTTCAGTTCCCTCAATGTGTATCTCCTTGATACATATTACTTTTTCTTGCCCCCTCAATGTGTAATATGCCTATGCTAGCTGTTATCATTGCAGTATACTGGTCAAATCATTGTGAGAATCTTTTAGCATTCAACTGTTCACATAAAAGCAATTCACTCCAAGAATGACCGACTGATTATGTCCAGAGTGAGGAGCAAATACTAACGAAGTGAAAATTCCAACGACAATAGAGACAAAGATATTTGTGGTTCGAGTACTAAGATAGTAAGACACCTACGAAAACAATAGTGCACGAGTGCACCACTAAATGCTAGTTATTTCGTAGGTGCGGTAGGTAGATGACCAAGCATGAGAAAAGTTGGTAACATGAACATGTTCATTTTCTTAATTTTATCTGGAATTTTGAGATTTCGTATGTTTGCAATTATAACGGTGGTGCTGATTACTGGTGGTGGAATTTTGAATTCCATGTGAGAAATTTTGCTCCCACAGAGTAACATAGGAACATCAAGAATTGATACCTAAACTGTGA
Source organism: Papaver armeniacum (assembly GCA_023531295.1). Taxonomy (NCBI): domain Eukaryota; kingdom Viridiplantae; phylum Streptophyta; class Magnoliopsida; order Ranunculales; family Papaveraceae; genus Papaver; species Papaver armeniacum. Next base: position 728,579 of record JAJJWW010002284.1, read on the forward strand.
CAACGGGCTAATTTCATTGATACCTAAACTGTGAGGATTGGTTTGTGTTTTAGTCTTTAATATGTGAACTATTGCCATGTTTCCACTTAATTATTGCCAGACTATCATTTATTTTCTAAAGTTCAATACAATGCTTTTTATTTTTGTAGGATCTGGAGGTAAACTCCCATGTTGTAAACGTCTATGTAGACGATGACATATTCATAAATAACCCATGCAAGCCGCTCTCTGATATTGATACCATTATGAAACTTAAGAGGTCCCTTGGAGCCACACTTGGTTAGCATGACGACGCTGAATTTATAAAAGTTCCAAGCTCCAATATACTGTGAATACAAACACCAATTGATTGTACTTTTGTTCTTTGTTTTACGCTTCTGACTTGTAGCTTTTACGTACATTCTAAAATTGCTCTCTTCCAATAAAAAAAGAATACAAACACCAATTGTGAATATATTTTATCGATTCTATTTTTTATATAATTATTTGAGAATGTTTTAGTTCCAAAATCCACGTTAAATGAAGGATTGTAATCCAATATGGGAGAAGAATTGGTATAAGTGAAATTTGAAATAGCATTATATCTGGAAGACACTGTGTTATAAAGAATCTATGAAGTCCCAAACTCCCAGTGATTCAACGGAAACTGGAAAGAGTCCCAGTAGTGAAAAAAAAATATATATTGGGAAGGAAGTTATTGTTTAGTTAATTCGGAAAGAAAACTATTCATATCATCTTTTTGATCCTTTATTTTGCGGGGTTACGAAAGTAGAAGTTAAATTCTCCAAGTCATGTCCTTTGAAGAAGATATGGAAAGGTCATTACTCCAAGAATTCATTGACCTTCCGGTAAGTTACCACATTATAATAAAATTCACTAAGAAAAGATAAACCTGCCGTAATATATCCTCTACCTTTTGAAGATACATTTTTCTTCTTTTCTTGATAAGAACTCCACTTTTTGATACACGACAGTAACAAGGGCAAAGCATTTGAGACTATATATGCAAATAGATGTCACATATATAATTCTCAATATATATTCTCGATAAGGAAAAATTACTGGCAAGAAACTATACTACTAAGTGTAAGCTAGAGAGGTGAAGATAAAGAAATGACTTATATGAATTATAATAATAAAATTGTGCCGGCTTACCAAACTTGTATGCGTATATATCAAAGACCAATCAGACATTCTCATGCTCCGACATTTTCATGTTTCAATTGATTCCTTAGTTATCATTCACCCCGTGTAAGTACTGAAGTCAGGTGAACTAAAATTTAAAGAAACACTATATTCCTCGCTCCAGGAGGATTTGTTAGTATCTTGCTCTCTGCATGCGGATTTGGTTCTCTAACACTTCCATCCTTTGGGTCATACAAAAGTAGATCAATAAGATTAGCTCCATGACCATGAATAGAATCTCGCCACTGCTGAAAATCGGGTAGGCCCCCAAGGCACGGTATTCTCTAACTCTCTCGGGGATTATTGTATAATGTACGGTCCAAGATTCTTGAACTCCATAATCTGCATCACCCATAGGTCAACATTAACACTATAAGCAAGTACACAAAGGCACTCTCTCAAGACTCCCAAATTCCATATCTCTAAAGGTTCTTGGTGGTTGCAATTGCAGTGAATATCTCGTTCTTTGATATCCAAAGAGATTATAAGATAAGAGAATTTGTGAATACTACTACCTAGCCAATGAAAACATCCATTAGCAAGCACTTTTGACCTCTACCGCGGACTCTCCATCTATAGCGAGCCAATAAGGGACAACTTGAGTGTTGTTTTTCCACGAATTAGGCCCCATAGTATAGACATCAACTAAAGAACCATCATCATCATTGTCATACAAGCATATCAACTTGTAATCACCAGATTTGTAATCATAACCAAAAGCATATGCAAAAGTATCTGATCGAGCGGGTTTATTTGGCGATTTGGGTAATTCCTTGTATTCATTATTGTTGGGATTCCAAAGACCAAAGAATTCTTTCGATCACTCCAAAACCAAACTAAACCATTACAAGAATCCATAAGCTGAATATCATAATCTAAGGATTAGGACTATTAATTTCCACACCATATAGATGAAATTCATTCGAAGATAATGATGAAGGATCATAGATTGCGAGCGAGATGACATTGCGTAACTTACTAGGATCGAACTTAGCTACTATGAAACTAAAGTTGGTTTTTTGGATGGTAAGATTATGGTGCGTTTTAACAAAACTAGGGTTAGAGATGAGGGCATACCGGTTCTTGCAAACAGAGACTTACATACAAGTGTCGATTTCACGGGTAATCTCAAAAGAATATCGGTGTATATGTCTTACGGAAGACTTGACATTGTTGATGCTTCTCCTTTTTCTTGATTGACTTCTAGTTTCGTTAAGGATGAGGCCGAAAAAAAGTTAGGGTTTACGAGAGATTCTTGCGAAGGTGAAGAGTGTAGATTTGTCGCAGTGTGGACGTGCTTTATACGCCTCAACGTATTATTATTTATGTATGTCAAGTATTTATTTATTTATGTCAATCATACCAGAAGATATCGAGAAAATGTGGAGCTCTGATTTGGGAGGAGGCCAGCCTTGGCGAGTGGTTCAATTTTTCTACCAATGTTCCCTTGCAAGGGATGTACGTTCAGACTGGGACAGTGATTATGAACTATGTAGGGGCAAAACATCGCACAACACATCAAGTGTGCGTCATTTATACAAGGCTGTGCGTCATTATCAATATTAAGAGCGTGAGAGAACGTAGCACGAGCGTGAGGTGAAAGTAGCACGAGAGTGAGACAATATTAGCTGTACTCTACTACATGTTAGCTGTCATCCACTATGTAAACACCTATATAAAGAAAAAGGCAGGAGAGAGAAAGGGAGGAGACACATTTTTGTAAAGAAGGACACATTTTGTAAAGAGAGGTCAACCTTATCTTTTGTATTCATCTTCTTCCTCCATCACCTAAAAACTAGATCTAGAGCTCTACCAAAAATCCATCAATGGAGATTTTAAATGTAATACTGTTGAAAAATAAACCAAGATACTATAAAGAAGACAAAAGGGATCAACAAGAGTTGTTGATACAGTAGTATGGATCAACTATGAGAGTTGACAGAATATGGTTGGATCAGCAGTACGATTGACATGAAGTGGATGGATCAACAAGTATTGTTGACGCGTGGTACGGTATTTAGAAGTTTACTTGGGTTGCAAGTATTACTGGTTTTAAGAGTTTGTTTACGTGAGAATTGTCTAGAAGTTTCTTTGTTAGAGTTTGATTATGTTAGGAAAGTCTTTTTCCTTGAGAGTCAAGTTTGTTAATCATATAAATAGGTTGTTGAGCCATGAGTTGATATACATCAATTAAGAGAAGTTTGTTTGAGTTTAGTTTTGTGTACTTTCATTAAGTCGTTGATATCAGATTTTCTACATCTGGTATCAGAGCACTGGTATCAGGTTCTAGGACTGTGGGTATGAGTTGTTGATTTGAAGAAGATGACAAGTTTAAGTTCAATTAAGGTTCCGGTGTTTGAAGGTAAAAAATTTGAACACTGGAGGTTGCAGATGGAGAATATTTTCATATTCCAAGAGGTATGGGATATTATAAGATGGTTATGTAGAACCAGCAGAAGGATTTGTACTTGAAGGAGCTGCGCAAACTCTGTTAACTGAAAACAGAAAGAAGAATTCTAAAGCTACATATATTCTTCATCAGGGTATTCATGAATCTCTCATGGATAAATTTATCTACATCAAAGAAGTTAAAAGAGCTTGGGATGGTTTGATAAGCTATTACACAGGATATGACAAGGTCAAGAAGGTTAGATTACAAACCCTGAAAAGAAAATATGAATTATTACAGATGGAGACAACTGAAACGATTTCAAGGTTTTTCTCAAAGGCACTGAACCTTGTTAATGAGATGAAGGCCAATGGTGATACTGTATAAGATTCAGCAATTATAGAGAAGATTTTAAGAAGCTTGCCTGAAAAGTTTGAATCAAAGGTTACTGCTATAGAAGAATGCAACTGTCTATGGGTAAAAATCGTTTCTGCCGATTTCGGTAAATTCGGTAGGTGAGTGAGAAACTGGTTCAAACCCTAAACAAATGTGCTGCACATGAGCACTTTATAGATTCGAGAGATCAATCTGTACAAGTCCGGCCTAAACCAAGAAATGGCCGTTCCGGACTTGCTTCGGTCAAAAAGTGGAGGAGAAGGGTTGATTTGGGGAGGGAAGCAAAGAAAGGTGTTGAGACCGAGAATAGTGCGGGAGAGTAGTGTCTCGACTTGTATCGGAAAGTGGAAGCTTCGGAAGCTTGCAAGAGATGAAAGCTTTTTGGAGAGCTTGCAAAGTTGCCTTTTACGAGAGTGTAGTATTTTTCTCTGACCGAGACTTGTTGTACGGTGGAAATAGGTAAGACCTATTTATACAAGTCGAGATTGAAACGTACCCTGGCCTCATGAAGGAAGATAGTAAAGGGTGAAATAATGGGAGGAGGTGGTAACCGCAAGGTGTTTATGGGTGAAAACGTTTTCACCATTATTTCCTCATTTATTTGACCGCTTTATTCCTTTTTCACGCTTTCTTAATGTGAGCGTAGTGTACGCTGCAAGCTGTGACCGCCAAACCAAAACCCTGGAAAGCATCCCCCAGTTTGTGTTGATATCTCGAGTGTTGGTTGCACCTTGAGTGCAAGTGGCGCTGCTAGTGTCGCATGTGGCATGTGCCATTGGCATGTACGGAATGCCCTTGTTGCGGGTTGTACCTCGAGCGCAAGTGGCAATGCCAGAGCTGCTAGTGGCGTGCGTGGCATGTGCGGAATGCCTTGGTGGTAGGTTGCACGGTTTGCAAGTTAGGCTACCAGCGTGTGTGGAATGCCTTGGTGGTAGGTTGCACGGTTAGCAAGTTAGGCTACCAGCGTGTGTGTTTGGCATGTGTCAATGGCACGCATGGCCAAGTTGGCCTAGGTTCGCACGGCTTGCAAGTTAGGCTACCAGCGTGTATTAGGGCCACGGCTAGGTAATGAAAACTACCAGCGAGCTTGTTGGCATGTGCCAATGGAATGCGTGGCCAATAGGGTCACGGCCTGGTAAGAAAAGCTACCAGTGACACATGTTGGCATGTGCCAACGGCATGCTTGTCCATTAGGGCCACGCCCTGGTGAGAAAAGCTACCAGCGGCGTGTTGGCATGTGCCAATGGCATGCTCGGCCATTAGGGCCACGGTTTGGTAAGAAAGGCTACCAAGTGACGCATGTTGGCATGTGCCAATGGCATGCTTGGCCATTAGGGCCACGCCACAGTGAGAAAAGCTACCCAGCGAGCGTGTTGGCATGCGCCAATGGCATGCTCGGCCATTAGGGCAACGGTTTGGTAAGAAAGGCTACCAGTGACGCATGTTGGCATGTGCCAATGGCATGCGTGGCCAATTTGGGTCGCGCCTTGGTAGAAAAAGCTACCAGCGATCATGTTGGAATGTGCCAATGGCATGCGTGGCCAATTTGGGTCGCTCCTTGGTAGAAAAAGCTACCAGCGATCATGTTGGCATGTGCCAATGGCATGCGTGGCCAATTAGGGTCGCGCCTTGGTAGGAAAAGCTACCAGCGAGCGTGTTGGCATGTGCCAATGGCATGCGTGGCCAATTTGGCCTAGGTTGCATGGTTTGCAAGCGTAGGTGCGGGCGCTACTTTGGCGCGGCTAGGGCCAAGTTAAGGGTGTTTGGCTTGGCGTGGCGTGACCAGTGTAGCTAGGGCCAAGGCAGAGTGTGTTTGGCATGGCGCGGCTAGCTTGGGTTAAGTGTGGCTGGCATGATTTTGCCATTGGCATGGAGGTGCGGCTAGCATGGTTGGCATGCTTCGGCGCGTTTGGTATGGCTGGCATGATTTGCCATTGGCATAGAGATGCGGCTAGCTCGGGCTAGGTCTGGCTGGCATGATTTGCCATTGGCACGGAGGTGCGGCTAGCATAGTTGGCATGCTTCGGCGCGTTTGGTATGGGCTGGCATGATTTGCCATTGGCATAGAGATGCGGCTAGCTCGGGCTAGGTGTGGCTGGCATGATTTGCCATTGGCACGGAGGTGCAGCTAGCATGGTTGGCATGCTTCGGCGCATTTGGTATGGCTGGCATGATTTGCCATTGGCATAGAGATGCGGCTACCTCGGGCTAGGTGTGGCTGGCATGATTTGCCATTGGCACGGAGGTGAATTAGGGTTTTGTTCGTTGTAACCCTAATTTGAAAAAAAAATACCCCCTATTAATTACTGACTACAAGCATTAAATGTTCTAATAAATTTGTCACTGGTGACATTGGGTTATTTAGGGTTTTACGATTTTACCCTTTGTTTAAAAACCACCATCAACATTAAGTCCCCTGCTTAGCTCGGAACAGGAGCTTTGTTGCGAGGTAAGCATAAGATGGTGACAGACTATCAGCTGACAAATCGTAAAGAGAATTGAGAAGATTTGTCGACCTTTTTATAAATAGGATTTGGAATCCTTGCCTCTGCGATTTTGCACAAATCGGGAGGCTGGCGCATGGCCCCGGGAAGTCGGCATCATTGAGAGACAGGGAAGGCAGGCGGCATTGAGAAGTTGACGCGAGTTAGGAAACTGAGCGTGCTAGCTGGTGGGACCGGTGCAAGGTAGGGAAGCTGAGCGTGCTTTGTTGGCGTGACTTGGGCGGTCATTGGGAAGTTGGCGCAATTGGTGGGACCGGTGCAACTTGGGCGGTACTAGGGAGTTTGCGCAATTGGTGGGACCGGTGCAACTTGGGCGGCATTGGGAAGTGGTTGCGAGTTGGGAAACTGAGCGTACTAGCTGGTGGGACCGGCGCAACTTGGGCGGCATTGGGAAGTTGTGCGTTCTTGTGAGCCCGCACGATTTTTGGTAAAGGGAAATCCTTCCCTATTTCAGAATCTTCACGCCCATATATATATAAAATCCCTTTCTCTCATCTTGCACCTTATTCCTTTCATCCTTTCCTACTAGCGGCAGAGTCACAAAGAAAAACCGTCTTCCAGGTATGTCTTCCAGTACTTCTCTTGTTTCCCTTTTCATGTAGGTGCAAACCCTAAGAGTAGGCGTTTTTCTTTATAATCCTTGTAATGATATTGCACATATAATTTCTTAGCGTGTCTCTTGTAGAAAATATTGTATGTATGCAACCAAGGGAAATCTTTGCATATATTATTCGAACCCGTAGGAAAGTGCTCCATATATAATTTTGAACCCGAAGAAGGATCTGCAGACGCACTTGAGCCGTATAAAATCTGCGTATATAATTTTGAACCACTGAAGAAAATACTTTGCGTGTGCGGTTTTGAACCCGTAGAGAATCTTTGTATATGAATCCCGAAGAAGAATATTGTATATATGCTTCATATGACTTCAACCCGCAGGAAGTATTGCATATATGAATTTTCGGTCCTGAAAGAAATACTGCGCGTGCAGTTTTGAACCCGTAGAAAAATGCTCCATATATAATTTTGAACCCGAAGAAGGATACTGCAGACGCACTTGAGCCCGTATAAAATACTGCGTATATAATTTTGAACCCTGAAGAAAATACTGCGTGTGTATTTTTGAACCCTGAAGAAAATGCTGCGTGTGTATTTTTGAACCCGTAGAGAATGCTCCATATGTAATTTTGAACCCGAAGAATGATACTGGGCAGACGCACTTGAGCCGTATAAAATATCGCGTATATAATTTTGAACCACAGAAGAAAACTTTGCGTGTGCAGTTTTGAGCCAGTAAAGAATACGCCCTTTTTTTTTTGTATTTCAGGTTTTTCTTTGTTGGGCGCGGTTATGTTTCAGGGAGATAATTTTGTTTTTTCTCCGTGTGCAGATATCTTGTTACTAAGTTGTTATGAAGAAATCCGACAAGATGTTACCTGAACAGAATTCCGCCTCATCGAAGGATGTCCATAGTTCCAAACCGAACACGGATGATGAATTCTTCGCCAAAAAACTTGCCTCTGCTCGGAAAAATCACCCAGGTTTCGTGCCAATTTTGTTAACCGGTGTTGAAGATGAAAAGAAGACACGTTCGGTTCGCCCAGAGAACACCATACGGTTCTGTCTTCATAAAGGAGTATATTCCTCTTCCAACATTGATTTCAGGATGTGCCAAAGCCCATTGCGTTCTTTTGATAGATGGTTTGAGTTCATGGTGAGTAAGGAGCATATAAATACCAACTTGACTCGAGCGCGAGATTATTGATCTTGTCGAGCTTGGTAAATCTCAGGATTAGGAAGGATATCCGGGCTTGGTTGCTTTCATCTACGAGATGGTGTTCGGACACCCATACGATCATATGTAGATGGGGTGAGATAACTTTATCCTTGGAGAGTGTGGCTCTCTTCTTTGAATCTTCCGGAATCGGGAATCTTAACATCCAATTATCTGAAAGTGAGGTGAAGATGCGGGATGACCTTGCCGCTAAGTTGGGAGATTACGCTCGAAAATACTCCACTGCGAAGTCGAAGGATTCTGTCTGGAAAGAGGATGAAAGGTGCTTTTATAGCTGGTGGATATCTCAATGGTTTCCGGACGAGTGGAACCTAAACGAGGAAAAGCAGTGATCTTCATGTTGCGGCATTTTGGATCTACGGTTGTCTAGAGACATTTTTGATGACGGTTCGGCAAGAAGGAAATAAGACCAGGAGTTGCTAGTGATTCTTTGTGAAGTTAGCAAAAGGTGAAGTTCTTCCCATTGGCGGCTATTCCTCGGTTCCCACTGTATGTGCATCTGGATCACCTAGTTGCGAACATGCGAGTTTCGAATGGTTTCATGAAGGTGGATTCATATGTGCACGTTCTTTACGCAAGTCGGCTATGGGAGCACTTCGAGAAGTATGCTCCGAAACCGATGCCTTCGATTCCCGCGAGTTGGGGCGGCTCTCGAATTCTTCGATGGGTGAACAGGCGTCCAAGAGTTGGCGTGAGCTTGGTTAGTCTCCTCGATAAGTCGTATGAAATCAGTTTTCGCCCATGGGAACCGGTCCATAGGTTGGTGACTCAAATTGACACCTTTGCTTCTGCTCCGATCATGTCTTTATCTTCTGATGGAAATTTGAGCGTTGGTGAAAACTTGTTCATTCAAAGCTGCATGTCCGGTTATATGCCGTCTTTCTTCATGGGGTCTTTCTAGATAGCTGCTTACAATATTGACCGTGCGGCTCGTCACATGGGTTTCGATCAAGGGGTGCCTCTTTCTTACCAGCCGGTGATTCCTAAGGATTCATTGCATGCCTCCCTTAATGCCAGTGCCCTTGAGCCAGGTATCCGCCTTCCCTTCTTTCAAATGGGAAGAGTAACTTCGACGACCCTTGGCTATAATGAGTTCTGGTGCGATGAGTTTATTATGATCCAAGATTTTGTAAGCAGCGTGGTGGAGAATGTTTGTTGTAAACCTTCCCCAGCAATTTTGAAGAAGTATCCAATGTTGAGAGATCCCAAGCGAAAGTTGCCTAGCAACTCGGAAAGTCCCCAGGCCAAGGAACGGAGAACGAAGAATCGTCTTTGGTGGGTTAGGGGCGGTTTCAAAAGATTCTCCGCTGACTCTCGTGTCTTTCGGTTCTTCCAATAATCAGGTATGTGTCATCTCCTTGTTGGTTTGTCTCAAAAACACGTGAATTTCTTCTGAAAACATCTGTCTTGTTTCTTCCAGGGCTTCGGTAGTGTTAATGCTTTCGCTGCCCTTGCACGTTGCCAGGAGGCGGCAATTTCTTCGAAGAATTCCGGCGGCACTAAGCCTACTCATAGCGGTGATGAGTCGGAGAAAGAAGAAAGTTCGACAAGTGAGAGTGATTCCTCTGGCAGCACTGGTTCTTTTTCGGGAAGTGGTTCGGTGAGTTTCGTGCTTCTTTTCTTTCTTCTTCTGTTTCTTCTTTTGAAAAATGTCTAACTCAAATTCGCAGGAGGAATCCGGTTCGGAGGACGATTCTGTGGTGGAGCCACACGAAAGCTTGCCTTTGGTGACCTCCGCAGGTGACTTGGAGATGGGAGTTAGCCAATCAGGGACACGAGATGTTGTTCAAACGGTGGATGATTCTCGATGGTTGTTGCCGTAGACATGGAAGAAGACCCTTTGCGAGTCATGAGGCCGATTCTTTGGCGCCATTTTGATCCCCGTATTTGGTTCCTTATCCAGGTCATGTGCTGGTTGGCGGCTTCAGCGTGCTGGCTAAGTATGAGGCGTTGTACACCAGAATCTGGGAGAAGTACGGACATATGGCAACAACCAAGAAAATCACTAGTCGATTTGCGCTGGTTAAGCGTGTGGAAGAGGCTTTATCTTCCATCGAGGATATGCGTGAGGTGACTGGTCACACCGTTTCAGAAGACGTTATTGCCGACTGGGAGCACCATCGCGACGTGTGCGTAGAAAAGGAGTTCAACACTTCGTGGTTTGTCGAAGGCCTTGATGAGATCCAAAAGTGGAAAAATGCAGCAATCGAAAGCCTTTCCGCCGAGGAGATTGCACGACAGGAGGTAGAACTCGAAAATCTTTCCAAGATGTTGACTACGAAGAGAGCGGCTCTTGAAGATGCAAAGTTGACTTTCTCCAAGAAAGAAACAGACCTTTGTTGGATGATTTTCCTTGAATGTTTCTGTTAAACTTTCATTTAGGTTCTTTTTCTCTCTTTTTTTTTTGAAAGACATACTGGATGTCTGGTTCAAAGTTTGACCGGTTTTGATATACAGCTGGTAGCTTTTGAGGGTATTGGATTATTTCTGGGATGAATGGTTTTGATAATATGACTCTGATTATGTTTTGGGAAAGGAATATTTCTTTTATGAAAGTGTGTGCTAGCGATAGGCACAAGACTCAGTAGTATGACGGTTTTACTAAGAACCTAAAAAACAGATCGTATATCTTGCGCAGTCTAAATTTAATCACTTCATAGGTTTTTTTGAACGCGCCCCTCTCCATCTAAAAGGCGGCTTTGCTGGTAGCATCTTCGGCGAGTCCCCAGTTTTCTCGTATAGTTTTTTACAACTGGTAACCGGGTCGTCTGGTAGTTGCGTCGGATTGAGTCGCCTTCCCCTACCATCTTGACATCTGGGTCGAAGAACGAGATCGACAGTCTGACATTGTAGCCGATAGATCAATCCTCCCACTGTGGTCGCCAATTGTTTATGGGTAAAAATCGTTTATGCCGATTTCGGTAAATTCGGTAGGTGAGTGAGAAACTGGTTCAAACCCTAAACAAATGTGCTGCACGTGAGCACTTTATAGATTCGAGAGATCAATACGTACAAGTCCGGCCTAAACCAAGAAATGGCCGTTCCGGACTTGCTTCGGTCACAAATTGGAGGAGAAGGGTTGATTTGGGGAGGAAGCAAAGAAAGGTGTTGAGACCAGAATAGTGCAGGAGAGTAGTGTCTCGACTTGTATCGAGAAAGTGGAAGCTTCGGAAGCTTGCAAGAGATGAAAGCTTTTGGAGAGCTTGCAAAGTTTCCTTTTTCGAGAGTGTAGTATTTTTCTCCTGACCGAGAGTTGATGTCTGGTGGAAATAGGTAAGACCTATTTATACAAGTCGAGATTGAAACGTACCCTGGCCTCATGAAGGAAGAGAGTAAAGGGTGAAATAATGGGAGGAGGTGGTAACCACAAGGTGTTTATGGGTGAAAACGTTTTCACCATTATTTCCTCATTTATTTGACCGCTTTATTCCTTTTCACGCTTTCTTAATGTGAGCGTAGTGTACGCTGCAAGCTGTGACCGCCAAACCAAAACCCCGGAAAGCATCCCCGGTTTGTGTTGATATCTCGAGTGTTGGTTGCACCTTGAGTGCAAGTGGCGCTACTAGTGTCGCGTGTGGCATGTGCCATAGGCATGTGCGGAATGCCCTTGTTGCGGGTTGTACCTCGAGCGCAAGTGGCAATGCCAGAGCTGCTAGTGGCGTGCGTGGCATGTGCCAATGGCATGTGCGGAATGCCTTGGTGGTAGGTTGCACGGTTTGCAAGTTAGGCTACCAGCGTGTGTGGAATGCCTTGGTGGTAGGTTGCACGGTTTGCAAGTTAGGCTACCAGCGTGTGTGTTTGGCATGTGTCAATGGCACGCATGGCCAAGTTGGCCTAGGTTTGCACGGCTTGCAAGTTAGGCTACCAGCGTGTATTAGGGCCACGGCTAGGTAATGAAAACTACCAGCGAGCGTGTTGGCATGTGCCAATGGCATGCGTGGCCAATAGGGTCACTTCCTGGTAAGAAAAGCTACCAGTGACGCATGTTGGCATGTGCCAACGGCATGCTTGGCCATTAGGGCCACGCCCTGGTGAGAAAAGCTACCAGCGAGCGTGTTGGCATGTGCCAATGGCATGCTCGACCATTAGGGCCACGGTTTGGTAAGAAAGGCTACCAGTGACGCATGTTAGCATGTGCCAATGGAATGATTGGCCATTAGGGCCACGCCCTGGTGAGAAAAGCTACCAGCGAGCGTGTTGGCATGTGCCAATGGCATGCTCGGCCATTAGGGCCACGGTTTGGTAAGAAAGGCTACCAGTGACGCATGTTGGCATGTGCCAATGGCATGCTTGGCCATTAGGGCCACGCCCTGGTGAGAAAAGCTACAAGCGAGCGTGTTGGCATGTGCCAATGGCATGCTCGGCCATTAGGGCCACGGTTTGGTAAGAAAGGCTACCAGCGAGCATGTTGGCATGTGCCAATGGCATGCGTGTCCAATTTGGGTCGCGCCTTGGTAGAAAAAGCTACCAACGAGCATGTTGGCATGTGCCAATGGCATGCGTGGCCAATTTGGGTCGCGCCTTGGTAGAAAAAGCTACCAGCGAGCATGTTGGCATGTGCCAATGGCATGCGTAGCCAATTTGGGTCGCGCCTTGGTAGAAAAAGCTACCAGCGAGCATGTTGGCATGTGTCAATGGCATGCGTGGCCAATTTGGGTCACGCCTTGGTAGAAAAAGCTACTAGCGATCATGTTGGAATGTGCCAATGGCATGCGTGGCCAATTTGGGTCGCGCCTTGGTAGAAAAAGCTACCAGCGAGCGTGTTGGCATGTGCCAATGGCATGCGTGGCCAATTTGGCCTAGGTTGCATGGTTTGCAAGCCTAGGTGCGAGCGCTACTTTGGCGCGGCTAGGGCCAAGGTAAGGGTGTTTGGCTTGGCGTGGCGTGACCAGTGTAGCTAGGGCCAAGGCAGAGTGTGTTTGGCATGGCGCGTCTAGCTCGGGTTAAGTGTGGCTGGCATGATTTTGCCATTGGCACGGAGGTGCGGCTAGCATGGTTGGCATGCTTCGGCGCGTTTGGTATGGCTGGCATGATTTGCCATTGGCATAGAGATGCGGCTTGCTCGGGCTAGGTGTGGCTGGCATGATTTGCCATTGGCACGGAGGTGCGGCTAGCATGGTTGGCATGCTTGGCGCGTTTGGTATGGCTGGCATGATTTGCCATTGGCATAGAGATGCGGCTAGCTCGGGCTAGGTGTGGCTGGCATGATTTGCCATTGGCACGGAGGTGCGGCTAGCATGGTTGGCATGCTTCGGCGCATTTGGTATGGCTGGCATGATTTGCCATTGGCATAGAGATGCGGCTAGCTCGGTCTAGGTGTGGCTGGCATGATTTCCATTGGCTCTGGGTGAATTAGGGTTTTGTTCGTTGTAACCCTAATTTGAAAAAAAATACCCCCTATTAATTACCGACTACAAGCATTAAATGTTCTAATAAATGTGTCACTGGTGACATTAGGTTATTTGGGGTTTTACGATTTTACCCTTTGTTTAAAAACCACCATCAACAGCAACACAATTGCAACTATGACTCTTAACAAGTTATTGGGTTCATTACAAGCTTATGAACAAAGACTGTTAGAGAAAACAATTGCTGCAAAACAAGTTGAAGAGGCTCTTCAGAGTCAAGTTAGCTGGAGAAGCAATCAAGGAAAATCAAATGTTGGAGGTTTTCAAGGAAGATATAACAATGGTGAAAGATCTAACAATGGAGGCTATCAGGGAAGAAAACCAATGGATAGAAGCAAAATTCAATGTTATAATTGTGGAGATTTTGGACACATTGCTACTGAGTGTTCAAAACGAAGAAATACAGTTGCTAATAACTACAAAGCAAATTTCAAAAAAAATATATCAGAAAGTCAAGAAGAAGATGAAGAAGAAAAGAAAGCTGAAAATATGTTGTTGGCTTGTCATACACCTGAAGAACAACCTCAACATAAGTGGTATCTAGATACAGGTTGCAGTAATCATATGTGTGGAAGAAAAGATTTGGTTGATAATCTTGATGAATCAGTGCGTTGAAATATGAAGTTTGGAAACAATTCTACAATTCCAGTTATGGGAAAATGAAGGATTGGAATAGTTCTGAAGAATCGTGAAAAAACATATATTATGGATGTGTTTTATGTACCAGGTTTGCATCAAAATCTTTTGAGTATGGGTCAATTATCTGAAAGAGGTTATTCTATGAACATCTTCAATGGTGTTTGTACAATTCGAGATCGTTTTAAAAGACTTATTACAAGAGTGCATATGACTAAGAATAGACTGTTTCTTTTGAATATTCGGTATCAAAAGGAAAGATGTTATAGTAGTCATGTTCATAATAATGCTTGGTTGTGGCACAAGAGAATGGGGCATGTGAACTTCAACAATTTACTAACCTTAACAAAGAAAGAGATGGTATCTGGATTACCTTTCATTGAACTTCCGAGAATCAAGATGTGAAAATTGCATATTTGGCAAGCAAGACGAGAGATCCATTCCCGATCAACAAAGCTAGAAGAGCTGATCAACAATTGGAGATTATCCATAGTGATCTGTGTGGTCCTATTGAAGTAACTTCACATGGAGGTAATCATTATTTCATAACTTTCATTGATGATTTTAGTAGGAAAGCATGAGTATATTTGCTTAAACAAAAAGTGATGCTTTTCATGCTTTTAGAAGTTTCAAAGCTTATCTTTGAGAAACAAATTGGTAAGAGTATCAAAATTTTGAAAACTGATAGAGGAACTGAGTACACTGTTGTTGACAAGTTTATGGAAGAGCATGGCATTCAACATCAGCTAATAGCAAGATATACACCACAACAGAATGGATTTGCAGAGAGGAAAAATAGAACCATAATGGAGATGACAAGAACAATAAGAAGAACAAAAGATTTACCAAAACGTTTTTGGGGTTATGCAGTTGACACAGCTGTGTATTTACTCAACAGATGTCCTACAAATAGTTTGAACAAAAAAACACCAGAAGAAGCACAGAGAGGAGTAAGACCAAGTGTAAGACATCTGAGAATTTTTGGGTGCATTGCATATGCACATGTGCCAAAAGAATTGAGAAAGAAGCTGGATGATAAGAGTGAAAAATGTATTCTTGTTGGTTACAGTTCAGTGACTAAAGGATACAAGTTATATAATCCAGAAACTAGAAAGATAGTTATAAGTAGAGATGTTATATTTGATGAAGATTCACAATGGAATTGGAATAATGGATAAACAACCAGTTTTGATCCTCATATCAATGGATCAACAAGGGATGTTGATCCACATGATATTGGATCAACTAGAAATGTTGATCCACCTGCTGCTGTCAGAACAGTTCCAATTGTAGTTGAAGAAGAAGTGCAAGCTCAAGACAATGTGGAAGAACAACATGAAGAAGCAAGAACATAAGTAGTACAACAACAAGAAACTACAAGACCAAGAAGAAAATATGTCATACCTGCTAGGTTGAATGATTATGTTTTAACAAGAGATGATGAAGATGATGATGATGTTGTGAACTTTGCATTATTTGGAGATTGTGATCCTGTTGCTTATGAAGAAGCATCTAAAGAACAAGGTTGGATTCAAGCCATGAATGAAGAATTGAAGTCAATTGAGAAGAATGACACATGGGAATTAACAAAACTTCCACCAGGAAAGAAACCCATTGGTGTTAAGTGGGTTTATAAAACAAAATATAAGTCAAATGGTGAAATAGAGATAAAGAAAGCAAGGTTAGTTGCTAAGGGTTATAGACAAAGACAAGGAGTTGATTATTCAGAAGTGTTTGCACCAGTTGCAAGACTTGATACAGTAAGAATGATCATTGCTTTAGCTGCACAAAAGAAATGTAAGATATTTCAGATGGTTGTGAAGTCAGCATTCTTGAATGGAGTTTTGGAAGAAGAAGTTTATGTAGAGCAACCAGCTGGCTATATTATGGAAGGGAAAGAGAATAAAGTATACAAGCTAAACAAAGCTTTGTATGGTTTGAAACAAGCACCAAGAACATGGTATACAAGAATAGATTCTTATTTTCTCAAGAAAGGTTTTACAAGATGTCCACGTGAGCATACTTTGTATTTGAAAGATGATGGTACTGGCAATCATATCATAGTGTGTCTGTATGTGGATGATCTCATATTTACTGGAAATAGTACTAAGATGATCAATGAATTCAGGGAGGATATGGTGAAGGAGTTTTAGATGACAGATCTTGGTTTGATGTCATATTTTCTTGGTATTGAAGTACAACAAACTGAAAGAGGAATTTTTATTAATCAACAAAGGTATGCTGAAGGAATTTTGAAGCGTTTCAAAATGGATAATTGTAATCCAATCTTAACACCAATAGAAGAAAGATTGAAGTTGACAAAAGATGGATCAGGAGAGCTTGTGAATTCAACATATTTTAAAGGTCTTG
Organism: Papaver armeniacum; assembly: GCA_023531295.1. Taxonomy (NCBI): domain Eukaryota; kingdom Viridiplantae; phylum Streptophyta; class Magnoliopsida; order Ranunculales; family Papaveraceae; genus Papaver; species Papaver armeniacum. Next base: position 745,262 of record JAJJWW010002284.1, read on the forward strand.
TTGGATGTTTAAGATATTTGACTGCTACAAGACCTGACATCATGTATGCAGTTGGTTTGGTTAGTAGGTTCATGGAAGCTCCTAGACAATCACATTTACAAGATGCAAAACGTATTCTGAAGTATGTAAAAGGAACAACAAGCATGGGAATACTTTATACTATCTCAAAAAATCCAAAGCTGGTTGGTTTCACTGATAGTGATTGGACTGGAGATACAGAAGGAAGAAAAAGTACATCAGGTTATGGATTTCAGTTGGGAACTAGATTTTTCTCTTGGTCATCTAAGAAGCAACAAGTTGTTGCATTATCTACAACAGAAGTTGAGTATATAGCTGCTAGCAACTGTGCTACACAAGCTGTATAGTTAAGAATGATGCTGAACTCTTTGTTTCAAGAACAGAAAACACCAACAACAATAGTTTGTGATAATAAGTCGACAATATCACTAACTAAGAACCCTGTGTTTCATGGGAGAAGCAAACACATTGATATTAAGAATCATTACATTAGTGAGCTTGTCAGCAATAAGGAAATAACTGTAGAGTTTGTTGAAATTGAAGAGCAAGTGGCTGATATTTTCACCAAGTCTTTGAAGTCTAACACTTTCATTTACTTGCGTGGCAAGTTGGGAATGATTAGCAAAGAATATCTTGGTTTACGGGAGGATGTTAAAGAATAAACCAAGATACTATAAAGAAGACAGAAGGGATCAACAAGAGTTGTTGATACAGTAGTATGGATCAACTATGAGAGTTGACATAATATGGTTGGATCAACAGGTACGGTTGACATGAAGTGGATGGATCAACAAGTATTGTTGACGCGTGGTACGGTATTTAGAAGTTTACTTGGGTTGCAAGTATTACTGGTTTTAAGAGTTTGTTTACGTGAGAATTGTCTAGAAGTTTCTTTTTTAGAGTTTGATTATGTTAGGAAAGTCTTTTTGCTTGAGAGTCAAGTTTGTTAATCATATAAATAGGTTGTTGATCCATGAGTCGATATACATCAATTAAGAGAAGTTTGTTTGAGTTTAGTTTTGTGTACTTTCATTAAGTCTTTGATATCAGATTTTCTACAAATACCAATGTAACCTCAACAATCATAGTGAAGAACCATGGATGTAGATCACATTGATCGAACCATGTAAAAAATCATTGTGTCCGTTTATAATTTTAACACTTTAATCATCATTTTCATGTTCAATAAGCTTAGATCTATAAAAATTATTAAGGAGTGTTAATTGTGGGATTTCCTGCAACAACAAACTGAAAATTGGTCTTATCATTGAAATCCCAGTGGTTGGTAATATTACAATCCCACTCTCTCTGAAAAAACTCTCAATTTTCTAATGAAATCTAGAGTTACGACTTACAAAGAAAGGATTTTGTTTTGTTGCATTTGGAAAAACAATATGCATGTTAAACGTCCTTCAAAAATCGATCAAGGTTCCTATTTAACACATGTTTTTTTTTTTTTTTTTTTTTTTTTGAGTTAAACATCGTTTAATGATTAAACTTTAGAGAGTCGTATACATTCTCTTTTTGTCGGTTAAGCTCTGCATCAATCCAACTTCGAACCTTCTTACCTCAAATCCACTATATTTTGGTTCTAATACTATCTGTCTCAATACTTGACAAGTTTAGTTCTTTAATTTTCATTTTCTTCCGGGCAAACCTTAACTGGAAAGAAAATATGTATAACATCTATTAGAGCATCTCCAATAGAGGGTAAATTTATTTATTTTTATTGACACATAGGATTTTAGACCCCCGTTTGGTATAAATTCATCTCCAACAGTAGGGTTCTACAAGTTAGGAGGGACCAATTACTAAATATGAAGGTGTTCAAGAAAGTGTTATCTACACCTCCGGCTGCACCTCCACGTCATGTTTTTAACTAATTTTCTTTTGATTCTAAGGACTGAAATTCTCACTGTTGGAGATGGTTTTTTAGATATGAGGTCCTATATTTACTCTATGTATAGACCCCATAAATAAAAGGACTAAATAAAAAATCCACATAGGATTTTTTACACCTTCTCTTGGAGATGCTCTTAGATAATAGATTTTCATTTTCCTCCTCCATCTCGAAAGCATTTATTTAAGTTTTTGCAATAATGTTTGAAATCTTTGGAGTCTCTTGCTTCCTGGGTTGCACGGACACGGACACGTTGACGCGGACACGACACGACGCTGACGCGGACACTACAAAATTTTCAAAAAACTAGGACGCGGACACGTATATACATATTTTATTTATATATTATTTATATATATAATCATGTATTTATACAACAAAGTCAAGTATTTCGACCCTAAAAATTAGAAAATGATGTTATATATGTATAAATTTCAAAACAAAAGAAGATATCGTTTATTTATACACGCCGAATGTCAAATAATCAGTCATTATTAAACACATAGCACAATCAAAATGCATTTTTAGACCAACACATGTCTAACTAAGGGTATACGTGATGTCATTTCCAATTACAAAATCCGAATAAAGACCTAAATTATTGATTTAAATGTTTGTCTTTCTTCATTTGGTTAATAACAATAAAAATAAAGGAAAAAATTTATATGAAAATGAAAAAAAAAATGCGTCGGACACGCGTCATCGGTGCGTCCAAACCAGACACATGCAGGACGCGCAAATTGGTGCGTCAGACACGCGTCGTGTCAGCGTCCGGACGCGGACACGGCTCAAGAAATGGAGAGTCCGTGCAACCTTGCTTCCCAGCTTTAACAGCTAACAAAAAATAAGAAAAAAATAAAATTTTGAGCATCCTTTGAGTATATATATATACAAACTGAACAATAAAAGGTACTACTAAGATTAGTCATGGCATTCTCCTTTTATTTATAACCGGGTTACAACAAACTGAAACAAGGAAACTAATTGTTCTAATAATCACGACAGTTACACTTTTATATATCTCAAGTGAATTTAGTATGAGCCTGCAAGACCATATTTTTTTTATTTTTTTTGGATAGGCTAAAGACGGACACAGGCCCTTACCCAAATACAAACCTCTACCATGATGGGGATCGAACCCCTGACTTCCTCCTTACTGAAGTTGATGAGATATCACTGAGCTATGCTCTTGGACCCCTCCGTGACCATATTAAAACAAAAGTTTTTGCTCCTTCTTTATCCACGGATTAACCTCAGAAGAGTAGATCGCGTGAATGTCATGGGGTTCAGTGCTCTCATTTTTTATCTCCTTGATGCATTTTACTTTTTCTTGCTCCCACAAGACAGTTCTAAGGTAGAATTTTAAACGAGTAAACCGCGAAGGAAAGCTTGGGGAGAGGCCATAGGATACTTCTTCTTTAGTTCTTTGTACGAAATGACCAAACATGAGAAAAGTAAATGACAGGACTCACATGTTCATCTTCTTAGATCTTTTGATTTCGTAAATCCGCAATTATTTGGGAGGTTATGTACGCACATTTTTAAAATTACGTACTTTGCAGAGTTCAACTTAAGTGATTGAATAACCAAGCATGAGAAAAATAAGTGACCCGATCGATACTTGCATCCATATTCTTTTTCTGATTGGAAGAGAAATTTTATTTAGAATGAAGAATAAACAAGTAAATATAAAAACAAATTAAAACCATATAAAAGCTTATCACAAAACAAGTTGTAAATAAGCTCCCAAACGCACTAGTTGTAAAAAGTTTTTGTCCCCAGGACCCCAGGTAACCCCAATGAAGAGGAACCCTGTTTTAGGGCATACCGAAAAATTTCAGGGCATATCAAATAAGGACAAAAACAAGTCATTAGATAGTAATCCTCAAAGCCCCTTATGCATTATTTTGTTTAATGGCAAAACTGCCCTTATTCATTTTTTTTTTTTAAGTTTTAAAAAAGTTTTTTATTTCTTATAAAATAAGTAAAATCATTTTTATAAAAAATTTCAAAAAAAGAATCAATAAAAAAATAAAAAATAATAATATTTTTAAAAATAAATAAATATGTATTTTAAAATTTAAATGACACTAACAAATGGTTCGTGGACTCTTCCGCTATGGTGCTCGGCGACATCTTGCCTCTCCGCAAGATGGAATTTTTTTCAGGGAATCACCATTTTTTCTTTGAATCCTCTTTTGTTTTTTGATTTCATTTGGCTTGTTTTTCCACGATTCTTCATCCCTCGAGTTTTGTTTTCAGATTTTGTCCGCTGTTTTTTCTCTTTTTCCTCTCTAGGGTTCGTGTTTTATTTTTATTTCTTTAGGGTTTTTCAGTCGCCATGTCTAGATTCACTACAACCTCTTCCTGTACCTTGCCTACCCCTTCTTCCCAGGTGCTCTTAGGTTCTTATCCACCCACAGTCGATGCCATACCAGTCAGCAATCTCTGTCATTGCCCCTTCAAACACTTTCATAGCTGCCTTGATGGAGTTAACGGCAGAGGCTACGCCAAAGGATCCATTGTGAAGCATTTATATGACAGGCATTTATCCTCTAATGCAAAGATTCTGCAGAGATTTGCTCGCCAACAACTTACACATTTACTTGGCGTGGGAGAAGCTTTTGGGAGGTTTACGGATGTGGCTATGTTGCAGGTGTATGCATCTGCATAGTTGGAAGAAACCATGTAAGGGCCGAGAAGGTGTTGTGCATGGAGATGTTGTTGCAGGGCCTCTCAACGGTGCAGGTGCTGATTTTCTTCTTCATGGATTAGATAAACCAGATGAGGTAAATGGTACTTTCCCTGATTTCTATTCTGTTGCTACGGAGTGTGAGGTTGTGGCTAGAGATAGTTCTGCCAGTGCAGATGAAGATGTGGTAGGAATCCTTTCTATTGATCTTCTCAATGTCGTGTTTCAGAGACAATTCTCGACTGTCACTAGCATCCCTTTTCAATGTAGGTTGGACTTCTCGAGAGCTTTGAAATCTGTTCTTGATAGGGTACTTACTAGCCCTGGGAATCTGACAGCTTGGTTGCAGCTGATTCTATTTCCTACTTGCACTCATAACTTGTTCCAACCGAGAAACTCCGCGGAGAAGAAATCTGATAACAACAAACGATTGCAGGTCATTGCTATTAACCAAGCTCTTGCTGCTTGGAAAGATCCTAACGGATGTTTCACTCTGACTACCAAATTGCTACAGCAGCCACTCCGTAATGGGTCTAAGAAGGCTGACCCGAAGAACCAATATCTTGCTACCTTGGTTGCTTTTCAGAAGAAGTTGAATTGCGGTCTTTTCACTGCAGCCATACGAGTGTTGTCATCATCCGGTGTGGCTCCATGCAATGAAAACACGTACCTTGAATTACTGGACAAACACCCACCAGCACCCCCGTGTTTTTCTTAGTGATGATGCTTTGGTGGACGCTATCACAGTAGATTCTCCGGCTGTTTTGGGAGCCATTAGGAGCTTCCCAAAAGGCATGTCTTATGGTCGTGACGGGCTACGCGCACAACACTTGGTCGATGTATTGAGTGGAGCAGCAGCAGCCGTGGCGGATGATTTACTTGCTTCAATCACCGGGGTTGTCAACCTTTGGTTGGCTGGAAGATGTCCCGGGGTTTTGGGCGAGTTCATTGCTAGTGCACCCTTAACTCCGTTAGTCAAACCTTGGGGTGGCATTAGGCCAATTCTTTGTGGTAACTGGCAGGCGTAGGTTGGTTTCGAAGGTAGCTGCTTTCTCTGTCGGTAAAGACATGTTGTCTTATTTGGGTGATTACCAATTTGGGGTTGGTGTGCTTTTGGGGGGAAAAGTATTTTACATGCTGTAAATCACATTCTTGAGAAGGAAGGCTGTCCTGGGACAAGTTGTCAATGTTGCTTGTTGACTTTTCCAACGCTTTCAACATGATGAGTAGATCACGACTCATCAAAGAAGTCCGTCTTCACTGTCCAGGTATTTCTCACTGGGTGGAATTTTGTTACTTGAGTCCTGCTAAATTATATTACGAACATTATATTTTGTCTTCTGCTTTGGGAGTTCAGAAAGGTGACCCCCCTCGGTCCCTTATTATTCGCATTGACTCTTCACCCCCAAGTGAAGACTATTGCTTCTCAATGCAAACTCCACTTACATGCCTGGTACCTTGATGATGGTACTATTATTGGCGATACTTTGGAGGTAGCCAAATCTTTGAGGATAATCGACACGGAGGGACCAGACAGAGGTTTACATCTAAATATTAAGAAAACGGAAGTCTTTTGGCCTTCGATTGATCCCAGAAGCACTGCTGAAGGTGTTTTCCCTGTGGATATTGGTAGACCTTCTACTGGCGTCAAGATTTTGGGTGGACCGGTGAGTTTAGATCTGAACTTTATTAGTGATATGTTGTGAGCAGGGTGAATAAAACTATTCAATTAATGACTGCAATCAAAAAACTCAAGGACCCTCAAAGTGAGATGCTTCTACTTCGTAATTGCACTGGTGTATCTAGATTATATTTTGCAATGCGTACTACCAATCCTGCAGCCCTGCAATCTTTCACTTCCCTTTTTGATGATCATTTACTTAAGTACCTGAGACTCTTAATTACGGGTGATGGTGCGGGGTTTGGTCCCTTACACAGCAGCGATTAGCTACCTTGCCTATCAAAGATGGAGGTCTGGGCATCTACACCATGGCTGATACAAGCACTTACTGCTACCTCGCTTCTCAGAGTCAAACTACTTCTGTGCAGAAGGTGATCCTTGGTAACTCATTTTCAACGGAAAAAGGTTCTGCTTATCAGTTTGCACTTCAGAGATACATCCAGGTATGTGGATTACCTGCTACTTACTGTATTGTTGACACTGCCCCCCTTCTATACACTCCCTGGCAGTCACTTATTTCGATGCGGTTAAGAAGCCAATCCCAAACCAATTTTCTATGTCTGCAAAAGATTCAATTTTGTGGCAGTGCAATCGAGTTAAGCATGCTCAAGACTACTTATTGTCTGTACCTATTAGCGGGCTCAACCAGTGCATCGGCCCTAGACAGTTTCATGTTGTGCTTTGTTATCGTCTTGGGAGTCCTTTGTTTGTTGAGAATAGTTTATGCCTAAATTATAACAAATCCATGGACATTTTTGGGGACTACGCGCTTCACTGTGCTAAGGATATATGCCCCAAGTTTCGACATGATGGTGTTCGTGATGTCATTTTTCACATTTGTTACAAAGCTGGTGTACCTGCACGTAAGGAAGTTTCACTTGGGTTTTTTTTGAAGGATGATGTTATTTTTTGAAGGATGGTGACAAATGTCTGAAACCTGCTGATATTCTTGTGCTCAACTGGGAAAATGGACAGGATGTTTGTATGGATGTCACAGGCGTCTCACCCTTCACTGGTGAAGGAATTCTTTCTTTTATCCCTGGGAAAGCAATATCTAGCGTTGTTTCACGAAAACACGCTAAATACTTGGACAAATGTATTTCACATGGTCATGGTTTGGGAGTCCTAGATTTCTCTACTTTAGGGGAACTTGGTGATGATACTTTATGTTTTTCAAGCGTCCGAAGAATTGTACGGTTAGCAAAGACGCTAGTAGGGGTTTTGGTAGTTTTATTTTTCATAGATTAGGCATTGCTATCCAAAAAGGTGTTGGAGCCCAGCTTGTTGCTAGGTTACCAGCCAAAAGCTTTGTTTGATATTATTTTTTAAACATAAGATTGATCTAAATTTAAATATTATTTTTTTTCAAAAAGAAAATACTCCCTCCGTCCCTAATTAGATGAGCTATTTGGTTTTTAGTTTTGTCCACAAATAGATGAGCTATTTCACTAACCAAGGGGATATTACTAAAACTACCCTTTTAATTGATTATTTTTTCTATAAGAAATATGTATAATTTGATAGTCATGTTTATATTCGTTGCGTAGGTGTTTTAAAATGCTTTTCAACGGTATAAAGTTTATAAAAAACCGTGGTATAGTTTAAGAGATAAATCGTTTCTAAATTTTACCCACAAGGGTATAATTGTAAAAAATACTTAAAATATACTCTACTTTCCTCCTTGCCTTAAAATTTGTGCAAACTACAAGTAGCTCATCTAATAAAGGACGGAGGGAGTAATAAATAATAATTTTTTAAAAATTAGAAAATCAAAAGTTTTTAAAAATTAGAATTTTTTTTTAAAAATTATATAACTACTTTTAGAAAAAAAGTAAAAAAAAAATATATTAAGAAAATAATTATATTAATAAATTAATTGAGGATAAATAAATAATTTACCTATAGATACCCCTAATCACCCCACCCTAGCTAGTTGGTTCAATCATTCTATATGCCTTAAAATTTTCTTGTATGCCCTAAAACAGGGTTCTCAGGAGGATATAAGTCCCATATGTCAAAAAAAAAAAAAAAGTGATCTAATTACAAAAACTCAAGCCCATAGCAAGAAAATAACCTAAAAGGAAAACCAACTCTAACCCAAAAAGCTAATCCATATTGTTCAAAAACAATAGTCGTGGCCTAATTTGATTCGTCTTCAGAATATTTACATGGGATGATAGCATGTGCAAGTCCAAATAGTTCGAGGAACTCAAATCCTCAAGGACAATATACCAACCAACCAAACACAAACATAACACTACCACTGGACCCTGGATGTGTCTGGATCATTTGCACTATTGAATTCTGTGGTCCAACGTGATGCAAGGGTGGAGAGAAAGTTGAGAAAATCTGGAGCAGTGATCAAGGGGAAGGCCAGCCTTAGCGAGTACTGGTCCCATTTCCGTGGTACGAATGTTCCCTCCTCATGGTGCAGAAGAAATAGACAAGGCATGGTAGGTAAAATGATTCGATTAGCAAGTAATTATTATCTGCTTTGATTTTATGAAGTCGAGAATAATTAAGGCATTCACACATTATACACTTTTATGTCAAGTAAATTTAGTATGAGCCTGCAACACCATAATATAAGAAAAGAATGAATCGTGTGACGGTGATCACATGCCACTTAGTTCAGTTCAGTGCTCTCCATTTTTATCTCCTGATGCATATTACTTTTTCTTGTTCCCACAAGATAGTGCCTATGCCAAACATCTGAAACAATGATGCCAAAAAGAATTAAAAAAAAATGAAAAAGAAGATATTTTATTGTTTTTACTGCACTTCCAAATAATCACATTTGTTAATTACATCGACCACATTGAGCAATCCGAGCAAGATATACGTACGACTTATCTGAATAACCATCCTCACTGCCAGTCAAAACTTCACACACCGTTCCTTCGAATTGAAACTACTTAGCTCGCATATATTTTTTCAATGTAGTTTTGATAAAATCTCGTGATTCATAGATTTTCGTTTTCCTCGGAGTTTACCTTAACCAAAAACTAGCATGTATAACGTTTAGTTCATGTTCATTTTCCTCACTCCACAGTCTCAAATATTTGAAGTATTTAGAATCTGTTGTTTCCCCACCTTGGCCAAGAAAACAAATGTTTTTTTGGAGCATCTAAGACTTTATACAAGTTTAACGATAATACGAACTATTGATTCTTAAAGAATCCTCTCTAAGAATCCACAACAGTATGAGAATTTCCTTTTGGTTTGACCCTTGACATAACAAGTTGATTCTTAAAGAAGTTTTTCCTTTGCTTTGTAATCTGTCGAGAAACAAAAGTGCCACTCTAGCTGCTCATCTCATAGTGTTGGAGACTAACGGAATTTTTTATTTTTTTTAAGGCTTCTCTTAAATGTAGCCCATGGTTTCATTAACCATAGCCCATTTTAATTATAACCCATCATTTTTTTGATTTTATTAATGATAACCCATTTCATAACCCAAAAAATAGACAACGAGTTTATTCATTTTTTCACCGATTCACACATTTACTCATCTTGAATCACCGTCCAACTCATACTGTATTCACCCATTCAACCTATTCAATTAAGAAACAGATCATCTTGATTTGTTCATAAAAAGAAAAAGAAAAACTATTATCAGCAATATGCCATATTTACTACGATACATCAATCTCAATTCTCAACGTCTCAATAAAGTTTAACATTGTGATAATCAAGGATTTCAACAGTATGAGGTGATCTTTGCTATTTCGCCATTTATCAAACACCAACATCAAAAAAGGGATATTAACATCAAGTATAGAACTTGCCTATGGACGTTCGTCATAATACTATAGTCCATCTTTCCAACTCAATATTACCAATCATTATTCAATGTATGTTTCTCTGAACTCACCTCCTCTTTGAACAATAGGGATAGCATTTGGTGGGTGGGAGGAAAAAGTGCACATTACCAAAATTTGGATCTATGGTTGGTTAATAGCGATCGATGATTAGACGAGTGTATCAGGGCATATGGTGATTTTGCTTAGAATCACCAGATCTTGGATCTATATTGATTGATCCTCCTGATTGAATTTCGCCACCAACACCACTGCCCTGCCGATGACATTAACAACACTAACGTATGAATTCATCTTAAAAGTTAATTTATTTGTTGATGATTTCATTGTCTTCGACATGCTAAAACTTGGGTAGTAGTAGTTAAATTTGGTGATGGAGGTGAAGATGTTCTGCGGGATGTTTTGATCAAAAAACAAAACTACGCCATGAATTATTATCATGATACACCACTACAATATTATGGTGGTGGTGCTGCTGGGATAGATCTCTTGTGGTGGTGCTGGAGGTGAAGGTAGTCATGGTGGTTTTATGGCACTCACCACGTTGGTTAATGCTTACGATTCACAGTTTATATTTGACTGTTGTGTCATCGAGTTGCTGATTCGCTAACACAGTATGGCTTAGCAACTCACATACCTAGATCGTGGGCTATGGTTAATAACACAAAAGGTCAAACTTAAATTTATAGTCTAACTATACTGACCACGGTCAAATGGGCTATGGTTAATAAAAATGAGGGCTATGTTTAAGATAAGCCTTTTTTAATCAGCAAAAGTAAGAATTTTCATTGAGAAAGCTTTAAAAAAGCAAAACTAACAAGAAGGACAAAAAATCAATGCTAGGCCAAACAAAAAACCTGGCAAACCCTAAGACTGAAGGCTCCTAGGCTAAGAAAGACAAAGAAAACAAAAACTTAAATTACAAAGAAGCTATCCCAATTAGCCTTAGCTTGATCTAGATGAACTCCCTGCATTGAGTCAGAATTTTTACACCAAAAATAAACTTGAGCTTTGATTTGTTCTATAATGCAATCGAAGTCCGCTATTGCATCATTAAAGATTATATCATTCCTACATATCCAAATTTCCCAACAAATAGCTGCTGGTAGAAGTTGCCATAAAGTTTGACCAGTTGGAGAAGGAAACTTCTGCATTCGGCACCACCCTTTGATAATCACCACGTGTTTTAATTATCTAAAATAACCCTCTTTTTATAAAATCTTCTAAAAATATCGTACAAATAAAATAATACACAAAAATATGGCTCGTGGACGTATATAGACAAATGTTTATAGTTATTTACGATGATACCACTAAGGTCCTGACTTTTTATGCATCGTCACGTTTGGGTATGTTACAGTCAGCTGCCTAGTGGATGGAAAAGAAATTATTTAAACAAGGAGAGGAAACTTTTTCAATTTTGGAAGCCCCAGACGTCTAAAACCTCTTAAATCGCTTGGCGATCAAGCGAATCAGTTGTATAACAAGGAGATCAAAACTCTCAAGTAATTTGTGTAGCGTTATCACATTTCTCTCGCTGCTATCCCGAGGTACGATTCCTTAATACTTGGTGTTTCAAAACTAGGGTTTACTGGTTTTATAATTGGGGTTTGCCGTTTCTTTCTTTTTATCTAAAACTAGGGTTTAAAATATTTGTTGGTGTTCGAAAACTAGGGTTTATTGAGGTAGGAAGATGGATTTACCATCAGTTCTGTTTGTGTTCGAAAACTAGGTTTGCTAACTGTTTGAGAAAATGTTCCAGTGAACTCTGTATTTGAAACTCTATTGTTAGCTAGAAATTGTATTTCTCTCATGGATTTTATACTGGAATGTTCCTCCCACCCTTACAGCTCAAAAAACTCCAATCCATGAATTTGTATTAAGGCACCAGATTGATTTTCTGTAACAATCCATGTTTGTCCAACTCAACTTAATAAATGTGCAACCTTATAAAATAACCTACTGCTTTACTGTTTCTGTTTATGGCATAAGAAAAACATATTTGGTTTGGCAATTAGGAGTTGCTCAGTTTCTACCCTCATTCTGAAGTGTGTTGTTATATATATATATATATATATATGAAATCTTATGCTTATGTTTTCTTTATGTCTAATCAATCACCTGTTTTGCAATTAAATGTGTATGCCTTTGTTAAGACTCTTTTGAAATGTGTATGCTGTCAACTTGCCTTATTACAAAATGTTATTTTGTTATATATATATATTTCATGGTGTGTGGACTATGCTTTGAATTTTGATAAGTTCTGGCATTGCTTCCATTGCCTTTTTTTTTTTTTTTTACTTGGTCATGGTTTTAGAAAATATTTATTTACTTGAGAATTCACTTGTTGATCAGTTGTGATATGCGTGTACTTCCAATTTTATTAGACTTTCATTTTCTCAGTTTTGTATTGATAACTAATTAGCTTACTTAGACAGTTAGCTGGAAAATCATGATCCTAGGATTTTATATCCAGCATTCTATGTTCATGTGTTGCACATGCAGTAAGCCTTGAGTAATTTGACATGTCCACTAATTGTGAATCTTCTATTTAAAATGAAAATAATTTTTGTTTTTTTTTCTTCTGTTTTTCGTATATTTTTCTCATGTTGTAGTTACATTTTTACATGAATGTGTGTAGATCGGACTGTAAATTTCATTTGAATTATGTATGTTAATTGTATTTGTGGCATTGGTACGTTGTTTTATAACTTGAGAACTACTATTCTTGATCATTACTAACCAAAACTATCGTCGTAGGTGCAAAGTTATGGGTATACCGGAGAGTTTCATACAAAACATAGAGATTCAGTGTCAGTGGTGAAGAGCAGGTAAATAGGTGCCAATTGAAGATACTATCATGGCAATTTTATTGGATTAGGGCTACATTAATGAGATTTATGCTCATACAATAATGAGTGTATAATGACTTTTGCTCAAATGTTTATCAATGTTATTATGTTTTGTAGGACGTATATCCACCCCCAAAAATACAGGGATGGGTGAACTAATCTGTTTAGGGTCCTCGTGTAGGTTGTTAACAGAACATTTTTCCTGTTGCCAAAGTCTAAGTTCTTTGCCGGGGCAAATCACACCTGGACATACTTCGAAATGTATATTCATGTTTGGTTGCATAAAATAGTCTCCGCAGGTTAAATTATTCTACCTTGAATACAAATTAATCTTACTTTTGAATCACCGTCAGGTGTTTGTGTCTTTGAACATTTATGTTCTTTGCAACTTTAAGATAGTCATTGCATATTCCATTTAAAAGTAATTAAAATTGAGTGCACACTTATAAGAAGTAAGTAATACATAATTTTACTTAATTTTAGACATTTGGATAATTATATGTGTCATAGATCTCCTTATATATTCTGAGATTAGGTTGTTGCCTGTTGTGCTATGCCCCTAGGCATACTGAATTAATTAGTTACTATTTAACTATGTTTTTTTAGCGCGCGCTTAACATATGTCATTGGGTGTCTTGGGTCTCAGACCCGGTATATAATCAGTGGTTGCTTTTATTTTGCACCAAATATGATTTTGTTCTTTTCACTTTAGTACTGAGTTTCATTGCTATATTTGGGTTTAAAGATGGAAGCTGCGGAGTTGGGCTCGACCTTGGATGGGATTCTCCGCTGCTTTAAGTAACACTGGTCCAGGATTGTCCAGTCGGGACGCACTACTAGGTGAAAGGGTTTACCATTTTAGATGGTGTTGAACAGTGAATAGAGAATTGTCTTAGAACTGTGAAAAGCACCTTGTTTTGATTAATTAAGTTGGCCACATGTAACTACAATGTTGGTGAGGAAGGGGATAAAAATGAATCGGAAGCCTTGTTATGAGAAGTAAAAATGGTATTTGGTTTGTGGTAAATAGTTTTAGTATAAAATGATATTTGGTTTGTGGTAAATAGTTTTAGTATACGAGTATATTATTTACCTTTTTTTTAGTTAATTTAATTGAAATAACAAAAAAAAAAAGGAAAAGTACTATGAAAAATACATTATACAAAAATCTGGACTTCAAATCTGCAATTATAATTTTTGAAAACTAGAAAACTACCTCCAAAGGGGAAGGGCATTGTGTAGAAATATACTCCCTCCGTTCCAATTTACTTGATGTTTTAGGATTTTTTTTGTGTTCCAAAATAGATGAGAGTTTAAGTATTTTTCCCAAATTCTTACTGATTTACCCTTACTTTGGAATCAGAGCATGCCATTAATTCTCATTGGAATCAGCAGATAAATAATTATTCCAAGGATTTGGATGGAATATTTTGTTTATCCCAAGTAAATTACAATGGGATTCGTAATTTACATTAAATTTAGAAACTAAAAACTAGGTGGTTTAAAATTTTAGGAAGCTATTAATATGGGTAGATTTGGGAAAAATTTAATCTCTCTGTTGTTTCTTAATGTGCGTGAAAAACTCTATAACGTCAAGTAAATCGGAACGGAGGGAGTATGAAATTTGTTACGACTTTTTCTAAAAGAAATTAGTTAATATAAATGATATGAAAACACACAAAAATAATATAGTTAAAAAATTAAATTAAACGAAGAATATGGTAAATTATTATACTTTTGAATTGTAAAAAATATGAGTAGAATTTATGATTTTTAAGAGATTTTTGCTTTATAAGAAATTCTTATGAACTCTTCGAAAAAATGATTTTATAGTATGATGCTTTATATTATGTTGTTTTTTTGAATTAATATTCTTCATGACATTATCAATTAATCGGAATGTATATTTACTATTGTGGATCAAAATATGTTTCATGAGGTCTTTAATTAATCGAAATATTCATCAGAGGACTAAATTTACTTATGTCAACCAAGATATGCTTTATGACATCATCGATTCAATAAAATCTACACTATAGGTGTAAATCCGCCAGTAAAGACCAAAATTTGCTTTATGACATCTCTGATTAACCGGAATCTAGTTGTACTCTAAAGGTGAACCAAAATATACCTAATGACATCTTCGAATATTCGGACCAAATGTCTAAATCTTCTAATGCGAAACAAATGCATTATGACAGAACTCTAAAGGTCAGTTACTTGATGACATCTTTGATTAACCGGGCCGAGCTTCTAAATCTATTAATGCGGAAAAAAATATGTTTGATGACAAAACTCTAAAGGTCAACCAAAATATACGAGTGAGATTTTGACATTATTAGAGATTGAACATTTGTCTAACTATTGTAATTATGACTGACTTTGATAATTATCATGGTAAATAATAAATCACGAGTTTCCGATGATGAATTTTCAATGAACATAATTCTCACAGAGTTCGAAAACTCGTCCATAAATCTATTTTGGATTGTTGAAAGGAAATTATTGAATTAAGGTGCACATATCTAAATCAAGAAGTAATTTTCGGATCGCGGAGGTCAATCATAATTCTACTTGGAAGTCTAAAGATTAAAAATTATTGTAAGGATTGTAATAATTACAGGCAACAAATCGAGGAGTATCCAGAAAGATAATTAACAAGATATTTACTTTAGAAAATAAATACTCGTCTGTATTTTTTACCTACATCGAACTAATGATTTCCTAATAAAATAATTAAGATTTGATTTTCGAGAATGAACTTCAAGAACGAGACTCTGACATTAGATCAATATTGAACAATCGTCTAAAGATATAATTTTGACTTACCACAAACTAAGGTTATCCCAGTAAACAGTAATAATTTAATTTCGATAATGAACTTTAAATGAATTATATTCTACAACAAAGATCGTCTCCTCAGTTGATTCATCATAAAAGTCACTTAAAATATTGACAAGGGCTACAGCGTGAGGAACTATCATGCCTGCTATGCCGGTTGTATAAGTGAAATGCCTAGAACCACACAATGGCAAAGCAAGTCAAGATGCAAAGTCAATCCACCAACGAAGCATAGCGCCAAAGCGTAAACACGGGAGGAAGGTATATGACCATGGTAGTGAGATCAGAGGCCCTAGAAATGTCGGTAACATTGAAGAGAAGAAGTGCTCGAATTGTTGGCCAGCTTTAATGGGTTAGAAATAAATTTTGCACGAAATAGTGTCGTAGGGTCGTAGAATTGGTTCAACTTTTATTGGGAAAGAAAGGTAGAGGTTATTTAGTGACCTTATCTTTCTGTATTAAGTTGAATACACATAAATTTTAGGTCCTTGTCTTCTCCTATCTTTCGTTTCATGTTTGTGAATTATGTCTAGCATAATGAATGTCCTCTGGTACTTAAAAATTGGGCTGCAACTGCTATGTCTAGTATTTCAGTTTCTTTTACTTGCTCATCTGATTTTTATGACCTCGAAATAGTCCAAATAAAGGGAGAGTCGCAAATGAGATTTTTAATGAATGAATTGATTAAAAAGCAAAGAAGTTTCACAAGCTTTACACAGGAAAAGGTGGAAAACTGAAGAGCTCTCGTCGAGGAACTGTCTCTATAGTTACATCTCTTCAGTACATTGGAAACTTATGTGTATGTTAAGAAACCTTGGCAACAAAATAAATCTACCGAAATTCCAAGCCCTTGAAACACCTGATATGGGCAGCGTCTTACGAAAGCACTTTTGGAGGGATCTCTCGAAAGCAGTAATGTAAAAAGCACTTACAAACGAATTATAACTAATAGGTACACCAAGATGCATATTAATTCAGTGATAAACCTAAAATGGTTAGCAATATTGCCATCCGCATCGCCAATGAGAAATTAACCTGAGCGTTTTGAATAGCAAGGATCAACATCTCTTACTTGTTTTTCTCCGCTAGTCGTCGTCCTTGAATCGCTAAAGCATCAAGTTCAAGCTTCTTGTAAGACCTCTCAATCACCTTTTCCTCTCTGGTACACTGAAAAACAAGCAAGATATTTGGAGACGAGAACTTAAAATACAAACACTGGGTATGGATAATAGAACAAAAAAAAAACCTCTTTGAAGCAAAAGACTTGAACTTCTTTAACCAATCCTGTGAACAAAGTCCTCGGCTTGCAAATCCACTTGGTGTTCCTACATGATTCATCATAGAAAAAGGGGTATAACTGGACCAACATATTAAGTCAAAAAAGAGACATTAAGCATTTTATCAAAAAGTAAATGAGCAATAATGTTTTCTTTTCTTTTAACAGAAAATCATAATCAATTAAAAGAAGATGTCTCAAAACGTGATAGAAGAGATACAAATCCAAAATAAAGAAATAAACAAAACAAAAAAAAAGCAAGACAATTGGGAGTTGAGAAGATTAATTATACTTTTATAGTCTTTACTTTTTCTAACCTAATCAAGTAAACTAGGAAAATGGAAAAAAAAAAATTGCTGTTTGAATTTTCTGTGTACACAATGAGGTTATAAGGGTAGACTTTTGGTATACTTGATTAGGTTATAAGGGTAGACTGTTGGTATACTTCAATGAGGAATGAAGGGAAAAATGAAATAAGAATGAAAAATTAAGACGTGAAATTTTAAATTTTTGTGGACCTTAGGGTGGTGGAGACAGAGGTGTAATACAGATGTAAGACTAAATAAATTAAATAACAATAGCCGATTGATGACACACATGGTATGGTCCAGACCTTAGTTTTAAAAGTCAGGACCTTCCTAAACCTACGTGGTGCTTACTTGGCACCTAAGGTCCGGACTCTAGGTCTAATGGTCAAGACCTTCCTGAACTTATGTGGTTCCTATGTGGCAACCCATATTTGGGATTTTTAAAAGGTCCGGACTTTAGCATGAAAAAGTCCGGACCTTTTTGACCTAATTATAGTACTTTTGAATAATCTCAAAAGGTCCAGTTTGAGGTCAGGACTTTCGATTGTGGACCTTAACAATAAACAAAATATTTTATTCACTTTTGATTTTATTTTATTTTTGCTAAAGAAAAGTTATTATTTGATTAACAGTACAAAAGAAAGTTAGATAAAACACAATCAATTTTTACAGATGTAGCTACACAAAAACCAAAAATTATACAACATGCAAAAAATAAATAAAATCAATAAATATCTTTTCTACAAAGAAAAATTAGTTAATTTTTTAACTATATCCCTTTCATTTATATTACTAAGTATAGTTTTGGTCTCATTCGTTTTACCTTCCTTACTCACGAAAATACTAGCGTCTTAACCAATTTATTTACCCATGATAATATTCGAAAGCAATAACAAAAAAATGGAAGGTCCACTAATTTTAAGGACAAAAATGTAATAAAATTATATGTTAGGGGTAAAAATGGTACACAAACCCATATTCGTGTATTAATTTACGTTTCCGATATTTTTGAAAGACACACCCAAAAATGTCCTATTTTTGTTAATTAGGCCTAATCACGTCAATACAGAAGCTGTCTGGGCAACTTAATTGGAGCTTCGATTTTAAAAGAGGTCTGTCTGGGCAACTCTGAAGCTGGTAACTTTGCAACTCTTCAACAGTTTTTTTTTGATCGGTCAACTCTTCTACAGTTAATTGGTAATTCTCCTCCTAATATTGATCGTCAGACGGTTATAGAAGATGAAGATGCCAGATGGGATCTTTCTAATTCAGGTAACTTTCTCCGTAAATTCAATGTACAATGCTTTCATTGCAGGGAACTCCAGTGTACTTCATATCCATGTCACATTGCTTGGAACCCAAAGATTCCTTCAAAAGTTAATTTCTTCATATGGGTTGCCACTTTAAAAAACGCTTGATTTGTTGCAATCAAAGGGTTTTCAAATATCCAAATAGGTGCATCTTTTGTTTAACCAACTAAGAATCACTCGATCACATATATTTACGTTGCAGTTTTGCCCATAGTACTGTATGGTCTAATATCTTACCATATATATATATATATATATATATATATTTTCCGAAGTCAAAAATTTTAAAAAGCAAAACCTACAAAGTACTGGGTTATTCCTCATTCGGTGATTAATGGGTTTAGTCAATCCTGGACGACAAAAGGCTTCTCCACCTCTGCCAAGAATATACTGCAGTTCGTTCCTGCTATGGCCTACGGTACTTTGGACTCTATGGAATGAAAGAGAACAGATTCTTCGATGACTCTCACATATTTTCTTCCGCTGTGACATTTGCTCCAAATTTGAATCTCTCATCCTTTCTTGGGCATCTGCAGCATCTTTGATCTCCAATTTGGGTACTTCATGTGGCGTCTTCAATTGGAATGCTTTTTTTTTTTTCTGGCTTCGTTCTACCTGTGGTAGAAGTGTGTACTCTCTTTTCTTTCTATTATTACTTCTTTCTTATCAAAAGAACGAAAAAAACAACAAGGAACTATTGAGAATAATCATGGCAGTCACATTTTACTATAACAGGTTGCAACAAGCCCAAGAATGAAACCGATTGTTGTGAATAATCATGCCATTTACACTTTTATCTCAAGTAAACTCGCAAGTCGATTTTAGTATGAGCCGCCTCAAACAGTATATAACAAATGGGTAGCCACAAAGTTCAGTTTTTTGTCTTAAAATTGATATCAAAGTGCAAAAACACAAGCTTACATCAGAAATAAAACACAAAGCTACCCTTTATAATTGGTAAACCTTTCAAGCCACAGACACCACCAGATTGCATGCGGCATGTAGTTCCATAGCCACATACAACACCAGATCTTCATCAGTCCATTTTTTTTTCCAGCCATGAAGACAACCCATGGGAGTAGGAGAAGTTACTTTCCTAAGTCCCGGATATTTAAGAAAATAACCCCACACTGTAAAAGTGTACTTACAATGTAAGAGGATATGACTGTAAAAGTGTACTTACAATGTAAGAGGATATGACTGGCTCCACTGCTAGGTTTTCAGTTATCATTAATGGAGCGGCGAAAGGGTTTTCAAAGCTTCTCGGGGACTCCGGCAGGGAGATCCCCTCTCCCCGTTCTTATTCCTATTGGTGGCTGAAGTTTTTAATAAGCTCATGATCAATGCGAAGTATGAAGGTTGTCTTAAAGGTTTTTATGTGAAAGAAAATGGTATGGAAATCTCTCATCTTCAATTCGCGGAAGACACAATTGTATTCTTAGATGCGAAGGTCGAAGAAGTTCAGAAACTTATGGAGGTTCTAGAGAGTTTTAAGGCTAAAACAGGCCTGAAAGTTAACCTCGCAAAGAGTTCTATGATGGGTATAGGGATTCAGCAAGACCGTATTCAAGAATGTGCAGATTTAGCAAGGTGTGCGATTGGTGAATTTCCAATTTCTTACCTTGGGATTTCTATTGGGGCTTCTACTAGGCTAAAATCGGTTTGGAATATAGTGATTGAAAGAATGACTCTTAAGCTAGCGCCATGGAAAAGGAGGTATCTATCGAAAGCCGGGAGGGTTCAGCTCATCAATAGCTCGTTAGCGGCCATCCCTTTGTATTATCTTTCATTGTTTCAAATTCCTATTTCGGTTGCGAAGATATTAGAAAGACTGATGCGGAACTTTCTTTGGGGAGATACTATTGCTAAGAAAAAGTTACATTGGAGGTCGTGGAAAAAAATTTGTATTCCTAAGAATGAGGGCGGTCTGGGTATCAGAAACTTGAAGACGACTAACGACGCGTTATTAACCAAATGGTTGTGGAGATATGGACAGGAGAAGACTAGTTTGTGGAGGAAAATTATTTTTGAGAAATTTGGAGGCGTCGAAGAGGCTTGGTTACCTAAAGATTCTAAGAGAACCTATGGATGGGGGTTATGGCGAGGTATTCTTAATCTATCAGCTTTTCTTAAAAAGGGGTCGAAAATTTCAGTTGGAAGAGGAAATAAAACCAATTTTTGGGACGATGTTTGGTGTCATGAAAAAACTCTTAAAGAGTTATATCCAAGATTATGGAAAGTCAGTAGAAGGAAGGAGGCTACAGTTGAAGACATGAACATTGATAGTGGTAATGGGTCGTGTTGGAACATTGATCCATGTAGAAGGCTTAAAGACTTGGAGATTCAAGAGGTAATGGAGTTTTCTAGACTTCTAGATAATCAAGGAGAGCTTACTGCAGACGACGATAAACGGGAGTGGAGGTCCAATCCAAAAGGTATCTTTTCTGTTAGTTCTTGCTATGCTTGGCTTATGCATAATCAGGGACAAACCACATCTTTAAATTTTCCTTCTAAATACATTTGGAATAAGACAATTCCTCCTAAAATTAGTTTCTTGGTATGGGCTGCCGCAAATAGAGTGGTTCCTACTCTCTCCATGTTGTCTAGAAGGGGTATGACAGTAGTAAACATTTGTGCATTTTGTAATACCAGTGAAGAGTCTGTAGAGCATTTGTTCCTTCACTGTTCTTTTGCTAGGCAAATATGGGATCATTTTTTACAACAACTGGGGTTTGTTTGGGTCCACCCCACGACAATTATTGAATTCCTTTGGAAATGGAAGTTGAAGATCTCTACCAAGCCTCTCATTTTCTTGAGATTTTGTCTACCCTTTGCGATATGGTGGTCAATTTGGTTGGAAAGAAATGACATTGTAATAGAGAAGAAACAAAGAAGAAAAACTTTGAATTCTCTTATTTTGGATATCAAGTTGTTGTTACTTAGTTGGGCTGTCAATGTTGATTCTTTTAAGAACATCAAGTTTGATGATTTTGTTTTCGATTGGGTGAGTTTGTTTAAGGAGTAGGTCTTTGTAAACTCCCTATTCGCCTCTATTTGTATTCCTTCGGAGGGTGCTATCTTGGCACTCTTTCTTATTTATCTTAATCTTACCTTTTTCAAAAAAAAAGGATACGACTGGTTGTCACAGGACACCCTCCACGGAGCTTACACAATTGATTCGTATGTGATATCACTCACTCTTAAAATGACAGACTCACACTTAAAATGAGGAAGACCAAACACTACAAAAACTTGTCCTAGGTAAGATTCCAAATGATGAAAAGACAAAGATCTAGATTGTGCAGTGTGCATTAACCAACCAGTCACATCCAACAAGAATTGTACAACACTCAGGTCCATCACCACCAGTACTGCAAGTTCTTTCCTACGTCTCTAGGACCGAACATGGGAAAAATAAGTGACATTACCCGCATGTTCGTTCTTACGTTTGTCTGTACCTTTTTTAAAAAGAAAAATGACTTTTCAAAGATCAAATATTAGTGATAAGCGTTAACGTTATGTGGACAATCGAACACCAGAAAAATAAGTGATACTCGGCATATGCCACTTCCATGCACGTTCCCTGAAAACACTTTGTCATGGCTCACAATTAGTAATGTACTTATTTGCCTAATTTTTTACCAAATTCGACCTGCTTTCAGAATAATTACATAAGATCCACATAGATTACTTTGTGACCTACAAAGGTTATCAGGCCCACGAGTGCATAACAA
Organism: Papaver armeniacum; assembly: GCA_023531295.1. Lineage (NCBI taxonomy): Eukaryota > Viridiplantae > Streptophyta > Magnoliopsida > Ranunculales > Papaveraceae > Papaver > Papaver armeniacum. Next base: position 767,695 of record JAJJWW010002284.1, read on the forward strand.
CACATTGAGCATGCACCTCTAGGGCGTTAGATTCTGCATCCACTTAACTGCATCTGTATATGTGATGGTTTACAAGTGCATGCTCATTGCACACTCATGTGCATCACAGCATTGGTCTTAATAATATGCTTACTTGAAAGTGCTTTAAACGATCAACAAATTCCAGAATGAAATTCGACTTCTTAATCTACATCTTAGTCTATTTTACGTTTTTTTGATGTTTCATGAAATTAAATCTCTATTGCCGTGAGTACTTCAAATAAAGTTGATTTATGTCGTGTTCATGTTGAGTTCGCATGTAAAATGTAAAATGACACGGTCAGCAAGTACATATATCAACCTTATCAATAGGAGATATTCTGCATTGAACATTGGCAGCAACTAACGACATGATCACTGCAATGTCTCATATTTTTATCTTTCCATTCCTTTCTTCTTCTACTTCTTGTTATTTTTCTTCTTCTTCATATTCACTATTGTTTCCTTTCACCTCCACCCGGAAAACCCCATCCCCGACCCTGTTGCCCGTTGCACAATCAAAAGCTTACCAACACTTTCAATACCAGCCTACAATTTGGGATTATAAGCATCTTGCTGAATCACCCATGACTAACTACTCGGTGATCATTTAGTTCATTTTCCTATTAAGTAGTTCGTTTTATCAACATATTTTATGAATATGCTAATTACTCGTACTTTTGTGTGTGTATGTATATGCAGTGCAAAACAGATAAGGTATTATTGGTGAAGAATATACAAAAACAAGTGCAGGGTATGTTAAACAAGGCAATAAAATTCATGGAAAAACTTGAGTTGATAGATGCCATTCAAAGTCTCGGAATGAGTAACCTTTTTGAGGAAGACATCTACAGAATCCTAGAAAACATGTATCATGATGATTCACAAAAGATGAAAGATAATTTATACGTATCTTCTCTCACATTTAAGCTACTTAGGCAGTATGGTTTTCATGAATCTCAAGGTAAGGCATTTGTCCCAAGCACTTTGGTGGCTGTTAAATTTTTTATGAAAGTTTGTTTTTGTGTTTCTTTTAGCAAATAATCTTGCGAGTGGCAGATATTTTTGATGAATTCAGATATGCCAGTGGTGGGTTCAAGGAATCAATTACAGACGATTTGAAGGGAATATTTTGTATGAAGCGGCACATCTGCTGTTAGAGGATGAAAGCATCTTAAGTGAAGCCATACTCCTCACAAGAAGACATCTATCAGACAATGGAAGTAACAACTATAATATTTACGTTAACTTAGCTAAACGAGTCTGTCACTCCTTAAAGACACCAGTTCACTGGAGAGTTCAGAGATCAGAAACTAGGTTTTTCATTGAGGCATATGAGTCCCAAAAAGATATGAATCCTATTCTTCTTGAACTGGCTAAATTGAATTTCAACATGGTTCAGTATCAACATAAGATGGAACTCATGCATATATCAAGGTGCGTCTCTTTTTTACACGTGCAATTTGGTGCATATGTGGTCCATAGATTTCGATGTCTTAATACTAATTGCGCTACTATGTCATTCTTGTTCAGATGGTGGATAAACATGGAGATTGCAAATAAATTAGATTTCGCAAGGGACAGATTAGTTGAGTGCTTCTTATCAAATATTGGAATTTGTTGGGAGCCAAGATATGAACGTTGCAGAGAATGGCTCACCAAAATCCTAAGCTTTGCTTTAGTAATCGATGACATTTACGATGTTTACGAATCAATAGAAGAACTTGAATTATTTACCAATGCTATTGAGAGGTATAACTGTTTGTATTCAATTTTCAATGTAGCTAAGACGAACCTCCTGTGATGTTAAATTACAAATTTTCATTTGAAGGTGGGATTGCAAAGCCACGGTAAAACTTCCACATTGTATGAAGATATGTTTCTTAGCCCTGTACAACACCGTCAATGAAATGGCTTTTGAGATACTTAGCGAGCAACAATTTGATATCTTACCGCACTTAACCAAATCGGTAATTGTGATATTGACTGCTTGTTTGCCCTTTTTTGCACTGTTTAACTCAGTTAAAATATTTGTGAATAATTAGTGATGTTCGTTTATTTAGTTGGCCAATTCGGTGAAGGCAATGTTAACCGAAGCCAAATGGTGCCATAAGGGACACATGCCAACTTTTATGGAATATCAACACAATGGCTCGGTTTCATCTTTCGGATATGTTTTTTTACTGGCTTCATATTTCACGACGAACCAAAATATCAATGATGGTGTATTACATGCCTTCGAAAATAATCATTCTCTTCTCTTCTCTTCATGTTTGTTGTGTCGGCTTTCAAATGATCTCGCCACCTCATCGGTAATTCCTTTATTTATTTATTTATTTATTTATTTATTTTTTTGTGCTGTGAGCATAATTTATACGAAACTGAATGTAGTTGTCTATTCTTAAACATGTTACAGGCGGAGATAAAAAGAGGTGAAGCTGCATCCTCCATATACTGTTATATGCAAGAAACAAATGTCTCCGAAAACGATGCTCGTGAACACATAAAAGGCTTAATCATGGAAACGTGGAAAGAGATGAACCGATTCCTGTTTGATTCATCTCCATTTGATCGTTCATTCGTCAACTTGGTACTAAATTTTGCAAGAACTTCTTTGTTTATGTACCAATATGGAGATGGACTTGGAGCAGAACATTCAAAGAGCGTAGAGCATGTTCTGTCTTTGATTGTTAACCCAATTCACATTGAAGATTCATCCCTCAAAACTCATCTTAAATCCTCCGTGTAGTATGAAGATGTTTTTCTGCGTGTGCGTGTGCCACTTATAAATCTAGAGTTACCAATAAAGACCAACCGTTTGTAAAATTCTGCAAAAAGATGGCCGATAATTTAAGATATAAAGCCACTTCAAAATCAAGAAATTTCCATGTTGGGTATGTTAGAAATTTCAGCAACTAAACATGATCCTTTTGTCTAAGCATGATTACCTTAGCTTAAGCATGATTTCACACTACACTTAACATGTTTAGTAACATCTACTTTATGCAAACCTTGTTGAATGTTTAGGATCTTCTATTCTGCAACTAGATAGTTCAAATTCATAACATGATATAGTTAGGTACATACTTTAGACTATAGAACAGATATGATGTTGACTAGGAAGCAATGCAATCTGCTGAACCAGGGAACTTTTCTAGCTTGGTAAACTTCCAATTCTATCTCCTCTTATCTTTCAATGATGGTATAAACTTTAGTTATATAAGAGGCTAGAATGGAGTTCACCTCATGCTTCATAGGAATATATGTCCTTCAACCTTCCATCATCGGTTGAAGCACAATCCCACAACAACACATACAATTTTTTATGCCACCAGTGATAGTCAAGGAAATAACAATTCCTTGACTATGACAGAAAACTTTGATGCATAATCTATACCTTAAACTTTCTTATTAAGATTACACTAATCCAATTTAGTTAAACCAAAACTTAATTTGTTGCTAAACCAAAATAAAGCTAACATTCTCCCACTTTTGGTCAGCAACAAATTTTTTTTCTGAATTTTGAAAACAGTTAAGAAAATGTTTGGATTAGATAGCAGTACAAGAATGTAGGTGGCCACCTGAATTTTAAAAAACTTCAATCCCAATCAGTGAGATAAAAGACCATGAAGAACTTTATCCTTAATTTAAATGGCACGCTAGAAAACGACTATAAAGACTTAAGCATCACTTAAACGATGCATATGCCATTTCTTTAATCAAAAATCCAGACGGTTCATTGTCATTAAGTTAATATTTTTAGCTGGCATACACCTTTAGTGTTGTCATCTGAAAAACAGAACCTTATGATGTCCCAATTATAAGACTAAACAGAAGCATATAGAGAGAGCACATAAAATAACAACATGTTGATATGCAAACTGAAGTAGTTGATTATATAACATATAACCAGAACATACAAGCTTTAGTAAAACTCAAAAGATATCAACAACACCCATAAAAACACATGCTCTTTAAACACTTTAGGACTCAAACCTTTCGTCATTGGATCTGCAATCATACGATCAGTCGAAATATGAGAAATATCTATTTCTTGTTCCTTAATTTTGCGCCTTACTAGGAAATACTTAACATCTATATGTTTTACTCTTCCTGTTCCTTGATTGTATTTCGCAAAACTTATTGCAGCTTGGTTATCACAGTAAAACTTCATTGGTGTAGAAACTGAATCTATAACTTGCAAACCCCTCATAAAGATTTTTAACCAAACAACATGAGTAGTCGCCTCATAACAAGCAATATACTCTGCCTCAATTGTAGACTGATCTTGTATTGGTTGTTTAGCACTTCTCCATGAAACAAAACCATTAGCGAACATGAAAACATAACCTGAAGTAGATTTCAGACTATCCTAGCCCATAAAATCAGAATCAGAATAACATACAACTTCTAACTTTTTCGATCTCCTGTAAACAAGCTGAAAATGCTTTGTTCGCTGCAAGTATCGAAACACTTTCTTTACTGCATTCCAATGAGCTTCACCTGGATTGTGCTGATAACGTCCCAACATACCAACAACAAAAGTCAAATCTGGACGGGTGAAAATCATGGCATACATTAAGCTTCCGACTGCAGATGCATACCATTTTGAGTCAATAGGACTCTTTTCCAGATCTGATTTAGGACACTGCAGTTTATTGATGATGTCTCCTTTAACAATAGGTGCTTCACCTGCTGCGCAGTTTTGCATTTCAAACCTTTTCAGAATCTTCTTCATATAAGCTTCTTGGGATAAGCCTAACAAACCTCTCTTTCTACCGCGACTTATCTTTATACCTAAGACATAGGAAGCTTCTCCTAAGTCTTTCATCTCAAACTTAGTTGAGAGGAAATTCCTAGTATCATATAGCATATGAATATTATTAGTAGCCATCAAGATATCATCGACGTATAAAATCAAAAAGATAAACTTGCTCCCACTAGTTTTCAGATATATGCACCTGTCAAGCGTGTTTTCAACAAAACCAAACGAAGTTATCACTTGATCAAATTTCAGATACCACTGCCTAGAAGCCTGTTTCAACCCGTACAGAGATTTATTTAAACAACATACTTTTCCTTCTTGTTTTTGAGACGTCAAACCTTCCGGTGGCAGCATATAAATCCTCTTATCAAGTTCACCATTCAAAAAAGCTGTTTTGACATCCATTTGAAACAATTCAAGATCAAAATGAGATACCAGGGCCATTATTACTCTTAAAGAATCCTTCTTAGAAACTGGAGAGAAGGTTTCTTCGTAATCGACACATTCTTCTTGTGTATAACCCTTGGCTACAAGTCTGGCCTTGTATCTTTCGATCCTCCCATCAGCATTCCTTTTCATTTTAAAAATCCATTTACAACCAACTGTCGTCGCACATTCAGAAAGATCTTCCATATCCCATACTCCATTCTTGTCCATTGATTGCAGCTCCTCATCTATGGCAGGAAGCCAACAATGAGCATTCTTGCCATTTACTGCCTGCGAATATGTTAAAGGTTCATCTTCCTCATTAGCCGTATAGTCTGATTCAATCATGAACGTACTGAAACCCGGTTTCACAACAGTTTTCCGCGATCTTGATGATCTTCGCAAAACTGGTTCTTCTTCTTTAACATCTTTAGAAGATTTTGGAATACCAACTTCAAATTGCTTGTACACTGAAGTATCCCATAAGCACCATAATGGTGTACTCCTTCCACCATTAGGTCTCTCACATAACCACATCAAATAGGTGGGATGAATCCCTCACATCTCTACGAGATTTACATTGAGGATTCCATGACTAAAACACTTAGCCTAGACCTCATATAGGAGTCACAAACTTGGTTCCCAAGTATTAGCCTCCTTGGTTTAGGAAACCATCTCCAACTTGGAAACCATGGTTAATTTATAGGTATTCCATATTTATGGAAGTTGACCTAAACTAGGAAACCACCGTTTCCCTACACCTACAACATTCTCACGTAGATTTCGAACTTAGCAATTATTGTCCAATAGTTTAATGTGGGTATTATAGATCAATCAAACATGTAGTCGGGATCAAGGAATCACATCACCATTTAGCTTGAGATTTCTATGAAAGTGTAACATGGTCACTAAGTTTTTCGGGCCACTTCAAAATCAAGTAAGTTCCATGTTGATTAAACATAGAGATACTTAATTACTATAATACACATAATAATTAATTAATTTAAAATTTAAGGTGTTGGAGAGGTTTTACCTCACAAGTGTTGTCAAAGTGAAAAAGATGAAGAGCCAGAGCTGAAGTTAGTAGGAGGTTGGGAAACAGAATGACCATGGTGATGTGGTGATAATTTGTGAGGATAATCTTGATCATCAGTTGTTGGGCCTGAAAAAATTCCCTTCTAACTAATTCCATCTTTTCTATTGATACTTATGAATAAAAGTTTTACAAACTTGTCAAAAAATATAAAGGGTAAAATTATCATTTATTGATGGTGGCGACACAGGTGCCATGTTCAACCAAGCTGATAGCAGGTTGTTTTTCCTTCTTCTCCTCCTGTGGATGTAATGGTGGCGACACAGGTGGTAGTCGTGCAAAGCGGTGGTGATTCCAAACTTTTAGCCGGCGGCTGCTGTCTGTTTTAAGGTTTTACTCGTCTTTAATTTGAGGTGAGATTATGTTAGGGTTCCACAGTTACTTGGGTTTTTAGCCTTTGGGCTTTTTATATGGGTCTTCTCACAACTATGGTGATTAGAATTAGTTGGGCCTACCATTTTGGTTAGGATTTTCATAAAATTGAGGGTTTCTTAAAATGATTTAGGGTACTACTACATGTAATGTGGGGTGTACAATTCTAATTTTATATAAATATATAAAAATTATTGACCGAAAAATAAAAAATTATCATTTATTTTATTACCAATAGTGAAAAATCCCCTATCAATTAAGGTACACACCCTGGTGGCCTGGTGGTGTCTTTATACAACACAACGGAGAAACAAAGGCATACCAAGCGTCAAATCTCTATAAATTTTGGACCACACATTACTTTTTGAACCAACAATGAACTGTTTATATGCGACTTCATTTATCAGGAACTGAGTAAAGCTTTGAGGAGACATGACAGATTTAAAGGCTCTAGGGTCAAGAATGGTACATGTTTCACGTTTCCCATATTCTCCCGCGTTCTCCACTAACCTGCTCATGAATTTCTTTGGCAATATGGGGTCAATATTTCAGGAAAACAGTGGAATCAGTTAGGCCAGATCATACGGTAACGGATTCATATGCCAACACAGCTAGATTTTTCAAATCAAATGTAAGGTACCCATCTCACCACGGATCTGTGAACAGAAAACGAAGGCCCAATACAAGGAAAAAAAACTCTGGTAAGTTTCGACAAATATCTCATACTATAATTTATCTATTCTTATAAAAAAAAAAAAAAAAAAAAAAAAAAAAAATTCACTTATTGTTATTTCTGAATTCTTAATATAATTTCAAACATTCAACAATCTTGGGTGTGAAAGAGCTTTGAAAACGATCAAGAACACGTCCTCTATCGTTGAATGTAGATTCTGAAGTAACACTTGCTATTAGACTAGCCAATATATCACCAGTCATGCATGTGCAACAACACAATATTTACCAACATGTTATTTCCTCCAAGTCGGTATTCATCTTCTCTAGATTGTTTTCAAGATACCTATTTAATTCAAATTTCATACATACACCCTTTTTGCTGTAAGAAATTATCCCGATTCTCATGGGACTTAGAAAAGATAAGATTTGGTTCACCAGGAGCAGTAGCAGACTTGTCTTTTTGAACATCTTCTCTAGCTGTAACATTATTCGAGTAATAAACAATAACCCCTCCAAAAGATTCTTGTTATCCTTGATTAGTGTTACCACTTCAAACTACAATAAAACTTCTGAATTCAAAACTCCATCCAAATCAAACAATTTATATCGAGGATCCAGCACAACAACAATAATGAGCTAGGGGTTCATGAATGTTGCAATCTTTCTCGAATTTTACCTTAATTTTTAAAGTATCATCAGGTAAAAATGTGTTCTCACTTTTTTACCATTTCAAGAATATAGACTTCATAGCCTATACTTTATGAAAATAGGAGTTTGAAGTAACATACTTGGAACCATAAATACGAACACCGTATCGTAAAACTATTGCAGAAACATGTGCAAATATTTAACATTTTCCTAAAAGAGTTTTTCGTCGTTAAAACTGATTAGACGAAGCTTCAACCGAAAAGTTAATATCCGACCTTCTAGACGTACGCTGGAAAACTTTCTGAATAATCTATTGCAGCAGATAACATTTAGTAGGTGGAATTCCAATGAGTTTTGACTCAAGGCATCAATTGAAGAACCAATCACCTCCAATCGGTCATTATGTCTTGATGTCCAAACTCATTGAAACCCCACCTACTTAATGTTATCTGCTGCAATTGGTTATTGGAAAGTTTTCGAGCATCAGAAGATCGAGATATTAACTTTGGGATTGAAGCTTCATGTAATCATGGAGTACTGAAGGAAAAAAATTGAATCTAAAGAATTGCGCACATGTTTATGTAATATTTATGATATGAATGTTCGTATTTCTGGTTCCAAGCTTGTTACTTCAAACTCCTAGTTTCTTGAAGTATATAGTATGCAGTCTATATTCTTGAAATGGTCACAAAGTGAGAACACATTTTTACGTGATGTTACTATAAAAATGAAGGTGAAAGTCGAGAAATATTGCATCATTCAAAATATCATCAATCCCTTGCTCATTAGTGTTGTCGTATTAGATCCTCGATATAAATTGATTTGGATTGAGATTTGCTTTTAGAAGTTTTATTATAGTTCTGAAATGGTTACACAAATAAATGATGGCAAGAATTTCTTGGAGACGTTATTTGATTATTACTTGAAGAATATTACAACTAGTTACGATGTTCAAAAAGATGAGTCCGTTATTGCTCTAAGTGAACCAACCCTTATCTTTTGCGAGTCCTATGAGGATTGAAACAATTTCTTATAACAAAAAGAAAGTGTAGATATGAAATCCTAATTGCATAGGTATCTTGAAGACAATCTTGAGAAGATGACTACCGACCAAGTGGAAAGAACATGCTAGTATATATCATGTTCTTGCATGCATAGATCGTGATGTATTGGCTATACCAATATCAAGTGTTGCTTCAGAATCTGCATTGAGCTGCATTGAGTAATGAAGGGTGCATTGTTAATCGTTTTCGATGCTATTTAATACCCAAATTACGGAATGCTTGACTTGTGCCAAAGATTGGCCTTAAAAATCTACCAAAACATATTGATGTTGAAGAGAGTATGAAAGAACTTGAAGATATGGAACTAGCTGAATTCAATGGTGGAGGAGGTTCTGGTCTTCCTACAGCTTGGAAAGAAAAGCATATGATTACTTGTTGGGTTCTGGTCTTCCTCCAGGCAAGACATTTCTAGATCAGCCAAGCCTTCTAACTGACCAAGTCCGGGAAGTCCTATCCCTACTATTATATCTATCTTTAAGTTTTCCTTCATTACTTGTTGGGTTCTTCCACGCTTTGATATGGTCGTATTGAATTGGGTGAACCATATGTTGGATTGATGTAAACGAAATCCCATCTCTAGAAATGTTCACAACAGGTTGTATGGTTTTTGACTTTTTATTATTAAGATTTTGTGTACCGCAATTATATCAGTATAATAGCAAGATGTTTAGAATAAGAAAATCATAAAACAAAGAAGACAATAAAGAAATATGGAATCTAGTAATCAAAAAATATAGCTTACATTGGTGTTTAGGGATTCAGAAGATAAATGATAATGCACCTTGACCTCGATTGCTTGTTGATGATGCACTTTGTGAAAATACACTAGCTAAATAGACTTGTATTTATAGACGACAGAACTCCCAATTATTCAATGTAGGTTTTTTTTACTACAGAAATCGCAATTTTTAATTTTCTTTTGATTTGATGCAGTAATACTTATATTAGAATACATACTTAATTTATGATAATATTTTTTAGGTTATTTTAAAATTTCAGGTCTAATTTTATAAACTTTATGCAATTAGTAGAATAAATATACTTTTCTTTATTAATAAAGATTACCATGTAAATTACCCTAAATATATAATAATACCATCCAAAAAAAACAATTATTTTTAGTTTTTCTTTTGTTTTTTGGGTAAGACTTTTTGTCCATGCCTGCTCAAATTAGCAAGATTAATAAAAATTTTGACCGTCTCCGACCAACATTTGGATTATACATACTCCATGACCACCCAACTTTCGGGTTGCGCATAGAGAACGTGTTGACACAACTCACTCTAAGTAATGATACTTCTCACTCGTGACTCAGTAATTGGGACCAAATTTTCTTTCCCAATGAAAAAGAAAACCAAAAAATCCATTTTTTTATTTTTAAGCAAAAAAATCCAGTTCTTTTTGGTGGTAGAATGATCATCTTTTACGGTTTTTAAGAACTCCAATTCACATCTCGTGTAGGGATTGCCATTTGCCCCATCCAAACCCATCCCCGTGGGTACCCGTCCCGTTTGGGTAGGATTTTACCCGCACAAATGGGGATGGGATTGGGTATGGGTAATACCCGAAACCTAAGCTATGGGGATGGGGTGGGGACGGGATTCAAGGGCCCCGCCTCGTACCTTTCATAACTTAGGGGTTTAGACTTTTATGCGACAAAGTGTATAATTTTTATACTTCCACCGCTTAGTCGAGCTTTCTTTCATTTATCATATTCTTGATTGTTCTTGTACATTCATCACTTTCGTTCTTTTTTCGTGATCAGACACATTCTCTAAAAGTTAAATAGAGAAAATGAAGCAGATAATGAAATGGTTAACATTGACGAAGATAGAATGACGAAGGATAAACAGAAAAACTAATAAGTCACTAACAAATTCTTTTGTTCACTTTAAGATAAATGACTGAATTTAGGATTTCAGAATGCATTGTTCTTACATTATTATTTTTGTTTGAATCATATTTAAGTTTTGATTATAATAAAATTTATGTATTAACTCGGTGTTACGGGTAACCAATGGGAAACCCGCCCCGCCCCAATTCATATGGGTAACAAGGAGGGGATGGGCATTTTTTTTACGAACAGTGCAGTGACTGGGATTGGCATACCCGCCCCATGACCATCCCTAATCTCGTGCTAGAAATCCATTATTTTTGTTTATTACAAGTACTATACTAAGACAGTGGAATTTTGTAACTCAAGTTTTCTAGTCTAAACAACATCATGCCTCTGCTTGCGAAAGCAGCCAATGTTGCACATGGTTTTCATGTACGACTTAAAGCTACATTTAAAAAAAAAAAAAAAAAAAAAAAATAAGTAAAAAAAAAAGAATTTTCGGAAGATTGACAAGAACTATTAAGGGAAATTTAGGAAATATGAACTTTTCGGAGTTGAGACAACTAGTAAACCTATAAAAACTAATTTTGAGCATTAATAGTAGCATCGTTGGAGGAAAAGAACAGACAACAGACACATCCCATAAATAATCTCCCAGCAGAGATAGCAGCAGATATATTTTCTCGAGTACCAGCAGAAACAGTCTTGGAATGTAAAGGTGTTTGCAAAACCTGGAAATTCTTATCAATCGACAAGAAGTTTGCTTATATGCTTTTGCACAATCATCAACAATTACAGGAGCTGGATCATTGTTCAGAGGTAAATCTGGGTCTTATTTTCCTTGGTAAGCACGAAAACTTAAACTATGTACTAGTAACCAACTTTATTGCGGAGAATATGATGAGTTAAGGAATAATAATAGTGATGATCACAACGATCATTGCATTCCAAAGTCACTTAGATTGATTCATCATCCTCTCCGTCAATTACAGGGAAACTTCGGAAAAAGTTCTCTAATTGGTTCTTGCCATGGTTTGATTTGCATAGCTGAACCAAAGTACGACTATTTAGATCTAATCCATATCTGTAATCCTATTACTAGAGAATGTTTGTACCTCCAAGGACTTAACGAAAATACTGTCTACTTTGATATTAGAATGATACATAGTGGTTTTGGTTACAGTCCACAAACCAATGAGTACAAGGTATAAGATTTATTTTATATACATAACGGTATGATCTTCGAACAACATGATAATCACAATACGCATAGTTTTGTTAAAGTAGAATACCTGAGGAAGCCATTGATTGAATCCAAGAAATCCTCCAAGGATGCAAGCACACCCGTAGAACAGAATACAGCGGAATATCTTGGTTTCTCCTTCTTGACCTTTTTGTAATGAATAATAAAATTCTCGAACCAATACTAATGGATATTGAGTTCCTTTTATAGGTAGAAGGAGGACCAAGGTTCCTAGGGTTTAGAGTTAGAAATTAATCTCGACCGTCCATCAAGGAAGAGTTAATAGGAATTAATCCCTTAGAATGGTAACCGAAATATTTAGCAATATTTTTAATTAACCAAAGTTATAACATGGGCCATCATGATATTTCTAACTATAGAAATATTCTTACATTCTCCCACTGGTCCATGTGATAATTTATTTAACGGTTAATTATAGAAAAACATAAGCGCGCATAATTGCTAAACAAATTTAATGGTTAAACGTAATACCTTAACCAAGCAAATCACTTATGTGAGTCATGGCGGTGGCACATTGTCCTGTTATTAACATTTTTTTTGATGCCAAATAACTGATAGATTATTGAGATAAAACAGGTACATTGTATGCTAATAAGGACCTTTCAATAATACTAGGAGGTTGATCAAACCATACCCTAGTGACTCTAATTTTCCTGCTGAATTTTGCTAGTTTATTAGCGGGTTTATTACAAGTTTTAGGAATAAAACGACACTCCCAATGTGGGATACTTCTAAGACTATCTATGGCATCGAGAAGAATGTCTTCACTTTCCCAAGCTATTACTGGCGCCTGCTTACTGATGCAGCTTTCAATCCCTTTTAGGTTAGTCTCCAAAACTACATGTGTGTATTGTAACTCTTTGCTCCATTTAATGACTTCAAAAATGCCAAACATTCCGCTTTGTTTTGAATCTTTCACTCCGCATAGCACTTCGCATAGCTTCCTCTCCATTCTCTTGTTATCAACATGTTCCCTTCCAGTACCACAACACAAGCAACTTATTTAATCAGGCCTTAAATATGGATATCATAATGGTCCATTAATGTCTTCAAAAGTATACTATAACATACATCCTATAAAATAAAAGTATACTAAAGTGGATACAAAAATAATTTCAGAAGTATATTATTAAAAGCTCAATCAATGTTCAAAAATAAGCACATAAATTAGCTGAATTCAATAATCAATTACTCCCACGGACCTAAGATTTTAATCTTTTCTTTAGAGGTCTTAAAAACGTAATTGTTTATTAAGTGCAAATGCAGACATAATTGTGCTTAAGCGTTAAATGAACAACTATTGTTTCTGAATTTCATAATTCACGTATGGTTACTCAAGGTTCATGTGTTTTGTTCCCTTTATACTCATATCATTCTGTAATGTTGCGAAGTTAAGATGATAATTTTCAGCAATATAGAGACAAACTTAAATCTCTAAGTCTCGCAGTCATAAATATTCAAACTCGATTGTGGAACTAATGTTAAGGGATTATTTCTTTATAGAATCCGCACATCTAGCAAAATTGAAGTCTGAAAACCCAGTCAACTCTAATAGGGTTGAGTAAATTTTAAGACATAAGTCAAGATAAATATCTCAAAATTCTTTATAGCTTTTGCATAATTTGTTCTTCGATTCCATAGGTATATGCTAACATATCAACAACTCGTTATATGCTCCATTTCATACTGAAGACTAAGTTTATATCTTCATTCCGATATGAAACAAAATTTGTTATGTATGTTATAATCTCAAAAATTCTTCGAATATTCGATATATATATATATATATATATATATATATATATATATATATATATATATATATATATATATATATATATATTATATTAGAGCTTTTGTAATCCACATGATATGTGACTATCACATGGTAGCTTCATTTATATCCTTTATTTCAAAAAATATAGAGATATGCATAAATTCAAGATCACTACTTGTTGGTAGTAAGTCTTAACATAAAATACCAAGAGTATGAACTTCTCCCAGTGATCTTAAGGTATATGCATAGATCTACAATAATTTCATCCAAAACCAATTAACATTAATGGTCTTGTTGAATTTTAGATATCCAATATTCCAGAGGCTTGCTTAATTTCATACTTTGATTTCTTAAGCTTGTAGACTATGTTTTCATGTATTTATAAGGCAAATCCTTCTTATTGACACACATAAAATTTATTTATAATAAAGGTTATTTTTATATTTGAGTAATTAATGCAACTCTTAAGTCATACAGAGCTACTAATAATACTATGATAATTCTGAATAAGTCTTTCTTTGACACGAGAGAAAAACTTATTTATAATCAAAGCATCATTTCAAAATAAAATCTTTGGTTGTAGTTCGGGCTTTATATCATTTAGTTATGTTATTACAGTCATGCTAGGGATAAAAGACCCACTTGCACACAACTGTTTTCTGTCGTTCAAGCAACTAAATAATATCCCGGACTTGACGTTCAACCATTGATTTTATCTCACATGGAACCAATCCATTAATTAAAATTATTATTATACACATAATAGTTTGTAAACCAGAAACCGAGTTTATGGCATCCCATATCAAAATGAAATAAATTCTATGGCATCCCAAATCACTGAAACAACACGAACAACTTTCTTTCAATCTCTTTTGAGACCTTCTTAATGCTAGTAAATGTTGTTATCAGGAAATTTCTTTATTGGCGGTAGTTTTATTATGGAATATAGGATCAATAATTTGTGGTCTTTCATTATCCAACATTTCGATAATGAGAAGATTCACAATATCTCTAGAAATCTTAAATAAAGGATCATCATGATGACTTCTTGAACAGATAAATTCACGAACTCCCACCTATTATGTCATCACTAATGAATTTATATTTTCGTTCTCAACAAATCTCATACTACAGTTAGAACATTAAAGAATGCCATTGAATTATTTAGGAAAATCAATGAAACAATAATAGTTTTCAAACCCAATTTTCATTCTTGGAAATGTTAGCCTCACCCCCAACTGAACAACCATAACTTAAAGGTGATCTAAACTAGGTTTCCAACCTTTCCAGTCTAAAGTGTGTCTTTGAAACTGCTTTATTCGGAAATCTATTTAAATCACACAGTTGTACAAAGAACATACATTCACAGATGTGTGGCCATTATGCATAACTCATTATGCTTCTAACTATTTTCATTAGAAGTATGATTTTGCCTTTTGATATACACCATTATTCCAAGGATAAGTTGGCCTTGTGTATTGAAAATAAATTCCAAATTTTTGGAGATATTATGCGAAAGATTTAGGATATTATCCCGTTTTGTCATACCTTTCACAATATTCACCGCCTTTGTCAGACTTAATAATTTTCACTTTCTCTATAATTGCCTCTTAATTTAAATAATGAATGTTCGAGAAAAATCCACATTCATAATGCAATTTATAGATGTATAGAGTAACGCGAAAAATCATCAGGTGATAAACAATTTTATCTTCCAAAAATTGGACCATAAAAAAAAATCTACAAAATAATCATAAAGAAGAAGATAAAATTTATAATAGAGATACATGACAATTAAGCTTAAAATAGTTTCATACCTTCAATAGGATTCTCATGTGGGTAAAACCTTATCAAGGAACAAAGTAAGACATGAAAAATATATGTGGATATTTTACATTCTCATAATTCAACATAACTAAAGTATCCAGCAAACATGTACAATTGCAAATATCACACTAACTTTTCTTGTGAAATTGCACAGTCCCATTCAATGATATGTACATACTTCATCTGATCATAAAATTAGTCGATTATAAAAAATTATGAGTAACCCTGAAACATTTATTCAAAATCATGTCAACATAAATTGTGAAAATATCAACACGCTTTAATTGAAAAATATCCAAAAATATTGAACTTTTCGTAAACCAGAATTGATCATTAAGCAATTCTATAAGTATAATTCAATAATGAAATTCCGTTGAAGGAAATTCTTTGATGCATCGCTCATTTAAATCTGATACAAGCTTAAAGATCATGATAAATAACGGATATAGGATGAAATAATATGAAAGGTGTTAAATAGTCAATGAATATCATTTTCACAAATATGGAGAAATTTATCAAAAAAAAATAAAACCTCAATTTCCATAGAGGATGCAATAATTTTTGGACAACATGATGAAAAAAATTCATGAAAATATGAAAAATTCGTAATAGGTTACACAACTCGATAGTGATTTAATTTATGTAAAATTCGTAATAGGTTACACAACTCGTAATAGGTTATTTCTTTTATGCACTTTTAAGAAATAACGTAAACTCATGTGCCAATTATTTAATTACCATAATGTATGATCAAATATTGTACACTTCAATGTTATCTTAAACATGTGAACTCAAATTACCTGTGGGTAATTTTTGTTCTAATACATTTAAGCAAAACAATATTATAAGCACTTGACATTATAACGATTATGACTGGAAAAATTATTTGACATCACTGTGGTAATTGCCAAACAACTCAACAATAATGCCATAATAAATACTAAACCTTGCTTTTACGGCTTGGCGTATTCGTGCTTACAATAAAATTATTATTATTGTTAAGATAAAACACTCTAGTATCACTGTGGTGATAAATAAAGAATTATGACCTAAGAATCTTAAGCACAATTATTTTATACGTAGAATTGAAATTATCATCAACATTGGGATAAAAGTCATACCATAATGTACGTACACATAAACCATATAGTAATGCACACTCAATTTTAATAGTGTCAAAAATGGTTATAATCATAAAATTTTAAATAACCAACTTTTAAATTCCATTAGTTAAAGTCAACATAGTTGGTCAACACAGACTTAATCGGTCCTAGTTAATGGACCTAAAACATTATTGGCTATATATGGATTAAGTTAACCAGAATTTAGTATTAGTTAAATAACATTCAGGACCCATTAATATTAAGTTTGTTTAAATGTTTTAACGGTTACGAAACAAAACCTTAGAACAACCACTACATTACTAATCCACAGGCCCGTATAGCACAAAACGATGTAGACTTACAATGACATGTTAATATAACATAATACTTTAGTATCACTATGGTGACAACTAAAGAGCATACAATTCAAACATTTTGATGATCTAAACATGTTATCATATAATAAGATTTTATACATGTTCATATTGTATCATATTTGAACCCAAAATCAGAAGTCAACAGCCAAAGTCAACAGTCAAACTTGTGAAAGTCAATATATAAAGTCAACAACGGAAGTCAAACAGGTAGTCAAAGTCAACAGCCAACAGCGGAAGTCAAACAGATAGTCAAAGTCAAACAGTCAAGGTCGGACAGTCAAACAGTCAAAGTCAGACATTATGCCCAACTGTTTTCTTAATGTCAAACCAAACCAAGAAGATTTTAAAACTTATGGGCTTGTCAAAAACAGAACCCAACATACATTTCATGTTTATGTTGTAGTTAAGAAATATTAAACCAAGCCCAATAAACTTTCATAACATTAGAGTGAGGCCCATACACATTATATCAGAATTATAAACCTTTCATTTTTCATAAACGTTTCATCTTCACATAACCGTAGCCGCGCATACTTCGCATATTAAACAAACATTTTGAGTACTTTATACATGAATCAAACAAAACATACTTTTATTCGTGAGCTAATCACATCATCATGTTACACCACATAAAGCAAAAAATCATACAAGATCATATCAAGCTATTGTAGGTGAGCCCATATTATAATCAACAAGATCTAAAACTTTAAAAAAATAGCTTTGCTCAATCAATAAAAAATTGAATATCAATCAAGTAAGACAAATGGTACATAAACATGATTATTAGTAATCAAACAGACATACTATGGATTGATATAAACACAACAATTGCATACAACATCATGGAAAATCATGGAGTTCAAAACCGGGCGCTTGATGCCAAATTTAAGATTTATTTTATATACATAACGGTAGGATCTTCGAACAACATGATAATCACAATACGCATAGTTGTGTTAAAGTAGAATACCTGAGAAAGCCATTGATTGAATCCAAGAAATCCTCCAAGGCTGCAAGCACACCCGTAGAATAGAATACAACGGAATATCTTGGTTTTTCCTTTTTGACCTTTTTGTAATGAATAATAAATTTCTTGAACCAATACTAATGGCTATTGAGTTCCTTTTATAGGTAGAAGGAGTACCAACGTTCCTATGGTTTAGAGTTAGCAATCAATCTCGATCGTCCATCAAGGAAGAGTTAATAGGAATTAATCTCCTAACCGAAATATTTAGCAATATTCTTAATTAACCAAAGTTATTACATGGTCCCACGGGATATTTGATGGATATTTTCAATGATGTTGTAGTAATAGGGGTTGTAAGGTTGTCGTTCACTCGGACTTTGTTGGATTGATTTTAAGTTTTAATAAAAGAAAATACTAAATGGACTTTTAAAATCGATCAAATTACAAACTTTTGGTTGGCAACCTAGCGACAAGCTGGGCACCAACACCTTTTTGAATAGCAATACCTAATCTATGAAAAATAAACCTACCAGAACCACTACTAGCGTCCTTGCTAACTAAACAATTCTTCAGACGCTTAAAAAAACATAAAGTATCATCCCCAAGTTCTCCTAAAGTAGAGAAAGCTAGAACACCCAAACCATAACCATGTGATACACACTTGTCCAAGTATTTAGTGCGTTTACGCGAAACAGCACTAGAAATAGCTTTGCCTGGAACGAAAGAACGAGTGCCTTCACCTGTGAAGGGAGAGACCCCTGTAACATCCATACAAACATCATGGCCGTTTTCCCAGTTAGGAACAAAGATATCAGCAGGCCGCAAATCTTTGCCATCATCCGACAGAAACCCAAGGGAAACTTCCTTACGCGCAGGTACATTAGCCTTATAACAAATGTCAGCGATTACATCACGAACAAAGTCATGCCGATACTTGGGTCCAATATCCTTAGCACAATGAAGCGCATGATCACCAAAAATATCCATAGGACTATTGCAACTTGAGCACAAACCATTCTCAACAAACAATGGGATACCCAAAGCGGTAGCAAAGAAGAACTTCTCCGAACTGTCTAGGCCCGAGACATTGATTAAGCCCACTAATAGGTACAGCTAACAAATAATCTTGTGCATGCTTAATTCTGTTACACTGCCACAGAATGGAATCTCTTGCAGACATAGAAAATTGGTCGGGGATTTTCTTCTTAATAGCATCAAAATAGATAACTGCTAGGGAATGCATGGATGGGGGGGGCAGTATCATCGACACAATAAGAAGAAGGTAATCCACATACCTGAATGAAGTTCTGAAGAGCCAACTGATAAGCAGAACCTTTGTTTGTTGAGAATAAGTTACCAAGGATCACCTTTTGCACTGAAGTCGTCTGACTCTGAGAAGCAAGATAACAGTAGGTGCGGGTATCTGCCATGGTATAAATCCCCAAGCCACCATCCTTGATAGGTAAGGTAGCTAATCTCTGCTGTAAAGGACCAAAACCCGAGCCATCACCAGTGATAAGGAGTCTCAAGTACTTGAGCAAATGATCATCAAAAAGCTCAGTGGCTTGTTGAAGGGCAGTCGGATTGGTAGTTCGCAACGCAAAATATAATCTAGAAACACCTGTGCAATTGCGAAGTAAAAGCATCTCGCTTTGAGGATCATTGAGTTTTTGGATAGAAGACATAAAATTGCCACAGGGCGAAAAATTGCCACAGGATGAAGAGACACTGAGACGCAGGATTTCACTACTTTTCATATTGTTGTGGTTCAGTCATTAACTCTAGACAATATAGCTCAAGCAAAAGAAGTTGTGACTCTAATTTTTTGCCAAAAATAGATTTCATAAAACATTATATGTAAGTCGTAAGCATGACGCATCAAAAGTAATTTAAACTAAGCATGCGACATCAGACAAAATAACAAATAATTAATAGAAATCATATAACAATTAAATCTATGCAAAAAGTCATATAAAGAATTAATTCATTTACCACAATCATGAAAAGTTGCTTCCTCCGTTGTCCAGGTGATGGGTTCGGCCGCATATTGGAAACACACTCGAATAATTTTTCATTGCTCAAAAAGTGTTTACAAGAGGTGAAAATGGAATGAATATTTGGCTTAGGGTTTGTAACAATTATATGTTACAAACCAAATGTTCGAAGAACGATATATGATATGTCGCTGGTCTTGTTGATTTAAGTCTGCCTCCAAACTACGACCCACAAATGCGAGTCGTTAACACTGTTGAAGAACGACGGTTTTTGGCCGTCTGTTCTTCGTGTTCTTCGTCTTCCACAGGAGCAGAAAATATGCTATGCAACTCGCGATTTCTCACCTCTGTGATGCTCTAAACTGCTCCAGAACTCTCCATCCCCTCCCCTGCTACCTCAACAGACTATTTATACTCGACATCCTTCAAATAATCTCGGTTTAATGCGAGAATATCTTCTCTTTTCTAAACGGAAATAATCGAGATTTCTTACTCTGTTTTACTTCTTCACGTGTTTGCAGCTGTTTAAACATCCTTATTTATATCCTCCACGCTTCTACAGCGACCAATATCTATCCAAACACGAGAAAAACTCGTACAAACCCGTGATTATCTCGACAGCACACGTACTCGCCCTGTTTTCTTCCAACGGCAATTCCGACCAATTTTAATCGAAACCAAACCCATTACCAGGCCTGTTAGGTTAATTAGAGCAAACCCAATTATTCTCAGCCATTGAATCTCGTTAAAATTCACCCAAATCGCAAACCCTAATTGTTTCCTTTAAAAACAGGTTTTCCGCCAAAAGAAGATTTCAAACGGAGAAGATGGTTGTCCCCCTAACCAAACCAGGGGTGCGAATAGCACGTGCCCAACTGAGGTGCCCCTTAGTAATTGGGTTACCCCTTATCCAAAGTGGGAGTCCGAATAGCAAATGTCCTCCGGGGGTGTTCCGCGCAACTTTTCGAGCCTATTTTTCCAAAAAATATTTATTTCCAAAAATACCTAAAAATACATAAAAACACAATATTAGTACAAAAATCGAGTTCCAACAATACTAACACTGAGGACAATTCAGACACAAAAATGTGTCTATCAATATTTCTATACATGGGTCCACAGGATATTTCTAACTATAGAAATATTCTTACACAAGGTTGTTAGAATCTTATGGTATAACTTCTGGCTTGGTAAACGATATATACAGGTTTACACTCTTGGTGGCAGTGGGTGGAGAAAGAAAGGAGTAAATCACAAGAAAGTTATATGAAGCACATGGTGTCTTTGCTAATGGAGCTATTCATTGGTTCAGTGAGGAGGAAAATATAATGGCTTTCAGTTTGTTAGATGAAAAGTTCCATGTCCTCCGGATGGTACCTGTTTTTGAGTATACTCGTAAGTACACTTCTATTCTCGGATCATTTGGAGAGTGGTTGTCTGTTAGCTGTGCTAAGCAAAGTTATAGATATTTTGATATATGGAGTTATAAGAAGACGTCTTTGGAGAAGAAGAATGAGTCATGGAGGTGGTGTAAGGATATCAGTATATCTCTAGGAGATTCATTCACATATTATTATAGAGTATTGGCTGTTACCAAGAGTGGTTTGGTTCTACTCAAGGGTATAGATCCTAATCACCCAGCACGTAAAAGAAATCCTAACGCAAAGACACTCTTATGTTATGACCCTAAAACCACCACTATGAAAACAGTTGAAAGTGTGACGAAGCAATATCTAGCCTAATGGAATCACTCTTATGTTATGACCTTAATGGAATCTTTTCGAAGAAATTTCTAACACAAACTGCTTCGTTTCATTGGAAGCTTTAGGAGAAACAACATGCGAGAAAAGAAAGTGTGACGAAGCATTATCTAGCCTAATGCCTAATAACGTTTGAAAAGCAGTTGCATTAGCAACTGAATTTCATTATTAAATTGCTGCATAAATTTATATTGTATGGGTTAGCATTGAGAAATTTGACTTCTGGAATCCACATTATGATGTCATATGTTTTTGATGTTAAGTTTATCCCAAATTTTATTTGGAGTCTGTGTATTGTCTCCTGGTGGTTGAGTTGTCAACAAGTACCTTTTAAGCCTGGAATCTAAACCGAAGGTCCAACCTGAACATATCACACCGGCTCCGGGGCCTTTTCTTTTTTTCCATGTGCATTTCCAGTTGAAAATCCAGAATTACAAAGAAAGGGCAACATAAAGGTGGTGATTTTAATATATAAAATAATTAGGCCGCTGCTTCATCGCATGAAACTACTTGGTAAGGTCAGGTATAGGTGTAAAACGTGCCGGCCCGGCACATCTCGACACTTGAAGTCGCGTGCTTCACGTGCCATCTGTCGTGCTGTGCCAACCATTTAAACGTGTTGTGCCGTGCTGTGCTTTACTAGTCAAAAGCTAAGCACAACACAGCCCATAGGCACAACATACAAATAAACGTGCCGTGCCGTGTTGGCACACGTGTAATAAACAATTTGAAATCACTTAATATATATATTAAGTCGGACATTATCACGAGAATTTAAATAGACAACATATCATTTGAAATTATTTCAAGTAAAATTAACAAGTTTATTTAATAAAAAGAAATAGCCCATCAAATATAAAATTGGATCATTATAACAAAATTATTTCATGTAAATTAATGTTCTAGTCAAATATAGGTAACGAAGTTATAACAACGATATTGAAATATATTTTCCAAATATTTAGGTATTATATGTGTTGTTATAAAAATATATATACGCCGGCATAAAATGTTAAAAACTAGCTAGAATAGTGACTCTTTTGAGATATATTTACAAAATGTGATGTATTATGCCTTGTTATATGGTATACTTGTGCATGCTATGACGTGCTTTCTTAACTTGCTGGGCTGGGCTGGGCCACGTGCTTATCCGTGCCGCGTGTTGTGCCGTGCTAGTGTGCAGATTAGGCCAACCCAGCACAGCCCATGAAACTAACGTGTTGGGCCGTGTTGGGCTAAATCACGTGCTGGGCTGGCCTCAGATTTTAGCGTGATGTGCTGGGTTGTGCTCGTGCTGGCATAGCCCAATTTACACCTCTAAGGTCAGGTGCTTGCGCCATTCCTTAATTGTTTTGAGCTTCTTTGATCAATAAATGTCCATCTCTAGGTCTGCTTAAAAGAAGAAGAAAATAATTACTGCGAAAATGTGGAGCCATTAATTGAATGTTGCAAACATAAGAAAGTTATATAGTTTCTACCCCAACTATACAAGTTACATTACCATTCCTGACATAAATATACTCTTTTTTAATCGAAAAAGAGAAAATATATTAGATATGAATGTACAATAGACGACCAATGGTAGACAGAGATAAAAAAGAGAAAATATGTTACCTTAGAAGAACAAGTTACAAGAACAAATTCTCCCAATCAATCATAATCACTGAACTAGGGAAGTTTAAGTGAACCCTTTTTCCAGCTGCAGCAGCCCAGAGAAGAATCAATGTTTTCTCTTCAATACGTAGATTGTCATCAGTCTTGAAGGAGTGTGTGACATCAAAGGTACGACTGTTACGCTCTTTCCATAAACACCAAAATCTGGTCGGAGCCAGGTTTTTTCAGAATAGGGGGGGAGGTGGTTAAAAAAAAAAGATTATATGCAATGAACAATGATCCTTTGTCACATTTAAGTCCATGTCTAGCTGTGAAACAAAGATTAGGAAATGCAACAGCCTGTGCTGTAGGTGAGTATGCATTAGATGGGTATAAATTGCTCTGTCACTTTAAATGTCACAAAGGGGCTAATACAGGCCTTAAAGACAATATGAAAATCCATAATCAACTGATGGTCTTAATATGGTTCTAATTACAGTGTGATGTGACTCAATAATGTTGTAGTAAAAAGTTCGTTGAGACTTGTGAAAGCAATGGATTTTTAGACTTATAGAAATTAATAATAAATAAAATTTAACACAAAATTGATTCAAGATATGAGAAAATAACCAAGACACTGATTCCACTATTACACATGAATGAATAACAATAAATAACCCAAAACTCTAATTATCTTTTAAATTCCTTGTTTCTTAATTCACAAATAATCAGACAAATTCTCAAAAATTAATTGTATCCCTAAGCATAGATTATCTTAATACAAAGCATAACCTATATAATTGAATCACAACTAATGAAAAGAATTTTGCGAACGATTTAAAACTCGCAAAAGCAAGTGATTGAGTGAATTATAATTTATAAATTAGAGAAAATAAAATAGTTACCACTTATTCATGCGTAAATAGCTTCCTCATTGCCTTGGTTGTGGGAGAATTAGCCTCTCATCATGTTGGAAACACGCTCAAAAATCATTATTATTGCTCAAAGGGTGTTCACAAAGATGGAATGAAGAATAAGATGAAAATCGCGTGTTTGCAACGATTATAAATGTTGCAAACACTGTTACAAAGAGGGTTGAAACTGTTACGGATTTTAAGTCTGCCTCTGTATTACGACGCTCGGTTAAGTGTCTCTGTTACTGTAGAAGAACGACTGCCTCTGGTGGTCTGTTCTTCACGTTCTTCAGAGATGCAGCAGCAGAAAATGGCCGTCTCTGCAACTTTGATTTTTGACTCTTTGAGTGTTCTAAAACTCTCCCAATATCTCTGTAAACCTTCTACTCTACCTCAGCAACATATATATACTCCACTGGGACAAGAATTACCTCAAAATAATTCTCTATTACTCGGAAAATATTTTTCTTCCCAGCCACGAGATTTCTTCCCTGAATTAACTTCCCACGCTGTCAACGAGTGTTTGATAGTGCTGAAACTTCCCTTTTTTACTTCTTCATGCTTCTGCAGCGTCCAAACACACGTATTACACGTCTAAATCCTATACAATCCCGTGTATATATCTTCTCGGCACATGCTCTCTGTTTTTCTTCTCGCGATAATTCCAGCCAAATTTAGACGACCAGTCGACCCATACCAGCCCTGTTAGGCCCAGAGGAAGATACCCAATCAATTCCAGCCATTGAGTCTCCTTCTAACTCGTCCAAAAATCCGACCAAAATCTGCCAGTTCTTGTTAAAAAATTTCCCGCCAAAATAATTTTCAAACGAGGAAGAAAGGGTTGCCCCTTATCCCACAGCTGGGGGTGCGAATATCAACAGGGTGCCCCTTAGTAATTGGGTTACCCCTTATCCAAAGTGGGAGTCCGAATATCAAAAGTCCTCCGGGGGTATTCCGAGCAACTTTTCGAGCCGAATTTTCCAACAAATATTTATTTCCAAAAATACCTAAAAATACATAAAAACACAATATTAGTACAAAAATCGAGTTCCAACAATACCAACAATGAGGACAATTCAGACACAAAAAATGTGTCTATCAAATACCCCCAAACTTATTATTTGCTAGTCCTCGAGCAATTTTATTCTAGAAAATAAAAATCATTTGAACCCTAGGTGGCCCTAGTATGAGTGTTGTCTCGGATGGTTTACAGAGGTGTACCCACAAAACCTTTACTCCCGGACCTAGCTATCTACACGTAACCTTGGAAGGCACTAAAGAATCTCCTTGGTTGGCATACTTATTGACTACGGGAGGAAGTACCACCGATGCGAAATTCCAATTGTTGTACACGAGTTTGCACTCAAGCATACTAAAATTCATATAAAGTGACAGAGCTCTACTCAGATAGTTGCACTATGGACATCAATACCGGAGTCAAAACTAATCACATGGATAGATCAAGAAGATGGATATAGAGAAAAACATAGATGGTTTCGATGTTTACTAAGTGACAGGTGTTTCCCATATCTCTGTCAAAGGCCGCCGCCAAAATGAACCTATCCTAATGGATTGAGATACTAGTCGACTAATATCAACACACTTTGGCACATACAAGGGAACCAGTGGTCGATAATCCTGACTCTAGGTCAACTGGCATATACAAGGGTTCCAGTGGTCGACTTTATTGAATTTATTCCGGTTGGTCTAATGGTCTGGTCTCAATTTTTTTTTTTTTTCACTTTTTTTCACTTTTTTTTTTGTTTTTTCAATTTTTTTTTTTTTTTGTTTGAGTATCTCAATCACACTAATTCACCCTAGCATTGGTAACAACTTGATTCGTGGGCCCCACCTAATCACTTAGAGAAACATAGTTTCAAGAACAAAACAAAATAAAAATAGAAGTGAAAAGGACTCAACGAGATATGGTGAAACTATCATGTTATTTCTAACACCTGAGCTCTGTGCTTTTATGAATAAACTCTTTAGATGTTGCCATCTAATCAGATTGGTTCCTCAACTCCTACAACCAAAATGCTTCCATCCACTTAGATTGGTTAGTGCCGACCTTAATAAACATAAATTTCTAGGCTCGGAGTTTATTTATTGCAACTAAAAACTAACAAGAAGTTTCTTCCCACCCCCAAACTTAAATCTAACATTGTCCTCAATGTTTAATGAAAGAGCAATACCAAAAGTAAAGTAACATGAGGAATCGGTAAAGAGAGAAGTCGGAAAGATAGTACCGGGTGAAGAGAGAAATCAAAAACTAATATACAACATACAATCGCCCGATGGTCAATCAAGGGTAAAATGGGTCCTCCGAGAGGGACCTCCTCAACATCACCTGCAGAAAGGGTTCTAAAAAGGGTTTCAATCTCTCGACCGTTAACCTTCGAAGAACTACTACCATCTGGTGTCTCGATCTCAACAACTCCATGAGGAAATACAGTGCGAACAATAAAAGGACCCGTCCACCGAGAACATAACTTCCCAGGGAAAAGATGCAAGCGGGTATCATACAGAAGAACTATTGACCTGGAGAAAATGACTTAGTAAAATATTTCTATCATGCACAAGTTTCATTTTGTTCTTATACTCCTTCGCACTATCGTAAGCATCTATACGAATCTCGTCCAACTCATTGAGTGGAGTTTCCTATGGTCTCCGCCTTGTCAAGTGAAAAATTTAGGCCGCTTAACACCCAATAAGCTCTATGTTCTAACTCAACAGTAAATGACATGCCTTGCCATAAACAAGCCGGTAAGGCGACATTCCGATAGGGGTTTTAAACGCAGACGGTAAGCCCATAAGGCATCGTAAGCCTAGACGACCAGTCTTTCCGATTAGGATTAACTGTTTTCTCTAATATACGTTTTATCTCCCTATTAGAAACCTCTACCTGACCACTAGTCCGTGGATGATACGGGGTGGCTACCTTATGTGTAATACCATATTTCTTCATCAAAAGCTTAAAAGGTCCATTACAAAAGTGCGACCCTCCATCACTAATTATAGCTCGCGGTGTACCAAAACGTGTAAGTATATTATTTTTCAAGAACTCAATCACAACCCTATGGTCATTGGTTTTACACGCAAACGCCTCAATCCACTTAGAGACATAGTCTACGGCGACAAGGATGTATAGGTTACCAAAGGAATTAGGAAACGGACCCATAAAGTCAATACCCCACACATCAAAGACCTCAACGATTAAAATAGGGTTCAAGGGCATCATGTTCCTACGGGAAATGGTTCCTAATTTACGGCAACGTTCACAAGTAACACAAGAATCGTGGGAGTCTTTAAATGACGATGGCCGGTAGAATCCACACCTGCAATATCTTAGCAAATAGTCTTCTTAGCACTAAAGTGACCCCACAAGCATGATCATGACAAAAGGAAATAATACTTGGACTGGTCACTCTCGGGTATACATCTCCTAATAACTGTCCTGGACAATACTTAAATAAATAAGGATCATCCCAAAAGAAGTGCTTAACCTCGGCTAAAAACCTAGAACGATCTTGTTTACCCCAATGTTGGGGCATTCGACCCGAGAACAAGATAGTTCACTATATTCGCATACCAAGGTGATTGGGAAACAGAGAACAATTGTTCATCGGAAAGCTATCCCTTATATGAAGGGAATCAT
Organism: Papaver armeniacum; assembly: GCA_023531295.1. Lineage (NCBI taxonomy): Eukaryota > Viridiplantae > Streptophyta > Magnoliopsida > Ranunculales > Papaveraceae > Papaver > Papaver armeniacum. Next base: position 795,824 of record JAJJWW010002284.1, read on the forward strand.
TAGGAGAACTAACAACTAGCCTAGACAAGTGGTCTGCACTACTACATTTTTGCACCCTTTTTGTCTCTAATGTCCGGACAAAATTCTTGTAATAAAAGGATCCATCTAATCAATCTAGGTTTGGTATCCTTCTTAGACAAAAGGTATTTCAAAGCAAAGCATGATCGGTATAGATTATGATCTTAGAACCTAAGAGATAGGGTCTAAACTTGTCTAAGGCAAACACAATGGCTAATAGTTCCTTCTCCGTAGTGGTATAGTTCAACCTGGGCATCATTCGAGTTTTGCTAGCATAGTAAATTACATGAAGTAATTTGTTTTCTCGCGACCTAGCACAACACCAATAGCATAATCAAGCATCGCACATGATCTCAAAGGGTAGGTTCCAGTTAGGTGCACGGACTATGGGGGCGGTAGTAAGTAAAGTCTTAAGCTTCTCAAAAGCCTCTAAACAAGCATCATCAAAGACAAACTTAACATCTTTTGCAAGCAAATTGCAAAGAGGTCTAGAAATCAAGCTAAAATCCTTAATGAATCGACGATAAAAACCTGCATGCCCTAAGAATGACCTAATATCTTTTACGGTTTTGGGACTGTGAAGTCTTGATAAGGTCAACTTTGGCTTTATCTACCTCTATACCCCTTAGAATAAACGATATGCCCTAGAACAATTCCGAACGAACCATGAAGTGACATTTTTCCCAATTAAGCACTAAATTCTTTTCCTTACATCTAGTCAACACCAATGACAAATGATGCAAGCACTCATCGAAAGATGAACCAAACACTGAAAAATCATCCATAAAGACCTCTAAGAACCGTTCTACCATATCTGAAAATATGCTCATCATGCAACCTTTGAAAAGTCGCAGTGGGCGTTACATAGCCCGAAAGGCATGCGTCTATACGCAAAGGTACCAAAGGGACAGGTAAAGTGGTTTTCTCTTGGTCTTACGGGGCAATAACGATCTGATTATAGCCGGAGTAGCCATCTAAAAAGCAAGTAATGACTATGTCCGGCTAATCTCTCTAGCATCCGGTCGATGAAGGAAGGGGAAAGTGGTCCTTCCTAGTGACCTTGTTCAATTTCCTATAGTCAATACAAACATTCCAACCCGTGGTCACTCGGGTAGGGATTAACTCATTGTTATCATTCGGACTACAAGAATCGGGATTTCTTGGGAACAACCCGAACGTGGGGCTGACCCACTTACCGTCCGAAATAGGGTAGATAATGCCCGCATCTAATGACTTAAGAACCTCGGTTCGAACTACTTCTTTCATATTGGGGTTTAGTCGACGTTGCATCTCCCTAGAAGGTTTGGTATCTTCCTATAAATAAATCTGATACATACAAACAGTAGGACTTATACCCTTAATGTCTGCTATGGTCCACCCTAACGCTTCCTTGTTGTTTTGAAGGACGGTTACTAGCCTACTTTCCTGATCACTATCCAAGTCGGAAGCAATAATCACAGGTAAAGTCTCAGATGGGACTAAAAACACATACTTTAGGGTATCTGGTAATGGTTTTAGGTCCAACTTAGGAGGCTCTTCTAACGAAGGAACTAGGTGTTGATGGTGGTTTTTAAATAAGGGGTAAAATCGTAAAACCCCATGACCTAGTGTTACCCGCAACACATTAACTAAGAGCATTTAACTCAGGTGTAAATAATTAATAGGGGTATTTTTTAAAATACCGATTAGGTTTTCGACACGTAACCCTAATTCCAAAACCAAGCCGCACTTTGCGCACCATGGCAACAATGCCAAACTAAGCCGCACACTGCGCACCATGGCAACAATGCCAAAGCCAAGCCGCACACTTTGCGCACCATGGCAACAATGCCAAACCAAGCCGCACATCTGCGCACCATGGCAACAATGCCAAACCAAGCCGCACATGCGCACCATGGCAACAATGCCAAACCAAGTCGCACACTGCGCACCATGCCAACAATGCCAAACTAAGCCGCACACTGCGCACCATGGCAACAATGCCAAACCAAGACGCATTGCTGCGCACCATGGCAACAATTCCAAACCAAGCCGCATATCGCGCACCATGGCAACAATGCCAAACCAAGCCGCACATCTGGCGCACCATGGCAACAACGCCAAAGCCAAGCCGCACATTACGCACCATGGCAACAATGCCAAACCAAGCCGCACACTGCGCACCATGGCAACAATGCCAAACCAAGCCGCACACTGCGCACCATGGCAACAATGCCAAACCAAGCCGCACACTGCACACCATGGCAACAACGCCAAAGCCAAGCCGCACACTGCGCACCATGGCAGCAACGCCAAAACCAAACTACATATCGCACTCATTGGCAACCATGCCAAACTAAGCCGCTATGCCATTGGCACATGCCAAAGATAGCGCCCTAGGCTTGCAAAACGTGCAACTAGGTCAACATGGCCGTACGTGCCATTGGCACATGCCAACTCGCGTACCACAAGCCATATTTCCAAGCCGCTATGCCATTGGCACATGCCAAAGATAGCGCCCTAGGCTTGCAAAACGTGCAACTAGGTCAACATGGCCGTACGTGCCATTGGCACATGCCAACGCGTACCAAAAGCCATATTTCCAAGCCGCTATGCCATTGGCGCATGCCAAATATAGCGCCCTAGGCTTGCAAAACGTCCAACTAGGTCAACATGGCCGTACGTGCCATTGGCACATGCCCACACGTACCACAAGCCATATTTCCAAGCCGCTATGCCATTGGCGCATGCCAAATATAGCGCCCTAGGCTTACAAACCATGCAACCTAGGCCAAGTCGGCCACGCATGCCATTGGCACATGCCAACATGCTCGTTGGTAGCTTTTCTTACCAAGGCCACGGCCCTAACGCCACGCATGCCATTGGCACATGCCAACATGCTCATTTGGTAGCTTTTCTTACCAAAGCCACGGCCCTAACGGCCACGCATGCGATTGGCACATGCCAACATGCTCGCTGGTAGCCTAACTTGCAAACCGTGCAACCTACCACCAAGGCATTCCGCACATGCCATTGGCACATGCCAAACACACATATTTGGTAGCCTAACTTGCAAACCGTGCAACCTACCACCAAGGCATTCCGCACATGCCATTGGCACATGCCAAACACACACGCTGGTAGCCTAACTTGCAAACCGTTCAACCTACCACCAAGGCATTCCGCACATGCCACACACGCCACTAGCAGCTCTAGCATTTACACTCAACGTACAACCCACCACCAAGGCATTCCGCACATGCCATTGGCACATGCCACGCACGCCACTAGCAGCTCTGGCATTGACACTTGCGCTCTAAGTACAACCCGCAACAAGGGCATTCCTCACATGCCAATGGCACATGCCACACGCGCCACTAGCCGGCGCCACTTGCACTCAAGGTGCAACCAACGAGATATCAACACAAACCGGGGGATGCTTTCCGGGGTTTTGGTTTGGCGGTCACAAACTTGCACGGCGTACACTACGCCCACATTAAGAAAGCGTGAAAAGGAATAAAGCGGTCAAATAAATGAGGAAATAATGGTGAAAACGTTTTCACCCATTAACACCATGCGGTTACCACCTCCTCCCATTATTTCACCCTTTACTCTATTCCTTCATGAGACCAGGGTACGTTTCAATCTCGACTTGTATAAATAGGTCTTACCTATTTCCACCAGACAACAAGTCTCGGTTAGGAGAAAAAATACTACACTCTCAGAAAAGGCAACTTTGCAAGCTCTCCAAAAAGCTTTCATCTCTTGTAAGCTTCCTAATCTTTCACTTTCTGATACAAGTCGAGATACTACTCTCCCAGAACTATTCTGGTCTCAACACCTTTCTTTGCTTTCCTCCCCAAATCAACCCTTCTCCTCCACTTTGTGACCGAAGCAAGTCCGGAACGGCCATTTCTTGGTTTAGGCCGGACTTGTACAGATTGATCTCTCGAATCTATAAAGTGCTCACGTGCAAAGACATTTGTTTAGGGTTTAAACTAGTTTCTCACTCACCTACCGAATTTACTGAAATCGGCAGAAACGATTTTCACCCATAAACACTAGGTTAGACTTAGAAACGGGTAGAGGTTCGAACTTGGGTTTCCAGCCATTACTAGTGTCTATCAAAGGGGTTGAATCTAACAAGGCATTCACCTCATTAATCACATCATCATCATCAAAATCAATCCCAAAGTGAGCTAGGCATTTCTCTAATGGATCATCTAACAAAGTGTTTGGTAATGACTCCTCGACTAATGTTCCTATCATATTCACCTCTTCTATGCTCGAGTCATCTAGTTCAGAGGATAGCTTACTAATATGGAAAACGTTCAGCTCAATAGTCATATTACCAAAAGACAAGTTCATAATACCAGTTCGACAGTTAATGATCGCATTGGATGTAGCTAAAAACGCGCGACCTAAAATTACCAGATCCGGTTCTCTCGGGTCGGGGACAGGTTGGGTATCTAGGATAACAAAATCCACCGGATAAATAAACTTGTCGACATCTATGAGAACATCCTCGATCACACCCCGAGGAATTTTAACGGACCTATCGCCTAATCAAGAGTCATCTCGGGTAGGTTTCATCTCACCAAGTCCTAGCTTAAGGTACACATGGTATGGAAGTAAGTTCACACTGGCTCCTAAGTCAAGCAAAGCTTTCTCAACACGGTATTTACCTATTGTGCAAGAAATAGTAGGGGACCCTGGGTCCTTATACTTAGGAGTAGTGGTATTCTGAATAATGAAACTCACGTGACTAGCTAGGAAGGATTTCTTTTGAACACTAAGCTTACGCTTTCGTGTACACAAGTCCTTAAGAAACTTGGCATAAGCGGGAATCTGCTTAATCGCATCCAACAATGGTAGGTTGATAGTTACCTGCTTAAAAACCTCCAATATATCATTAAAGTTGGACTCCCTCTTAGTTGGAAATAACAACTGTGGGAACGGGGCTTTGGGAACAAAGCCTGGTTCAATATGACCCTCATTGATCTCTTTAGAGACTCTATCAGTCTCCTCATCATTTTCTGGCTCAGAAGGGTGAACTACAGCATGTTCACTATCAGGCATGGCGACCTTATTGTCAACTTTCTTTCCACTCCTAAGGGTTGTAATAGAATTCACATGATTGTACGATTTCTCTCCTTTAGGGTTAGGATTAGTATGACTAGGGAACCTTCCATCTTCTCTCTCACTAAGGAACTTAGCAATTTGGCCGACTTGAAGTTCTAATTTAGCAAGGGACCTGGGAATTATTCTTAAAATTCTCGCTTGGTTTCCTCTTGAAAATTACCCCGGCTCTTTACTAACATTTCCCGGCTCTGTGCTAACATATCCCGGCTCTTTTTAGTATACTAAAAGATTCCTCTAAGCTAGTCATTCTATTCTCGGAAGGGTGGAACTGGGTTTGACCTGAAGAATTATTATTATAACCAAAACCCGGGGGAGGCTGAGAATTACTAGACTGTCCTTGATTCTGGCCCTTAGACCAAGAGAAATTAGGATGGTTTCTCCAACCAGGATTATAGGTCTCTGAGTATGGGTCATACTTCTGACGGTTCTCAAACCTAGCATTGTTATAGACATCATGAGCTTGCTCTTCACTAACCGACCTTCCCAAAATGAGTTATCGGGCTCTATTCCACAACTAGATACTTGAGAGGTTCTATTAGGTTCGCCAAGGGACCTATTTTTAGACTCGACCCATTTCCAAAGCTTCTAACCTTCTAGATAAAGCAGCAAACTTAGCATCGACCCGAAGCTTGTATCTACCACATTGGTGCTACTTCTATTGACCAAGAGTCTTTTAGGGGTTCAACACAAGACTCCCCTTTGTTGGGATTTCTCAACAACAACTCCTAAGAAGGTAAAGGCATCCTCAAGCACTTTTATTAGTAAACTCACCAAAGACACATAGACTCGACCATGGCTTTGGTCGAATAGTCTAAACCATCATAAATAATCCCTACAAGTTTCATCTTATCAAATCCATGGTGAGGACACCGAGATAGGAGATCATTGAATCTCTAAAAACCTATAAAGAGACTCTCCCTCTTGTTGCACACTAGCACTAATTTTACTCGCCTATTAATTGCAGTTTTATGCTTAGGGAAGAATTTCATATAGAAAGCGAGCAATAAGTTCTGCCATGTTTCAATGGATCCAGATGGTAAGTTGTTTAGCCAGGTCTTGGCTTTATCTTTTAAGGAAAATTGGAACATCTTAAGTTTCAAAACTTCATCAGTAAGGTCTTTTATTCTAACTGTCCAACAAATTTCCTCAAAGTCCCTAATATGAAAATAAGGGTTCTCATCCCCTTTTCCTAAGAATATAGGGATCATCTGAAGGATACTAGCTTTTATCTCGAAGTTAGCCGTATTGGCTGGCAATTTAATGCATGAAGCTCGGTTGGTCCCAGTTGGGAACATGTAATCTTTCAAAGTTGCCATCGTTGGCACAACTGAAGTACTAGGGGTACTTTCCTCACTAAGAGATGATTTTCAAAACGAAGTTTCCAAAACGGGGCTCTCAAAAGAAGAGTCTTCGAGTTCCCGCCTTCGCAAGAAGAACTACTAGGTTTGTCACTAATCAAAACGACCTAGAGTGTTTCTTTTCCAAGCCCGTTCTTTAAAGACCTCGGGCATACACTAAAAAAAAAAAAAAAAAAAAAAAAAAAATCCTAAAAGGAAGGGAAGTTCTATGCAAGCACAAACAAGGTCGACTCCACCACAAAGAAAGCTAATGATATCTAGCAAACAAAAAAGCATGATGGCTCCACTTAGATTGTTTTCTAGACCAGCTTCTAATCGTTCGAAAGGGAAATCGTTACAATTTAAGCAAACCCCTCTGGATCAATCCGAGTCAAAGTAAGTTGAATCAAGGCGAGGAAGCTCGGTGGAGCTTTGATACCCAAGGCCTTACCGCTATTACAAGGCGGCGCAAGTCACGCATTCAACTTCACAGAGACCATCATGAACTACAAAGTATGCTAAAAGAGTAACCAATATTTTTCGGAAGACTTTCCTACTAAGATCGTTACCCTATCGGTCTCGTTCTATTCCATATTTTAAGGCTTAGGTTCGCGTTAAGTATTGTTTTCCTAAGGAGGGCAAGAAGAGAACGGTGATGAAATCCGAACCCTTATCTTGTATGGCCAGTCCTTGCCCTTTACTAGGAATTTAAAACAGCCGTTTTCAGTTCCTCGACATATATGCAAACGAAGGAATACAGTAACTCGCTAGCAGGGGATTCGCGAGTGTTTCGACAAACTTACCTCCGTACCAGACGGGGGATGAACCGTTGTAGTCGACTCGGGCCACGACTCCTATGTCATGTACGAACCCGAGGGGCCGAGGTGATATCGTAATCACCGTTCTTCTCTGCACACAGTTTAATATTTAATACTACCCTTCCGTAGGGTTTAAAAAAATAAGGAATGTCCGAATGTCCAAATGTCCAAGTCCAAAAAGTAAAAGAAAAGGAAAGTCTAAAAAAATAAATAAAAATGCCTCTCTTTTTTTTTTCTCTTTTATAAAATATAAAAAAAATCTTCTTTCGCTTTGTCTTTATCTCCAAATCTTTAGGTATCCACCAAAAGCTTTGGCAAATATTTCTTTCGCTCCAAATCCCAAAATCTGAAAGGAAAAGACAAAAACCCAAAAACGTAAAGAAGAACAAATAAAAATAAAAACCTAAAAAAAAAAAAAAAAAAAAAAATCTAAAAACTCTAGCCTAAAGACAAGTCCGCGTCAGTGGCCTAAAAATTGATGTGACTCAATAATTTTGTAGTAAAAAAAAGTTCGTTGAGACTTGTGAAAGCAATTAATTTTTAGACTTATAGAAATTAATAATAAATAAAATTTAACACAAAATTGATTCAAGATATGAGAAAATAACCAAGACATTTGATTCCACTATTACACATGAATGAATAACAATAAATAACCCAAAACTCTAATTATCTTTTAAATTCCTTATTTCTTAATTCACAAATAATCAGACAAATTCTCAAAAATTAATTGTATCCCTAAGCATAGATTATCTTAATACAAAGCATAACCTATCTAATTGAATCACAACTAATGAAAAGAATTTTGCGAACGATTTAAAACTCTGCAAAAGCAGTGATTGAGTGAATTATAATTTATAAATTAGAGAAAATAAAATAGTTACCACTTATTCATACGTAAATAGCTTCCTCATTGCCTTGGTTGTGGGAGAATTAGCCTCTCATCATGTTGGAAACACGCTCAAAAATCATTATTATTGCTCAAAGGGTGTTCACAAAGATGGAATGGAGAATAAGATGAAAATCGCGTGTTTGCAATGATTATAAATGTTGCAAACACTGTTACAAAGAGGGTTGAAACTGTTACGGATTTTAAGTCTGCCTCTGTATTACGACGCTCGGTTAAGTGTCTCTCATTCATTGTAGAAGAACGACTGCCTCGGTGGTCCATTCTTCCGTTCTTGAGAGATGCGGCGGCTCAGAAAATGGCCTTCTCTGCAACTTTGATTTTTGGCTCTTGTAGTGTTCTATAACTCTCCCAATATCTCCGTAAACCTTCTACTCTACCTCAGCAACATATATATACTCCACTGGGACAAGAATCTTCGCTCATTACCTCAAAATAATTCTCTATTACTCGGAAAATATTTTCTTCCCGGCCACGAGATTTCTTCCCCGAATTAACTTCCCACGCTGTCAACGAGTGTTTGATAGTCTTTGAAACTTCCCTTTTACTTCTTCATGCCTTAGCCTGGCGTCAAAACACACGTATTACACGTCTAAATCCTATACAATCCCGTGTATATCTCTTCTCGGCACATGCTCTCTGTTTTTCTTCTCGCGACAATTCTAGCCAAATTTAGACGACCAGTCGACCCATACCAGACTCTCTGTTAGGCCCCGAGAGGAAGATACCCAATCAATTCCGACCATTGAGTCTCCTTCTAACTCGTCCAAAAATCCGACCAAAATCTGCAGTTCTTGTTAAAAAAATTTCCCCAAAATAATTTTCAAACGAGGAAGAAAGGGTTGCCCCTTATCCCACAACTGGGGTTGCGAATATCAACAGGGTGCCCCTTAGTAATTGGGTTACCCCTTATCCAAAATGGGAGTCCGAATATCAAAAGTCCTCAGGGGTATTAGAGCAACTTTTTCGCTTAAGAATTTTCCAACAAATATTTACTTCAAAAATACCTAAAAATACATAAAAACACAATATTAGTACAAAAATCGAGTTCCAACAATACCAACACTAAGGACAATTCAGACACAAAAAATGTGTCTATCACAGTGTAAAGTAGCGAAATATTTGTTAAGCAGAGACCAATGAAACGAGTAAAATTTGACTTGAGAATTCTTAAGTCTGGAATGCCTGCTCATGATAATTCCTCAATGGTCAAGGTGCATGTTAGAATACGAGCTTCCAAATCAAAATCGGTGAAGGTGCATGTTAGAATACGGGCTTCCAAATCAAAATCAAAATTAAATCGGGTTACGCGGAGTAAAAGCGCGGTCAATGACTCGACGCAAATAGCCTACTCCGATAGCATGTTAGAATACGGGCTTCCAACTCAAAACCAATTGGCGATGAGTGGAGAGGCCCGTAGGATTATAAACCACAGGATCTTAGATTGCCCAGACAATGTGGGACTAATAATCTCAACAGTGCATACTAACTAGGTTGCGGTAACTACCTCCACTCGTGGATCTTTTGCTTTCCATGAATCTAAACCACGTGATAATGTGATTATTTCGCATATATGAGTTCATCACGGAATATGGCAAGTTTAAGAGATGGAGAATCAATAAAAAGCGTTAGCAGACTAAATACAAGACATAGTCCTCCCTTCATTTCTCTTTTCTTCTCTCTGACCGAGTGGTACTAAATTACCGAAATTGGTGGAATAAACTAACGAAATTGGTGGACTAAACTAACTTTGGAAAAGAAAATTTAGGCTTAGTTGACCAAGGTTCTAGAATTGGTGTACTAAACCAACGATTTTTTTATTTTTTTTTGATCAGTCAAGAGAAAATTCATTGAAAAGAGAGTACTTAAGAGGGGTACCTCACCCCAATGTAAACAAAAGGGAACAAAAAAGTGAAGTGTAATTCTCCAAACCTAAAACAACAAAAATCAAGTTCACAAAGGCCGAAATAAAGAGTCCCATAAAGCAATCACCATATTTGGTGGACTAAATTACCGAAATTGGTGGACTAACTAACAATTCTCCTTAGAATTAGGGATGAATTACTACCTTGTTTAAGATTTATGAAAGAAAAGCCAGGTGTAGCCCACCTTTGGTTCCGCCACTGCCCAACATCCTCCTGATACATAAATATAACATTGATCGTAATCGTCATCATGCCTGACATACATATACTGACTGATACATTATTGTTTGAATTCTCTACGTGGAGGTGGGAGAATCTACCATGCCGCTTCGCGATTAAGAAACACCACTAACAGAGCCTGGTCATGTCAGAATTTGCAACTATTTAGTGATCAGTCCGCAGGTTTGTATGGTGTTATACAGATTTCTATGAGTTCTACAAGCCTATAATAATCCTGGCATTTTTAGGGGCGACCCCGAAAGAATTAGGGGCGACACAAAATGACAAAATAAGTTGAAAATACTAATATGTCCCTTCATAATCGGTAGTTTAAAAAAAAAATTATCTACCGATTGTGACTATGTTCTTATCTTCCTAGTTTTGGTTTTTGAAATAATTAAATTTGGGGCAACGACCATAATCGGGAGGCAATAAATATCATGAAACTACCGATTGTACAATCGGCAGGCAATTAACATCATGAAACTACCGATTGTGGAAATAGAGAAATCTAAAATTCCTATTGGTTTTTGAAAATTTCGAATTTGGGGCTATTAACATAATCGGGAGGCAATAAACATCATGAAACTACCGATTGTACAATCGGTAGGCAATAAACATCATAAAACTACCGATTGTGGAAATAGAGAAATCTAAAATTCCTATTGGTGTTTGAAAATTTCGAATTTGGGGCTACGACCATAATCGGGAAGCAATAAACATTATGAAACTACTGAGGCAATAAACATCATAAAACTACCGATTGTGGAAATAGAGAAATCTAAAATTCCTATTGGTTTTTGAAAATTTCGAATTTTGGGCTATTACCATAATCGGGAGGCAATAAACATTATGAAACTACCGATTGTACAATCGGTAGGCAATAAACATCATGAAATTACCGATTGTGGAAATTCTCAATCTAAAATTCCTATTGGTTTTTGAAAATTTCGCATTTAGGGCTACTACCATAATCGGGAGGCAATAAACATTATGAAACTACCGATTGTACAATCGGTAGGCAATCAATCTAAAATTCCTATTAGTTTTTGAAAATTTCGCATTTAGGGCTACTACCATAATCGGGAGGCAATAAACATTATGAAACTACCGATTGTACAATTGGTAGGCAATAAACATCATGAAACTACCGATTGTGGAAATAGAGAAATCTAAAATTCCTATTGGTTTTTGAAAATTTCGAATTTGGGGCTATCACTATAATCGGGAGGCAATAAACATCATGAAACTACCGATTGTGGAAATTCTCAATCATATGAAAATGGAATCTCCTCTATATAACAAATTTCTCCCGATTGTAGACTTAACTACCGATTATGGAGGGCATATTTGTCATTTCGAAAAATTTGAGATAAGGGGTGGCTTTGTTTTAGGTTTGGGTGACCTTTTTTGTCATTTTGTGTCGCCTCTAATTCTTTTGGGGTCGCCCCTAAAAATGCCAGGATAATAATATAATGAAAATCCATGCACCAAATTCTCAATTCAGTTTGTTTAGTTTTCCACCGTGGCTGTTGCTTTTTCACCAAGTTTTTGTTGGGCCCATGACTATTTAATTGGTCTGGCGAAAAACAATGGTTCTATATGAACCGAGAATTCCAAACACGTTAAAAACCGCCTCTCACAAATTTCTTTTTTTGTGGGTCCCAGTGGGCTTGTGCCCTCGGAAGACGTGCACGGATGGGTTTTGTGTGTGGCGGTTTTGAGCTGGTTTTTTCAGCTCGGTTCGTCAAGAATTTTTGGGCGAAAAATAACCGTTTTCTTTTCTTTATTTTGATGCTTGAATTAGGATTATCGAGTCAGGAAATATACCAGACCTAGGCTCCAACAAGGGAGCTTTACGGAACTCAAGGTGGCGGTGGCGGTGCTGTATGGTATTCTAATAAATGTAGAAAGAGATGGATGCAGTAGGTTCGTTCCATTGGGATATCGATTATGAACTGCAAATTAGTCTTGTGTCTTGATATTGATATGTACTATGTTAGTGATTGGAAAGAGGATGAAGAAGAAATTGTCAAGAAATCTAAAGTTACAAAGAAAGAATAATTTGTTTTGCTGTTTTTACTGCTCTTACAATTTACATTGTAAACATCGTTTAATTTACGGAAAATGGGTCATTTGTCCAAAAAAATTTAAAACACGGTTCAAATGGACGAGTAAAAAATTTTATGGGTGAAATGGACAAAAAAAAAATAGCAAGGATGAAACTGGATTCATCCTGGCTTAAACTTAAAAAATAGCAAGGACGAAATCTGGATGCATCCCATGTATAATAAAAATAAGAAAAAATATTTGAAAATGGGAGGATGAAACTGGTTACATCCCGCCTATTTTTAAATTTTTGTCCATTTAAACAAAGATATCTAAATCACTGTCCTTTTCACCCAGAAAATTTTGATTTTGGTCTTTTTAACCAATTTTGTGTTTAATTTATGAACCCTTCAAGCAAGGAGCAAGAGTGATCCTATCAGTTATCTCCTTGCCGGATAAACTCCACATCATTCGATCATTATGAACCTTCTTACCTTTGTTCGTTTTGGTTTTAAGAATATATGTAGCAACACTTACAAATTTAGTTCTTCCATTTTTATTTTCCTCTAGGTATACCTTCACTGAAAACTACAAATTTAGCATTTGCTGCTTCCCGACCTTTGCACCTTTACCCCCTCTAAGAGAAAAAACAAGAAAACTTAATGATAAGACCTAATTTTGAGAATGATCATGGCATTCAAATTTTACTATAACAGGTTTCCACAAACTGAAGAATGAAACAAAAAAAAAAACTGAAGAATGAAACCGATTGTTGTGAAAAATCACAGGTCAATTTAGCATGTGCTTCCCACAGGCCGCTGTTAACAGCGCATGCTAAAAAATCACAATTAAGTTTTCATCACGCGTTATAAGAATTCAAACCGGCCGAAATAAAAGAAACTCACTCTTAAAATGACTGATTATGACCAATATTGAATTGAACATGGTGTGATGAAGACCAAACACTAACAAGCTGTTATACGTCACTTCCATGCTGTATGTTTCCTGAAAACACTTGTCATGTGACGTTTTATCTTAAAATGACTGATTATGACCAATATTGAATTGAACATGGTGTGATGTGATGAAGACCAAACACTAACAAGCTGGTCATCCAAATCCAGGTAAGATACCATAAGAAATGCAACTGCCTACCGAATGAGTACACCAAACCCAGCACGTCCCATTTAACTAACGTGTTGTGCCGTGCTGGGCTAAGTCACGTGTTGGGCTGGGCTGTGCTCAAATTTTAAGCGTCTTTGTCTTTGGGCTGTCTTTCGTCTTTGGCACAGCCCAATTTACACCTCTATGTATGGTATATGAGCAAACGTGAAGAAGCGAAGTGACAACGACTTGAATTGACATTCTCATTAATTCGTTTGTCTGGATTTAATAATGTACCGTCCGCTAGCAATTATTTTGGATGTTATGTCTTCTTCAGAGTTCAATACTCACATGCGTTTAAACTGTGTGGACAGACGAAATGACAAAATTCTTGGCCTGTGAGGACAACCACCCTGAGAAAATTAATGGTGTCACGGTAGTACAATTGTAAAGTTATTGGGCGATGGTATCGGTGACTTGAGTTCAAAACTCAGCAGAATCAAGAAAATTCTTGACAATAAGTTATGTGTACGTCACCTCCATGCTGTATCGTGTGACGTTCTATCATGAAAACCATGTGGAAAACCACCTTGAGAAAATTGCCGATATCACTATAATACAGTGGTAAACTTACAGAGTGGTGGTACAAGTGATTTAAATTCGAAACTCGGCAGTAAACAACATTCTTGACAATAGGTTATACGTAGGTACGTCACTTCCATGCTATATGTTTCCTAAAAACACTTGTCGTGTGACGTTTTATCAATATCTTTGGACAAGATGAAATAAAAACGTGTGCATGTAGGGTCCACAACTCCACATGTAAAATATAAAAAAGACTCGGCTAGAAAATACATATATATATATATCCATCCGGACCATCCCATTAATAAGATTGTTAGAAGAAGAAAAAAAGTTGAGAGATTTGCATTGAACATTGGCACCAACTAATAATATGATCTCTGCAATGCCTCAAATTATTCACTATCCACTGCTAACTACTTCTTCCTCATCTTGTTCTTCATCTTCGTTACGGTCTCCTTTCACCTCCAACCCATTCTCGAGCCGGTTGCCTGTTAGCACCAAACTCCTTGCACAATCAGAAGACTCCGTGCACTTTCAGTACCAACCTGCAATTTGGGATAAGCATTTTGTTGAATCAATACCAAAGACTAATTACATGGTGATCATTGTATTAATTTTGCACTCGAGTAGTTCATTATATAAACTCGTTCATCTTCTAAGACTACTAATTACTACTACTTTTTTTATATGCAGCACAAAAAAGATGTGGAATTACCGGTGAAGAACATAAAAAAACAAGTGAAGGGTTTGCTTAAGAATGCAGTAAAACCACTGGAGAAACTTGAGTTGATCGATGCGATTCAAAGACTCGGAATGAGTTACCTTGTAGAGGAAGATATTCTCAAAATCCTAGAGAACATGTACCATGACGATGCACAGAAGATGAAAGATAACTTATATGCAACTTCTCTTAGATTTAGGCTTCTTAGGCAATATGGTTTTCATGAATCTCAAGGTAGAGCCAGCTAAGTCCATGAGGTGGGGGCAATTTCCCCCAACAATTTCGTGGTTTTTCAATTGTTGTGGGTTATTTTCTCGATTAGTTTAGCGAACGGAAAATGGGTCATTTGTCCAAAAAAATTTAAAACACGGTTCAAATGGACGAGTAAAAAATTTTATGGGTGAAATGGACACAAAAAAAATAGTAAGGATGAAACTGGATTCATCCTGGCTTAAACTTAAAAAATAGCGAGGATGAAACTGGATGCATCCTGTGTAAATTAAAAATAAGAAAAAGTATTTGAAAATGGGCAGGATGAAACTGGTTACATCCCGCCTATTTTTAAATTTTTGTCCATTTAAACAGTATCAAAATCTAACTGTCCTTTTCACCCAGGAAATTTTAATTTTGGTCTTTTTAACCAATTTTGTGTTTACCTAATGACATGTTTATCTTTGGAGTGGCAGATACTTTTGACGAATTCAGACACGCAGAAGGTGGCTTCAAGGAAACTATTATTTATGATATAAAGGGAATGCTAAGTTTATTTGAAGCGGCACATCTGCTTGTTGAAGGGGAAAACATCTTAAGTGAAGCCATACTCCTCACAAGAACATATCTATTAGAAAATGGAAGCAACCAAAGTAAAAAAATTAACTTTAACCTAGCTAAACAAGTACGTCGGGCTTTGGAGACACCACTTCACTGGAGGGTTCAAAGATCAGAATCTAGGTTTTATATTAAAGCATATGAGTCTCAAATGGATATGAATCCTCGTCTTCTTGAATTGGCTAAAGTAAATTTCAACATAGTTCAGGCTCAACACAAGATGGAACTCATGCATGTATCAAGGTGCGTGTATATTTTATACGTACATTTAAGGGCCTATGCAGAGTGCGGTCCATTAATTGCAATGATGTCTTACTATATTAATTGTGCTATTATCTTGTTCTTGGTTTAGATGGTGGAACGATATGGGGATTGCAAAGGAATTGTATTTTGCAAGAGACCGATTGGTTGAGTGCTTCCTATCAAATATTGGGGCTTGTTGGGAGCCACGATATGGACGTTGTAGAGAATGGGTCACCAAAATTCTGAGCTTTGCTCTAGTAATCGATGACATCTATGATTCTTATGGATCATTAGAAGAACTAGAATTATTCACCGGTGCCATTGACAGGTATAATCCTATATCCTCAAATTTCAACTACCTCAGCCGAAACTCCTATGGCGTTAATTTACAAATTTTATTTTCATTTGAAGCTGGGATTCCAAAGCCGTGGAAAACCTGCCATATTACATGAAGATATGTTTCTTAGCCCTTTTCAACACCGTCAATGAAATGGCTTTCGAGATACTGAGTGAACAACAATTTGACATCTTGCCACACTTAACCAAATCGGTATATTTGTATATTGTTGTTTCTGTTCCCTTTTTTCCCATCGTCTAACTCTTTTAGAGACTCTGTGAATAATTAGAGTTGTTGTTCGTTTATTTAGTTAGCCAATTCGGTGAAGGCAATGTTGAAAGAAGCAAAATGGTGCCATGATGGGTACGTTCCAACTTTTGTGGAATATCAGCATAATGGCTCGGTGTCATCTGTTGGATATGTTTTTCTAATGGCTGCATATTTCACGACCAATCCAAATATCAGTGATGATGTATTACAAGCCTTCGAAAACAATCATCCTCTAATATATTACTCATGTTTGCTGTGTCGACTTTCAAATGATCTTGCAACGTCTTCGGTATGTCATTCAAAATTTGATAAAAATAAAATCAAAAATTACTGCTGTTTGCATAATTCTTTAATTAATCTTCAAGTAACTTACTAGACATATGGCTTTTACTTAATCATGAAAACAGGCAGAGGTGAAAAGAGGTGAAGTGGCATCATCCATATACTGCTACATGCAAGAAACAAACGCTTCCGAAGAGGATGCTCGGGAACACATAAAAAAATTAATTATCGAAACGTTTAAAGAGATGAACCGGTACCTGTATGTTTCATCTCCGTTTGATCGTTCATTCGTCAACATAGTTCTAAATTTTGCAAGAACAACTTTGTTCATGTATCAATATGGAGACGGAATTGGAGCAGAACATTCAAAGAGCATAGAGCATGTTTTGTCTATGATTGTGAACCCAATTCACATTGACGGCCATACCCATAAAGATTCATCTTAATTCCTATGTGCGTGTACGTGTGCCCTTTGTAAACCCAGACATACAAACAAAGAGGCGCTATTTGTGCATACATATGGTTGTTATATATTTAAGATACAAAATAATAAGGCCATTGCTTTGTAAGCATTCACTGCTCGTAATATCTTTCTTTCTTTTCCGGAGGTCAGGTGCTTGCTCCCCCTCCTTTTTTTTCTTTTTTATTTGATTTTTCTTTAATCAATAAATTCTTTCTTTCCTTGCTCATATAAAAAAAAGAAATTTCAGTGCAAAATAATTAAATTTGTGCGAACGAGCTTGTATTCTCAGATAGCCTCTGCCTTAAAGAGTTTTTCAGTTCCAAACTAGAAGAGGTTACTTTGCAGTTGGCCGTGAGTTTATTTTGGGCAACACATTGAGTTGTGATGGAATCTTCCCCTTTACAGGCCTTTGACAAAGTAAGCTCTTATATTGAACGGTGATGGAACCCATACCTATGTCTTTTTTAATGTAGAAGCTATGGTGAGGACACTTGGCATAACTCTATTGGTCAAGATATTAAAAATAGGGTTGCACTTTGTTTATATCAAGTATTTAACTGTCTGTTGATAACGCCGTCAACAAAAAGGAAGGTGGGCAACATTTCCGTGAGAGTTTTAATCTAATTAATTTTCTTGCGCCGTGTTTACACCAAATACTTAACTATACATTATTAATATCGTTTAAGGTGGACAATACTTCCGTCAACAAAAGGAAAAGGAAAACTTAAAATTTTATGAAAGTCCAAACTCAGTTTAGAAATCAGTTAAGACTATTTTTTTCTAATATAATATATTAAGGGACAAAAACAAACAACATATTTTACACATACTTTCTGGGAAATTAAAAAAGGAAAAATAAATAAATTTTATATCTTTTCTCTACCTATTTAATGTATTCGCCCCGCTGTACTAAATTAAAAATTCATTTCCACTGGGCGGGGAGAAGTACCGCGAAAACCAAATGAGAAAAGAAAAAAAAAATGCCCAGTGCATAGCACAGGCACCAATTTAGTAAGCCTAATAATTATATACAACCACACAAAGCCTTATCGTTTGTTTATTGATCTAAATGAATACCTGAGAAGAAGGGCAGACTAAGGACCACATTCATATATATATATATATGAATGTACAACATGAAATTAACATGAAATTGGCAGGTGAAATAGGCCGGTGAACTAAGTTATGGTAGATAAATTATACACAAACTAAGGGTGAAAAAAACATGATCAGTAATAGTGTAGGCTGATCGATTTCCATCCTTCTTCACTACTCTGTTTCTTCTCTTCCTCACTCTGTGCCTCTACTTTGATACTCTCTCAAGTATCAAAGTAGTTGAAGTAGCAATATATAGAAATGTTTATGTGCAGAGAACATAAAAAAGTTTATGTGCAGAGAACATAGTAAAACGAGTTTTGACAGGTTTTTGGGTGCGCTACAACACCCTTAGCCTCCTCTGCCTCCGTTGCTTGCTCCCAGCAGTGTTTGCAACCAACAACCACTTTGTATATTTTCGTCAAGTCAAGGACGCAAGTGGAGTCTCTTTAATTATTAAAGTTAAGATATGTTTCTGGTGAAATCTGCTGTAGCAAAATCATGAGGTGCCTCAGAGCAACTGTAGTGGTGCGATCATATACCAAAGATCAAAGAGCAAAAAAATTTGAAAATTTAGGTTTAGTCCGTGTTGCAACGCAGTGGGGAGACTAAAATTTGGTCGGGGTAAGAGGAAGTTACGCTGAATCAGGCGTAAGAGGAGGTTCGCCCCATTGTCATCAGGCGTAACTTTGAGGTTACGCCTTAAATTTTTTTTTTTTTTTTTTTAATGGGGCGTAAGTTTGAGCTACGCCCCATTCAGGCGCAACTTTAAGTTGCGCCCCATTTTTTTTTGTTTTGTTTTTTAGTGTGAGGCGGAGTTTTCTGTTACGCCTGTTCGGGCGTAACGCACCAATTGCGCCCGACTAAAGACCAGACTAAAGACTAAATATGGTCTGGGTTTTGGTTATAATCTGGTCTTTGGTCTATACTCCTTCCCCACTGCGTCTGCTATTTGATCTTTAGTATGGGTTTTAGTCGCCCACTACGGATGCTCTCATCCATTATTTTCTGTATTTCATGGTGTGGTAATGGTTTCCGAAAATAGATCAAGGGTTCTTCCCATGTTCATGCATAGACTCTACTTTATTACGGGAAAGTTAATATTCCAATAATGACTCATTGAAGCCCAATTATTGTTCATGCTTTACATAATTATCATTTTTGGCTTGAAAATTTTAAATATTTGTAGATTTGTCCCACTTATTTTTATATATTACATAGAGAGCCTTGAATCTTCTACTATACACTTTAAAAACTACTGGTATTATGTACTTATCGTATAAAACTTGGCTTCAATATCAAAATTATGTAGGAAAGAAGTGAAAAATATCAAAATATTAAATCCAACCATCAATCTAAACATCTTACAACTTATTGGATATTTTGGTGACATCATTCGAAGGAAAATATCAAAGCCTAAAAAAAAATTGCGGCCTTCGGCCGCCTACTTTTATGGCGAAACTACTATACATATATATATTTGTCCCCCAAACAATAAATCCTAGCTTCGTCCCTGAAAGTATTCATATAGTTTCTCAAATTTGTGCTTTTCATTTACGGTTAAGCTTCAACAATTATATATTCCAATACCTTACTATGTCGATTGCTGAAGGAATTTGTAGGGGGGAAATATTGCACACTTCATTACCATGCGAAGTGATCATCTCATAAGGGAGCGAATGCGGTCGTGCGTAGCATATCCCAAATGACGGAATCAATGACATCACGGAAGCAAGTTAACAAAATAGGATCATGTGCATAGCAAAGTTTCCTTCACTAGTAAGAAAAGGACACAATTGTAATTTCTATTTTACAACCATATGTATATAAGGAAAAAGTCCTAGAGAGAAAATGGGATATGTATTATTAGTTTATCCTTCTCTTTCATCCTCCATCACCAAAACTAGATCTAGAGCTCTACCAAAAATCCATTAATAAGATTCTAAATGTAATACTAATGTAACCTCAACAATCATAGTGAAGAACCATGGATGTAGATCACATTGATCGAACTATGTAAAAAAATCCTTGTGTCCATTTATAATTTTAGCACTTTAATTTTCATTTTGATTGTGGATTATGTTAGATCTCTACAAATTCTTAAGGGGTGTTAGTGGTGGGATTTCCCACTACTACAGAATTCTTGGTAACGGTGTATCAGAAATATTAAAAAAAAAAATTAACTGGTTTCAAAATAAAATCCTTACTAGTTTCAAAATCCTACAACTGTTTACATGTATGCCCAAGTTGGCATAATGGCATGTGTGAGTGTGAAAATATTGTTGCATTCAATCAGCCTTTCAGATAAAAGAAATTCACTCTAGGAAGAATGAATGACTGACCAGAGTGAAGATCATTCGTTTGGATAAAAAGATTTACCTAGGCAGCTGAACATTACCATATTTTTAATTTTTATTTTAATAGTTAAATTATTATGGGACCCGCATAAAAGAGTTTTTAGTTAATTAAAAACTGAAGAAAAAAAAGTTTTAGACTGAAAAAAAAAAAAAAAACACTCTTGGGAGGCAGATGTTCAGCCGCTCGAAGTCTTTTTTTCTTCCCAAGCGACTGATGTTCGGCCTCCTAAATCGGGAAAGAGTATATGAATGACTATTGATGAATGAGTGAGTATTTTCGCCCCATAGTAACATCTGATTAGTTTTTTTTTTTTCTTTTTCAAACTCCTTCATATACCGAATGAGAACACTTGTTTCATACCCTTGCTCTTAAACCCAAGAGCCTAAACTAGTTAAATTGAACGATGGATTCAGGTACCAAAGCTCCCGGAAAAGCGGGGCTATTTTGGTGGTACAAAATAAACTGACTCTCAAATTCTAGACGACTCATTGTAAATATTATTCCCCTAGTATCATGTTGTACACTTTTCGAAATTTTCAAAATAAAGCCTCAAACCTATACTAATTAAAATGAACAATGAGCTTTGTTTCAAAATTCTAGGAATACTACAACATAAAATGGTTTAATGCTTAGATTAAAGTAGAAATTGACGTTTAGTCCCAAAGTTAGTGGGCTTTGGATGCTTTAGTCCTGCCCTCTCAAGCCTAGTACTAGGAGATCCAAATTTACCAAATTTCATACGGGTTAATCCTTTCTTGAACGATTCAGTCCATAACCAATTCTCCCGAGGACAAAAATGCCCCTCAGCTAAGTAACATCAGTTCTTCAATTTCAGTTTCCACTTTTTTCATTTTCATTTCATGGAACAACTCTTCCGAGAAAACAAAAAAATTATAAAACCTGATCTCGTTGTTTTGTTTCAATGAAAGTTCAATCTTCAAATCTAATTGGGATAATCAAACAATCACTGAATTCATCTTGAAAAGTCTAAATCGTCATCATCAGTTCCTTCTTTCGAAGATTTTTACCTCAAAATTGATGAATTTCAGCGAATTAGTATGAAGATCTCATCAATTAAAAGTGGTATGAAAGACGAGAACATGTTCTTATCATTTAATTTAATTGCCGATGTAACTTTATTGATTTTAGATTTTTTTTTTACGATTTCAAAAACCTAATTTCTTTGATTTCAGTTCGAGTTTCTTATTCGATTAATGGGAAGAGAGTTAGATCTATAATCCTCTAATTATTTTTTGCTTTCAATTTGTTTAAATGATAATAAATGTTCCTGGTAGGAAGCACCAAGGGAGGAATCAAACCGCTGACTCTATCCGGAGCAAAACATTCCCTCCTAATTCAAGGTTCGTTTCATATTTTTCTTTGTCTATGGATAATGTATGTACTTAAGATGAGCTTATGCTTATAATATGTTTGATGAAATGGTAAAATGAGAATCCCATCATTAGCTTATTTTACTTCATAGTTAATTAAAAGTCAAAATCAATTACTAACTTGTGGTAGTCCGACGCGGTAGGCGGCTGCCGACTAGCGATTAGGCTAGTTGGAATATAGATGTGAAGCTATAAAAATTTTACGAATCAATTGTGTTTGATATGGGTTGCATCAGATGAGAATTTGATTCTCTAATGTTAATAATGTATTATGATGCATTCCGACACGTAAGTAGAGAGGGTATTTTACTGAATGAATTAGTAAAATGTCAATTCTTATTTTATTTCTTTTCTAAAGTGTTGTATACTTGCTTAGATTAATTAACTAAATTTAAAATGTTGTGTCGTCTGTATCATGGGGTGAAGGAAAACCCCGTACATTTTCCCCTTGTATCGGAGTAAGAATCTTAGTCATCGCATGAATCTTGCACCAAATTAATTTGGTCTACCAGACATCGTGGAATGCATCTCTGGGCTATGCTCATGTTCTCTACATGACAGCTCAACATCCTTTGTCTTATATAATTTGTTCTTTGATCAGTAAATGGTGTTGGGTTTGCTGTACCATATTGTTATTGTATTCATTGCATCTAACTGGTACCACCATAAAGATCACTAGATCGTACTTTGAAATGTAAACTGAAATATTAGCCAGTGCCTGTAATGCGATGAATGGATTGGTGTTTGGCATCTAGCTGTTTCATTTTATATGGAACATTTTTATGTTGTTGCAGTTTTTTTTTTTTAGTTGACATAGTTATTACATAATCTTACTCAAGTTATGAGGGTAGTTACCCCCTGTGCATCGAACTAAGCTAATAGTTTGTTTTTGAGAAGGTTTCATAATCTAGATATTTTATTGATTTGGCACTCATATGTTCTTTTAAAAGCAAAGCACTAGATAAGTACAAGCTATACTATTTTGATAACGGGATCATTTTGTGAAATTCGTATTTGGTGTTTAGTAGATAACAATGAGCTAGTGCAGATTGTATTTGTTTCCTTCGTTATTATAAGTTTACGGAACTGGTTAAGATGAACTGTTATGTGGACTTAACGTTGACTCACGTATATATGCTATTGTTGGATTGTTTATATTTAATTGACGATCCTAGTATTTGTTTCTCATTATGGTCGCACTCTGTAAAAAATGCTCACTTTATTGTCGTTCATTTTATCGTCGCTCTGGATTGTGAGATTGTTGAGCCAGTGCAACAAATTGACTCAAAAATTAGAAAACTTAACTGGGAGAAGATTCCTTCCATTAAAAATGGTGTTGTGGTTGTATCCTGAATTAAGGTGAACTCTTAGATTGCAACTCCTTCATCATTACAAGTCATGCATTGTGTCTCATTGGTGATATTAATGTATACATAGTTGTACACTCGTCGATTATTATGTGTACATAATTGTACACCTATGGATTGTTAATGTGTACATAGTTGTACACCCGTTGATTGTGATTGTGTACATAGTTGTACACATGCTAACTATTAATAATACAGAACTGTATTACTACCGTTGCTTGTTTTCCTTTTAATTTGTGTTTGATGAACTCTTTTTTTACTCACAGGCTGTATGCATTGAAGGACCATAGGGGATATTTGTTTCAAGGAAAAGGAGAGTGCATGTAACACAAGAAGATTTTTAGATATTTACGGCCAAGGTAATGAAGAAGGAAACATACAAGAACATGTCACTCAGAGTTTGAAATTTGAAATTAAAGTCATCAATGCTCAAATTTGGGACACTTCTGGTCAAGAAAGGTCAGTTTTTTTCTCTCTCCTCATTTGGGGTTTTCAGATTTCGAGAAAGTGTCAAACCTTTTTTCCTCAGTTTGGGTTTCTGCTTTTTTCAGAGTGGTCTAATATAGTGTTTTAGCTTTTATTGAAATAGCTTTTGTTTAAGATCCTATATGGTATATTGTCGAAACTCTATGGTGGACACTTCTTATACTAGTAAAAATATTAGAGATAGGTATAAATACCATGGCATGACATCCCATGATCATTGTTTCTTTCTTATCCCTTTTTAATCACTTGATTGCTGGTTGTTCTTACACATCAATGTAATTTTTCTAACGAGTATGCTTAATCCTAAAAATAAAAATTAACAGGTGTATTTTCTTGTACACCAGTTACATGGGTGCAAATAAAAGTTCACTGTTTTTTTTTTGTGCTTGTTATACGAGGTGTATATGCTTGTACACCAGTTATATGCAGTGCATTTTTGTATGCATTGTTTATTCTTTTTGTATCATAAGGTAATGTATAGGGTTCCGAGATCTCTATTATTATTGTTTTGTGCATAATTTTGGATCTCTATCATAGTTATTATGAGATTAGAGCAACTTTAGGATCTCCTAGCTTCCTCAGAATCCAATCAGGATCAACTTAATATAGTGGTCAGGATGACGAAGAGGACTTCGAATTCTACATCTATTACGCCTCCAAGGTGTATGCTCAATTTGAGCTATATTTCCCTAGATCCTGCATTGGCTGCATAGCTAGGCACCATCTCAACTGCCAACGATGTTTCTTTTTGCAATGCAACAATATTTGAGGGTGATTAAGGTTGATCTCAAAACACTGTTTATTCGTAATCATTCTCAGTATGTTTTTTAAGATAATGTGTACATAGTTGATAGTGTACATAAATGTGCACTTGCTGATTGTTAATGTGCACAAGAGGTTGGTCTGACTTGCTGGTTTGCATCCCTAAGATCAAATGTTTGTTGGATAATATATAATAGTCTTCTAATGTCGACGACTGCAATCTCTTCTTTGATCGTCATTCTATTTATTGTTGGAAATATCGAAAGCCTAAATTAGGAGATAGATAATGACTGGCATTCCTCTGAATGTAACATTACCTGGAGCCCATATTTGACTTTCATTCATCTCTTTGATAATTAGAGAACATGAGTATGCCTCAGGTGGGGAACTTAAGGTGTGATTACACCATCTTAAGTTGTGGTTTTTCGATATCATGAGATGATTTTAATATGCTATGTGTTTAGGTACTTTTCGGGGAGCTTAAGAACGTTGAGAAGAACAATGGACATGTTGTATGTGGTGTACAAACTGGTGCAGCTTGTTTAATTTGTCTTTGGAATTTCTGGATTTTTATAGATGTACATGTTTATATACACTAGTGTAAACTATGATTTTTAAAGAATGAAAATTATAGTCATATGGGTACTCTTTTCATAGATATCGAAAAGAGCTTTCTAAATATATAAAATTTGCAAATTTTAGAATAACGGTTCTAAAGATAAATCGTTTTTTAATTATTTTTATATTATTTAAAATTGCTGACATCATCATGCGTCACTTTGGACTAAACTGTAAATATTTGGACTAAATTGTAAATTAGGAAGGTTATATGTGTACTTTTCATATTTTAAATATTTTTTGGACTAAATTGTACCTAGTTAACTCGGGATGGACTAATCTGTACTTTTTAACACATTTTTGGACTAAACCGTTTTTTTCCCAGATTAAAAATGTCAAATGCACCTAAAAGAAAACGTAAAAACTCTCTCGTAACCAATTGCACGCACTATAATCGGACTGCAATATAGTCCCTTGGTTGCTGGCCTCATCCTATGCAACTTTACCTTTTTGTGTGGTCAGATTTAGAAGAGCGTTTCTTTTTTATGGGATCACAAATACCTATTCTTAAATTATAAATATTAATTATGGTTGTAATGTCTACAGATGTAACACAAAATAAACCCCAAACCTAAAGATTTAATTAAACAAGTTGAATTTCACGACTAAATCAAGTTTAAATCCTGGCGAGATTGGGGTATACCCAATAAGACAAAATCTGGTCATTTTGAAGTAAAACCAAGCCACCCCTTAACCTTGTATTTTCTAAATGGCAAAAATGCCCTTTTATAATTAACACTAAAAAACTGATTAGGCTAATTAATTGAGTTTAGATAAAAATTTTGAAAATGAAAATTCAGTAGATTAAACCTTTAATCCGTCTTGTGAGTTCGATTAAGATCAAAAAATTTGGTTTTCAAAAATGTCAAAGGTCGGCAAGGTAGAGGTTTGAATAAGGTGCCGGCTATATATGGACGGCATGGTCTTTGTTTGAATAAAGTGCCGACCAATTTTAGCGGCAAAGGTATTTAAATGAAGAACATGCCGACTTTATTTTTTTGACACATAGGAGATGGCTATTGAAAAATATTAGTCGCAAGGTCTACAAAAAAAAACCCCACCGCAGGTGGTGAAAAATACCTACTAGGCGGTTGAAAAACCCCGCCGGCGGTATAAGTCGGCAAGGTATTTAAATGGAGAACATGCCGACTTTATTTTTTTTGACACAGGAGAGGGATATTGAAAAATATTAGAGGCAAGGTCTACAAAAAAAACCCGCCGGCTGTTGAGAAAAATACCCCGCCGGCGGTATAAGTCGGCAAGGTCTTCAAAAAATACCTGCCAGCTGTTGAAAAAATTTACAGTCGTCGTCATGGATGTTATGAAAAGTTGGCAAGATATGCATGTTACGACCTTGCCGACCAAAAACACAGAAATCATAATTTTCGATTTCCAACCTAACATAACAATCAATCACACAACACAATGATGGGTTTGAGTTTAAACATCATTTATAGTCTTCTTTTCATTTGGTAGAGTCAACAATTTTTTTGGAAAATCAAAGTTGAAGATTTTTATATGGCTTTGGTTGATGGAAGATGAAGATGAAGATGAAGAAGAAGAGAAGAAGATGAAATGAAGAGAATAAAAACTGATTTAGGGTAATTAAGATTATTAATGGGTAAGAGTAGTTTTGTAACTTACCCATTAGGACTCCCCCTAAAACCCACAAAAGGTGTCCCTTTAAAATTGGGTATACCTCAATTAGTTTGAGTATACCCCAATCTCTCCCGGTTTTAAATGTCACCTTAAAACGGATATAATTTGAGCCCAACTTTGTCTCAAACAAATTAAGTGATACCCAAATATTATAATGAGGAAAAGATCAGAGAAGATTGTGGACTAAGACATACTACCAACCAGTCACCTCCACGGAGTATATGATTCCAAACATTGGTACGTAGTTATTGGAATAGTTATCTCGTACTAAATCATGACCCTTCTTAATTCAAAGTTGAACAAACGCTTAAAATGTGTGGATGGACAACGACACATGAGGAAACATTGAAACAAACGAGTGGCATGCATGCATGTGGATGATGGACCCTAAAAACCCTGTCAAGGCCGAAAATTTGTAGTCTTTCTTTTGGACTGCCAAGGATGTTGTCTTTGCATGTTCACATTATTCACATTATATATAAGAAATCCTATAACTGCTTACAAGTAAGCTCAAGGTGGCATGTGTGAGTGTGAGAATGTTTTTGCATTGAACCAGCTTTCAGATAAAAGAAATTTAACTCTAAGAAGAATGAAATTGAATGACTGACCAGAGTGAAGACCAAACACGAAACTCCAACTAGAAATTCTATACGAGGAAATCAAAAGATATAATAAAAATAGTGTACTAAGAAAAGTCTTTACAATGGACCCGGTCTCATACCGGCTGTGGCGTGAACTACATTGTTAGGGACACCAGAACAACCGTGACAGCGACTGATCTCACATGAGTGCACTCCAATTCACATCTCGTTCTAAAAATCTCAATAATATCATTATTTTTGTTCATTATTTTTGTAACCCAAATCTTCTAGTCTAGACAATATATTCTTGCGAAATTCCATGGGACGCTGAATCCAATGAAATTCCATGGTGATGTTTAGAGGTGTAAATTGGGTTGTGCAAGACGAAGCACACCCGGCAAGACAAAGACGCTAAAATTTGAGCACGATCGGCCAAAGACGTGACTTAGCCAAGTACGGACAAAGACGTTAGTTAAATGAGGCGTCTTGGGTTTGACTAATTGGTACGCGATACAAAGACGCCATGACGGATAAGCACATGGCCCAAACCCAAAGACAAAGACGTTAAGAGAGCACGTCATAACATGTACAAATACACCATATAACAAGGCATAATACATCACATTTTTTGTATATTTCACAAAATAGTCACTATTCTAGCTAGTTTTTAACATTTTATGTTGGCTTATTTATAACAACACATATAATACCTTAATATTTGGAAAATATGTTTCAATATGGTTGTTATAACGTCGTCACCTATATTTAATTAGAACATTAATTTACCTGACAATAATCCAATTTTATATTTGATGGCTATTTCTTTTTATTGAATAAATTTGTTAATTTTACTTGAAATAATTTCAAATGATATGTTGTCGAATTAAATTCTTGTGATAATGTCAGACTTAATGTATACATTAAGTGATTTCAAATTGTCTATAGCACGTGTGCCAGCACGGCACATCACGACACGTTTATTCGTGTGTTTTGCCCGTGGGCTGTGTTGTGCCTAGCTTTTGACTAGTAAAGCACAGCACGGCACAACACGTTTAAATCGTTGGCACAACACGGCACGGCACATGGCACGTGAAGCACGCGACTTCGTATGCCGGGTTGTGCCGTGCCGGCACGTTTTACACCTCTAGTGATGTTGCATCACATCGGGCACTACAAGAAACTTAATATATTGTCGCACCCAAAAGTTATGGCATAAACCCCTACTAGTGTCGCGATAACCTATGTAGCAAGAAGTCTATTACTGCACACAATCTTTATTGCTGCAACAAGAGATTATATTTTTTCACCACACTCTTTTCATAGTGTTGCTATAGTTGTGTGGCAAAAGTTTCCTTTTACAACAGTAAATTATAGCTTTTAGCTGCAGCTGAAAAGTACTCTGACTAGAAATTTACACCTATATCGAAAGTGTGGCAATATATGGTGTAGTAATAGCTAGATTTTCTTGTAGTGAGGTCTCTCGTGGTGAAAGCATCCAATCTTACACATGGTTTTCATGGACGACTTAAAGCCGTATTTTTGGATGATAGACAATAACTATTAAGGGAAATTTAGCCAGGGACGGGCCTATGAGAGGGCTAAATGGGGCTCTAGCCCGTCCCCGATTCTTCCCAAAAAGAATTAGAGCAACTGCAGTGGTGCGAGTATAACCAAAGACCAAAGAGGGAAAAAAAGACTAAATTTGGGTTTAGTCCGTTGAGTGACGCAGTGGGAGGAAGACTAAATTTTGGTGGAGCGTAAACTATACCAATGCCTGGTGTGGGGCGTGAAGTATACGTTCGCCTGATGTGGGGCGGAGGGTATACGTTCGCGGAGTTTCAGAAAATGTAAGAAAAAAAAAATACAATGGGGCGTTGGTATAATCAACGCCCCATATAAATTTGTAAATTTTTGAGTGGGGCGGAGGTATAAACCACGCCCCACAATAAATTGAAAAAAAAAAATAAAAATATATGGGGCGGGGTATAAACCACGCCTGGTGTGGGGCGTAGACTTTACGTCCGCCTGGTGTGGGGCGAATACTATATCAATGCCTGGTGTGGGGCGAACACTATATCAACGCTCGACTAAACTTTGGGTTTGGTCTTGGTCGCCGACCAAATTTAGTCTGGAAATTTGGTATAGTCTGGTATTTGATCTTTAGTCCGTCCCACTACGTCTCTATCTCTTCCCAAATTTTTGGTCTTGGTCGCCCACTGCGGTTGCTCTTAGCCATCTATAATTCCTGTAAATTTATGGTAGCCCACTAATAATCATAATATAGCCCATTTAACTTTTAGCCCACGTATTGAAAGTGATAAACTTATAAGTAAAAAACATGGCATCCTCGTGAATTTATCAATTTTTACATAAGACAACCTTCTTATTTACAACATTTCTACTGCAAACATCTATAGGTTTCGAGAAATTCGTTCTTAAAGATCAATCTGTCTTATTATATCAGTTGTTTACTTTTAAGTTTTATTCTTCTATCCATCGCATATTACATAGGCAGGATTTCCAACTAAATAAGAAACTCGAGCCAAAACAAAAAATAGCGCGGCCTTTGACCACAAAGCCAACAATATTAGCCAGCTCCACCGTCAAAAAAAATCCTGGGTCCGTCCCTGAATTTAGGAAATATGAACCTTCGGGGTTCGGACAACTAGTAAAGCTGCAAAACCTAATTTGAGCACGAAAATGATTAACCTACCGCCGGCCCGCTACCGCGGGTTATCCCGTGTGAGGAGGGGAGTGGTCCCCATTCCCCAACCCTAACCCGCTATCAGACCTAGTGCTAGAATCGCTCCCCTATCAGCCGTTCGATTTGATCCGCGGGATAAACCGCGGGGCCAACCCGCGGTACGTGTATCATCACCGATTTGAGCACGAGTAGTAACATGGTGAGAGGAAAAGAACAGACAGCGGACACATCCCATGGATAATATCCCAGCAGAGACTGCAACAGATATATTTTCTCGAGTCCGAGCAGAAACAATCTTGGATTGCAAAGGAGTTTGCAAAACATGGCAAAATCTTTTATGAATCGATAAGAAGTTTGTTGATATGTTTTTGCACCATCATCAACAGTTACAGGAGCTGGATCACGGTTCAGAGGTAAATTTGGGTCTTATTTTCCTAGGTAAGCTCGAAAACTTAAATTATAGTACCAGACCTACTGGTCACCAACTTTACTACGGAGAATATGATGAGTTAAGGAATAATAATACTAATGATCACAATGAGCCAAACACACTTATTAGATTGATTCATTGTCCTCTCCATCGATTACAGGGAAACTTCGGCAAAAGTTCTCTAAAATGTTCTTGCCATGGTTTTATTTGAATAGCTGAACCAAAGTTCGGCTATCTAATCCCATTACTAGAGAATGTCTGTACCTCCAAGGACTTGACGAAAATACTGTCTACCATGATATTAGAATGATACATAGTAGTTTTTGTTACAGTCCACAAACCAATATTATATAACTTCTGGCTTACCATAAGAGAGTTACATAGTTTCTACCGCAACTATACAAGTGACATTATCATTCCTGATATAAATATACTGTTTTGAAATAGAAAAAGAGAAGATATATTCAATACACTACCAATGGTAGACAGAGATAAAAAAGAGAAAAAGAAGAAAAAATATGTTACATAAGAAGAACAGGTTACGAGAACAAATTCTCCCAAACATTGATCACTGAACTAGAGAAGTTCAAGTGAACCTTTTTTCCAGCTGCCGCAGCCTAGAGAAGAATCAATGTTTTCGCTTCAATACCTAGATTGCCATCAGTCTTCAAGGTGTGTTTGACATCAAAGGTGGGACTATTACGTTCTTTCCATAAAAACCAAAATCTGGCTGTAGGAATTAAATTCCAAATATAATTTCGGTTGATCGAATAATTCCTCCAATGCCAACAGTGAGCCAGCATCTTTACTCAATGATACATAAATATAACATAGATCGTAATCGTCATCATTCCTTACATACATGTTGAGACTATTATTCCCACATTGTCTGGCAATCTAAGATCCTGCAGATTATAATCCTTAGGGCCTCTCCACTCATTGCCAATTGGTTTTGAGTTGGATGCCCGTATTCTAACATGGTATCAGAGCAGGCTATTTGCGATAATTATTAGTCCTACATTGTTGGACAATCTAAGATCATGCGGCTTATAATTCCTTAGGGCCTCACCACTCATTGCCAACTGGTTTTGAGTTGGATGCCCGTATTCTAACATGGTATCAGAGCAGGCTATTTGCGACGAGTCATTAGACCGCGCTTTTACTCCGCGTCATCCACGTGTTAGACCCAACGAGGCTACACGTGAGGGGGCGTGTTGAGATAATTAGTCCCACATTTTCTGGGCAATCTAAAAAACCTGCGGTTTATAATCCTTAGGGTCTCTCCACTCATTGCCAATTGGTTTTGAGTTGGATGCCCATATTCTAACATGGTATCGAGCGGGTTATACGTGTCGAGTCGTTTGACCGCACCTTTACTCTGTGGAACCCGATTTATTATCCACGTGTTAGAGCCAACGAGGCTACACGTGAGGGAGCGTGTCGAGACTATTAACAGGTTACCTTTACTTCATCAACAATAGTGATGACTGAAGTTATGGGAAGTGAATCATCTTTCGCAGTGGATATCTTGTTCCCAGGCGAAGATGAAAAAGGTTCTATAGATGAAGTTGTGACAGAACCAACCTTTGCGACATTCGCAAGAGGAGAAGAAGGGATTTCATTCGAAGATGGGTTAGCTAAACGGAAAGCATATGTAATGATATTTTCTTGAGAAGAAGCAGTAAGTAATAAAGATCCGGCTGGGGAAGCTGTAAGAGAAGAGGCTAGGGGTTTGAAATCATGAAAGGAAACGGAAGAAACAACATTCTTTATTTTGCTAGATTTCTTGAGGGGTTTATTAACATGTTCATCATCCTGCGAATAACAATCCAAATAAGAAACAGAGGCAACAATATTGTTATTAAAGAAGAGATGTTTCTTATTACCTTGATATTCGCAAAGTTTCTTTTATCTACAACAACTTTATGTTGCGAGCTTCTGGGGACAGGGTTTGGGACTGTGAATTTGGTAGAAGAGTCACTTTTGCTGAAATAGAATCAGTATGGGAATTAAAAAAGATAATAAAATTAGTTAAAGAAATCATCAAAGTAAGATCAGTTCCAGCAAAATTGAAGGAGAAAAAGCAAAATTAACCTTGGTGACTCCATGAAAGCAGTAAAAGATATATAAACTTGTAAGAACTAAAGATGAAGAAAATTACAGAGGATAAAGATTTACAGATAACTTGAGACGAGGAAGACGAAGTAAAAGAAGAAAATAATATTCCCATCGATCTTCTCCTTAAATAGGCAAAAAAAGGATGACCGGTTGGAATTGAATGTGCCGGTAAAAAAGGAGAACAGTAAACACGTGTAAACGGTTACACTAAATTCACGGAAGGTTGTCGGTGGAAAAGAATAGGGAAAAATGAGCGGTTGCGGCATTCAGAGATAGAAATTCTCATATCATTCTCTTCTTCGCAAAGAAGACATGAGAAGAGGCAAGATGTAGGAACAGAATCTCGCAACAATACTATCTCAGCGAAGTTTCAACTAAAGGACGGTTGCGAAAGTCATCGCAGAGTATTAGAGAAGTGATGTAGCGAATGACGTCAGCATAGTCATAAGGAAAGTGTGAAGATTCAGCGAAGATCGGGATTACCTTGCGAAGGAAACCCTTGTAAGCTTGCGAAGACGACGCAGATCAGATCCGAAAATAAAGGCTGACTTAGCTGTCATCCACTATATAATATCCTATATAAAGGACCAAGCAAAGTCGAGAAGAGAGAGATCTTTTGTAGGGTGAAAGGAGAACAAATAGGAGAGAGAAAGTTCAGAGAGCTATTTTGATTTCCTTGTATTCTTATCATTTTTGTAAATTTCATCAAAAAAATAGATAAAACATTGCTAATTGATCATGGAATTTGGTTAGAATAGTATATAATCTTGGAGGGATGTGGTTGTAGGAAATCCTGCAACCACACTTCTTACCTCAGTTCATTTAAAAACATTTGTAGCAACACTTACAAATTTAGTTCTTCTATTTTTATTTTCCTCCAGTTATACCTTAACTAAAAAGTAGTATGTATAACGTTTAGTTCATATTTAATTTCCTCCACCATCTTAAAGATCATTTATCTAAATTCGCAATAATATTTGTCATCTTTAGCATGTGCTGCTTCCCCACCTTTGCACCTTTTTTACCCTCTTTACATTTAGGATTTGCTGGTTGCTGCATCCCCACCTTTGCACCTTTACCCTCTTTACAGAAAACCAAAAAAATACTAATGATAAGACATACTATTGGGAATGATCATGGCATTCAAATTTTACTATAATAAGTTTCAACAACCTGAAGAATGAAACCGTTTGTTGTGAAAAATCACAGTCACACTTTACCTCAACTCACAAGTCAATTTAGCATGTGCTGCCCATAGGCCGCTGTTAACAGCTCATGCTAAATCACAATTAAGTTTTCATCACGCGTTATAAGAGTCCATACCAGCCAAAATAAAAAAACTCACTCTTACAGGTTAGTCAAATGTGATTTCAAATGATTTCTGGGAAATTTTCAAATCTACTGTTAGTCCATAGAGATTTTCAGAAAGTCTTATAATGTCTCTTGTTATTGGTTAGAGATTTTTTTTTGAGTCACTTAAATTCTCTGAAACTCCATGTTATTGGATTAAGATTTCATATGAGTCCCTGAAACACTCCTATTATTCGAAGGAGAATTCAAAGTCATTGATTTGTGTTTTTCAGAGATTTTGAGAGACTTTTTTTTTTGGAAAATAGGCATGGTAGAAATCTCTCCCCAAGAAGTGATATTTTGGGAGACTTGGAAATATGGGGAATATTTATTTTTGAGAGTATGACCAAATTTTTTTTCTCCTTTTTTGTTTGAGCTAATGAGCCGTTTACAACAAGAAGATGCTAACCAGTGGCGGATGTAACAAATAAAATATGGGATGACCGGAATAAAGATAATGAATACTTAGGCATATGGCAACAATGAGATCTATTTTGACAATGACATTTATTTTACTAGGTATTCATAGTACTTTTATTAACATTATAACGTGCATAATGAAAAAATGGGATTTGAAAACAGTCTTTGTTATTTGTAAAGGAAAAAAAAAACAGTGAGATTTATTTTGACAGTGAACACATATTTATTCATAGTACTTTTATTAACATTATAACGTGCAAATAGTTATCCTTGTGGCATGTGAAGGAACATAAAAGTCTTAGAGGGATTCATAGTAAGCATTGGTCGTTAAACTACTGTTAATTTGTGACTAATGTATGTATGCACGGTAGCTCATTGGTCGTTTTGTAGCTAACAGAAACTAGAGATGGCACACATGGATTAACTATGCTTAACCAGAAATTAAAGATGACGAGTTCTGTATCCTTCGAGAATTTGAAAGTGGGGTTGGTAATGATGGTGATTTTAGACTAATGGGTGGTGCAAGAAGCTTTACTGGTGGTGGAGGAGGGAGAGTTCCGATTTTTATGCTAATATGTTTGCAGAATCAAAGAAAATAGTGGAAAATGAGGATGAGGTGTCAGGTGAATCGGTACTCAGGTAGTCCTAGAACAAACTTTTTTCCACATTCATGCTGGGATCCATATGTCTAACTGAGCAAAACAGAAAAAACTCTGAAGACAGTTATTTTCAAAGTACACACTACACACCTGTGTTTTGTAATAAGTAGATAGACTCATTATTTTCGTTTAATTGCATTTTGCATTGATAATTATTTCCAGCTTTGTTGTTGTTTCTCTTTTAGTAAATATGTTTGGCTTCTTATAGTTATATGTTATTGTGAAATGGTTTTTCGTGTACTATAGATATTCTTTTCTTTATAGATTGAGTTTCCCGCAATGACACCATCTCAAAAGTCCTCGCAGTGCAATCATAGAAATTTGTTAATCTATTATTATGGGTCAAATGAAAATATCTTTGTAGACGAAAATGTTTTGATCATAGAGTAATCAACCTTCCCTTCATCCTTTACCAACACATAATCTTATGTTTCCAAAAGGGAAACATTTATAGAAACAATATATCAAAAAAATTGCTAAATCTGCGAAACAAAGTATCTTCCATGTAAAAATATATTTTTGCTAAATCCAAGCAAAAATATAGAAACAATATATTTTCCAGATCCTATTATTTTCCAGATCTTATAAACGTGTAAGAATTAAGCAATACATTGTACAAAATTATTGCCATATGAAAGTAGATCTTTGCTATCATAAATCTTAATTATGGCAACGTGAGAGAATCGAGTAACAAAATTATGACACTGTGTGAGAATCAAGTAATAATAGTATATATTATTAATAGCTATATTTTTCGAAATCCTTTCCATGTAAACAGTGGTATATACAAATTAGGGTTGCTCACTTTTAGTCCCTATTCTACTCCTCATGGATGTATTTAAGCTTAACAATACCAAGCTATTTCTATTCTTTTGCTAAATCCTCATATTTTGCATGAAATGATGGTACCGAAAAAAAAGAAAAAACAATAATTTTTAAACAAGATACTCAGAATCGAACCAAAAATAAGATAATTTTGGTCACATATATATATATATATGCAAAATTTCTAAATTGCAACACAGCAGACCATTGCGTCGTTATGATTGTTGGATCTTCACTTAATTATCCATTTGACAGATATTACTACTCAAGATCTCTTATTAGCCCTGGATTTCTAACAAAGCAATCCCCAACTAAGATAGACTCACTTCTTTAATATTAGATATAATAAGAGCATCCAATATTTCATAAGCAATAGACAGACCCGTGCATCGCATGGGTGAAAAATTAGTGGTTCTAATTACAGTGTAAAGTAGCGAAAATAGATCGTCGTCATCATGCCTGACATACATATACTGATTGATATATTATTGTTTGAATTCTCTTCGTGGAGGTGGGAGAATCTACTATGCCGCTTCGCGATTAAGAAACACCACTAACAGAGCCTGGTCATGCCAGAATTTGCACCTATTTAGTGATCAGTCCTCAGGTTTCTATGGCGTTATACAGATTTATAAAGATAACATAGATCGTAATCGTCATCATGCCTGACGTACATATAGTGACTGATACATTATTGTTTGAATTCTCTTCGTGGAGGTGGGAGAATCTACTATGCCGCTTCGCGATTAAGAAACACCACTAACAGAGCCTGGTCATGCCAGAATTTGCACCTATTTAGTGATCAGTCCGCAGGTTTCCATGGCGTTATACAGATTTCTACAAGCCTATAATAATAATATAATGAAAACCCATGCACCAAATTCTCAATTCAGTTTGTTTAGTTTTCCACCGTGGCTGTTGCTTTTTCACCAAGTTTCTGTTGGGCCCATGACTATTTAATTGGTCTGGCGAAAAATAACCGTTTTCTTTTCTTTATTCTGCGAAAATGCTATTTGGCCGGCGGTTTAACAGCTACATGACAGCTGATTTTCAAGTGGCAGCCTATTTGGCAGAAAGAGATTGATTTTTTTGTTGCCATGTCAATAGAAAGAAAACAAGAAAAAGTTTTAAGTAACCATCTTCCATCTTGGCTGATCATTTCCTTCCTCAAAACAAAATTTTGCTCAGTAAAAACTATGAATCAAACTGATTTCCACCGTATTCCTTTTTCTTCCCTGATGATTATATTTTACCTCAAAGGTTTAATTAGACCCAATCCACACTAAATTGATTTGTTTATTGAAACTCCATTGCATAATCAGGATGTGTTTTATTCACTTGAAATAGCTTATGATTTGAATTGCATTGGCTTCTTGGTTGATTTAAGAAATTTTCGGTTAATATAAGAGGACTGTTAACCTCTGAAGAAGAATTGTTAATCTATGAAAAACTTACCTCTGCGAAAAATATAAGATGTTTTCTCAAGTTCTGATAGATATCTAGCTTAATATGATCAAGTTAATATGTGAAGGCAAAAGACTCAAAATTAGGGCAAGAAAATAAATGGTTCGAAGATCTAAACCGTATATAGACGATTCGATGGAAGAGCGAAAGCGCAAACAAAAAATTAAAAGTTCTTTCAAATTCAGAATCACATGATAAATTTGGTATTTTTTTTAATTAATTATTTTTAATGACGTGTTTATGAGGAGTAATCACTTTAATCGCCACATCGGATGCCACGTAAGATCAGCAGTTATTTTGATGCTTGAATTAGGATTATCAAGTCAGGAAATATACCAGATCTAGGCTCCAACAAGGGAGCTTACGGAACTCAAGGTGGCGGTGGCGGTGCTGTATGGTATTCTAATAAGTGTAGAAAGAGATGGATGCAGTAGGTTCGTTCCATTGGGATATCGATTATGAACTGCAAATTAGTCTTGATATTGATATGTACTGTGTTAGTGATTGGAAAGAGGATGAAAATTGTCACGAAATCTAAAGTTACAAAGAACGAATAATTTGTCTTGTTGTTTTTACTGCTCTTAAATTGTAAACTTCGTTTAATTAATGAACCCTTCAAGCAGTAGGAGCGACAGCCTTTCAGTTATCTCCTTGGCGGATGAACTCCACATCATTCGATCATTATGAACCTTCTTACCTTTGTTCGTTTTGGTTTTAAAAATATATGTAGCAACTTACAAATTTAGTTCTTCCATTTTTATTTTCCTCCAGGTTCATGTTTAATTTCCTTCACCATCTTAAAGATCATTTATCTGAATTAGCAATAATATTTGTCATCTTTAGCATTTTCTGCTTCCCCACCTTTGCACCTCTACCCTCTAAGAGAAAAAACAAAAAAACTTAATGATAAGACATACTTTTGAGAATGATCATGGCATTCAAATTTTACTATAACAGGTTTCAAGAATGAAACCGATTGTTGTGAAAAATCACAATTACACTTTTACCTGAACTCACAGGTCATTTTAGCATGTACTGCCCACAGGCCGCTGTTAACAGCTCATGCTAAAAAAATCACAATTAAGTTTTCATCACGCGTTATAAGAATTCAAACCGGCCGAAATAAAAGAAACTCACTCTTAAAATGACTGATTATGACCAACTGAAGGGACCATGTTGTGAAGAAGACCAAACACTAATAAGGTATCCAAATCCAGGTAAGATACCGAATGAGGAATTGTACACCATAAGAAATGCAACTGCCTACGTATGTATGGTGTATGACCAAACATGAAGAAGCTAAGTGACATTGACTTGAATTGACATCCTCATTAATTCGTTTGTACTGTACGCTAGCAATTATTTTGGGAGTTATGTCTTCTTCATAGTTCAATACTCTTGACATGCGTTTAAACTGTGTGAACATACGAAATGAGAAAATTCTTGGCCTGTGAGGACAACCATCCTGAGAAAATTGCCGATGTCACGGTAGTACAGTGGTAAAGTTATGGGGTGATGGAATCAGTGACTTGAGTTCAAAATTTGGCATGATCAAGATTATTCGTGATAATAAGTTATATGTATGTGACCTCCATGCTGCATCATGTGACATTCTATCATGAAAACCATGTGGAAAACCACCTTGAAAAAATTGCCGGTATCACCGTAGTACAGTGGTAAACTTACAGAGTGGTGGTACAAGTGATTTAAATTCGAAACTCCGCAGTAAACAACATTCTTGACAATACGTTATACGTAGGTACGTCACTTACATGCTATATGTTTCCTGAAAAAACTTGTCGTGTGACGTTTTATCATGAAAATATCTTTGGACAAGATGAAATAAAAACGTGTGCATGTAAGGTCCACATGTAAAATATAAAAAAGACTCGGCTAGAAAATACATGTATATATATCCATCCGGACCATCCCATTAATAAGATTGTTAGAAGAAAAAAAAAAGTTGAGAGATTTGCATTGAACATTGGCACCAACTAATAATATGATCTCTGCAATGCCTCAAATTAATCACTATCCACTGCTAACTACTTCTTCCTCATCTTGTTCTTCATCTTCGTTACGGTCTCCTTTCACCTCCACCCCATTCTCGAGCCGGTTGCCTGTTAGCACCAAACTCCTTGCACAATCAGAAGACTCCGTGCACTTTCAGTACCAACCTGCAATTTGGGATAAGCATTTTGTTGAATCAATACCAAAGACTAATTACATGGTGATCATTGTATTAATTTTGCACTCGAGTAGTTCATTCTATAAACTCGTTCATCTTCTAAGACTATACTAATTACTACTACTTTCTTATATGCAGCACAAAAAAGATGCGGAATTACCGGTGAAGAACATAAAAAAACAAGTGAAGGGTTTGCTTAAGAATGCAATAAAACCACTGGAGAAACTTGAGTTTATCGATGCGATTCAAAGACTCGGAATGAGTTACCTTATAGAGGAAGATATTCTCAACATCCTACAGAACATGTACCATGACGATTCACAGAAGATGAAAGATAACTTATATGCAACTTCTCTTAGATTTAGGCTTCTTAGGCAGTATGGTTTTTATGAATCTCAAGGTAAAGCCAGCTAAGTCCATGAGGTGGGGGCAATTGCCCCCGACAATTTCGTGGTTTTTCAGTTGTTGTGGGTTATTTTCTCGATTATTTTAGCTAATGACATGTTTATGTTTGGAGTGGCAGATACTTTTGACGAATTCAGACATGCAGAAGGTGGCTTCAAGGAAACCATTATTTATGATATAAAGGGAATGCTGAGTTTATTTGAAGCGGCACATCTGCTTGTGGAAGGGGAAAACATCTTAAGTGAAGCAATACTCCTCACAAGAACATATCTATTAGAAAATGGAAGCAACCAAAGTAAAAAAATTAACTTTAACCTAGCTAAACAAATACGTCGGTCTTTGGATACACCAGTTCACTGGAGGGTTCAAAGATCAGAATCTAGGTTTTATATTAAAGCATATAAGTCTCAAAAGGATATGAATCCTTGTCTTCTTGAATTGGCTAAAGTACATTTCAACATAGTTCAGGCTCAACACAAGATGGAACTCATGCATGTATCAAGGTGCGTGTATATTTTATAGGTACATTTAAGGGCCTATGCAGAGTGCGGTCCATTAATTGCAATGATGTCTTACTGTAGTAATTGTGCTATTATCTTGTTCTTGGTTTAGATGGTGGAACGATATGGGGATTGCAAAGGAATTGTATTTTGCAAGGGACCGATTGGTTGAGTGCTTCCTATCAAATATTGGGGCTTGTTGGGAGCCACGATATGGACGTTGTAGAGAATGGGTCACCAAAATTCTGAGCTTTGCTCTAGTAATCGATGACATCTATGATTCTTATGGATCATTAGAAGAACTAGAATTATTCACGGGTGCCATTGACAGGTATAATCCTATATCCTCAAATTTCAACTACCTCAGCCGAAACTCCTCTGATTCTAACTTACAAATTTTCATTTGAAGTTGGGATTCCAAAGCCGTGGAAAACCTGCCATATTACATGAAGATATGTTTCTTAGCCCTTTTCAACACCGTCAATGAAATGGCTTTCGAGATACTGAGTGAACAACAATTTGACATCTTGCCACACTTAACCAAATCGGTATATTTGTATATTGTTGTTTTTGTTCCCCTTTTTTCCCATCCTCTAACTCTTTTAGAGACTCTGTGAATAATTAGAGTTGTTGTTCGTTTATTTAGTTAGCCAATTCGGTGAAGGCAATGTTGAAAGAAGCAAAATGGTGCCATGATGGGTACGTTCCAACTTTTGTGGAATATCAGCATAATGGCTCGGTGTCGTCTGTTGGATATGTCTTTCTAATGGCTGCATATTTCACGACGAATCGAAATATCAGTGATGATGTATTACAAGCCTTCGAAAACAGTCATCCTCTAATATATTATTCATGTTTGCTGTGTCGACTTTCAAATGATCTCGCAACGTCTTCGGTATGTCATTCAAAAATTTGATAAAATTAAAATCAAAAATTATTGTTTGCATAATTATTTAAGTAACTTACTAGTCATATGGCTTTCGCTTAATCCTGAATACAGGCAGAGGTAAAAAGAGGTGAAGTGGCATCATCCATATACTGCTACATGCAAGAAACAAACGCTTCAGAAGAGGATGCTCGTGAACACATAAAAAATTTAATAATCGAAACGTTTAAAGAGATGAACCGGTACCTGTATGTTTCATCTCCGTTTGATCGTTCATTCGTTAATATAGTTCTAAATTTTGCAAGAACAACTTTGTTCATGTATCAATATGGAGACGGAATTGGAGCAGAACATTCAAAGAGCATAGAGCATGTTTTGTCTATGATTGTGAACCCAATTCACATTGACGGCCATACCCATAAAGACTGCTCTTAATTCCTATGTGCGTGTACCTGTGCCCTTTGTAAACCCAGACTTACAAAGAAAGAGGCGCTATTTGTGCATACATATGGTTGTTAGATATTTAAGATACAAAATAATAAGGTCATTGGTGTGTCGATCAAGGCCACTACTTTGTAAGCATTCACTGCTCGTAATATCTTTCTTTCTTTTCCGGAGGTCAGGTGCTTGCTCCCCCTCCTTTTTTTTTCTTTTTTATTTGATTTTTCTCTAATCAATAAATGTTTTCTTTCCTTGCTCATATAAAAAAGAAAAGAAATTTCAGTGCAAAATAATTCAATTTGTGCGAACTAGCTTGTATTCTCAGATAGCCTCAGCCTTAAGAGTTTTTCGGTTCCAAACTAGAAGAGGTTACTTTGCAGTTGGCCGTGAGTTTATTTCGGGCAACACATTGAGTTGTGATGGAATCTTCCCCTTTACAGATCTTGGCAAAA
The DNA here is from genome assembly GCA_023531295.1 of Papaver armeniacum. Classification (NCBI taxonomy): domain Eukaryota; kingdom Viridiplantae; phylum Streptophyta; class Magnoliopsida; order Ranunculales; family Papaveraceae; genus Papaver; species Papaver armeniacum. Next base: position 838,210 of record JAJJWW010002284.1, read on the forward strand.
TAAGCACTTACATTGAATGGTGATAGAACCATTACCTATTAGTAGAAATATGCTTTTTCTAATGTAGAAACTATGTTGATGACATTTGACATAACTCTATTGGTCTAGATATTAAAAATTGTGTTGCACTTTGTTTACATCAAGTATTTAACCATCCGTTGGTAATGCCGTCAACAAAAAGGAAGGTGGGCAACATTTCCGTGAGAGTTTTAATCTAATTAATTTTCTTACGCCGTGTTTACACCAAATATACTTAACTATATGTTAATAATACCGTTTAAGGTGGACAATACTTTCTTCAAATATTTTTTAAGGAAAATGAAAACTTAAAATTGTATGGAAGTACAAACTCAATTTAGAAGTCAGTTAAGATTTTTTTTTCCAAAATAATATATTAAGGTAAAAAACAAACAACATATTTCATACATATTTTCTGCAAAAATAATAAAAAAAAGATTATATCTTTTTGGAAAGACAAAGAGAAATACTGTAAATAAGAAAGAGCGTCAAGATAGCACATTCAAAAAATACAAGATAAATAAATAAAAATTCATATCTTTTCTCAACCTATTTAATGCATGCATTTGCCCCGCCGCACTAAATTAAAAATTCATCCCAAACCAAATGAGAAAAGAAAAAAGTGCCCAATGCATAGCATGGGCGCCAATTTAGTAAAGCTAATAATTATATACAACCACACACAAAGCCTTATCGTTTGTTTATTGACCTAAATGAAGAAAGATACCCGAGAAGAAGGGCAGATTAAGGACCACTTATATACATCCTCGTTTGATTTGGGGCCATGAATATTAATTGGGGGCCTCCCATTATAGGATAAAAAAGGTCACCTAAACCTAATTTGGGTCATCCCTTAGCAAATTCTTTTCTAAATACCTAAACTGCTCCTGAATGATTAGTATTAAAACTTAATAAAGTTAATTTAATTAGTGTGGCTAGATCTTAGATTATGTTAGATTAAAATCAGATTTTAGAATCATTTTTTTTTATGTGAGTTGAGAAGAAGAATAGGAGATTTTAGAGGAAAACTTGGGGTTTTTAGAAATGAGTAATTCAAGTAGGGGAAATGATGTTGGAGAAGGTTCAAGTAACAAAGATGATTGTGTTGATGGTAAGATTATCTTAAATTTTCACATGGATTGGATATATGTCACAACACAGAGAAAGGGTCGTCAATGTCGAGGGATGTATACCCCAATGACTCTATAAAGTCGCCAATGTATTGACACCAAAAATGACGACTCAAACCTGCAACTTTTCCAGGTTATGAAAAATCGTCAGGGTAATATGATATACCCTAACGACTCTTAGCTTGGGTCACAAAGAGTCGTTATTTTGTGTGTCTATAACAAGACGACTCTGAAATTTTTTTGGACAGAGAAGCTGTTTGTTTTTCACCTAGGGTCGTTGACGTTTAAAAAAGGGTCGTCCATAGAGGATCGTCATAGGTTTCTATATTATGTTAACGACTCTAATCTAGGGTAAAAAAATACGAAAACCAGAAATATGGTCGTTATCTTGATCATCATATACCCTAACCATTTTTATGGTCTTTACATGCATATGAAAAATTGTTAGGGTTTAAGCTTGTCGAATTGACGACCCATTTACTGTAACTGAAATTTTTCGGGTGAAGAAATTTTTTCATTAATGGAAGAGAAGAGAAGAGCCGAGAGGTGAGAGGGGAGGGAGTAATCTTTTTGTTTAGAACTAGAAATTAATTGGGGCTTAGGATTAAGGGTTAATAGGTTTTTAAGATTTATTTTTAGTAAAGGGTAAAATAGTATTTTCACAATCGGTTTAATACGCCCCTGAAAAATTTGGGGTGCAAATAAAATGTCAAGGCCCCCAATTAATATTTATGGCCCCCAATCAAATGAGGTTATATATATAGAGGTAGGATCCATGGACACTCTTAGATGGACAAGGTCGGAAAAGATTTGCGTCATTTTCTCCGCAAAACCCAAACAATGAATTTAACTGTAATATTTTGATGATATGTTTCTCTTATAAGACTCTACATTCCTACAAAAAATCAACGCAATTCGAGATAGGAAACCTCACCATCTACCAATTTTAATTTCAACCGTTAAATTTGAACGACTGATATTCAAAGGGGTAGATGGTGGTTTTATACATCTCGAATTGTGTTCATTTTCTGTAAGAATGTAGAGTCTTGTAATAGGAACATATCATCAAAATATTACACTTAAATTCATTGTCGTTTGGATTTTACGGAGAAAATGACGCAAATCTTGTCCGACCTTGTCCATCTAAGAGTGTCCATAAATCCTCCCTCATATAAATATATACCATCCAAACTGAGTTTATAAAAAAGAGTAGTTAGTTGAGATGCTTATAAAAAAGAGTAGTCAGTTGTACAACATGAAATAGGCAGGTGAAATAGTAGTTATGGAAGATAAATTATACACAAACTAAAGGTGAAAAAAACATGATCAGTAATAGTGTAGGCTAATCGATTTCCATCCTTCTTCACCACTCTGTTTCTTCTCTCCCTCACTCAGTGCCTCTACTAAAACCAATGTACCACCACATTCACCTTCACTCTCTCTCAAGTATCAAAGTACTTGAAGTAGCAATATATAGAAATGTTTATGTGTAGAGAACATAGTAAAACGAGTTTTGACAGGTTTTTCGGTGGGCTACAAAACCATTAGCCTCCTCTGCCTCCGTTGCCTGCTCCCAGCAGTGTTTGCAACCAACAACCACTTTGTATCTTTTCGTCAAGTCAAGGACACAAGTGGAGTCTCTTTAATTATTAAAGTTAAGATATGTTTCTGGTGATCGGAGCGTGTAAGAGGTTGGAAAAGTTTAGAGAAGGGTTATGTTACATGGTTGGGAAGGGTGATCGGATAAGATTCTGGCATGACCACTGGGTGGGGGATGGACCCCTACAATCTCTTTTTCCTAGCCTCTTTGACATCACTCGAAAGAAAAAGCTCATGGTGCATCAGTTCTATCATGTTACTCCGGAAGGGATTATAAACTGGGATCTGGATTTTAGAAGAAGGTTGTCAGATAGGGAAATAAGGGAGGCTGCATCACTTATCTCCCTTTTGGAGTCTGTTATAGTTTCAGGGAAGGAAGACACAAGGATATGGAAGTGGGAAAAAGATGGAAAATTCACTGTTAAATCTTGTTATGAACACTTGGAGAATACAAGTACGGTCTCTTTTCCAAAAGATTCAATATGGAATTCCAACGTGCCGACAAAGGTTAGTTTCTTTATCTGGTTGGTCCACCATAATTCCATTTTGACAGTCGATAATCTCCAACATAAAGGTATTATTACGGCAAATCGGTGTGTTATGTGTAAAGAGAGTATGAAATCTATCGATCACTTACTACTACACTGTAACAAGGCATCAAAAGTTTGGGGTCATTTCAAAAACATTTTTGGGACGAGCTGGGTGTTCAAGGAACAAGTGAAAGATGTTTTTCTTGAGATCGACAAAAACGATTTTACTATTGCAAGGAATTATATGTGGAACGCAATCCCTATGCCATTTGTTGGTCCATTTGGAAAGAGCGAAATAATCGCATCTTCAAGGGTACCGAGAGAAGTGACGACAAGCTAATCATGGACATCAAGCTTTGATTCTATATTGGGCAATCCCATCTAAAGCTCTTGAGGGAATTCGTTTTCAAGATATGATTTATAAATGGGCTGAGATAGTTGAGAGATAAATTTCTTTTGTACTCTTAGGACTGGAAGGACCTGATGGTTATAAGGTTCCATTCAGTTTACAGATTTATAATAACCTATTTTTTCATTAATATATATCCTATAGTTTTGCTGATCGAAATATATATATATATATATATATATATATTTCTGGTAAAATCTTCTGTAGCAAAATCATGAGGTGCCTCATCCATTATTTTCTGTATTTCATGGTGTGGTAATGGTTTCAGAAAATAGATCAAGGGTTCTTCCCATGTTCATGCATAGACTCTACTCTATTACGGGAAAGTTAATATTCCAATAATGACTCATTGAAGCCCAAATTATTGTTTCTATACAGTAGGAGCCTTCTTATCCATGTTCGAACTCATAACAGCAACTACTTATTCTTAAAATATCAAGTTCCAAAGTATTCATATAGTTTCTCAAATTTGTGCTTTTTCATTTCCGGTTAAGCTTCAACAATTATATATTCCAATACCTTACTATGTCGATTGCTGAAGGGATTCTTAGTAATGGTGTATCAGAAATATTAAAAAAAATTCTAACTGGTTTCAAAATAAAAATCCTTACTAGTTTCAAAATCCTACAACTGTTTACAAGTATGCCCAAGTTGGCATAATGGCATGTGTGAGTGTGAAAATCTTTTAGCATTCAACCAGCTTTCAGATAAAAGAAATTCACTCTAGGAAGAATGAATGACTGACCAGAGTGAAGATCAGTATCCAGTTACACACCCGGTCCAGCCCAGCTTGCTCTCAAACCTTTTTTTTTTTATTCATCATCATCAACAGAGAGGAGATTACAAACATTGGATGGAAGCCTGGCAACAAGCTGGGATCCAATCCCTTTTTGGATAACAACACCTATCCTATGAAAAAAGAAATCTCCAACAGTAACATTCTCATCATGGCTAGACATATAATTTCGTAGCCGTTTCAGGAACTCTACAGTATCACTCCCTAACCCACCCAAGGTAGTAAAGGCAAGAACACCAAACCCCAACCTCTGACTTGTACATTTCTCAAGGTACTTGGCCTTTTTCTTTAAAATCGCATTATCAATTGCCCGTCCAAGAACAAAATTACGCTCCCAGTCACCCGTGAAGGGGGGAGACACCCGTAACATCCAAGCACATGTCATGACCATTATCCCACCCATACACAAGGATATCCGCAGGGCGCAAGGCTACTCCATTGTCTGCGAGGAGCCCCAAATCCACTTCCTTCCTGGCTGAAACACCTGCGCGATAACAAATGTCCGCATAGGTATCACGGACAAGATCATGCCTGTATTTGAGCCCTACCCCTTTATTGCAGTGCAAGGCATGATCCCCAAAGATATCCATGCCTTTACCATAACTAGAGCACAAATCTCCATCCTCAAAAAGGGGAATCCCAAGTCTATCTTCAGAAAACAAAGACGGAACTGTCTTGCACCAATTGTTTGATTGAGCCCATAAATAGGAATCGCCAACAAGTAATCTTGAGCATGGCTGACTTTATTACTCTGCCAGAGAGCTGAATCACGCGCAGTCATAAAAAAATGGGTGGATATATTCTTCTTCACCACATCAAAATATTTAATTGCCAAGGAGATCATAGAGTGGGGGGAAATATCATCAATGCGTAAAGAAGAATCATTAATACCACATACCTTTTTTTAGAGGATTAGGGCATGCTCAAAACTGGGGCTAGGACCGGACACCTCAGCATGTCTCAAGATGTTCCCCTGCTGAGACTGCGCAAACAAGATTTCCCATAAGACTTTTGATTGCAACCCTAGGCCCCTACTAAGACTTTTGATTTCCCATAACAAGATTTCTGGCTTTGCCATGGTCTCCACCCTAGTTAGCAATTCGCCGAATCATTCGCAGATAGACTTTCCATGGAATCAGTTTCCTGGGGCAAGCAAGGAAAGACTTCCCATGGAATTCCATGGAATTGAGTTTAAAACATACTTTAGGCCACGCTTTTATTGTTATTCCATGGAAACAGATTTTTGACGAACGACGGAAAACACGTTATTTCCATGGAAATATGGCTAATTCCATGGAATTGATTCCTATCAAACACAACCTTAGGGATAGAGTTTAGACGTGAGTGGTGAGTAATCTTCACCTCAAGTGTTAATGTGCACGAAAAATTGTAAAATGGATTAAAAACCCTCTATTCTTATTGGTAGGGGGCCAGGAGCTCTAGAATTCAAGCTTTTGGCCTAACTTTCAATGTGAGACCAGCAATTTGTACTCAAATTATATATACAATGACAAACGTTTCAAATGTGCGGATGTAAAACATGAGGAAACTTAGCGACAAGAGAGTGGCATGCATGTCCCGTGATGGGTCTTTTTTTTTATAGGAAAAAAGAAGCCAAAACGCTTCAGGATGACATACTACTGGTGTTGGAATTTATTATAGTTTCTCCATTGAGTTGCTATAATAAAGTGTTGACTTCCCGATGTTCCCAATAATTTGGAATATTACAGTCCGAATAAAAGTTTGCTAAATTTAAAGCTAGATAATTTTGTAAGGAGTTTGTGGTGCTCAAAGTGATTATCTCAAAATACATCTCCTTTGCTTCCTTAGGTTTAAATCTTCTTCCAATTTGCTCAACATGTATACTCCTGGTCAGCTTTATAAGATTGCAGGAATTTGATTCTATCTCCATTCTGCTCTCCAGCTCCGCAGCTCATTTGTAAGTCTCCATAGAAGCTTTCTTTTGAATTCTATTGCGCTTCTTTGGAGTTGCCCAAAGCTCCTAGCCCCTGTGCAAGCCCCTGTAAAATAATGGAAAATTAGCCCTATTCCAAAACAATTCAGAGTTTCATTATAGTATAGGGCTGTGTTTATCTTTAAGGTAAACGCAGCTGGTGGTAGCCAATGAGGTCTAAACTCTATAACTTGAGTTTCAACCTCCTTTTTGGTGTAACCAGTATGCATAAAGTTTTCCTTGTCTTTAACTTCAGCAGCTTCTTTTGTGTTCATGAATTGATTTATAGATCTTACTATCTGTTGAACAGTAGTATTAGGTTTACTGAAATTTATAATACATCTCTTTTCCAAACATGCTATAGCACAATGACACATAGGTCAGCCCTGTTTCTTTGAGTATGATTGTTACTTCTTCCATCCAGGAGATGGGATAACCTAGAGGTGTAAAACGTGCCGGCCCGGCACAGCCCGGCACACGAAGTCGCGTGCTTCACGTGCCATGTGCCGTGCTGTGCTGTGCCAACGATTTAAACGTCTTTGTGCCGTCTTTGTGCTTTACTAGTCAAAAGCTAGGCACAAAGATGCCGCCCACGGGGCACAGACACACGAATAAACGTGTCGTCTTTGTGCCGTGGCCGGGCACACGTGCTATAAACAATTTGAATCACTTAATGTATACATTAAGTCAGACATTATCACAAGAATTTGATTAGACAACATATCGTTTGAAATTATTTCAAGTAAAATTAACAAGTTTATTCAATAAAAAGAAATAGCCCATCAAATATAAAATTGGATTATTGTCATGTAAATTAATGTTCTAGTTAAATATAGGTGAGGCATTATAACAACAATATTGAAATATATTTTCCAAATATTAAGGTATTATATGTGTCGTTATAAATAAGCCAAAACAAAATGTTAAAAACTAGTTAGAATAGTGACTCTTTTGTGAAATATACAAAAAATGTGATGTATTATGCATTTTTATATGGTGTATTTGTACATGTTATGACGTGCTCTCTTAACGTGGTCAAATTTGGGCCACGTGCTTACCGTGTCGCGTCTTTGTGCTGTGCTCACGTGCCAATTAGTCAAACCCAAAGACGTCCCATTTAACTAACGTCTTTGTCTGTGCCGTCTTGGGCTAAGTCATGTCTTTGGGTCAATTTGTGCTCACATTTTAGCGTGATGTGCTGGGCTGTGCTCGTGCTGGCACAGCCCAATTTACACCTCTAGGATAACCAGACATGGAAATCATCATAGTCCCGTGATGGGTCATGGCCAAAAATTTGTATTCTATACTTTCACTTAATACTTATGGATGCGACTTGCTTGGTGATTATATGAGATTTGTGAAGGTTAATTTGGTTTGCTTACATTATTAGTAGTGTTAAAAGAAAAGAAACATACCCCTTTTTGAAAAGAGAGTAGATTATCAGGATTTTATGTTTCTTTCTGGATTATTATTCGGTTGTACCAACATCACTATACTATGGTGATAAAATTATTGAATGATTATAAATCTATCTATAACTTGAGTTTGAAACTTGCCAGAAGCAAGCCTTTAGAGCAAGGGTTGTGGAATGAGGGTAAAAAGTCCTCGTTCATTACCATATTGAACGAGAGACATGGTGGATGAGTGAATTTTGGATCATGGGAGGGACTTTATTACTCACTAAGGGTGCGTTTGGCACGGGGTGGAGTTCAGTCAACAGGAGGAGTCAAGGGTGGAGTTGAATTTCAAGGGTGTTTGGCATGAGTGGAATTGGAACTCCAGGGAGTTGAAACTCCATCCTTCAGTGGAAAATCAAATGACATCTCCCCCATGGAATTTGAAACTCCATCCTTTCAACTCCACTGGTTGACCATATTGACATTTCAACTTTATTTTCTTATTTAAACAATATTTGAGTTCTTATAATTAAAAATTTACGTTGGTAATTAATATATAATTTTATTTGATTTTATTTCGTATTTTTAATTATTTATTTTTAAAATTAATTTAATAATATTATTTTAAATATTTTTAGTTAATTTTTATATTATATTATAAATTTATTATTTAAAAAATGGATATATATTCATGTAATTACTTTTTAATTCAAAATATTAAAATAAATTATACTTAGATAAAAAATATTAATTATTAATATTATATGCATTAATTTATAGTATTATCTTTATATATGTGTATATTTTTTTAATGGATAATTTTTTATGCAAATTTGAATATTAAATAAATTTTTTTCTCACATTTAAAAATAGAATAATTTTTTTATTATTAAAATACATTAGTAATATTAATTTTAATATATTATTTTTATGGAATTTCAAAAATTTATCTTAAAGTATAATTATTAATATAATAGATATAATATTAAATACTCTATTATAAAATGTTCTATTATAAATATTAATAGATATAATATTAAATATTCTATTATAAATATTAATTTCGATATTATGATATTTATACTATAATAGATATAATATTTTTAATAAATTTTTTTTTATTTAAATAAATTTTTAATTTTTTTTGAAATTAAATAGATTTTTTAGTTTTAAATATATAATATTTAATTAACTTATTGAAATAAATAAATGTTAAAATATTAAAATATTATAATTATCAATTTCTTTCGTAAACATGCCAAACACATTAACTTTAAAGGATGGAATTCGAACTCAAGGTAGTTTGAATTCTAGGTAGTTGGAACTCCCTAGAATTCGAACTCCTTCTGTGCCAAACGCATCCTAAGAGGATATGAAGATCATTTGTATGGATAAAAAGATTTACCTAGGCAGTTGAACATTAGCCTATTTTAATTATTACTTTAACAATTAAATTATAATGGGACCCGTATAAAAGAGTTTTTAGTTAATTAAAAACTGAAAAAAATATAGATTGAATAAAAAACTAAAAAACACACTTGGAAGGCAGATGTTCAGCCGGTCAAAGCCTTTTTTTTCTTCCCAAGCGACTGATGTTCGGACTCCTAAATCGGAAGAGTATATGAATGATTATTGATGAATGTGTGAGCATTTTTGCTCCATAGTAGTTGTTTTTTTTTTTTTTTTTTATCAAACTCCTTCATATACTGATTAAGAACCCTCATTTCATACCCTTGCTCTTAAACCCAAGAGCCTAAACTAGTTAAACTGAACGATCGGTTCAGGTTTCAAAGCTCCCGGAAAAGCGGGGCTAGGTGGTACAAAATAATCTGACTCCCAAATTCTAAACGACTCATTGTAAATATTATTCCCCTAGGATCATGGCGTATAATTTTCGAAAATTTCAAAATAAAGCCTCAAGCCTATACTAACTAGTACGACCGTTGCCACGGTGGGAGGGCCGACCGAAAAAGAATCTGAAATTGGGGTTCGTCTCTGCGATTACTTTCATCCGTTTCGAAAAGTGATACTTCGCCCGTTTCGAAAAAGTGATACTTTTTCGCCGTTTTTGGAAAAAGTGATACTTTCGTAGGTTTGAAAAAGTGATACTTTTTCGAAACCGAAGCAAAGTATCACTTTTTCCTAAACTTTGTTTAAAGTATCACTTTTTCCAAACGGAAATAAAGTATCACTTTTTCCAAACAAGAGCGAAAGTATCACTTTTCCCGAAACGGAGCGAAAGTTTCACTTTTCCTGAAACGGGTTGTGAAAGTATCATTTTTTAAGAAACGGAAAATTAGTCGATCCATAAACCAAAATATGGTTGCATGATGTGTTATGCGTCCTTTGTGGTGGTTTGCATAATGGTTATGCATTCAATTTTCGAGAATTGTGCCTAAAATTAAAGTATTATTTTTCTTGAAACGGAGGGAGTACATCGGTTTATTAGTTGGAACGGAAAATTAGTTGATGCATAAACCAAAATTTTGCTACATAAAGTATTATGTATCTTTTGTGGTGGTTTGCATAATGAATATACATTTAATTTTCTAAAATTGTGCCTAAAATGATAAATACCTCCGAATTTTTCGTAAAAACTCTAAATTTGATAATGTTGTTTGTGCTCGTTGGATAGATTTTTTTATTAGCTTTCCAACAAGATAAAACTTGTAAAATTCCAAGGCACGGATTTTTAGATATGTTATATTAAAGTTTGCTTTCCAATTATACCCCTAAAAAAATAGGATATATAAGGAGTTATAGTAATTGGACTAAAAGATAGGGATATTTTTGGTTTTTCAGCATGGACCATTCTCAATCTTTTTGTGGTAATTGATCACTTAGATTTACAAAAAAATGGCCATATAAAGGTCCTCCCTCGCTTCGCTCGGTCGGCCCAATTAAAATGAACAATTAGCTTAGTTTCAAAATTTTAGGAATACTGCACCATAAAATGCTTTAATGCTTAGATTAAAATTGCTAAATGGACCTAAAAGAAAAGGTAAAAACTCTCTCGTAACCAATTACCTGCACAATAATGGGACTGCCTAATAGTTCCTGGATAGCTGACCTCATCTTATGTAACTTTATTATGGATGTAATGTCTACTGATGTAACACAAAATAAACCCCAAACCTAAAGGTCTAATTAAACGAGTTGAATTCCACGACTAAATCAAGTTTTAAAAGTCACCTTAAAACGGATATAATTTGAGCCCGACTTTGTCTCAAACAAATTAACTGATACCCAAATTCTAAATGCACTGTTGCCCTTGTGTCTAGCTTTTCAAAGACTTTCAAAAAGAAAAATCCCCAATCCAAACGGGACAAATTAGATTGGACGGCCGGGCCAATTTCGTTTTATCCCAAAAAAACACGTCAGTTTTATACTCCACCGGCCCGGTGAACTCCTTTCGTCCAAAAATAGTTCTCAACTCATTCTTAACGAGGAAAATAGAAGATTGTGGACTTAGACATACTACCAACCAGTCACCTCCACGGAGTATATGATTCCAAACATTGGTACGCAGTTATTGGAATAGTTATCTCGTACTAAATCATGACTCTTCTTAATTCAAAGTTGAACAAACGCTTAAAATGTGTGGATGGACAACGACACATGAGGAAACATTGAAACAAACGAGTGGCATGCATGCATGTGGATGATGGACCCTAAAAACCCTGTCAAGGCCGAAAATTTGTAGTCTTTCTTTTGGACTGCCAAGGATGTTGTCTTTGCATGTTCACATTATTCCCATTATATATAAGAAATCCTATAACTGCTTACAAGTAAGCTCAAGGTGGCATGTGTGAGTGTGAGAATGTTTTTGCATTGAACCAGCTTTCAGACAAAAGAAATTTCACTCTAAGAAGAATGATATTGAATGACTGACCAGAGTGAAGACCAAACACGAAACTCCAACTAGAAATTCTATACGAGGAAATCAAAAGATATAATAAAAATAGTGCACTAAGAAAATTTTTGACTATGGACCCAGTCTCATAGCGGCTGTGGCGTGAACTACATTGTTAGGGACACCAGAACAACCGTGACAGCGACTGATCTCACATGAGTGCACTCCAATTCACATCTCGTGCTAAAAATCTCAATAATATCATTATTTTTGTTCATTAATAATCATAAATTTATGGTAGCCCACTAATAATCATAATAAAGCCCATTTAACTTTTAGCCCACGTATTGAAAGTGATAAGCTTATAAGTAATCATAATAAAGCCCATTTAACTTATGGTAAATTTATGGTAGCCCACTAATAATCATAATAAAGCCCATTTATGGTATTCCCGTAAATTTATGGTAGCCCACTAATAATCATAATAAAGCCCATTTAACTTTTAGCCCACGTATTGAAAGTGATAAGCTTATAAGTAAAAAACATGGCATTCTCGTGAATTTATCAATTTTTACATAAGACAACCTTCTTATTTAAGCCCCGTTTGGGATTGTTTTTTTCAACTAAAAGCAATTTGTAACAAACTTGTAACAAATTTTTACCAAAAATTGTGTTTGGTAAAAAAAAATTCAAAGTGCTTTTGGAGAGAAGCACTTTCATTTTAGGCCTGCTTTTAAAAGCTACTCAAGAGACTAGCTTTTAAAAGTTTGGAAAAGCTTATTTGTGGACCCACATAATTCGATTTAACTGATTCTCTATTTTAACCTTGTTAATTTATTATAAAGACAAGGTTTACCCTCAGATTGTACATTTGACATTATAATTCTAATTTCATTTTATTTCTCTATTTTTTTATTTAAAATAATAAATACAATAATAATTAAAATTATTATATAAAATAATAAATTTTTTAATAAATATTAAAATAATAAATGAAAAAAATAATAAATTTAATAAATATTTTTTTTTGGAAAAAAAATTAAAATAATAATATTTTCATAGCAAACCATAATCATAAAATTTTTAATTAAATAATAAAAAAAATTAAAAAAAATTTTACTTATATTTTATTAAATATATTAAAATTAGAAATATAATTTATTAGAATAAAATTATATTAAGCCTAATTTTGAAATATGTCTATTTTCGTCACTAACTACATCACCAAAGACTTTTTAAATACCAGTTACCAAACAGAATTTACAGTTTGTTAATTGCATAGTGTTTTTTAAATTATAGTTTACCAAACGTCATGCAAATTTATTTCCACAACACAAGACAACAACACACAAGACAACACAACAGAAAAGCACTTTTCTAAAATTCACAACAATACCAAACTAGCCTTAAGACATTCTACTGCAAACATCTATAGGTTTCGAGAAACTCGTTCTTAAAGATCAATCTGTCTTATTATATTAGTTGTTTACTTTATGTTTTATTCTTTTATCCATCGCATATTACATAGGCAGGATTTCCAACTAAATAAGAAACTCGAGCCAAAACAAAAAGTAGCGCGGCCTTTGACCACAAAGCCAACAATATGAGCCAGCCCCACCGTCAAAAGAAAAGAACAAACAGCGGACACATCTCATGGGTAATATCCCACATAGACAGCAACATATATATTTTCTCGAGTCCCAGCAGAAACAATCTTGGATTGCAAAGGAGTTTGCAAAACATGGCAAAATCTTTAATCGATCGATAAGAAGTTTGTTGATATGTTTTTGCACCATCATCAACAGTTACAGGAGCTGGATCACGATTCAGAGGTAAATCTGGGTCTTATTTTCCTAGGTAAGCCCGAAAACTTAAATTATAGTACTGGACCTACTGGTCACCAACTGTATACACGTAGTTCATCACTCTCCACGTGTCAGCGGAGTTACACGTGGAGGATACACAGCTTGAGACATCAAGGCACGATGCCATGTCTCAACACCCAAGGGGCATCTGTCATCTACATGTATCAATCATCAAGATAAACCGAACGCTAAGATTCGAGGAGAACTGAAAGAACGAGCCACCGCGAAGTACTGAAGAACATCCAAAGATCTGCTTTATCTCATCTCAAGGAAGATCCAAGATCGACGGTGAAGATTTGTCTCACTGACGAGGATGTGATAGGGGCATCAGACACCTGTTTGACGCATGAAGACCGCCCCAACCACCCGCGTTAAACACCCTAAAGCATAGGGTACGTGTCAATTGATCTGTGGAGGAGAAATAGGCAACCCATCGTGTCCACATATGACCGTTGGAGCCATCGGTCTAGAACGAAGATACCAGCGAGTTCAGCGCAAAGACCAAGAAGATAAGGTCATAAATATCTTTGATAGTGGACCCCATGTACTATCCCTATAAATACCCCTCTCCACTGACAGAAGAGGGGTCGACCAAACTTGAGTAAGAGAATAGGAGAGAGAAATAGGAATAATAAGTATGAGTTCTATTTCCCTTTTGGCTTCGTTATTCACAGAGTCATTTGACTTTCATTGTAACTTCCAAATACATAGTGAAACACCAACCCCCGTGGACGTAGGCCTTAGTGCTAAACCACGTAAATCATCATCTCATTTACATTCAACACTTTACTTTCTGTCTTTATTACTATACGTTGATCAATTACATATCTCGATCGTACGAGTAACTAGTTTACTCCCCCATGGTTAGACAAGGACGATCCCGAAGGATCTGAGTCAATGCGACATCGTTTCAACATAGTTTACTTATGATTTATTCTCCTTTATAAGTGTATGAATGAATGCGAATATTGTTTGTGAACACGTGGATGCCATCGTTATTTCAGTGTTCACAATCTGACGCTAGAAACAGGGACTCTGTCCCAGTAAAAGATTTATCTTGTCCCGTGATTTTACCTATTTTTTGGCTCCCCGTGCTATTCTCTACATAATAGTGTTCGGATTTAAGCCAACAATCGAAATCATTCTTTCAAAAACAATTCTCTTCTTGTGATTAAAACTTATCGTCTCCGAATTTAAGTAAACCTATAGATTTATACTTTTCTTAGAAGTTGTCCATGTTTTCCAAGCTCAAAACTCACAAATCTATGCATTTTATAGAGTTTTCCATGTTTCCCGAATTCAAAGCTTATGGATCTAACGCTTTCCTTAGAATGTTGCTTACATTCCATGTTTAAAACTGAAATTATTTGCGTTTTTCTTAGAATTTTACACGTTTTTCATGTTGAAAATCGATCGACTTGCACTTCCCTTAAAAATGTTTTTTAAATCTATGAGGAGATTTATGTTTATAATTACTGGATCTTCCTTTTCAAATCTTTCTCTTTTCATGATCCCTCAAAAGCTTTGGTTGAGTTTACTATACTTATGGCCTTCACATTGGGATTAACTTTACTGATAAGACCCACATGGATATTGGATTTTCGATGATGTTTTACTTGTGCACGCAAAGGGATCGAAGATGGAAAAAAATGAAGGACGTGGGAAAGACCAAGGAATCGTCCAAAGAAACACCAAGGACGACACCAGTTATGACACGGAGTAAACAAAAGGGTGAAAAGACGAAGGAACCAGTCCAGAAGCCAGATGCAGCGGAAATTACTTCATCCCTAGATGTCAACATCAGAGCAGCGGCAGCCCTCAAAGCTATGCTAGCTAAAGCTGAAGCATCAAAGACAGTAGCGGCCTCCCGATCTCACCAACAACGAGAAGGATCTGCAAAATCAATGATGCAACAGCCAGCCCTTGGAATGCCGACAACGAACGATCAGCTGAACTAGACTCTAATAGTTATACCACTGACGCCCCCCATGTGGAATTGCAGTTTTGAAGTTCTGAACTGCCCCACCCCTTGATCAAAACAGTTGATGAAGATGACACTATGGCCACTAGGGGGCAGGGACGGATCGGAACTCCAAACCAAGGATCGAATCATTCCCCCCCAATTGATAACAGAGCTTAAGGAATTGAAGAATAATTAGAAGACATATGCAGAGGCTTTGGCATTATTAGATGTTTGAGGGTGTAAACGGTTTCTGCTAATTTTGGTAATTTCAGGTGTATGGGTGAGAAACGAATTTAAACCCTAAACAATATACTGCAAGGGAGTACTTTAGATTCGAGAGATCAATCTGTACAAATCCGGCCTAAACCAAGAAATGGCCGTTCCAGACTGGCTTCGGTCACAAAGTGAAGGAGAAGGGTTGGTTTTAGGGAGGGAAGCGAAGAAAGTGTTGAGACCAGAATAGTTGATTCTGGAAGAGTGGTTGTTTTACGACTTTTATCAGAAAATAAGAAGCTAACAGATGGAAAGCTAGAAAATGTTTTCTAAGTGTTGTATGCTCCTGACCTGAACTTGTTGTTCGGTGGAAATAGGTAAGACTCATTTATACAAGTCGGAATGAAACGTACACTGGTGTCATCAAGAAATGGAAAATGGGTGAGTAAATGGGAGGAGGTAGTCACAGGTAACGCATGGAATTGATGTTCCATTAGAGAAGGCGTTTCACCATTACTCCCTATATTTACCAACCTCTTCATCCTTATGACACTCTCTTATAACGGGCGTAGTGTACGCCGCACGCTGTAAACCGCCAAACCAATACCCAATGAGCATCCTCCAGTTTTGTGACATGCGTTGATGTCTCGAATGTTTTTGTGGAAAACATGTAGTACGTTTGCTGTTGTCTGTCAAGTTGAGCTTGGGAGACTTGCGTGGTGACCTTCAACGGTCGATATTTTGCATCTTAAGAGGACAGATAGCCGTTGATTATTGCATGATCAGTATGGCTTTGATATGGCCTAGTTTAGGCACGTCCAAAAGTTAGGGTTTTGGCTTTGTTTAGGCGCGACCAAACTAGGGCCAAAGGTTGCCATGCGCGCGTTAGCTGGTAACCTTGGACGACTAATTCAGATCTACACCTTAGATGAAAATTAGCCGTTGATTATTGCAGGCCTCCGTTTTGGCAACTATAAAGGGAAGGCCGACATGGTATGGGTTAGGCGCGGCAAGGTGGCTGGCACGACATGCCATTGGCACAAGTGGCATGGTCGGCATGCCTTGGCGCGGTGTAGGCGTGGCCAAAACTAGGGTTTTGGGTGTTGGGCTAAAGGTTACCATGTGTTGGTTGGCCACCTTGGATGGCTAAGATTTGCATCTTAGATGGAAAGATGGTCGTTGATTGTTGCAGGCCTTCGTTTGGTAGCCAGCGATATGAAAGCATGGCCGTCATGGCTTTCACATGGAGTGGAGCCACTGGTAGTGTGCGGCTTGGAAGGGAAGCGCTTGCGGCTTTGTCTAAATTAGGGTTTAGTATGCTGAAACCCTAATTAGTGCCCTTTACTAGAATCAATGTAGAATTCTCATACAGACTCGGATTTTGATGGTCTGCCCCTCCATTCTGCACGGAAAAGAATTTCATATCTTTGTGCGTGGGAATATTTAGGTTTTGAGCTCGTTCGGGAGGTGAAAACACCCCGAAAGTAAAACTCAGGAAGAATTCAAGGGGGGTGGTGGCATGTTTGGTGCGTTTTTGGGAATCTAGCATGTTTTGGGAAGCTAGCAAGATTTGGGAAGATAGCAAGTTTTGGGAAGTTAGCGTGTTTTAGGCCAAAGGTTACCATGCGTTGTTTGGCAACCGTGGACGGCTAGGATTTGCACCTAGGATGGAAGGGTGGCCATTGATCATCGCACATATTCGTTATGGTAGCCGTATAGGGAAGGCCAACACGGTATGCCGCGGCAAGGTGGATGGTAAGACATGCCATTAGCACATGTGGCATGGTCAGCATGCCCTGCCGCGGTTTGGGCGTGGCCAAAACTAGGGTTTTGGCGTTGGACCAAAGGTTACCATGCGTTGGTTGGTGACCTTGGACGGCTAATATTTGCATCTTAGATGGGAAGATGGTCGTTGATTGTTGCAGGCCTTTGTTTTGGTAGCCGCATGGGGAAGGCCAACAAGGTTTATATAGCGCGGCAAGGTGGCTGGCATGCCGTTGGCACATGTGGGGCCAAGGGTTTTGCATGGACGGTTTGTCATGGTGGGGCCAAGGTGTGGTTGGCTTGGCATGGTGGGGCCAAGGGTTTGGCATGCCGTAGGCGCATGGTACGGCTAGCATGGGTAGGGCCAAGGAAAGGTGTGGTTGTCTTGGCTAGCATGATTGGCATGCCTTGGCATGGTAGATGTGGCTTCCATGGTTTGCCATCGGCACAGTGGTGCGGCTAGCATGGTTGGCATGCCTTGGCGCGGTAGACGTGGCTGGCATGGTTTGCCATTGGCACGGTGGTGCGGCTAGCATGGTTGGCATGCCTTCGCACGATAGATGTGGCTGGCATGGTTTGCCATTGGCACGGTGGTGCGGCTATCCTGGTTGGCATGCCTTGGCGCGGTAGATGTGGCTGGCATGATTTGCCATTGGCACGGTGGTGCGGCTAGCATGGTTGGCATGCCTTGGCGCGGTAGATGTGGCTGGCATGGTTTGCCATTGGCACAGTGGTAAGGGTGGCATGGTTGGCATGCCTTGCCGCGGTAGATGTGGCTGGCATGGTTTGCCATTGGCACAGTGGTGTGGGAATTAGGGTTTGGCCTTTTGAAACCTTAATTAGTATTAAAAAAAGGTACCCTGGTAATTTTCTCGTAGACATATTAAAGGGTTCAATAAATGCATTCAGTGGAGACATTATTACTCAAATCCTGTGACGTCACTGTCGGACTAGGGTTTTACGATTTTAGCCTTAAGCTAAAAACCACCTTCAACATTAAGTCATCTGCTTAGCTCGGAACAGGGTAATTATTGCGAGGTAAGCATAAGATGGTGACAGACAAGGATAAAATCAAAACGTAAATCATGCAACATGGTCAGGAAGATCCGTCTAACCTTTTTCGGGAAGTAAGGAGAATCTGTGATCCGCGTACTTGGAGACTTTGCGTAAATTCTGCTCGTGGTACTGCAGGTTATGCTGGAACGGAGCCGCTAGTCTAGATTTGGTGTGAAGGGAAGCTGCTAGCACTGGTCGGCTTGGACTTGGAGCTATTAGCACTAGATCGGCTTGGAATGGGAGCTGCAGGTATCATGCAGCTTGGAAAGGAGTCGTGAGCGTTGGATTGGCTTGGAACGAGCCATAAACATTGGTTGTCTTGGAATGGGATCCGCAGGTATCATGCAGCTTGAAAAGGAGCCATGAGCGTTGGATTGGCTTGGAACGAGCCGTCAGTATTGGTTGGCTTGGAATGGGAGCCGCATGCAGGTATCGTGCGTCTTGGAAAGGAGCCGTGAGCATTGGATTGGCTTGGAACGAGCCGTCAGCATTGGTTGTCTTGGAATGGGAGCCGCTAGCGTAAATTTTGCGCGGGCACTGATCTGTTGGCCTAGCATGGTGTGAGCGTTGGCTTCAAGAAGATAACAACTTGCTTCAGTTCCGTGGGAAGGTGACGACGGCTTCAGGAAGATAACAACTTGCTTCAGTGCCGTGGGAAGGTGACGACTGGCTTTCGGAAGATAAAAACTTGCTTCAGTTCTGTGGGAAGGTGACGACTGGCTTTGGGAAGATAAAACTTGCTTCAGTTCCGTGGGAAGGTGACCTCTGTCTTTGGGAAGATAACAACTTGCTTCAGTTCCGTGGAAAGGTGACGACTGGCTTTGGGAAGATAAAAACTTGCTTCAGTTCCGTGGGATAATGACAACTTTGTCTAAATTAGGGTTTAGCATGCCGAACCCTTAATTAACGCCCCTTACTAAAATCGTTGTAGAATTCTCGTACGAACTCGGATTTTGACGATCTGTCCCTCCATTTTAATCGGAAAAGAGTTTCATATCTTCCTATGCGCGAATATTTAGGTTTTGAGCTCGTTTAAGAGGTGAAAACGGCCCGACAGTGAAACTTAGGAAGAATTCAGGTGGGATGTTGCATGCCCGGGGTAGCATAGTCGCGCCGAATCATAGCAAGAAGGAAACTTTATTCTGTACAAACTCTAGAAACCCCATCTGTATGAAAAGAGGTATTGACCTTCTTCTATTTTTTTTTGCTCGTCCGGATTCGTGCTTTCGTCTGCATGTCTCTCCAGTGGATTCCAAAATTTACCAAACTCCATTGCATTTGGGACGGATGGATGTGGTTGCGTTGTCGGTCCATCCTTGATTTTAAGTTGTTCAGTGCCTGGACCTTCTGATCGCAATGACAGTATGCTGTGGATGCTTGTATGGTCGAAATCTTTCGGAGCCACTGGATGAAACAGATGAGCTGGGAGACGTTTCGTTCGGGAAATAGCAGTTTCGCGACCGTCAGGGAAAGTCATAGATGCGAGTTATATGACTTGTTTTAGCGGTCGAGGAAATGGTCATTGTTTGAGCGTCTTTTTCATCCATGACGTGGACTTGTGGGTCGCAGAACAACCCTTATCAACGACCGATTTTAACGGTAAAGGTATTCATACTGACCGTCATCAGTCGTAGATATACATTTTAAAATAAAAATAAAATAATAGATTCAGATTGGCTGACTTGTCTGCATTGAATCTGTCTGAGCTGAAACAAGTCTGACTGAGACTAAAATGAAATTCAAATTACAAAAAAATGAAACCTGCATTCATAAATTCAAATGACAACTTATTTGAAAACGAATATTCACTGTACAATTCATACAGGTTCAAATTGCAAAATTTCGATGAAATGAAACCTGCACTTAGCATCAAAATCAGAAAAAAAAAAATCCTTAATTTGCACCAATACAATTCTTAGCTGATAGGTTCAGCTTCTTCTTAAAGACAAGTGCAAGTATGAATACCCTAGTTTACAATGACTAGTTGAATCAACTTTCTTCATTGGAGATGCCTCACAAATAACAGAGAGACGTGTTTGTTTCTTTGTTGTGAACCCCATCTCTGTCAAGTATAACATAACCCTAAACATGGCGGAGGATTCCAACAGAATTTATCTACAATATTTGAGATGTAACTAATCAAAATGGTGAAATAAGACAAAGTTAACATAAGGAAAAATTTGAGATGTTGAGGCAATAATATTACCTCCCTGCTTGTCTTGACTACTGCCAACATCTACAAGACCACTTGTGCCTTCACAGAATTCTCCCACTGTCACCGAAAAAAATAAAAATAAAAAACAGAAACACAAGAATGGCGCTGTATCGATATCACCAAGCTCTACTTAAAGATAGGTATTATGGTTAACCTTATGATGTTAGATCAGAGTATGATATTATAATAGACTATCCCGGTAGCTTAAATGATAATGAGCACATAAAACCGTAACAACGGATACCCGTACCTTTTCGTGATCCCAAACATTCAAAATATTATTTAAAAGATGAAATAGATGTAGTTTACTCACCAGTCAAGGACTCGAGGGGGTTCATAGTAGTCATATCTCCAATAAGTTGATCTGATGCCACCATGTTCCAGAATATGTATCATTCTTCATTTCTCTGGCTTTGTCTTTAGTATATGCATTCGTCTTCGTCCTTTCTTCTTCCTCTCCTGGATTGTTGTCTTCGCTGGAGCATATGACGAAGTAGACTTTGCCTATATCTCATCTTCCCTAACCGATCTTCGCCGAAACTATCTCTGAGAAACTCAATCTTACTTCGCCAATGATGCGGTAAAATTCGCATAGGTTATGATTTCGTTCTCGCTCTTTGAATAAATTCTCTTCGTACTTTCTTCTTTACTTTCTCGTTTTACTGATGGTGATTCTTTCGCACTATTTATTGAGTTGACACGATTTAATTCCTTAGCGCTGCTGGACTAAGGTTTATTCTTTCGCCTTTCCTTTATTTCCTCTTGTCATTAGAAGCATTGATCTTTGCGATGTAATAAATCCTTCTTTTATATATTGGAAAGTTCTTTACTTCGCTGAAACAATAGGTAGTCAACAGAAAAATTAGATCAGATCGTGCTCTATGCTTTGTTAATTTTGCAAACTAATGTGGAAAATCCCAAATCGAACTGAAATTTCTGTATCTCATGTTTTCAAAATTGATTAAATGGGTTTTTAGATTCATATTCGATTGTTTAAAATCTGCAAACAAAATTTGTTTTGATTCAAAATAACGAGAGTAAATCGTGTTTTATAAAGAACATAGTTGAGCTTTTTGGAAAAATTTTCTCAAATCTGAATAATTCTAAAATTTTCTTATAAATTCCCAAATCTGAATAATTAAACAAAAAAATAAGACAAGTGAGGGGTGAGAAAAGATTTGTTCTTATGGATAATTGTTGGTGTAGCTTTGTGTGGATTGCACTTTGGTTACTGTTTCTTCATCTATACTCTTCAATATCTCTATCTCTTTTGATTTCTTCCATCCATCAGTGATACTAGTTGTCTGAGATGATAAAATTTCGCTGAAACTTCCGATTTTGACCTTAAGACTTTTAAATCCAGTGGAATCCAACACCAACAGTAGCCAATTCCTCTTTATTTTCTTCAATCTAACAAGTTTAGTCCTCCCTGTTTCTAGCGCCAAAATGTAGTTGCAGGATTTCCTACAACACACCCCTTATAATAATTTCTAGATCTAAATCTTATTAATGATCACCTAAATCTCAAATATAAGTACTAGAAATATAAATTGACATAAGGATTTTTTACATGGTTCGATCAATGTGATCTACATCCATAGTTCTTCACTATGATTGTTGAAATTACATAAGTATTACATTTATAATCTCCATTAATGGATATTTTGTAGAGCTCTAGATCTAGTTTTTTGGGGAAGAAGATGATAAAGGAAAATAAATTTCTTTCTACAAATGTGTTTCGCTCTAAGAATCTCTCTCCTTTTCTCTCTCTTGTCTTTCTCTTTATATATGAGTTTATATAGTGGATAACAGCTCATATATAGTGGAATACAGCTAAGTCTTCTCATGTTCCAGCTACGTTCTCGCAAGCTCTGCTACAGTCTTCGCAAGCTCTTCTTGCAAGCTAAGGAAATGAATACATCTCGCACTCTAACAAATGTGTTGTGCCATATTTTGATCCTACAGGTTTCTCTGGATTTAATAATGTGTCCGTACCATAGGTTCGCAATTATTTTGGGAGTTATGTCTGTAGTTCTTTTTAAATGAATCTTTAAAGTTCAATTGTCTTGTCAAGCGTTAGAACTGTGTGGACCAACCAACACGAGAAATTCTTGGCAAAAAGTTATACGTACGGCACTTCCATGCTGCATGTTTCCCCGAAACCACTTGTCCTCTGACGCTGTTTCATTAAAATATCTTCGAACAACATGAATTAAAAACGTGTGCATGTAGAGTCCACATGTAAAAAGTAAAAATGGCCGGTTAGTAGGTACATATATCCACCCTATTAATAGGATTGATAAAAAAAATAATGAAACTCAGGGAGATTTGCATTGAATATTGGCACCAACTAGTACTATGATCTCTGCAATGTTTCAAATTATTCACTATCCATTCCTAACTTCTCCTTCCTCATCATGTTCTTTATCGTCGTTATCATCTCCTTTCACCTCCACCCCATCCTCGAGCCTGTTGCCGGTTAGCACTAAACGCCTTGCACAATCAGAAGCCTCGGTACACTTTCAGTACCAACCTGCAATTTGGGATAAGCATTTTGTTGAATCAGTACCCAAGACTAATTACTCGGTGATCATTTTTATTAATTTATGATCAGCATTTTCCACTCCAAAAGTTCATTTTATCAACTCGTTCATCTTTTAAGACTATGCTAATCACTACTACTTTTTTATATGCAGCGCAAAACAGATAAGGAATTACTGGTGCAGAAGATAGAAAAACAAGTGAAGGGTTTGCTTAAGAATGCAGTAAAACCACTGGCGAAGCTTGAGTTGATCGATACCATTCAAAGACTCGGAATGAGTTACCTTATAGAGGAAGACATTCTCAAAATCCTAGAGGACATGTACCATGACGATGCACAAATTAAAGATGAAAAATAACTTACATGCAACTTCTCTCAGATTTAGGCTTCTTAGGCAGTATGGTTTTCATCAATCTCAAGGTAGACCCGGCTAATCCATGAGGTGGGGGCATTTGCCCCCGATACTTTCATTATTTTTCAATTATTGTGGAAGTTTGCTTTCTCATTTCTTTTTATCTTGCGAGTGGCAGATATTTTTGACGAATTCAGGCACGCCGGAGGTGGGTTCAAGGAAACTATTACTGGCGATATAAAGGGAATGTTGAGTTTATTTGAGGCGGCACATCTGCTTTTGGAAGGGGAAATCATATTAATTGAAGCGATACTCTTCACAAGAAGACATCTGTCAGAAAGTAGAAACAACAACGACAAGATTAATGTTAACCTAGCTACACAAGTACGTCGCTCCTTAGAGACACCATTTCACTGGAGGATTCAAAGATCAGAATCTAGGTTTTTCATTGAATCATATGAGTTTCAAAATGATATGAATCCTACACTTCTTGAACTGGCTAAATTGAACTTCAACATGGTTCAGGCTCAACATGAGATGGAACTCAGACGTATATCAAGGTGAGTGTCTATTTTACACGCGTATAATTTGGTGCACGTTGTTCACTGATTGCAGTGTCTTAATGTACTATATATGTTCTGCTATGCCACTCTTGTTCAGGTGGTGGAACCACATTGGAATCGCAAAGAAATTGAATTTTGCAAGAGACCGTTTAGTTGAGTGCTTCCTATCAAATATTGGGTGTTCTTGGGAGCCACGAAATGAACGTTGCAGAGAATGGCTCACCAAAATCCTAAGCTTTGCTCTAGTAATTGATGATATTTATGATGTTTATGGTTCAATAGAAGAACTTGAATTATTTACAGATGTTATTGATAGGTATGACCGTATGTACTCAATATTCAACTACCTAAACCTAAACACCGATAATGCTAATCAAATTACAAATTTTTGGTTGAAGGTGGGATTGCAAAGCCATGGAGAAACTTCCAAATCATATGAAGATATGTTTTTTAGCCCTCTACAACACTGTCAATGAAATGGCTTTTGAGATACTCAGTGAACAACAATTTGACATCTTACCGCACTTAACCAAATTGGTAAATGTGTAAATTGATTCTTCGTTTGCTTTTTTTTCTTTGCACTAACTCTTTAAAAGAATTTGGGAATAATTAGCGTTGTTTATTTATTTAGTTGGCCAATTCAGTGAAGGCAATGTTAACAGAAGCAAAATGGTGCTATAAAGGTTACGTACCAACTTTTGTGGAATATGTGCAAAATGGCTCGGTTTCATCTGTTGGATATGTGTTTCTAATGGCTGCATATTTCATGACGGATCAAAATATTAATGATAATGTGTTACATGCCTTTGAAAAAAACCATCCTCTTCTCTACGCCTCATGTTTGTTGTGTCGACTTTCAAATGATCTCGCAACCTCTTCGGTAAGTCCTTAGAAACTTTGGTAGATTTTTTTTTTTTTTGTTGTTGTTGTTGTTGTCACCATACCTCGTATGTAACTTACCGGATCTGTTTTGCTTAATCATGAATAGACGGAGATAAAAAGAGGTGAAGTTGCATCTTCCATATTCTGTTACATGCAAGAAACAAATGTCTCGGAAAAGGATGCTCGTGAGCACGTAAAAAGCCTAATTATGGAAACGTGGAAAGAGATGAACCTATCCCTGTTGGATTCCTCTCCATTTGATAGTTCATTCGTTAACTTGGTTCTCAATTTTGCAAGAACGTCTTTGTTCATGTATCAATATGGAGATGCACTGGGTGCAGAGCATTCAAAAAGTATAGAGCATGTTTTGTCTTTGATAGTTAACCCAATTCACATTGATGATCCTACCTACAAAGAGTACTCATCCATCCCAGTCATTGACAATATTAATTGCAATCCCGCTCTCTCAGAAAGTAGAAATTGATCTCCCAACTTTCTCGGTGGCTCCAAAGGGAATGAAAGATGTTGCTAAGAAGTTTACAGTTACAAAGAAAGATTAATTTGTTGGCGTTATGTTTTTGTGCTTTGTTTCGAGAGGAGGGATCCGTTGTCAGGGGCTATTTTTTCCGGTTTGACAGCCCCACCTTGTCCGTTAAATGGAGATGTAACAAAGGCTTAAATTATTTTTTGATTTTGTCGGTTATCCGGGTTGAACAAACCCATTAGTGCGTTCTTCTCTTCTCGTTTTTCCATGGCAACAAGAAAAGTTCCCAATTTTCTTAGCATCCTACATTGTTCCATGACCTGTTTTTCCACGACTGATAAGAAAATCTCTATTTTCGTAACATACTTTCTATATATTTCAATGACTTCCATTGGCTTGTTAACAAAGAGAGAGAAAAAAACCCTAAAATACCTAATAAAAGAGAAGATGAAAATCACTAATCTATGAGACTTTCAATTACGCAAGGTCCCGGAATCCATTTCTTTTCATCTTCTTCGTCTACTGAGTTTCTGAAGAATCAGGAGGTGGAAGTGAAGTGATCTCAATTTTGATTTCTAGGGTTTCATAGTTTTGATGATGCATATGTTAATGTGGAAATTGAATTATTGTCCCTCCTTCTGATGGGCCTTCACAAATATCCCTAATAGACTTTACAAATGTCCCTAATGGCATAATTGAAATTTTTTCTAAAAACCTAATTATTATAATTCCTTATTTAGCCTTTCCCATCTCTTCTTTTTCTTCAGAGAACAAAATCTCTTTCTTCTTCGCATCGCTCCGCCACCATCTTCTCCATCGTCTCCCACCACCACCAAAATCCCTATCGACGCCACCATAACTAGCACCACCACATCTATTACGTCCACCACTAGTATCAACAGATCTATCACGTTTTTTTTTTTTTGATTTCAACTGATTTCATACAGATTCAAAAATCGATTTGAGTTTTTGGTTTTCGATTTTTGGTGATTTCGAGTTTGGTTCAGGATTTAATTGAACTATTGTCAACAAATGACTTCTTCTTCTTCTTCTTCTTCTTCTAAAAACTAAATTTGAAATAAGATTCAAATAAGTTGAGATCTGATTTAAAATCAGAGAAGTAATTAATAATAATGATGGTGGTAGTGTGGCGGCGACGGCGGAGGAGGTATGTATTTGAATTTATTTACGTTTTTGTTTTGAGATCCTCAAAACTGCAGCTAGTGAAAGAATGGGTATGTGTTTTTGTATAGCTGAATTGCTGCTAATGAATGTCAGAATGGATTAGAGATAAATAGATGTATGTTAGGGTGCAATTGAGCAGATTCACAATTAGATGAATGTTAGGGCAGTGGTGTTTGTTGAAGCTGAAATAAGAGCAAGTAGAGGATGATGTTTGTGGCTACTACAATGAAGGAGATGAAGTTGTTGTTTGTTTATGAAGCTACAGGTGATTATCAATTGTTGTTGTTTATATGTTTTATGGGATCAATCTATCTCTGCATGGATAAACATCCATTGTTGATCCAACTACTGTGGATAAACATCCACTGTTGATCCAACTGAAATGTATAAACATCCATTGTTGATCCAACTGAAATGGATAAAGTACTGTTGGATTTTGGTTTTGGTTGTTTTGGTGTTGGTGGTGGTGCTGGAAATGTGTGATTTGTTAGTGACGGTAATGGTGGAGAGGTACGAATGAGAAATTAGTCATGGAAATAGTAGTATAATGGTGGTTCTGGTTGTTTGTAGTTGTCGAGATTGGTTTTGAAGCTGTTCTTGGAGCTGTTGGTGTTTATGAAGCTACATGTAATGATCAGGTAATGAAATATGGTGGTTATATGGGTTGAAGCAGGCAGTGATATTGGATCAACTATGGTTGTTGATCCATCTATATGGGATCAACTACTGTTGTTGATCCTTTGAACTCATGCTTTGTAGTTTAAATGATGTAAATTTCTTCCAATGTTGAACTTGTGGTGCAATGGTAGCATGGTGACTCCATGTCGATGATGCGTGTTCGACTCACGCCAAGTTCACTCCATTTTACATGGATCAACTATCATTATTGATCCAATTTTACATGGATCAACTTCCATTGTTGATCCAATTTTAGTGGATCAACAATGGAAGTTTATCCACTAAATTGGATCAACTTCTACTGTTGATTCTTTTTTTGATCAAATACTGTTGGTTCTATTTTTATTTGGATCAACTACTATTGTTGATCCAAAAATATCTAAACCAATTGGCGGTGGATGCGGTGGCGGCGGTGGCGATGGTGGCGGTGGTGGTGGCGGCGGCGACGATGGACTAGTGGTGGAGGAGGAATGTTGGTGGTGTAATGGTGGTGGTGGAGGACTAGTGGTGGTGTAATGGTGGCGGTGAAGGAGTGGTGGTGGAATATTAGTGGTGGTGGCGGTTGGTAGGTGGTGGTTGTTGAACGGTGGTGGTGGAATGGTAGTGGTGGTGGTGCTAGTGGTGGTGGTGAAGTAGTAGAGGAAGAAATTTGTTGTATTTTGAAATAAAGAAAAATATTAGTATAGAGTTGAGGGTAGTAAGGTAATCTAATATTAAATGGATAAGGTTATAAAAAAGTAGGGACATATTTATTATTGTATAAGGACATATTTATTGAGTGTCAAAAGTAGGGACATATAAATAATGTACCCTATGTTAATAAACTACAGATATTTTACATTTAATCTTTAGTAGATACGTATAAAAGAGGAGAGACTCAAATAGCTCAGTGTTGTAGTGATATAAGTGGCTGACCACTTAGGTGGCATGGTGCATGTACTTGTATCTACATGATTGACACATGGTGTACTTTCTCTACTAGTACCAACACATGTAACAATTACACTACTTTCCACCTATTCTTTATGTTGTGTATTTAAAGAGAAGACACAATGAATAAGAACACACTACTGATTCCCTTGGATTTTGTCTACAACTATCCTTCTTCTCTTTTATGTTTTGTCCCCTCTTTTACACGTTATCAGCACCTTGTTCTTTGTTTCCAATTGAGCATTAATCCTTCACAAACAAAAAAATTGTTGGCTCCATTCTTAAAACAAGTAGGATTTTTCCAAAAGAAGGAGGTATATCTCAACCATTATTATTTATTTACTCTTGTTGAAAGTGATATATTTGTCTCATCTATCACATGACATGATAATATTAGCTCATACTCTTTATTTTAACTACACCAAAAGTTAAAAGAAATAATCCATTTGATTTTTACTAGTTGATTTTCAACTTGATAGTGATAGCTTATTTGTTTCTTTATGATCACATGCTTGTCTTCTAACATGAAAGTGGCATTTTTATCTATAGTTTAATTAATTAAAATCATGTGATACACAAAAGTGTAGTTTGCTTTACTTTTCAAAAGAAAAAAAAAAAAAAAAAAAAACCCTCACTGATTTTGTTTCAAAAACAAAAGTGTAATTTATTATACCCATGATGCATATGTATGTATGTTAATTTTTCTTTTATGCCATGAGTATCCTAGTATTTTATTTTTATCAAATACTCATCATATTGGTATACATCCATGATGTTATCCCCACCAAATGTTATAATTTACCATACATATTTTTTTTAGTATGTTAAACTATTTTATTTAGACCTTCCTAAAAATAATTTAAATTTTTGACATATACTTTATGTTTAGCATTATATCTTAGTTTGATATTACTCATGCATGTCACAAATATTAACCAAAATTTATTTTATCCCGCAAACTGTTTGCTACTAAATAGGCAAACGAATTGCGACTTAAATTCCAGTAATTTTATATACGTATATAAATGATAAATGGGCCTGCAATTTATTTTTTTAACAGACCTATTTTCAGTTGACTATTTTGTCAACCTTGTTACCAAATTGTTTGCAATTTTTAAACCATAAAGAAATTTGGTTTGCAAACAGAGTTCCCTTATTAAAAACCATAAAGAAGCTTGGTTAATTAATTTTGTGGACTGGGTTATGATCAAAGATTGGACTATATGACATATCCGTATTACCCACAAAACCATAAAGAAAGTTGGTGATGGGAAAATGATACCGTGATTTGTTATGGACTCAGAAGGACTTGAGCACCATATTAATGTCCTTTATCTTGTCTATGTAGATGGACCCAATTCGACCAGAATTCGAACTTTTGGACTCAGCAGGACTTGAGTACCACCGTTGGGTATCTGATGTGGAAACCACCTTCGTGGCAAAGGACTACACTTCCACTATCAAGCCATCATCGATCTTTGCCGGCAAGAATCGAGAAAGACAAAGCTCATGCTCTTATGTTCCTTAAGAGGCATATCGATCCTAACCTACGTTGGGGTTATCATCACTTGAAAACGCCAAAAGAGCTATGGGATGCTCTAGATAGCCGTTTTGGGAACATTCATGATTCCTTGCTACCACAATTGACTGTCCAGTGGAATGAAATCCGCTTTCTCGATTATGTAAAAGTGAATGATTTCCAAAAAGACATGCTACAGATTCAGCACGTCACGGACTTACGTGGAAAGAAACTTACGGATGAGGAAATGATTCATAAAACCCTATCGACCTTTCCCACCTCGTCCATGATACTAGCGAACCAAAGATCGTTTAGAGGTAGACAACAAAAGAATCACCACTTTTTTAGGTTGATAAACTTATTGCAAGTGGCCGAAATGCACAATGAGATTCTTGTCAATAACAATGCCAAGTCGTCGGGAAAAGAAAGTTCCCGAAGCCAACCATGGCAAGGTCAATAAGGGAAAGAACCCCAAAGGAAAGAGGGCTCAAATTCGATTCACATTCCCGTGATCCATACCCACGTGGAGATAATGCCTCTCGTGGAAGAGGACGTAAGGGACATAATCGAGGTCGAGGACGTAAAGGTCACTCTAATGTTTGGCACAGAGAAGGAACTTGGCCATACAGTGGTGATCCTAAGTTCGAGAAAACACCTAAAAATCCCGCTAACAAAAAGGTGCGCAGACGAAAGTGCGCCTTGTTTTAGGTGTGGATTTACCAGGACATTGGTACAAGCATTGCAAGGCTAGTGCCAATGTAGTCATGAGCTACAAAAAGTACCGGAAACTCTCGAACAAGAGGCTAACTATATGGAAGAAAATGATGTAACCCCGACGTCAACCTCACAATTTCGGACTTCCTGGGCAATGAGGACTTTGCCCCAACTATGGATGTGCTCGATTTTGCTTGGGCCTAAGAATTTAGTTTTCGGCTTGCTAGACTCTGTCTGGTTTTAGATACTTTGAAGTTTTTATGTTATCTTAGACTATCGTTTGTTTAATAGTTTGAGTAGGTGTTACGTTCTTTGAACATGTTCTTACCATCTTTATGTTATGTATATGGATTATCTATAAGTAATTATTTTCTATTATGTTCTATAGAATTTTACTTTGCTCATGATAATCTGTTGTTTAGCATGTAAATTAGAATGGAAATGACGCCATTCTAGTAGAACAAAATTCTCTAAAGGAAGTGAGATAAATTGTTCGTTTTTCTTTGTTTGTAACATTCCTACCTAATGTACTTGTAGGAATGTCTCCAGGAGAAATTGAATGTCTAGTTGATAGTGCAACCACCCACACTATCCTAAGAAATAGACAATTATTTGTCGATTTTACTCCTTATAATACATTCGTGACTACGATGATTGGATCATCGCAAGTAATAATTTGGCGAGGTATTGCTTTCAATTCTTGTTGCCAAACGGCACAATGATTAAAGTCATGAAGCTCTATATGCACCAAGAGCTCACCGCACTTTGTTAAGTTTCAAGGATATCCGTGCAAACTAAGTTATCACTTGGAAACTCACTGTGAAAATGGAATTGAGTACATATATGTGACCTCTAGTGAATGCGGAAGGAAGCGCATCTTAGAGAAACTAATGAGTCACTCTAGTGGATTGTATATCACCACTATTAGGATTATCGAATCCCATGTGGTTGCCAACGATGAACTGTTGGCCAGTGACTTATATAAGCTTTGGCACGATCGACTAGGGCACCTGTGTCGTGATATGATGATCCGTGTTTTGAAGAACTCACACGGACATCCGTTCTTTCGAATGAAAAAGAAAATGGGACAAAAGATTGTTACAATACAGAGTAAGAATGTGTATTCTAAAGTAAATGATGCACATTTCATGCCTTCTAAAGCAAGAGAAGTGCAACCTTCGTCTTCCAAAGTAATTGAAGCGCACTCCACTGTCCCATTCTTCTTCGTTGTCCTTATCGAAGGCACATCGCTCATTCTCGCAAAGCTTGTTCTCTAGCAAAGACAGGATCGAGACCATCCTATGCTAAAGATACCAAACAAAATATTCCATTTTTACAAAGAATACAAGGTGATATTTGTGGACCTATACATCCGAATGCGGACCATTCGGGTATTTTATGGTTCGGTTGATGCTTCGACCCGTTGGTCACATGTTGCATTGTTGTCCACAAGAAATGCTGCATTTGCAAAGCTCCTAGCACAAAATATACGACTAAGGGCTCACCATCCACGATCATCCAATCAAGTCTATCGACTTGATAATGCCGGAGAATTTACATCTAAAGGATTTGATGATTTCGTATGTCTAATGGAATTGACATAGAGCATCCCGTACCCCATGTACACACTCAAAATGGTCTCGAGAAGCTACCATCAAAAGGTTACTGAGATGATAGCTAGGGCATTGGTTATGCGTTCCAACCGCCTATTACTTTGCCCTGGGTACGCCATATTGCATGCTTGACATTACTTATTCGCTTTAGACCCACCGCTAGCCAACCATTTTTGCGTACCGGCTTGGTAACTCGGATATGAGCCTCGATATTTAACATTTACGCATATTTGGTTGTGCCGTATACGTGCCTATTACGCCCCCCACAGCGTACTAAGATGGGTCCACAAAGACGAGTAGGTATTTATGTTGGATATGAATCCCCAACAATTATCCGCTACTTAGAACCTTTGACAGGCGATCTCTTTACCGCTAGATTTGCGGATTGTCACTTTGATGAGACAACCTTCCCGTCGTTAGGGGGGTATGGAAAAGGACTTCCAAAGGGAACGACAGGAATTGTCGTGGTGTGTTCCCACGTTGTCTCATCTTGATCCCCGCACTCCACAATGTGAAAGTGAAGTGAAAAGAATTATCGATCTTCAGAATGTGGCAAATTCAATGCCCGATGCATTTACCGATATCGCTAAAGTGACGAGATCACATATACCACCTGCAAACGTGCTCGCAAGGTTGAAATTCCCGACAAGGGAAAAGGTACCATAAATATAGGTACCAAGGCTACACTTGGTGGAAGTGTGGGCCGAGGCCGTGGCCCCCAAAAGGAAGAGGGGGAGACCACTTGGTTCGATCGATACTCAGCCCAAGGAAGAAAAGGAGAGTAAGGCACAAACCGATCCATATATCATCAATACGAGATAATCCATCTCATGAGATTGTCTCGATTACGATTATGTCCATGAATCATTACTTTGGGGACGCCCGAAGTTTGAATTGATCGCAGAGAACAAAGAAATCTCTATGGATTGTGAAAGTTCATACGTGTTGATGGAAAGATCCTCCACGCATATTGATGATATATTCGCATATACGGTTGCTCGAGAGATTATAGAGCACGACGATATCGAACCACGCTCTATTGCGAGAATGCCAAAAGAGAGCAGATTGGCCTCAATGGAGAGATGCAATCCGTCTTTGAATTAAATTCACCGGCAAAAGACGTGTATTTGGTGCGGTAGTGCTAACCCCACCGGGTGTAAAGCTTTGTAGGACATAAATGGGTATTTGTCGAAAGCGTAATGAGAAGAATGAAGTCTTGAGATATAAGGCTCGCCTTGTGGCGCAAGGTTTCTCACAACGCCCTCGGATTGATTACGAAGAAACATACTCTCCGTAATGGACGTCATAACGTTTCGTTACTTAGTCGCCTTAGTTGTTTCGAAGGACTTGAAATGCAACTTATGGATGTGGTTACCCGCATATCTCTATGGGGATCTTGATAGTTGAGAGATATTCATGAAAGTTCGGATGGACTTCCATTGCCCAAATCAAGTAACTCTAAACCACGGAGTGCGTTTGCAATTCGATTGAAACGCTCACTTTACGGATTAAAGCAATCCCGGGCGGATGTGGTATACCCGTCTAAGTGATTATTTGATTGGGAAGGGATATACAAATAATGAATTGCGCCCCTGCGTGTTTATAAAGAAAACAAGTTCCGGATTTGCTATTATAGCTGTCTATATCGACGACATGAACATAGTAGGTACTCTTGATGAACTAAGAGAAACCGCAAGCTATTTTAAATCCGAATTTGAGATGAAAGATCTTGGGAAAACTCGAATGTGTCTAGGACTTGAACTAGAACATCGAGCTTGTGGAATATTAATCCACCAGTCTGCATATGTCCATAAGATACTCGGGCAATTTAATATGGACAAAGTGCACCCTGGTAGCACTCCCATGGTTGGTCGAACTTTAGATGTACATAAAGATCCATTTCGTCCAAAGGAAGATGGCGAAGATGTTTTGGGAGTGAATATCCCTATCTAAGTGCAATAGGCGCATTATTGTACTTAGCACAATGTACTCGACCGAGATATCTCATTCTCGGTGAATTTGTTAGCTAGATATAGCTCAGCGCCAACGCAGCGTCATTGGAATGGTATAAAGAATATCTTTAGATACCTAAAGGGAACCATTGACTTGGGTTTGTTTTATCCCTACGAAGACGAAAGGAGAGATGCTAATGTGATTGCGACTCCTTATACAGGAACCCCAAATAATGTTTTGGTTGGTTTTTTGATCTTGGGTACCTCTCAGACCCACACAAAGGACGATCACAACCGGATATGTGTTCACTATCGGGAATACGGCGATATCCCGGGAGATCGACCAAGCAAACCCTTGTGGCTACCTCCACGAACCACTCGAGATCATTGCCCTACATGAGGCGGTTCGTGAGTGTATATGGTTAAGGTATATCATTACACACATTCGAGGGACATGTGGTTTGAGTTCTACCTTTGAAGAGCCAACTTTCATTTACGAAGATAATGCAGCTTTGCATGGAACAGATGAAGCAAGGGTATATCAAGGGTGATAATACGAAACATATATCACCAAAGTTCTTTTACAATCAAAGAACAAAAATGTCTTCTAAACATTCAAGTCAACAAAGTAAAATCGACGAAAATGTATGACTTATTTACTAAGTCATTACCTAAGTCCACATTTGAAAAACATGTGAGAAGTATAGGACTAAAGAAATTGTCCGAACTTCCGTGACTCCATCGGACTAAAGGAATTGTCCACTCCCATGATTGTATTAGACTAAAGAAATTGTCATGCATTAGGGGAAGCATCAAATGGTACGTTGAACTCTTTTCCTTCACCGAGGTTACTTTTTCCCTTGGGTTTTGTTACTCGAAAAGGTTTTTAATGAGACAACAATAATACCATAAATGCAAATCATGGAGAGATGTCGACATCAGGGGGAGCATCCAGAGATGCACTGATGACATCAAAGTGTGTTGTACTCTTTTCCTTCACCGAGGTTACTTTTTCCCACTGGGTTTTGTTACTCGATAAGGTTTTTAATGAGACAACAAAAACACTAAAGATACAACTTCGGTTGAGGCTATTCTTCTCCTTACAAGTGTTGTGTTTTTGTGCGAAATATTTTTCCCGACACGAGTTCTACAAAGGAGAAGAGTCCCGACAAGCGACGCCATTTGAAGCTCAAGTATTTTTCTCCTTTGACCGCTTTTTCATCACGGATGTTTTCTGGAAAGGTTTTGACAAAGAAATGAGTTTGTAATGGTGGTCATCCAAGGGGGAGTGTTGTAGTGATATAAGTGGCTGACCACTTAGGTGGCATGGTGCATGTACTTGTATCTACATGATGGACACATGGTGTACTTTCTCTACTAGTACCAACACATGTAACAATTACACTACTTCCCACCTATTCTTTATGTTGTGTATTTAAAGAGAAGACACAATGAATAAGAACACACTACTGATTCCCTTGGATTTTGTCTACAACTATCCTTCTTCTCTTTTATGTTTTGTCCCCTCTTTTACACTCAGTTTATTTTATTTATTTTTTTGATGGAAATTGCTGGAAGAAAGAAAGAGTTAGAAAGGAGATGGGAGAAGAGAAAACAAAACCTCAATTCAACCCGGAAAATCAAAGGATAATCTATGCCGTTGTTACATCTCCATTTAACGGACAAGATGGACCTATCAAAACCTGTAAAACTTGTTTCGATTTTATGAACTTTGTTTTTATGATTACTAACCAACTCAGACTATGAGATATAAGATTGTTACTCATTTCAGTATATTTAGAAAACGAAGTAAATTCCAAATCTTCACTTCCTTTCTCAAATATCCATATGGTTTCCTCTATCGAGCCAGACGCACAATTTGCATTGACATTAGTTATAAAAAATCGTCATTACTATACTCTAAATTCCAAACTATTTCATCCTTTTGAACACTTCCCAGCCACTTAACTTTACAAATTTTAAATGTCAGATTCAGTAATATACCTTCGAATTTGATATAAAAATATCCTCGCAAATTTAGGGGCGACCCCAAAAGAATTAGGGGCGACACAAAATGACAAAATAGGTCATAATCGGAAGGTTAATCCATAATTCCGTTTTTTTAATGGCCAAACTACCCTTATAATCGGTAGATAACTATACAATCGGTAGTTAATCAACAATCGGGAGTCAATTTAGTTTATATAGCTTCCGAATATAAAGTATCCCCAAAAAATCCTCTATCTTTTGAATTTTGATTATCCTATAATCGATAATAAATAAAGTTATCTTGACTCCCGATTAAAGTAGACCTTTGGAAAATATCCTACCATAATCGGTAGTAATTATAGTTCACATAACTACCGAATATAGAGTATCCCCAAAATGAGATTTTACGAAAATCTCTTTTTTTGAATTTTGGTTGAGCCTATAATCGGTAAGAAAGGAAGAGTTATCATGACTTCCGATTGTATAGTGACTTTCTTTGCAAATATCCAACCATATTCGGTAGTCAAGATAGTTCGTATAACTACCGAATATAGAGTAGTCCCAAAATCAGATTTTGCAAAAACGGACTGAAATTCATTTTTCTCGTACCCCTAGACTCCCGTGACCTGACCTGTCATGTCGAACACAGCCGGGAGGGCCCCCCCGAACCCCCCTATATAGCGTACCGACATTGTATTCATACCACGTCCATGCCCGCAAGGAGATTTTTCAACTGCATTGGTTGAGCCTACAATCAGTAGCGAATGAAGGTTTCATGACTTCCGATTATACAGTGGGCCTTTTTACCGAAATCCTAGCATAATCGGTAGTCAAAGATAGTTCATATACCTACCGAATATAGAGTTGCCCCAAAATGAGATTTTGCAAAAATCCTCTATTTTTCTAATTTGGTGGAGCCTATAATCCGTAGTCAAAATAGTTCATATAACTACCGAATATAGAGTTGTCCCAAAAATAAGATTTTGCAATCGGTAGATAACTAAACTACCGATTATGAAGGGGCATACAAGTATTTTCATCATATTTTGTCTTTTGTGTCGCCCTTAATTCGTTTGGGGTCGCCCTTAAAAATATTAAGAAAAATATAATGTTCTCTACACACACCGTGAATTCACCGACACTCACGGGCCAGGAGACCCCACCAGGAGAAAAAAGGGATGGTTTTTTATTTTTTGGTGGACCCCACCAATTTTTGTATCTTACGGGGATATCAGCGTGAATTTTTCACGGTGAATCTAGACTTGTCATTTGGGTTTAGGAGGGTATATGTTTCACCTTTTCCCAATCGTCTCCCATATTCTTTACTAACTGCTCAAGAATTTCTACACGAGAACAATTATGTTTATTTCTTGAAGAGTAAGCGTTTGTTATATTCATAGAACCCTCGAGTCCTAAGATCAAACCACACCAAAACCAAAAATATTAATTAAAAATCTCCAACTTGATCATGGATGATACAATGGGCCCGCAAACCGTATTATCTTAGCAGGGATTTGCTTGCTGTGTGACCCTTGTTTTATTGCTCCTAGTTTTTTTTTTTTGGCGTTTTTCTGTTTCCCTTTCCCTGTCTATTGTTGCTGGCAAGGGTCCCCTTATCCCCTCTCATTTCGAAAAAAAATTGTTGTAATTTGGGGAAAAATCTATGTAATATATATCGGAAAATGGGTTATTTGTCCAAATATTGTAAAAATATGGTTCAAATGGACGAGTAAAAATTAGTATGGGTGAAATGGACACAAAAAAAATAGCAAGGATGAAACTGGATTCATCCTGACTTAAACTTAAAAAATACTAGCAAGGATGAAACTGTATTCATCTTGATGTAAATTAAAAAAAAGAAAAAACATTTGAAAATTGGTAGGATGAAACTGTTTACATCCTGACTATTTTTATATTTTTGTCCATTTAAACAGTATCAAAATCTAAATGTCCTTTTCACCCAGGAATTGTTGATTTTGATCTTTTTAACCAATTTTGTCTGCATATATATATATACATATTTTTACATTCTTCGATTTTATGAATTATTCTTATTTATTATTATAGTTGTTTGTAAGGTAAAATTTCTCCTATCCCAAACACAGAAATATGAATGATGATATTGCTGATAATTGATTCGTGGACTGGATCTTCAATTGAATTATGGAGAAAAAGGGGGGTACCTGCAAAAAACCCTCCGATGCTAAAGTCAGTAGTGGATTTTTCACAGGAGATTTTTAACTGGAAGATTGCTTACCTTATTTTGTTGCCAAACCCTCCATTTATAGGTTATCAATTTCCCCTTTAGATGCAGGCATGAACTGCAGTAAATGATCCTGCATGCCAGCTGTTATAACGGCCCTTGCATGCCTCTTGTAATAACCGTGCTCGCATGCCTCCCCCGCCATTACTCTCCCCGCATGACCGCATGGTTGCATGGTCCTCGGGTATTGATTCCCGCATGGCCCCCATAATATTCGAAACTTCCATTATGGTTAAGGGATTACAATGGGTGCGGATAACCAGAGGTGTTAGAGAAGTGGGTGTAATCATCCTAGGGCCGCGGAATTAAGCTGCGTTGTGCCACACCGAATCGGGGCTACGGACTTAAGTTGCATCGCCGTACACACGATTCCCTTCCACTGCCGATTAATTGCCGATTAATCGACGGCTAATCGCCGATTAATCATAAATCTCAAATAATCGCCGATTAATTGGCGACGCCGCCGCATGGGCCGGCTAGAATATCCGATTAGTTAGGAATATCCGACGCCAGTTAGGAATATGCCGACGCCGATTAGGGGAATTTGCCGACGCTAGTTAGGAATATGCCAACGCCGTTAAGGAATATATGCCGACGCCGTTAGAAATATGCCGACGCCGGGCTCGTTTGCCGATCAGTATCGGATTATCTGCCGATGCGGCGACTGACACGTCACCACGTTTGCTGATGTGTCACCTGCCACGTCAGCGTTATTTCCGACGTGTCGACCTGCTTGCTGACGTGGCAGATACCACGTCACATTGCCGCTGACGTGGTGCCTATTTTGCTGACGTGGCACCAATGATGCTGACGTGTTAGCTGCCACGTCATCACACTTTGCTGACGTGGCACTTGGTGACGTGGCTGTCTGCTGACGTGGCGGCCAGTGATTGGCCGAGTCTAGTGATGACGTGGCGTAGGTGATGGGGCTCCTATGCACATGGGATTTCTTGTGAGGTGTTTTTTGGGCCTAGTTAGCCATTCTTGGGTAAACAAGGGAAGCACCTTAAGCCCAATGAACCCTCCTTTGCCACTAGTAGTTGCTTTAGAGGCCTAGGTTTAGCCCATTTATTTGTGTAGAATATTAGGGTACAAACATCGCCCCCTCTTAATCCATAACCTTGTTATGGGTTAAGAAGTTCGGGTTCCCCTACGATTTTGCATTTTCATGGGGTGTTACATAACTCGCCCCGAGCGTGTTGTTCGGAGTGTTATGCAACCCGTCCCGTGGATGTGTCGATTGCTTATTTGGATTGTTACGTATCTTGCCCCCAAATAGTTGAGGTGGTATATAACTCGCCCCCAGTATGTTTTGTGTCATGCTGCCCAATTCTCGCGCAAGGGTGCACCTTCCTGTTTGCATTTTGCTTGCGCATGGAATGAAAGGTTGAGTTTTTCTGCTATCTTGAATTTGCGCAGGGGGCCAGTCCTGCTATTCAAGATGTGCGCAGAGTTTGGGATGTGTACATTTTCACGTGCCTGGACGGATAAAAATGTTTGCCACATTTGTTGCTGCCCCATGTGATGGGGATAAAATTGAGATAGGGTATAAATGCTCGAACTGTGCACTCACCCTATCCAAAGGGTGTCAGAGACATTGCTGACAGTATACTTGAACTGTACTGTCTTGTCATTTAGGGCTGACTGCGGATTCGATCACCGGCAGTAGCTTATAATTAACACGAACGACATTGATAAAGTATGGAATACCAAAATAATGTTGAATTAAATTCTCTAAATTGAAATAACAAGATAAATACCTATCAAGTTTCGACCACATTTGCCTCGTTAAAACCTTTGAGTGGAAAACCCAGTGGGACAAAACCATCAAAAAGGAAAAGAGTGCAAAGACACAACAGATCGAATCTACTTCTAATGATAAACCTTTTTCAAGTGGAATGAATTCCACGGCTTCCATGGCTTCGAATCCTCAGTTCCGTCGAGATTCCTCAAGTAGTAGGATCCACGAGATGCTAGTCTATCCACTATGTATGAGACTTCCCAGTTTGTTCCGAGCTTCCCACAGTTCGGTTCCATTGTGGCGCTCGGGTTTTCTTGGGGACGTATTCCCCGGTTTGAACGACCGTTCTCGACCTTGCGATCATATCCCAGCGTGATTGCCTCTTTGGTATCGGACCAACTTTGCAAGGATGTTTCTCTTTGTTCTTCCAAAGAACTCTTTATCCGAGCCGATATCTTTGTCGTTTTCCCAGCACTTGACATCACGAGTTTTGGTAGTCTTGAGTCGTACCTCGGTGGGTATGACCGCCTCGTCCCATACGCCAATGTAAATGGAGAAAATCCGGTGGATCTTTTCGGGGTTGTTCGATAGGACCATAAGACTCAGTGGAATTCTTGGTCCATTTTCCCTTCGCCTTCTCCAGCCGTTTCTTGAGGTTGTCCATAATAACTCGGTTGGTTGCTTGTGCCTGCCCGTTGCTTTGGGCATAGTAAGGAGACGAGAAATTATGGCGAATATTCAGGCCCTTGCAAAAGTATTTAATTACTCCTGAATCGAACTGCTTCCCATTGTCTGATATTATCGCGTCTGGGATACCGAACCTGCAGACGATATTCTCCCATATGAACCTTTTGACATCATGTCTGGTGACGTGTACCCGTGCCACCGCTTCGACCCACTTGGTGAAATAATTGGTAGCGGCTAGTACGAATCTGACGCCTCCAGGAGCTTTGGGGAGAGGCCCGACGATGTCCAATCCCCACATAGAGAACGGCCGGGGACTAAAAACCGGATGTAATTCGTTGGCGGGCCTTTTCGGAATTGGAGCGTGTTCTTGGCATGGCACGCATTTCGCGCATATTCTTTAGCGTCTTTTCGCATGTACGGCCGTAAATACCCCCGGGTAAGTATTCTCAGGTGCGAGACTCCGCGCCTCCGTAATGGCTGCCACAAATTCCCTCATGAGCCTCTCGCGTATTATTTGTCCCTCCTCGGGCCGATACGCATCACAAAAATGGCTCCAAAGCTACAAGTTTGCGTATAATGACCCTTCGATCATTGAGTATCTCCATGAGTTCTTTTTCACCTTGCCGCGGTTCTCGTTTTCGGGAGTTCGCCGGTTGTTAGGTATTGTATGTATGGTTGACGCCAGTCTGTATTGTTTTCAACATGACTGCCTGATTTATCTGTCACTGGACTGTCAATATCCATATTGCTGTCGGTGTTCACAGTATCCTCCTGTGCTGATGTAGCTGCCCTCTCGCCCTCACTAGCGTGTTCGAGAGCCAGAACAAATTGGCTGTCGGAGATGCTAGGTAACTCTTGGAAATCTACTACAACGAAACGGGTGGAATCAGTTTCGACCGCGGAAGAAAGATATGCCAAAGCATCTGCATGCCTGTTTTCCAACCGTGGTCTCTGCCCTATAGAAAATTGGTCGAACTCATTTGCCAGCTTTCTCATATGATCCAAATACAGGGCCATTCTCTCTTCCTTGGCTTTGTAGGTCCCCAGAAACTAGTTGACCACTAGCATGGAATTAGTGACCAGCTTCACGTTCTTCGCATCTAACCTGTTTGATGACTTTTAAACCGATTATTGCGACTTCATATTCAAACTTCATTATTTGATGCTTGAAAACCCAACTCGGTCGCTTTCTCGATCCTCGAACCTTCGGGAGTAAGGATGACGCATCCAACTCCAAGACCACCAACGTTTGATGACCCATCAAGAATCTGAGTCCATAATGGTTCCGGTGTATCGATCTCCATTGCGGACTCGCCCCGGGCCTCGATCGGTGAGTGGCTCAGTGGGTTTGAACAACTCCACTTCTTCGTCAAAGCAACCATTTCTATATCGTCCACGGGGAAAATCGCTAGTAGTGCAGCCGGTGCATGTCCTTTTCTCTGCAGCTCGGTTTCGTACTTGATCTCATACGCCCCGTAAAATTTGACCATATGGCTAGTCGATTTGGAACCATCAAAGATGCTCCATGATTCTCTTTAGCGGGTATTCCGAGTATACTACGATCTGCCTTCCTTGGAAATAAGGCTTGAGGCGACGAGATGCATGGAAAAGTGCAAGTGCTATCTTCTCAATTTTCTTGTACCGTGTTTCCGCCCCGTCAAGGATTTCTCGACGAAGTATACGGGTTTCTCATGTGGATCCGTAACAAACAAGACTCGTACTAACAGCGTTCCTCCGTTGCGCCCCGGATATACTCCGACCCGGTTGTCCAGTTTTTGGACTCACCAAAACAAAGGGGAGTTGACAACATCGCTTGATCTCATCAAAAGCCCTTTCGCACTCATCCGTCCAACCAAATTTCACTGCTTTTTTCAAAACATCAAAGAATGGCTTGAATCGATCCGACGATCGTGAGATGAAAAGGTTTAAAGCTGCTAATCGTCCCGCTAGCTTCTGGACCTCCTTCTTCGTTCTTGGGGATGGCATTTCTATGATGGATCTGATTTGTTCCGGATTTGCCTCGATTCCTCTGTGTGTCATCAAGTATCCAAGGAACTTTCCTGATGATAGCCCAAATGAACATTTTGATGGATTGAGCTTCATACGATATTGCCTTAAGATATCGAAAGTCTTTTGCAGATCGAGAAAATGCGATTCTTTTTGCTGAGATTTCACTACCATATCATCGATGTATACTTCCATCGACTTCCCAATTAGATCCTTGAACATATGGTCTACCAAGTTCTGGTAGGTTGCCCCTGCGTTCTTAAGCCCGAACGGCATTACAGTATAGCAGTAAACTCCTCTCGTCGATCCACGAATGCGGTATGCTCTTGGTCGTCCTCGAACAAAGGTATTTGGTTACCGTCCATGAATGACAGTCTCCCATACCCCTGCAGTTGCATCCACCAAATCTCTTATCCGTGGCAGCGGGTAGGGATCACTCGGACAAGCTTTATTCAAATCAGTAAAATTGATACAGACGCTAATTTTACCATTCTTCTTCGGAACAGTACGACATTTGACAGCCCGACTTGGATATTGTCTTGGTCGAATAAACTCGCTTCCAATGACTTTTCGACCTCTTCAAAGTAACTCCATCTTTTTTGCTTTGCGCCATATTTCGATTTTTCGTCGAACAGATGGAAATTCTCATCGATATTTAGCTTTGTGGCAGGCTACATTCGGATCTATCCTGGAATCTCAAGCAAAACTCCATGCGAAAACGCGGCGTTTTCCCTTAGCAATGTAATCAAACCATCACGTTCGTGTTCAGCAGATCGCCCCTACGAACGTTGTTTTGTGCTCCTCATCTCCAATACGGACCTCGATCGTTTCTCAACTGTTGGGGGTTCACTGCGTCCTCTCCCTATATGATTACGGAGGGAGAGGATTTTGTAATTGCTATTTCTGCTCGACTCGCATGATCTGGTTGCCACTGACTTCTGACTTCTTGTACTCATCCATTGCGCTCTCATGACACTTGTGGGCGGCCATCTGGTCGCCTCTCACTTTCACGACTCCTTATTGGGTAATAAACTTCAAGCATTGATGATTAGATGATGTGACTGCACCGATCCCATGCAGCTAATCTCGTCCTACAATCGCATTGTAGGGTGCTCGGCAATCCAACAACAAGAAAGTGCCCAAGACGGACTTGTCAGCCACTGTTATAGGTATTTTCACTTTTCCAATCGCCTTTGTAACTTCTCCACTGAAACCGATAATTGGATTTTCATCCTCCTCGATCAAGTCGTGTGGAAGATTCATAGAGGAGTAAGCTCATGAAAACAGCACGCTCTCTGAGCTTCCTATATCAACTAGAATCCGGTGTACACGAAACATGCCAATCCAAGCAGTTATAACGATAACATCATTGTGGGGAGCATATACACCTATCATGTCTGCATCAGAGAACTCGATCTTTTTGCATCCAAGTTCCCGAGTTTCTGCTCCATTACCGCTGACAATATCGATGTGATTTGTCAAGTACCATTCTTTCAACTGCCTGAGCTTCCTCCTGGTTTCGTCTTCTGATGCCCGCCTGGTCATTGAATGGATCCTGGCGTGGATGACGTTAATCACTTGTGCGTTAA
Organism: Papaver armeniacum; assembly: GCA_023531295.1. NCBI lineage: Eukaryota > Viridiplantae > Streptophyta > Magnoliopsida > Ranunculales > Papaveraceae > Papaver > Papaver armeniacum. The sequence continues at coordinate 882,662 of JAJJWW010002284.1, forward strand.
TCACGTTGGTTGTGCCAAACTGTCCGGGCCCTTTTCCAAAGTCCTTTTTCACGTACTGTTGCAGCTTCCCAGCGTCGATCATTCGCTGAATCTCGATCTGTAAAGAGCGGCAGTTCTCAGTTTTGTGACCATGGTCTTTATGGAACTTGCAGTATTTGCTCCTATCACGTTTATCTCGTGTTTCTGCTGCCAAAGGACGTGGGGGCTCAAATCTTTGTGTATTTTTTCGTACAGCTCTGTGATACTTATGCTCAGCGGGGTCAGCTTCATATCGTGAAATTTCTGATACCCAGTTTCCATGCGTTCACCTTGATTTTTCTGTCCAACATCCCCGCGATCATTATGATGTCCGTTCGAACGGTTCTTGGATTTCTCTCTCTTACCATCGTTTGGATGATTGGATGATTTGTGAACTTCTTCTCGAGCTTTAGAATCGTCCTCCACTCGGGCGTACTCTTCTACTCGATCATATAGTTCTTCCAAAGTTTTTGTTGGTCTCTTGACCAAAGAACCGTACACACCTCTCTCGATCATGTTGGTAAGCTTGTTTGTATGCCGCAATGACAACTTGGTCGTTGGCTCCATCCACGACGCTAACTCTTGCTTGAAACGCCTAGTGAACTGTCCGATGCTTTCCTCCTTCCGAATTCCTAAAAGGAACAGGTGAATGGCATCCTTTCCGGTCACGTTTGTTGTACTTATAGTTACAAAGAAAAATCATCGATCGCCTTATGGTAAGTCCCGATCGATCGTGTCTGGGAAGTTTGGTTGAACCACGTTATAGCTCCTCCCTGTCAAGGATTGCGGAAACATTTTACACACAACTCATCGTTGTCTCGCCACAAGGACATGGCAGTCTCATAGTGTAAAACGTCCGATCTGGATCATCGTTTTCTCATCGAATTCCGGTAATTTTGGAACTAAAAAATTCATTGGCGGCCGAATTCTCGATATTCGCTTGAAAGGAGCTCCTGCCGCTCGATGTTGCCTTTCCATCTTTTCTTCTCGGGATTGTTTTTTCATCATTACTTTCGATCATCTTGGCAAGACGAGCTTCATTATCGCGTCTAGGTCGCCATCCGAGGAACCGCCTTCCGCTCATAATCCCAGTCCTCTGGAATATGATTATCCGATCTCATTTTCTTTCTTGGTGCGAGTAGTCTCTCTCGCCATGCCCGCCTTGCTCCGAACGAGCATAGTAATCGTCTCGAAAAGTTACCTCGTCGTGTTGGTCTCGAGCTTCATTCTCGTCATTCCCGAGCCGTTTTGAATGAGACGTAGTTTGGATGCGCCCGTTGAGTTGCACTTGTCCGATTTCCTTTCGCCCGGGTCGTTTTGGTAATTCTCCAGTGACCAATAGATTCTGTCTCGGTCAATCGAGATTGATCACATCTCTCGTTAGAGTCTGCGACTTGTGGTTCAATCCGACTTCCAAGGCGTTGCCAAACATATCGGACCTCTCGATTATTCAAAACACTAGACCTAGGCCGAGGTTGGTTTTCACGTTCTAATCTCAAAGTAGAGCATTCTCCTTCTCTAACTCGTCTAGCCGATTCAGTAGTTGTTCTTCCTCTGTACTGGGAGTCGCGGTGCGGCCATCTCGCAGATCTTGTCGATTGCGATTCCTCCTAGATGGGCTGCCGAACGCATACCCTTTATTTCCACGAACATTTGGGTTTTCCCCATCAACGTCAATAACTTCGTTATCGATCAGACGTTGTTTTTCCTTTCTCCGATTCAGATCTGGAGCTCTGTCACGAAAACGATCTCGGTCTCGTCCACGATCCAGTGATCTGTTGTGAGTATGATCTTGACTCTGTCTGTTTCCAGTGGGTATAGCAGGTGCAGATTGAACCTCAATTTCGTTCCTCTCAATTTCGCATCTCCTGCGCGGTTGGGAATTGCTGTTAGAATCAGACCTTCGTGCAGTCTGTCTAACTATTGCCATAACTCGATTTGGTAAAACTCGATAATCTTTTCTCGAAACCCTTGGTCGGCGCCACTGTTTGTAAGGTAAAATTCCTCCTACCCCAAACACAGAAATATGAATGATGATATTGCTGATAATTGATTCGTGGACTGGATCTTCAATTGAATTATGGAGAAAGGGGGGTGTACCTGCAAAAAACCCTCCGATGCTAAAGTCAGTAGTGGATTTTTTCACAGGAGATTTTTGAAGGGAAGATTGCTTACCTTATTTTGTTGCCAAACCCTCCATTTATAGGTTATCAATTTCCCCTTTAGATGCAGGCATGAACTGCAGTAAATGATCCTGCATGCCAGCTGTTATAACTGGCCCTTGCATGCCTCTTGTAATAACTGTGCTTGCATGCCTCCCTGCCATTAATCTCCTGCATGAATGCATGGTTGCATGGTCCTGGTATTGATTCCCTGCATGGCCCCCATAATATTCCAGAAACTTCCATTATGGTTAAGGGATTACAATGGGGTGCGGATAACCAGAGGTGTTAGAGAAGTGAGTGTAATCATCCTAGGGCCGTGGAATTAAGCTGCGTTGTGCCACACCGAATCGGGGCTACGGACTTAAGTTGCATCGCCGTACACACGATTCCCTTCCACTGCCGATTAATCGACGGTTAATCGCCGATTAATCATAAATCTCAAATAATCGCCGATTAATTGGCGATTGCCGCTCGCATGGGCCGCCGGCTAGGAATATGCTGACGCCGTTAGGAATATGCCGACGCCGTTAAGGAATATGCAAACGCCGTTAGGAATATGCCGACGCCGTTAAGGAATATGCTGACGCCGTTAGAAATATGCCGACGCCGTCTGTTTGCTGACTGTATCGGATTATGCTGACGCGGCGACTGACACGTCACCACGTTTGCTGATGTGTCACCTGCCACGTCAGCATTATTTCTGACGTGTCGACCTACTTGCTGACGTGGCAGATACAACGTCACATTGCCGCTGACGTGGTGCCTATTTTGCTGATGTGGCACCTGCCACGCCATCACGGTTGCTGACATGGCACCAATGATGCTGACGTGTTAGCTGCCACGTCATCACACTTTGCTGACGTGGCACTTGGTGACGTGGCTGTCTGCTGACGTGGCGGCCAGTGATTGGCCGAGTCTAGTGATGACGTGGCGTAGGTGATGGGGCTCCTATGCACATGGGATTTCTTGTGAGGTGTTTGTTGGGCCTAGTTAGCCATTCTTGGGTAAACAAGGGAAGCACCTTAAGCCCAATGAACCCTCCTTTGCCACTAGTAGTTGCTTTAGAGGCCTAGGTTTAGCCCATTTATTTGTGTAGAATATTAGGGGTACAAACAATAGTTTCGCATCTACAAGACACAATCATCTCATTTACATTTTTAAAATTTAAGAATTATAGTTAAAATCAAACCAGACAAATTACATCGGAATAGATTAGATATACGGCTGTTTTTAGGCTAATTCCTATGGGTTAGATTGGAGTGCTAGATTGCCCAAAAAGTGTTGCAAATCATGAAAAAAGTGTGGGAAAAAAGTTAACACTCAATCTGGCTACTTCTCTCTCCTAGCATTTGCTCGCAGTCGCACTATCGGCGAGATTCAAACGCTGAATGGTGCGGCGCTCAAAAAGTTGTCTCAACGCCGAACCGTTCGGCGCTCACAAAATCTAACGGCTGAGATTAAAACGGCGAACCGTTCGGCGTTCAAAAAGTAACCAAAACGCCGAATGGTGCGGCGCTCAGAAAAACGCCGAATGATTAGACGCTCACAGATGACGTGGATGGCCAAACTAGGAGCTAGATATCTAGCCATAGGACTTAGGAGGTTGCCCAGGCCGACGTGGATGGCCAATCTAGCAGCTAGATATCTAGCCCATAGGACTAAGCCTTAGTGCGCCCTCACCTCGCATTGTAAACGTCGTTTAAATAATAAACCCTTCGAGCTATCGGAGCGAGATAGACCATAGTTATCTCCTCCCAGTAGCTAGTTCCAACTTGTTTTAGGGGAAATGATTCCATTATTATACCCCCATTTACTTTGTTTGAGCTGGGGTTTGAATAGTCGACCGTTGTTCCTTTTAAGTGCTAACTCAGCACTGTTTATACTTTTATCTTTTCCAAAAAAAAAAAAAGAAAAGAAAATTGTTGTGAAAAATCAAACGATTTATACTTTTATCTCAACTCACAAGTCAATTTAGCATGAACTGCCCTTAACAATATACAGTAAAAATTGCTCTTTCCTTATCCACCGAGCCATGGATTAAAAGGTTAGCCACAAAATTTAGTTCAGTGTTTTCTTTTTCTATCTCCTTATGCATGATACTTTTTCTTACTCCCAAAAGACACAGTGCCTACAAAATAAAACCAAGTTTTCATCATTTTTTATAAGAATCTTTTGGCATTCAACCCGTCCAAAGTAAAATAAGAACACTCTTAAAACGACTGATCATGGCGAATTGGCCATGGAGTGAAGAAGACCAAACACTAAAAAAGTGGTCATCCAGGTAAGATTCCAAATGAGAAAATTGTCCAACATTACCAGTGCAACTTCTTTCTTACGTTTGTATGATATATGACCGAACATGAGAAAAGTAAGTGACATTGACTTGACATGTTCATCTTCTTTCGTTTGTTTGGGGTTAATAATGTGTCCGTACTGTACATTCGCAATTATTTTGTGAGTTATGTCTCTACTTTTTTTTTTATATGTAGTAATAAGTTATACGTACCCCACTTCCATGCTGAGTGTTCCCGAAATCAATTCTAGTGTGATGTCTTAGTATATTACCTCTTGAATGATTCTTTCATGAGATCCATATTTGGACAGGATGTAATATAAACGTGTTCATGTTGAATGCACATGTAAAATGTAAAATGAGTCGGTTAGTAACTACATATATCAACCTTATTAATAGGGGAGATTTGCATTGAACATCGGAGAGGAATTATAATATGATCGCTGCAACGTCTCATATATACTATTCACTTTACATCCCTAATTCCCTACATTCTTCAGCTTCATCGCTTCCTTTCGCCTCCACCCCATCATCGACACTATTATTGCCTGTTAGCACTAAAAGCTTTGCTCTGATACCGACTGGTTGAGTGCTTCATATCAAATATTGGGGTTTGTTGGGAGGCATGATACTGCAGAGAATAATAGACCAAAGTTCTGAGCTTTGCTCTGGTAATCGATGACATCTATGATTCCTGTGGATCATTAGAAGTATTAGAACTATTCACCGATGCTATTGACAGGTATAATCCTATATACTAAAACTACCTCACCCGAAACTCCTATGGTGTTAAATAACAAATTTTCGTTTGAAGGTGGGATTCCAAAGCCGTGGAAAAATTGCCATATTACATGGAGATATGTTTCTTAACCCTCTTCAACACCGTCAATGAAATGGCTATTGAGATACTCGGTGCACAACAGTTTGACATACCAACCGTTAAGTGTGGTAAGATGTCAACCTGTTTTTTTTCTTTTGCTGTCGAAAAAAACAGTTTGACATCTTACCACACTTAACCAAATATGTAAATGTGTATGTTGTTGTTTCTTTTCCCATATTTGCCACCGTCTAACTCTTTTTGAGAATTTGTGAATAATTAGCGTTGTTCATTTACTTAGTTGGCCAATTCGGTGGAGGCAATATTGACGGAAGCAAAATTGTGCCAAAATGCCGTGTACGTACCAACTTTTGTGGTATATCAGCACAATGGCTCGGTTTCATCTGTTGGATGTGTTTCTAATGGCTGCATATTTCATGTTGCATATTTTCATACTGGATTCCGGGTAATGCTAAAACTCCTCATGGTGTTTCATTTTGGAGAACTATATCTGGAATGAGTTCTCTAATCTCTGAAAATTCCATTCTCACTTTACATTCTGGTACGTCAATATCTTTCTGGCATGATATATGGATTGGAAGTTGCAGTTTGGCAACCTCTTTTACTTCTCTTTATAAACCAGATAGGTTGCAGTTCGCAAGTGTTAATGAACACATTGGATCTTGGCAGTTTGATTTTAAGAGAACGTTTTCTAACTTTGAGACAAACTCCTTTGCTGCTTTGCTGAATATCATTGGATCATCACCTCCAGCAAGAGACACCATTTCTGATACTAGAAGATGGGTTCTTCACCCCTCTGGGATTCTTACAGTTAAATCTCTCTGTGCCAAGCTTGTTGAAGACGAAGGTATTCCTGAATTTCCATACAAATTCTCTTGGCAGTCTGGTGTTCCTCCTTAAATCAACTTCCTTCCTTGGTGTGCTGTGCATGGCAAGTTAAACTCGCTAGATATGCGGCAACATAAAGGTATGAACTTATACAGCTCTTTTATTTAGCTTTTCTCTTTGTCTATATTTTGTTGAGTTTGTAAATTCTTCTTTCTCTTAATAAAATTTCTCTCTTCCTATCAAAAGAAAAGAAAAATGGCTGTGTATTTCACCACGAGTCGAACTATCAGTGTTCACGTATTACAAGCCTCCGAAAACAATCATCCTTCCGCATTCTTTATGTTTGTTGTGCCGACTTTCAAATGATCTCGCAACCTCATCGGTATATCCTTAAAAAATTTGACAAACATAAAATCAAAACTTGCTATTCGCATAATTCTTTAAGTAACTAATTAGAGATGTTTTGCTTAATGCTGAATATAGGAGGAGAAAAAAGAGGGGAAATGGCATCATCCATATACTGCTATATGCAAGAAACAAATGTCTCTGAAGACGATGCTCGTAAACACGAAAAGGCTTTATCGTTGAACGTGTGTAAAGATATGAACCGGTACGGCGGTACCTGTTTAATTCATCTCCGTTTGATCGTTTATTCGTTAACATAGTTCTAATTTTTGCAACTATAACTCTGTTCATGTATCAGTATGGAGATGGAATTGGAGCAGAACATTCATAGAGCACAGAGCATGTTTTGTATTTGATTGTGAACCCAATTCACATTGATGATCCTACCCGTAACAGTAAAGACTCGTCTTGATTCTTTTGTGCAATCTTAGGCTGTTTTCTTTTGCGTGTGTATATTCCCCTTATAAATCCAGACTTACAAAGAAAGAGCAACTGTTGGCAAAATTCTACAAACAGATGGTTGATGATTTAATTTAAGATACAAAAGAATGAGGTCATTGCTTTATATAGCAAGTACTTTTAAGCATTCACTGCTCGTAATATCTTTTTGTTTTTCGGGAGGTCAGGTGCTTGCAGTGGCCGTGCCAGGTTTTCCACACCGGTTTTATAGTACAGTAATCCAGCCAATTCCGTCACTTTGTATGCATTATCGATAACTTCAATTTCACTTCGAGAATCCATTGCTCCAAACTTGACGACTGGAACTTCTTGATTTCTAGCATTAGATTGAGATGGAAACAGAATATTAGTTGTTGCATCTTCAATTTGCATTGGTTGAGGTCTGATGATTAGGTTGAAGTCTGAAATATGTTTCAAGAGTGGTTTTTCCTCGTTTAAGCCGTTGAGTAGACATCGCAACCTCATCCCCTAAACTGATTAATACAAGCAACCCCAGTTCATACAAGCAACCCCAGTTCATACAAGCAACCCCAGTTCTTCCAAGTCTTGCCGACCGTCACCTTTAAGAAAGTTTCATTTTCTTAACAAAACCCCTAAAATCAACTGCACAAATCTAAGAAAGTCCAACCAAACCCTGGAAAAATGACAAATCCACAATTTGTAATCTAGAAAATTTAAATCCTCAATCAAAAATCTGACCCCGACATAAAATCCAAATTGATCACCAGTAACATAATAACATGATTCCATAATGATATTGATGATTGATCAAACAATTTAAAAATCTGAAAATGGGTCATTTGTCCAAATATTTTTAAAACATGGTTCAAATGGACGACTAAAAATTAGTACGGGTGAAATGGACACAAAAAAAATAGCAAGGATGAAACTGGATTCATCCTGACTTAAACTTAAAAAATAGCAAAGACGAAACTGGATGCATCCTGATGTAATTTAAAAATAAGAAAAAGTATTTAAAAATGGGAAGGATGAAACTGGTTACATCCTGACTATTTTTATATTTTTGTCCATTTAAACAGTATCAAAATCTGAATGTCCTTTTCACCCAGGAATTGTTGATTTTGGTCTTTTTAACGAATTTCGTGTTTAAAAATGTACTTACTATTAGAGTATATATCCTTCTTTGCACCCGGCAACTTGTATGCTGACGTGATATATACTCTAATACTTACCTAATACCCGAAGGCTAAAGATAACTAATCACTTGATCCAGTGAATTAGTACGCATTCAATTTCCACTAATCAAGGTTAAGCTCTCATGCCTTTTCTCTGTTTTCGGTTACTCTACTTTCTCTGTTCTACTTAGTTCACAGACGTTTGTTTTTGAATACTGGAAATTAAAGGTGGTTTTTAGGCTCGGATAGCTGGATGCTTGGTGGGCTAACTTGGTAGACTCGGTGGACTAATTTTCCAGAGTTGGTGGACTAACTTGGTAAAAATTTACTTTTGCTAGGGTAATTTGTAACCAGGTGAAGTTTTAGCCGAAAAAGGGTACATCCAGGTTTAGCCAACTTGTGCCTCCGCCCCTGGGTGCTTGCCACCTCTTTTTTTTTTTTTTTTTTTTTACATGACTTTCTTTGATCAATAAATGCTTCTCTCCGTGCCTGCTTATATAAAAGGGAAATTGGGATATGCCCCAAAATCCACTGTCGTCTTGGGGAATATGACTTGTTGTCCAAAATCCCATCCAAAACCACACACTTGGAATTATATATGCGAAATAAAAGACAAATACTCCCTCTGTTTTTTGGAAAAGTGATACTTTCACTTTTTCATTTTAGCCTAAAAATAGGCCAACTTGAAAAAGTGAAAGTATCTCTTTTCCAGAAACGGAGTGAGTATAATATATACTAATACTAACACCTTTACAAAGTTCAAGAACATATTCAGACAGAAAAAAACTCGAAGAAGTTAGAGAGAAAGTTCATACATAATTACGATAAATTGACTATTCAACCTTCCTTGACAGAAACCGTTACTTTGGGACATATTCCCGGAAACTAGAATCCTGGGGCATATCCCCAAGATGAAAGTCAAATTTGGGACATATTACCCATTTTCCCTATATGAAAAGAAAATATACTGCAAAATAATGAAATGAGTACGAATGGGTTTGTATTCTCATAGGCCATGGCCTTTGCCTTAAGTGTTTTTAGGTTCCACACTTGCAGAGGTTACCACGTATCAATAAATTTGTACTCCCTCCGTTCCGTTTTACTTGATGTTTTAGGGTTTTTTTTATGTTCCAAATTAGATGAGTGTTTAAGCTTATTTCCCAAATTCTCACTAATTTGCCCTTGCTTTGGAATCATATCATACCATTAATTTTCATTGAAATCAGTAGATGGATAATTAGTCTAATTTTTAAATCCACTCCATGGAGGATATAATACTCTATCCCAAGAAAATTACAACGAGATTCGTAATTTACACTAAATATAGGAACTAAGAACTAGGTGCTTTAAATTTTTAGGAAGATATTAATAAGGGTAGATTTGGAAAAAAAATATTCTTTATGTTGTTTCTTAATCTGCATAAAAAAACTCTAGAACATCAAGTAAAATGGAACGGAGGGAGTATAGTAATAAGAAGTAAACATTTGAGTAATGTAGTTCATTGCAGTTGGCAATTTGCCGTGAGTTTTGTAGTTGCAGGAAATCCTACAACCACACCTTTAGTAAAATCTATAAAACAATCTAAGTTAACTCCATGAGAATCATAAGAACATTCATCAAGATCTTCAAATTAGATACAAAGTAATGTGAAAACCCTAACTTGGGAAGCAAATAATCTTTCTCTCTCCTAAAATCTTGTCTAGACTCTCAAAAAAACTCTCTTTTAATACAAGGTCGCTCGACCCTTTATATAGGGGTTTACATAGTGGATGACAGCTAATAAAGCCCCTAATTTTGGATCTGACGTGCGTCAACGTAACGTGGACTTTATTGTTGACGCACGGTTTCTTGACTATCGCTCAGATCTTCACACTTTACTCGTGATTATCTGACGTCATGTGATGCGTCATTCTGGATAGGCTGTACGCGGTTGTCTTCGCTCAGTCTTGATGATCATCATTGCGCATACTTGATTGGTGTGCGGTATTTTGTACCTACATTTTTCCTCTTCTCATGTCGTTTCTTTGGAAAAGAGTGCGATATGAGAAACTTCAATTTATTTTGGCGCACCCGTTCAACTTTTCGTATTCTTCTCTGCCGACACATTTCCATAATTTAGGCATGACAACTTACGCATGTCCTCTCAACCATTTGTTATCTGACATGTCTCTTATAACATCCGTTCTTTTTCAATCATCGCATTAATGGAGTAAATATCTTGGGAATCGGGAGTAAATCTCTTATTTACTCTCAATCGTCTTCTTCTTTCCTCTTTTTAGTCTCTTCCTTTTCTCTTTGATTCTTATTTTCTTCTGCTGCTGCTTTACTGGTTTGATCAAGTTTTCGAGTTGATTATCATCTTTTATTGTTTTATCGTTCTCACCACTCTTTTCTTTCTTCATTTTCGCACTTTACTTTTTACTTCTCATATCTTTATCATCCTGATCTTGATTTACTTGATCATCTTTGATTATTTTTTCATTATCCCTTATTCCCATACTAAAAATGCCTCAAGCTGGTTGGAAGAACGAAAGAGAACTTAAAAGATTGAAAAAAGAATTTCGTGGAAGAGGTTGCTCACTATCCGTCCCTCTTAGATCAAAACCTTCATCTACGCTCGGACCTGAATGGTTTTCTCTCGAAGAATGGAATGACCAGAAGATCATGATTTCAGTAGGACAGGTTCTCCCTGGTCTTCCTATTCCTCTTTATAATCCTTAAATTCCCTTATTTTATGAAATTCTATCGGATGCGAGGTACTCGCGGGGAATCTATCAACTAAGTGGTGATTGCATTAGAATAATCATGGAATATGCTCGTCGCGCGGCAGGACTAGAATCTCTTTACCCAGTAGAAGTACGAAATCCAGAACACGCCCATAAAGAAATCAATCCTGCAGATTACACCATTGAGAATTTTTTTTCAAGAACTATGATATTTATATTATGAAGAATATCTCATCTAAGTGGGGTATTCGGTTATCATGAAAGGACGGCCTCTCGAAGAATGAAAGAATCATGCGGGATGTTGACTTCCATGACTCTACGAATAACACCGCTCGTAGGTCAAATGATACTGGATGGTTAGATTATCCCATCGTTTTATTGGGACCCTACATAGCTGGCAGAAGCGGAGATGGCTCAAATCTTCCCCTTCCTGTGGGATTACCTGCTTACGATCCTTGGGTCTTCAGATGGCTTGAAGAAGCTGATGTGGTACCTTTAACTCTCCCTTTTTGTTTTCCTTTAACTATTTTGCCTTTCACTTCTCTTATCACTTTCTTTGGTTTCATATTGCCAAACAGTCAAAGAAGGCTAAGAACTTGCGTCAGGCGTCACCTTCGCACGATAATAAAGTAAGAAATACTATTTGTTTAATTTTAACAATATTGTTGCCTCTGTTTCTTTGAGCAGTTCCTATGGGATGAACAAGCTCAGAGTTTGTTCATTTTGCTCCCACTATGGCATGAACAAACATGAAAAATGGATGTTCAAATCATCAAATCTGTTGCTTTGAACATTGAGTCGGAATATCCATCGCGCGTCTGAGGTAAAGTCGGGCGACATTTCAATAGACGCGGAGTTGGAAGGAAGATTGCTGGAGTTGGAGGGAAGATCGCTGGAGTTGGAGGGAATATCGTTGGAGTCATAAGGAATGTCGCCCCTCACATATTCTCTCTCCAAAACCTGATTATTATAATTATGATTTATTTTTTATTATTTATTTTATTAGTTAAATAATCCGCGGGACCAAACTCTTATTAGTTTATATAAATAAAATCATTAGTGGGACCCAACTCTTATTAGTTTATATAAATAAAATCATTAGTGGGACCCAACTCTTATTAGTTTATGTTAATAAAATCAATAGTGGGACCCTAAAATATCAGATTTGTTCATTTTGCCTTGTTTCCCATAGTGGAGAATGCAGTTTGTTCATCCACGTGGATCAACAAATTTTTATTTTTTTTCATTGCCACAGGAACTGCTCTTATCTGTCATTATTCGTGTAGGTGGAAGATGTGGGCGCTAAAGGCAAGGGTAAGCGTAAAATCATATATAAGAAAACCGCTTCTAAATCATCTTCCAAGAGTCTGTCTAAGAAGCGGAAGGCATTTTATCCCTCTTCTTCAAGTTCTCACTCTAGCGATGATGATATTCTTCTCAATGAAGACCCCTCAATCACATCTTATATGGGGCATCTATCTAGTATCTTCTCTGACTCCATGTCAGCAGTTGGTAATGATGAACTGACTCGCACTTGTGGAACGGTTTCGAAGATAAGTGATGCCCCTTCTCTAGATTATGAATCCCTTTGCGGAGTTGCCTCGGCGTTAAGTCCAACCTTTCAATTTTCATTTGGCTCTTTGGTACTCTATACTTTTGCGTTCTCTTTGATGATGCTTTGAGGTTTTGGATGATGTCTAATATTCACCTTATATCTTCACAAATGGCCCCCATATCTTATGTTGTTTCTTCAAACTATCAAAGAAGACTTCGTAAACTTGAGGCTGAAAATATTAAACTCAAGGCCCAAGTTTCCACTTATTAGAATGATGCCTCTAGTCTTTGCAAGAGGAATAATCAGTTAGCTGGTGCGTAACTCTTTATCTCTTCCGCCTTCTTGTTTGATCGTTTTTGTTTTTTGTTTTTTCGCTCCTTTTTAATTGTGTATTCTTGCAGAAATTTATAATCTATCTGACAAAGCAGCTTCCCTATTTCGCTCCCTTCATCATCATGTTGATGATGATACTCTCCTTGAGCATCTTAATGCTTCCCTAAATAATATTTCTGATGACAAATTAAGAACCTTTTCTTTGGCGGAACTCAGGGCGAAGTATCAACTTCTCAATTGTGATCATAGAAGTGCATTATCTACCGTTAATAGATTTAGACGCCAGTTTTGTGAATCCAAAGAAATGATTAAGGTTTTAGAAGCAAGAATTAACACTCTTATTACTGAGAAGGATCAAGTTGCTCTTAGAGGTGCTAATGCTTTGAAGGAATTTCAAGAAACTATCCTCCACGTTCAAGTGGAGCGGGATCTAGCTATCAGCGAAAAAGACGCACTTGTTGAGCGAGGGAATTTGATCCGTTCCCGACTTCTTATAGAAAGCGATGTTGAATTTGAATGGGCTGCTAGGGTCTTAGATAATGCCAGAAATGATTTAGCTGTAAATGTTAGACTTAGAGCATTGCTGGGTCAAACTCGCATGCGTTGTTATCTCAAGCATGTTTGTCAATGTTAGTGATCAAAACCATAAGTCTTGATTTCTAGTTTACTATAGCTAAGTCTCGGACTAGGATAAAAAGTTTAGTTGAGCTCAAGAACTCTATGGCGATCATCATACAAGACGAAGGACTACTCAAGGAATTGGTGGATCTTCATCGACTAAAAGGTATGTGGAGACTTGAACTTATCTAGCACTCAAAAGTCTGTCTACTCTATCTCTTATTTTGAGACAAAAGTCGTTTTTCTATATAGACTTTGAATATACACATTTGCTATTTCGAGCCGAGTTTATCTCGCCTATCTATTTATCGAAATAAGTATTGGTAAGCTTTTGCTTTGGCCAAGTTCATCTTTACCTAGTGATGAAAGTCATGACACGTTTCAATCACTTTGAAAATTACTTACTTTGACGGAATGTCCTCTAAGAATGTTCCAATGATTGAAATGAGAGTTTAGATTAAATAACCAATGATGGATATAAGCATTGTGTGGCAACACATATATGTATAAGTCCTTTTTCCTTGAACCGAAGTTCGCGAACTTTGTTGATCAAGAGAACCGGAATCAGAGACGTGAGCTAAGTCCTCGAACTCAGTCTGCGAACCCAATCCGCGAATTGGCGGAAGTTCTCTTCCCGATAAATTCTGCTGGAGTTTGAGAACTCCTTCCGGGAACTTAAGTTTGCGAACTTGAGTTGGTTATATCTACAAATGATTGTTTGTGAACTCATTTATAAAAATTAAGGAATGCAAAATGCAAACCGTGGCTATATAGTTCATGAACCAATTTGAGTGAATCAAATCGTTTTTGCTTCGATTGTGTCTTGTGTAGTTACATAAAATTTCCTTGCAATTGAACAACTCTCTAACTAATTCATTTGAGTCATTTGAACTAGTTATAGTGAAGAAGAATATGGTTGATATGAAAGTGCTCATATAGCTAACCATTTGGTTAACTATTGTTGAACCAACAAATGTTCATGTTTGGGTACGGTTACATAAACCAAAAATAGTACATTTCATTTGTGTATAACAATCTAAGTTTTCGATCCAACGGTTGAAAGATATTAGCTTGAATCTAACCAGGTTTTCATCTAACGGTGAATATTGAATGCTTTGTTACCAAGCAAACATTGACTGCAAACCCTGATTTGAAAGACTATATAAGGGAGAACTCTAGCAACTTGAAACCTAATCCCCACACCTTCCGTGTGATACTAGTTGTATTATCTAGAGTCGATTCTCCTTTAACCTTAGGTTTTCTTCTTAAAACAGGTTAACGACTTAAAGACTTCATTGGGATTGTGAAGCCAAACCGATACCGTGATCCGATCTTGCTAATTCTATCATTTTGAGTACAATCGTAACGATTGGCTTGAGATATTTATCTCCAATAGGCAAGATAGAAAAGTAATCACAAACATCTTTGTCTAATCGTTTGTGATTCCACAATATCTTTTTTCGATGCGTTGTTTAGCATTATTGTGACGTGATTGATAATACTAGGTTGTTCTTCAGGAATATAAATATGGGTTATCAATTGGTTCCTGTTCACCTTGATTTATCAAAAGACGGAACAAAAACTTGTAGGTTTATCTGTGGGAGACAGATTTATCTATTTTGTAGACTTTTTTGTGTGATACAGATTTGTTTATTAAAGTCTTCGACTTTGGGTCGTAGCAACTCTTAGTTGTGGGTGAGATCAGATAAGGGAATCAAGTGCGTAGTATTATGCTGGGATCAGAGACGTAAGGAGTGCAACTGTACCTTGAATCAATGTGAGATTGATTGGGGTTCAACTACAGTCCAGACCGAAGTTATTTTGTAGTAGGCTAGTGTCTGTAGAGGCTTAATACAGTGTGGTGTTCAATCTGGACTAGGTCCCGGGGTTTTTCTGCATTTGCGGTTTCCTCATTAACAAAATTTTGGGGCATGTGTTATTTTTATTCCGCATTATATTTTTTTATATAATTGAAATATCACAGGTTGTGTGTTTGAATCAATCAATTGTAAATCTGACCTTTGGTTGTTGATTGAAATTGATTGATCCATGAACATTGGTCTTTGGTACCGTTCAAGTGATTTCTCTTGTATTCAATTAGACTCGTAGATTTCTATTTGCTTGAGAAAGAATTGAATCGAGAAAGAGAGATATAACTCTTTGATATACTTTTTATAGATTGAGTCTTGTTGATTCTCTTAAAAGTATATTGGAGTTTGTCCATACAGATTGCTAAGCGAAATATTGGGTGTGGTTGTTGTACCCCCGCTTTTTCAGTTATCCTTGAATCTGATCATGCTGCATTGGTTAGGGATATTATTTACAAAAAAGGAACTTGTTTATAATTCTTATTCCTTTGTTATTTCCTGATGAGTGTTCTCATGCAACTTTAACCTTCTTGTCCTTTTTTCGCAGATGACGAAAAGGAATTTCGTGAGAAAATGAGGGTCCGGAGGCGAAGCTTACTGCTCGTGATTCTAAATACCGCAGGCTCAAGAAAAAGCTTACTACCACTGTTTCCAACCTGAGCAAGGATGATGTTCGCGTTTGCGATGCGGCTATTAAGAAAATCTGTGCGGACAATAGCATTCCTCTTACAACTTATTAATTCGCGGAAGTTTCTCCTAATGAAGAAGGTTCTGACATCTCTGATAGTGAGGGAGATTATGAGGAATATGAAGAGATCGAAGAAGAAGTTGGTGATCTGAAGCTGAAGAGGATAATGAAGATGATATGGGTGGAAATTAGTTATCTTTCACGCTTGTAAATTCTTTCTTAGCTTTTCGTATATCAGATACTCCCTAGTCTTTGAAATTTCTTCTTCAATGTAAACTCTTTAAACATTTGAGGCTTCTTTAATATAAATTCTCTTTGGGATATTCCTACATCTATAAAAGGCAAAAAACTATTCTTTCCAACAGTTGGAGTTAATTTGGTTATAATAACATGTATAGCAATACTCGTTCATAATAATAAATAATATGTGTGTGAGTCTATCATATGGGGGCGAATAACACCCTTTTATATGCTTGCATTCCCATACTTGCCTTTGTTAGTCGTCACGAGATGATTGAGTCAATCAAATGTTATTTAGTATAATGTACTTCCTCCGTCCCTAATTAGATGAGCTACTTGGTTTTTAGTTTTGTCCACAAATAGATGAGCTATTTCACTAATCAAGGGGATATTTCTAAAACTACCCTTTTAATTGATTATTTTTTCTATAAGAAATATGTATAATTTGATAGTCATGTTTATATTCGTTGCGTAGGTGTTTTAAAATGCTTTTCAACGGTATAAAGTTTATAAAAAACCGTGGTATAGTTTATGAGATAAATCGTTTCTAAATTTTACTAATTATTGCCCATAAGGGTATAATTGTAAAAAATACTTAAATAAACTCCACTTTCCTCCTTGCCTTAAAATTTGTGCAAACTACAAGTAGCTCATCTAATTAGGGACGGAGGGAGTATATGTGTTCCTTTATTCTTTTGAATTAACAGTTTCTGTTTTAACTGTAGAGCTTTCATGCGTGCTTGTACCTCATATGTCTTTGTATAATGCCTCAGCCATGTTCTGTGCTATCGTCTTTCGCGCCCATACATTCTGACTGCAAGAAATTTCCATTGTATTTTCCTTGTACTATTGAATCCACACGTTTAATTGCTCTTACCTACAAAACAATATAAGCTTCTATTCTACCTTTATCATAAGGTATTATTTATCCTTCCTAAGTAAAGGTCTTATTTTGCCCAAGATTTGATTTCGTATTTGTGCGACGAGATCGCAGGCGGTCTTTACACTTTCATGTAATAACCCATTGATCTTGTCTTATCGGTTTATTGTATTATTGCCTCTGCAGGTTTGATTAACGCGCAAATACGACAAGTCTTAATACTCCCATGAGTAAAAAGCCTTATGATATTTGCGTCTTTTGACACAATTCAGCTCCCTAATAGAGGGTGCCGTCCTTATATTCCCCCTGAATTCCCCTTCAAGGAAGCTTACCCCTACAGGGTTAAGGTTGGCTATTCCCATCCGGTGATGCAACAATCAGTTTTTTTCGCGGCCTCTTATCCCTCCGCCGATATGGCTTATGGTTACAAGACCGCACCCTAAGTGGGGTTTCTTCGGACCGAATGCATCATAGTCAAGACTTGTCAAGAGCATCCAGGTACGCTCAAGACGCCCCAGATACTCTTGACTCAACCGTGTACCTCGGCGCCTTGATCGAGTTTCTGCACTCCTTAGAAGAGACCTTATCACCTTAATCTTTCGATATAGGCGCCTCTCCTGGATGGGCTTTCGTTTCACCCCAAATCTTCATGACTCAGGCTCCAGGGTCGGTGTAGCTTTCACCTGAGTCATGCTAATCAGGTTTTCCCCAATAATGACGCGCGTTAGGTCTTATTATTGCCTCTTGTTGTATGAGAACTAGGGTGCACGCCACAATTGGATGCCTATCCTCCCTAATTGGAGTCTTTACTTCTGTTGCCTTTTATTAAGGTCTTATTTTTTCCTTTTTCTCGTATGACATTATCATAAAGAAATAAAAATTATGATTTGCATTTATACTCTTGATTAATACAATGTTGATATCTTTTCTCTTTGCTTATTTTCCCACATGATAACTATTGTTTAAACGACTTCATATCTGAGATAACTTGCTTGTTTCTTTCGCCTTCTGTGCTTCATTGAGTTCGTGTATGTTTTCCAATACATTGATTCGCATACGTTCCGCAGCTTCTGATGTGCTATGACTGCTGCACGGACCATATTTCGTCAGGTACACTTGGTTCCATAATTCATTAGATGGTTTTCCTTCCTTCTCATCTACTAATTCATACATTCCATTTCCAACTATCTTCCCGATTCTATATGGCCCTTCATATATACTCTCTATTTGTCTCTTACTATTTTTCTGATAGGGAGGTTTCTGCCTCAACACCAAATCTCCTTCCTGGAATTCGCTCTTGTTAACACACTTTTCACGTTTGCTTTCTTGTGCGGTCGTTGTCTCCTTCGTGGAAATCTTTGTTATTTCACTCTCCTTGTTCACAACATCTACCATTAATCGCTCGCTTCTCTGATTATCTTGTATCCGCTTCTTCCAATTTCTTCGCTTGCTTGTGCGTTCCTCAAATTTGTCAACATAAATTTCATGGAAAGTTTTTCCTTCATTTGGATCTCCTCTTATTACTCCAACACCTTGAGGTAGAGGAAATTTGATGCATTGGTGGAAAGTGAAGCTGATCCTAGAATACCATGTAACCATGGCCTTCCTATCAAAGCATTATAGGGTGATTCTACGTCAACAACGCATAATACTATTTCTGTTGATATGCTTCTTAAAGGAATTCACATTGTTATCTCTCCCTTTGGCTTGTTAGCTGTTCCAATGAAACCATAAATATTGTAAGTTGATGGGATGAGTTCTTCATCTCTACCACCCATAGTCGTGTATGTGTGATAAAACAGAATATCAACCGAACTGTCGGGATCTATCAGTATTCTGTTTATAGCCCATGTGTTCGCGTTCTCCTCTTCATCTTCATCAGCTTTTGCCTTTGGATTGATTTCTAACTTGACCATTAATGGGATCTCGTGTTGTTCTCCACCTCCCGGTACTTCTTCTGCATTAAAGGAAATAGGATGCTTCTGCCAATCTTTCAATGGTGATATCTTCGCAAGGTTTAGTATCTCCCTTCCATCACCATCTCTTGCATGAACTCGACTTAAAACATTATCATGGAAATCTTTTATGCTTCTGAATGAATGTATTATCGAATTACAATATAAATTCTTGTGCATGCCCTGCAGGTGGTGGTGGTAGATTCTGTGGTTGCTGTACTAGGAAATGGTCTAGTTTTTCCTGATCAATCATTCTTAATATGTTTTTCTTCACAGCTCTACAGTTGTTAGTTGTGTCACCGTGGAAACGATGATAAGCACAAAATTCTCTACTTCTCCTCCCTGGTGGCGGCATGCCAAGCCAAAACCGGACCTAGCCAAAGCGAGCCACGCCCAAGGCGAACCCTTGGCCCCACATGCCAATCCAAACCAAACCTAGCCAAGCTAGCCGCGCCATGACAAACGCACTTTGCCTTGGCCCTAGCCATGCTAGTCACATCCTGCCAAGCCAAACGCCCTTGCCTTGGCCCTAGCCACGCCATACGACCATGGAAAACCCTTGGCCCTACATTCCAAGCCAAACCAAACCTATCCAAGCTAGCCGCGTCATGCCAAACGCACTTTGCCTTGGCCCTAGCCATGCTAGTCACATCATGCCAAGCTAAACGCCCTTGCCTTGGCCCTGGCCATGCCATACGCCCATGGTAAACCCTTGGCCCTACATGCCAAGCCAAACCAAACCTAGCCAAGCTATCCACACCTTGCCAAACGCACTTTGCCTTGGCCCTAGCCATGTTAGTCACATCATGCCAAGCTAAACGCCCTTGCCTTGTCCCTAGCCACGCCATACGCCCATGGAAAACCCTTGGCCCGACACGCCAAGCCTGACCACACCCTAGCCGCGCCACCCTGTTGGCCTTCCCTACGCGGCCACCAAAACGAAGGAGTGCAACAATCAACGGTTTCCCTTCAAACCCAGGAGCAAATCCTAGCCATCCAAGGTTACTAGACGACACATGGTAACCTTCGTCCCGAAAACCTAAGTTTGGCCACGCCAAACCTTGCCATGCCAACGGCATGCCAACCTAGCCGCGCCACCACGTTGGCCCTCACTACGCGTCTACCAAAACGAATGCGTGCAACGATCAACGGTTGCCCTTCAATCCCCAGAGCAAATCCTAGCCATCCAAGGTTACTAGACGACATATGGTAACCTTTGGCTGAAAACCTAAGTTTGGCCACGCCAAACCTTGCCATGCCAACGGCATGCCAACCTAGTCGTGCCACCGCGTTGGCCCTCACTACGGGGCTACCAAAACGAAGGCGTGCAATGATCAACGGTTGCCCTCCTCTCAAGATGCAAAATCTCGACCCTCGAAGGTCACCAGGCTGCCAAGTTTCCCGAGCTTGACTTGCCAAGCCACAACAACGTGCTACATGTTTTCCAAAATATTCGAGACATCAACACAAACTGGGGGATCCTCTTTGGGTATTGGTTTGGCGGTCTACAGCGTGCGGCGTACACTACGCCCGTCATAAGGAAGAGTCATAAGGGTGAGGCGGTTAGTAAATACGGGAAGTTATGTGTGAAACGTTCATAGGACATAAAACACATGCGTTAACAACTTTATGGGACATCAATCCCATAACGTTTGCAGTTTCATGAAAACCAGTTTCATGCGTTAACCACTTTATGGAACATCAATTCCATGCATACGGTTATCACCTCCTCCCATTTACTTCCCCACTCCTTAATGAGACCAGGGTACGTTTTTACTCCGACTTGTTACCTATTTTCATTGGACAACGAGTTCATACGGTAGATACAACACTCAGAAATATTTAATTGCTAGCTCACCTTGTTAGCTCTCTCACTTTTCCGATAACAAGTCGTAGTAACCCAACCACTCTTCTAGAATCAACTATTCTGGTCTCACCACTTTCCTTGCTTCCCTCCCCAAAACCAACCCATTCTCCTCCACTTTGTGACTGAAGCAAGTCTGTAACGGCCATTTCTTGGTTTAGGCCGGGCTTGTACAGATTGATCTCTCGAATCTAAATTACTCCCTTGCAGTACATTGTTTAGGGTTTAAATTGTTTCTCACCTGCACACCCGCAATTACCGAAATCAGCAGAAACCATTTTCACCCACAAACAACAAGCTATAATTTTTTTTTTTTTTTTTTTTTTTTTTGGAAGTAGATGATTTCTTAATAAAGCTAACTTTTACAAGGTGTAAATAATTAGTACAAAACCAAGTCAGAAATGGAGAAGAGAAGTAAAGAACAAAGGTTAAGAGGAAAACATCAAAATAAAAAAAGAAGAAATAAAATTAAGCTAAGGGATGAACAACTGTCCCAGCACATTAAACCCACTTGGAGGCCAACACCAAAATTGGGTTGATCAATCTTTAACCATGCAAGCATCTCAGATTTGATGAGAGTTGACAGTTCCCAACAGGTCTTCTTTTTGCCCTCAAAAGTGCGTCTATTACGCTCATTCCATAGACCCCAAATGGTAACAGCTGGCAAGTAAGACCGCAGAGCTTTTCCAATTGTGAATATTAGACCAAACTCTGAAGAAATCAATCACCATTGAAGGGAAATCAAACCTGTATAAATTTGGGATTAAGAAGTGTGGTTGCAGGATTTCCTACAACCACACCCCTCCGAGATTATACAGTGTTCTAATCAAATTCCATGATTGATTAACAAAGTTTTATTTATTTTTCTGAAGAATCTTATAAGAGTAATAAGAATACAAGGAAATCAAAATAGCTCTAGACTTTCTCTCTTCTATTTGTTCTCCTCAACCTCTCCAAAAAATATCTCTCTCATCTCGACTCTGCTTGGTCATTTATATAGGATATTACATAGTGGATGACAGCTAAGCCATCATTTATTTTCGGATCTGATCTGCGTCATTCTCGCAAGCTTACAAGGGTTTTCTTTGCAAGTTAATCTCGTTCTTCGCAGAATCTACACACTTTCCTCATGATTAATTAAGCTGGCGTCATTCACTACATCACTTCTCTAACACTCTGTGATGGCCTTCGCAACCACCTTTTAGTTAAAACTTCGTTAAGATATAACTGTTGCGAGATTATGCTCCTACATCTTGCCTTTTCTCATGTCTTCTATGCCAAGAAGAGCATGATATGAGAATTTCTATCTTTAAATGCCGTAGCCGCTCATTTTCCTTATCCTTTTCCACCGACAACCTTCCTTGATTCCTGCGAAACAAATTATACGTGTTTCTTTTACCATTTATTTCTTGACACGTCTTTAGTAACCGTCATTTCTTAACCTTTCACATCATCTCTTCGCATTAATGAGTTTATCTTCTTGAGATTTCCTTCCCTCTATATATATCCTTCTTTGTCTTCTTTTGCTTTCTTTTTACTTTTCCTTTTATTTTCTCTGCAACTTTTCTTCATTGTTCTTCCGCAAGTTCTGCTCTTGCAAATTGTTTTTAATTTCTTCTCCTTTTAGATCCTTTCTTCTTATCCATTCCCATACTCAAAAATGCCTCCAAGTGGTCGTAAATATGAGAATGAATTTGAAGAAATTCAAAAAGACTTTAAAGAAAAAGGTTTTACATTATCCACCATTCCTGATCATGGTCCTAAATCCATTCTTTATGTTAGGTTATTTTCTGATTATCAATGCAGCAATGAAGAAATCATAATCTCACTCGGTCAACTTCTTGCTGGTCTCCCTATCCCTCTTTTTAACCCTGATTTTCTTTTATTTTACGAAATCCTTTCCCATGCGAACTTTTCGCGAGCCATCTATCAACTTTGTGGAGATTGCATTCGACTTATACTTGAGTTTGCCCATCGCGGTGCGGGCTTGGGATTTCTTTATCCGTCGAAACTCAGAGATCCTAAATTCGCTGATTTAGAAATTATCCCTGAGAAATATACTGTGGAGAGTTTCTTCGATAATTACGAAGTAATCACTATGAAGAAAGAAAGCACTCGCTGGGGAGTTCGTTTGAAGAAGAAAGAGAATATTGCCAGCGAAAAGGTGTTAATGCAAGATATTGACTGGCATTCGGGTACTAATAAAACTCCACGTCACTCAAAAGACGACAAATGGTGTGTCTTTCCGTTGACTCTGAAAGGACATTACATCTCTGGTTCCAATGTGCTACCAGAAAATCTTGCTACTTACCAACCCTGGGTATTTAACTGGCCCGAAAAGGAAACAGAGGTATACTTTCAAACTTCTCTCAGTGTGTAACTCTCCATTTATTCCTACTCCATTCTTTTCTTTTCTTGCGAAATTTTTAGGTTGCGAAGATGACAAAATACTACAACAAAACTGGGAAAGCAGGCGTCTTAACAGCATTGCGTGCAATCACGGATGAAGTAAGAAATATTCTTTTGTTTTATTTTAACAATATTTTTTCCTCTATTTCTTATCTTCATTCGTGTATGCAGGCTGAAATTAGAGTTGTTCAAAAGGCTGAAGGACCTATTAAAGTTGCGAAAACCAAAGGAAAAGATAAAGGAATTTTTCGTATGCAACAATCAACCAACCCACTTTCAAAGAAACGGATGAAGAATTTGAGACTTTTTTTCGCAAATGAAGGTTCTTCACCTGAATCATCTATGGCGCAATTATATGGAATATTCTCTGATTCTCTACAAGGAATAGGCAACGTTCCTTTAACTAACACTTGTCGGGCACTTGCAAACATCTCTGACGCCCCTCTTTTAGATGATAATGAATCCCTTCGCGGTGTTTCTAGATCAGTTACTCCAAGTTTGCTAAACTCGCTTGGTATTCTGGTAAACCTTCATTCCTCTAATTTGCTTTTAATTATAATTCAAAATTTATGCCATATTTTGATTTTTCTTTTTATTCTTTCGCATGCTGGAAAGGCTTCTTATGCAGTTGCCTCTAACATAGTTAAGAGATGTGAGAGCTTTGAAATGAAGAACTCCAAGCTTAATAAGATGGCAGAGGAATCTCGCAACAAAAATGAAGAATTAGAAGCTGAGATTGCTAAACTTCGCAAGAAGAATAAACAGTTAGAAGTAGATTCCTCCACTCAACAAAATAAAATATCCATCCTTCAACATGCGAATGACCAACTTTATGGTAAGTAGTATTTCTTCTTCTCCTCTAATCTTTTTCTCATAGTTTTCCCTTATTTAATTAATCATTTTTGCAGACATTTACGGTCTTTCTGATGAAGCCACATTTATTTGCACCTTTCCCCACTCTATGGATGATGATACCCTTCTCGAACGTCTTAATACTTCTTTAAACAGTTATACCAAGGATAAAAAAATTCTCTTTCCTTAAATGAACTCAAATCTAAATTCCATATCTTAGAAATTGACCATAGAAGCGGTTTGAAAATAGCTCACGATTTAAAACGCCGCTACCTTGACTCCAAAGATGAGATTAACAAGTTAAGAGTTAAGATCAGTGATCTTATAGATGATAAAGATCGCATCACTAGTCAAGGTGCTCAAGCTTTAGAAAAATTTCACAAAACCCTTCTCGAAATCAAACTTGAACGAGATGAAGTTAACCGTAAGAATGCCATTTTTGTCGAAAGAGAAAATCAAATTCGTTCTCGTCTTCTTATAACTAATGATGATGAGTTCGCTTGGGCTGCGGAAATCTTAGATGATGCCTGAAATAATTTAGGTGTAAATATTAGTATCCAAGTTGATCATTCATCCTTGATCAAAGATATGATCTCTAACAGAGAAGGTTGTTAACTTTACTTTCTTACTGGTTATTCTTTTTCATAAACTTTGCTTGAGTTATTGATATGTTATTGTATATTCGCAGAGGCTGAGAAGGATTTTTGCAAAAGAATTGAAGACTCAAACTAAATCTCTTGAAGTAGAAAAGGTGAAACTCGCAGAATATTTAGCTACTCGCAATGATAAATGCCATCGGCTCAAGAATCAGTTGAAGATCACCGTTGCCAACTTCCAGAATGACACTCTTTATTTTCGCAATCAGACTATCATGAAGGTCTGCGATGATAACCGCATTTCCCACTCTATGTATCCCTGCCTCTTAGATGAAATTCCTCCGAATGTATCACTTCCAGACATTTCGGATGGTGACGATAGTGAAGAAAAAGAAATTGAAGAAGACATTGGTGAGGAAGAAGAAGAGTCGAACAAGAAATAATTGTCCTTTTCTTCATTAACTTTTCGTCTTTTTGTGACACCTATACATCTTTTTTTCTTTGATCTTTATGTAAATATGTCACTGCGACCTCCTTCAATTTCCAAAATCTCTCAATATAAGTTCTATTCTTTTTGTTTTACCTGCATATATTAGAAAAGAAACCCTTGTTCGCAATAACAATCAAATATTAGTAATCAATATATAATCAACATATATGCGTTAATCTATCATGTGGAAGCAAATAACATTTGCCTCTGTTAAGCATTCCCATACTTGCCTCTGTTATTTGTTTTCAAATGAGAGATTAATCATGCCGCAATATTGTACAGTATTCTGTGCGTCATTTTCGCAGTCTTATTTGTACTTTTCTGCGAAATCTCGCAATGATGAATTCGTTGTCATATGTATCTTGGGATTTTCCAAAATTCCATTCAGTATTATTCTCTTATGTGGTCTTATTTTGCCTTCCTAAGTAATGGTCTTATTTTTCCACTCTTTGTATTTGCGACAAAATCGCAGGACGTCTTTAAATTTTCATGTATTGAACCATTGATCTTGCCTTATCATTTTCTTATATTATTGCCTCAGCAGGATATTTTTAATGCGACAATATGATAGGCCTAAATTTTCTTGCGAAATAAAGCCCCATGACATTGCCGTCTTGCGAAGAAATCGCAGGACGTCTTTACACTTTCGTGCACTGACCCATTGATCTCGTCATACTTTCTATAGTATTATTACCTCTCCAGGATCGTTGCACAAATATGACAAGCCTTAATACTCTCGTGAGTAAAAATCCTCATGACATTTGCGTCTTTGACACTTATCAGCTCCCTAATGGAGGGTGCCGCCCTTATCATCCCCCTGGTTGCCCCTTCAAGGAGGCGTACCTCTACCATACAGGGTTGGCTCCTCCCATCCGGTCTTAACAACAACCAGTTGTTTTCGCGGACTTTTATCCCTTCGCCGATATGGCTCATGGTTACAAGACCGCACCCTAAGTGGGGTTTTCTTCGGGCCGAGTGCATCATAGCAAAGAATTGCCAAGAATGGACAGGACGCTTCAAACACCCCAGGAACTCTTGGCTCAACCGTGTAACTCGGCGCTTTGATCGAGTTCTGCACTCCTTATGAGAGACCTTCTTACCTTAGTTGCCCAACCTAAGTCAAAAGCTTAAGCTGAGAATCCAAGGCGCTCTCTTTGGATGGGTTTAATAACCCCAAGTCTCCATGACCAAGGTTAGGGGGTGTAACCTTTCCCCGAGCCATGTAATAGGTCTCCCCTTCAATGACGCACTTTAGGTCTTACATTTGCCTCTTGCGAAATTTTATTCGCGAACTAGGGTGTACGCCAAAGTTGGGTGCCTCTGTCTTTTTTGTTTATTCGTATTTTCTTTTATTTTCTTTTGTAAAATTCATAACTCTCGCGAAATTATCGCATTTTTCATTCTATGGATATAATTTCTGCGAAATTAACGCATGTCTTCATTCTCACTGCTGCAATTTCTTCTTTTTATTTTCTTTAATCAGTAAAAGATATTTTTTGAATACATCTTTTGCGTTCAACTTTGTTTCTTTCTTTGCTCAACTTCATCAATTTCATTCTCATTTCACATTTTAAGCTTCTTACTTTTGTTACCTTTTGCTTGTGCTTCCTTGAGTTCTCGCACACTCTTAATGATCTTGTTTCGCGAAATACTCTTTACTTGTTCTGGGTCGTCACTATCTCTTATACCATACTTCTGCAGATATTTTTCGTTATACACTGCAGTTTTCACTCCTTCTAGTTCATACTTTCATTGTTTGAGCACCTTTGTTACTGTGTAAGGACCTTCCCATCTGTTCGCACGTTCATCTCCATTATCCTTCTGAAAAATGGGCTGTAAAAGTAATACCAACTCTCCTTTGCGAAATATTCGTTGATTCTCACTTTCAGCAACCATTGCTTTCGCAGAAATCCCTTATCTTCCATGTTCCACTGTGTCTACCATCAATCGTTCGCCTCTTTGCTTTTCTCTGACATTGTGCTTCCAGTTAATCTTTTTAGTTACCCTCTCTTCACATTTCTCTACGTCGATTGCATGACATTTTCTCCCTTCAACCCAATCTCCTCTTATAATTCCAACACCACTAGGATGAGGAAACTTAATGCATTGATGGAAGGTTGAGGCTACTCCCAGAATCCCATGCAGCCAAGGTCGACCAATCAGCGCGTTGTATGGTGACTCTACATCAACAACATAGAACATAATTTCGGAAGATATTCCCTTCAAAGGAATTCGCATGGTAATCTCTCCCTTGGGTTTGTTCGCAGTACCATTAAAGCCATAAATCTTGTAAGTCGAACGTATCAAATCCTCATTCTTTCCCCCCATAGTTTTGTAAGTATGGTAAAATAGAATATCTACAGAGCTTCTAGTATCAATCAATATTCTATTGATCGCCCATGAATCCTCGGCTTCATCATCTTCATCTTCCCTTGGTTTCGGGTTGATATCCAACTTTACCACTAAAGGATTATCATGCATTTCTCCACCTTCAGGAATTTCTTCTGCTGTAAAGGAAATAGGCTGTTTCTGCCATTCTTTTAGTGGCGAGACTTTCGCAATGTTCATAATTTCTCTACCATCAACATCTCTTGCGAACACTCTGCTTAGAACGTTATCATGAAAATCCTCTATTGTTTTGTATGAGTGTACAATAGAATTGCAGAATAAGTTTTTTGCTTTCGATCCGACTTCAATTAAAAATGTATCTTCTCTTTTTGCTGCATTTGCTCTGCGATCTTCTAGTGGTGGTGGTAATGGTAAAGGTTGCGTTGTCTTATCAGAAAGTGGTTCAACTTGCCTTGGTCTATCATTCTAAGGATAATTCTCTTTATATTTCTGCAATCATTTGTGGAATGTCCATGAAAGTGATGATATGAACAAAATTCCTGAGTTCTGTATTTCGGTGGTGGCTCCTTCCCCATGTTCCAATGTGATGGGATATTTTCCATCAAAATTATGGCTTCCCATATCTTTTCCACACTAGCATTTAAAGGAGGCATTATTATTTCTTCCCATACTACCCTATTAGATCCTTATCCCCTTTGATAGTTATTCTTCTGTCCTCCATAAGTTTCTTGAGGTTGGTTAAGTCTCTGAATCTTGTTATTTCCGCCAGGATTATAGAACCTCCTCTCTTTCTCGAACTCTTCTTGATCACGACTTCCCATTGCAACCAAATTTTGTTGACTTTCGATTTCCATTTCTTTTTACGGATCTTGCGAAGTGCTCGCCACTGTGTTTGTTAATATGGGAAATAAGCTGGCATTCGCAATTTTTTAGCTTGTATTCGCAACTGGGTACGACTCCATCTCATTTTGTTTCTCCTCAAGAGCAATGTATTCCTCTTGGAACTCTCGCAACTCAGTCATTGTGATAGTATTCTTGATCCTATATATTTGAACATACAGCAAATTTGTTGAGAACATTACATTAATGAATGATAAAATAAGGTATATTTCATCCACGCGGCCAGCCATCACTACAATAAAACCGACCAAAGGCGACTTGACCAATGGTGGTGGCTTATTCCAATCTTTAGTTGCTAATCAGTTTATGCAATTAGTGTTAGTTGCGCAGCCTTAGTGGCGGAAGGGGTCGTTGCCTTATGTTTAAGGCAACAAGTGCGCAATGGTTAGTTGGTAGCCATGTCTAAAGCTACTAGTCTTGCTAGTTGACCAACATGCATCACCTAATAGGTAGAGCCACTAATTTGTGTAGTTGTCAAGTTATTAGCGAAAATATTAAAGAAACTATAACCTTTTGGTTGTTTAATAAAGTTTGCATTTAGAGGTTTATCTAGTGGCCAAAAATATAAAGCCATTGGCTTTTGTAGTTGTTGTTTTAAATGCCTTATCGTTTAAGCTACTAGTTTTTTGTCTAGTTGTTCATCAGGTTACAGACATGGTGGGACTAAAATGTATACAACTAACATTTTAGTGGCTTAGCTTTTAGAGCCACTAGTGTATCTAGTAGGCTAGTAGATAAATAGTTAAAGCTACTAGCTTCATTTATTTAGTTAATTACCATATATTTTGTCGTAATTTTTGGGATTAAGAATATATTGTTTCCAGTTTGATAACCATTAGTTAATAGCCGTATTTTTTTCCGTCAGTTTTGAAATTAAGAATATTTTGTTTCCAGTTTGATAGATCTGTGCCGTTATTATCTTAGCTAATTGCCTTATTTTCGCCCGTTATTATCTTAGCTAATTGCCTTATTTTTGGCCGTAATTTTTCTGCAGTGAATAATATTTTGCTTCCAATTTGATAGATTCAAATAAATGAAATTTCAATTAAAAGGGAATTTTATTAATGAGCTCTTCATTAATTATCATCCATGAAATAAGGAAGTTTCTAAGGATTTTGGTCAAATCCTAGAACTTACATCCAAAATAATAAACATTTGAAATAGTGATATATTATTATTCACTTCAAATAGTGATATATTATTAACATTTGGAGCCCAGCTTGTTGCTAGGTTACCGACCACTAGCTATGTGTGATGTAATAATTAACACAATGATAAAATAGTGATATATTTAATTAATATTTTATATAATGATATATGTCAAAAAAAAAAAATCTTATTGAGCCATGGAACGATAAAAAAAAAGGTCTTTATAAATCTGTAGTATACAACAATGATTACATACAATAAAAGAAAAGAAAAAAAAAGACACTGGCATGAATACTGTGCTTCAAAATAAAAATAAAAAAAATAAGTGGCAGTATGACAAGTACGTGACAGAAACCTTCTTTAATTGTAGGTGGCTCTTTAAAACGCTCCAGAATCCAATATATAAAGATGCCATGGCCCATCCTAGTAACTGTGTCATGAACAACATTGCTTTATCAATAGATAAAATGAATGAGGGATGATATAAGTCATAACTTCAATAACTAAAGACTGTTGTAGCTTAAAGATCTGATGCATAAAATAGTCACCATACTGCTTAACAGACTTGGTTTCAACAAAGTGAAATATGTATCCTGCACCAAAAGATATATGAGCAATCGCTGTATTAGCTCTCCACCAAACAAAGTGTAAAATAAATTCAACTCTAATCATGTGCAATTCATTTGCCACATCTTCAATGTGGAAACCCACATCTGCATTGGAGATAATCCCTTTGTTACCAACAACATGGATATTGTGTTTGTAAGTCATCTAGCCAGTATATATGCAAACCATCAAATATCACAGACAACCAAACCATGGAAAAGGGAAACAGATTTAGGGGCCCAAGCAGTAATTCTTAAAGTAAGTTCATCTAATTCCATATAACTTTGAAGTTTTCTGATCGAATCGGTAGAGTATAACCTTCAGATAACTTCGAACTCCTGATAAAATAGTTGAACTTCACATCATCCATGAACACCTTTGTTCCTACAATATGAAAAGAACATTATGTTATGGTCGAGCTTCCTCCCAGACTCGAGCAGAACTACTTGTCATTGTATATGGTTATGCATGATATAATTAAATCTTAATGGTTTGTCATGCACCTTGGATTGTCAAAACACAGAAAAGCTTGCTGGAAGGTAACGAATTTATATCAACATTAAAACATTGTTTCATCTGGTGTTCAATCAAAAAAATTAGTAGCACACACAACATACTCAATATCAAATTAACCAAACAAGATCAAGAATTAACTGAAATTCAAAGAACAAATAACATGTACCGATAAGAGAACTTCATTTTCAGTTAATAAAATTTATGAACTGAATGAAACCCAACCACACCCCATTAATACTATCACAAAGAGTAAAAAATAAAATAGATTCAGTTATGTATTAGTTTCAAACAAAAGTGCGCCTACACAATTAACAACTTACATGATCTTCTACTTGAAAAATCAAACACAACCCATGACTAAAAGTCATTGAAACAAGAACCAAAAACACAAATAAATAAATCCCTAAATTTTTATAAAAATGAACAGAACATATATGGGAATTCATAGGATATTAAATCAAATCAACGCAAAATCGGGATTTTATACCAAAATAGGGTTCTCAAGAAAACTCACTCATTGGTGGTTCTCCGAAAAATAGATTAGGAGGAGCCCTTAATAGGATAACACCATGGTAAGATCAACCCAGTAGCGCTTTCCTTTCCGTCGTCTACATTTAAACATTATACTATAACAAATCAGAAACTAGATTAAATATAATCCCACTAAAAAAACATCAGAAGCTGACCTGCAATTGGTACTAGTCTTTGATTTAGCTATTTCATGGAAAGATCCGTGGAAAAAAACAATTAAATCGCTTAGAATCATGAACAGATTATGCAAAATCGTTTCAAAAAACCATGAAAATAAACCTAAACTCACCGCCACTTAAACTTTTAACCATCTCTATAAATTTTTATACAGAACAATGTTAAGGAACTGAAAATTAAGAAATTGATTTTATCTAAAGAGCATAATTTTGGTGTTGTTGAAATTCTTGAGGAGTGAGTTTTCTTCGTTTTTTTCTTTTTGGAACGGTGCTTTGTCATGGTGGTGGTGAGAGAGATGGTGAATCGGTGATGGCGGCGTGAACTAGGATCGATATGTAGAGAGAGACAAAGGCGTGAAGTGTTAGGGCTTTGTTCAATATTTCGGTGTATGCATCTCATAAGATTTTGACGATTAAACAATTATGAATTTGACACGTAGAGATCATGATAATTTAGATCTTTTAACAACTAATCTGATCCGTTCATTTTGGGACCATATGAACAGCCAAGAAACGACATAGTACGTGGTTAAACTTTCGTTAAAACTAGTTTTTGGACGACTTTAAGAGTCCTTCTATAGTAGGGGTGGGACTTTGGTTGGTTGGTCGGGTTGGAAGGCTTGGCCGAGGCAGACCCGAGGTAGAAATTTTTTTCCAGATTGCCCATAGAACCCGTAGAACCCATGGAGGTGTTGCCCAAGTTATATTCCTCTGGTTCCTCGGGTTGACCCATGCTAATACTTTACAACATAAAAATTGTGGACATAGAATGGGGTTAGTTAGTAGACTCATATAATGACCTTAATTTAAGTCTTAAATTTATTTTTTATTAATGTGATAATAACAAATTTTAGTAATTATAAGATTTGATTATTGTATTTAGCTTAATTCCAAATAATTTATGATTATTGACAATAATATAATTTTTTTTCATATTGAATTAATAATGAGATAAATATGATTTATATTTTCATTATTAGGTTTGAAGATAATGGCTAAAATTTCTTTTAATAGATAATACTACCAATTATAAAAATAGTTTATATAATTATATTATAGTTTCTCAGGTTGGGTGAGTTGCTCAAGTTAGAAATATTTGTGCCCATGCTTACCCAAGTTTAAATTGGGTTTATTAAAATTGTACCCGAACTTGCCCAAACTTTTATAATACATTGCCCATGCCCGCCCAACGTTCGGGTTGGGCATGGGTTGGGTGGGTTGACCCAACCCAAGTCCCACCCCTATTCTATAGGGTGACTATAATGGATTTTGTCCGGCACACTTTTATGGTCCTCAAAATTGAGTTTCAAAAAAAATTAAACTTTTCAAAATTGATCGATTCTCGATCATTTTTCTTCAAATTTTTGGCAGTAGACATCTATTAATCATCATATCTCTCACAAATTGTAAGAAATTTCAAAAAATGTCATTCCTGGTTAAAGAATTTCCAGATTGAATTTTTGAAAGATAAATAAAATCAATTCTCAAACCTCAAAATCCAATTCAACAAATCAATGAAAGATAATTGGACTTCTCAATTCAATGAAAATAGAACATAATGGTCTCCATTGAGTGATTCATCCTTTTAGTTGTTCCGGTTCGACAGAATTTGACATTTTGAAAATCTAATTTTGCTGAAAAAATAGAGTACCTGTGAAGAAGACGAGATCATAAGAACTATGACATGTGATCATTGAGTAGTATTTTCTTTTGTAAAAACTATGACATGTGATCATCGAGATCATATCTTTTGTAAACTTTGCTATGTACCAAGATCATAAGAATGAACACCTAACATGTGATCATCGAGATCATCGAGCAGTCATCTAGTAGTATTTTATTTTGTAAAAACTATGACATGTGATCATTGAGATCATATCTTTTGTAAACTTTGCCATGTGACCAAGATCATAAGAATGAACATCTAACCAACTTTAGGTCAAAAGTGTAATTCTTGATCAATTGACTAGATAATGAGGCAATTGATTTTAGGTTATCAAGAGATCTTGGCAGAGAAATGCTAATTATAAAGATGTTACCAATCTAATTTGTGAATGTAGCTTCACCTTTGGTTAAAGTGGTCAATTTTGAGTCGCCAAACAAATTCAAAATCCCATTATGAGAATTTAGATTATGTAATAACAAATTTTTGTTCACGATTTTTGGTATCTAAGAGACCTTGGTCCAGAAATGAATATTGTGATGATACTAATGTGATTTTGCGGAATAAGCTTAACCTTTGATTAAAATGGTTGATTTTAAGGTACCAAGCAATTTTAACATCCTTGTGAGATTTTAAGTCTCGGTTATTGTTTTGGACCAATCACAATAACAATTCTTGGGTTATGAGACGATTGATGATAATTTTTGTAACTACAGTCCATAAACTGCATATTATGTAGATAATTATATGAGTTTTCTTATGTAATTTGACTTTTGGTTAAAAATGTCCTAGAATCATCAAGCAAATTCAAAAACCCCTTATGAGATTTCAAATCACGAGTAATAAACTTTTTAATACGAACCAATTGGGCTTCGGTGAGCAGGAAATTTTGGTTAAAAGATGTGTATTATTGTGTTGTGTTGACATAGTCTGATTTTTCCTAGGTAAATCAAGTTTTGATTAAAGTGGTAGATTTTGAGTCACCAAGTAAATTCAAAAATCATTTATGAAGTTTTAGGTCACGAGTATGGGTTTTGATCAATCACAATAAAAAACTTTACTTTGCGAAGCCGTTGGCTTTGGGTTATCAAGAATTTTTGGTCCGAAAATACATATTGTACGTGCTAATAATAATTTTTTTTTAAGTAACTCAACTTAAGTTAAAGTGGTCAATTTTGAGTCACCAAGCAATTTCAAAACTCCCTTGTGAGATTTTCGATCTTGATTATCGTTTTTGATAAATCATAACAAAAATACAAATTAATCACCTAAACTTGGGTAGCTAACTACATATACTTATGGTTAAATGGTGGATCTTGAGTCACGAGGCATTTTTTAAAATATTGTGAGGTTTTACGTTTCTATTATAGTTTTACACCAATCAATTAACGATTAATATTGGGTTACCAAACAACTAATGATCATTTTTGTGATTTTAGCCATGAGATGCATGTTATGCAGATAGTAATATAATTTCGCCGGTGTAGCTCGACATATTGTTACATTGGTCAATTTTGAGTCACCGAGTAAATTCAAAAATCCTTTATGAGATTTCAGGTTACAACTACCGTTTTTGGTCGCCCACATCAACAAATTATAGTTCACATGGAAATTGGTTATGGTTTGTAGGGATTTTTGTCCATGAGATGCATATTGTGCAAATAAAATAGGAAATCGATATGTCATACCACCTCGTTCAAATCTCAAAGATCCACGTAAATTTACTTGATTCTGATTTTTTTCTTAGACCTAATTGCATATCAATAAATACTCTAAAATTAACAAAAATTCACTTAATTAAATATCCGAACTTCGTTGAATTTGAATACTCAAGGATCTACAAAAATTCACACCTCGCTCTGGGTTTTGGACTTCTTGATCTAATTCCATCTCATCGGATTATAAAAGATTTACATGAACTAATAAGAGTTAAGTACTAACTAATTAGTCACAACTACCTAAATTATCGGACTCTCGCCGGATTTACTCACCGGAGTTAAGTACTAACTAATTCCATCCCAACCGATTATAAAAGATTTACTTGAACTAATAAGAGTTAAGTACTAACTAATTAGTCACACCTACCTAAATCATCTGACCCTCGCCGAATTTACTCCACCTGGAATTCGACTGTGAATAAGCAGTAGAATGTTTAAAGCGGTCTCCAGTTATCCAATATTGTTCGATATCAATAGATTTCTCCTCGACTCCATGGGGTTTATAATGTTACCTATCAATTCAGACCGAATTTCCATTGGGTTCACTTAATTTCGCTTGTTATATCCGTCAATCTTACTCAATATCGGATGACTTTACTTGATTTCTCCGGTTATCTATTATTTTACCCAAATGTCTATAGACTTTAGTCAATTCCATCTCCAGTTATCTATTGTCCTACCCAAATGTCTCTCTACTTTAGTCAATTTCACTACCAATATTTTCCGATATAGCTTTACCCGACTCAAATCAAACCATTTTTTTGTCAACTTCACTTATTTCACTTGTCATTCGTCATTTTACCTGATATATCGGTGGGCATCTCTCATATATACTCGTATAAAATGCAAATTTACCACCCACACATATTAATCGACCTGTATGACTTTAATCTGGCCAATGGAAAATCAAAGACTCACGCGGATTGCCCTTGTCCGATGGAGGCAAAATATTCCGGGGAAAAAATGCGGGAATGTTGGCGCCTTGGTAACTTTTTGGCGCGTAAAAAATTTTGAAACCCAATTTCTCACTTGCTTTAAAACTCAAAACTCGAAACCCTAAAACTTAATTCCGTTATTTTCCCTTTCAGAAAACCAAATCTCTCGCCGCCTTGCTTCTCCTCTTCCGTCTGATTTTTTTTTTTTTTTTTTTTTTTTGCAGAACAACTTATACTAATCTTTCTCATACCGCTATCTCCCAGTTACTCACTCATCACCACTATCAAATGATTCTTATCAGTCACACCATCGTCCACTGCACTCTAGACGGTGGGAAATCCAAGGTTAAATCATTATCTCGTTTCATCACACCTGATTGTGTAATTACTTTTTTCTTTTTCACCTTCATTCCCTTACTTCTTTGGTCAATAAGTATGTCTTTTTACTTGTTACTGTTTCTTGTGTTTACTTGGTGTTGTTGCTATACTGCAGTGTGGAATTGCTTCAGGGGAAAATGTGGATCAAGAAGCACAATTAAGGCTTTCTGAATTTCATGTAATTTACAGTCGCTTATAACCTGTTTGACCAAACTACTCTAAGAGTTTTTCCCAGATTTGGTTAATTCGATATTGATGAACTCGATTTATGTTTATGTTTCAGATGGGGTCTGGATTCTTAACGAGGTTGTTTGGAAGAGGGTATGAAGATGAAATGGAGAATTTTATGAGGTAATAATCGCTATCTTGAGTCATTAATTAGCTAATTAATGTGGGGGTTTGCCTGTTTCGTTCATAATTTGAACCTGACTTTTGATTTCCGACCAGAAGATTTAGAGATTCAATGTGCAGAATTCAGAAATTGTGTACTATACCGGTAATTTGCTGATTTGATAACTACTAATCTGATTGATAGGTTTTTTTTTTTACTTCTATGTGAATTTTTTTTTCTTTTCTTCTGGGTGTTCCCTTGGTATTTTGTTAGATCCCATTGTCTTAGGTTTGACAGTTATCTAAAGGATGAATAATCCGTTCAATATGAGGTTGTTGGCGCAATGCGGATGTGTGCTGGGTTTATGGAATTGGTTTAGGAAAGAGAGGTTGTTTAATTGAAAAGTGAGGCTTTGATTAATTAGAAAATGGGAAATGTTACAATGGAATTTAGTGTAGCAGTTTAGCTCACTCTGTTTACAAAGGCACTTTGGCTCTTACTAAAACTAACTCTGTCTCTTGGTCGCTCTCAACTCACTTGAGTTTTTGGATTGATCCCAAATGAGACTGGACCGACCAAAGATAACATTCCGGAGAAAGAATTCTCCAGAAGTTATTCACCGACCACTCTAGCATATCCTAGTTCACCGGCTAGTCTAGCTGAGTCTAGCCTATTCTTACATTTCTAGATTTTTCTTTCACCTGAGTTTACTCGTATACAATTGATAATTGCCTATACCATTCTAGAGTTTCTTGCCGTACAGACTTGGTCTTGACCAGTCTTTGATTATTTTAGATATTTCTAGATTAAAATAAATCACAAATTAGTAAATATCTTTAAGAGAGGTCGATCTGGTAGTTCGTGGAAAATGAAAGTTAACTTTCAAGATTGAATAGTTATGGGACTGGGAGTATACTAGTGATCACACTTATTGCTATTCAGTTTTAAAATATATTCTTTGTTACTTTTTTTTAACAGTAGCTCGCTAACAGCATAAGGAGCATAACTTTCGATTGACTAATTTGCTGTTTTCAGAAAGAGGATTACCGAGCATGATATGGCTTTGTTTAGTGTCCACTGGACAGGAGTAACTCAAACATTAGGATTCGTTGCTGTTGGTATGCGAGTTGTAATTGGAACAAGGGTTTTCTGCGAAAGCAAGCTTTTGTCTTCATGACGAAACTGGTGTGTGTAACTGGATGCAGGGCTCATCCCAGATTTTTACATTTATTTTATTTTTTCTGTCTCTAGGAACTCTAGGTGTTGTTTTTGTTTAGGATTTATGCTAGATACTTGTTATTGGAATTCAGTGAAGTGGTGAAGTACCTTAGCCTTGGAGGAAAGCTGCTCCAGCCTAAGGTATGTTTAGAATTTTAGATGCTTAAGGTTTTCTTAATGTACACTTGGTGTCTCAAGCCATAAATTTCACCCTAGTTGTATACTTCACCCTTGAATAAATACCTCTTTCTGTTGTCCCTTGTTTCCAGCTTATTAGAACTTAGATATCTGCTTACGGTATTTTTGCAGACACCTAATTAGGATGGGTCACATTTGCTCCCTATCTAGCTAGTGCTACTCGTTCTAATCTGCATACCACAAATTTGTTTGCTTACTTTGTCTTCCAATTTACATACAATTCATTGTAACTTCAAATATGGTTTGTGAACAATAAAGTTCGGTTCGTTGTCTTGGTTGCACTTATTTTATAAGAAATAGACAGGGACTTTATTGTTGTTTCTATCTTCAATGTTATTTAGATGGAAGTGCAATAGCGGAAGTATTGACAATCAGGCAATTTTATTGGAGCCAGAAAACGAGAAGGTTTTCTTGGAGAAAATTAGAAACAAATAAGAAAGTATCACAAGAAAGTATCACAGGTTGCAGCACTATCGTGTATGGCTGTGTTTCAATTTTTCTAATTACAATATCTGCATTTTAATGGTTTCTGACTCATTTATTTTTCTTTTATGGGTCATAAGGTTTGTTGTTACAATTGACCAGGGAACTAAAAAGTAAGGTTACAATTGTGTTTGTGCCTGCAGTATACTTTATTTTCGTGCCTGCAGTATACTTTGGTTTGGGGTATGACTGATGTTCAACCCAAACCATCAGCCATGAAGAAGTAAAAGCAGCTATCCAAAGACAAGATGAGGAGGAAGCTGATAGTGACGCAGTTTAAACCACCGACGAAGACGATGACTTTGAACTTGGAGATATGGGATTGACTTTGAACTTGGAGATATGGGATTCTAATAGCCTGCGTTTCGGGAAGGTGCCATTTATGCACGTTGTTCACATGTATACAGTAGTTACCATTTGGCGATGGATATTCTGGCCTTAGCCTTCATTGTTCTTAAAACAAATGGAGTTTTCTTACAATTGGGTTGCAACTCTGATTTTGCATTGACACAAAGTGTTCTATATGATCGATACACTTTTTAACACGACTTAATTACTAAATTACTCTACAACAACGGACAACCTCATGTGTACCACATTAAACTGTGATCACAATAGCATGTCTAGACTATAAAGTATAGGAGCTCAATAACAAAACTTCGATACAACTTAGTCACTCCCTCATTAAATCAATTACTCCGCTTAAGTTAAGCTACTAAGATGCTTAAGTTGGTTCCTGAAAGTAGCTCAATGTATATGCCTACTGTAGTTGGCATGGTTATTTCCCAAAGATTTAATCAACTAGCTTTTTGGTAGTTGCGTTACTTTAGTGGATGAATAGAAGATTAGACAACTAATATCTGGTCGTTGGTTTTTCAAAGTGGTTGAATGTCTCAAGCTACTAATGCATTTGTTTAGTTGGCCCAAATGTGTTGCTAATGGGTTTTCCAAACTGTAGTTGTTTACCGTTTAGTGGCTTAAATCAATACGCACGCCCAGTTGCCTTTCCTAGTGGCTTACACTGTTAAGGCAACTAAAATTTTATGCTGTTGAAAATTTTTAGTAGCCTTTGATAAGTTTTTTTGTAGTGTGCATGCTACTACACATTGTCTTCCACCTCATAGTTACATGCTTCAAACTTTCTCCAAATCTTTGTTTCAATCCAAAAACATCTTCAATGCCAGGACGCAATGAGTTGTTACTTATGTAAGATCCTAAGAACACCATTTATAGTTGATTAAAATATGCTATGGTATCCTTTGGCAGTCCTTCAAAACATTTTAACGCCTCTCCCGTCAAGCTTGATGCAAAGTATTTGCACAACAAATCGTCATGGTTTTCCCATTGCAGCATGCATCTCACGTAAGCTTTGATATGTTGAAAGGCACAAGTTGCCCCATCGAAGACGCTGGTTAATGTAGGTAAATTTCATTTTGGCGGTATTCCCCTTTACTGTACTTTTTGTGTAAACGGCGTCTTCGTAGCTTCCTCTATTGCTTCATCCAAT
The DNA here is from genome assembly GCA_023531295.1 of Papaver armeniacum. Lineage (NCBI taxonomy): Eukaryota > Viridiplantae > Streptophyta > Magnoliopsida > Ranunculales > Papaveraceae > Papaver > Papaver armeniacum. The sequence goes on from JAJJWW010002284.1 coordinate 922,536, forward strand.
TGTCTCATGCCTCCTTCTCTTCTGTTATTGAGCATTCCCCTCATCTCTGCCAATTCTCTTAAAATTTGTTCATTCGCGCCTGACCCTTGGTCCATTGGTCTCTTTAACTTTTCTTCTCTTCTTCTACGTTCATGTCTATCTTGCCTTGCGAGATTTTGTATTTCCTCTCCATCCCCTTCTTCTCGCCTTCCTCTGCGATCTTCTCTTTCACCCCTTTCGTGTATTCGCACATGATTGCGTCTTTCGTCTTCTCCTCTGCGTCCTGGTTCATTCCTCGCTATTTCTCTTTATCTCCCTTCAATTCTTCCTCGTGTTCTATCTATTTCTTCATTAATATTATCGTTGTTGCGGTTCCGTTCGCGTCTTCTTTCCCGGTTGTCATGATTGTTCTGGCGTATAGCCTCCTGAAACTCTTGTTCTTCAATTTCTCTCATTCCTCTTTCTCTTTCGCAAGCTATACGTGTTTGTTCGGCATTTCGACTCTCAATCTCATCCTCCACTATTTGTCGATTCCTTTGTGCTTCTCTCCCATATAATATCCTTCTTCCTTCCTCCCGGTTTTCTTCACCATCTTGATTATTTCGTTCATGACGTTGCTCATTCCTCTGATCTCTATCATTTTGTTCAATATGATAATTTTCTCCATGCTGGTGTTTGTGGGTGGAAACAGTTTCTGCCGATTTCGGTAATTTCGGGTGTGTGGGTGAGAAACGAGTCTAAACCCTAAACAATGTACTGCACGGGAGTACTTTAGATTCGAGAGATCAATCTGTACAAGTCTGGCCTAAACCAAGAAATGGCCGTTCCAGACTTGCTTCGGTCACAAAGTGAAGGAGAATCGGTTGGTTTTGGGGAGGGAAGCAAGGAAATTGATGAGACCAGAATAGTTGATTTCTGGAAGAGTAGTTGTGTTACTACAACTTGTATCAGAAAAGTGGGAAGGCTAACAAATGGTAAGCTAGCAAGTATTTTCTGAGTGTTGTATATTCCCGAATGAACTTGTTATTAGGTGGAAATAGGTAAGACCTATTTATACAAGTCGAAGTGAAACGTACTCTAGTCTCATTAAGGAATGGAAAAATGGGTAAGTAAATGGGAGGAGGTGGTAACGCATGGAATTGATGTTCCATAAAACCGTTAACGCATAGAATTGATGTTCCATGAAACCGTTAACGCATGGAATTGATGTAAAAAGCGTTTCACCATTAACTCCCTGTATTTACTAACCGCCTTACCCTTATGACACTTCCTTATGACAGGCGTAGTGTACGACGCATGCTGTAAACCGCCAAACCAATACCCAAAGAGGATCCCCCTGTTTTTGATATGTGTTGATGTCTCGAATGTTTTTGTGGAAAACATGTATCATGTTGTTCTTGCCTGGCAAGTCGTACTTGGGAGACTTGCTAGCTTGGTGACCTTCGACGGTCGAGATTTTGCATCTCAAAAGGAAAGATAGTCGTTGATCGTTGCACTCTTTCGTTTTGGTAGCCGTGTAGGGAAGGCCAGCATGGTGGCGCGGCTAGGTTGGCATGCCGTTGGCCAAAGGTTACCATGCGTTGTATGGTAACCTTGGATGGCTACGATTTTCTCCTGGGATTGAAGGGGGACCATGGATTGTCGCATGCCTTCGTTTTGGTAGTCGCGTAGGGAGGGCCAGCATGGTGGCGCGGCTAGGTTGGCACGTTATTGGCGTGGCATGTCCTGGCGCGGTTTGGTGTGACCAAACTATAGGGTTTTGGGTCAAAGGTTACCATGTGTGGTCTGGTAACCTTTAATGGCTAGGATTTGCTCTTTGGATTGAAGGGCAACAGTTGATTGTTTCACGCCTTTGCTTGGTTAGCCGTGTAGGGAAGGCCAGCATGGTGGCGCGGTTATGTTGGCATGGCATGGTTTGGCGTGGCCAAACTTAGGATTTCGGGCCAAAGGTTACCATGTGTTGTCTGGTAACCTTGGATGGCTAGGATTTGCTCACAGGATTGAAGGGCAACCGTTGATTGTTCCACGCCTTCGCTTGGGTAGTCGTGTAGGGAAGGCCAGCATGATGGCGCGGCTATGTTGGCTAATGCCAAGGCTGGGTATGGTTTGACTTGGCATGGCGGGGCCAAGGGTTTGCCATGGGAACACGGTGCGGCTAGTTTGGCAAGGTGCGGTTTGGCTTGGCATGTGGGGCCAAGGGTTTTGCCATGGGCGCATGGCGTTGCTAGCTTGGCTAGGTGAGGTTTGGCTTGGCATGTGGGGGCCAAGGGTTTGCCATGGGCGCATGGCGTGGCTAGCTTGGCTAGGTGCGGTTTGGCTTGGCATGTGGGGCCAAGGGTTTGCCATGGGCGCATGGCGTGGCTAGCTTGGCTAGGTGCGGTTTGGCTTGGCATGTGGGGCCAAGGGTTTGCCATGGGCACATGGTGTGGCTAGCTTGGCTAGGTGCGGTTTGACTTGGCATGTGGGGCCAAGGGTTTGCCATGGGCGCATGGTGCGGTTTGGCTTGGCATGTCGGGCCAAGGGTTTCCATGGGCGCATGGCGTGGCTAGCTTTGCTAGGTGCGGTTTGGCTTGGCATGTGGGTCCAAGGGTTTGCCATGGGCGCATGGCGTGTCTAGCTTGTGCGGTTTGGCTTGGCATGTGGGGCCAAGGGTTTGCGATGGGCGCATGGCGTGGCTAGCTTGGCTAGGTGAGGTTTGGCTTGGCATATGGGGCCGAGGGTTATCGTGAGCAAGCTAGGTTCGTGACCAAGCTAGGGTTTTGGGTCAAAGGTCGTTTGGTAACCTCGGACGGGTAGGATTTTCTCCTGGGATTGAAGGGGGGCCGTTGATTATCGCACGTCTTCGTTTTGGAAGCCGCATATGGAAGGCCAGCAATGTGGCGCAACTAGGTTGGCATGGGGCCATGGAAAGGTGCGTTTGGCATGGCACGATACGTGTGGCTGGTATGGTTTGCCATTGACACAGTGGTGCGGCTAGCATGGTTGGCATGCCTTGGCGCGATAGGTGTGGCTGGCATGGTTTGCAATTGGCACTGGGTGCGGCTAGCATGGTTGGCATGCCTTGACGCGTTAGGTGTGGCTGGCATGGTTTGCCATTGCCACAGGGGTGCGGCTAGCATGGTTGGCATGCCTTGGCGCGATAGGTGTGGCTGGCATGGTTAGCCATTGGCACATGCGGTGTGAGAATTAGGGTTTTGGCTTGTCGAAACCCTAATTAGCATTAAAAAATGTACCCTGGAAATTTTCTCGCAGACAAATTAAAGGGTTCAATAAATGTGCTTGGTTTGGACATTATTACTCAAGTTCTGTGACGTCATTGTCTGACTAGGTTTTTACGATTTTACCCCTAAGCTAAAAACCACCATCAATATTAAGTCCCCTGCTTAGCTCGGAACAGGTGCCTTGTTGCGAGGTAAGCATATGATGGTGACAGACAAGGATGGAATCAATATGTAAGTCATTGCAAAGATGGTCAGGAAAATCCGACTAACCTTTTTTAGGGGTGAAGAGAGGTTTTTCTTCCCGTGTTGGCGGCCCTGCATAAGTTGTACTGGGATGCAGACCGTGGAGTGGTGAGATGAAAGTTACCGGCTTGGTCTGGCCATACATCACTGAGGCAAAGCGAGCGCGGCCTTGGAAGGAAAAGCATAGCGGACGGCTTGGCACGTGGGTACAAGAGGTGGCGTGGTCTTAGGAAAATTTGTTGGTATTGGCAGGTTCACGGTACGGACAGCTTGGAGAGGCAAAGCGCGTGTGGATGACTTGGCATGATAAGGCCGCGATAATGGAGCGGGCGGCCTGGCATGGTGCGGCCATGGAAAGGCTAGGCGTACACGGACGGCTAGGCGTGGTGGGGCCGTGGAAAATGGAGCGGAGCAGAAAAAGACGAGCGATATTAAGAAAGTCTCTTGTGCTCGTGGTACTGTAGTTTAGGCTGGAACAGAGCCACTAGTGTATATTTGGTGTGAAGGGAAGCTGCTAGCACTGGTCGGCTTGGACTTGGAGCTTTTAGCACTCGATCGGCTTGGAATGGGAGACGCAGGTATCGTGCGGCTTGGAAAGGAGCCGTTAGCACTGGATCGTCTTTGAATGGGAGCCACTAGCGTAAATTTGGCGCGGGAGCTGTCTGTTGGCCTGGCATGGCGTGAGCGTTGGCTTCGGGAAGAAAACAACTTGCTTCAGTTCTGTGGGAAGGTGACGAATTTTTCGAGAGGTAAGGAGAGTTCATGATCCCCGTGTTTGGAAGGCTTGCATAGATTTTATTTGTAATGTAGACCGTGAAGCGGTGAGATGAAGATCGTCGGCTTAGTCTGGCTATGCATCATCTTGGCTAGGTTAGGGAACATCATGACACTGGCTCAGCGAGTTGTTGGTGTTGGTGCATTAGCATGAAAGGCGCAGATTGTTGCAAAAACTGAACATGGAGCGCTGGCAAGACTGTTACTGGCAAGGAAAGCGTGGATGTCTTGGGAGTGGCAAGGCTTTCTCTTATGAGACCGATTGCCTTTCTTCATGCACGGCTTTAACAGTGAATTCTTTCCTTATTCAAAAATCTGGAAGCGTTACACCCATAAGAGAGCGTTACTTCTCCTTTCCCCTTTTTAGGGTTTGTGCAATACATATATTGCTGGTGAAAATGTATCATCTTCCTCTTTCCAGTTGTTCGTTGGTGAAGGTAGGGTAAAACTCGTTTCTCCTCCTGGTTTGGTATTGTGATGGAATCTCCTAGCAATGATCGTACCTCCTTTTTCGGAGAGATAAGTAAAATCCGCGATCCTTGCGCCTTGTAGCTTTGCGTAAATCCTGGTATGGTTGTGCGTCTTCAGGGCTAGGCTTTTGGAATGCGAGGCGAAGCTGCTAGCATAGACTTGGCATGAAAGGGACCCATTAGCACTGATTTGGCTTGGAATGGGCGTGGGCTGCTTGACAAAGCGTTGCCCAAGCATGGAATTGGCGAAGCAAAGGTGCAGACTGTTTACATGATGGTGGCTTGTCTTCGCGGGACCGATTTCCTTCCTCCTTACTTAGCCAGAAATAGGAAATCCTTTCCTTATCCAAATTTCGAGAGTGTTATGCTTTCGGATGGAAACTTTGCTGCCCGAGAGATTGCTGGGGAAAGTGCTTGAAGAACCTCTGACAGAGGTGTTGGCAACTCGCGCATCCGCTTTCTATGACCAGTTTCCCCTTTTTGCTATTTTTTCTTTGTTGTATAGACGTCTTGGTGCTTTTACAGACTTATTGTTATCTTCTTGGTATTCATGGAGAAGTTAGGGTTTCGCCAATTAGCATCCCGCTTGCGGTTTCACATATTTGAATAAAACTTCTTATTTGAAAGACTTCAATCTTCCATTAGAATATGTTGTTCGATCTTCCATTCTCTTCAGAGCTCCTTAGTAATTGAAGAAGGGACTTCCTTTACGTTTTGGCTTTGTGTTCGTACTGGTGATTTTGTTACTTCTTCCATGTGAAACTAAAATATGGAGGAGTACGGGTTCCCTTCATAGTGATTGCTGCTGCGGTAAAGCTCTTGCTGGAATCAAAAAATAAGCGGCAACAGTTCTTGGTAGCAGATGTAATCAGAAGAGACAACATTATCGTGGGAACAAAGTAGGTTAGCTAGAATCGTATGGGCATCCATGGAAGTAAAAGGGTTAGCTGGATACGTAAGCGAGCAAATTGTCCATGGTCACGAGTTTTGGCGGCATGGATCAAAAGGTGGCCATGAATACGAAGATTGGCTGACTGGGATCATGATCCTTGACGTGGGGAGCGTGGTGGCACGACCCTTTGCAAGAAGGAGTGGTGTTGAAGCGACTTCGGCTGTTGGAGAGACGTTGAAACTAAAGGAGCCAAATGCTGCAGCTTATGGAGATAACGCCGAAGTGAAGCGGCTGCTAGAGCGAACATTGAAGCGGAGAGGTTGCTGAAGCGAACATTGAAGCAGAGCCGCTGCTGGAGAATGTTGAAGTGGAGCCACTTCTGGAGAGAACGTCAAAACGGCGCCTTGAAACTCTCAGAGTCTTGACGGTTACAATAAATTAGTTAGGAGTCCCCAGTTCCATCTATCGATCGTGCTTTCCAGGAGAGGTTGAGGTTTGGAGATTTCAGAGGATGAGGTTATGCAGCTGTAGATGGAAGCAACTGAGGAGAATCTGGTGCAGTTATGGAAGGATATGAGCTGAGGATTTTGAGTTTATGACAGACAGGGGGAAGATGGTGTTCTTATTCGTTTATGGGCTTGAGGCTCAACAGGGTCTTGAGGTTGCAGTGATTGAGGCAAGCAAGAATGGTTGCCTGAGCAGATGCAACTACATGAGCTGAATGCTACAGGTGCCCATGGTGCTAATGCGAGGAGCTACAGATGGGTTTTGAGTTCTAGTCCCAGAGTTTGAAATGGTTTTGCTGAATAGGTGGTATGAAGAATTGAATTGCAGAGAATGGTAATGCTGTAGTGAACTGATGTTGGTTGTGTGATGCTGGTGGGAAATGGTGTTGATTGAGCTCAGGCGCTGGTGGATGAAGTGCAGGTGTTAAATGAGCTGCTGCTGTGACAATAGGTTTTGATGATGGTGATTGCAATTAGAATTGTGGGGTTAGTGCTTGACAGGCTGTGATTATGAAACTGCTGGTTAAGATGTCATATTGAGTTGGGAGCTGAAGGCAATGAAACTGCAGCTGAAATGGTGATGTTGCACCTGCAAAGGTATGCCATGGAGTTACAGGGTAAATGGATTGCGGGCTGAACTGTGTAGATGGGAATTGTAGATTCAGGTTGATGGTAGCTGTTAGAACTGAACGACTGAAGCAGTTGAAGCTGCGGGACAGATTAGTTTGCAAGAATTGGCTGGTGCAGTGCAAGACTCAAGGAATTGGTGGTACTGAAATTACAGGCCTGGCGCAAGTGAGTATGTATGACGGAGTTGCAGGTGGAATGTGGCTTGGATGTTTTAACAGGTTATGAATGATGTTGGCTGTGTTTGAATTGGAGAATTAGATAAACTGAAGCTGGATGATGAGAAGTGGATGAACTGAACTGATCTTGTATGAAAGTGTTGTGAGTCTGGTGGTATGTCTTGACTTTGGCAAAGGAAGAAGAAGATACTTCTGGTGATGCTATGAAGTGGAATTGGGGAGTTGTTGCTTTGAGATTCATGAGGCTGGTTGGTGCTATTGAAGTGCGCAAACCCGAACTGTGAATTGTTGGAAATGGGATTTGTTCTTGAAATGATGGTGTAGAGTATGGCAAGTTCAAGATATGGATGGTGTTGCACCTGGTGGTAGCAAAATGGTGCTATGTAACTACAGAGTGCGAGCTCGATGCAGTGATGGTGGTGCTGTTATTACTAATGTGTTGCCATTTTGGTGCCGAGATAAGTATTTGCAGGATGCACAGCCATCTTGGCTGAACATGAGTTGGAGATGCACAATGATTGTGCTACATAAGTTCTGGCATGTGCAATGGCACATATCAAGCCTAGTCAGGCTAGTTAGAACCTGACTTCTGAGTTGAGTCATCTGACTCGTTGACTCGGGCCTGACTCAGTGACCTGTTGACCGAGTTGACTCAGTGACGAGTTGACCCGATGTGACTCGTTGACCGATGACCGGGTGGACTTTGCCGGTCCCCCGAGATACTTTCGGTGCCGGATTCCGGCCGATTTAAACCATAATACCGATTTTTCCGGCGACGTATTTTTGGACATATTTTCTACATGGGTTTCTCTCTCTTATGGGCTTGGTGGATTTTTATCTAATGGACTTTGAAGGCTAGACCTAATTTTGGAAACAAGAGAGCTATTTAAAGGAAAGACTTCTACAATTTTGGGATAACACATCACAACATATTCTTCTTGGAATTTTGGAGAGCCGGTTTTGTTTACGCTTCTAGGGTTTGCTTTTGTTCATCTTCTTCTTTTCAATTAATATTATTATGATGAATTCCATAGCTATGAGTATCTAAACAAATATTATTGGTTATGGGATAAAGTTGTTTTCTCAATATGTTATATATATGATTCAATGAATTAGTTTTGTCTCAATATTTTATTATTTGTGGTTCACAAGTAATAGTGTTATATGATTTGATAGTTTCTTTGGTTGAGGCCGGAATCAATCCGATTTACATTCATCTCTAGAGCTATTAGGGTTTTCAATACGAAAAAGTTGTTTATCCCTGATTCTAAGTAGCATAATTGTGGGTAGTGCTTGTAGTGATATATCCTACTAGTCACAAGTGAATCATAACTTTTGTTAAAACGTTTAGTGCTTTTACACATTCGTTTGCATTGATTAGTCTTATTCCATAGAAATTATTGCTTTTAGGGAGTTAAATCTAATTGTGCTTTTACACTTTAGGTTGCTTTCTAGGAAGAATTCACATATGCATCTTTTAATGTGGTTGTGATGAAAACAGGGAATTAGCTGGATATACTTGCGATCAAGGTATATTAGGACTATTAGTAGATGAGAGATTAAATTACCAATTCTAATCATTGATGAAAATACATGTTTGTGAATGATACTATCCCGTGACCAATATCTTCTCCTTATTGATTATTCCAATTACTTACTTTGCTTTCAATTACTTTTATTTCTTAGATAAAACAAACATCCCCCCCTTGGTTACCTTTGAAACTGAAAATCGCATAACAACAATTGCCTCTCTGTGGATACGAACTCTTCCTTACTTTGTGCTTCATTTAAATTTAGTGAGTAAGAAAGTGAAATTATTTTTGACGGATTGACAACCGATTAGTGGCCAAACTTAGGTTTTCAGGCCAAAGGTTACCATGCGTTGTCTGGTAACCTTGGATGGATAGGATTTGCTCCTGGGATTGAAGGGGGACCGTTGATTGTCACACGCCTTCGTTTTGGTAGCCGCGTAGGGAAGGCCAGCATGGTGGTGCGGTTAGGTTGGCACGTTATTGGCGTGGCATGTCCTGGCCTGGTTTGGTGTGACCAAACTAGGGTTTTGGGTCAAAGGTTACCATGTGTGGTCTGGTAACCTTAGATGGGCAGGATTTGCTCCTGAGATTGAAGGGAAACAGTTGATTGTTGCACGCCTTTGCTTGGTTAGCCATGTAGGGAAGGCCATCATGGTGGCGCGGTTATGTTGGCATGCCGTTGGCATGGCATAGTTTGGCGTGGCTAAACTTAGGATTTCGGGCCAAAGGTTACCATACGTTGTCTGGTAACCTTGGATGGCTAGGATTTGCTCTTGGGATTGAAGGGCAACCGTTGATTGTTGCACGACTTCGCTTGGGTAGTCGTGTAGGGAAGGCCAGCATGGTGGCGCGGCTATGTTGGCTAGGGCCAAGGCAGGGTGTGGTTTGGCTTGGCATGGCGGGGCCAAGGGTTTGCCATGGGTACATGGTGCGGCTATCTTGGCTAGGTGCGGTTTGGCTTTGCATGTGGGGCCAAGGGTTTTGGCATGGGCGCATGGCGTGGTTAGGTTGGCTAGGTTCGGTTTGGCTTGGCATGTGGGGGCCAAGGGTTTGCCATGGGCGCATGGCGTGGCTAGCTTGGCTAGGTGCGGTTTGGCTTGGCATGTGGGGCCAAGGGTTTGCCATGGGCGCATGGTGTGGCTAGCTTGGCTAGGTGCTGTTTGGCTCGGCATGTGGGGCCAAGGGTTTTCCATGGGCGCATGGTGTGGCTAGCTTGGCTAGGTGCTGTTTGGCTCGGCATGTGGGGCCAAGGGTTTTCCATGGGCGCATGGCGTGGCTAGCTTGGCTAGGTGCGGTTTGGATTGGCATGTGGGGCCAAGGGTTTGCCATGGGCGCATGGCGTGTCTAGCTTGGCTAGGTGCGGTTTGGCTCGGCATGTGGGGCCAAGGGTTTGCCATGGGCGCATGGCTTGGCTAGCTTGGCTAGGGGCGGTTTGGCTTGGCATGTGGGGCCAAGGTTTGTCGTTACCAAGCTAGGTTCGTGACCAAGCTAGGGTTTTGGGTCAAAGGTCTTTTGGTAACCTCGGACGACTAGGATTTGCTCCTAGGGTTTCGTGTTCCCATCCTAGAAGATTCTTCCATTTCCTTTCTCCTTCTTCCTGCAATTCTTGTGCTTCTCCTTACCATCTTTTCAATTTTAATAATCTCTTTCAAATTTCACAAATTCTTCACAAATTCGTCCAAACCTTCTTCAAACCTTTTTAGATCAACGCCTCCCTGTTTCTAGCGCCAATATGTGGTTTTCCTACAACCACACCCCTCCAAGATTATACAATGTTCTAATTAAATTCCATGATTGATTAACAAAGTTTTATTTATTTTTCTGAAGAATCTTATAAGAGTAATAAGAATACAAGGAAATCAAAATAGCTATAGACTTTCTCTCTCCTATTTGTTCTCCTCTACCTCTCCAAAAAAGATCTCTCTCATCTCGACTCTGCTTGGTTCTTTATATAGGATATTACATAGTGGATGACAGCTAAGCCAGCCTTTATTTTCGGATCTGATCTGCGTCATTCTCGCAAGCTTACAAGGGTTTTCTTCGCAAGTTAATCTCGATCTTCGTAGAATCTTCACACTTTCCTCATGATTAAGCTGACGTCATTCGCTACATTATTTCTCTAACACTCTGCGATGGACTTCGTAACCACCTTTTAATTAAAACTTCGCTGAGATATAACTGTTGCGAGATTCTGCTCCTACAAGAGGTTCCAAACTTGTCGAGAATAGGTGCATTGGAATAATATATGAACTAGAGATTTTGCTTTCGCTTCACATAAAACACAAATGTTGTCTACTTGATATCCCCAAACAGTTAACTTATTTGCAAATCTAAGTCTATCAAGACAATCTAACTATGCAAAAAACGAGATCTTAGTTGGGATTTTTTAGTTCCACACCTTCGTGAAAGGAAAGTTAGGCTGCACACATTCCATATGACTTGAATGATATAAAAAGCTCACAGTGAACCCATTAGGACTTCCAACCCATCGTCTAACATCCGGAAGAGAAGCTGAAAGATCTAAAGGAGGAGGTTGGTTACCTATTATGTCAAATAATTCATTAGCTTCATTATCATTAATTGCGCGCCTGCAGTGGAGGTTCAAATCTCCAGCACCACTAATTGATATTGTAATATGATCATGGATAGTACCCATTTTCATAAAACAAACTTTATAGAGAGCCGGAACCACAGTTTTCAACGTTCTTCTTCATACCCAAATGTCTGACCAGAATGAAATTATTGGACCACAAAAGATAGAACTCTTCGCTATGCTTCAAATGCAGATATAAGTTGTCCTATGTGTGGTCTTGTTGAAGAGAGTGTTTCTCATATTACTCCGCACTGCAATTATTCAAGAACAGTTTGGTTTGGAGGTTCAGGTTTGCAATTTGACTCTCATTGCTTAATCAATAAATAATGCGCTAACTGGTTCTTCAGCACAATCAAGGAATTATTTTTACTGAGACTATCACAAGAAGAGTAGTGATTGCTTGGGCAATATGGAAAAAGAGATGTTCTTTGGTCTTTGATAATAAGTTTTTGGAACCTCAGAAACTTATTCACAGGATTGAACACTTAACTAAGTTAGTTACTAGGGAAGCCAGAGCTAACTTAAAATGGAGTCCTCCTATACAAGGCTTTTATATACTGTCAATTTAGATGATTCTTTTCATTATACCACAAAACATGCAGTAACTGGACTAATTATTCGAAATTCTGCAGGAAATGCAAGAGGTGCAAAATGCTGCTTTGTTGAACAAGCATAGAGTCCGGAGCATGTTGAGGGTCTGGCGTTATGGAAAGATGTGAAGTGGATTGAGCAACTAAAGTTGGAGGCCGTCAACTTCGAAACAGACTCCATGATCCTGGTTGAAGCTATTACTAAAGGCCAATTCAATATTGATTGGAAATTTCATAATTTTATTAGAGATATCATTCTATGTTTTAAGAACTTTAAAAACTGGAAATGTTATTATGTTTTGAAGGAATAAAATAAAGTGGCAGACATTCTTTCCATAACAGCTCGTACTGAAAAGTTAACAAAAAAATGATCTGACCACCTTCCTAGATGTATTTCGAGCTAATTAGTATTTGGGTTGTAAGTTTCGGTATGGCTTAGGGTTTGGGTCTTAAGTTTGTCCAGTTTTGAGTTTGGGTCGTTGACCCGTTAGTCAATGGCCAAACAGTTAACTTTTAACCTCTGTCTCCCATGGCATTAAAATTTGCCGTTTGTTCTTTCCCATATCAAGCATGATAGAGTTTCGGTGGAAGAGGAAAAGTCCTTAGTCAAGTATCGGAAGCCAATTATATTACCGTAGATAATCGTCCAATTATAGATGTTGATCAATAAGCTTCAGTGATGAATTATTGGTTAAAGCTTCCCGTTACATATCTGCAAATAATAATCTTCATCGTCCAACAAATAGAGTTAATGATGTGGGAAATTACTCCTTCTCTGTGGAGGAATCCTTCGAGCAGCTTGTGTGCAGTTAATACTCTCCTGCAATTTGGAAATCAATGGAAACCCATGTTTCCAATTTCCATTAATATGCTAAAATTTTTCTCAATAGGCTGCCATTAACTTTCAATATCAACGACACAACATCAACTAACCATGTATTCTCGGTAAAGAAAGTTTGTACATATCCATTATTCCCAAGCTATGAAATCTCATCTAATCCCTTAGTATGAAATCCATCAGAACAAGACTGGCCGCTGCCTTAGAAACTCTTACCTGCATTCGATGGATTCCCCGATGATATATGGGATTTAACGATGGAGGGGAAAACGTGTAAACGGATGTGAGTAGAGTTTGCAGTTTGACCAGAAATACTTACTTGACTAACGGTCAACGACCCAAACTCAAAATTGGACAAACTAGCGACCCAAAACTCTAAACCATACCAAAACTTACGACTCAAATACTAATTAACTCATGTATTTCTGATCAACTCGAGGGAGTGATCTTTATGAATGAATCCTTCTTTCATATCAATAAAAATAAAAATAAATAAATAAAGTATGAAACTATATCTCTGACAATGTAAAACTAGTCTATCTAGAATAGAGGATTTACAACTGACTTGATCTTATTATCTAGTAGGAAACTTGATTGCACTTTACTTATCTTGATTGGAGTACACGGTCATTTTGGTGTCTTCATTTCACTAGCACCTCAATCCCATGGTAACATGTACGGGTGATATTTCAACAACTACTTAATGCTTCTCATATTCTTGATAGTCATTTCAAACTTCTTCCTATCTGCGTGTCTTTTGCAAATAGTACCCACAACTGACCCAAAAACAAATTATCAGTATGTTCCACTTTATTTTGTTCTTTGTCATGGAGAAACTATAAAATAGTCCCATATAGCTAACTCCTTAGCCTAGATCTTAATATATAAGATGTGGAGCCACTCCCCTCATTGCCAATTGGTTTTGAGTTGAAAGCCCACACACTTATAACATGGTATCTGAGCTAGGCCCGTATGAGAGTGGAATGAGAAGTATGCCCAAAGGGCTGCCCGTCCACCCGTACAGAGGTCCACATTGTAGTGGCTTAATCTCCTCCGCCCTACACGTGGAGGGGGAGCATGTTGGAGAAACTATAAAATAGTCCCACATAGCTATCTCCTTAGCCTAGATCTTAATATATAAGGTGTGGAGCCACTCCACTCATAACCAATTGGTTTTGAGTTGGAAGCCCACACACTTCTAACATTCATGATTATTTTCTTCACCTTGAAATTCATTGGCAGCTGGTGGCATGTCCAGTTCCCTTTCAATTTCTTCAATCTGTTCATCTCTATCCGGATCAAATAATCACTACCAGAATCTACACTATGGCAGTCAGTTTCAGCTTCTATGTGGTCAATATTGACACCCCCGTTTTATCGCCCAAGTGTCTAGTTTTCAAAGATTTCAATATACAACCTCAAACCTAACTATCTGAACTGAACAAATAATATTTGGAGACCCGCTCAACAGCTGGTCATACATTACAAGAAAATTCCTAAAAAAGAAAAGTAAAAAATTAACTAGATGATTTTGATGTTGACTAGGTAAATGGTGTTTCTCATATTTGTCTGAAGGCCACTACTGTAAGTACACTTATTTATCTCCATTGCCACGTGTACTAGCAGAGTCCACGTGGAGGCCATTTCTCAAAGAAGGATGACACATAGGGGCATCCGTGGCACTTAGACAACGTGCCATCTGTCAAGACCAACGGTCAGAAATGAAGGAGCACCCGAGATAGGTGATCCCGCGTAACACCAGAGGATGGCTTTAACCCATCACGAGGTAGGATATGATCAACGGTCAGGGGTAGTCCAACCGACAGACGTGACAAGAGGACTGACACCACTCAGCGCGGACTGGACCGCCCCAACCACCCGCATTTAATGCGGTTCAGAGAACACGTGTCGGACGACCAACGGAGGAAACGAGGGTTGGTCAGCGTGATGAACCGGGATACAGTAGAAGCCGCGGGGTGACATATAAGTCCGCGGACCACGCACAGAGCACAAGAAGATAAGATCTCAACAGCTCATTGTCAGTGGACCCACCCAATTTAGCTATAAATATGTACACCCCCTTTCTTGGGAGGGGATCGAAAGGAGGAGAGAGAATAGGGAGAAGTAAGTGAGAGCTTCAACTTAAGTGGTCAATGAACACAAAATCTTGTGATCATCTTTGTAACCGTTTATCTTGTAGTAAATCTCCTCAGATCCGTGGATGTAGGCCTTAGTGCCGAACCACGTAAACCATCGTCTCTTTTATCTTTAGTATTGGTAGTTTCATTTAACATTCCGGTGTCTCAGACCTATCACCGTGGGGGATGATGACGAGATCATGATAAACTAAAGGGGTTTGGAATCTATGAATCATCATCTACCTAGGCTTATTATACTCTTCTCGCACCTCAATGCACGTATTCAATTCATATTAAGATTGTTTGTGATCACGCACACCATGCACGATTTCCGTGTTCACAATTTGGCGCTAGAAACAGGGACCTTGTCCCGGTAAAAAGATTTATCTTTTCCTGTGACTTCACAGCCTCAACCTCAAAAATTTTATTTAAAAACGCAAACAGATCTGTTCTTAGACTCGTTTTTCGCACATATCTATGTCTATTGTGTTTTCTACCAACAGATCTGGGCATTATATAACCTTTAAACCAACAGATCTGGGTTCTAACTGGAATTTCAAACACAATTTCCACCAAAAGATTTGGGCTTTTTGCAAACAATGACCCATGGACTTTATCCCGGTTAAATCCGCACCCGTCTATGTCTTTCGTACTATTCGCCAAACTAACAACCCGAGTACACTCATTACCACTAGAAATCGAGCTTATGAAATCAAAGTTGAACTAACAGCCAACCCGTGGACTTTTGGGTCTCGGATTACCTCCCATGTTCTTTATGCAGATTATTGCAATGGAAAGGAACAAAGATGCCGGGAAGACAAAGATAACTCCAAGAGATGCTCCAAGGACCACACCAGCAGTAACAAGGAGCAGACAAAAGGGCGAAGGACGCACAGCCGCGGACAATATGCAGACCGGGGCGGAAAGCACATGGCTCTTAGATGCGGGCACCATCGCAATAGAAGCAAAGAAGGCTGCGGCCGCAAGAGCTGCTGCACCAAACGAGGGGGTTTCCCAAGTGATTGCTTCCAAAGTGACAGCTGCAACCAGGCCAGTCGACCCTCAGGAGGCTATAGCCGAATCAATGATCCAGAACCATCCCTACGGGATGCCGCCGGACAATGAACAAGACAAACAACTACAGGCAGGATCCAACGGAATAATCGAGCCGGACATACCATTAATGGGGGAAATCAATACCACGATCCCCGAGGGACAAGCTCAACTACGGAAGGAACCCCAATCAAGCGTCGAACCAAACAAAGACAAATATTGGCGCAACTGGAGGAGCTAAAGAGGAATCAGCTAACGTACGCGGATGCGGTGGCCTTGTTAGCTCAGGAAAACCAGCAACTAAGAGAGAAGATCCTCCGAAGCTCCGAACTAGAGAATCAGCACGACGAAGCTAACTCAGCGATACAGAACAGGGACCGAGGGACGGTCTTCGAAAATATCCCTGCAACGACTAACCGAAGAACAATACCCCGAAGAGATGCGCGGAATAGTAGAAGGTCTGACCCAGACTACCAACCGGAAATTCCGGACTACTACGACACGGAGGAGGCCACAACGTCACAACCCACAAGAAAGACACGGTCTTCCATTCAGGACGAGCACTGTTTGGCAATGGAGAACCTCCGCACGGAGATGCTAGCAGAGATCAATCAACTCAAGACCAGGCAAGGAGGTGGAAGACTAGAGCAGATTATGAAGGAGGCCAACACTACCCCCCTTGCACGACAGTTGGCTACGGCAACCATTCCGCAGAAATGTCCGGTCCCGACCTTTGAATGTTACGACGGGTCCGCGGACCCCTCGGCTCATCTACGATATTACAACAGGGTAATGGCCAGGTGGGACTACGACGAGGCTATACTATGCGAGATATTTACCTTCAAGCACGAAAGGATCCGCGTTATCTTGGTTTGATAACCTCAAGCCGGGATGCATTGATTCATATGATCGGCTCACCGAAAAGTTCTTGGCCACCTACATGTATAACAAAGTTGTGAACACGGGGATGGACAAGCTCTTCTCACTTGCAATTAAGTACGTGGAGTCCGTTCGAGAATACACGGATAGATGGCACAAGGTATGTCGGGCCATTGGACATGTGGATCCGTGGTGAGTATTAAGCTGTTACAAATGGGGGCTTGACAGGATGAGTCCGTTGTTCGTTGAAATCCACGGTACCTCCCCAACCACCGAGGGAGATTTGAGGATAATCATTGAAAAACATGCGAGGTTGGAAGAAATTCAAAAAGATAACCCCCGAGCACAGGCACAACGAACCCCACGGACAAATTCCGCGGAACTAGTGGACAGGCCCAGCCAACACCAAAAGGATCGAAAAGATGATCACAAAAGGAGCGGCAGAAAGTTTGAAGACCGGGTCTATACGAAACTCAATACCAGCTATTCGCGCATATTAAAGGAGATCAAGGATCGCGAAGACTTAGACTGGCCCTGGTCTAAAGGGAAACAACCACCGGCCTCGGCGAGAATCCAAAGAGTCTTGCGATTTCCACGCCTACGGGCACACAACGAGAGAAATGCAAAAACCTCAAGATAGAAGTACAAAATGCTGATAGATGCAGGGGATCTTAAAAAATATGTGGAAAAGGCTGGAATGGAAGATAGAGCCAAACGCAGCAAACAGGTCCAACTACCTGAGGGTAATCGCACATTGAACGCTATATCCTGCTCAGAAAGCAAAGAGCCAACCCTAACGGCACAAATAGGAAAACGACTGAGAAAGCAATTTGAAGATTACTGTGAGCTTTACAGTATAAATGGGAAGGAAGTAGAAGAGCACGAGGAGTGGATGAACGCACCTCTGACTTTTGAAGCCGAGGATATTGAGGACGACATGGAAGATCACAACGACCCATTAATCCTCACATTGCCAATCGCAGGATGCAACATAAGGAAAATCCTCATCGATGGAGGAAGCGCCGTAAATGTCTTGTTCTACGATACATTCAAACGCATGGAGCTTAACGATGAGCAACTCCTGACTTCACACTACACCATCTACGGGTTCAATGGCACGGCTACGAAGCCCCTGGGTGATATTATCTTACAGGTGGATGCAGGCCCCATGAAAGTCGACACTCGTTTTAGTGTGGTGAACACGCCTTCGCCCTACAATGCCATTATTGGACGAAGATGGGTCCACAAGCTTAAGGGAGTCGCAGCTACCTACCATCAATACCTTAGGTTTCCCACTCCCCTAGGAATAATGGAGATAAAGGGTGATCAAGCTTCCGTAAAAGAATGCCACGCGATGCAAATATAACTCAACAACGAAGAAGATGAGAAAAGGAAAACCCGCAAGGCTCTGAGCAAGGCGATATCCAAAGACAAAACCATCGACGAATATTTGGAGGGGATCTCGGGAAAAGCTTGCCTAAAGGGAACTCTGTAGGAAACACGGAGGCCTCAACATCAAAAGTTAACCAGGGCGTCCTCGCAAACAAAGAATCTGAGACTACCAAATAGCAATTAAAGAAAATCCCCCACCTTGGGGAACCAAATCCCACGTTCACATCCTTGGAGGCAGTGAAAGAAATCGACATAGGGACGGAGCAGAATCCAAGAAAGATCAAGATAGGAACTCTAATGGACGGAGAACGCGAAGCTTCACTAATAGAACTACTAAAGGAATACGCGGACATCTTCGCATGGAAACTATCCGATATGCTAGGGAATAGACCCAAAGACGATCTGACATGAGCTGCGCATTAAACTGGCACACCCCGTACGACAAAAGATACGAAAGGTGGCCACATAGTATCACAAAGCGGTAGAAACGAGACTACGAAAGCTATTGGAAGCCGGTTTTATAAAGGAAGTCAAATACCCCACTTGGATCTCCAACATGGTAATAGTACCAAAGAAAAATGGAGGGGTCAGAATCTGCATCGACTTCACCAACCTGAACAAAGCATTCCCCAAGGATAGTCACCCATTACCCAGCATTGACCAGCTAGTCGACGCAGTAGAAGGATATGAAGAGTTGTCGTTCATGGATGGATATTCCGGATACAACCAACTGTTTTTGGCAGAAGAAGACCAGCAACATGCGCATTTTACACACCCCATGGTCTTTATTGTTACGTAAGAATGCCTTTCGGGCTCAAACGCGAGGAGCAACCTACCAAAGGATGGTCGATGCTATTTTCAAGCCATGGATCGGCAGGACTTTAGAGGTCTATGTCGACGATATGCTCGTAAAAAGCAGATTAAGGAAGAACCACCACCAGGACCTGAAGGACATCTTCGGAGCTATGAGAGAGCACAACATGAAGGTAAACCCGGAAAAATGCACTTTCGGGGTGACCTCAGGAAAATTCCTTGGATACCTGGTGACAAAAAGAGGCATTGAGGTAGATCCCTTAAAAATCCGAGCCATAGCAAACATGCCGTCTCAGAAGAACCTAAAAGAGGTACAAAAGCTCAATGGATCCCTAGCGGCTCTGCAGGAAGATTCATCTCAAGATCCTCGGATAGGTGCAAACTCTTCTTCAACATACTAAAAAAGGGACTAAATTTGAATGGACGACGAGAATGCGAAGAAGCTTTTTTGGGCATCAAACAATACCTAGCGAGAAATCCCCATCCTTGAAACTTAGGACCACGATGAGGTTTTGGCACTCTACATTGCGGCAAATGAGACGATGCGGTAAGCGCGGTGCTCGTCGAGAACCCATACAAAGGAGGAGCAACCGATCTACTATGTCAACAAGACCCCGAATTCCGAAGAACGAAACTACACGAGAATTGAAATTGACTAATCCTAGCCGTCGTATGGTCCACTTTAAAGCTGAGGACCTACTTCTTAACGCACGACATACGTATCCAATGTCGGGCACCCTTAGAGACCATCCTCAAAGGGGCAGGAAAGGTAGGACGTATAGCAAAATGGAGCACGTACCTCGACCAATTCAACATCCACTATGAGCTCCAACACTCCCGAAATCGCGAGGTATTAGCGGACTTTCTAGCAGACCTGCCTTTGGACAACGAAGAAGAAGTACGCATACAAGGATGGAAGGCTATGGGCGCCGAGAAATAGAAAAACCGAGAACCAAATAATATTCTTGAACCAGTGAACCCACGGCAATGGGAGGTCTTTGTTGATGGCTCCAAAAATAGAGAGGGCGCGGGGATAGGCATCGTCATCACCACACCCACAGGGGACAGAATCGTGCACGCATTCAGATTGGAATTCGAAGGCCATACTAATAACATCGTAGAATACGAAGGAGTGATCCATGCTCTCCGCTTGATAATTGAATTAGGGATACAAGAAGTGCGGTTAACAAGCGACTCACAACTGATCATACGGCAGATAGGCTACGAATACAATGTGTATGACGAAACACTGAGGGCATACATGGCTCTAGTACAAACATTGGCCTCCCAAGTACCAAAAATCAATTTCCGACATCTGCGCAGAAAGGAGCTTAGACACGCAGATGCCCTGGCATATATATCGTCTATGCTTAAAAACGAGGATGTCAAAGCAATCAAGGTAACAAGAGTGTACGAACCATCCATCAAACTCCAAGAAACATGCGCGGCTAACCAACGCAAACCTAAGGAGAAAGATATCTATGATGAGGATGTCGGAGAATACATATTCGACGATTTTAACGATGACATTACGACAAGCGGAGGAAGACGACGATTATAGTCGGGGAAAGCAGTTGGAGAGCAGAAATCCACTCTTTCCTCAAAGAAGGGAAACTCCCCCAGGACACCAAACAGGCTAGGAAAGTGCAGTCCAGAGCAGGGATGTACGAGCTAAGAGACCAAACCTTATACAGAAAATCATTCCTCGGACCACTTCGTCGCTGCCTATCCCGAGCAGAGGGACATATCATTCTAAAAGATATACACGAGAGGAGACGCGAGGGAATCACGGTGGAATGAGATCCCTAGCGAGATAAGGCAAAGACACGGGCTATTGCGGCCAGCCATGACCGAGATGCGACAGAATGGCGAAAAGATGCGAAGAATGTCAAAGATTTGGTAAACGAATCCACGCCCCAGCTACAAAGTTGAACTCGGTTGACAGTCCATGGCCCTTTGGGAAATGGGGTATCGACATAGTAGGCCCACTCGTATCCGGGACGGGAAAAAGAAGATTCCTAATAGTGGCAACGGATTATTTGACAAGTGGGTAGAAACAAAGGCACTGGCAAGAATTCGGGATTGAGACGTCTTCACTTTTATTTTTCAAAATATCATCTGCAGGTTTGGCATCCCATGAGAGATAGTCTCGACAACGGTGCTTGACTACAAGGAAAGAACATTGACTTGCTCGTTCGACACCTTCAAGATTCGAAAAAATAAATCCACCCCCATATACCCACAAAGCAATGGACAAGCAGAAGCCACAAACAAAACTTTGGCACTCATTCTTAAAAAACAGCTAGATGAGTACAAGGGAAGATGGTGTGAACAGCTGCATAACGTTCTATGGGCATATAGGACGACTCGAAGATCAGCTACCGGAGAATCCCCATTTCTACTCACCTACGGACGAAACGGTAATCCCCCATGAAATTCTACTTCCAACTACAAAGACGAAGCATGGGAAAAGAATCTCACCACGGACATGATGTTGGAAAAGCTCGACGACCTCGAAGAAAGGAGAGAAGCGGCACTTTGCAAAGAATGGAAAACTACCAACGCAGTGGCCGAGAGAATATAACAAAAAAGTGAAATTTAGGAATTTTGTAGAAGGGCAGTATGTGTTGAGGACCATTCCCCAATACCAGCGAGAAAAGAAGTGGGGAAAATTAGCACCAACTTGGGGAGGACCCTACATAATACACGACATCGCAGGAAATGGCTCTTACTATCTCGCGCAATATGAAAGGGAAATCCTCATGCATCCGTGGAATGCCAAATACCTCAAGCCATACTACCCATGACCAACCACTGCGTGTGCATTTCGGAAGAAGAAAATGGACTTGCTAGCCCACATGTTTCTATCTCGACAAAAGGAGTAACGCACCTTAACTTTTCAATCAATCCAAATTTTCATTTTCAAGTATCATATCCCATTCATTACCCACGCACATTTCAATTTATTCAAAACCCACAACCTATACGAAACACATGTATATACTACTTACACAATGTACATTGAAAACCATGTCACACCTTAATAAAATATCGATGCTATTGTTACCCCGTGGATGTAGGCCTTAAGGCCGAACCACGTAAATCGTTGTACAATTACTATTATTGACATTATACTTAGTAAGAGGGATATCTGCACAAAGCGTGGATCATACCCACTGCAATATCTGGGTAATATATCCGTGCAAAGCACACACACGCAATATATCGGAGCATACACATGCAATCTCTCGGGACTCCTCCGTAAGTGTCTATAAGTGTATGACCGGGAGGCGACTTCTTACGAGAATGAGATATCCGTGCAATATTACAAGCGCGAACTTAATGGAGTACATCCTTGAACGTCGGCCAGACCCCACCGTCCGAGAGATCCTCTCGGCCAAGGAGTTATTTGGACGGGGTGCAAGGTCACAAGACAATTCGGGGATACCAACCTACGGAGTTGCACGAACAATACACTTTATCAAATTCAAAGATTGATATCCGCGGGTTACAAATACCGCGGAATTTTTCATTATGTTTAATGTGCAAAGATGATAGATGTAAATTCAACAAAATTCAAAATCGGATTTGAACACCAAAGTTTGATCTAATACATGGCAGTTGATTACAAGCCCAGCAGGCAAAATAACAAAAACGCCAAAAAGGATAAGCAACCGAGATCAATCCCTAGCATCCTAGCTACGGTCTACTGAGTAGGAGCGTTATCCGCAGGTTTATCCTTCAGCGATGAAGGAACACTACCACCCGAGGAGGGTCCAGAAGAACTTGATGGGAGCACAGGCACGGGACGCCGAGTATAATTCTTGGTTAGCCCATGGTTTTTCTTGAGATCCAGCTCAATCTCACCAAGAATCTTATTAATCTCTTCGGCCAGTTGTTTACGGGCCATGAAACCTATAGCTACGTTCCTCATCTCAGCCTGATTTAAGGAAGAAGAAAGCTGGTCTATCCTTTGATTAGCTTCTTTCAACATTTCCTCCTGAGACGAGGCTACACCGCGATGATAGTTAGCTTGACCCTCCAGTTGAACTACCTTAGCCTGAGCTTCGGCAAACTTTTCATCTGCAGCTTTAAGTTTGTACTTGGAGCTGCGGCGGACGGTAAAAGAAGACAGTGAGTTATAGCGGATACAATACAAAGCACACTCGATGGCAAAACGTATACCTTCACAATGATCAACCGCGTTATCCCTCGCTTCAAGCGGCATAATCATATTCATTTGATAACTTATCGTAATCTACTGCGAGAAGATTATGAGCATACTGACTCGCGCTTAGGTCATTTCGAAGCATCGAGCCCGAATGACGATGTCGATTAACCTCATCATTCTTCGATTCCAACCCCTTGTTAAGACGACATAGTCACCTCTAAGTCTCTCTCACGCTCAACCTGACGAGCCACATCAGCTCGAGATGCGGATAAAGCACTACTGAGAGCACTACATTCTGCCCTAGCATCGTCTCTTTCCTTGGCAAGACGCTGCATATAGGTCCGCACATCCGAGGGATGAGAAGACCGCGCTCGCCGCAGCTCGACTTCCATAACATTAAGTTTAATTTCTAAGGAGGAAATCTGCCCACGGGCTTGCTCAAGATTATCCCGCGTCCATAAAAGAGCCCCGTTGAACAAGTGGCGGTCATGGTTATTTCGATTTTGCAAATCTACCAAGCAATGCTTTTTCTTACGCCATTCTTCGGCCATAGCGTTATGAACGTCCGCGCGGGCATTCCATTTCGCCGACTCACTCTTAAGTTTTTCAACTAACTCAGCAATGCGACCCTTTTGACGTGCCCTCTCACTCCGAAGCCACAACAATTCAGGGACTCCGCCCACTGAAGACAATACGGCGGGAGGAGGGAAGAAAGAGAAAACTCAGAACAAATAACGAGCAGGAAACTATCAAAGAAGAGGAAGCGCGGAGACACTGAAATAGACGAGGAGTTCTTCTCGGCGACACCAACTTGGCCTTAACCGAGCCGGCTCGGAACGTGGTGAGCCTCTTCCATACCCCTGCTGCTCCTTACGCCAAGCGGACTCTTTAGCTCGGTTATTTCTTCATCCTTAGCGAGAGACCGAAGCCTCGACACTCGTAAGCGTCTCTTCGCAATGTCGAAGCTTCCCTTCTAGCTTGAAAGATTTAGCCTTGAAGAGCCGGTAAAGATGGTGGTTACAATACTCACTTCTCATCATCTATCAGCAAAACGAGGGAAATTAGCTCACATCATAGTTGAACGAAATCAGGGATAAAAAGAACAGGACAAACCTCCTATAACCATTGCTGCGTAAGTAGCTGCATCTTGATACCCATCAAAGCAATAGCCATCATGTCGGCAACGGTGGGGGAGGATCCACCACAAGGTCAAGCCCGCCGGGCTACGAGATTCTTGCCCCACCCTAGATCTACCGCCTCCTCGGGGTTAACTCCATGTGCCTACGAGTAAAAGCATCCGAACTCTTTTCCCCTTCAATCACGGGGGCAGGATGAGGTACAACCAGCAAGTTTTTCTTTCGCAGCCACGCCAAAACAGCATCATCGCCATCCGCGGCTAAGGATCGCGAGAAATCATCTAAAGGAGAGTCCGAGGTATTCCCACCATGAGAAGCACCAACATTACTTTGCACCAAAGCCCCACCAACATTACTTTGCACCAAAGCCCCACCAACAAAACCCTCGGAAGGCACTACCAAAACCCCAGCATCAGACTTGCGGGATGGGTCACCAACTGACTATCCTCGAGAACACTCCGGTCATCATCACCGGAGGCAGAGTGAAGTCCGAAACAAGCCCCATAACTGTGGACATGTCAAGTGATGGTTCCCCAGATAAAACCTTACCAAAGGAGAACTCACAACAAGCATCCCCATCCTTGTCACCACTACCAA
This sequence comes from Papaver armeniacum, assembly GCA_023531295.1. NCBI lineage: Eukaryota > Viridiplantae > Streptophyta > Magnoliopsida > Ranunculales > Papaveraceae > Papaver > Papaver armeniacum. Next base: position 947,159 of record JAJJWW010002284.1, read on the forward strand.
GAACAATTCCCTTACCTTTGTCTATAACATCCCCACTGGACTTAGTAGCCCCCCCCGGCCTGATCTCCACCACCACCAATAGACGAGTTGCCACCACCAATATCACCAGCGTCCGAATCACCTTCACCACCACCAGTGGTAGTGGCCGGATCACCTTGACCACCACCAGTGGCCGGATCACCTTGACCACCACCAGTGGCCGGATCACCTTGACCACCACCAGTGGCCGGATCACCTTGACCACCACCAGTGGCCGGATCATCACCTTCACCACCACCAGTGGCCGGATCACCTTGACCGCCACCAGTGACCGGATCACCACCTCCACTACCAATGGCCTGATCACCATCACCTTCTTGAACAGGCGGAGAAGTCTCAATTCGCTCTTCCCTATCGGAAAAGTCCTCATCACCACCCACGGGACTATTCACATCCTCGAAGTGTGAGGAACCCTCGGTGGGAGAATTCGATGATTGCTTGGGATTAATCTTCTTATTTCTACGCACCTACAACACGTAATGATAAAAGAGCCATTGGCATCACCTTTCCTTGGCATAATCAACATTATTTAAGAAAACGTAGGGGCATACATACGTAGAAAACAAACAACACACCTTAACAACGTCAGTATTCCGCGGAAGAAGGTTAGCATCAGGGATATATTCGTCTTCTGCGTCATCAACATCGCGACTATAAGCAAAGTCCATACCGGCAAAACTCATCTGCCAGGGGCAGTAATGAGCGTAACGAGTGGGAGAAGCTTCGCGAGGACGACCTGTCGAGAGGGTCGCCAACCATGGGGGCCAGGGACCCAACCATAGGCCCACGGACCAACGACTTCAAGAACAGTGGCAGACCACTCATAGTCATGATCACGTTTGATTCTTTCATCAGCAGGAATAGGAAGACCTTCGGCACCAGGAACCCTCGCCATCTTGGAATCACTTACCTCACTCAAAAGGCGAACTTCCCCCTTAACAGGAGCAATGTTCCGCAGACTCACAGACCACGGCTTACGAGTATTCCTGTTAACATAATCTCCAAAGGATTTATTGAAATTTTCCGGAGTATACCACCCTTGCTCTTTTTCCAATTTAGGAGCATAGCAGGTCATCATTGTTCGCCCCTTGCTACGAAGATAGCATTCTCGGAGATGGCGAAGATAGTTTCCTGTCAACTGTTGCACCCGCGATTATGACTTTTCTTGGCAAAGTGCATCGCGGCTAGACAAGACCCGATAGTAGAAATCATCACCGGCTTTATACAAAGGCAACATCAAACCAGCCTCGAAAGCACCCACGGTCGTCAGCAAATGAAAGGCATCATACTGATAATTGTTAACCATCTCATAAGTGATATCTTTGTCGGAGGCATAAAAACGCACTTGGAAGTGCTGAAGACCGTGTTTTAACTTAAAGGCCTCAAGATCAATGTGCCTGAAAGTAAACTTCTTATTACCCAAAGGTAAAGGACGAAAAGTAACAATGAGAATCATCCTCAAGAGCATCTCCCGTAGTATCCTCCACATAACCCTTTGTCTTCCTCTTAGGAGGAATTACATCCCCGAGGACTCTATCTCCGCAGCCTTTCTCTTCGAAGTAAGAGTTTTAGTTGACTTACTTGAACTAGGCACAGGTGGATTAGTCCGCGGTGGAGGCTTAGTGCGGAGAGGCTGCACATCCAAAGGTTCATTGCGCGGATTCTGCTGCTTAGGAGACCCACCTCTAGGACGATTCACGGCATATCTAGATCCCTGCGGAGGATCACCCCTTTTAAGCGACGGCCTCTGACCAGAGGATGAGGATGTTCGTCCATCCCGAGGATTACCCTGGGTAAGTGGAGGCGAAGTTCCACCCATAACATTGGGATCATTCCGGGGAGATCGGTGAGGACTTGACGGGGGAGTTTGGTAAGGAACCCGCGGATGATCGGACATGTCTACGAGCACAAACACGAATAAGAATTCAAATCAAAGGCAGGGAAGATCAAAAATCAAGAAAATCTCAAGAACAGCAGTACAAAAGAAGAAAACCCTAAATTTCATCTAACAGTTGCTTAAACTCTCAGACTATTATCCAAACTCGAAAGAAGAAATAAAATCAAAGCATGGCCGATGAAACACCCGACTCAGTGGCGTCAACTCTCAAATCCCGGGTATATTCAAATTTAAACTCATCATCAACGCATCACCAGAAGATCAGAAACTCGACAGGCTTAGGCATGGTGATTAAACGGACTCAAAGATCATACCTGAACCACAAAGAATAAATCAGCAGCAGAAGAACGAAGGTGGCAGCAACAATAGCGACCACGATGAAAGAAGAAGGCGACCACGATGGCAAACAACAACAACGACCACAGTAGCAGCAACAACAGCAACAATGGTGTCAGAGGAAGTTAAGAAGATGAAGACAAAAGAACAAGAGAATAAAACAGAGAATGTGAATTAAAGTCACATTCTCTCACTCTTCTCTTTTTTATAACCAGAAGAAACCGTCCACTACCCAAAGGGCAGTTATGGCCGGACATGGGAAACGTGCACAATAAATGCAGGTAGCACCTTTTTTAGGAGAAGTTATGAGGGAGATAAAAACGTACCGCACGGTTCTTCTTCCAACAAAGGCCAAACGCCCAGTCGCAAGAAGAGGGGCAAATTGTAAGTACACTTATTTATCTCCATTGCCACGTGTACTAGCAGAGTCCACGTGGAGGCCATTTCTCAAAGAAGGATGACACATAGGGGCATCCGTGGCTTAGACAACGTGCCATCCGTCAAGACCAACGGTCGAAATGAAGGAGCACCCGAGATAGGTGATCCCGCGTAACACCGAGAGGATGGCTTTAACCCATCACGAGGTAGGATATGATCAACGGTCAGGGGTAGTCCAACTGACACAGACGTGACAAGAGGACTGACACCACTCAGCGCGGACTGGACCGCCCCAACCACCCGCATTTAATGCGGTTCAGAGAACACGTGTCGGACGACCAACGGAGGAAACGAGGGTTGGTCAGCGTGATGAACCGGGATACAGTAGAAGCCGCGGGGTGACATATAAGTCCGCGGACCACGCACAGAGCACAAGAAGATAAGATCTCAACAGCTCATTGTCAGTGGACCCACCCAATTTAGCTATAAATATGTACACCCCCTTTACTGAGAGGGGGATCGAAAGGAGGAGAGAGAATAGGGAGAAGTAAGTGAGAGCTTCAACTTAAGTGGTCAATGAACACAAAATCTTGTGATCATCTTTGTAACCGTTTATCTTATAGTAAATCTCCTCAGATCCGTGGATGTAGGCCTTAGTGCCGAACCACGTAAACCATCGTCTCTTTTATCTTTAGTATTGGTAGTTTCATTTAACATTCCGGTGTCTCAGACCTATCACCGTGGGGGATGATGACGAGATCATGATAAACTAAAGGGGTTTGGAATCTATGAATCATCATCTACCTAGGCTTATTATACTCTTCTCGCACCTCAATGCACGTATTCAATTCATATTAAGATTGTTTGTGATCACGCACACCATGCACGATTTCCGTGTTCACAACTACTAAAATGAACCTATCCTAATGGACTGAGATACTGGTCTGGGTCGATTTTGTTAAATACTTCCCGACGTATTTGACCAAACCATGGGAACAGTCAGTGACATGGCAATAACCGCAAATTGGGAGGTAACTTATATCGAACTAGTTAATGACTCTTCTTCGATTATTATTTTTATTTATTTTTTTATTGACGAACTTTTAAATTGTGTGGATGGACAACCAAACATGGAGAAGATTAGCGACAAAGCGAGTGGCATGCATGTAGGATGATGTGCCCCAAAAAAGACTTGTCAAGGCCGAAGCTTTTAAGTCTAATTTTTCGCTTAACACTCGTCCCTCAATAATGGTTTAGTATGCCCTGTTGGGAGATATTTTGATTTTGTGGAAATCCAAAAAGCAATCAACAGCTTATCGGTCTTCAATCAACAGAGTTTTCAATCGATATTATCTTTGCCGAGTTTTCAATCAATATTATCCAAAAAGCAATCAAAAGCAATCCCCTTCGGCCTCTGCCTTTTTGCAGAGTTTCAATCAATATTATCTTTGCCGACAAAAAAATAAAAATCAACAGCTTCTCGATTAGAGGTGTAAATTGGGACGAGCCAGCACGTTTATGGCACAGCACGGCACGTTAAAATTCGAGCACAGTACGGCACGGCACGTGACCGTCCCAGCACGGGAACAACACGTTTGTTTAATGTGCTGTGCTGTGCCAGACAAAATAGGCACACGGCCCAGCACAGCACGCGGCACGTGTTAGCACACGACTCAACCTCAAAGACAAAGACGCAAAGAAAGCACGCCACGTCATGCGTAAAATACTACACAATACATCACATTTGATGCATATTTCACAAAAAAATCATTGTTTTAGCCAATTTCTGACATTTTATCTTCGGTATGCTAATTTATTTCTATAATAATACATGTACTAACTAAATTATCTCAAAAATATTTATTTTGGAGAACATAAAATAAGTGTGCTAGCACAAAGACAAAGACGGCACAACACGTTTATTTTTCGGCGCATAAAGACGACACGCCATTTTAGCAAAAGTCTGAATCTCCTAAGATGTTGACCCAAAGACGCAAAGACGCTAAGCACGTGACTTCGTGGGCTGGGCTGTGCCGGGCCGGCACGTTTTACACCTCTCTCGATATTCTGCAAAATCCAAATGTATAGCGCCATGATTCATTTAACTGTAGTAATACGGTGGTTAGAATATCTTTTCCAAGTCTTTCATAGTTTAGTGCCATGGTCAAGCACTAATCCATATTGTTCAAAATCATGTCTTCGACGACCAAACCAGGCATATATGTAGATCCCAAAATACGAACCGCCACGTGGACGTAGAGAAGACGCGAGAATCCGGCCAAAAGATCTTCTACCGTGCTCCGAAAATCTTCGTCAGTGACTTGTCAAATCAAGTCAGAGTCGCCATTATTGACTAATTGACGAAGTAAAATCCATGTGCGAGATACCAACCACGAAGTAACCCACTAGGAGAATAGGAACTACAAAGGATCAATGAAGTACCCTACAAGATACCAACCACGAAGTAGAGATGGGCGAAATAATCTAACCTGGCTAAAAAGATAACCTGCGAAGTAAGTAAATTATCGGGCAAGAAAAGAGATAGCTGTCCCGACAACACCCAGAATTGTCAGCGAAAGAAAGGGAAAAACTTTATGGAAAATGGTCTGGGCGAAGTATAAAGCATCTCCGCGAGAACGCAGCGAAGTAAAATGAGTTGTACACCATTAGGGTTGATTGGCCTATAAATAGAGGTCCTTGGACAAGGGGGGGATTTTGGAGATTGGAGAGAGCTTATCTTGGAGAGTGAAACTAGGGTTTCCTTGTATTCAAAACTTGAATTTTGCTTCTTTGGTTGATTCGTTAATAAAGATCCTCTAATTTATATTACTTAACATGTCTTGGATCTTGGTTACTTAAAATCCAATAGTTACAATATCAAAATCCATTGTCATTTCAAATCATTCAAACAAATTCCTGACAACTTCACCAAACCACCAGGAGTCAAATTATATACTCGATTTACAAGAAAATTCGTGACATCTCCTCGGCCTCCAACTTTTTTTCTTTTGAGAGTAAAATGGTTAGATTTCATTAGAAAGGAAAAGATGGTAGTTCACAAGAAAGACTAAGACCATAGTCCTCCGCCTCCAACTTGATCGAGGGGGTGTTCAATTTCATTTCATTGGTCGGCACAATAAAACGAGTTTGTGAAATTAGAAGTAATGTAAAAGAGGAGGAGGATTAATATGAGTGGTTGGCACTTACTGGGAAATCTTGGGGGGAATTTTATAGTAATTATAAGCATTTTCGCTACAGGAACCTCTTGTAAAACACTAAATGCTAATTCCATCATCCGTATACGAGTGGTCGGCAGTTACTGAGGGGAAATTTTATAGTAGTTATAAGCATTTTCGCTATAGGAATCTCTTGTAGAACACTAAATGCTAATTCCATCCTACGTATAAGGCCAAAAATGAAATATGTAAGTGACAAGACCATATTCTTGTACGGAAACTGAAAAAGGAGTGACAGGAATTGCTACCATTTTCGTCCATTCATCTTGCTTCTTCTTTTTATCTGCATTTTTAGATTCTCTTAAGCGACAGGTACATTCACAATTATTTTGGGAATAATCAATTACGTCCACGCATTCAAAGTTCAATCTAAATGTTACTGAACAACCAAGCATGAGAAAAATAAGTGATAGGAGGCTAGCACATGCATGTTCTTCGAAAACACTTGTCGTGGCCTAAAATTTGTACCCGGCGTCCTAAAATCCGTATTTGCCTTTTTCGCCTGACACAATGTCCAAATTCAATTGGTTTTCGGAACATTTACATGATTAGAGCTTCTCCAATGGTGGTTGTGTTTGTTTCCTAGGTGGAAACACAAACAAGACATTCTTATACCAATTTTTCCTTATAAATATAGGGGAAAAAAATAGTTCATCTCCAATGATGTTGCTTGTGATTTTTTATGGATTAAATGAATTTTTTATTTTTAGAAATTTTTAGATTTTATTTAAGCTAAAAGGGTTATTTAATACATTTGAATTAATTTTAGTAAGCAAAAGCTTATTAGGATAGCTTGACATTGTCAAGGTGAATGTCTAAAACTTGACATTCACCTTGACAATGTCTAACAAATATTAAGCCATGTCATCTACACATTGATTAAGAAGTTGGGGTTGGAGAAGAATTTTAGGGAAAATGAATGTGTATCACATGTGGACTTAGACATTTACCTTCACATACATTCCATTGGAGAAACTCTTAATGGTTTCTTTATTAAAATTTGTTTTCAAAAGTGCAGATCAAATGCCATCCAATGGCGGACTAGAAAGTGAATAGACCAATTGGGCAGAGAGAATAACTATTATTTTGGAAGATATATGTGTTATATTTTAGAAAGGAATGTAATGCGTATTATAAGAAGAGATCAACAAACTCTGGAACCAAAATTCTGACTACGTACCTCAGCAAATTGAACTCATAAGCGTTTGTAAGATAAAATAAAAACGTGCTCAAGTTTAGTGCACATGTAAAATGTAAAATACCTCGATTAACAAGTACAGTTTATGGACCTTATTTATAGGAGATAATTTGCATTGAACATTGGCACCAAGTGATATTAAGATCACCGTAATAATGTCTCATACTATTCACTTTCCATTCATAACCACTTCTTCTTCTTCTTCGCCTCCTCCTTCTACCTCCACCCACTCCTCAATTCTATTGCCCGTTGGTACTAAACGCCATGAACAATCAAAAGCTTCCGAACACTTTCAGTACCAGCCTACAATTTGGGATTATAAGCATTTTCTTGAATCACCAAAGACTAACTACTCGGTGATCATTGATTTCATTTTCAACTTAAGTAGTTCGTTACATCTATGAACATCTTTTATGATAATATATGCTAATTACTTCTGTGTTTGTGTGGGTATGTACATGCAGTGCAAAACAGATACAGAACTATTCGTGGAGAAAGAAAAACAAGTGAAGGTTATGCTTAAGGAGGCCGTAAAACCATTGGCAAAGCTTGAGCTAATCGATGTCATTCAAAGTCTCGGAATGAGTAACCTTTTTGAGGAAGACATCCACAAAATCCTAGAGAACATGTACCATGACAATGCCAAGAATTCGAAAGATAACTTATATGCAACTTCTCTCAGGCTTAAGCTTCTTAGGCAGTATGGTTTTCATGAACCTCAAGGTACTAAGTAAACATGACATATCAACTATACAGCCAGCTAACTCCACGAGGTGGAGGCATTTTCCCCCTGGCACTTTACTCTATTGTTGTTAAGGTTTGTTTTTCCGTTTCTTTTAGCTAATGACATCAAATTTTATCATGCAAATGGCAGATGTTTTTGATAAATTTAAAGACGCGAAAGGTGGGTTCAAGGAATCAATTAAGGAAGATATTAAAGGAATGCTGAGTTTATTTGAAGCAGCACATCTGGTTTTGGAAGGAGAAAGCATTCTAACTGAAGCCGTACTCTTCACAAGAAGACATTTATTAGACAATGAAAAGAACAACAACAATGTTAACGTTAACCTAACAAAACAAGTTAGTCGCTCCTTGGAGACACCATTTCATTGGAGAGTTCAAAGATCAGAAGCTAAGACTTTCATCGAGGCATATGAATCTCAAAATGATATGAATCATCTTCTTCTTGAATTGGCTAAATTGAATTTCAACAGGGTTCAGGCTCAACACAAGATGGAACTCAAGCATATATCAAAGTGCGTGTCTATTACTTATTAATTTGATGCAAGTTATCCACTAATTGCGGTGTCTGAATATTCTACTTGTGCTCTTATGTCATTCTTGTTCAGGTGGTGGAACAACATGGGATTCGCAGAGAAATTGAATTTCGCTAGAGACCGAATAGTTGAGTGCTTCTTATCAAGTATTGGGTTTTGTTGGGAGCCACAATATAAACGATGCAGAGAATGGCTCACCAAAATCCTAAGCTTTGCTCTAGTAATCGATGACATCTATGATTCTTATGGATCATTAGAAGAACTTGAATTATTTACCGATGCTATTGAAAGGTATAGCCGTATTACACAATTTTCAACTAGCTCAGTTGAAACTCTTATAATGCTAAATTACATATTTTTATTTGAAGGTGGGATTGCAAAGCCGTGGAAAAACTTCCATATTACATGAAGATATGTTTCTTAGCCCTCTATAACACCGTCAATGAAATGGCTTTCGAGATACTGAGTGAACAACAATTTGACATCTTGCCACACTTAACCAAATCGGTAAATGAGATATTGATTTTTTTGTTTGCCCTTTATTGTAATGCCTAACCCTTTACAGAATATGGAAATAATTACCTTTGTCCAATCTTTTTAGTTGGCCAATACGGTAAAGGCAATGTCAACGGAAGCGAAATGGTGCCATAAGGGATACATGCCAACTTTTGTGGAATATCAGCACAATGGTTCGGTTTCATCGGTCGGATATGTGTTCCTGATGATTGCCTTTTTTGCTACTAATCAAAATATCAATGACGGTGTATTAGATGCCTTAAAGAATAATCATCCTCTTCTCTATTCTGCATGTCTGGTGTGCCGACTTTCGAATGATCTTGCCACCTCATCGGTAGAATTTTTAAGACATAGTATATAAAACCCAACAAATGATATTATTACCATTCCATAACTGATAACTCACTGGAATTATTTTTGCTCAATCATGAATATAGGCGGAGCTAAAAAGAGGTGAAGTTGCATCCTCCATATACTGTTATATGCAAGAAACAAATGTCTCCGAAAACGATGCTCGTGAACACATAAAAGGCTTAATCATGGAAACGTGGAAAGAGATGAACCGATTCCTGTTTGATTCATCTCCATTTGATCGTTCATTCGTAAACTTGGTTCTAAATTTTGGAAGAACGTCTTTGTTTATGTACCAATACGGCGATGGGCTTGGAGCAGAGCATTCAAAGAGCATAGAGCATGTTTTGTCTTTGATAGTTAACCCGATCCCTATTGACGTACCTACCCATAAAGACTCATCTTAATCTGATGTGCAATGTTAGGCTGTTCCCTTTTGCCTGTGCGTGTGCCATATTATAAATCAACAGTTATAATTTACAAAGAAAGTGCATTTATTTGTTAAATTATGTAAACAGATGGTTGATGATCTAAGATACAAAAGTGTAAGGATGCTGCTTCGTATCGCAGACCATACTTGGTAAGCATTCACTGCGAAAAATTGCAGCATTAAAGCGTAAGAGCTCTTTTGTAGTTTCTAATGCAACAATACAAGCGATTTTACCATTTCAATACCCATTTATACAACAGCTCTATTAAAGTCCTGCAATTCCCATACTAAACAACCAAAAATAAACACATACACCAAATTCTCAATTCTGTTTGTTTAGTTTCCATCGAGGTTTTGGGGTGGGCTACAGCATCCCTTAGCCTCCGTCGACGCTGCCAGCAGTGTTTGCAACCGACAAACACTTTGTATCTTGGCTTTTAGTCAAGTCAAGGACTCAAGTGGAGTCTCTTTAATTATTAAAGATAAGATATGTTTTTGGTGAAATCTACTATAGCAAAATCATGAGGTGCATCCATCATTTCATTCTCTTTAATCATACTAGGGGGTCTTCTTGTTCAGGTGAATAAACTGATGGAAGATTTCCATAAATAGACTATACTTTATTACGGGAAAGTTAATATTCCAATGATGAAAATAATTTTTACCTGTACATTAGGCGCCTTCTTATCCCTTGTTCGAACTCATAATAGAAGCTACTTATTCTTTAAACATCGGTTTCAAAGTATTCATATAGTTTCTCAAATTTGTGCTCTTTCATTACCAGTTAATCTTCAACATCAGTTTACTTAAAATAGTCTTTATAAAAAAAATTAGACGTTGCAGCTTTTTTGCAAAGATAAAACTTGGAGTTCCAGTAAATGTTAAATTATCCCACCAAACTCTAAAATTATTAAGAAAATCAGGATGTTGAAGAATAAAATTATCTTATCTGAAAGGGGATAATAAGGCGCAAATGGTGTTCGAACAGTTAATCTTAAACATCAGTTTACTTTAAAACATCAGTTTCAAAGTATTCATATTGAAAAAAATGGAAGATAATGAAAGTGGTAAAAGAATATTTTCTTTTGCTTTTAAATAATAAGGATTTGGTTGTCAGTAAAGTGCACAAGACTATGGATCTTATTGATGCTCAATTCAATAAGGATTTGGTTGTCACTAAAGTGCGCAAGACTATGGATCTTATTGATGCTGTAGAGAAGTTAGAAGACCCGCAAGGTGAATTGCTTTTGTTTCGGAATTGCACCGGTGTTTCGAGACTTTATTTCGCCTTGAGAACAACGAGACTGAATTTTTACAAGACGCTTGAGACTTATTTGATGCCCACTTTGTTTCAATTCCTTAGGCACATCATTACCGGGAGACGGTCCTGGTTACGGGCTCCTTCAAAGAAAGGCTTTCTACTTTGCCTTTCAAACACGGAGGTATGGGTGTGTACACTATGCAGGATACTAAAAATTATTGTCTTCTTGCATCTTGTTTACAGACCCTTGAGTTGCAAACCAAGATTTTGAGAGATACTGGTATCAGTGGTAGTGGTCCCTCTCTCTTACGTGCTTTGGACTCCTCCAATTCGGTGTGTGTCGACGTTTCTCCTATCTGCTCTAGTAATTTTGCCATCCATTCCATGAACTCCCTGGCAAATATTCACTTTGATGCGGTTAAGAAAAACATACACACCACTTATGTTATGAGGGAGCGCGACTCTATTTTATGGCATTGTAACCAGTCCAAACATGCATGGGATTTTCTGTTGGCGATTCCAATTGTGGGGCTTAATCAACATATTAGAGCTAGGCAGTTCGGTGCAATTCTCCGGTACAGATTAGGGATCCATCTTTTTGAGGAGGTTGGTTCTTGTCCCTTTTGCAAGAGAGATATGGATATTTTTGGTGATCATGCCTTACATTGTGCGAATGAGGTTGGGCTTAAATTTAGACATGACTTGGTGCGAGACACTCTTGCGGACATGTGCTACCGTGCGGCGCGCACGCTAGGAAGGAGGTTGACTTGGGGCTTCTTGCTAATAATGGCACTCGCTCCGAGACCGGCTGACTTACTTGTGCATAATTGGGATAATGGGCGGGATGTATGTTTGGACGTGACTGGTGTTTCGCCTTTTACCGGGGGTGGAGTTCGTACCTATTCCACAGGTCTTGCCATTAAGAACGATGTTTCTCGAAAGAATGCTAAATACTTGGAGAAGTGCACGTCTCATGGCTTTGGTTTTGAAACTTTGGCCTTCACTACCTTAGGGGAGTTAGGTGACGGTATCATAGATTTTCTGAAGCGTCTGCGCAATTATATGGCTAGCCATGATGCTAATGTTCGGGTTGGAGAGTTTCTTTTTCATAGGTTAGGTATGGTTATTCAAAAAGGTGTTGGAGCTCAGCTTGTTGCTAGGCTTCCATCCAATTTCTTACCAGTTGATAGTCTTTTTGATTTGTAATCATTTATTTAATAATTATTTAAAAGAGAAAAAAACCAAAAATAATAAAAAGTCTACTTTAAATAGTCTATTGTTGGTGGTTATTAGTAAACTAGCATAGGGTGATCGTCCATGGGCAAGAAAAATTAAGAGGTGGAACCGGGGAAGAGAATGAAAAAGATGGAGAAAGAAACTAAAACCGTTTTTATTTTTATTAATAATTTTTACCCAAAGCACTTCTGTTTATGGGTGAAAATCGTTTCTGCCGATTTCAGTAAATTCGGTAGGTGAGTGAGAAACTGGTTTAAACCCTAAACAAATGTGCTGCACGTGAGCACTTTGTAGATTCGAGAGATCAATCTGTACAAGTCCGGCATAAACCAAGAAATGGCCGTTCCGGACTTGCTTCGGTCACAAAGTGGAAGAGAAGGGTTGATTTGGGGAGGGAAGCAAAGAAAGGTGTTGAGACCAGAATAGTTCTGGGAGAGTAGTATCTCGACTTGTGTCAGAAATTGAAAGCTTAGGAAGCTTGCAAGAGATGAAAGCTTTTTTGGAGAGCTTGCAAAGTTGTCTTTTCTGAGAGTGTAGTATTTTTCTCCTGACCGAGACTTGTCGTCTGGTGGAAATAGGTAAGACCTATTTATACAAGTCGAGATTGAAACGTACCCTGGTCTCATGAAGGAAGAGAGTAAAGGGTGAAATAATGGGAGGAGGTGGTAATCAGTATGGTGTTAATGGGTGAAAACGTTTTCACCATTATTTCCTCATTTATTTGACCGCTTTATTCCTTTTCACGCTTTCTTAATGTGAGCGTAGTGTACGCTGTAAGCTGTGACCGCCAAACCAAAACCCCGGGAAAGCATCCCCCAGTTTGTGTTGATGTCTCGAGTGTTGGTTGCATCTTGAGTGCAAGTGGTGCTGCTAGGGGCGCATGTGGCATGTGCCAATGACGTGTGTGGAATGCCTTGGTGGTAGGTTGCACGGTTTGCAAGTTAGGCTACCAGCGTGTGTGTTTGGCATGTGCCAATGGCATGTGTGGAATGCCTCGGTGGTAGGTTGCACGGTTTGCAAGTTAGGCTACCGGCGTGTGTGTTTGGCATGTGCGAATGCCTCGGTGGTAGGTTGCACGGTTTGCAAGTTAGGCTACCGGCGTGTGTGTTTGGCATGTGCCAATGGCATGTGCGGAATGCCTTGGTGGTAGGTTGCACGGTTTTGCAAGTTAGGCTACCGGCGTGCATGTTGGCATGTGCCAATGGCATGCGTGGTCGTTAGGGGCGTGGTCTTGGTAAGAAAAGCTACAAATGAGCATGTTGGCATGTGCCAATGGCATGCGTGGCCGTTAGGGCCGTGGCCTTGGTAGGAAAAGCTACCAGCGAGCATGTTGGCATGTGCCAATGGCATGCGTGGCCGTTAGGGCCGTAGCCTTGGTAGGAAGAGCTACCAGCGAGCATGTTGGCATGTGCCAATGGCATGCGTGGCCGTTAGGGCCGTGGCCTTGGTAGGAAGAGCTACCAGCGAGCATGTTGGCATGTGCCAATGGCATGCGTGGCCGTTAGGGCCGTGGCCTTGGTAAGAAAAGCTACCAGAGAGCATGTTGGCATGTGCCAATGGCATGCGTGGCCGTTAGGGCCGTGTCCTTGGTAAGAAAAGCTACCAGCGAGCATGTTGGCATGTGCCAATGGCACGCGCGGCCGTTAGGACCGTGGCCTTGGTAGGAAAAGCTACCAGAGAGCATGTTGGCATGTGCCAATGGCATGCGCGGCCGTTAGGGCCGTGGCCTTGGTAGGAAGAGCTACCAACGAGCATGTTGGCATGTGCCAATGGCATGCGTGGCCGTTAGGGCCGTGGCCTTGGTAAGAAAAGCTACCGGCGAGCATGTTGGCATGTGCCAATGGCATGCGTGGCCGTTAATGGCCGTGGCCTTGGTAAGAAAAGCTACCAATGAGCATGTTGGCATGTGCCAATGGCATGCGTGGCCGTGGCCTTGGTAAGAAAAGCTACCAGCGAGCATGTTGGCATGTGCCAATGGCATGCGTGGCCGTTAGGGCCGTGGCCTTGGTAGGAGAAGCTACCAGCGAGCATGTTGGCATGTGCCAATGGCATGCGTGGTCGACTTGGCCTAGGTTGTATGGTTTGTAAGCCTAGGGCGCTATATTTGGCATGCGCCAATGGCATAGCGGCTTGGAAATGTGGCTTGTGGTACGTGTTGGCATGTGCCAATGGCACGTACGGCCATGTTGACCTAGTTGCACGTTTTGCAAGCCCAGGGCGCTATATTTGGCATATGCCAATGGCATAGCGGCTTAGTTTGGCATGGTTGCCAATGAGTGCGATATGTTGTTTGGTTTTGGCGTCGCTGCCATGGTGCGCAGAATGTGCGGCTTGGTTTTGGCGTTGTTGCGGTGTGCGCGATAGTGTGCGGCTTGGTTTGGCATTGTCGCCATGGTGCGCAGTGTGCGGCTTGGTTTGGCATTGTTGCCATGATGCGCAGATGTGCGGCTTGGTTTGGCATTATTGCCATGGTGCGCAGGTGCGGCTTGGTTTGGCATTGTTGCCATGGTGCGAGTGTGCGGCTTGGTTTGGCATTGTTGCCATGGTGCGCAATGTGCGGCTTGGTTTGGCATTGTTGCCATGGTGCGTAGTGTGCGGCTTGGTTTGGCATTGTTGCCATGGTGCGCAGTGTGCGGCTTGGTTTGGCATTGTTGCCATGGTGCGCGAGTGTGCGGCCGTTTTGGAATTAGGGTTCTCGTGGTCGAAAACCCTAACTGTATTTTGAAAAAATACCCCTATTAATTATTTACACTCGAGTTAAATGCTCTTAGTTAATGTGTTGCGGGTAACACTAGGTCATGGGGTTTTACGATTTCACCCCTTGTTTAAAAACCACCATCAACATTAAGTCCCTCGCTTAGCTCGGACCGGGGGCTTTGTTGCGAGGTAAGCATAAGATGGTGACAAACTATCAACAAAGAAACCGTAAAGAGAATTGAGGAGGCTTGTCTCGACCTTTTATAAATAGGATTTGGAATCCTTGCCTCGGTAGGTTTGCACAAATCGAGGTCGGGCACAATTGGTGGGGCCGGCGCATCTTGGGCGACGTTGGGAAGTTGGCGTGAGTTGGGAAACTGAGTGTGCTAGCTGGTGGGACCGGCGTAATGTGGAAGTTGTGCGTGCTTGCAGGCGTGACTTGGGAAAACTGCGTGTGCTAGCTGGTGGGGCCGGCGCAATGTGGAAGCTGTGCGTGCTTGCAGGCATGACTTGGGAAAACTGCGTGTACTAGCTGGTGGGGCCGGCGCAATGTGGAAGCTGTGCGTGCTTGCAGGCGTGACTTGGGCGGCCATTGGGAAGTCGGCGCAATTGGTGGGGCCGGTGCAACTTGGGCGACGTTGGGAAGTTGGCGTGAGTTGGGAAACTGAGTGTGCTAGCTGGTGGGACCGGCGCAAGGTGTGGAAGCTGTGCGTGCTTGCTGGTGTGACCGATGTAAACAAGGAGGGAGTTTCTTCGGATAGCAAAGTTTCCTTATCTTGCTTTCCCTTCACGTGCGGCTTTAATTAGGGCATTATTCATGCTAAAATCTGGAAGCGTTATGTCCCTCATTGCTTCCTTTCCCTTTTTAAGATTCCGTATTCATACCCAAAAATAATTGCATCGTCTTCCTTGTTTGAGAGGGGTTCTTCTTGTTGGTTTCTCTTTTCTTTGTCTAGAGACGAATCATCCTCTAAACAGTGAGATTCTCCAAGTGAAGGCACGAGATCTGACTCTTGCGAAAACACCCCGACTAGGGTTATTCGGGCTAAGAAAATCATATCGGTATGTTTTCTTCTTCTTCTCTGTTCATGTTATCCTCTTTTATATGCGTACAAGTTCAGTAAACCCGCGCAATTGCGCGGGCTAGGTTATTGACACATTTCACCCAATCGTTTCCTTCTCTTGACCTCTCTAGCTTACACTTACACTTAGTAGTAGCTTCTTGTCAATAATTTTTCCTAATTGAAATCGACCCGCATGTAGTCTCAAATACTGCTTCGCTCTTGTTATGGTTGTGTCACAAATAGTGGATTTCTGATCAAGATCTGGTAGCCACACTAAGATGACTGACGTGAATCAAACTTAAACAGATAGTCATGACTATACGAACAGATTCCATTAACCAAAACCAAATTCTGGATTGTTTCAGATAATTTGTGTGAATCAACTTTTAAGTATTTCTTCACCAATGCCTTGAACCTTTGGAAGCAACAATATGACAATTCCATGTGCTTATTGATTCTACTTGGTGAAGTCTCAAATATGCCTCGCCCTTGAATCAAGTTCCCTTATTCTACATCAAGTGCTAACATATTCATCAAAAGTTGTGTACATCTAAAAAAAAGTGATCGAACAATTTAAAAGGTAAACCAAACAGCTAAAACATCACTATATGTATCCACTCCACTCCAAACCATTTTATTCTTTTTCCTATGCGGTCGCTATAACAGTACTTGTCTCCAATGTTACACCACTATCATTCCCATTATTTCTGAATTAGTTCAGAAATGAGATTAAATTTGCTTCATGTACAACCTGGTTATGTAATGACCAACACCAATTACACCATACAGGACATTTACACTTAAACTGCGATAGAAATTTCCGATTTGTACTGAAGTGTCAAAACCTACAAACTACTTAATTACAATTTAAAGATTCTATTATGTACTGTCTTTTGACGGATTCAATTGACTACATCGACTTTCAAATTCAGAGATACCTAAGATAATTAAAGCATCCAAATAGTTCTTTAACAATATGAAGATAAAAATCACTTTAAACAAAATGACTTCTTTATTAAATTTTTTGGTCCAAGAAAATACCTATGAAGGAGTATTAGTTAAAGCAACAACGATGGTCTTTCCAAAATTATTAGCAGCATCATCTGAACACATGGGTCTTTCTTTAGCAAGTGCTGGCTAAGATTTAGCATCCATTACAGGAGCTTAAATGCCTTGTTTATTGGAAAACTTGCATCGATCCTTCTTCGTTGTAATTTTATAATGCTTGACCTGGAAAAATTTCAAAAGAAAGAATAAATCAACACTATAAGATTTCAACATCATTTAATAGCGCTATAAAATGCGTACAACTATTACATGGTCGAACTATGCCACCAATAAAAACCCCAGTGAGTCGGAGACCTATATATGCAATTATGCAAACAATAAAGGTGAAACATGCAATGACAAATACTACTCGTGTAACAACAAAAAACATGTATCAACTTAACTAACCTACTATTCAGAGGGCTGTAATATTCAGCGGAAGTGCTTATAAACTAACTAAAGTACAAACCATGTGTTACTGTGATGTGAGGATGCTCAACAGAGACCAACCTCGATGGAGGAGACACCTCAAAAATTGAATTCCGGCCGTTGTTAAATGGTAAAAGCTCATAAGCCCAAGGCAAACAAAATACATTACCAACTAACGAAAAAACACACACATCTTCATTAGTTTGAAACTCGTTTTCATCTTCATAGAGTTCTCACCTTTGTCTTCTCAATTGTAACCTTTGTTTGATTATGCTTCACATCTCTAATATGCACATATGGCTTAGTTTAGTTAAAATTCATAAATTCAATTTTTGATTCGAAATGTAAAATTTAAGAGAACTTTCCAACAAACTACACGATCTCTTGGAAATATATATGAGTACTTACTTGCATTAATTTCTTAATACACATTTTCAGGAACTCTTGAATGCCGTAGCAAAGATTACCCAACAACCTCACATTCGTTCATTTCTGGCAAGTACTTTCTCATTATTCTGGCAAGTTTTTTCGTCTCCAACACTCCAAATTTTGATTTGTTATTTTATAAAGTCTGAAATGTAACTTCAATTGCCATTAACAACCTACAAAAACATCACCGATCTGTAAAACATTTCTTTTAGAAATCCACTTTCCTAACTCACAAAATAATGGACGTTGTCAACCATTTTGCATACAAAATAAGATTCATAACTCAAAGCCAGATTAGGAAATTAAACATCCATATCATTCCTGAATTTTATCAAAACATATGATGATGTGCAAGTGCAACAATAAAAAAGTGAGAGTGGAAAAAATGGTAGTAGTTTAAAAACAAAACAACAGGTCAACATAAACAAAAGACGTACCTGTTTGCCAGAAATTGTTCATCTCTTTCCAAAAGACACGCCTGTTGGTCATTAAAAGAAGTTCAAGTGTCCATTCCGTTTAAACTGTTAGGGATGTATCGCTTGGAAAAAGATTTTTAAACCGTTGCATCACATGGATTTCTTCTGGCTATATTCTTTTATGAAACTTTAGTTTCCATAGGGTGTTTCATATATTCGCGACTTTTCGTTTCAAAAATGCGTCCTTCTTTTAACATGACAGGATCAACGATTGGGTGTGATAATGACTTGGATGTGTCTATTCAATATGAATGATGACATGGATTTATAAGATGACGTGGCTTCATACTTTTACAGAAAAAATGAGAGTGAATATTGAGCCGCCACATCAGCCTCAACATCCTCCTTTATATAAAGAAAGTATTGATAGATAGGATGGATCTTGATCATTTTCCCCATTCTTTGCAGTGTATGATGGGACCTTCCAGGGATGGCCGTGCCTTTAACTTTTTGGGAAAGGACTTCAGAATTGGCGCAGATCCATCTTCTTCTCTTGAGGAGGCATTGGTTGGGATTGAGTCCTTGCTCCATGAAGCTAGTGAAATTGTTAAGGACCTCCCTTCCATCTATCCCCACGAAGAACATGTACATGCTCGGACTCTCTTGGGTGAGCGTGGAGGAGAGCGCCATGATTCTTGATTTTGATGTGGGTGAACCGAAGAACTTTCTTCAAAATGTCAATGAGAAAACCTTTGAAGGAGCATATGATGGAATCGAAATATCCTTTGAAGTTGATGCCAAAGGTGCTGTTGGTAATGCCAGAGAGGTCATGGTGGCGTATGCTGGAATGGTCGTCGGGGAGGACATCACCGCAACTTCTTTGTGGGTCGCTTCGGGATGGGATGTTGAGGTTTGCTTGCTAAAACCGTTGAATGGAACCTTTGTTGCCCGAAGGATTGCTGGGGAAAGTGTTTGAAGATAGCTTTGCCCGAGGGGACTTGTGCTCCATCCTTCGAGGGCTAGTTCCTCCCTTTTGTTATTTCTGTTAGCTGCTTAGTTCCCCTGATGCCTCCTCTTTTTTTTTTTTTTTTGTAAAATCATCTTTTCCTTCTTCTTCATCAGTAAACATTTTGCTTCATATATATTTTTGAAAGAGGTTGTGGTATGATGGCTGCAGGTGGTTTTCTCGGGTTTATCTCGATGTATTTCTCTCGATATCCGGAGAATTTGCTTGGAAAAAGATGTATATTTTTTTTTTTTTTTTTGACGGGAAGGGAATCCCCAGGGAGAAATACAAACGGTTTATTCATCTTGGGGAAGTACAACTACTAAGAGGAATTGTTAAAGGAAATACTGAAAAGGAAAAGGAGTAAATGGGAAGTACAGCCCCATTTTTTTTATGGATTGGATTCCTTGAGCCATCGCGAGTGAATTATCACGCCTTCAGGTGTGACTCGCATTGATGAGCTTGCAATATCCTCCCAAAAGGGTATCCGCAACCAGATACGGCTCGTCTTCTCCTTCACTGGTCAAATCCATTTTTACTGTCATCTTCCCAACTTGAAACGTGCTTTCTTTGACCACTACATCTCCAATTGAAAACGGGTTCAGACGTTGTGTAACCGTTTGAGTCTTGGCTTCGTTGGCTTCAATAGAAGTTTCCAAGCTTCTTGCAAAGTGTTCAAATGGTCCAACCTCCCATTCACATTTCTTGACAGCGTTCGTGCCAGTAATCGCGCCGAGTCCCCATGACGGAAAGGGGGAAGGAAAGACCGGGTTTGCGTAAAAGGTTGCTTGGTCGACTTACTTGCATTTGAAAACCATGAGCTAGCGCCAACGGGTCTTCTCCGGATGTCCGGGTTTCTTGATAGTTTGTTGATGCGATAACAAAGTGGGATGATTTGTTGGAATTCCCTTCGGGCGTGGACGTTGGTGGAGGGCGCACATCCAATTTAGCTTTGTTGTCGAGCACCCATAAACGTCCCAATATCATGTCGTGATCTAGTTCTTTGACAATATGGAATTTGCTATGTGTTATAGCGTCTCTCATCTCGACCTCTAAGTTGATGTAGCCATGCGCGTTCAAAGCTTCTCCTCTCAAGTCCTTAATCACGGACGGGGGAATAGGTAGCGTCTTGTTTTGTAAATCCTACGCCTTCAAATGTCTTGAAAGTAATGATGTTGTGGTAGGAGGCCGTGTCGATGAGCGTGTCTTCAAATTCGTTACCTCTTAAACGGACGTGGTCGCAGTCCCAGTTCTCCGTCGCCTGCTTGGGAAGCTTGAGCCCTTGGCGTGGATTCCGAAGAAAGAAAAAGCCGTTTGCCGGATACAACACGATTGAGAGATGCGAAAATATCTTGGCGCTGAACCTTGGAAAGATAGAGAATTTCGCATACATGTCGCATCATGGATTGTACAGTCTCGTGTACGGAGTCCCCGCAGAGGAACCGCAGTTTCTTATTTGGAGTGGGTCTCGATGCACTCTTTCGTCTCCTAGTTGGAGTTCTCCGCTTCTATCCTTTCTTTGAAAATATGATTTAGTATGTTGCAATCGCTAGTCGGGTGGTGAACGAACCCGTGGTAATGGCAAGATTTGGGGTTCGCCATCTCGGCCTCGATTGGTGGCCGTCTCGAGCGGTGGCAACTGATGACATCATCTTGAACCTGTGCTTCTAGGAGGTCAATCACCTCCTCGATGGGGAATGGGAAATCAAGGGTATTTCCTTCGGGTCTCACGATGTCAGATAGGAGTTTTAGTGACGATCTTCCGTCATGCGGGTTCCGCTTGCGCCGGCTTCACGTTTCTACCGGGTGGCTCGTAGTTGCGGCTTTCCTTTTTCCTCTTTCGTTTACTATGTTCACGGAGGATGAGCCGACATTAAATTGTTTGATGATGAGGCGTCTACTCCCGCGGGTTTCGCACACGCGTCTCGGGCTCGAGTTGGCCTAGTTCTTTCCAAAGAATCGTCGGTGCCGTTGTTGCAAATCGTCGGCGGCTTCATGGAGTTCGAGAACGTTTGGAAACGCAAGTTTTCTAGCGAGGCGCGGTAGATTGGAACCATACCATTGATGCATGCGTTCACCAATTGTTGCTCGGTCACATTTGGGTCGTGATGTCGAGTGCTTGAACCGAACCTTTGACGAAATCATTCGATGTTCGTTATCCCACCGGTACATTCTTCCGAGGTCCGAAAAAGTAACTTGTTCGGACACGAAGAAGTATTTTTGTAAAACGCAGTGACCATGCTACTCCAGCTGGGAATGCCGCTTTCCCGGTGGGATGTTGTTGTACCATGTATACGCCCTTCCAGTAAGTGATTTTGATAATTCCCTTAAACGAAGAACGTGATTATATTCATGTTCACCTAGGGATTCCAGGAAGCGATAAACATGCTCACGTGCATTCTCGGTACCATCGTACGGGGGTAAATTGAGGAGAAGAGTACCCCCTTGGGAGAGGGATTCTCTGTATTTCGGATGGGTAAGGGGGTTGGTGATGATGCACGTCCAACTCATCATTCTTGATTCGGTCGCGGAGGAGTTGTTCCAAATCTTCTCTCGTGACAAAGTTGGGTAGCTGATTTCTTTCCAACGGGATTCTAGTGCGAGTTTCCTCATCCATGGAGGCGTGCTCCGCCGAGGTCTTTGGCGTCGGGGTTGTTGGAGACGTTCCTAAATGGCTATGGAGGGCGCGACTCACGTGGTAGTCGTTCTGTCGTGGTCTTGAGAAAGATGAGTACCTCCTTCTCGTGTTGAAACCATATCTGTCCTGGCTCGCGAGCATCTCTTGTCGTTCCATCGATCAGCGATGGTGACGTAAGGGCGACTTCCTCTTGTCCCTCCGGGTTTCTCGTCCCGTCGGCGGGTAGTTGGGATCTTGGTCGCTGGACGGAGGCGCCATGTTAGACGAAGCATTTGGGGTCGTGGCGCGGCTCTAGCCCGGGGTGATCGGTGGCGCGATACCCGAAAAAAGATATTTTCGTTGCCGTGATTAGAGGGTTGTGCGAGACGCTAGAGGAGGCAAATGGCCTCGGCCCCGGGGTGATTGGAGGTGTTACACTTGAGGGAGTGCATTCGATGTTGCCGTTGTCACCGGTGACGTAACAACGTTATTGGGAGAGATGCTAACATCGGGGTGCGTTCAGGCCGGTGTTCTCGGCAGCCGCCCGACCTCCGAGTTCCACCATGTTTGGATTTGACGCTCGGGAAACGAAATCGAGTCGGAGTTGGTATTGTAACCGATAGATCAATCCTCTCCGTTGTGGTCGCCAATTGTTTATGGGTGAAAATCGTTTCGCGATTTGATAAATTCGGTAGGTGAGTGAGAAACTCGGTTTAAACCCTAAACAAATGTGCTGCACGTGAGCACTTTGTAGATTCGAGAGATCAATCCAGACAAGTCCGGCCTAAACCAAGAAATGGCCGTTCCGGACTTGTTTCGGTCACAAAGTGGAAGAGAAGGGTTGATTTGGGGAGGGAAGCAAAGAAAGGTGTTGAGACCAGAGTAGTTCTGGGAGAGTAGTATCTCGACTTGTATCAGAAAGTGAAAGCTTAGGAAGCTTGCAAGAGATGAAAGCTTTTTTGGAGAGCTTGCAAAGTTGCCTTTTCTGAGAGTGTAGTATTTTTCTCCTGACCGAGACTTGTCGTCTGGTGGAAATAGGTAAGACCTATTTATACAAGTCGAGATTGAAACGTACTCGATCTCATGAAGGAAGAGAGTAAAGGGTGAAATAATGGGAGGAGGTGGTAACCGATGGTGTTAATGGGTGAAAACGTTTTCACCATTATTTCCTCATTTATTTGACCGCTTTATTCCTTTTGACGCTTTCTTAATGTGAGCGTAGTGTACGCCTGCAAGTCAGTGACCGCCAAACCAAAACCCCGGGAAAGCATCCCCCAATTTGTGTTGATGTCTCGAGTGTTGGTTACATCTTGAGTGCAAGTGGTGTTTGGGGGCGCATGTGGCATGTGCCAATGACGTGTGTGGAATGCCTTGGTGGTAGGTTGCACGGTTTGCAAGTTAGGCTACCAGCGTGTGTGTTTGGCATGTGCCAATGGCATGTGCGAAATGCCTCGGTGGTAGGTTGCACGGTTTGCAAGTTAGGCTACCAGAGTGTGTGTTTGGCATGTGCCAATGG
Organism: Papaver armeniacum; assembly: GCA_023531295.1. NCBI lineage: Eukaryota > Viridiplantae > Streptophyta > Magnoliopsida > Ranunculales > Papaveraceae > Papaver > Papaver armeniacum. The sequence goes on from JAJJWW010002284.1 coordinate 970,535, forward strand.
CATGTGCGGAATGCCTCGGTGGTAGGTTGCACGGTTTGCAAGTTAGGCTACCAGCGTGTGTGTTTGGCATGTGCCAATGGCATGTGCGGAATGCCTTGGTGGTAGGTTGCACGGCTTGCAAGTTAGGCTACCAGCGTGCATGTTGGCATGTGCCAATGGCATGCGTGGCCGTTAGGGCCGTGGTCTTGGTAAAAACTACCAAATGAGCATGTTGGCATGTGCCAATGGCATGCGTGGCCGTTAGGGCCGTGGCCTTGGTAAGAAAAGCTACCAATGAGCATGTTGGCATGTGCCAATGGCATGCGTGGCCGTTAGGGCCGTGGCCTTGGTAGGAAAAACTACCCGAACGAGCATGTTGGCATGTGCCAATGGCATGCGCGGCCGTTAGGCCGTGGCCTTGGTAGGAAAAGCTACCAATGCGAGCATGTTGGCATGCGTGGTCGTTAGGGCCGTGGCCTTGGTAGGAAGAGCTACCAAATGAGCATGTTGGCATGTGCCAATGGCATGCGTGGCCGTTAGGCCGTGGCCTTGGTAAGAAAAGCTACCAGTGGAGCATGTTGGCATGTGCCAATGGCATGCGTGGTCGTTAGGCCGTGGCCTTGGTAAGAAAAGCTACCAATGAGCATGATGGCATGTGCCAATGGCATGCGCGCACCGTAGGGCCGTGGCCTTGGTAGGAAAAGCTACCAGCGAGCATGTTGGCATGCGTGGCCGTTAGGCCGTGGCCTTGGTAGGAAGAGCTACCGGCGAGCATGTTGGCATGTGCCAATGGCATGCGTGGCCGTTAGTAGGGCCGTGGCCTTGGTAAGAAAAGCTACCAACGAGCATGTTGGCATGTGCCAATGGCATGCGTGGTCGTTAGGGTCGTGGCCTTGGTAAGAAAAGCTACCAATGAGCATGTTGGCATGTGCCAATGGCATGCGTGGCCGTTAAGGCCGTGGCCTTGGTAAGAAAAGCTATCGTGAGCATGTTGGCATGTGCCAATGGCATGCGTGGGTCGTTAGGCCGTGGCCTTGGTAGGAGAAGCTACCAATGAGCATGTTGGCATGTTCCAATGGCATGCGTGGCCGACTTGGCCTAGGTTGTATGGCTTGTAAGCCTAGGGCGCTATATTTGGCATGCGCCAATGGCATAGCGGCTTGGAAATGTGGCTTGTGGTACTTGTTGGCATGTGCCAATGGCACGTACGGCCATGTTGACCTAGTTGCACGTTTTGCAAGCCCATGGCGCTATATTTGGCATGTGCCAATGGCATAGCGGCTTAGTTTGGCATGGTTGCCAATGAGTGCGATATGTAGTTTGGTTTTGGCGTCACGCCATGTCACGCAGTTGTGCGGCTTGGTTTTGGCGTTGTTGCGGTGTGCGCAGCGTGTGCGGCTTGGTTTGGCATTGCCGCCATGGTGCGCAGTGTGCGGATTGGTTTGGCATTGTTGCCATGGTGCGCGCAGTGCGCGCTTGGTTTGGCATTGTTGCCATGGTGCGCAGTCAGGTCGCTTTTGGTTTGGCATTGTTGCCATGGTGCGCAGCATGTGCGGCTTGGTTTGGCATTGTTGCCATGGTGCGCAGATGTGCGGCTTGGTTTGGCATTGTTGCCATGGTGCGCAGTGTGCGGCTTGGTTTGGCATTGTTGCCATGGTGCGCATGTGCGGCTTGGTTTTGGAATTAGGTTACGTGTCGAAAACCCTAATGGGTATTTTGAAAAAAATACCCCTATTAATTATTTACACCGAGTTAAATGCTCTTAGTTAATGTGTTGCGGGTAACACTAGGTCATGGGGTTTTACGATTTTACCCCTTGTTTAAAAACCACCATCAACAACTTCCCAAATTCCTCAATTTTTAAAAGACGGGGAGGAGGAGCTTTTAAAAGCTACAAAAGCATAAGCTTTGGTCCCACCAAAATTTAATGTTTGATTTCCTTTTTGTTTCTATTTTATTTTGTAAATGACAAAAATTACCCTTGAAATATATATATATATACAATCAATTCTTATTTCGTATATTTTATTCTTTAAATATTATTATATTTTATTTTCAAACTATTTTATGATACCATTTCATTTAGTTTGTCAAAAATAGAAATAGAACAAATATTAAATAATAAAATATTTGTTTAAATATAATTAATGATGAGTCAATTACATGTCGGTAGTAGGAAGCCTAGCAACAAGCTGGGCACAAAAAATGTGTTGATGAGGAATCGATCGCGCAACCAGCTACTCACACTACTCACATCATCATTAGTCCTTGATCCTTAACCATCTGAGCTGGCTTCGTTGTGCAATAACATAGTTGATAATCATATTAAATAATTACTTAATTTTATTTTGATTTTTTGTTTGAAAATTATGTATATATATATATATATATATATTAAAAAGTGGTTAAGTAAATTTAATATTATATATGTTTATATTTAAAAGTAAAAGATTTAATTATTTTTAAACCCAATAAAATTGAAACAAAATTATTTTCAGATATATGTTTGTTTTTTTCATTTACTACAAAAACAATGGTTGAATATGATATTTTACCAAACACACTTTGATTGCTTTTGTTAATCAGCTATAACTTTAATTAATACTTTACCAAACGTCTAACTGCTTTTTTCTCACAGCAACGCACAGAAGAAAAGTGCTTTGCAAAAGCCGCAGCAATACCAAACTAGGCATAAACAAGTTCAATTGGACGTCTAAATCAAAGACTTTGTCCCAAAAACTATTGCCGTGGTGTAGCTTTTGAAAGACTTTCAAAAACAAATCCCCAATCCAAACGGGACAAATTATATTGGACGGCGCCAATTGATTTTGAGTTAGATGCCCATATTCTTGAGGGTAGTTTTGTGGAGTTGGGTGTATTGTACCAGTTGTTGATTTATAAAAGTCTATCCACCAGCATTCTTTGGTTAGGTTAGTGGCGATTGAGGATGGAAATGTGGCAAATTACAGGTCGGATTGGGAAGGATCGGTTGAGAATTATGAGAACACATCAATTCTCAGATGGCTAATTTCCAAACTTTTTTGTTATTAATTTATGTTAGTAGATTTTATGGGTTTGATCAATTCTCTGATCTAGTTTCTTTTTCTTTTCTTGTTTAATAGTTATTTCTTGTTTAATTTTTTTTTCTTTAGTTCTAATCCTTTTAAATATTTCTTAATCGTTGTGTGCTATTATGGATTACTAATTCTTTGATGCAGAAACCATGTTTAGTAATCAGTTGGAAATCTATGCAGTCGTGTTTGTTCCAGTAGTGGTTTCCTTCTCAACACTAGTTTCAGTTTCAATGTTAGCAGTGGTGTACCCTCAGGCAGTTGTGCAAATTCAAACAGTTGTGTCCTCCATCACCTACATGATGGTTTCTACAAGGTTGCTCAGAGTTGTGTCTCATCAAATTAGGTGTAATCGTGATCAAGCTTTTTCATCATAATTCAAGTTATTCAACCAGATTCAAGATCCATTTTCAGAAATTCAAGATCTATTATTAGAAATTCAAAATTTGAATTTTCCCCCATCTTTAGTGCGATAAAAGAATACAAAACTATTACGTAAATTCTTGGCCTAATTTTAGCAAAAGCAAGAAATTACCTTTCAAGTCGTTGGTGTTACAACAACAAAATCCTCCTACGAATCTGCAATATCTTATATCCCTTAACTATTTATGGGCAAAAAATATCTTTGTAAAGGTTAAGTTAGGGATATATGATAAGGTTAATCCTATTATAAATTACAACTTCTCCTCAACCATTTACCATCACCAAAAACCTAATTTCACAGAGTTACCCATCTCTACCCAAATCTTTCTTTGCGAATTTCAATTCTCTAATATGGCGACTAACTCTCAACCCCATGTTTCCAAAATCACCTCTCAAATGCAACATACCAGTATTGGAGTTGTTAAACCCCAAAGAAGAACCCTTAGATCTGCTCAAGTGATTGACAAAGCTGCTGATGAATGGTTTAACAGTGTACTTGGTAAGATCCTGAGCCCAGAAGTTTTTGAAGTCAGGGAAGTATTAGAAGAGATCAATGCTATTTGGAAGAAATACAAAAACAAGGAAACCAAAGTTATGGGTTCTAATCTCTTTGTTTCCAAGTTCACTACGGACAAAGAACATGAAGAGATCGTTAAGAAAGCCCCATGGACAGTGAAAGGTTACTTACTAGTTGTGGATATCTACCACTCCAGAGTTCAACTGGCAGATGTCAAATTCTTACACCAAAACTGGACTGCCAAGTTCAGAAACCTTCAGCTGGAACATCTAAATGTATCTATGATAGATGAGATCATTCAAGACCTGGGAGAAAAAATTGAAATAGATGCCCCTAATGCACATCCTAGGATTAATAGATTGGTGAAGGCGAGAATTAGAATGAATTTAACATCACCCTTCCAGAGAGGTGCATGGTTAAGAACATCATCTGGATGAGAAGCTTGGATTAAATACCACTGGGAAAAGCAGCCATACCACATATGCGATCAATATTGGGTTATAGACCACTCAGACGATACATGTGAGCAAGTTGCACTCCAATAACAACTAGATTCGATGTCCCAGGAGGAGTATGAAATATGGAGTCTGGAACAAGAAAAAGGGTATGAATTTGTAGATGTATCTGAAGGAGAAACCAGTGCTAGTAACATGGGTGCCAATATAGAAAATGGATCCCTATCCGTAGATCCTCCCAGAGATGAAATCGATAATGATGAGGAGAGACAAAAAAAAATGGTCTCGTAATGGAAGTTCTCAGTCTTCTCAAAGCAACATTTCCGAGAAGAAATCTAACCCAATTCTTTGTAAAACTTCAAACCCTGGCAGCAATCATCCTGATCTTACCCTCTCAGATGTCAAGATGAAAAGCAATCAGTCCGAGTCTTCTAGCAGCCAAACCGTATACCAATGGAAGGTGTGGAAATGGAGGAAATTGAAGAGGATCTAGCATTTGAGGAAGAAATTGCACTGATTAATAACATGGGGGATGCTAATCAGGTACTTAAAGATAGCGAAACACCTTAAAGATATAGACCTAGTCCGTGACTCAGCTGTTTGAGAATCATTATTCTGTAATCTGTTTTTGTGCTTTGTTTCCAACAAGTTTAAGGTGATTGATTTTTCTATGGAGGTTAAAAGAAGAGCGTTGATGATACCAACAAGCATTTCAAATTTGAAGGGATGCATTTCAGAAGATGGAAGCTGAAGATGTTATTTTATCTCAAACTAACTAAGCTGCATATGATTGTGTCTAGTGTTCATCCTGGAACCCTGGTACTGGCGCCGATAAGACTGGCCGCCGCCGATAAGGTCGCTTCGATGTTGATGTCGGCTCTCGGGCATCGATCCACCTCCTACCGGTGGTGCCAAAGAAGTTGTTTCTCAAACTCCTGAGGGAAACAGAAGGCCATTGATAAATGGGTCGATGATGACTTTGATTGCAAAAACTACATTCTTAATGCATTATCTGATGATTTAAATGAGTATTATTCAACTTTTGAAACTGCTAAATATGTATGGGATGCATTACAGAAAAAAATATGACACCGAGGAAGCAGGTTCAAAGAAGTATGTTGTGAGCCGGTATTTGAGATACCAAATGGTGGATGATAGATCAGTTGTTGCACGGGCTCATGAACTTCAAAAAATTGACCATGAAATTCTGACCGAAGGTATGAAAACTGATGAAAAATTTCAAGTTTCTGTAATGATTGACAAGTTACCACCTAGATGGAAAGATTTTTGTAATTCCTTGCGTCACAAGACTAAAGAATTTTCTCCGAAAGTTTGATTGTTAAGCTCGGGGTTGAGGAAGAAGATCGGAAACAAGATAAGAAGAAAGAGATTCTCATTGTTTCTAACAATAAGACTCATTCGAATTTGAAACCTAAGAAAAGGGATATGAAACCTAACCCGAACCAAAAGAAAGGAGGAAGGCCTAATCAAAACAAGAACCAACACCCATCGAAATACGGACAGAATTCCAATTCTGAGTTTCTTTGTTATACCTGTAATAAACAAAACCATATGGATAGGAATTGCAAGTTTAACAAGGAAAAGAATAATGCACAAGCTAATGCTATGGGTGATGTTATAATTTCCATGGTCTCTGATCCAGAGTTCTACATGTTTGGTGGATCCGAAGGGTGGTGGATAGACAGTGGTGCTTCGCGTCATTGTTGTTTTGATAGGTCCATGTTTAAGACTTATGCTGAAACCAAGGATAAGAAAGTGTTGTTGGGAGACTCTCACAGCACTATGGTGAAAGTTTCTGGGAAGGTAGAGTTGAAGTTTACTTTTGGGAAGACACTCATGCTGAAAGATGTTCTTCACACTCCAGAAATGAGAAAGAACCTTGTTTCTGGCTATCTTCTCAACAAGGCTGGATTGTATCAAACTATTGGGTCTGATATTTACACTATAACTAAGAATAAGAATTTTGTAGGAAAGGGTTATGCTACTGATGGAATGTTTAAGCTTAATGTTGATAATATGAATAAAATTGATTCTTCTGCTTATATGGTTTGCAATTTTAATGTTTGGCATGGTAGGCTTTGCAATTTTCATAAAACAAACTTTATAGAGATCCGGAACCACAGTTTTCAACGGTCTTCTTCCTACCAAAATTTCTGACTAGAATGAAATTATTGTACCACAAAAGCTAGAACTCTCCGCTATGCTTCAAACGCATATATCAGTTGTCCTATGTGTGGTCTTGCTGAAGAGAGTGTTTCTCATATTACTCTGCACTGTAATTATTCAAGAACAGTTTGGTTTGGAGGTTCAGGTTTGCAATTTGACTCTCATTACTTAATCAATAAAGAATGCGCTAACTGGATTCTTCATCACAGTCAAGGAATTATTTTTACTGAGACTATCACAAGAAGAGTAGTGACTGCTTGGGAAATATGGAAAGAGAGATGTTCTTTGATCTTTGATAATAAGTTTTTGGAACCTCAAAAACTTATTCACAGGATTGAACACTTAACTAAGTTAGTTTCTAGGGAAGCCAGAGCTAACTTAAAATGGAGTCCTCCTATACAAGGCTTTTATATAATGTCAATTTAGATGGTTCTTTTCATTATACCACAAAACATGCAGTAACTGGACTAATTATTCGAAATACTGCGGGAAACGCAAGAGGTGCAAAACGCTGCTTTGTTGAACAAGCATAGAGTCCGGAGCATGTTGAGGGTCTGGCGTTATGGAAAGTTGTGAAGTGGATTGAGCAACTAAAGTTGGAGGCCGTAAACTTCGCAACAGACTCCATGATCCTGGTTGAAGCTATATCTCTGACAATATAAAACAATTCTATCTAGAACAAAGGATTTACAACTGACTTGATCCTATTATCAAGTAGGAAACTTGATTGCACTTTACTTATCTTGATTGGAGTACACGGTCATCTTGGTATCTTTATTTCACTGGCACCTCAATCCCATGGTAACATGTACGTGTGATATTTCAACAACTACTTAGTGCTTCTCATATTCTTGATAGTCATTTCAAACTTCTTCCCATCTGCATGTCTTCTCAAAAAACTTCTACACTCATAAATAGTACCCACAACTGACCCAAAAACAAATTATCAGTATGTTCCACTTTATTTTGTTCTTCTTCACACTCAAGTATCTCTTGGTCATGATTATTTTCTTCACCTTGAAATTCATTGGCAGCTGGTGGGATGTCCAGTTCCCTTTCAATTTCTTCAATCTCTTCATCTCTATCCGGATCAAATAATCACTACCAGAACCTACACTATGGTAGTCAGTTTCAGCTTCTATATGGTCAATATTGACACCCCCGTTTTATCACCCAAGTTTCTAGTTTTCAAAGATTTCAATATACAACCTCAGACCTAACAAATAATATTTGGCGACTGGGTCGATTTCGTTAAATCCCAGGAAAAGAGAAAAGATTTTGCGCTAAGACATACTACCAACCAGTCACCTCCAAAACAACTGGACACGAATGCTAATACTTCCCGACGTATTTGACCAAACCATGGGAACAGTCAGTGACATGGGCGGAAGCGCAAATTGGGAGATAACTTATATCGAACTAGTTACACAAAATTGGTTAAAAAGACCAAAATTAATAATTCCTGGGTGAAAAAGACATTTAGATTTTGATACCGTTAAAAAGACTAAAATTCCCTACATTTACGAGGTTATACCGATTCCAATAGTGCTTGTTGTCCAAACACTCGTCCCTCAATAATGTTTTAGTATGCCGTGTTGGGAGATAGTTTGATTTTGTGGAAATCCAAAAACCAATCAACAGCTTCTCGATCTTCTGCAAAATCCAAATGTATAGCGCCATGATTCATTTAACTATAGTATTACGGTGGTTAGAATATCTTTTCCAAGTCTTTCATAGTTTAGTGCGATGGTCGAGCACTAATCCATATTGTTGAAAATCATGTCTTGGACGACCAAACCAAGCATATCAAAATCCATTGTCATTTCAAATCATTCAAACAAATTCCTGACATCTTCACCAAAACCCCAGGAGTCAAATTATATACTCGGTTTACAAGAAAATTCCTGACATCTCCTCGGCCTCCAACTTTTTTTCTTTTGAGAGTAAAATGGTTAGATTTCATTAGAAAGGAAAAGATGGTAGTTCACAAGAAAGACTAAGACCATAGTCCTCCGCCTCCAACTTGATCGAGGGGGTGTTGAATTTCATTTCATTTCATTGGTCGCTACAGGAACCTCTCGTAAAACACTGAATGCTAATTCCATCATACGTATACGAGTGGTTGGCAGTTACTGAGGGGAAATTTTATAGTAGTTATAAGCATTTTCGCTCTAGGAATCTCTTGTAGAGCACTAAATGCTAATTCCATCCTACGTAATATGGCCAAAAATGAAATATGTAAGTGACAAGACCATATTCTTGTACGGAAACTGAAAAAGGAGTGACAGGAACTGCTAGCATTTTCGTCCATTCATCTTGCTTCTTATTTTTATCTGCATTTTTTAGATTCTCTTAAGCGACAGGTACATTCACAATTATTTTGGGAATAATCGATTACGTCCACGCATCCAAAGTTCAATCTAAATGTTCCTGAACAACCAAGCATGAGAAAAATATGTGATAGGAGGCTAGCACATGCATGTTCTTCGAAAACACTTGTCGTGGCCTAAAATTTTTACCCGGCGGCCTAGAATCCGTATTTGCCTTTTTCTCCTGACACAATGTCCAAATTCAATTGGTTTTCGGTAGAGCTTCTCCAATGGTGGTTGTGTTTGTTTCCTAGGTGGAAACACAAACAAGACATTCTTATACCAATTTTTCCTTAAATTTAGGGGGAAAAAATAGTTCATCTCCAATGATGTTGTTTGTGATTTTTTATGGATTAAATGAATTTTTTATTTTTAGAAATTTTTAGATTTTATTTAAGCTAAAAGGGTTATTTAATACATTTGAATTAATTTTAGTAAGCAAAAGCTTATTAGGATAGCTTGAAATTGTCAAGGTGAATGTCTAAAACTTGACATTCACCTTGATAATGTCTAACAAATATTAAGCCATGTCATCTACACATTGATTAAGAAGTTGGGGTTGGAGAAGAATTTTAGGGAAAATGAATGTGTATCACATGTGGACTTCGACATTTACCTTCACATACATTCCATTGGAGAAACTCTTAATGGTTTCTTTATTAAAATTTGTTTTCAAAAGTGCAGATCAAATGCCATCCAATGGCGGACTAGAAAGTGAATAGACCAATTGGGCAGAGAGAATAACTATTATTTTGGAAGATATATGTGTTATATTTTAGAAAGAAATGTAATGCGTATTATACGAAGAGATCAACAAACTCCGGAACTAAAATTCTGACTACGTATCTCAGCGAATTGAACTCATAAGCGTTTGTAAGATAAAATAAAAACGTGCTCAAGTTTAGTGCACATGTAAAATGTAAAATACCTCGATTAACAAGTACAGTTTATCGACCTTATTAATAGGAGATAATTTGCATTGAACATTGGCACCAAGTGTTATTAAGATCACAGTAATAATGTCTCATACTATTCACTTTCCATTCATAACCACTTCTTCTTCTTCTTCTTCTTCGCCTCCTCCTTCTACCTCCACCCACTCCTCAATTTTATTGCCCGTTGGTACTAAACGCCATGAACAATCAAAAGCTTCCGAACACTTTCAGTACCAGCCTACAATTTGGGATTATAAGCATTTTCTTGAATCACCAAAGACTAACTACTCGGTGATCATTGAGTTCATTTTCAACTTAAGTAGTTCGTTACATCTATGAACATCTTTTATGATAATATATGCTAATTACTTCTGTGTTTGTGTGGGTATGTACATGCAGTGCAAAACAGATACGGAACTATTCGTGGAGAAAGAAAAACAAGTGAAGGTTATGCTTAAGGAGGCCGTAAAACCATTGGCAAAGCTTGAGCTAATCGATGTCATTCAAAGTCTCGGAATGAGTAACCTTTTTGAGGAAGACATCCACAAAATCCTAGAGAACATGTACCATGACAATGCCAAGAATTCAAAAGATAACTTATATGCAACTTCTCTCAGGCTTAAGCTTCTTAGGCAGTATGGTTTTCATGAACCTCAAGGTACTAAGTAAACATGACATATCAACTATAAAGCCAGCTAACTCCACGAGGTGGAGGCATTTTCCCCCTGGCACTTTACTCTATTGTTGTTAAGGTTTGTTTTTCCGTTTCTTCTAGCTAATGACATGAAATTTTATCATGCAAATGGCAGATGTTTTTGATAAATTTAAAGACGTGGAAGGTGGGTTCACGGAATCAATTAAGGACGATATTAAAGGAATGCTGAGTTTATTTGAAGCAGCACATCTGGTTTTGGAAGGAGAAAGCATTCTAACTGAAGCCGTACTCCTCACAAGAAGACATCTATTAGACAATGAAAACAACAACAACAATGTTAACGTTAACCTAACAAAACAAGTTAATCGCTCCTTGGAAACACCATTTCATTGGAGAGTTCAAAGATCAGAAGCTAGGACTTTCATCGAGGCATATGAATCTCAAAATTATATGAATCCTCTTCTTCTTGAATTGGCTAAATTGAATTTCAACAGGGTTCAGGCTCAACACAAGATGGAACTCAAGCATATATCAAAGTGCGTGTCTATTACTTATTCATTAGATGCAAGTTATCCACTGATTGCGGTGTCTGAATATTCTACTTGTGCTCTTATGTCATTCTTGTTCAGGTGGTGGAACAACATGGGATTCGCGGAGAAATTGAATTTCGCTAGAGACCGAATAGTTGAGTGCTTCTTATCAAGTATTGGGTTTTGTTGGGAGCCACAATATAAACGATGCAGAGAATGGCTCACCAAAATCCTAAGCTTTGCTCTAGTAATCGATGACATCTATGATTCTTATGGATCATTAGAAGAACTTGAATTATTTACCGATGCTATTGAAAGGTATAGCCGTATTACACAATTTTCAACTAGCTCAGTTGAAACTCTTATAATGCTAAATTACATATTTTTATTTGAAGGTGGGATTGCAAAGCCGTGGAAAAACTTCCATATTACATGAAGATATGTTTCTTAGCCCTCTATAACACCGTCAATGAAATGGCTTTCGAGATACTGAGTGAACAACAATTTGACATCTTGCCACACTTAACCAAATCGGTAAATGAGATATTGATTTTTTTGTTTGCCCTTTATTGTAATGCCTAACCCTTTACAGAATATGGAAATAATTACCTTTGTCCAATCTTTTTAGTTGGCCAATACGGTAAAGGCAATGTCAACGGAAGCGAAATGGTGCCATAAGGGATACATGCCAACTTTTGTGGAATATCAGCACAATGGTTCGGTTTCATCGGTCGGATATGTGTTCCTGATGATTGCCTTTTTTGCTACTAATCAAAATATTAACGATGGTGTGTTACATGCCTTCGAAAACAATCATCCTCTTCTCTACTCTTCATGTTTGCTGTGCCGACTTTCAAATGATCTTGCTACCTCATCGGTAAAAAGATTTAAGACTTAAAAAACATAAAACCAACAATTGATGTTATCATTCCATAACTTATAAGTATCTGATTGGAGTTGTTTTTGCTTAATCATGTACATAGGCGGAGCTAAAAAGAGGTGAAGCTGCATCCTCCATATACTGTTATATGCAAGAAACAAATGTCTCCGAAAACGATGCTCGTGAACACATAAAAGGCTTAATCATGGAAACGTGGAAAGAGATGAACCGATTCCTGTTTGATTCATCTCCATTTGATCGTTCATTCGTAAACTTGGTTCTAAATTTTGGAAGAACATCTTTGTTTATGTACCAATACGGCGATGGGCTTGGAGCAGAGCATTCAAAGAGCATAGAGCATGTTTTGTCATTGATAGTTAACCCGATCCCTATTGACGTACCTACCCATAAAGACTCATCTTAATCTGATGTGCAATGTTAGGCTGTTCCCTTTTGCCTGTGCGTGTGCCATATTATAAATCAACAGTTATAATTTACAAAGAAAGTGCATTTATTTGTTAAATTATGTAAACAGATGGTTGATGATCTAAGATACAAAAGTGTAAGGATGCTGCTTCGTATCGCAGACCATACTTGGTAAGCATACAACAGCTCTATACCCATTTCTTTTTGTAGTTTCTAATGCAACAAACATGCGATTTTACCATTTCAATACCCATTTATACAACAGCTCTATTAAAGTCCTGCAATTCCCATACTAAACAACCAAAAACAAACACATACACCAAATTCTCAATTCTGTTTGTTTAATTTCCATCGAGGTTTTGGGGTGGCTACAGCATCCCTTAGCCTCCGTCGACGCTGCCAGCAGTGTTTGCAACCGACAAGCACTTTGTATCTTGGCTTTTAGTCAAGTCAAGGACTCAAGTGGAGTCTCTTTAATTATTAAAGATAAGATATGTTTTTGGTGAAATCTACTATAGCAAAATCATGAGGTGCATCCATCATTTCATTCTCTTTAATCATACTAGGGGGTCTTCTTGTTCAGGTGAATAAACTGATGGAAGATTTCCATAAATAGACTATACTTTATTACGGGAAAGTTAATATTCCAATGATGAAAATAATTTTTACCTGTATACAATAGGCGCCTTCTTATCCCTTGTTCGAACTCATAATAGAAACTAGAGGTGTAAACTTGGCTGTGCCAGCACGAGCACAGCCCAGCCCAGCACAGCCCAGCACGGCACAACACGTTAGTTAAATAGGACGTGCTGGGTTTGACTAATTGGCACAGCAGAAGACAAAGACACAGACGCTGCACGGATAAGCACGTGGCCCAGCCAAAGACAAAGACGTTAAGAGAGCACGTCATAACATGTACAAATACACCATATAACAAGGCATAATACATCATATTTTTTGTATATTTCACAAAAGAGTCACTATTCTTACTAGTTTTTAACATTTTATGTTGGCTTATTTATAACAACACATATACTACCTTAATATTTGGAAAATATATTTCAAAATTGTTGTTATAATGTCGTCACCTATTTAACTAGAACATTAATTTACATGACAATAATCCAATTTTATATTTGATGGGCTATTTCTATTTATTGAATAAACTTGTTAATTTTACTTGAAATAATTTCAAATGATGTGTTGTCTAATTAAATTCTTGTGATAATGTCCGACTTAATGTATACATTAAGTGATTTCAAATTTTTTATAGCACGTGCTAAAGACGGCACAAAGACGGCACGTTTATTCGCAGTGTCTTGTGCGTGGCCACAAGGCGTTGTGCCTAGCTTTTGACTAGTAAAGCACAGCATGGCACAACACGTTTAAATCGTTGGCACAGCACAGCACGGCACATGGCACGTGAAGCACGCGACTTCGTGTGTCGGGATGTGCCGGGCCGGCACGTTTTACACCTCTAATAGAAACTACTTATTCTTAAAACATTGGTTTCAAAGTATTCATATAGTTTCTCAAATTTGTGCTCTTTCATTACCGGTTAATATTCAACATCAGTTTACTTTAAATAGTCTTTATAAAAAAAATTAGACCTTGCAGCTTTTTTGCAAAAATAAAACTTGGAGTTCCAGTAAAAGTTAAATTATCCCACCAAACTATTAAATTATTAAGAAAATCAGGATGTTGAAGAATAAAATTATCTAATCTGAAGGGGATAAGAAGGCGCAAATGGTGTTCGAACAGTTAATCTTCAACATCAGTTTCAAAGTATTCATATGGAAAAAAATGGAAGATAATGAAACTGGTAAAAGAATGCTTTTTTTTTGCTTTTAAATAATAAAAAGTCTACTTTAAATAGTCTATTATTGGTGGTTATTAGTAAACTAGCATATGGTGATCGATCATGGGCAAGAAAAATGAAGAGACGGAACCGGGGAAGAGAATGAAAAAGATGGAGAAAGAAACTAAAACCGTTTCTATTATAGTTAAACTATTTATATAACTCATTTTTAACCCTTCAAATTTATATAAGTAATAATTTAGTAATGGCTTGCAGTACTATCCCACACGACTTTGCGGGATGGCTTCCCACAGAAGCGGCTTCTTTACCCTGATGTAGCTTTTGAAAACTTTCAAAAAAAAATCCCAATCCAAACGGGACAAATTAGATTTGACGGCGCCAATTGGTTTTGAGTTAGATGCTGTAGTTGTGTGGAGTTGGGTGTATGGTATCAGTTGTTGACTTATAGAAGTCTATCCACCAGCATTCTTTGGTTAGGTCAGTGGCGATGGAGGATGGAAATGTGGCAAATTACAGGTAGGATTGGGAAGGATCGGTTGAGAATTATTAGAACACATCAATTCTCAGATCAACTCTCTGATCTAGTTTTTTTTTCTTTTCTTGTTTAATAGTTATTTCTTGTTTAATTTTTTTTTCATAGTTATTCTCTGATCAATTGTTAGTAGTTAATTGAAGTTCTTAAGAAACGAAGAACATCAACCATAATCGGTAGGTAAAATAGATGCTCTTTCTTTGTAAATTATAACTGTTGATTTATAATATGGCACACGCACAGGCAAAAGGGAGCAGCCTAACATTGCACATCAGATTTATTTTTGAAGAGTAAGGTTAATATGTATAAAAAGAAAATGTAATAAGACCAAAGAAGGTCCCCATTTTTGTGTTACAGAGATTTATGAGCTATCAATCATAACTTTCCAGTGTGTTACAAGATCTCTAAATGAATTACCCCAAAACCATTTTTCTGCATTGCCCCATTGAAAGATCAAAGCTTTAACTTCATTGATGATTATTCCTTCAGCTCTATGGGGTTTGTTTGCCATAACCCTGCGATTTCTTTCTTCCTTAATAGCTCTGACAATGGCAAAAATAAGAATAGGCCAGATTTTCCTCCCTCTGTTACGACCTCGCCTGAATTTCCAAGCCAACAACTGAGCTTCTAAAGAACCTGTTGTAACCAATCGTACATTGTAACCTCCAATAAAGTATGACCAAATTTTGTGAGCATAACTACAATGTAATAGAAGATGATTCACCGATTCAGTGGGCTGAATTGCGTAATGCACACATTACATTCCGAATGTTGCTACCTCTTCTCACTAGATTATCGGTTGTAGGAATTGCATTTTGTGCCGCAAGCCAAAGAAAAGTTTGCGTTTTAGGAGGCACAAACTTTACCCAAATGCACTGGAAAGGTGGTAGAGCAGGAGTGATTGGAGGTTGTTGATCCAACGCCCGATTATAGCAGATTTTGGTGGAGAAGCCCTCGGCAAGATACAAAGTAATTCATCTTCTTGTTCAAGAAGATTAGGAGGAGATCCTAACCATTCAAAAAGCCGCAAAACTTCAATCTCTTCCCGAATGATGAAGATTTCTTCCGAGTTGTATGTTCCAAGTATTGTTGACTATCATCTCATGTAAACTGGCATTTTTTTTGTACAAAAATTTTAAAGATATTGGGAAACTTACTTTTCAATGATTGATTGTCCTTCCATTTATCCCACCAAAAGTATATTGTTTGCACCATTGTTAATTGACAATTGTGATATTCCTTCCACCACATATTTCGTTCTTTGAATTCCTTTCCAAATTCCTCTTCCTTGAGGGAGAGAAGAATCTTTCACCATTAAATCCTCTTATTTCCCATGCATTTTAGTTCGTACTAGCTTCCTCCACAGATGATTTTTCGCAATTGAGAATCTCCAAGTCCATTTGGCAATGAGAACTTTGTTTGTTTGTCTTAGGTTTCTAATGCCGAGACCTCCTGCTTTCTTTGGTCTACAAATCCTATTCCATGCTACCCAACTAATCTTTTTTTTTTCATTGGTTGAACCCCAAAGAAATTCTCTCATAATCTGATTCAGCTTCTTCTCAACCTTGACAGGCATAGGGAATAAGGACATAAAGTATATTGGCAGACTAGATAATGTTGTCTTGATAAGAATTATTCTTCCTTCTTTAGTGAAGTATCTCCTTCTCCTTCAGTCTTACAGTTTAAAATATCAGCAACATCTTCAATGCAGTCATCAGCCCCAATACTTATCACTGAACTTTTAGCTAAGTTGACAGGAAGTCCGGTAATACCTTCAAATACTTGCAGAATTAGTAATAAATTCTCAGCTTCTTCTACTGATCCATTTAAAAAAACAAGAGTATCATCAGCATACTGAAGATGAGAAATATTAATGTTGTCGCTGATAGAGAAACCAGATATCATGTTTAAGTTCATTGCTTGTTGCATGAGTTTGGTGAAAACTTCAGCTACCAATATGAATAGAAAAGGGGAGAGTGAGTTGTATCAATCCTTTTTGAGGTTTTAATCTCTCAGAAGAATTTCCATTCACCAAAATCGAGTGTTGTGCAGAAGTAACACACCACATAATCCATTTGATCCATTTGTTACCAAAACCTGAGCATTGTAGAATCCTTTGAATTGTGTGCCATCTCATATTATCAAAGGCTTTTTGTATATCTAACTGTTTACGGGTAAAAATCATTTCCGCCGATTTCGGTAAATTCGGTAGGTGAGTGAGAAACTGGTTTAAACCCTAAACAAATGTGCTGCACGTGAGCACTTTCTAGATTCGAGAGATCAATCTCGTGCAAGTCCGGCCTAAACCAAGAAATGGCCGTTCGGACTTGCTTCGGTCACAAAGTGGAGGAGAAGGGTTAATTTGGGGAGGGAAGCAAAGAAAGGTGTTGAGACCAGAATAATTAGGGAGATTAGTGTCTCGACTTGTATCGAAAGTGAAAGCTTTGGAAGCTTGCAAGAGATGAAAGCTTTTTGGAGAGCTTGCAAAGTTGCCCTTTTTCGAGAGTGTTGTATTTTTCTCCCGACCGAGACTTGTTGTCCGGTGGAAATAGGTAAGACCTATTTATACAAGTCGAGGCTGAAACGTACCCTCGGCCTCATGAAGGAAGAGAGTAAAGGGTGAAATAATGGGAGGAGGTGGTAACGCAAGGTGTTTATGGGTGAAAACGTTTTCACCATTATTTCCTCATTTATTTGACCGCTTTATTCCTATTCACGCTTTCTTAATGTGAGCGTAGTGTACGCCGCATCTTTGTGACCGCCAAACCAAAACCCTAGAAAGCATCCCCAGTTTGTGTTGATGTCTCGAGTGTTGGTTGCACCTTGAGTGCAAGTGGCAACGCCAGAGCTGCTAGTTGCGTGTGTGGCATGTGCGGAATGCTTTGGTGGTAGGTTGCACGGTTTGCAAGTTAGGCTACCAGCGTGCATGTTTGGCATGTGTCAATGGCACGCATGGCCATTAGGGCTATGTCCTGGTAAGAAAATCTACCAGCGATGCATGTTGGCATGTGCCAATAGCATGCGTGGCCAACTTGGGTCACGACCTGGTAGGAAAAGCTACTAGCGAGCGTGTTGGCATGTGCCAATGGCATGCACGGCCAATTTGGGTCGCGTCCTGGTAGGAAAAGCTACCAGCGAGCGTGTTGGCATGTGCCAATGGCATGCGTGGCCAATTTGGGTTGCGTCCCTGGCGGGAAAAGCTACCAAATGAGCGTGTTGGCATGTGCCAATGGCATGCGTGGCCAATTTGGGTCGCGCCCCTGGTATGAAAAAGCTACCAATGAGCGTGTTGGCATGTGCCAATGGCATGCGTGGCCAAATTGGGTCGCGTCCTGGTAGGAAAAGCTACGGCGAGCGTGTTGGCATGTGCCAATGGCATGCGTGGCCAATTTGGGTCGCGCCTTGGTAGGAAAAGCTACCGGTGAGCGTGTTGGCATGTGTCAATGGCATGCGTGGCCAATTTGGGTCGCGCCTGGTAGAAAAAGCTACCAATGAGCGTGTTGGCATGTGCCAATGGCATGCGTGGCCAATTTGGGTCGCGTCCTGGTATGAAAAGCTATCGCCGAGCGTGTTGGCATGTGCCAATGGCATGCGTGGCCAATTTGGGTCGCGCCCGGTAGGAAAAGCTACCGGTGAGCGTGTTGGCATGTTCCAATTGCATGCTCGGCCATTAGGGCCACGCCCTGGTGAGAAAAGCTACCAGCGAGCGTATTGGCATGTGCCAATGGCATGCGTGGCCAATTTGGCCTAGGTTGCATTGTTTCCAAGCCTAGGTGCGGGCGCTACTTTGGCATGGCGCGGATAGGGCCAAGGTAAGGGTGTTTGGCTTGGCGTGGCGTGACCAGCATAGCTAGGGCCAAGGCAGAGTGTGTTTGGCATGGCGCGGCTAGCTTGGGAAAGGTGTGGCTGGCATGATTTGCCATTGGCACGGAGGTGCGGCTAGCATGGTCGGCATGCTTTGGCACGTTTGGTGTGGCTGGCATGATTTGCCATTGGCATAGAGGTGCGGCTAACATGGTTGGCATGCTTGGCGCGTTTAGTATGGCTGGCATAATTTGCCATTGCCATAGAGGTGCGGCTAGCTTAGGCTAGGTGTGGCTGGCATGATTTGTTATTGGCACGGAGGTGCGGCTAGCATGGTTGGCATGCTTTGGCGCGTTTGGTGTGGCTGGAATGATTTGCCATTGGCATAGAGGTGCGGCTAACATGGTTGGCATGCTTCGGCGCGTTTAGTATGGCTGGCATAATTTGCCATTGGCATAGAGGTGCGGCTAGCTTAGGCTCGGTGTGGCTGGCTTGATTTTCCATTGGCACGGAGGTGCGGCTAGCATGGTTGGCATGCTTTGGAGCGTTTGGTGTGGCTGGCATGATTTGCCACTGGCATAGAGGTGCGGCTAACATGGTTGGCATGCTTCGGCGATTTTGGTATGGCTGGCATAATTTGCCATTTGCATAGAGGTGCGGCTAGCTTAGGCTAGGTGTGGCTGGCATGATTTTCAATTGGCACGGAGTTGAGGCTAGCATGGTTGGCATGCTTTGGCGCGTTTGGTGTGACTAGCATAGCTAGGGCTAAGGTAGAGTGCGTTTGGCATGGCGCGGCTAGCTTGGGCTAAGTGTGGTGGGCATGATTTGCCATTGGCACGGAGGTACGGCTAGCTTAGGCTAGGTGTGGCTGGCATGATTTTCCATTGGCACGGAGGTGCGTCTAACATGGTTGGCATGCTTTGGCGCGTTTGGTGTAACTAGCATATCTATGGCCAAGGCAAAGTGTGTTTGGCATGGCGCGGCTAGCATGGGCTAGGTGTGGCTGGCATGATTTGCCATTGGCACGGAGGGGAATTAGGGGTTTGTTCGTTGTAACCCTAATTTGAAAAAAATACCCCTATTAATTACTGACAACATGCATTAAAAGTCCTAATAAATGTGTCACCGGTGACATTAGGTTATTTTGGGTTTTACGATTTTACCCTTTGTTTAAAAACCACCATCAACATTAAGTCCCCTGCTTAGCTCGGAACAGGAGCTTTGTTGCGAGGTAAGCATAAGATGGTGACAAATTATCGACAAACAAATCGTAAAGAGAATTGAGGAGGCTTGTCTCGACCTTTTTATAAATAGGATTTGGAATCCTTGCCTCCGGCGATTTTGCGCAAATCGGGAGGGGCACTATTGGGAAGTTAACGTCGTGAGAGACAGGAAGTGAAGGCGGCATTGAGAAGTTGTCGCGAGTTGGGAAAGCGAGCGTGCTAGTCAAGCGGGACCCAAGCGCAATATGGGGAAAATTTGAGCGTGCTAGGCGGCGTGACTTGGGTGGTTGTTGGGAAGTTTGGGAGACCGGGCGCGAGCTTGATGGGACTGGTGAAAACAAGGAGGGAGTAAGTGTTTCTAGAGATAGCAAAGTTTCCTTATTTTGCCTTCCTTCATGCGCGGCTTCAGGGCATCATCCATGCCAAAAAATCTGGAAGCGTTATGTCCATCATTACTTCCTTTCCTTCTTTAAGGTTCCGTATTCATACCCAACGTAATTGCATCATCTCCCTCGTTTGAGAAAGGGTTCTTCTTGTTGAGTTTCTCTCTTTGTCATGTCGCACAGAGACGAATCATCTTTTAATCAGCCAGATTCTCCGGTGAAGGCGCGAGGTCTGACTCTTGCAGGAGCATCCCAACAAAGGTTATTCGGGTTAAGAAAATCATACCGGTATGTTTTCTTCTTCTTTGGTAGACTGACGTACACTTCACCGCTTGTTTGATGAATGGAAAATTTCCCTCTCGTGCAGAGATATCCCGTTGGAGCATGCGTTACTGTTATCGACGAGGATGACCTAGTCGTCCCCCTCCCTTCAAATCCAAACTCGTTGACTGCTGCAGACTTGGAGAACGCTGATTTAGGGCTCTCTTGTTATGAATACCCCTATGCAGGATTGTCATTCGGGACTCGTATGAGGTGTCTCTCCTCCAATTATCGGAATGTTGGCGGTTTCCTGGTACGGAAAGAATTCGTGGTCCTTTATACGAGGATATGGAAGACATACGGCCATATCGCTACCAGGAGCGTAGTGAAGTGCTGTTCATCCGCCTTGGTTTTCGTAGTGAATTGTCTTTTGCCAATGATTGCTAAGATGGAGAATATGTCCATCTGTGCTGCTGCGGAGTCAGCCATTCAAAGTTGGGAGAACATGGTGTCCACCTGTGAATCCTTGGAGTTTAATATCAGCTGGTTGCGGCATCGTCTCAATATTGTGAAGGTCGACAGAGCTGGTATTCTTGCTGGTGTGTTTCCTGCCAGAAAAGCCATGCTGGAAGAGGAGAAAGCTTTGGCCCTAGAGTCTCGGAGGATTGAAGAGTTAACTCGAGACTTGAAGAGTATGACTGAAAGATATCATGGTTGGTTGACGATGATATTTTGTAGGGATTATAATTTACTAGATGGGCTTTTATGATTTGTATCACAAGATTTGAAGGCTCCTCTCCTTTTTTTTTTTTTTTTTGAAGAAATAAAGAAATTCCATTAATCTGTTGGATTGTATTGAAATTCGATAATTGGCAAGAAAGAAAGTAAAAGCAGAGAGGGTGTCTGGACGTTCATATTTTTGATGTAGCATGTTGTAGGGAAGTGATTAGCGTAGTATGCCTTAAGACACTTTCCGTTGATGACTGCCTCTAGCTTTCCCCCATCTTCTTTGATAATCTTGTAGTAACCAATGTCGTACGCTTTAGTGATTATGTACGGCCCTTCCCATTTGGGAGAAAACTTCGGTGCCGATGCATCTTCTTTGGATGTGTTTGGCGGTTTTTAACACAGCATCTCCTTCCTTGAAAACCCCGGATTTTACATGGCCGTTGTACGCCCGGAAATCCTGTTTCGTATGCTTGTGCATGTTCCTCTGTCCGGGATCTTCTCGGAGCCATAGTATCTAGTTCGCGATTCGGCATTGAGTGATTCGGCTTCATTCCACTGAGGTCCACTTGCTGCGGCGATTCTGGCAGACGGGATCTTGATTTCTGCTGGGAGGATCGCGTCTGTACCGTAGACAAGGGAGTAGGGAGATATGTCGGTGGAGCTTCTAGGAGATGTTCATGACGCCCATAGAGCCATCGACAATTGCTCGTGCTGTGTCACTTTGGGATTGTCGTGTACTGTTCGGCAGAGGATTCAGATCAGAGTCTTGTTGTACTTTCGGCTTGCCCATTCCCCTGGGGATAATAGACAGTAGAGAAGACTTGTTTAATTCTGTACCTCTCAAGTAGTTCCTGCACTTGCTTGTTAGCAAAAGGTGGGCCGTTGTCGGTGATGACGTATTTAGGTACGCCAAAACGGCAGATGATGTGTTCCTTGACGAATGCCGCGATCGTGGCTCCAGTGGTTCCTTTCAGCGGGACAACTTCAACCCACTTGGTAAAGTACTCGGTCGCGGTTATTATGTATTCATGCTGTTTTGAGGATGGCGGGTTGATCTTCCCAATGATGTCGAGTCCCCAGCTATAAAAGGGCCACGGGCTACTTATCGAGTGTAAGGGTGTTGAGGCGCGTGGATGAGGTTTCCGTGAATCTGGCATTCTCGTCATTTCTGAACGAAAGTAGTTGCGTCGTCTTCCATGGTCGGCCAGTAGTACCTCTCGTGTATCTGCAGGAACAGTTTATGTTTCCCTTGGTGTTCGCCTTCGTGCATTTCTCTTAACATAACTGGGATTTCTGTATCGCCCAAACACCGCAGTAGACTTCCTCCGAAACTCTTGCAATATAAAACCCCATCATGGAACACTAATCTTTTGGACTTTTGTTTTAGCTTGGACGCATCCTCTTTGTTAGTAGGAAGAATGCCGTCGCGAAGGAAACCGATGTACGGCTCCCACCAGTCCCCAGTGTGACTGATGTTGAGGACTTCTGTCTGACATGGGGGCGCCTGGCAATTGGGACACGCATTATGGAGTAATCGGGATTGGGCTTCCATCTCCGGCCAATAGTATCCAAGTCGTTGTAAACGACGATAGAGGGTTACCACTGATGTTATTCCACAGACTTCGGTATGAACATGTTCAAGTTGTTGTTGTTCTTCCTCTTTTCCGAGACACCTTGACAGAGAGTCATGTCGGATTTCGATGATACTGAGAACATCTTGAAGCATAAAGAAATTCCGCAAAGTCTTAAGGTCGACCTTCCATTGGAAAAGTGAGTTGTTGAGTTCTTTAATGATAGGAGTTCTCCAGTCATCGTCTTTGGCTTTATCAGGTTGTGAAAGCCATGTTGAAGCTATGGTTCGCGTTTCTTGTCGTGGTTTCTGATCCTTCGAATCGTAGCTTTGATACTAGTGTAGCTAGGCAATCAGCATACTTGTTACCTTGCTACGGCCGACATTTGTGATGGTTGCTTCGGCGAAATAATTTAATAGTTTTTGTGCTTCAGCCCTGTATGGTGCCAGCGTCAGTTCTTTCAATACGTAAATCCCGTTTACCTAGTTGATGAGTAATTTGGAATCTCTCTTATCTCCAAACGCATGGCCCCAGCTCGTTTAGCTAGTGATAGTCCAATGAGGAAGTCTTCGTATTCAGCTGAGTTATTGGTGCATGGAAAGTCTAGCTTGAAAGAGTGCGAGAAGACTTCTCCAGCAGGAGATACTAGTACCACACCCGCTCCTCCGGTATTAGTGCTGGGGGTGGAAGAGCCGTCGAAGAACAGCAGCCATGCTTCTTTTTCGACTAAGAAGATATCTGGAAGGTCTCCCGGGAGGTCTTCTCGTAACTCTGCGGTGTTTTCTCTTGGGAATGCTGCTAACAGGTATGCAACAGCCTGTCCTTTTATGGCCCTCGGGGAAACGCACGTTATGTCGAACTCTGACAGCTGCAGGAGCCATTTAGCCGGCCTTCCTATCAGGGAGGGTTTCGAGAGAAGGAACTTTACAAGGTCTGATTTGGATATTAACACCACCTTGTTGGAGAGGAGGTAGTGCTTGAACTTCTGGATGGAATAAATTAACGCTAAACACGCCTTTTATGATTTTGGGTATCTGAGTTCAGCGTCTCTCAACATTCGACTGAAGTAATATATGGGATATTCAATTCCTTTGTCGTCTTCTTGAGCGAGGAGGGCTCCAATGGCGGTATCGCTAAAGGCTGTGTAAATACATAGTGGCTTCCCTTGCATAGGAGGCTTCATGACGGTCGGGGAGGACATCGTTTGCTGGATCTTCTGGTACGCTTTTTGCTGAGACGTAGTCCATGTGAAATTCGCTCATATTTTCAGTAGAGGGGTAAACGCAGTAATGAGCTTTGCCATCCCCGGTATGAAGCGACGAATGTAGTTTACCTTGCCCATGAAACTCTGGAGCTCTTTTGTGGCTCGTGGTGGCGGCATCGTGAGGATAGCTTGCGTCTTGACTGGGTCAACTTTTATCCCTACGACCGTTACATGGAATCCTAAGAACTTCCCCGAAGAGACACCAAAGGCGCATTTCAAAGGATTCATCTTCAACTTAAATTCGCGACATCTTTCGAACACTTGTCGTAGCGTTTCCGGATGATCCACTCGAGTCTTCGATTTAACTACCACATCATCTACGTAATCTTCGACTTGCTTGTACCTCATATCGTGGAAGATGGTAGTCATGGCGCGTTGGTAAGTAGCGCCAGCGTTCTTCAGACCGAAAGGCATTACGGTGTAATAGAAGTTTCCGAGAGGGGTTCGGAAAGCAGTCTTACTCGCGTCGTGATCATACATCTTTATCTGGTTGTAGCCTCTATATCCATCCATGAAAGAGAACATACCATGTCCACTGGTAGCGTCTACCAGCATGTCGATGTTAGGGAGCGGAAAATTATCTTTAGGGCAGCACTTGTTCAGATCTCTGAAATCGACACAACACCTGATCTGACCATTCTCCTTTTTAACGGAAACGATATTGGCCAACCGGGTGGGATGGTGAATAGGTTTGACAAAACCAGCGGCTAGTAATTTCGGACCTCCGCCTTGATTTGTTCTTCTACGTCGTGTCTCAATTGTCTTGGAGGTCGCTTGATTGGTTTGGATCCGGGTACCACGTGCGGATGGTGGGTGACCGTTTTCATCCAAGCCGAGGCATTTCTTCGTAAGTCCATGCGAAAACGTCCTGGTATTCTTTGAGTAGATCGACTAACTTTGAGCATTCTGCAGAATGTAGAGTCGAACTGATCAGAACGGGTCGCGGGAATTCCTCATTCCCTATATTGACAGTTTCGAGTTCGTCGGTGGTTAAGTCGGTCCCGTCTTGTAGCTTCCGAGGGCGTACGGAACTTCCTCCTGGTTATTGTGAAAACATTCTTTTGGGCGGAGAGACCGGGTCATGGTCTCCCCGCTAATTGCTAACAATGGTGGTAATGTGTGAGTTTTCCCTTTTTGCTTCGTCCTGCGGTAAGGGTGCATTCTCGCTTGGTACGGGCACGAGTTACGACCGGTGGAGGGATACTGGTGGGTCTTCCTTCTGAGGAGACGGTGGGAGGGCGGTCCCCTCTGTGGAGCATCTCCAATTTGTCGCTATCTGTGAGCGATGTCCATTTTGGTAACAGAAAACTGTGAATCTTGGTCGTCACGCCTTTTGAACCCTCCTTCGGCCCATGTGCTTCTACACAGTAGACTGGTTCATAGGGGGACAGTGACGCAGGGATGCGGACAACTTCTCCGTTCAGTACTGTTTTCAGGCATTGGTGGTATGTTGAAGGAGCGATCTTGAGATTGTGCAGCCAGGGCCTTCCTAGTATCATGTGGTAGTCTGGTTCTTTTTCAATCACCTCAAACTTCACGCTTGATTGAATTGGCCCTACTGCCAGCTCCAAGTTGATGTAGCCGTACGTGCTAGTTTGGTTGCCTTCGAAATCCGTCGTCGTAGTGGGTTGTTGTACGATCTCGTTAGGTCGCACCCTGGCAGCTTTAAGTGTCTTGAGAGTGATGACATTGGAAGATGCACCCGTGTCAATGAGCGCTCTTCGAAACTCCGTGTTCTTGACGAGAGCTGTAACATGCAAGGCCCGGTTGTGACCATCTTCTACCATCATGTCGTCATCGGTGAAAACAAAATTATTGGTGTATCTTCCGGGTATCCTTGGAGTCCCCGTGGGTGCAAGAACTAGTGATGCGTTGATCTTTATTCGGTTAATAGCGAGAGAATGTTTTTACTCACTTGGTCCTTGGAGAGGTGTAGCGATTCACATAAGTTTTCTACCAACATGGTC
This sequence comes from Papaver armeniacum, assembly GCA_023531295.1. Classification (NCBI taxonomy): domain Eukaryota; kingdom Viridiplantae; phylum Streptophyta; class Magnoliopsida; order Ranunculales; family Papaveraceae; genus Papaver; species Papaver armeniacum. The sequence goes on from JAJJWW010002284.1 coordinate 996,515, forward strand.
GCCTCCCGGTCCGTCGGCTTCCATTCAGTGACGAAACCATTGATTTGAGAATGCTCATTCGGGATGTCGGTCCCCCGCTCTTGATCTCTGGGGAACATGAACCACTTAGCTCCGATGTTAGGCTGATGAGGAAGTCGAGTATGTCGTTAATCGCATCCTTCATTAGATCCATGTTTTTGGCATGGATCTGCCGAGCCTGCATCGAGTCAACAGGTCTTGAGACCTCTTCATTGGTCATATTGCTTCCAGAAACTCATGAGTTATCATGACTTTGAGCGGGATCAATGTTTGTGGAGATGGCCTGATAGCCGACCATGCTTGCGCGAGATTTGAGGACGGAAACTGGAATTTGATGTTGGAACCGAAGGATCAATCCTCCCGCTGTGGTCGCCAATTATTTATGGGTAAAAATCGTTTCCGCCGATTTCGGTAAATTCGGTAGGTGAGTGAGAAACTGGTTTAAACCATAAACAAATGTGCTGCACGTGAGCACTTTCTAGATTCGAGAGATCAATCGGTACAAGTCAGGCCTAAACCAAGAAATGGCCGTTCAAGACTTGCTTCGGTCACAAAGTGGAGGAGAAGGGTTGATTTGGGGAGGGAAGCAAAGAAAGGTGTTGAGACCAGAATAATTTTGGGATAGTAGTGTATCGACTTGTATCAGAAAGTGAAAGCTTCGGAAGCTTGCAAGAGATGAAATCTTTTTGGAGAGCTTGCAAAGTTGCCTTTTCTGAGAGTGTTGTATTTTTATCCTGACCGAGACTTGTTGTCTGGTGGAAATAGGTAAGACCTATTTATACAAATCGAGGCTGAAACATACCCTGGCCTTATGAAGGAAGAGAGTAAAGGGTAAAATAATGGGAGGAGGTGGTAACCTCAAGGTGTTTATGGGTGAAAACGTTTTCACCATTATTTCCTCATTTATTTGACCGCTTTATTCCTATTCACGCTTTCTTAATGTGAGCGTAGTGTACGCTGCATGCTGTGACCGCCAAACCAAACCCCTAGAAAGCATCCCCGAGTTTGTGTTGATGTCTCGAGTGTTGGTTGCACCTTTAGTGCAAGTGGCGCTGCTAGAGGCGCGTGTGGCATGTGGGAAATGCCTTTGTTGCGGGTTGCACCTTGAGTGCAAGTGGCAATGCCAGAGCTGCTAGTGGCGTGTGTGGCATGTGCCAATGGCATGTGCGGAATGCTTTGGTGGTAGGTTGCACGGTTTGCAAGTTAGGCTACCAGCGTGGGTGTTTGGCATGTGTCAATGGCACGCATGGCCATTAAGGCTATGTCCTGGTAAGAAAAGCTACCAGCGATGCATGTTGGCATGTGCTAATGTCATGCGTGGCCAACTTGGGTCACAACCTGGTAGGAAAAGCTACCAGCGGGCGTGTTGGCATGTGCCAATGGCATGCATGGCCAATTTGGGTCGCGTCCTGGTAGGAAAAGCTACTAGCGAGTGTGTTGGCATGTGCCAATGGCATGCGTGGCCAATTTGGGTTGCGTCCTGGCAGGAAAAGCTACCAGCGAGCGTGTTGGCATGTGCCAATGGCATGCGTGGCCAATTTGGGTCGCGCCCTGGTAGGAAAAGCTACCAGCGAGCGTGTTGGCATGTGCCAATGGCATGCGCGGCCAATTTGGGTCGCGTCCTGGTAGGAAAAGCTACCAGCGAGCGTGTTGGCATATGCCAATGGCATGCGTGGCCAATTTGGGTCGCGCCCTTGTAGGAAAAGCTACCAGCGAGCGTGTTGGCATGTGCCAATGGCATGCGTGCCAATTTGGGTCGCGCCCTGGTAGAAAAAGCTACCAGCGAGCGTGTTGGCATGTGCCAATGGCATGCGTGGCCAATTTGGGTTGCGTCGTGGCGGGGAAAAGCTACCAGCCGAGCGTGTTGGCATGTGCCAATGGCATGCTCGGCCATTAGGGCCACGCCCGGTGAGGAAAGCTACCAGCGAGCGTGTTGGCATGTGCCAATATCATGCGTGGCCAATTTTGGCTAGGTTGTATGGTTTGCAAGCCTAGGTGCGGGCGCTACTTTGGCATGGCGCGGCTAGGGCCAAGGTAAGGGTGTTTGGCTTGGCGTGGCGTGATCAGCGTAGCTAGGGCCAAGGCAGAGTGTGTTTGGCATGGCGCGGCTAGCTTGGGCAAGGTGTGGCTGGCAGGATTTGCCATTGGCACGGAGGTGCGGCTAGCATGGTCGGCATGCTTTGGCGCGTTTGGTGTGGCTGGCATGATTTGCCATTGGCATAGAAATGCGGCTAACATGGTTGGCATGCTTCGGCACGTTTAGTATGGCTGGCATAATTTGCCATTGGCATAGAGGCGCGGCTAGCTTAGGCTAGGTGTGGCTGGCATGATTTTCCATTGGCACGGAGGTGCGGCTAGCATGGTTGGCATGCTTTGGCGCGTTTGGTGTGGCTGGCATGATTTTCCATTGTCATAGAGGTGCGTCTAACATTGTTGGCATGCTTGTGCGCGTTTAGTATGGTCGGCATAATTTTCCATTGGCATAGAGGTGCGGCTAGCTTAGGCTAGGCGTAGCTGGCATGATTTGCCATTGGCACGGAGGTGCGGCTAGCATGGTTGGCATGCTTTTGCGCATTTGGTGTGGCTGGCATGATTTTGCCATTGGCATAGAGGTGTGGCTAACATGGTTGGCATGATTCGGCGCGTTTGGTATGGCTGGCATAATTTGCCATTGGCATAGAGGTGCGGCTAGCTTAGGCTAGGTGTTGCTGGCATGATTTGCCATTGGCACGGAGGTGCGGCTAGCATCGTTGGCATGCTTTGGCGCGTTTGGTGTGACTAACATAGCTAGGGCCAAGGAAGAGTGCGTTTGGAATGGCGCGGCTAGCTTGGGCTAAGTGTGGCTGGCATGATTTGCCATTGGCACGGAGGTACGGCTAGCTTAGGCTAGGTGTGGCTGGCATGATTTGCCATTGGCACGGAGGTGCGGCTAGCATGGTTGGCATGCTTTGGCGCGTTTGGTGTGACTAGCATAGCTAGGGCCAAGGCAGAGTGCGTTTGGCATGGCGCGGCTATCTTGGTCTAGGTGTGGCTGGCATGATTTGCCATTGGCACGGAGGGGAATTAGGGTTTTGTTCGTTGTAACCCTAATTTGAAAAAATACCCCCTATTATTTACTGACTACATGAATTAAAAGTCCTAATAAATGTGTCACCGGTGACATTAGGTTATTTGGGGTTTTACGATTTTACCCTTTGTTTAAAAACCACCATCAACACGAACTTGCATAGTATTCCTGGTTTCTTGGATTTTAATCTTGAGTCTATAAGTTCACCTGCAGTCAATATACCATCTAATATTTGCTTATCTTTAATGAAAGCCCCTTGATTTTCTGAAATGATTTGAGGTAGAACAGACTTTAATCTTTGAGTAAGCACTTTAGAAATCACTTTGAAGATGCTACCGACCAAGCTGATTGGTCTAAAGTCTTGAGCAGAGCCAATTTGATCCTTTTTAGGGAGCACACTGATAAAGGAGCAGTTTATTCTCCAATCCAATCTATCATTTTGCTGAAATTCTTTGACTACAGCCATAAAGTCCTTTTTGATGATTTGCCAGGCCACTTTGAAGAAGTCCATGCTGTAACCATCTGGACCAGGTGCACATCAGATTAAGATGAGTCTTTATGGGTAGGTACGTCAATAGGGATTGGGTTAACTATCAAAGACAAAACATGCTTTATTTGAATGCTCTGCTCCAAGCCCATCGCCAAGGATGATAGGATGAAACTGTTTACATCCTGGCTATTTTTACATTCTCGTCCATTTAAACATTATCAAATTTTACATGTCTTTTTCATCCAGGAGTTGTTGAATTTGGTCTTTTTAACCAATTTTGTGAATGTGTTTTTGCATTCAACCAGCTTTCAGATAAAAGAAATTTTACTCCAAGAAGAATGAATGACTGACAAACATGAAAGTAGAAATATAAACGAGGAAATTAAAATAGATAAGAACAGTGCAATACAGCACAACCTCCATATATTAATACTCTATATAGGAATAACCTCTACATACTGATACAAATCATAATCCCAATTTGGGAAATCTTACTTTAATCAACCTCTATATATTACACAAAATTGGTTAAAAAGACCAAAATCAAAATATCCTGGGTGAAAAGGACAGTCAGATTTAGATACTGTTTAAATGGACAGTCAGATTTACTTTAATCAACCTCCACCATCACCTCCTCCACCATTTGCAGCGCCAATCATTTCCACAACCATTAACCCCCAACCCATCATCGTCACCTCCATCTCCAACATTCCTATCACCATTTTCCCCTAACCCATCAGCGTTACCGCCATCTCCAATACTCGTACCACCATTCGCCCCCAATTCATCAGCTTCACCTTCATCTCCACTACCATCATGCCCCAACCAATCATCCTCACCTCCGTCTCTAACACTCCCACCACGGTTTGCCCCCGACTCATCATCAGCGTTGCCTCCATCTCCAACATTTCCACCACCATTCGCCACCAACCCATCACTGTCACCTCCATCTCCAAATTTCAACGTGTCTTATAATAAATCAATGGGAAGAAGACGAGGATATAGCCAGTAAATAAATTAAATGTTTGATTTAAATGTGTAATTTGAATAATTTAATTTTTTTTTGGATGGTCAAGACGGTCAATGACGGTCCGTGACCCAAACTCTAATTAAAATTTTGGCGTGACCCAAACGCAACTCTGGTCACAAAGTTGTGACCCAAAGTCAAAATATCCCTTTATTTTACACAGGATGCATCCAGTTTCATCCTTGCTATTTTTTAAGTTTAAGCCAGGATGAATCCAGTTTCATCCTTGCTATTTTTTTTTTCCATTTCACCCATAAAAATTTTTACTCGTCCATTTGAACCGTGTTTTAAATTTTCTTGGACAAATGACCCATTTTCCGATTATATTAATAACCTCCGTATATTAATAATTTTTTGCTTGCCTAAGAGTATTAATATACAGAGGTTCTACTGTACTAAGAAATACTGTAAATTAGATCAGGCTAGAAACCGATGAAGTAGAGCTTGGCACCCTCCAGAGGTAACCAGAATGCTACTTACATTGAAGTATTAGACTGTAAATTCTTACACAAAATAAACGAGTTTGTAATAAGAGACGGAGAAATACAAGTGATGTAAAAGAAGAAGAGGATTAACGTTGAGTTGTTGGCACTAATCTTGGGGTAAATTTTTGGGTAAATATAAGCATTTTCGGCTTTTCCCTACAGCAACCTCTTGTAGACCACTGAATGCTACTTTCATCCTACATTTAAGGCCAAACATGAATAAGTAAGTGACGGGAATATTTTCTTGTAAGGAAACTGAAAAAGGACTTGGCTTGCATTTTCGTCCATTCATCATGCTTTTTGCTTTTATCTGTATTTTCAGATTTTCTGTAGGTACGTCCATATTTGAATTATTTTGGGAATAGTTATTATGTCCACACATTCAAAGTTCAATAAGTGTTTGAACAACCAAACACGAGAAAAATAAGTGATAAGAGATGTGAAGCACTGATGACATGTTAGTATCGGTGGCGTTTCCGCGTTGGACACAAGATGTGCATCGGACAAAGACACGACACACATGTAGAAATCTATACTCCATTTCATCCATAACTCCTCTGATTCTAACTTACAAATTTTCATTTGAAGTTGGGATTCCAAAGTCGTTGAAAACCTGCCATGCTACATGAAGATATGTTTCTTAGCCCTCTACAACGCTGTCAATGAAATGGCTTTCGAGATACTTAGAGAACAACAATTTGACATCTTACCGCACTTAATCGAATCGGTACAGTACATGTGTATATTGATTGTTCGTTTGCCTTTGCTTAATAATCAGGTTTTTTCATTCATTTTAGTTGGCCAATTCGGTGAAGGCAATGTCAACAGAAGCGAAATGGTGGCGAAAGGGATACATGCCAACTTTTGTGGAATATCAACAACGCAATGGCTCAGTTTCATCTGTTGGATATATGTTTCTAGTGATTGTATTTTTTGCTACGAATCAAAATATCAATGACGGTGTATTAGATGCCTTCAAGAATAATCATCCAGTTCTCTATTCTGCATGTGTGGTGTGCCGACTTTCAAATGATCTTGCCACCTCATCGGTAAAAAATTTATGACATAGTATATAAAACCGAACAAATGATATTATTACCATTCCATAACTGATAAATGACTGGAGTTATTTTTGCTCAATCATGAATATAGGCAGAGCTAAAAAGAGGTGAAGTTGCATCCTCCATATACTGTTATATATATGCAAGAAACAAATGTCTCCGAAAAGGATGCTCGTGAACACATAAAAGGCCTAGTTATGGAAACATGGAAAGAAATGAACCGACTCTCATCTCCGTTTGATCGTTCATTCTTTAACTTGGTTCTAAATTTTGCAAGAACATCTTTGTTCATGTATCAATTTGGAGATGGACTTGGGGAAGAGCATTCGAAGAGCATAGAGCATGTCTTGTCTTTGATAGTTAACCCAATTCCCATTGATGATCCTATCCATACAGACTCTTCTTAATCTTACCTGCAATATTAGGCTGTTCTCTTTTGCGTGTGCATGTGCCATTTACAAATCTAGAGTTACAATTTGCAAAAAAAGAGCAATTGTTTGTTAAATGCTGTAAACAGATGGTTGATGATCTAAGATACAAAAGTGTAAGGACACTGCGATACTAAGCAATACTTGGTAAACATTCACCGCGCAAATTTGCAGCAATAACCAAATCTTGCTCTTTCTAAATGCAAAAATACAAGTGATGTTACCACGACAGCTCTATTAACGTCCTGTAACTCCAGTACTAAACAACTGAATAGAAAAACAGACACATACACCAAATCCTCAATTCTGCTTGTCTAGTTTCCATCGCGGCTGTTGTTTTTTCTCCATTCCCATGGCTTTTCAGGATCTGAAGATGCCCATAATCCAATCCCAGCAGCTTCAGCCTCCTTAGCCCACTAATGCAAAACATGTGTGTCAAATAATGTGCAATTAAGAATAAGAGAAATAAGAACAGCTAAAATCAGTATATCTTGTAACTCACCTTTTTGAGTTCAGGACGCTTGTCAAACGCTGCATAATGCCAAGCAAGCCCTTTCGTGAGCATTACTTCCTGCACCCAAGGAAAGGAAGGATGCAAAGAAAATGAAACAATATGAGACCATAGAAAGGGGATTTCTTAGAATGTAAATAATCTAATGGAACTGCTGGCAGTAAGGCAGTTGTACCTGGACAAATTGCCCATTGCAATAAACATCTCCTACGAGTCGATTATATTTATCCTCCCCATAAACATGAATAATGACACAATTTCCTTGAACCAGCTTAATAAGTTCTTTCTTCGCCTCTTTTCCAGATGGCTGTTTGTTCTCTGGTGCATCGATTCCCCTGTTTATTCAAGATTGTGATTAAAACTAATTCGACTTTGAATAACCAAACTCGAATAAGACTTGGTTCTACCTCAATCGAATCCGATACTTTCTGGCAATAACTTCCTCATTGTTTGAACCTTTTAGGATTCTGCATGTAAAGTATACACCAAAATTGGTTTCAGCAACTTTTATTGGTGAAGAAATAAATTAGGGATAAGCAAGAACCTATAACCACCATCTACAACGATCTTATGCAGCGCATCTGCCTTTGTATAATCTTTGAATGCACGTGCTTTTGATCGTTCTGATACTGCCGCTTGTACATCCTCGGGCATACTGATGGTGGCTTCCCTAGGGTCCGCGACGTCAACATAAACGGTTAAGCCGTCCCCATCAGGAACAGATTGTGCATCCACCTAGTAGTAATTTCCAATTATTTTTTGATCGGAATAGAGATTTTTATTAAGAGAAGAAGAATATACAAGATACTACCAGTGGTAGTAAAAGAAAACAAAAAGAACAAAAATCAAGCAAAAACAATGTTCCAGTTATGCACTGTATATGAATGATTCAGATGAGGTCTATTACCTGAGCAAGCAGCCCAAGTTAAGACCAAAGATTTTGCATCTGAACATAATTGTTCATCTGTTTTGAAACAATACTTCTCCTCGAAGATGCGACAATTCCTTTTTCTCCACAAGACCCAAGTAACTGCAGCCGGTATTAGCTTCCAGATTTTTCTTCCAGTACCTAATATAGTGTTGTTATCCCAAGTCTTTGCCAAATTTAGCATAGTTTCCGGGAAGACCCATGCCCAGTTTTCATTAGGAGTGATAGAAGACCAGATCTTTTGAGCTACTTTGCAGTGAATGAGAATGTGATCCTGAGTTTCCTGACTGTTACCACAAAGACTGCAACAACTATATATATCATTCCCTTTATATTGCAGCATATCTTGCGAATTAAGCTTCCCATGAACTGCACACCAGAGCAAAAAATTTATCTTCGGAGGAACCTCATTAACCCAAATGAACTGGTGAAGGAAGTGTTGGCAATCTTGTGTATAAACTGCAATACAACAAAACAGAGAAGAAGAGGAAAAGGATGCAAACCCAATTAGACAAATCAAAGTCGAGGCAAGGATTATATCCTCTAGCCTTAAGACAGATTCACCCCGCACTGGTGCTTACGGATTATCGATGTCTGTCTCCCAGGATACAACGACTTTCTTCTCGATGTAGTAGCACTCCAAACTTCGAGAAACGGCGAGCCAAAACTTTAGTGATGAACTATCTTCATTGACAAAACTTAATCTCTAGTGAATGCAAGAATACTAGTTTTCTAATTGATCTTCTAACCTAATTGTGCAGGGTATTTATAGATGTCAATAATACCTCTTCGTTGAACCATCACGATTCTTCATGGAGTTTCCATCAAGGGTTTTCTCTGAAAGGTTGTTTCCTTTCATATTTCTGGAAGGGTTTCGTTTGGTTTCAAATTGAAACCCCCTAACCAACCGACAGAAACTTAATTGGGCTAAATCCAATTAACTCCAAAACCCAACTCCATTAGGTATTATACAAGGGATTTCCATTCATCTGAAAATTCTATTTAATTTTCCAACAGGAAGTCATCCATTCCATCTTCATCGATCATCTTAGCATACAAAGATTTCACTGAAAAAATTCCAGTGGGATAAAGAGACCATCTTCTAACATCTGGTAAGGCATCCAAAATTGGAGGTGTTGAGCCAATATAAGCCATCAAAGCCGCGAGAGAATTAACTTCAGCATTTGAGAAATTTCTTTTAAAGTCAAATTTCCATGACCCCGTTGCTGTTATGTGCTCAAAAAGACTTGCATTCTTTAATTTATCTTGTTTGTACAAATCCTTGAAGAGGTGCATTAAGCATGAGTCTCCCTTCCACCTATCATGCCAAAAAGAGATTTTTGAACCTGAGTGTATTGTAAGAGTGGAGTTAGATGTTACTAGTGCACCGACTTCTGTAATATTTCTCCAACATGAAACACCATGTGGAGTTGTTACAGCTCCTGGAGTCCACATAGAAAAGTTGCTGCCATATTTTTCTTCAATTAGTTTGTACCACAGATGAGAATTTTCAAGACCAAATCTCCAACACCATTTAGCCAATAAAGCTTGATTCATAAGTCTTAAATTAAGAATACCAATACCTCCTCTTTGTTTGCTTGCCATCACCAACTGCCATTTAACTAAATGAGATGTTTTGCTGCCAGAATTGTGCTCCCAAAGGAAATTCCTCATTTTTTCCTCCAGAATGTTAATTATAGAAATTGGAGCTTTGAATAATGAAAAATAATACATCGGAAGTGAGCTAAGAATATGCTTTAGAAGTGCCATTTTACCTCCTTTTGAAAGAGTGCATTTGTTCCAAAATGATAATCTTGCATCCACCCTCTCCAGAACTGGATTCCATATTGTTTTACTATTAGACTTGGCCCCTAAAGGCATACCTAAATACAAAAATGGCAATTTATCCGTCTTGCAACCAAAATCAGTAGCCCATTCATTTAAGTTTGGTACATCTCCAATTGCTATTAGCCTTGTTTTTGTGGTATTCACCTCCAACCCTGCAATAAACTCAAAACATTGAAGGATAGAGAATAAACTTGTGAGTTCCTCCTTGCAGCTATCCACAAAAAGAATAGTGTCATCAGCATAATGTAGGTGGTTCACCACTAAACCTCCTTGTACAACTGAGAATCCATTGAAGAAGCCAAGATTAGCAGCTCTATCCAAATATCTTGAGAAGCCTTCCATAGCAATATTGAAAAGTAATGGAGACAAAGGACAACCTTGCCTTACTCCTCTAGAACTACCAAAGAAACCAAAAGCAGAGCCATTAATCAACACAGAAAAAGAAGCAGTAGAGTAACAAAATTTTATCCATTTGCACCATTTAATACTAAACCCCATCTTCTTCATAGCTGTCTCCAAATATTTCCAGTTAACCCTGTCAAATGCCCTTTCCAGGTCAATCTTACAAACAACCCCTGACTTACCATATTTCAGTCTTGAATCAACCAGCTCATTGGCAATGAGAGTACCATCAAAAATTTGTCTCCCCTCAATATAGGCACATTGAACTGGAGAGATAAGTTTTGGCATTACCAATTTCAACCTTGAAGATAACACTTTAGCCACTATCTTGTAGGTGCTTGTCAATAAGCAAATTGGCTGCAGTCTTTAATGGATTCAACATGGTCTTTTTTGGTACCAATGCAATAAAAGTTGAATTGTGCTTCACATCAATACTGCCTGATTCACAAAATTATTGAATTGTTCCCATGATGTTAGTTTTCAGAAAATTCCAACATTTAGAGAAAAACATAATTGGATAACCATCAGGACCTGGTGCCTTGTCCTGTCCCAACTCTCTAATTGTAAAACTTCCTCCTCAGTGAAGCTGGCATCAAGAATATCTTATTTCATTGCATTAATGTTATCAAAAATAATATCCTCTAACTCAGGTCTGATAATTTCTTCCTCCATAAACATGTTCTTGTAGTACTCCACAATATGTTGTTGAAGTTTGAATCTATCATCCTCCAGCTTGCCATCTACATACAGATGCTTGACCCTATTATGTCTCCTTCTTGCAGTTGCTTTGCTCATAAAAAAATGAGTATTTCTGTCCCCTTCTTGAAGCCACTTTGTGTTAGACTTTATCTTCCAAGATACTTCCTCCATGTGTGTCACCTTTTCGAATTCAGCTGTGTGCATCTGCTTCTCCTGAATTTTGCAAGAGATCGGTTAGTTGAGTGCTTCCTATCAAATATTGGGTGTTCTTGGGAGCCACGAAATGAACGTTGCAGAGAATGGCTCACCAAAATCCTAAGCTTTGCTCTAGTAATTGATGATATCTATGATGTTTATGGGTCGTTAGAAGATCTTGAAATACTTACGGATGTTATTGAGAGGTATAACCGTATGTATGTACTCCATTTTCAACTACCTTATCATGTATATCGATAATGCTAATCAAACTACAAATTTTCTATTGAAGGTGGGATTGCAAAGCCATGGAGAAGCTTCCAAATCATATGAAGATATGTTTCTTAGCCCTCTACAACACCGTTAATAAAATGGCTTTCGAGATACTCAGTGAACAACAATTTGACATCTTACCGCACTTAACCAACTTGGTAAATGGGTAAATTGATCGTTCGTTTGCCCTTGTTTTTGCACAACTGTTTGAGAGAATTCGGGAATAACTAGCGTTGTTTATTTATTTAGTTGGCCAATTCAGTGAAGGCAATGTTAACAGAAGCAAAATGGTGCCATAAAGGTTACATACCAACTTTTGTGGAATATGTGCAAAATGGCTCGGTTTCATCTGTTGGATATGTGTTTCTATTGGCTGCATATTTCATGACGGATCAAAATACTAATGATGGTGTGTTACATGCCTTCGAAAACAATCATCCTCTTCTCTACTCTTCATGTTTGTTGTGTCGACTTTCAAATGATCTCGCAACCTCTTCGGTAAGTCCTTTGAAACTTTATTAGATTTTTTTTTTTTTCTTGATGTTCCCATAACTCGTATGTAGCTTACTGGAGCTGTTTTTGCTTAATCTTGCATATAGACGGAGATAAAAAGAGGTGAAGTTGCATCTTCCATATACTGTTACATGCAAGAAACAAATGTCTCGGAAAAGGATGCTCGTGAACACATAAAGGGCCTAATTATGGAAACGTGGAAAGAGATGAATCGATCCCTGTTGGATTCCTCTCCATTTGGTAGTTCATTCGTTAACTTGGTTCTCAACTTTGCAAGAACGTCTTTGTTCATGTATCAATATGGAGATGCACTTGGTGCAGAGCATTCAAAAAGTATAGAGCATGTTTTGTCTTTGATAGTTAACCCAATTCACATTGATGATCCTACCTACAAAGAGTACTCATCCATCCCAGTGATTGATAATATTGCAATCCCGGTCTCTCGGAAAGGAGAAATTAAACTCGCAACTTTCTCGGATTTCTTCAAAGGAGGTGGCTCGAAAGTGAATGAAGAAGAAGTTGCTAAGATGCCTAGAGTTGCCAAGAAAGATTAATTTTTGGTGTTTAAGGTTTTGTGCTTTGTTTGGACTTTATGAAATTCCTTTGTTATGATTATTAACAAACTCGGACTATGAGATGCAGATTCCAAACTAAACTTTACTCCCCTTCTCATCTATCCTCATGTGTTTCCTCCATCGAGCCAGACGCACAATTTGCATTGACATTAGCTATGAAAAATCTCCAAACGTCATTATTTAACTCTAAATTCCAAACTATTTCATTATTTTGAACTCTTCCCAACCACATAACTATCTTGTTCCAGCAACACCATGGACAATATTTAAGGCAGCAATTTGACAGATATAGAGGTGATATCTTAATTTTCTATTTCTCAAAAAAAAAAAAAAAAAAAAAAAAATTACATTTATGTCAGTGACTCTGTAATATAGAAGAGTCTATTACATCTATATTCTTAACTTAAAGATAATACTTTTTGCATCTTGAATTTAAGCTCCATCGCTGCTTCATGCCTTAGGTACTTCTCCAAGCAATATGATCGTCCATGCAAACTTAACTTCTTGAGAAGAGTATGGTTTGAGAATTCAATGGATGTAAGGACTTTTCCATCACTCAACATCTGTAGTGACCTTAAGGCCAGTTAACTTGGCACTAGAACTGGAAATCGCCTTCTCGACTGAAACTTAATTGTTGCGTATGAATAACTTCTTGAGCAAACTCAGCTTGGCCAATGTATCACTATATATCCAATCCCCAGCTTGAATACATAGAGTTAGGAAATTTCTCAGATTATCAATCCCCATTACTTGTCCACTGTGGTTTTGATGACAGGAAAACATTTGCCTGTCGAAATGGGATTCCATACAGGTATTATAGCCCACAAATATAGATGCCTTAGCTGGTGTAGGCTCCAAATATGATAAAAAATGAGTTCACCTGAACAGTCATTAAGGTTAAGAGTTTGCATATCGACAATCATTTGGTGCTGATAATCATCTTGTGTGCTATCATCCATCTCGACCAGATCCCATTTTTCCTACCAAGCAATAGCAGCCTCCTTACCTTTAGATTTCGCATAGGCACTCCAAGAACAAGATGATTATAAGAATTAATAGTGGTATTTTTTTCTTTCTTTTTTTGAATGACTGGTTTAGTTGATAAGTGCTAAGAACGACCGAAGGATACGACATCATGGTCCTAAATTGACAGCTTCTCCATCCTGGTATTGATCACTTCAATTTGACTCCCAAGCTCATGTAGAATCACTTCAAAAATTTCTCGACAACTCCATAATCATTTCTCACACTTTGCTGTCGCTTTTGTAGTCACTGGTAATCTGTATTAAGCATGAATATTTGAAGAGACCATTAAGTGCTTAGACCATCCATCGTACAAAATTAAGGGGTGTCCTAGTTGCTGGAAATGACCAATTTACTTTTTAGTTAAATAACTATATTTTTTCTTAATTTTCTTTGTATTAAGTTTGACTAGGAAAAAAAATAAAAGTAGCGAAATCACTATGTTGTTTTACACATGTTAAACAATCTAATTGAATTGGGCTAGAACAAAAATAAATACAAATCTAACTGAACCTCTATATTGTTTTTTGATATATGAACAACCCATTCAATTTGGCTAGAAAATAAAGAAGAACAACTAAGTTCCAATTGCGAAAAAAAATAATCTAGCCAATCCTCTATGTTGGAGTTAGAGAAAAAAAAAATAGATTCCAAAATACTATGTAAAATTGGAAAAGCTAAAGTAACACTCTTTTAGGAACCGAGGTGGTGAAACTCTGTTATAGTATTAACATAACTGAAAAAAGGGATCCAACGGATTCCTGAAATATATTGTTTCCTTTTTGGGATCAGTTTTGGTGTGAAAACTTGTTGAACTGTTATAATCCGTGCATAAATGATGTGGGCAGGCTAAGACTATCTTAGGTATTGAAATAGCTTGAAGAGCACCAAAAATAAATCATCTCCTTTTTGTTGATGATTGTTTGCTTTTTTCTAAAGCAAATCCAGATCATTGATGAGTTTAGCAACTGTTCAGGGGAAGTTATTAATTTCAATAAATCTTCAGATTATTTTAGCAATAATGTCAGTCCTTCAGTTGGTGAAACTTTAGCTGGTGTTCTTCAAGTTCCAATCATGGATTCAAAAGAGAAGTACTTAGGTCTCCCTCATCATTGGAAGGAATAAGAAAGTTCATTTAATTTTTTGTGTTGGTTGAGAAGATGGACCCAAGACTATCTAAATGGAATTCTACTAATCTTTCTGAACCTCGGGCAAGTTCTGAAGAAGAAAATATTCAAACAAGGGAGCAATTATTTCCTGGACTAACTTAAGTAGAGAAAAAGAAGAAGGTGGTCTTATTTTTTCCCTCAAAAGTGCGCCTATTACGCTCATTCCATAGACCCCAAATGGCAACAGCTGACAAGTAAGACCGCAGAGCTTTTCCAACATCTGAAGTGTGAATATTGTGAAAGTTTGTTGATAATGTATATTGTTTTCCTTGGTCTCCAAATAATTAAGTCTTGGCAACCAAGTATACCACGGTTAGGAAATCAGTAGTATTTTATATTTAGGAAACTAGTTGAACTTGGTCACCAAGTATTATACTTGACCTCTAAGTATTAATCGTGTATATATAGACGTGATCTGATTTGGAGAAGTTATGAAATCGACAATGGAGTTGTGAGGGATTCCATCCCACCTCTTGGGATGGTTATCTCATGAAGAGGTTTCATGGTGAGTCTAAGGTTTCTTCTTGAGCATTAAGGAAACACAACGGAGTTTTGTAGGGTCAAGAGAGAAAGGTGAGGCTGCCATGAGTGTTTCTTATATCTGGCGTGAGGTTACAACAAGGAGAATGTTCTTCAAGGGTTGTATGTAATCGCATCAATGGGGTTGCGGTGCTAGATAACAAGATATGGATTGGGTCAAGGTTGTCTTCTAGATATGTATTTGTAATGCTAGAGAGACATAGGTGGCTGACACACAAAGTGCTCTTGTATTTTTTCTTCGGTGGTTTTCATAATAGTGAAAAAGGATCATCATTACAAGTGGACGTAGGCGCTTTGCCGAACCACTATAAATCTCGTGTCGTGGTATGCTTTTATTTTTTACTTTGCTATATCTTGTTTGCTTTGCTATATCTATATTTGGGTTGTTCGTATGTATGTTTGATAGAGCACCAGACATAACTAGTCGACCGTTACCTGAGAGAAACCCCAACAAATATTATACCAAACTCTGAAGAGATCAATCACCATTGAAGGGAAATCAAACCTGTATAAATATGGGATTAAGAGGTTCTAAACTTGTCTAGAATAGGTTCATTGGAATAATATATGAACTAGAGACTCTGCTTCCGCTTCACATAAAGCACAACTGTTGTCTACTTGATATCCCCAAACAGTTAACTTATTTGCAGTTCTAAGTCTGTCAAGACAAGCTAACCATGCAAAAAACGAGATCTTAGTTCGGATTTTTTAGTTCCACACCTTCGCGAAAGGAAAGTTAGGTTGCACACATTCCATATGAATTGAATGATATAAAAAGATATCACGGTGTTACGACTTCCAACCCATCGTCTAACATCCGGAAGAGAAGCTGAAAGATCTAAAGGAGGAGGTTGATTACCTATTATGTCAAGCAATATAATAAATTCATTAGCTTCATTATCATTAAGTGCGCGCCTGCAGTGGAGGTTCAAATCTCCAGCACCACTACTTGATATTGTAATATGATCATGGATAGTACCCATTTTCATAAAACAAACTTTATAGAAAGCCGCTATGCCTTTGGCCCACGCCAAATATAGCGCCCTAGGCTTGCAAGACTTGCAAGTAGGTCACCACGGCCGTACGTGCCATTGGCACATGCCAACACGTATCGCAAGCCATATTTCCAAGCCGCTATGCCATTGGCCCACGCCAAATATAGCTCCCTAGGCTCGCAAGACTTGCAACTAGGTCAACATGGACGTACGTGCCATTGGCACATGCCAACATGCTCATTTGGTAGCCTAACTTGCAAACCGTGCAACCTACCACCAAGGCATTCCGCACATGCCATTGGCACATGCCAAACACACACATTTGGTAACCTAACTTGCAAACCGTGCAACCTACCACCAAGGCATTCCGCACATGCCATTGGCACATGCCAAACACACACGCTGGTAGCCTAACTTGCAAACCGTGCAACCTACCACCAAGGCATTCCGCACATGCCATTGGCACATGCCACACGCGCCACTAGCAGCGCCACTTGCACTCAAGATGCAACCAACACTCGAGACATCAACACAAACTGGGGGATGCTTCTTTAGGGTTTTGGTTTGGTGGTCACAGCATGCAGCGTACACTACGCTCACATTAAGAAAGCGTGAAAAGGAATAAAGTGGTCAAATAAAAGAGGAAATAATGGTGAAAACGTTTTCACCCATTAAACCATGCGGTTACCACCTCCTCCCATTATTTCACCCTTTACTCTCTTCCTTCATGAGGCCAGGGTACGTTTCAATCTCGACTTGTATAAATAGGTCTTACCTATTTCCAACAGACACAAGTCTCGGTCAGGAGAAAAATACTACACTCTCAAAAAGGCAACTTTGCAAGCTCTCCCAAAAGCTTTCATCTCTTGCAAGCTTCCCAAGCTTCTACTTTCTGATACAAGTCGAGACGCTACTCTCCTAGAATTATTCTGGTCTCAACACCTTTCTTTGCTTCCCTCCCCAAATCAACCCTTCTCCTCCACTTTGTGACCGAAGCAAGTCCGGAACGGCCATTTCTTGGTTTAGGCCGGACTTGTACAGATTGATCTCTCGAATCTATAAAGTGCTCACGTGCAGCACATTTGTTTAGGGTTTGAACCAGTTTCTCACTCACCTACCGAAATTACCGAAATTGGCAGAAACGATTTTTACCCATAAACACCATGGTATCTCCACATTTCCCTTGAAATTGTTTTACCAGTTCTTTGCAGATTGCGTGTTGGCTCCATCTCATGAATCTTGGTGTTGCGGTTTCAAAATTTGTCCTCTTTGCGACGAATTTTTCTGTATGTTCGCAGAACCAATACTGCATACAGAGAATCAATGAGGTTAGTTTGACGTACAATATGCATTTTACTATTTTCAAAAATAAACATTATATTAAATGAACTTTTTCTTTTTTTTACCGGCAGTAGAATTGTGCAGCCAGGAACACTTCCATTCTTTCCTTTCTGCTTTCCAATGTATTTAAGCAGATAGGTTACTATGTGATCTGGCCATGACACTTTCTCCATGTTCAAAATATAAGGAAGCCAATTCTTTGCAAGTCCTGTTGCACCAGAATCTGGGAAGAAGACAACTGCGCACAACCACATAGCAAATAGTCTCACAAAATGTTTGTGGGTCGACCGATCCTCGAGGCGACTTTTAGTTTGCGCTCAATTTCAGACTTCTTTATTTTATCACTCTTATATTCTTCTTCCCCTTCTCTGAACTTGTTCTTAAACCATGTAGTGACTACAGCATCATTTTTTTTCTTCAGCAACCTCTCCAACTCCTCACTCTCGATGACCCTTTTTATCTTGAAGATTAATGAAAAGTCTGTTGGCTCTATTTTTGCAATCGATAAGAAGTTTTCTTTTTTCCAAACCTGAATATCTTCTTTTCTTTATCGAATGCTCCAATAAGTAGCTGTATTGTCAGGACGATTTTGACTAACCACTTATCATTTGTTGCATCGATATCTTTTCCTGTGTAGAATGGTCTTATAAATTCCCAGAACACACATTCCTTTAGTGCTTTTCCATTCTTGTTATCTCCTCCTACTTCAAACATCTTGTATAGAAAGTTGCACATTTCAATCAATGGTATTAGACATTATTTGAACGTTTCGCTCTTCCTACTTCGACCTGCATACACACAACTCATTCATTTATTTTTATATTTAATATAGAAATGAACTTAACTATATTGCAGCATAGAACTAAAATAAAAAATAATGTATAAAGTTTTACCTGTTTGTTCTTCCTCTGTTTCGCCTTCTACGGCTACTTGTTGTTGTTCTGATTCTGAATATGATTCTTCATCCTCTGAATCATCTTCAACCTCCAGCTTTTTATTTCCTTTACGTGCTTCTGCTTGTTGTTCATTGTTCTTCTTCTTCTTTCCAGTTGCTTCCTCTTCCTGGTCATTCTTGTTATTGGTCTCCCTCTTTATTTTTGTTGCTTTAGCTCTTTGACTTTCTTGTTCCGATTCGTCTTCTTCCGAATCTACTTCTGGTTCTTCATTTCTGCTGCTCTTTCTTCTTTTAACAACGTCTTGCTCTTTATCAACCAACAACTGCTTGTTCACTCTCTTCCTTTTTGTGGCTACATCTTTATTACTCTGTTGTGAATTATCTTCTTTTGTACTCTTCGGATTTACCCTTGGTGATCTTCTCACTCCTTTCATCTATTTTTAAAACAACATTAATTTTGTCAGCATTCAATAATCACAACATTTTTAAAACAGCATTAATTTTGTCAGCATCTGTTGTTGATACCATCAAGTGGTATCAACTCCTGTTGTTGACAACAATCTACTTGTATAATTCCTGTTGTTGATACCATCAAATGGTATCAACTTTTATTGTTGATTCCAGCATATTCTATAACCAAAATAGTTATTACATGACATTATTTGGTAAGTTATTAGTTTTATGTTCTGTCATTAATTTATAATCACTAACAACAATTACCATATAGTCTTACAGCATGTTTGTTTTCTCCACTATGTAGAGGCAAACCACTATATTCCTCTATGTAGAGGTGGGTCCCATATTTTTGGTTGTTTGTTTTTTCCACTACCACTATAAATATAGAGGCCAAACCTCTATCTAATAGAGGAAATGAAATAGCAGTAGGAAGGTGCTATCTTGGGGACAAACCTCTATTTTATTCGGAAATGTCTATTATGCCCTCACACTAATTTTAAAATTCTACATTTTGTCCTCGATTCCAAATTCCTTTTATCAGATGAGATCTGTACTCATCTCTCTTGCCTCTCTCTTTCTCTCTTGAACCCTCATCAAACTTTTCAGAGAGATGGAATGATCTTCATCTAGGTTAGGGAGAAGGTTTGGATTTCGTATTTCATCGAGATCTAGGTTTGATTTTCATCGGAGCAATTGAATCTCACTGAGAACTAGGTTTGGGTATATTCAAAGGAGAAGGTTAGGGTTCGAATCTCGAATTAGGTTTGTTATCTTTGTTCAAATTAATATTCAGGTAACTTTCGATTAATGGTATCATTGTTTCTGTTTGTTACTTCATGAGCTTCGTTGCCCTAATTTTTCTATTTGATTGATTCTGTATGTAGAGGTGTTGTTATTCGCTTGAACCCGTGTTTTAATTTCTTCGATATAACACTTTACTCATTGAGATCTTCTAAACCCATGAATGATTGAGCTCATCCAAACCCATTATCGATTTTAACCCGAGAAATGAAAGGAGACTATTTGTAATAAAAAATTTGGTTAACCAGTTTCTCATGCATCTTTGTTGTACTTGTGTATGTGATGGTGCATCCTTGCTGATTATGATTTCATTTTGAATTTAGTGTCTCCATATTTTCCGGGGTTGTATTTTCATTTTGCAGGGTTTTACTTTTATGTGTAAACCCAAAGTTGTTCAGGTTTTTGTGGAAGGATGACCCAAAACTGGGGCATCAACTAATTTCCTGCATAGTTATTAGGCTCTCATTTGTCACTGAGTGATTATGATTGAAAATTTGGAATTGTATTGGTTTCCTTTAAAAACAATAAGTAATTGTTTGGTGAATGCTTTTTACATGTGCAGGTTCACTTCCTCTACAAAGGCACTTTGCGTGTTCTGCTGGTGCTGATTCTTGAGTACCAACGGAAAGTGATCACCATTCCGGTAAACCTTCTTTGAGTACCAACTGTGGTCCATTGCTGTTGATTTCTCGTTAATTTTTCTTTTCCCTTTTTTCATCAAAGAAAGTTAATGGTTTAGACAAATGATAATGTTACAGTTTTACAGATTCGAACAACAAAGCTGAGTCATAATAGTTCTTAAAACAAGAACTTATTCATTTTTTTGCCGACTTTAGCTGTCTTGCTAGTAAAATGAGCCCTATGGTAGAAAACCCAGACAAGATTGTAGATGAATAGCAAAGTGCAAGCAGCGCTCCTCTCAACGACTGCATTTAGGTAGCCAAGTATATCAATATAATGACAGCCAAGCATTCAAAACAATATAAAAAAACAAAAAAACTAGTACGAAAATAACGTAATACGAGGTTGGTTCGTGAAAGATTACCTTCCCTAGCAACAACGCGTTGTCATTTGCATACTGCAGTGAGCTCTCTGGTGTGCTTTGGATGCCTTGGCTTAATTGCCAGCATATAATCCTTAATATCAATAATCACATGTAGTTCAGTAAAGGTTTGCTCACTTTACTATTCTTGTCAGTGGAGAAAGTAGAGAAAGGCTTTACTCGAAAACAAATGCAATCGCAGCTCCAATGTTGGCCTTGGTTGCTGTTAGCTCTACTTGTAGGTTTCCAAACTGCATTTGACAAAATACATGCATCTTGAATCTGAAAGTTTGAGAGTGTTATTGATTTCACTGCACTTGTTGCCAATAGTTTCATTATGGTTCCATTTTATTTTTTTCCTCTAGAGGAGGAGTTCCTTGTCTCTCTTTTCTTTTTTCATAGAATAAACTGATTGATCTCAGTGAAAAGTATACAGTTTATATATGTTGATTTGTGGGTTTAGAATCTTTTCTACTTTATTGTTTGATGAGTTCCCTTGCACACATTATCCTGAATGACCCTCTATATTTCTATACAATGAAGATATGGATAAAGCTGAGGGTTCTAAAAGGAGAGGGGGTGCACATATATTCACAACTATTGATGGCCTTTCTAAGAGATTTATCGACTTGAGTATCGAAGAGGTAGGGAAGGAAGGGTATTCTGGAGCGTCCCTTAAACAGGTCTCTTGGAAACGAATTATTGAAGCTTTGAACACTGAATTCAAGGGAACTTTACCATATGATTTAGATCAGAAAGCTTTAAAAAACCATTGGGACTCTTTGAAGAAAAAATATACAATTTGGAGAACCATTGCTGGATTAAGTGCCATGGTTACAACGACTCAATAGGGAGATTGGTGGCTGAATCGAGATGGGTAGAAGTAATTAAGGTAAAAATTACTGGATTAAGGTTTATAGCCGAGCTTTAGTAGTATATTGGCCTTGCTTAACTTCTTTTCTTATTCAAGGTTTATCGCTGATCTTTTCAGTAGCACACGGAATATACTGATATGTTGTACTGGTCTCATCTCTATGGACAGAACACACCAAATGCTTTGCGCGCAGTTCAAGAATACCGCATTAAAGCATGCTAAGGAATTATTTCACTTGTTCGAAGGAGTGTTGGCCTCTGGAGATGAGTCATATGTTCATGTGGCCACTTTGAAATCTACATCCACACTTGGATACAGAAAAAGAAAATGCCAATGTAGGAGGAGAAAGTGAGACATATGATGGTTATGGTGAGGGAAGCTATAGTAATCAACAGAGCTCCGGAGCTGGAAATCTGAATGGAGACTCAAGTAATGCCAATTCTGGTACACAAAGCACTGCTGACACGTCAGACAGCTCTGGAAAGAGGAAAAAAGCCGAACCAGCCAAAGATGGTGATGCAAAACTTGATGACGTTGTGGAGCTAGTTAAGGAACAATTTTTGTTCTACAAAAAACAAAAAGAAGAAAAGAAAGCTGAGCGAGAGGCTAGGAAACAATTGGAAATGGCTGAATTGGATGCTTATTCTCTACGAGCGTGCCTGGTTTACATCAATAGCATGAAAAGATCAGGAGCAACTCAGTTGAAGATGGAAGATTATAGTGTAGCAATGGTCAAACTTGCTCAAAGTCTTGAAATGAGAAAGACCTTTATGATGTTGGAATCACTTGATGAGAAAGCACAATTCATTTGTGGATTGGCGCGCTTAGGCTGATATTGTTTCACATTTAGTTCCTTTCTTTTCTTCTAGATAAACATTAAATACCCTGTATCTTGAATTTGTGGATTGGTGCTTGCACCTTAATATGTGAGGTCTTACTGTAACACGGTGACTTGAATTTGAAACTTATCTAATTAATGAATTAATTTTACTCATTCCTAAATACTGATGCCTGCTAAATGTTCTTTCAGTTTTTATGTGGTTGGTATGCTTATTGGAATTGTTATGTTTGTGTATTCCCATATGCACTCTGATTTCATTTATGAATTGTTGTGTTATGTTTATTGTGTGTTAATTATTGCTGTTATTTGTGTGCAGCATTATAGGTGATGGTGCGGAAAATTTTGCTGGTGTCTTTGGTCACCAGATAGAGTGATTAGTAAAGTCTGATGAATCGGATCGTCGTCAAAGGTGCGTATGTCGCTAACTTGACTTTCACATTAGTTTCTTTTCCACTTCCTTATGTGGAGTTGTTTCTCATAGTTGTTTACGGGCTACCCGAATATTTTAGTAACTCCAATAATTCTCTTCCCTTGTCGTGTTACTGGGGGAAAATGAAAGCATTCCATTTGATGCTATTGAACATGTTGTTGCTAGTGATACTCTTAAAGCGCAGCAACAGAGACTACGAGAGAAGAGTTCGGCAAAAGTTATGTACCTCATCTCTTACAGGAAGATTATACATGCGAGAACTATTAGAGGGATCCCCAGCAGTAGTCTACTCTCTTATAAGGATGGATACCAATGCCTTTGTGCACTTGTGTGACCATTTTTGAGAGATGGGGTATCTTTACGACAACAAGCATCTCGATGTTGAAGAAAAAATGATGATTTTCTTACAGATTATAAGTCAATCAATGGGAAACAGACTTGTCCGTCATCGATTCCAGCACTCAGCAGAAACAATTAGTAAGTACTTCCATGAAGTATTGTTAGCGGTTCTTGAATTTGCCAAGGAAATTGTGGTGGCGCCATCATGGGAAACACCTGTACCTGTAGAACAGATTCGAAACTATAGTAAACTTAGGAAAGGTCCGTTTAAAGGTGTTGTTGGCGCATTAGATGGTACTTTAATTCATGCAGTTGTTCCACTAGAAAGGCAAACTCCTTTCCGAGGAAGAGGCGGGGGTGAGTGTTATCAAAATGTGTTGGCAATATGTGATTTCGACATGAAATTTATTTATGTAGTTAGCGGATGGGAAGGTGTTGCACATGATTCAAGGATACTGAGTGAATCTGTCCGTAATCCAGCCTTCAATTTTCCAATGCCACCGCCTGGTAAATGCTATGAACTTTGTATATTTTTCTATCTCCGTCTCTATGCATTTGTGTTTTTTACTCTTTCCTGCTAGAGCGTTGTATACCACTATTGTTACATCAGTTATCTTTTTTGAATTCAAGGGCGTAGTGGTTGTGTGATTAGATGGTCGGGTTCTGTTAACTTTATTGAATATGGTCTTGTTATCTGTTGTTATTTTGCAGACAAGTATTACTTGTGCGATGCAGCATATACGCATACGAAGGGTTTTATGACTCCTTACCGGAACACAAGATACTGGTTACGAGATTTTCGACGTGGTGGCCGCCCTCGAACAAAGAAGGAAAAATTCAATCAGGCACACTCACAACTTAGGAATGTGATTGAAAGAGCTTTCGGTGTTTTGAAGGCAAGATTTCCCATTTTGGACAAAATGCGCAGGTTCAGTTTTACAACCCAAAAGTATTTAGTTGTTGCAACCATGGCTATACATAATTTCCTAAGACGCATTAAGTTGAATGATGAATTATTTATTTGGTTCGAAGATGTCGGGTTGGAAGTGAACAACAACATTGAAATGAATAGTGAAAGTGCAACATCAGCTACGCAACATGTATTTAGACCCCAAGATCAGAATTTTATGCATCAATTACGTGATCAGGTTGCAAATGAATTAGATCTGCTTGTTAGGGTATAAAATGCTGGGTTGTGAATCTTGGAATTTCGAGAGATGGGGTATCTTTATGGGTCATCTGCGTAGGGCTGGTGAGGAAGTGGAGTTGAAGGATGAACGGGGGTTTTGGTTTGGTCTTTTATTAGTTTGTATTTCATTTAACGGTTTGGATTGTTGAAAACATTTTTGAATTTTTGAAAAATGTTGATTTGGAATGAATCTTGGAATTTTTTAAGTTGTTTAAGGGTAAAATGTGAAATGTACAAATTTAAGTTTAAATATAGAGTTATTAGATAGTGGTCAAACAAACATAAATTTAGAAGACTCTATATAGTGGTATTCATATAGAGATAGAGGTAAACCTCTATGTAGAACCCTCTAATTATATAGAGGAGAAAACAAACATGCTGTTAGATATTAGTTTCATTACCATATAGTCTTAGACACTAGTATTATATCTCTAGCTTCATTCATTCAACAAGTAACAAATTCATGGCTTATTCATTATTTATACCTCATAAGCAGGATATCAACTCCTATTATTTCACCTCATCTGTTAGCATCAACAACTGAAATATCGACTCCTATGCTTATTCATTTTAATTTCACAGAACCCAACATCATACATACAACAAAGCATTTTATACTATCAACAAAGCATTTCAATGTATCATCAAAGCATTTCAGGTCATCAACAAAGCATTTGACCTCATAACAAGGATATCAACTCCTATTTTATCACCTCATCTAAAGCATCAACAACTGAAATTGGATATCAACATCGACTCCTATGCTTATTCATTTGAATTTCATATAACCAACATCAACTGAAACTGGAATTTAAGTTATCAACTCTAATTGTTGATATCATACATACAACAAAGCATTTTAGGGTATCAACTCTAATTGTTGACCCCATATATTAACATCAACAACAACTGAAAGTGTGACTAATTGAAGAAATTGTTTCTTACCTCTTTCATTTGAAACTGCAACTTCTGAAAACTCAAAATCAACTTCTAACCTAAAATCAAAATCAATGAATTAGATTCAAAACTAAGTTCATACCAAGTTAAATCAAACACATAAGAAGCAGGAATTGGTCATAAATCGTACATGCAACAACATTTTTTTCTCAGAAAAATAAATCTGAATTTCTAAAACCTAAGAAATCTACTTCAAAATTTAAAAAAAACATCATCGGAAGGAAAATCTTGATTAGATACCAAACTAACAACATACCAAATCAAATCATACATATTAGGAGCAGGAATTGATGATAAATCATACATGCAACAAAAAAAAAATCCAGAAAATTAAAACTGATTTGAAAACCGATATCTCAAAATCGTAAATCTGTAGCAAATCAAAATTAATAGCAAACTCATCACAGAATACAATAGATTTACTAGGGATTTTAGGTATTTTACCTGTTTAAGCTCTCTTTTGTTCTTCAAACTCAGAAATACCTAATTTTCTATCATTCTTTTCACTTTTTTTTTTTGAATTTCTTAAAGTAAAGATGATTGAAATTAGTCGGTTGATGATTGTTTATGGGTAAAAATCGTTTCTGCCAATTTCGGTAAATTCGGTGAGTGAGAAACTGGTTCAAACCCTAAACAAATGTGCTGCACGTGAGCACTTTATAGGTTCGAGAGATCAACCGTACAAGTCCGGCCTAAACCAAGAAATGGCGTTCCGGACTTGCTTCGGTCACAAAGTGGAGGAGAAGGGTTGATTTGGGGAGGGAAGCAAAGAAAGGTGTTGAGGAGAGTAGTATCTCGACTTGTATCGAAAGTGAAAGCTTAGGAAGCTTGCAAGAGATGAAAGCTTTTTGGGAGAGCTTGCAAAGTTGCCTTTCCGAGAGTGTAGTATTTTTCTCCGACCGAGACTTGTTGTCCGGGTGGAAATAGGTAAGACCTATTTATACAAGTCGAGATTGAAACGTACCCTGGCCTCATGAAGGAAGAGAGTAAAGGGTGAAATAATTGGAGGAGGTGGTAACCGCATGGTTTAATGGGTGAAAACGTTTTTCACCAATATTTCCTCTTTTATTTGACCGCTTTATTCCTTTTCACGCTTTCTTAATGTGAGCGTAGTGTACGCTGCATGCTGTGACCGCCAAACCAAAACCCTAAAGAAGCATCCCCTAGTTTGTGTTGATGTCTCGAGTGTTGGTTGCATGTTGAGTGCAAGTGGCGCTGCTAGTGGCGCGTGTGGCATGTGCCAATGGCATGTGCGGAATGCCTTGGTGGTAGGTTGCACGGTTTGCAAGTTAGGCTACCAGCGTGTGTGTTTGGCATGTGCCAATGGCATGTGCGGAATGCCTTGGTGGTAGGTTGCACGGTTTGCAAGTTAGGTTACCAGCGTGTGTGTTTGGCATGTGCCAATGGCATGTGCGGAATGCCTTGGTGGTAGATTGCACGGTTTGCAAGTTAGGTTACCAGCGTGCATGTTGGCATGTGCCAATGGCACGTACGGCCATGTTGACCTAGTTGCAAGTCTTGCGAGCCTAGGGCGCTATATTTTGCGTGGGCCAAAGGCATAGCGGCTTGGAAATATGGTTTGCGACACGTGTTGGCATGTGCCAATGGCACATTCGGCCATGTTGACCTAGTTGAAAGTCTTGCAAGCCTAGGGCGCTATATTTGGCGTGGGCCAAAGGCATAGCGGCTTGGAAATATGGCTTGCGACACGTCTTGGCATGTGCCAATGGCACGTGCGGCCATGTTGACCTAGTTGCAAGTCTTGCAAGCCTAGGGCGCTATATTTGGCATGGGCCAAAGGCATAGCGGCTTGGAAATACGGCTTGCGACACGTGTTGGCATGTTCCAATGGAACGTGCGGCCATGTTGACCTAGTTGCAAGTCTTGCAAGCCTAGGGCGCTATATTTGGCGTGGGCCAAAGGCATAGCGGCTTGGAAATATGGCTTGCGACACGTGTTGGCATGTGCCAATGGCACGTGCGGCCATGTTGACCTAGTTGCAAGTCTTGCAAGCCTAGGGCGCTATATTTGGCGTGGGCCAAAGGCATAGCGGCTTGGAAATATGGCTTGCGACACGTGTTGGCATGTGCCAATGGCACGTGCGGCCATGTTGACCTAGTTGCAAGTCTTGCAATCCTAGGGCGCTATATTTGGCGTGGGCCAAAGGCATAGTGGCTTGGAAATATGGCTTGCGACACGTGTTGGCATGTGCCAATGGCACGTGCGGCCATGTTGACCTAGTTGCAAGTCTTGCAAGCCTAGGGCGCTATATGGGGCCAAAGGCATAGCGGCTTGGAAATATGGCTTGCGACACGTGTTGGCATGTGCCAATGGCACGTGCGGCCATGTTGACCTAGTTGCAAGTCTTGCAAGCCTAGGGCGCTATATTTGGCGTGGGCCAAAGGCATAGCGGTTTGGAAATATGGCTTGCGACATGTGTTGGCATGTGCCAATGGCAAGTGCGGCCATGTTGACCTAGTTGCAAGTCTTGCAAGCCTAGGGCGCTATATTTGGCGTGGGCCAAAGGCATAGCGGCTTGGAAATATGGCTTGCGACACGTGTTGGCATGTGCCAATGGCACGTGCGGCCATGTTGACCTAGTTGCAAGTCTTGCAAGCCTAGGGTGCTATATTTGGCATGGGCCAAAGGCATAGCGGCTTGGAAATACGGCTTGCGACACGTGTTGGCATGTGCCAATGGCACGTGCGGCCATGTTGACCTAGTTTCAAGTCTTGCAAGCCTAGGGCGCTATATTTGGCGTGGGCCAAAGGCATAGCGGCTTGGAAATATGGCTTGCGACACGTGTTGGCATGTGCCAATGGCACGTGCGGCCATGTTGTCCTAGTTGCAAGTCTTGCAAGCCTAGGGCGCTATATTTGGCATGGGCCAAAGGCATAACGGCTTGGAAATATGGCTTGCGACACGTGTTGGCATGTGCCAATGGCATGTGCGGCCATGTTGACCTAGTTGCAAGTCTTGCAAGCCTAGGGCGCTATATTTGGCGTGGGCCAAAGGCATAGCGGATTGGAAATATGGTTTGCGACACGTGTTGGCATGTGCCAATGGCACGTTCGGCCATGTTGACCTAGTTGCAAGTCTTGCAAGCCTAGGGCGCTATATTTGGCGTGGGCCAAAGGCATAGCGGCTTGGAAATATGGCTTGCGACACGTCTTGGCATGTGCCAATGCCACGTGCGGCCATGTTGACCTAGTTGCAAGTCTTGCAAGCCTAGGGCGCTATATTTGGCATGGGCCAAGGCATAGCGGCTTGGAAATACGGCTTGCGACACGTGTTGGCATGTGCCAATGGCACGTGCGGCCATGTTGACCTAGTTGCAAGTCTTGCAAGCCTAGGGCGCTATATTTGGCGTGGGCCAAAGGCAAAGCGGCTTGGAAATATGGCTTGCGACACGTGTTGGCATGTGCCAATGGAACGTGCGGCCATGTTGACCTAGTTGCAAGTCTTGCAAGCCTAGGGCGCTATATTTGGCGTGGGCCAAAGGCATAGCGGCTTGGAAATATGGCTTGCGACACGTGTTGGCATGTGCCAATGGCACGTGCGGCCATGTTGACCTAGTTGCAAGTCTTGCAAGCCTAGGGCGCTATATTTGGCATGGGCCAAAGGCATAGTGGCTTGGAAATATGGCTTGCGACACGTGTTGGCATGTGCCAATGGCACGTGCGGCCATGTTGACCTAGTTGCAAGTCTTGCAAGCCTAGGGCGCTATATTTGGCGTGGGCCAAAGGCATAGCGGCTTGGAAATATGGCTTGCGACACGTGTTGGCATGTGCCAATGGCACGTGCGGCCATGTTGACCTAGTTGCAAGTCTTGCAAGCCTAAGGCGCTATATTTGGCGTGGGCCAAAGGCATAGCGGCTTGGAAATATGGCTTGCGACACGTGTTGGCATGTGCCAATGGCACGTGCGGCCATGTTGACCTAGTTGCAAGTCTTGCAAGCCTAGGGCGCTATATTTGGCATGGGCCAAAGGCATAACGGCTTGGAAATATGGCTTGCGACACGTGTTGGCATGTGCCAATGGCACGTGCGGCCATGTTGACCTAGTTGCAAGTCTTGCAAGCCTAGGGCGCTATATTTGGCGTGGGCCAAAGGCATAGCGGCTTGGAAATATGGTTTGCGACACGTGTTGGCATGTGCCAATGGCACGTTCGGCCATGTTGACCTAGTTGCAAGTCTTGCAAGCCTAGGGCGCTATATTTGGCGTGGGCCAAAGGCATAGCGGCTTGGAAATATGGCTTGCGACACGTCTTGGCATGTGCCAATGCCACGTGCGGCCATGTTGACCTAGTTGCAAGTCTTGCAAGCCTAGGGCGCTATATTTGGCATGGGCCAAAGGCATAGCGGCTTGGAAATACGGCTTGCGACACGTGTTGGCATGTGCCAATGGCACGTGCGGCCATGTTGACCTAGTTGCAAGTCTTGCAAGCCTAGGGCGCTATATTTGGCGTGGGCCAAAGGCAAAGCGGCTTGGAAATATGGCTTGCGACACGTGTTGGCATGTGCCAATGGAACGTGCGGCCATGTTGACCTAGTTGCAAGTCTTGCAAGCCTAGGGCGTTATATTTGGCGTGGGCCAAAGGCATAGCGGCTTGGAAATATGGCTTGCGACACGTGTTGGCATGTGCCAATGGCACGTGCGGCCATGTTGACCTAGTTGCAAGTCTTGCAAGCCTAGGGCGCTATATTTGGCATGGGCCAAAGGCATAGTGGCTTGGAAATATGGCTTGCGACACGTGTTGGCATGTTCCAATGGCACGTGCGGCCATGTTGACCTAGTTGCAAGTCTTGCAAGCCTAGGGCGCTATATTTGGCGTGGGCCAAAGGCATAGCGGCTTGGAAATATGGCTTGCGACACGTGTTGGCATGTGCCAATGGCACGTGCGGCCATGTTGACCTAGTTGCAAGTCTTGCAAGCCTAAGGCGCTATATTTGGCGTGGGCCAAAGGCATAGCGGCTTGGAAATATGGCTTGCGACACGTGTTGGCATGTGCCAATGGCACGTGCGGCCATGTTGACCTAGTTGCAAGTCTTGCAAGCCTAGGGCGCTATATTTGGCGTGGGCCAAAGGCATAGCGGTTTGGAAATATGGCTTGCGACATGTGTTGGCATGTGCCAATGGCACGTGCGGCCATGTTGACCTAGTTGCAAGTCTTGCAAGCCTTGGCGCTATATTTGGCGTGGGCCAAAGGCATAGCGGCTTGGAAATATGGCTTGCGACACGTGTTGGCATGTGCCAATGGCACGTGCGTCCATGTTGACCTAGTTGCAAGTCTTGCAAGCCTAGGGCGCTATATTTGGCGTGGGCCAAAGGCATAGCGGCTTGGCATTGCTGCCATGGTGCGCAGGGTGCGGCTTGGTTTGGCATTGTTGCCATGGCGCGCAGTATGCGGCTTGGTTTGGCGTTGTTGCCATGGTGCGCAGGGTGCGGCTTCGTTTGGCATTGCTGCCATGATGCGCAGGGTGTGGCTTGGTTTGGCATTGTTGCCATGGTGCGCAGGGTGCGGCTTGGTTTGGCATTGTTGCCATGGTGCGCAGGGTGCGGCTTGGTTTGGCATTGTTGCCATGGTGCGCAGTATGCGGCTTGGTTTGGCATTGTTGCCATGGTGCGCAGGGTGCGGCTTGGTTTGGCATTGTTGCCATGGTGCGCGGGATGCGGCTTGGTTTTGGAATTAGGGTTACGTGTTGAAAAACCCTAATGCGGTATTTTGAAAAATACCCCTATTAATTATTTACACCCGAGTTAAATGCTCTTAGTTAATGTGTTGCGGGTAACACTAGGTCATGGGGTTTTACGATTTTACCCCTTGTCTAAAAACCACCATCAACATTAAGTCCCCCGCTAGCTCGGAACAGGGGGTTTTGTTGCGAGGTAAGCATAAGATGGTGACAAACTATTAGCAAGAAACCGTAAAGAAAATTGAAGGATGCTTGTCGACCTTTTATAAATAGGATTTGGAATCCTTGCCTCTGGTAGTTTTGCACAAATCAGGAGGCTGGCACAATTTGTGGGCCCGATGCAACTTAGGCGACGTTGGGAAGTTGGCGTGAGTTGGGAAACTGAGTGGGCTAGCTGGTGGGACCGGCGCAAAGTGTAGAAGTCGTGCGTGCTTGCAGGTTGGCGCAATTGGTGGGGCCGATGCAGCTTGGGAGCCGTGCTTGCAGGCGTGACTTATGTAAATAAAGAGGAAGTAGGCGTTTCTTCGACAACAGAAAGTTTCCTTATTTTGCTTTCCTTCACGTGCGGCTTCAATTAGGGCATCATCCATGCCAAAAAATCTGGAAGCATTATGTCCTTCATTGCTCCCTTTCCTTTTTAAGGTTCCGTATTCATACCCAACGCGAATGTATCGTCTCCCTTGTTTGAGAAGGGGTTCTTCCTGTTGATTCCCCTTTTCCTTTGCTCTGCCGGTGCGTTTCCTTCTTCTTTTTGTTCACGCTATCCTCTTTTTATATGTGTATAGACAGGATAGAACTTGATCATCTTTCCATTTCTTGCAGTGTATGATGGGATCTTCCAGAGACGGCCGTGCCTCTAATTTTTTGGAAAAGGACTTCAGAATCGGTGGAGATCGATCTTCTTCTCTTGAGGAGGTATTGGTTGGGGTTGAGTCTTTGTTCCATGAAGCTAACGAAATTATTAAGGACCTCCCTTCCATCTATCCTCACGAAGAACAGGTGCATGTTCGGACTCTCTTGGGTTCAGTGGACGCGGAGGAGAACGCCATGATTCTTGACTTTGATGTGGATGAATCAAAAAGCTTCCTTCGAAGTGTCGATGAGAAAACTTTCGAAGGAGTATATGATAGAAGCGAGACAGCCTTTGAAGTTGATGCTAAAGGTGTTATTGATGATACCGGAGGGGTTATGGTGGCGTATCTTTGGAATAGTTGTTGGGAGGACACTTTGCTGCTGCTTGTGGATGCTTCGGGATGGGACGTTGAGGTTGCCGGCATTTTGCTAAAACCGCTGAATGGAACCTTTGTTGCCCGAAAGATTGCTGGGGGAAGTGCTTGAAGATAGCTTTGCCCGAAGGGACTTGCGCTCCATCCTTCGAGGGCTAGTTCCTCCTTTTGTTTTTCTGTTAGCTGCTTAGTTCCCTGATGTTTTTTTTTGTAAACACATCTTTCCCTTCTTCTTTATCTGTAAACCTTTTGCTTCATATATATATATTTTTGAAAGAGGTTGTGGTATGATGGTTCTGCAATGGTTTTCTGGGTTCTTCTGATGTATTTCTTCGACATTGATATCTGAAGGATTCATTCGGGAAGAGATATATTTATTTTTTTTTATTTTTTTTTTTGACAAAAGGGGAGATCTTCAGGGAAAAATACAAACGGTGTATTCATCCTGGGGAAGTACAACTATTAAAAGGAATGATTTAAAGGAAGTACTGAAAAGGGGAGTGATTGGGAAGTACAGCATTTAGGGATTGGATTCCTTGAGCCATCGCGAGTGAACTATGACGCCTTTAGGTGTGTCGGTATTGATGAGCTTGCAATATTCTCCCAAGAGGGTATCCGCAACCAGGTACAGATCGCCTTCACCTTCCTCGGGCAAATCCATCTTTACTGTCATCCTCCCAATTTGAAACGAGCTTTCCTTAACCACTATATCTCCGATTGAAAACGGGTTCAGACGTTGTGTAACCATTTGAGCCTTGGCTTCGTTGGTTTCGCTAGAAGCTTCCAAGCTTCTTGCAAAGTGTTTGAATGGTTCAGCTCCCCATTCACATTTTTTGACAGCGTTCGTGCCGGTTGTTGCGCCGAGTCCCCGTGACAGAATGGGGGAAGAAAAGGCCGGTTGCAGAAAAGGTTGTTTGGTCAGACTTACTTGCATTTGAAAATCATGGGCTAGCGCCAACGGGTCCTCTCCGGACGCTTGGGTTCCTTTAATAGCTTGTTGATGTGATAACCCGTGGGACGATTTGTTGGGAATCCCTTCGGGCAGGGACGTCGGCAGAGGGTGTACGTCCAGTTTTCCTTTGTTGTCGAGCACCCATAAGCGTCCCAAAATCATGTCATGATCTAGTTCTTTGACAATGCGGAACTGGCTGCGTGTTATAGCGTCTCCCATCTCGATCTCTAGGTTGATGTAGCCATGCGCGTTCAAAGCCTCTCCTCTCAAGCTCTTAATCACAGACGGGAAATAGGTAGCGTCTTGTTTTGTAAATCCGGCCGCCTTTAGTGTCTTGAAAGTAATGATGTTGTGGTCAGAGGTCGTGTCGATGAGCGTGTCGTCAAATTCGTTACCTCTTAGACGGGACGTGGTCAGCAGTCCCCAGTTCTCCGCTTCGCTTGTTTGGGAAGCTTGGGCCCTTGGCGTGGATTCCGAGGGGAGAAAAAGCCGTTTTCCGGATACAACACGATTGAGAGCTGCGAAAATATCTTGGCGCTGAACCTTGGAAAGATAGAGAATTTCACATACATGTCGCATCATGGATTGTACAGTCTCGTGCACGGAGTCCCCAGAGGAACCGCAGTTTCTTATTGGGAGTGGGTCTCGATGCACTCTTTCGTCTCCTAGTTGGAGTTCTCCTGCTTCTATCCTTTCTTTGAAAATATGCTTTAGTCTGTTGCAGTCGCTAGTCGGTTGGTGAACGAACATGTGGTAATGGCAATATTTTGGGTTTGCCATCTCATCCTCAGTTGGTGGACGTCTGAGCGGTGGCAATCTGATGACATCATCTTGAACCCAGGCTTCTAGGAGGTCAATCACCTCCTCGATGGGGAATGGGAAATCAAGGATATTTCCTTCGGCCTCACGATGCTTGCACAGGGTTTTAGTGGCGATCTTCCGTTGCGAGGGTTCCCGTTGCGCCGGCGATTCACGTTTCGGCTGGTGGCTCGTAGTTGCGTCTTTCCTTTTTCCTCTTTCGTTCACTATGTTCACGGAGGATGAGCCGGAATTAAATTGTTTGCTGATGAGGCGCCTACTTCCGCGAGTTTCACGTGCGTCTTCAGTTCGAGTTGGCCTAGTCCTTTCTAGTAATGCTGGTGCTGTTGTTGCAGATCGTCTGGCGGCCTCATGAAGTTCGGAGAATGTTTGGAAACGCAAGTTTTCAAGCAGGGCGCGGTAGATTGGGACCATACCGTTGATGCATGCGTTTACCAATTGTTGCTCGGTCACGTTTGGGTCGTGACGGTCGAGTGCTTGAACCCTAAACCTTTGACGAAATCATTCGGATGTTCGTTATCCCACCGGTACATTCTCCCGAGGTCCGAAAAGGTAACACTTGTTCGAGACGGGAAGAAATACTTCCCGTAAACGCGGTGACCATGCTACTCCAGTGGGAATCTTTGTTCGGTGGGATCTTTGTTGTACCATGTATACGCCCTTCGGTAAGTGATTTTGAAAATTCCCTTAAACGAAGAACGTGATTATATTCATGTTCACCCAAGGACGAGAAACATGTTCGCGTGCATTCCGTACCATCGTACGGGGGTAAATTGAGGAAGAGTACCCCCTTGGGAGAGGGATTCTCTCGTATTTCGGATGGGTAAGGGGGTTGGTGATGATGTACATCGAACTCATCATGCTTGATTTGGTCGCGTAGGAGTTGTTCCAAATCTTCTCTCGTGATGAAGTTTGGTGGTTGATTTCTCTCCAACGGGACTCTAGTGCGAGTTTCTTCATCCGTGAGGCGTGCCTGCCGGGTGCCGGCGTCAGGGTTGTTGGAGATGCTTCTAGGCGTCTCTGGAGGATGCGACTCACGGGGTAGTCGCTCTGTCAGGGTTTTGAGAAAGGTGAGCACCTCCTTTTATGTTGAAACCATGTCTCTCTGGGCTCTGGAGAGCGTCTCCTGTCGTTCCATCAAATCGGCGATGGTGACGTAAGGGCGACTTCCTCTGGTCCCTCCGGTCTCTCGTCCCGTCGGTGGGGTAATTGGAACCTTAGTTGGCGGAGGCGCCATGCTGGAAGAAGCATTCGGGGTCGCGGTGGCGGCCCTAGCTCTGGTGACTGGGGGCGTGACACCTGAAGAGATATTCTCGTTGCCGTGACTAGAGGGTTGTGCAGAGACGCTAGAGGAGGCAGCGGCTCTGGCCCTGGTGATAGGTGGTGTTACAGTTAAGGAGTGCATTCGATGTTCCGTTGTCGGTGGTGAAGTGACAACGCTATGGGGAGAGACGCCAACATCGTGGATGCGTTCGCACCGATGTTCTCGGCAGCCGCTCCGGATCCGAGTTCCACCATGTTGGGATTCGACGTTCGGAAAACGAAATCGGGAGTTGGAGTTGGTATTGTAGCCGATAGATCAATCCTCCCATTTGTGGTCGCCAATTGTTTATGGGTAAAAATCGTTTTCGCCAATTTTGGTAAATTCGGTGAGTGAGAAACTGGTTCAAACCCTAAACAAATGTGCTGCACGTGAGCACTTTATAGATTCGAGAGATCAATCTGTACAAGTCCGGCCTAAACCAAGAAATGGCCGTTCCAGACTTGCTTGGTCACAAAGTGGAGGAGAAGGGTTGATTTGGGGAGGGAAGCAAAGAAAGGTGTTGAGGAGAGTAGTATCTCGACTTGTATCGTAAAGTGAAAGCTTAGGAAGCTTGCAAGAGATGAAAGCTTTTTGGGAGAGCTTGCAAAGTTGCCTTTACGAGAGTGTAGTATTTTTCTCCCGACCGAGACTTGTTGTCCGGTGGAAATAGGTAAGACCTATTTATACAAGTCGAGATTGAAACGTACCTGCCGGCCTCATGAAGGAAGAGAGTAAAGGGTGAAATAATGGGAGGAGGTGGTAACCGCATGCTTTAATGGGTGAAAACGTTTTTCACCATTATTTCCTCTTTTATTTGACCGCTTTATTCCTTTTCACGCTTTCTTAATGTGAGCGTAGTGTACGCCGCATCTTTGTGACCGCCAAACCAAAACCCTAAAGAAGCATCCCCAGTTTGTGTTGATGTCTCGAGTGTTGGTTGCATGTTGAGTGCAAGTGGCGCTGCTAGTGGCGCGTGTGGCATGTGCCAATGGCATGTGCGGAATGCCTTGGTGGTAGGTTGCACGGTTTGCAAGTTAGGCTACCAGCGTGTGTGTTTGGCATGTGCCAATGGCATGTTCGGAATGCCTTGGTGGTAGGTTGCACGGTTTGCAAGTTAGGTTACCAGCGTGTGTGTTTGGCATGTGCCAATGGCATGTGCGGAATGCCTTGGTGGTAGGTTGCACGGTTTGCAAGTTAGGTTACCAGCGTGCATGTTGGCATGTGCCAATGGCACGTACGGCCATGTTGACCTAGTTGCAAGTCTTGCGAGCCTAGGGCGCTATATTTGGCGTGGGCCAATGGCATAGAGGCTTGGAAATAGGGCTTGCGATACGTGTTGGCATGTGCCAATGGCACGTACGGCCCTGGTGACCTAGTTGCAAATCTTGCAAGCCTAGGGCGCTATATTTGGCGTGGGCCAAAGGCATAGCAGCTTGGAAATATGGTTTGCGACACGTGTTGGCATGTGCCAATGGCACATTCGGCCATGTTGACCTAGTTGCAAGTCTTGCAAGCCTAGGGCGCTATATTTGGCGTGGGCCAAAGGCATAGCGGCTTGGAAATATGGCTTGCGACACGTGTTGGCATGTGCCAATGGCACGTGCGGCCATGTTGACCTAGTTGCAAGTCTTGCAAGCCTAGGGCGCTATATTTGGCGTGGGCCAAAGGCATAGCGGCTTGGAAATACGGCTTGCGACACGTGTTGGCATGTGCCAATGGCACGTGCGGCCATGTTGACCTAGTTGCAAGTCTTGCAAGCCTAGGGCGCTATATTTGGCGTGGGCCAAAGGCATAGCGGCTTGGAAATATGGCTTGCGACACGTGTTGGCATGTGCCAATGGCACGTGCGGCCATGTTGACCTAGTTGCAAGTCTTGCAAGCCTAAGGCGCTATATTTGGCGTGGGCCAAAGGCATAGCGGCTTGGAAATATGGCTTGCGACACGTGTTGGCATGTGCCAATGGCACGTGCGGCCATGTTGACCTAGTTGCAAGTCTTGCAAGCCTAGGGCGCTATATTTGGCGTGGGCCAAAGGCATAGCGGCTTGGAAATATGGCTTGCGACACGTGTTGGCATGTGCCAATGGCACGTGCGGCCATGTTGACCTAGTTGCAAGTCTTGCAAGCCTAGGGCGCTATATTTGGCGTGGTCCAAAGGCATAGCGTCTTGGAAATATGGCTTGCGACACGTGGTGGCATGTGCCAATGGCACGTGCGGCCATGTTGACCTAGTTGCAAGTCTTGCAAGCCTAGGGCGGTATATTTGGCGTGGGCCAAAGGCATAGCGGCTTGGCATTGCTGCCATGGTGCGCAGGTGCGGCTTGGTTTGGCATTGTTGCCATGGTGCGGCTTGGTTTGGCGTTGTTGCCATGGTGCGCAGGGTGCGGCTTGGTTTGGCATTGCTGCCATGATGCGCAGTGTGCGGCTTGGTTTGGCATTGTTGCCATGGTGCGCAGGGTGCGGCTTGGTTTGGCATTGTTGCCATGGTGCGCAGGGTGCGGCTTGGTTTGGCATTGTTGCCATGGTGCGCAGGTGCGGCTTGGTTTGGCATTGTTGCCATGGTGCGCAGATGCGGCTTGGTTTGGCATTGTTGCCATGGTGCGCAGGTGCGGCTTGGTTTGGCATTGTTGCCATGGTGCGCAAGAGATGCGGCTTGGTTTTGGAATTAGGGTTCTCGTGTTGAAAAAAAAACCTAACCGGTATTTTTGAAAAATACCCCTATTAATTATTTACACACGAGTTAAATGCTCTTAGTTAATGTGTTGCGGGTAACACTAGGTCATGGGGTTTTACGATTTTACCCCTTGTCTAAAAACCACCATCAACAATGATATATATAGATTGACGGTTTTGTTTAAGATCTTATTCGACGGTTTTTTTCAGTTTTGAATTTCAAAATCTCAGCAGTTTCAGTAACTGCACGAAGGAGAAGAAGGGGAGAGAGGAAAGACGTGAAATGGTTTGAAACGGCTACTGCACTAAATGAGTCTCTAACGTTAAAACCCTCAAATATATTGAGGGGCAAAATCGTAATCTGGCAATCCGGATATTTTAGGGGAGGGTATATTTATTTTAGGGGAAGGGTATTTTTGTTGGGCCTCTATTATAGGGGTATTTAATTAATGTACCCATTTAACTTTTACTAGAACTCCAAGTTTTATTTTTGCAAAAAAGCTGCAAGGTCTAAATTTTTTTATGAAGACTATTTAAAGTAAACTGATGTTGAAGATTAACTGGTAATGAAAAAGAGTACAAATTTGAGAAACTATATGAATACTTTGAAACTGATGTTTTAAGAATAAGTAGTTTCTATTATGAGTTCGAACAAGGGATAAGAAGGCGCCTACTGTATACAGGTAAAAATTATTTTCATTATTGGAATATTAACTTTCCCGTAATAAAGTAGACTAGAGTCTATTTGTGGAAATCTTCCATCAGTTTATTCACCTGAACAAGAAGACACCCTAGTATGATACGTTTGTCTGCCAAGTTGGAATGAATTGATGGATGCACCTCATGATTTTGCTATAGTAGATTTTCACCAAAAACATATCTTATCTTAACTTTAATAATTAAAGAGACTCCACTTGAGTCCTTGACTTGACTAAAAGCCAAGATAAAAGTGTTTGTCGGTTGCAAACACTGCTGGTAGCGTCGACGGAGGCTAAGGGATGCTGTAGCCCACCCCAAAACCTCGATGGAAACTAAACAAACAGAATTGAGAATTTGGTGTATGTGTTTCTTTTTGGTTGTTTAGTATGTGTTTCTTAGATCATCAACCATCTGTTTACATAATTTAACAAATAAATGCTCTTTCTTTGTAAATTATAACTGTTGATTTATAAATGTCACACGCACAGGCAAAAGGGAACAGCTTAACATTGCACATCAGATTAAGATGAGTCTTTATGGGTAGGTACGTCAATAGGGATTGGGTTAACAATCAAAGAAAGAACATGCTCTACGCTCTTTGAATGTTCTACTCCAAGTCCATCTCCATATTGGTACATAAACAAAGATGTTCTTGCAAAATTTAGAACCAAGTTTACGAATGAACGATCAAATGGAGATGAATCAAACAGGAATCGGTTCATCTCTTTCCACGTTTCCATGATTAAGCCTTTTATGTGTTCACGAGCATCGTTTTCGGAGACATTTGTTTCTTGCATATAACAGTATATGGAGGATGCAGCTTCACCTCTTTTTAGCTCCGCCTAACATGCATTAAGCAAAAACAACTCCAATCAGATACTTATAAGTTATGGAATGATAGTTGGTTTTATGTTTTTTAAGTCTTAAATATTTTTACCGATGAGGTTGCAAGATCATTTGAAAGTCGGCACAGCAAACATGAAGAGTAGAGAAGAGGATGATTGTTTTCGAAGGCATGTAACACACCATCGTTAATATTTTGATTTGTAGCAAAAAAGGCAATCATCAACAACACATATCCGACCGATGAAACCGAACCATTGTGCTGATATTCCACAAAAGTTGGCATGTATCCCTTATGGCACCATTTCGCTTCCGTTGACATTGCCTTCACCATATTGGCCAACTAAAAAGATTGGACAAAGGTAATTATTTCCATATTCTGTAAAAGGGTTAGGCATCACAATAAAGGGCAAACAAAAAAAATCAATATCCCATTTACCGATATTGTTAGGTGCGGTAAAATGTCAAATTGTTGCTCAACAAGTATCTCGAAAGCCATTTCATTGACGGTGTTATAGAGGGCTAAGAAACATATCTTCATGTAATATGGCATTTTTTCCACGGCTTTGCGATCCCACCTTCAAATAAAAATATGTAATTTAGCATTATAAGAGTTTCAACTGAGCTAGTTGAAAATTGTGTAATACGGCTATACCTTTCAATAGCATCGGTAAATAATTCAAGTTCTTCTAATGATCCATAAGAATCATAGATGTCATCGATTACTAGAGCTAAGCTTAGGATTTTGGTGAGCCATTCTCTGCATCGTTTATATTGTGGCTCCCAACAAAACCCAATACTTGATAAGAAGCACTCAACTATTCGGTCTCTAGCGAAATTCAATTTCTCTGCGAATCTCGTGTTGTTCCACCACCTGAACAAGCATGACATAAGAGCACAAGTAGAATATTCAGACACCGCAATCAGTGGATAACTTGCATCAAATTAATAAGTAATATACACGCACTTTGATATATGCTTGAGTTCCATCTTGTGTTGAGCCTGAACCCTGTTGAAATTCAATTTAGCCAATTCAAGAATAAGAGGATTCATATCATTTTGAGATTCATATGCCTCGATGAAAGTCTTAGCTTCTGATCTTTGAAGTCTCCAATGAAATGGTGTCTCCAAGGAGCGACAGACTTGTTTTGTTAGGTTAACGTTAACATTGTTGTTGTTGTTTTCATTGTCTAATAGATGTCTTCTTGTGAAGAGTACGGCTTCAGTTAAGATGATTTCTCCTTCCAAAACCAGATGTGCTGCTTCAAATAAACTCAACATTCCTTTAATATCGTCCTTAATTGATTCCTTGAACCCACCTTCCGCGTCTTTAAATTTATCAAAAACATCTGCCATTTGCATGATAAACTTGCATGTCATTAGCTAAAAGAAACGGAAAAACAAACCTTAACAATAGAGTAAAGTGCCAGGGGGAAAATGCCTCCACCTCGTGGAGTTAGCTGGCTTTATAGTTGATATGTCATGTTTACTTAATACCTTGAGGTTCATGAAAACCATACTGCCTAAGAAGCTTAAGCCTAAGAGAAGTTGCATATAAGTTATCTTTCGAATTCTTGGCATTGTCATGGTACATGTTCTCTAGGATTTTGTGGATGTCTTTCTCAAAAAGGTTACTCATTCCGAGACTTTGAATGACATCGATTATCTCAAGCTTTGCCAATGGTTTTATGGCCTCCTTAAGCATAACCTTCACTTGTTTTTCTTTCTCCACCAATAGTTCCGTATCTGTTTTGCACTGCATGTACATACCCACACAAACACAGAAGTAATTAGCATATATTATCATAAAAGATGTTCATAGATGTAACGAACTAATCAAGTTGAAAATGAACTCAATGATTACCGAGTAGTTAGTCTTTGGTGATTCAAGAAAATGCTTATAATCCCAAATTGTAGGCTGGTACTGAAAGTGTGCGGAAGCTTTTGATTGTGCATGGCGTTTAGTACCAACGGGCAATAGAATTGAGGAGTGGGTGGAGGTAGAAGGAGGAGGCGAAGAAGAAGAAGTAGTGGTTATGAATGGAAAGTGAATAGTATAAGACATTATTACTGTGATCTTAATATCACTTGGTGCCAATGTTCAATGAAAATTATCTCCTATTAATAAGGTCGATAAACTGTACTTGTTAATCGAGGTATTTTACATTTTACATGTGCACTAAACTTGAGAACATTTTTATTTTATCTTACAAACGCTTATGAGTTCAATTTGCTGAGATACGTAGAGTTTTGGTTCCAGAGTTTGTTAATCTCTTCTTATACAGTAAAAACTTCATATATTAATAGTTTTGGGACTTCACAAAATTATTAATATATGGAGTTTATTAATATAGGGAGGTATACAAAAAAAAAAAAAAAAAATTGCTCGACAAGCAGCTTTAAACATGCTCGACAAGTTGGAAATATTCTCCTTTAACAAGAAGGTGCACATAGTAACGAAGTCTTATGCATATGCAAATCAAAAGATGCGAGAAAAATCCAAAAAATTTCATCCTTTTCTCAAACAACTATGAATACATATTTTTCTTTATCTTGAATTTTGATGTAACAAGATCTATAATTTTCCGATTATGTCTATTATATCAATATATGGAGGTAAATTCCTTATGGTGGGACTAGAAAAATCTATTAATATTAAAATATGGAGTTTATTACTATTTATAACCCCAAGTTGGGACCATGATTTTTTATTAATATATAAAGTTTATTAATATATGAAGTATCAATATATGGAGTTTTTACTATAATACTAATACGCATTACATTCCTTTCTAAAATATAACACATATATCTTCCAAAATAATAGTTATTCTCTCTGCCCAATTGGTCTATTCACTTTCTAGTCCGCCATTGGATGACATTTGATCTGCACTCTTTGAAAACAAATTTTAATAAAGAAACCATTAATTACAGGGGGTTAGTCAATTGAGATTTGTGGAGATATTGAAAGAATTTTAGAGACTTCTAAAATATCTTGTTAGTCAATAGAGAGTTCTTCAAAATCTCAAACAATCTCCGTTATTGGATCGTGACTTTCTAAAAATCTTCAGAATTCTCTGTTATTGGATTTAGAATTTGAAATCAATGACTTATGGCTTTGAGAGACTTGTAGAGACTTTTATTACAAAACATACCATAAATGGCTAAAATGAAGTCTCTCCTAAGTAGGTGATATTTTGAGAGACTTTGTTGTTTCTCTTTTCTTTAAGGATCAAAATATTAAAAACAATAACCAAATAAGCTATAATTAAATTCGTAAAAAGTGAAAAAAAAATTGTTGTCTTGCAAACCCAATAAGTTTATTAGAGGTTCAAATCCCTTTAATTCGTCTCGTTTTGATTTTATTGGCAAAATGGTTACAATTTATGTTAGCCATGCATGGACTAATACATTTTCATTGAAATACCCATATATTCATTTTGAAATATAAATAAATATATTGCTTGTCCCATGTAGAGGTGTAAAACGTGCCAGCTCGGCACAGCCCGACACACGAAGTCGCGTGCTTCACGTGCCATGTGCCGTGCTGTGCTGTGCCAACGATTTAAACGTGTTGTGCCGTGTTGTGCTTTACTAGTCAAAAGCTAGGCACAACACAGCCCACGGGCACAACACACGAATAAACGTGCCGTGTTGTGCCGTGCTGGCACACGTGCTATAAAAAATTTAAAATCGCTTAATGTATACATTAATTCGGACATTATCACAAGAATTTAATTAGACAACATATCATTTGAAATTATTTCAAGTAAAATTAACAAGTTTATTCAATAAAAAGAAATACCCATCAAATATAAAATTGGATTATTGTCATGTAAATTAATGTTCTAGTTAAATATAGGTGACGATATTATAACAACGATATTGAAATATATTTTCCAAATATTAAGGTATTATATGTGTTGTTATAAATAAGCCAACATAAAATGTTAAAAACTAGCTAGAATAGTGATTCTTTTGTGAAATATACAAAAAATTTGATGTATTATGCCTTGTTATATGGTGTATTTGTACATGTTATGAC
The DNA here is from genome assembly GCA_023531295.1 of Papaver armeniacum. Lineage (NCBI taxonomy): Eukaryota > Viridiplantae > Streptophyta > Magnoliopsida > Ranunculales > Papaveraceae > Papaver > Papaver armeniacum. The sequence continues at coordinate 1,040,181 of JAJJWW010002284.1, forward strand.
GTGCTCACTTAACGTGTTGTGTTGTGTTGGGCCACGTGCTTATCCGTGCCGCGTGCTGTGCTGTGATACTGTGCCAATTAGTCAAACCCAGCACGTCCCATTTAACTAACGTGTTGTGTCGTGCTGGGCTAAGTCACGTGCGGGTCAATGGGTCGGGCTCAAATTTTAGCGTCTTGGTCAATGTGTCGTGTCCGGGCACAACCAAATTTACACCTCTAGTCCCATGTGTGTAAGCTGAAATTCATATATGTTTTATTGCCTCAATGAATAACCATAATTCCTTGAAAATTATCCAGAGAGTCTCTCAAAATCTCTAAACTCACTGAGAGTCACCCAAAATCTCTTGCATAAAAAGTCTCTGAATGTCTCTACTAATCCCAATTGACTAACCCCCTGTAAATGTTCCGAAAACCAATTGAATTTGGACATTGTGTTAGGCGAAAAAGGCAAATACGGATTTTAGGCCGCCAGGTACAAATTTCGGAAAATGGGTCATTTGTCCAAATTTTTTTAAAATATAATTCAAATGGACAAGTAAAAATTAGTGTGAGTGAAATGGACACAAAAAAAATAGCAAGGATGAAACTGGATTCATCCTGGCTTAAACTTAAAAAATAGCGAGGATGAAACTGGATGCATCCTGATATAAATTAAAAATAAGAAAAAATATTTGAAAATGGGTAAGATGAAACTGGTTACATCCTGGCTATTTTTATATTTTTGTTCATTTAAACAGTATCAAAATCTAGATGCCCTTTTCACCCAGAAATTGTTGATTTTGGTCTTTTTAACCAATTTTATGTACAAATTTTAGGCCACGACAAGTGTTTTTGAAGAACATGCATGTGCTAGCCGCCTCCTCTCACTTATTTTTCTCATGCTTGGTTGTTCAAGAACATTTAGATTGAACTTTGAATGCGTGGACGTAATTGATTATTCCCAAAATAATTGTGAATGTACCTGTCGCTTAAGAGAATCTAAAAAATGCAGATAAAAATAAGAAGCAAGATGAATGGACGAAAATGCTAGCAATTCCTCTCACTCCTTTTTCAGTTTCCGTACAAGAAAATTGTCCTGTCACTTGCATATTTCATTTTTGGCCAAGAGATTCCTGTAACTACTATAAAATTTCCCCTCAGTAAGTGCCAACTGTCAAAGATATTCCGTCTGTCAAAGATATTGTGTCGACATGTGATGATACAACACCAGCTGAAACAGTCTTTCAACCAAAAGGAAAGTTCAACTGAGATACGGAAACAAGATTGCTACAGAATCAATTAGAATTAATCTAGTTTCCCTTATTACCAACCACTCATATACGTACGTACATCATGGAAGATTGTAAATCATGTACGTACATATATAATATTGTATTGTAGGAAACATTGTCTGTATAAGTAGTGAGAGATGTTTTCCTCTCAGATCATACATGGAAGAATATATCATCAGTTGCTTTACCTTGTTACCAACCACTCATATACGTACGTATGATGGAATTAGCATTTAGTGTTTTACAGGAGGTTCCTGTAGCGAAAATGCTTGTTGTTAGGCCTCTTCCTATGCACATGCCAAAACATAGTATTTGGCATATATGCACCCACTATGGGTATGCCAAACTGCCAAACTCATATGCCAATATGTTATTTCTGGCATATAGGCATACACGACAGAGTTTCCAGTGAGCGATAGAGTCTTCGTCGCTCGATGGTCAAATGATCGTTCGATGGTCATTGATCGACATCGACAGTCAAGCTATCGCTCGGTACTATGATAATCGCTCATCAGATCTTCATCCAACGGCTAATATTTCCCCTACCGGATTTCAACCAATTCAAACCCAACTTCAAATTCATTTTACCATGCATAGTGCATAACCGAAGTGGATTTGACTACAGAGGAAATAACATGGATCATGATAGCGTATTTCCACATACCTACTCAAGGTGAATTTTTAATGAAATGTAAATCTGGTTTCAATCTGAATATTAATTTAAAAGATAGTTTCCATTAATCTAAAAAAACCAAAATTACATTTCAAATTTCAACTAAAAGAAAACATTTTAACTACTCATTTCCTTGTCCATTTCCTCCCGGACCAAAGATCCAATTGCCTGCATTTTCTGGATCCATAGAGTTGATCAACAAACTAGTTAAGGTGCCGGTTTGAGACTGACTTGGTGGTTGAGTCTCATCGAATCACCATAACCTTGATAAGCAATGGGAGTACGGGGTATCGGAACATTATACAAATATTGAAATGCGTGTGGTTGATATTGTTACTGGAATGGTTGAAATGCTGATGAGGTTGAGGCAATTGGGGTATACAGATTCGTTTGCCTAACTACTTCCATGTTCACACCACCACCTGGAGTCAGTATGTCAGTTGGCAAATGACTAAACATACGTGCAGGAGTTGTATCCATGTCAATGTTTTCTTCAACACCATGTACTGCTTGACTTTCTAACACCATGTTTGGAGTTGAACTTTCTGGTACCTCCTCCATATGACGACGTCTCAATCTTCTTCCAACACTTTGTCGACTTCCACCACTTTGTCGACTTCCACGACTTTGTCGACCTCGACGACTTTGCTGACTTTGACGGGTCTGCTGACTTCCACTAGGACTCAATCCTCCACCAGCTCCAAAACCGGGACTCAATCCTCTACCAGCTCCAATACTGGGACTCATGTCATACATCATGCTTTCCCTCAATCTTTGCATCTGTTCCAAGTGCATATTCTGAAATCCCTGAAGAAGACCATCATAATTGTTACATCGGGTCTGATACTCCAACTCGTAGCATTGACCCCGAGGTATGGATAAGTCCGAGTAGGTGCACTAGAAACAATTGGATAAGTAACAATCTCTCCGGATGTCTTTGGATATAGTCTTTACTTCCCAAGAAAATGGTGGCATGTATGACGATGAACTTTGAGAAGGATATGCAAATACGTCACCCGTCTCTGGTGGAGGTTGGGAAGGAAGAAATTCATTGTCAAGTGGCAACCTACCTAAAGCTGGGAAATCCATCCGACCCAAACTTTGCGGTTGCATGGAAATATTCGGCTTGAAAATAGTATTAAACCAAGATAGGTACTCATTTCTGTCCATCGGCTCCCGGATCAATGTATCGACTTCTTGCCAATGATGACCTTCTCTTATCAATTTGAAGTAATCGTCATGAAACATCCGCATCTTGGGATAAGGGTTGACGGCTATCACCGATCTCCTTGCAACATAAGAAAAGTCGTCTTTCACCATAATACCAAATACCCTTCTCGTAAATAGGGTTGTATAACACCATCCTTTTAAGGCTTAACTCTACCATTGTCGACCTAGTTCTTCTTGGAACTCGTGCATCGCTTCATATGGCCGTGAGATAAGGTTATATATGGCTTGTTCTACTCAACTGCTAAATCTTATGAACAATAGTAGTATGTTGACCATCTTCAATCTGTGCAGCTTCCCAATTCTCAGAATCATACTTTCGTATGATCGAAATACATTCGTATAATTCTTAAGACAAGGTTCCGAAACACGGAAATATGTATACCACCAATACTGAAAATAATAACATTCAGCAGGTTAATAACTTTTCCATATAAAAATGACAAATAAATACATAATGTGAAAAAGATTGGTTCTTACCTCCGTAACTCCCCGAGAAAGCATTAAAACTATCTTTATCACACGTCGAATTATCACTTAGGGCAATGTAAATCTCTGATAAAATCGCAGTCCCCCAATCATATGTTGGTGCTTGCTCTAAATCTTCTAATGCTTCGAGAAACCCAATTAACACTAATGAGCTAGCATTTGGAAACAGACATTGGCCCAGTGTCCACAATACAAACAGACGTTCTAGCTCCTCAAAATGGTCGGGGATCAAATATTGATTACCAGCTTCCCTGTTTTCATTCATTTTTACAGCATAACGCTGGAAAAAACTTTTCAACCCAGACACCTTCAACCCATACGCTTTTATTTGTCTATGTGAAGGATTTCCTTCTAATTCATTTGAGTATAAAGGAAGTCTTTCTTTCCATCTACCTTCGGATAACCACTTTAGTCTATTAAATGGAATTAAGTTCCCTTGGCATGGAATTCCGGTTAACATGTATAAATCTATCGGTGTAACTCCTATTAACAATAATTATTCATAATTAGAATTTGTTGATTTTTATGAAACAAAACACATAATCTAAAAAATTAAATTACCGTAAAAGACCGACTTACCGCATTCAAAGTCCTTGAAAAAGAACGTGTTTGTAGTCTTCCACCATCGTTCTAATATAACTTGAACACCTTGAGTCCTGTGGTTTCTAGGTTGTATTTGATATAGATGTCGCCAAGGATATCTTCTCACTCTCTCTTGAACAGCAGGAGGAAGTAATTGAAAAATTGTACGTAACTCAGTCCATCCACCTCTTAGATTTATAGCGTTACATCGCCCCTCATTATCAGAAAGGTGATTAGAGAATACACCTTCACCGGCTACTAGTCTAACATTATTAAACTCATAATCTGTATCCACAACAAAACTTACTCCACTGCCTGGGGTACTTGTAGATGCTTTCCCTTTTTTGTTTCTTTTTCTTCTCTCCATATCTGATTAAGATAATCGTTTCAGAAGGTTTTCACAAGAAGAATTGAGAAGAGTTTAGAAGAGGTGGGAGTATAGTTGCGGTATTTATAGGCGGCAGAATCTCGAGCGGTGGCGATATTGATTATATCGACAGCGATATAGTTAATTTCGAGCGATATTGACAATATCGCCAGCGATAAAGACTTTATCAATATCGCTTGCTAGGGATTCGATCGCTCAGCGGTTTCCCCATAGTGGCGCAAATGGTTTGGCATGCCACCTGGCATGCCAAACACCATTTTTTTGGCATGTGCATAGGAAGAGGCCTTACTATAAAATTTCCCCCAAGATTTCTCAGTAAGTGCCAACCACTCATATTAATCCTCCTCCTCTTTTACATTACTTCTAATTTCACAAACTCGTTTATTGTGCCGACCAATGAAATGAAATTGAACACCCGCTCGATCAAGTTGGAGGCGGAGGACTATGGTCTTAGTCTTTCTTGTGTACCATCTTTTCCTTTCTAATGAAATCTAACCATTTTACTCTCAAAAGAAAAAAAGTTGGAGGCCGAGCTAGGAGATGTCAGGAATTTTCTTGTAAACCGAGTATATAATTTGACTCCTGGGGGTTTGGTGAAGACGTCAGGAATTTGTTTGAATGATTTGAAATGACAATGGATTTTGATATGCTTGGCTTGGTCGTCGAAGACATGATTTTCAACAGTATGGATTAGTGCTCGACCATCGCACTAAACTATGAAAGACTTGGAAAAGATATTCTAACCACCGTAATACTACAGTTAAATGAATCATGGCACTATACATTTGGATTTTGCAGAAGATCGAGAAGCTGTTGATTGCTTTTTGGATTTCCACAAAATCAAACTATCTCCCAACACGGCATACTAAACCATTATTGAGGGACGAGTGTTTGGACAACAAGCCCTATTGGAATCAGTATAACCTCGTAAATGTAGGGAATTTTAGGCGGACAAAAAAAATTCCACGTCCAACAGTTCCCTTGAAATAACGCAGGCACGCAGCATCATGGTAAGCAGTTATAGGATTCTGCATATTCGTACGTCGACCAGCATATTAAAAAGAATAAGACATTATCAAATACGTCGGGAAGTATTAGCATTGGTGTCCAGTTGTTTTGGAGGTGACTGCACAATCTTTTCTCTTTTCCTGGGATTTAACGAAATCGACCCGGTCGCCAAATATTATTTGTTCGGTTTAGACCGTTAGGTTTGAGGTTGTATATTGAAATCCTTGAAAACTAGACACTTGGGCGATAAAACGGGGGTGTCAATATTGACCATATAGAAGCTGAAACTGACTACCATAGTGTAGATTCTGGTAGTGATTATTTGATCCGGATAGAGATGAAGAGATTGAAGAAATTGAAAGGGAACTGGACATGCCACCAGCTGCCAATGAATTACAAGGTGAAGAAAATAATCACGACCAAGAGATACTTGAGTGTGAAGAAGAACAAAATAAAGTGGAACATACTGATAATTTGTTTTTGGGTCAGTTGTGGGTACTATTTATGAGTGTAGAAGTTTTTTGAGAAGACATGCAGATAAGAAGAAGTTTGAAATGACTATCAAGAATATGAGAAGCATTAAGTAGTTGTTGAAATATCATACGTACATGTTACCATGGGATTGAGGTGCTAGTGAAATGATGACACCAAGATGACCGTGTACTCCAATCAAGATAAGTAAAGTGCAATCAAGTTTCCTACTAGATAATAGGATCAAGTCAGTTGTAAATCCTCTGTTCTAGATAGAATAGTTTTACATTGTAAGAGATATAGTTTCATACTTTATTTATTTATTTTTATTGATATGAAAGAAGGATTCATTCATAAAGATCACTCCCTCATTTCAAGACGGAGTTGATCAGAAACACATCTAGGAGGGTGGTCAGATCATTTTTTTTGTTAACTTTTCAGTACGAGCTGTTATGGAAAGAATGTCTGCCACTTTATTTTATTCCTTCAGAACATAATAACATTTCCAGTTTTTAAAGTTCTTAAAACATAGAATGATATCTCTAATAAAATTATGAAATTGCCAATCAATATTGAATTGGACTTTAGTAATAGCTTCAACCAGGATCATGGAGTCTATTTCGAAGTTGACGGCCTCCAACTTTAGTTGCTCAATCCATTTCACAGCTTTCCATAACGCCAGACCCTCAATATGCTCCGGACTCTATGCTTGTTCAACAAAGCAGCATTTTGCACCTCTTGCGTTTCCTGCAGAATTTCGAATAATTAGTCCAGTTACTGCATGTTTTGTGGTATAATGAAAAGAACCATCTAAATTGATAGTATATAAAAGCCTTGTATAGGAGGAGTCCATTTTCAGTTAGCTCTGGCTTCCCTAGAGACTAACTTAGTTAAGTGTTCAAGTTTCTGAGGTTCCAAAAACTTATTATCAAAGACCAAAGAACATCTCTCTTTCCATATTGCCCAAGCAGTCACTACCCTTCTTGTGATAATCTCAGTAAAAATAATTCCTTGGTCATGTTGAAGAATCCAGTTAGCGCATTCTTTATTGATTAAGCAATGAGAGTCAAATTGCAAACCTGAACCTCCAAACCAAACTGTTCTTGAATAATTGCAGTGCAGAGTAATATGAGAAACACTCTCTTCAACAAGACTACACATAAGACAACTTATATCTGCGTTTGAAGCATAGCGAAGAGTTCTAGTTTTTGTGGTACAATAATTTCATTCTGCTTAGACACTTGGGTAAGAAGAAGACCGTTGAAAACTGTGGTTCCGTCTCTCTATAAAGTTTGTTTTATGAAAATGGGTACTATCCATGATCATATTACAATATCAAGTAGTGGTGCTGGAGATTTGAACCTCCACTGCAGGCGCGCACTTAATGATAATGAAGCTAATGAATTTATTATATTGCTTGATGTAGGGGTTAAATATCGCATAACCTATAAATCATGCGAAGCAACTGAATTGAAAAGGGACGAATGGTATTCGCACATGGCATATTCTAAATGACGGAATCACTGACGTCACAAAGTCATTGGTAAAATCTAAACGAAATTAAGGAGCACGCGCGAGAAGACCAAATACATGGGTGCGAAGACATCACATGAGAGATCCGAAAATATGGGCTTTGTTAGCTGTCCTCCATTATGTAAAATCCCTATATAAAGGAACAACCACCCTTGTGTTGAGGGAGATACCTTTTGGAGAGTTGAGATAGAAATTTAGGAGAGAGAAAGTTATTTGCTTCCCAAGTTAGGGTTTTATCTTCTTTGTATTGATTTCTATACTTAATAAAAATCTCTTTAAATGTTCTTCACAATGATTTCATAATTTAAAATATATATTGTTTAAGGGGTGTGGTAGTAGGATTTTCCACTACTACATTTTGGCGCTAGAATACAGCTCAGGAAGGGGATTACACCTGCTTGTGAAAATTTTAAGTCGATTTCCCTTTTGAATTTTTTTTTATTATCATTGTTTTTGTGAAAGACTTTTGATCACTCCTGCAAAAATTGAACATTTAGAAAGGAAGTTTTAGTTTGCTTACATTTTAGCTGAAGTTTTCGTAAGTTTGCATAAATATTATTTCAAGAACACAAAATGGCGAGACAAACATCTACAACAGGAGGAGTCGAAGAATTGCGGGTAGAAGAAGAGGTGAAATCGCAGAGACATCGAGAATGGGAGAGAGGAACAAAAGATCTCAGCCGATCAGATATCAGATCCAGCAGGAACCAAGGGAGGACGATCAAAGAAATTATGATGCAGTAAGTGTCCATACTAAAAATTTAGATACCGAAGACGAAAATGAAGATAGGACACATGAAGAAGGAGTTGTAGGAGAAATTGAAGACAACATGACCATCGCAGAATTAAGGCAACGATTGGTAGAGGAAAGAAGAAGAGAAACGGAACTACGCGCGAATTAGACACGACAAAATGATGACCTAAGAGAGGAAAATCAGAGATTACAAGATCAAAGGTCACAATCAAGATCCAGAACAACACATGTGAGTTCGAGATGAAGGACAAGCAGGAGTACTATTAGGAGGATTAGATCTGAGTACGGGAATAATACACATGGACAATTTTTGGATAATACTTTTCGGGTAAACGAAAACTCGTAGGATGAAGAGCAACGAGAGAATGATGCATAGAAATCAAGGATGATCTCCATGGAAGAGAGATGCCAAGACAACAGAATGAGAGAGATAGAGCAGCACAAGAGCATGCGAGAAATGAAAGGGAAAGACGAAGAGAAAGAAGAAACGATGAAGAGCGACAACAACTAGAAGAATCCATACGACAAAGCAGACATGAAAACGGGATGGGGCAAGCCCAGTTGAGAAGACCAAGGCAACAACAAGAAGCATACATATTCCCAGTCGCTGAAATTCGAAGAGAAATAGAGGAGTTAAGAGAGTTAGTAACTAAAGGGAAAGATGGAGGAAGAAGACAGCTAGAGTATGCAATAGAAGAAGCAGCAAGGACACCCTTCGCACGGAGAATAAAATCGGTAACAATACCAAGAAAATGCACACTACCCACGTTTCGTAGCATCTTTGATGGATCTACATGCGCGATTCAGCATATAAAGACATACATCTTAGCTTTGTTACAATATGAAGATAATGAGGCAGTCTTATGCAAATTTTTTCCAGCCAGTCTCTTAGGACAAGCCTTGAAGTGGTTCGATGGGTTGCCAGTGGGAACAATAAAATCATTCGACCACTTGCAGATTCTGTTCTTGGGGCAATACATCAGCAGTAGTATGCTAAGACCAGGAATTGAAAAAGCATTCAGTCTGCGAAGGAAAATGAACGTGAGCCTGTGAGATATAACCAACAGATGGAGGACAATGAGTAGTGAAATGGCAGGACGAGTGGATGAAAGAAATCCCATCTAGGCCATCATCAATACGTTGTTACCAACTGACTTGTTATTTACACAGATCTTTAGAATGAAAGACAGAATAACAATGGCTGAGGTGTGCGAGTACCAAGAGGAATATATCGCTCGAAGAAAAGAAGAGAGATATGGAGTCTTACTCGATCACAAAGAACGAGCGAAAATACAGGGAATGCAAGTCTATTACCAAGAATGGCAAATATCGTTGCGAGTACTTCGCAGGGAAGCAAAGAAAAATTAATCGTATAAGGTCAACGAAGGCATGTTGTTATGAGTAGCAGAGACCAAGAAATGTACGAGTAAGAATACATAGAGAGGCAATACAACAACAATAGAGGGAACATCAAAGTGGCAAGATATGATTATCACGGAGACGGAAATGGAGGGAATAAGAGGTATTACAATCAGGCTGCGAACTACAGAGTCCATGAAGAGGTCAGGATGCCACCCCTTAACATAACAGTGGAGAAAGTTTGGGAAGCTGTTATATTAATGGAGGAGATAACACCACCACCTAATCTTGGACAAGAATCACCACCGGGAAGAAGAAGTAAAAAGTTTTGTGCTTATCATCGTTTCCATGGCCACACAATAAATAACTGTAAGAATATTCAAAGAATAATATTAGGAATGATAGGACAAGGAAAGCTTAATCACTTCCTAGCTACGCCACTACCTCCACCACCACCAGCGCAACCAACAATAGGAGGGCAATTGTCAGGAGCAGATAGAGGCAAAAACACCTTTTTAATTGAAGTATAAGCGAATGCCAAAAATCTACAATGCAATTCAATAATACACTCGTGCAAAAGCATATAAGACTTCCATGACAATGTGTTGAGTCGAGTATATGCGAGAGAAGCTGAAGGAAAAGAAATACTGAATTTAACAAAGATACCAAAGCTCAAGGAATGACAGAAGCAGCCAATAACATTTAGCGCAGATGAAGTACCAGGAGGAGGCGAACTTCATGAGAGTCCATTAATGGTCAAGATGGAGATAATACCAACAGAAAAATTGGACAAAGGAGAAGATGAGGAAGACGTCACATGGGCGATAAATATGATACTAATTGACTCGGGGTCTGGTAACCTAGGACGGCTAGGATTTGCTCCTGAGATTAAAGGGCGACCGTTGATGGCCGCACGCCTTCGTTTTAGAAACCCTAATTAGCGCCCTTTACTAAATCGTTGTAGAATCCTCGTACGGACTCGGATTTTACGGTTCGCCACTCAAATCGACCGGAAAAGAATTTCCTATCTCCCACGAGGGGATAATTAGGTTTTAATCTCGTTCGGGAGGTGATAACAACCCGAAAATAAAACTCAGGAAGAATTAAGGAGGGATGTTGTGGGCCCGAGGAGGCATAGTTTAGGCGCGACCAAAATTAGGGTTTTGGCATTGGGCCAAACATTACCATGCGTTGGCTGGCAACCTTGGACGGCTAAGATTTGCATCTAAGGTGGAAGGGTGGTCGTTGATTGTTGCACGCCTTCGTTTTAGTGGTCGCATAGGGAAGGCCAGCGTGGTGGAGCAGCAAGGTTGGCATGGAATGCCTTGGCTCGTTTTGGCGTGGCCAAACTAGGGTTTCGGCCCAAAGGTTACCATGCGTTGTCTGGTAACCTTGGATGGCTAGGATTTGATCATGGGATTGAAGGGGGACCGTCGCACGCCTTCGTTTTAGTAGCCGCATAGGGAAGGCCAGCATGGTGGCGTGGCTAGGTTGGCATATCGTGGGCATGGCATGCCTTGGCACAGTTTGGGAGTTGCCAAACTTAGGATTTCGGGCCAAAGGTTACCATGTGTTGTCTGGTAACCTTGGATGGCTAGGATTTGATCCTGGGATTGAAGGAGGACCGTTGATTGTCACACGCCTTCGTTTTAGTAGCCGCAGGGAAGGCCAGCACGGTGGCGCAGCTAGGTTGGCATGCGTGGGCATGGCATGCCTTGGCGCGGTTTGGGCGTGGCCAAACTTAGGATTTCAGGCCAAAGGTTACCATGCGTTGTCTGGTAACCTTGGATGGCTAGGATTTGATCCTGGGATTGAATGGGGACCGTTGATTGTCGCATACCTTCGTTTTAGTAGCAACATAGGGAAGGCCGCATGGTGGCACGACTAGGTTGGCATGTCGTGGGCATGGCATGCCTTGGCGCGGTTTGGGAGTGGCCAAACTTAGGATTTCGTGCCAAAGGTTACCGTGCGTTGTCCGGTAACCTTGGATGGCTAGTATTTTATCCTGGGATTGAAGGGGGACCGTTGATTGTCGCACGCCTTCGTTTTAGTAGCCGCATAGGGAAGGCCAGCATGGTGGCGCGGCTAGGTTGGCATGCCGTGGGAATTGCATGCCTTGGCGCGGTTTGGTCTTGGCATAACTTAGGATTTCGGGCCAAAGGTTACCATGCGTTGTCTGGTAACCTTGGATGGCTAGGATTTGATCCTGGGATTGAAGGGGGACCGTTGATTGTCGCACGCCTTCGTTTTAGTAGCCGCATAGGGAAGGCCAGCATGGTGGCGCGGCTAGGTTGGTATGCCGTGGGCATGGCATGCCTTGGCGTAGTGGTGTTGCTGGGCACGGAGGTGCGGCTAGCATGGCTGGCATGCCTTGGCACGATGGTGCTGCTGGGCACGGAGGTGCGGCTGGCATGGCTGGCATGCCTTGGCGCGGTGGTGCTGCTGGGCACGGAGGTGCGGCTGGCATGGCTGACATGCCTTGGCGTTGTAGCATGAAAATTTTAGGGTATCGTACAGGTGATGTCAATCAATGTTAGGGGTTCTGTCGTGGAACATGATACATAGAAAGAAAAAGGTACCCTGGTAATTCTTACGTAAGCATGTTGGTTGATTCGATAAATGTGTTAATGGTCAATAAATGCGCTAGAGGTCATGGTGACGTCATGCCAGGTGCATAGTTTTACGATTTTAACCCTAAGCTAAAAACCACCATCAACACCTACATAAATGTGTCTCCTTCTTTCACAAAATGTGTATCCTCCCCTTTCTCTCTCCTTCCTTTTACTTTATATAGGTGTTTACATGGTGGGTGACAGCTAAGTCAACCTTTATTTTCGAATCTGGCTTGCGTCGTTCTCGCAAGCTTACAAGGGTTTTCTTCGCACGTGCTCTTCAATCTCGCAAGGTCTTCACACTTTCCTCGTGATTAGGCTGATGTAACCTGCCACGTCACTATTCAAATAGTCTGCGATGGTCTTCACATACACTTGTTGATTAAAACTTCGCTGGAACATTGCTGTTGCGAGATTCTTCCCCTACAGATATCGTCTTTAAAGGGTTTAACTTTGTGCGAGTTCTGATTAGCTCACTGGATTGTTTAATTTTCAAGTTGACGCTGCAATGGAGGTCTAGTAATGATGCGAAAGATGTACCACTCGTACTACCTAAAACAAGTAATAAAGAGGTGTTTGAGAATCTTATACTTCTAGCAATTTTAGTGTTAAACAAGTATGGAACATACACGGAGCAATGGAATGAACCCAGGAGCATCAAACTGATTTAGATGCAGGAGATGTTAAAAAGGGCTTGGAACAACGGAAGGATGAACCAATTAGTCGTGCATCGAAAAGTTTAATTCAGACTTTTGAAGAAACAATTGTTGTGCTCGTAGTCGTTGCTCGCGTGTTTAACTCCAGCACCACAATTACTGACATGACTTTTGTCTTTGACCGTGGGAAGTTTAGGCACAACTCTTATGATGCTTGGAGACACATTTCTTGGATATTTCGGTTTATGACCTCTAGAGCTATGAATTATGTGTTTGATTGTGGTAAGACGGTAAACGTGATATCTACATTTTTCTTGGAAGAAAAAGAACTCGTATTCTGTGATTACTACTCAAAGTCTGGAGCAATATATGGATGGAATGAAGTTTTTCTTATTAGCTAACTCGAGGGCGAAACTTCAAGAAGGGGGACTGATGTAGGACATCTTCCATTATCGTATCAACTATTCCAGTTGATCCTTTTGTCTGTGTCAAATATGACAGTTGATCCCTAGTGTCTGTTTTAGTTTACTTGCTTTGCAAATCCTTTGCTTTCCTAGTTTAGGTTACAGTCCTTTTTCTTTTCTTTTTAGTCGTTCATGCTAGTCTATATAAAGGCTATGCCTTCTTGTTTAGAGATACAATCTTTTATCAATCAATTATCAATATTATTATCTTTATCGAACCCTAAAGTCTTGATCTTAGAATCAGATTTTATTAAGTTTCTGACAAAACTTAAACTCTATCCTCATCCCCAGCAACTAGTTTGCTTTCACCTCTATCAATCCTGTTCTGTGCTACACTAAATCTGCATCTCATAGTCCGAGTTTGTTAATAATCATAATAAAGAAAGTTCATAAAGTCAAAACAAAGCACAAAACCTTAAACACCAAAAAATTAATCTTTCTTGGCAACTCTAGACATCTTAGCAACTTCTTCTTCATTCACTTTCGAGCCACCTCCTTTGAAGAAATCCGAGAAAGTTGCGAGTTTAATTTCTCCTTTCCGAGAGACCGGGATTGCAATATTATCAATGACTGGGATGGATGAGTACTCTTTGTAGGTAGGATCATCAATGTGAATGGGGTTAACTATCAAAGACAAAACATGCTCTATACTTTTTGAATGCTCTGCACCAAATGCATCTCCATATTGATACATGAACAAAGACGTTCTTGCGAAATTGAGAACCAAGTTAACAAATGAACTACCAAATGGAGAGGAATCCAACAGGGATCGATTCATCTCTTTCCACGTTTCCATAATTAGGCCCTTTATGTGTTCACGAGCATCCTTTTCCGAGACATTTGTTTCTTGCATGTAACAGTATATGGAAGATGCAACTTCACCTCTTTTTATCTCCGTCTATATGCAAGATTAAGCAAAAACAGCTCCAGTAAGCTACATACGAGTTATGGGAACATCAAGAAAAAAAAATTCTAACAAAGTTTCAATGGACTTACCGAAGAGGTTGCGAGATCATTTGAAAGTCGACACAACAAACATGAAGAGTAGAGAAGAGGATGATTGTTTTCGAAGGCATGTAACACACCATCATTAGTATTTTGATCCGTCATGAAATATGCAGCCAATAGAAACACATATCCAACAGATGAAACCGAGCCATTTTGCACATATTCCACAAAAGTTGGTATGTAACCTTTATGGCACCATTTTGCTTCTGTTGACATTGCCTTCACTGAATTGGCCAACTAAATAAATAAACAACGCTAGTTATTCCCGAATTCTCTCAAAGAGTTGTGCAAAAACAAGGGCAAACGAACGATCAATTTACCCATTTACCAATTTGGTTAAGTGCGGTAAGATGTCAAATTGTTGTTCACTGAGTATCTCGAAAGCCATTTCATTAACGGTGTTGTAGAGGGCTAAGAAACATATCTTCATATGATTTGGAAGTTTCTCCATGGCTTTGCAATCCCACCTTCAGTAGAAAATTTGTAGTTTGATTAGCATTATCGATGTACATGATAAGGTAGTTGAAAATTGAGTACATACATATGGTTATACCTCTCAATAACGTCCGTAAGTATTAATTTCAAGATCTTCTAAAGACCCATAAACATCATAGATATCATCAATTACTAGAGCAAAGCTTAGGATTTTGGTGAGCTGTTCTCTGCAACGTTCATTTCGTGGCTCCCAAGAACACCCAATATTTGATAGGAAGCACTCAACTAACCGATCTCTTGCAAAATTCAGTTTCTTTGCGATCCCCATGTTGTTCTACCACCTGAACAAGATTGACATAGTAGCATAAGTAGTACATTAAAACATTGCAATTATTGGATCGCATATGCACATAATTATACGTGTAAAATAGACACTCACCTAAATATACTTCTGAGTTCCATCCCGGAAATGAATACTTCGGAACTGATGGATAAGAAGGCGCCTACTGTATAAAAATAATAATTTGGTCTTCGAGTCATTATTGGAATATTAACTTTCCGGTAATAAAGTAGAGTCTATTTGTGGAAATCTTCCGTCATGAACAGAGGAAGACCACTTAATCTGATATGGTTGTCTGCCAAATTGGTTTAATTTGATCGTTTTCAACCATTACCACCACTACCACACCATGAAATAAAGAAAATAATGGATGAGGCACCTCATAATTAAAGAGACTCCACTTGAGTCCTTGACTTGACTAAAAGATACAAAGTGTTTGTTGGTTGCAAACACTGCTGGGAGCAATGGACGCTGAGGCTAAGGGTGTTGTAGCCCATCCAAAAACCTGTAGCCCACCCAAAAACCTGTCAAAACTCGTTTTACTATGTTCTCTGCACATAAACATTTCGATATATTGCTACTTCAACTACTTTGATACTTGAGAGAGAGTGAAGGTGAATGTGGTGGTACAGTACTTTGGTTTTAGTAGAGGCACGGAGTGAGGGAGAGAAGAAACAGGGTGGTGAAGAAGGATGGAAACCGATACTTGCAGAGATGCTATTGTGTCAAAACAAAACAACCATAAACAAAAAAGAAGCAAGGAAATAGGTTTGTTAAAAAAACAAAAAACAACCAAGATTAGTGCCAACCACTCAACGTTAATCCTCTTCTTCTTTTACATCACTTGTATTTCTCCGTCTCTTATTACAAACTCGTTTATTTTGTGTAAGAATTTACAGTCTAATACTTCAATGTAAGTAGCATTCTGGTTACCTCTTGGATGGTGCCAAGCTCTAGTTCATCGGTTTCTAGCCTGAGCTAATTTACAGTATTTCTTAGTATTGCACTGTTCTTATCTCTTTTAATTTCCTCGTTTATATTTCTACTTCGAGGACCACTTTCGTGTTTGTCAGTCATTCATTCTTCTTAGAGTGAAATTTCTTTCATCTGAAAGCTGGTTGAATGCAAAAACATTCACACTCACACATGCCAACTTGAGCTTACTTGTAAGCAGTTATAGGATACCTTATACTGGGAATAATGCAAACATGCAAAGACAACATCCTTGGCAATCCAAAGAGAAGACTAAGGTCTATCATCCACGTACATGCCACTCGTTTGTCTCAAAGTTTCCTCATGTGTCGCTTTCCATCCACACATTTTAAGCGTTTGTTCAACTTAGAACAAGAGTCATTATTTGGTACGAGATAAGATAACCTTCCAAAATAGATACGTCGGTAGAGGACAGATTATTATCAAGTCATGTGACTAATTGTACCAATATGTTTGGAGTCATATACGTAGGAAAGAACATTGGTGGTATCCAGTTGTTTGGAGAAGACTGGTTGGTAGTATGCTTGGTCCAAAATCTTTTCTGATCTTTCCTCATTACGCATTTGAGTTGAGAGCTATTTTTGGACGAGTCCTGTTATTAGGAGGGAAATAATGGATTTGAGGAGGGAAACTGTTTTACCAAATTCCAGTCAATGTGTGGTCAAAGCCAGACATAATGAAAATAAGTAATTTTTTCAACTTCCCCACCCTACCCTTAACTTAATGACCGACTGTTCTCAACCCTTTACATCCGTCGTCCCCGTGTTCATCTCTTCCTCTACAAAAATGAAAACCTTAACTTTTTAATAAACCCTAACCCCTTAATTAGGACAAGAAAAATACAATCGTAGTGTATTCTTTTGTGTGATTACCTAAGTTGAGTGATGTGTTCAGGTTCTTTTAATCCACTTTCACTACGATTTATGACATCAATCGTTGGCTCTCGATCTCCCAAGCTCTAAATATCTTACTGCAGACTTCCATTATGAGTTGTTTGTACTTTGCAACACTGTTAAATAGTATATGAATAAAACAGATACTAGCCTGTTTATTTGTTTGATGATATCAATTGCATTTAACCATTTACTCTTTGTGATCGTCTATGTATACCAATTGGCAATTGATGTTCAAGTGTTAAAACTACTACCACTACTAGAATTTTTAAATGAAACAAGAAAAAA
The DNA here is from genome assembly GCA_023531295.1 of Papaver armeniacum. NCBI lineage: Eukaryota > Viridiplantae > Streptophyta > Magnoliopsida > Ranunculales > Papaveraceae > Papaver > Papaver armeniacum. The sequence goes on from JAJJWW010002284.1 coordinate 1,057,624, forward strand.
CGTAAGTATAATATCCCAATCTGATTGATGATAAAAAGAAAAAAAAAAAACTCTGTTCCTTACCGGTGGTGAATCTACCATAGTGTCCTCTACATACTTTGCACTTTTGTTTAGCGTATCATTAGATTATGTCATATGTTTAAGCTTTCTGAGTCTTAGCTGGGAGTTGTTTGGTTGATAAACCTAATTAATTATGATTAATGTTAGGGATATTGTAGACATTTTATCAATCCTGTAAAAAGTCAATACCTCCTCAAATGTTTTGATTCCCTCCTCTTAATCTTTCCCTCCTCAAATCCGTTTCTTCCTTCCTAATAACATGAATCTTTTGGACGAATAGTTGGCCGGGACGGTGGAGGATAAAACTGACGTGTTTTCTTGGAATTTAACGAAATCGACCCGCCGTCCACTCTATTTTTATTTTTTTGTGCCAGGAAAGGAAAATATATTGATTTAGAGAAAGATTACAGCTGGTTTAGATTGAATGGAGGATAATTATCCAACCAAACACCTGATACATTGAATCTTCTACTATGTTTAGCTGCTTTATCAGCCCAACCATTGAAATTCCTACTAACATACTCAATTTTAACAAAGCTAAAGTCTTTAAGAATGAAAAGACAATCTCCTAAGATGGAATTGTTGGACCAGCTAATCTGGTCCCCCATTTTATTGAGAAAAGTAATAGCATTCTTTGCATCACTCCTTAAGCAAACTCTAGGTATCATAACCTCTAGCTTTAATCCACCTAACAGCTTCAAGTAAGGCTATGCATTTTGCTTCCTCTGACTCAATGATTGGCCTGCAACAGTTTTGCATCCTTTGAATTCCCCTGTTTTGTTAAAGAAAACAATTCCAACACCAGAATTATTAGTATCTTTATCATAAGAAGCATCACAATAAACTATATGACAGTCATGTGGAAGATCTTCATTTGAAGGAGCCACAAGAGCTGGATTAACAGTAGAACAACTATTAGGACTAGAAGAAGTTAAGAATTCATTGGTATCACTAATCAATTTAATAGCCATTCTGACAGTGGAATGAGTATTAAGAGGTTGTTGTTGGAAAGTATGAAAACATCTGTCCCTCCAAATGCACCATGCATTAGTTAAAACTGAACAACCAAGAGCATCATTGGACAAAAGATATTTGCTAATCCAGTCATATATATTAACATTAGAAGAAGAATGTTGAAGCACAACACTTCCAAAAGACAGAGAAGCCCAAACAGATTTAGAATAAGAACAATTCAATATGAGATGCTCAACAGTTTCAGGAACAATGGTATTACACCTACTACAAGTATTATCTTGATTAGGTTTGAAAACAGACACTCTATCCATAGTTAGTAGGCAGTATACCTTCAATGCATTACCATAAAAATAATTGGACTTTAGGTAAAAGGGGAGCTTTAAAGGTTTTTATATATTGGGTTTGGTTGAGCATTAGTATCAACAGGAGACAACTCACCAGCCAAAAGCTTGTAAGTTGATTTAACTGTAAAAGTACCATTTTTAGTGAATGTCCAAATCAACCTATCTTTACCAGTCAATGGAATTCTAATGTTCATAATTTTCTGACTGTTTTGTTGAGTAAAAAAATCTTGCACTAGTTCTGAATTCCAGGTGTTCGAATCTTTGTCAATGAAATTGCTAACACACAAGTTAGGATTAGGATAAGAATTCCATAAAGGAGGAGACATGTTTGGCACCCAATTATCAACAAAAGCATGAATCTTAACACTATTTCTAACTTGCCAAACAACATGATGCTTAATTATACTAAGACCATGACAAATACTTTTCCAAACCCAAGAAGAGTCCTTAATATTTAAATGATGCAAAGGATGACAGTTCTTAAAGTACTTGCATTTCAAAATTTTAAACCATAATTCATCTTCTGAGTGTATAAACAACCAGGTAGTTTTAGCTAAAAGGGCAACATTAGTAATTCTTTAAATTCCTAAAGCCTAACCCACTTTCAATTTTATGAGTACACACTTTTTCCCATTTTTTTGGGTAAAAACCACCATTAGAACCCTTTCCCCACCAGAAATCACGTTGGGATTGCTCCATCTTGTGAATGATGTCATCTGGGAGAAGAAAGGAATTCATATGGTAGATGGGAGAAAAATTTAGAACATTATTAACCATAACTGACCTACCAGATTGGGTCAAGTTCTTACCTTTCCACTTAGCCACTCCATTTGCGAAATGATCTGCAAGAAATGAGAATGACTCATTCTTGGATCTTTTCAGAAAAAGTGGAATGCGTAAATGTTTGTCGTTTGGATCAACTTTCTTAACATTAAGTGCTCTGATGAGAGAGACACAATGATCTGGATGGACATTCTTGCTAAAGAAGCATCCAGATTTTTGAAAATTTATCACTTGACCTGAGATGAGACTAAAATCCTTAATGAGAGACATCAAGTTGTTAGCCTCTTCATGAGTAGCTTTAGTGAATAAGAGACAATCGTCAACAAAGAGGAGATGAGAGATACTAGGAGACTCTTTGCTGACTTTGAAACCATGAATGAGATGACATTCTTCATCATGTAGTAAATATCTAGAAAAAGACTCCACACATAGAATGAACAAATAGGGTGATAACGGATCACCCTGACGGAGACCTCTGCTAGGTTTGTATGTACAAGGAGACCCATTGAGAAGAACAGAGATACTAGTGGTACTAATACATTGATAAATAATGTCACACCAACAGTCAGAAAATCCAAAGCATTTAAGAACATCAATAAGAAAGGACCACTCTACACGGTCAAATGCCTTAGACATATCCAAATTTAGACCCCTAATACCACATTTGTATTTTTTCCTTTTCCTTTTCATAGAATGAACTAATTCTTGAGCAATAATCACATTATTCTGAATATTTTCTATTCAGAACATAAGCAGATTGAAAGGGTGATATAATTTTCCCTAAGAGAGTTTTCATTCTATTTACAATAATTTTAGAAATATTTTATAACTAGTATTGCACAATGAAATTGGCCTAAAATCAGCAGGTGAATAGGATTGTTGACTTTAGGTATGATAGACAGAAATGTATGGTTCATTTCTTTAAGAAAATGCTTAGAGTGGAAAAAGCTTTGAACAATTTTAAGAATATCATTTTCCACCAAATCCATGTTCAGTTTATAAAAGCCTGGTGGAAAACCACCAGGCCCTAGGGCAGGCCATGAAGGCATTTGTTTGATTGTGTCTCTTACTTCTTGTAAAGTAGTGGGGCTCAATAATTTAACATTGTCCTCATTAGATATACCAGGATATATGCAATTCAGAAAATTTCTATTACGAAAAGGATTGGACGTAGACCCAATTGAACTAAAGTCATTAACCAATAGGTCTTCAAGTTGATTCCTATCCTTAGACCATTGGAAATTGTTCATTTAGAGGAAACTGATATGGTTGAAATGCCTTCTTCTATTAATATAAGTATGATAGAAGTTGGTATTTCGATCGTGCCCCTTTATGAACTCGACTCTAGACTTTTGAGCATAAAAGTGCTCTTGGATTTTTTGCCAATGTTCCAACTGTATCTCAACTTGCTTAATAGACTCAAGATTCTGAATAGTATTTGCTTGGATATTCAGAACTTGAAGTTGAGTTCCAAGAGACCTGACCTTATGATCAATATTTCCAAAGTGCGAAATGTTCCAATTCTTCAAATCAGTTTTCACATTCCTAAGTCTGCTAGTAAATTGGAAAGCATGAGAACCTCTTATATGAATAGAAAATGCATTTTTAGTTACAGAATGTTAAGACGGATCATTGAACCAGCATTTATAATATCCATATGGTCTTTTACCTTGATTAGAAAGAGTGTTTGTAACCAAGATAATTGGTAAATGGTCTGAACCTATAGAGTCAATATGAAAAACTTTGGAATTGACATAATGACTCAGCCACAGACCATTTACTAGCGCCCTATCTAATCTAGCTCTTATATTGTCATCGCCAAATTGTCGATTAGACCAAGTAAAATGGGAACCCACAAATCCTAAGTCAGATAAATCAGAATTATCAATAATCTGTTGAATGATAGGTAAATCCTCAGTGGTAGGACTTGTGAAAGTAGACCTCTCATGGGAGAACATGGTTATATTGAGATCACCAATTAAAACCCATGGGAGATTTGCTTGTTCACCTATCTTGCTAATATAATCCCATTGTTGTAACTTCTCGCCATGGTATACGGAACCATAGAGAAACGCTACAAGGAATTCTAGTTTACTAGGGTCATAAGAGATTATAGCATTTATCATTTTATTTGAATTATCTACAATTAGGATAGTTGAATCTTCTCAAATATTGGCTCATTTTAGTGGAGTCACTTTTGGTTTCACATAAAAAATCACATCTGGATTTTGACTCTTTATCAGATTATCTAATGCAGTTCTTGTAGTAGGGTTGCCAAAGCCATGAAAATTCCACGACAAAATTCTCCTGGTGAGAATGATTAAAAACAAACATGAACTGCAGATATAAAATTTGCGACCGAAACTAAAAATACACAAGTAAAGAAACTGAGTAAAACACACTATGACCAAGCACAGGCAGGAGAACCAAGAAGAATAAACTAATTTATCCTTATTTCCTATGTAAACAATAATATCTATATAGAACTGAGTAAATAAAATTTCAATCCTAGTTAAAGCAGCAGGCAGATCAATTAGTTGTGGCTCAACAGGGCAACAAAGTTGATTAGAATCAAACAATCCAGAGAACCAATTCAAGTGAGCAGGACAACTAAAATGCAAGTCAAAAAATTGCCACTCAACAGAGCAACTATATTGATTGGAATCACTAGAATCACACAAAACACAATCACACAAATAAGATAATCTTATCAGAATTTCAACAAGCAAAGCAGTAGGGATTATAATCACACAATAAGGGATTAACAACTTAAACCCAATTTTAATGATATAAACCGTCAGAGAATAGCAGTTGGGTGTGAGACCTACGTGATCATGACTGTAAGAACTAGGCAGATTTAGGGTTTGTAAAAAACAAGAGGTTATAAGAAAGAGAAACCGAAGAAAATAGGGATTAGGGTTTGAAACTTTAGGAGAATTAAAATCAAAGAATATAAGTACCTGATTAAGCCTCCATGTTATTAATCAGTGCAATTTCTTCCTCAACTGCTGGATCCTCTTCAATTTCTTCCATTTCCACACCTTCCATTGGTACGGTTTGGCTGCTAGAAGACTCAGACTGATTGCTTTTCATCTTGACATATGAGAGGGTAAGATCAGGATAATTGGTACGAGGATTTGAAGTTTTGCAAAGAATTGGGTTAGATTTCTTCTTGGAAATGTTGCTTTGAGAAGACTCAGAACTTCCATTACGAGACCTTTTGTTTTGTTTCTCCTCATCATTATCGATTTCTATACTGCCACCCATATTAGGGATAGGGGCACCAGGAAAGTTACTAGAAGCGATTTCGCCTTCAGAGACAGCTACAACTTCGTACCCTTTTTCTTGTTCCAGACTCCATATTTCATACTCCTCTATGGACATCGAATCCAGTTGTTGTTGGAGTGCAACTTGCTCACAGGTATCGCCTGAGTGGTCTATAACCCAACATTGATCGCATATGTGGCATGGCTGGTTTTCCCATTGGTATTTAATCCAAGCTTCTCCTCCAGATGATATTCTTAACCATGCACCTCTCTTGAGGGGTGATGTTAAATTCATTTTAATTCTTGCCTTCACCAATCTACCAATCCTAGGATGTGCATTAGGGGGATCTATTTCAATTTTTTCTCCCAAGTCTTGAATTATCTCATCTATCATAAATACATTTAGATGTTCCAGCTGAAGGTTTCTGAACTTGACAGTTCAGTTTTGGTGTAAGAATTTGACATCTGCCAGTGGAACTCTGGAGTTGTAGATATCCACAGCTAGTAAGTAACCTTTCACTGCCCATGGAGCTTTCTTAATGATCTCTTCATGTTCTTTGTCCATACTGAACTTGAAAACAAAGATAATAGTGGAAATTGGATAAATATCCCTCCTTCTAACGGGCCTTCATAAATATCCCTAACAGACTTTACAAATATCCCTAGTGGCATAATTGAAATTTTTATTAAAAACTAAATACCAATAATTCCATATATAGCCTTGTACGTTTTCTTCTTCTTTATTTCATTTCTGATAACACAGAAGATAACTCTTCATCGCCTCCATCTCACCATTACCATCTTCACCGTTCTCATCACCACCACCGTCTCAATCACCTCCACCACAACCAGCAGCACCAATAGGGATATTTATTAGTAGAGTCGATCAACATCTTCGTTTTATTTTCAGATCTGATATAGAAAACTCTCTCTATTCTCTTTCCTCCTCTCAACATCACCACCACCACCTCTGCAACTACCACCACTTCGCCCGCACAACCACCTTCACCGCCCAGAAACAAATTGATCATCCAAGTAAATAGTTAATATTTTAATTCATGTTCTTCCTATTCTTTTCTTTTTTATTTTTAGGTTCTGTTTTGGGTAATTTTGATTTTTTGTTCATTTTAGGGTAATTTCGAAATGGAGATTTTCAATTTTAATTTATTGAAGATCTAATCAATTGATGTAATTTGAATTTATATGTTTATCATTCTATGTCTGAGATTTTTTTTCGAATTTTATCCATCTTCTTCTCGTATTCGGTGACCACTCACCATAAAATTAGGTTCTGATATCACACTAAAAGAATGTTTGGCAAGCAGTTCTCGTAATATTGATGTTGCTACTTGTTTAATTAGTTTCCAGAACAAATTTTGTTCATTATCATTCATTGTTGTGTCGTTGATATGTCATAATTAAAGATCAAGTGACAAAACAAATGGAAGAACCAATTGAGGACCAGGAGGAGGTGTTACGACTAGTAAGCCTACGATTCAAAGGTTCTATTTTAGAAAGGATAGTCAAATGATACGGTTAAATGCATTTAGAATTTATGTTTTGTCTTGTTTCAGGAGGCCCCAATGTACTGAAGATGTATGGATGTGGATTTCGTAAGAATGCTAAGAAATGTGAAGCTGATATATTCTGGAAGTATTTACGGATTATAAATGATGGTTGATGGTTTTGTTGGTGGATCTGAAACTGCAGCTGGTGAAATGGTAGCATTTTTCCATCATCATGGATAAACTTCTATTGTTGATCCAACTGCAATGGATAAACATCCACTGTTGATCCAACTGAAATGGATAAATATCTATTGTTGATCCAACTGAAATGGATAAACTACTGTTGTTGATACAAAATTATTTGAATCGATGGTGGCAGCGGCAACAGTGGCGGTGATTGCTGCTATGGATTATTAATGGTGGTTGATGGTTTTTTTGGTGGATTAGAAACTGCAGCTGATGAAATGGTAGCCTTTTCCCAACTGCAATGGATAAACTTCTACTGTTGATCCAATTGCAATGGATAAACATCCACTGTTGATCCAACTGAAATGGATAAACACCCATTGTTGATCCAACTAAAATGGATCAACGACTTTTGTTTATACAAAAATATCTGAACCAGTGGTAGCGGAGGCGGCGGCGACGGCGCCGGACTAGTGGTGGTGACAGCGACAGACTAGTGATGGTGGAGGATTGTTGGTGGTGTAATGGTGGTGGTGAAGGAGTGGTGGTGGTGGCGGTTGGTAGGTGGTGGTTGTTGAACGGTGGTGGTGGTGGAATGGTAGTTAAATGTTGGTGGTGGTGGTGCTAGTGGTGGTGAAGTGGTAGAGGAAGAAATTTGTTGTATTTTGAAATAAAGAAAAATATTATATGAGTGAGGGTATTAAGGTAATCTAATATTAAATGGATAAGGTTATAAAAAAGTAGGGACATATTTATTGTTGTATAAGGACATATTTATTGGGTGTCAAAAGTAGGGACATATAAATAATGTGCCCAAGATAATAGGACCCATAACTTTGGTTTCCTTGTTTTTGTATTTCTTCCAAATAGCATTGATCTCTTCTAATACTTCCTTGACTTAAAAAACTTCTGGGCACAGGATCTTACCAAGTACATTGTTAAACCATTCATCAGCAGCTTTGTCAATCACTTGAGAAGATCCAAGGGTTCTTCTTTGGGGTTTAACAGCCCCAATACTGGTATGTTGCATTTGAGAGGTGATTTTGGAAACATGGGGTTGAGAGTTAGTCGCCATATTAGAGAATTGAAATTTACAAAGAAAGATTTGTGTAGAGATGAGTAACTCTGTGAAATTAGGTTTTTGGTGATGGTAAAGGGTTGAGGAGAAGTTGTAATTTATAATAGGATTAACCTTATCATATATCCCTAACTTAACCTTTACAGAAATATTTTCTGCCCATAAATAGTTAAGGGATATAAGATATTGCAGATTCGTAGGAGGATTTTGTTGTTGTATCACCAACGACTTGAAAGGTAATTTTTTACTGCTAAAATTACACCAAGAATTTCTGTAATAGCTGTATCCTTTTGACTGCACTAAAGATGGGGGAAAATTCAAATTTTGAATTTCTAAAAATAGATCTTGAATTTCTGAAAATGGATCTTGAATCTGGTTGAATAACTTGAATGATGATGAAAAAGCTTGATCACGATTACACCTAATTTGATGAGAGACAACTCTGAGCAACCTTGTAGAAACATCATGGAGGTGATGGAGGACACAACTGTTTGAATTTGCACAACTGCATGAGGGTACACCACTGCTAACATTGAAATTGAAACTAGTGTTGAGAAGGAAACCACTACTGGAACAAACACGACTTCTTAGATTTGCAATTAATTAATAAACATGGTTGCTGCATCAAAGAATTAGTAATCAATAATAGCACACAACGATTAAGAAATATTTAAAAGGATTAGAACTAAAGAAAAAAAATATTTAAACAAGAAATAACTATTAAACAAGAAAAGAAAAAAAAACTAGATCAGAGAATTGATCAAACCCATAAAATCTACTAACAAAAATTAATAACAAAAAAGTTTGGAAATTAGCCATCTGAAAATTGATGTGTTCTCATAATTCTCAACCGATCCTTCCCAATCCTACCTGTAATTTGCCACATTTCCATCCTCCATCGCCACTAACCTAACCAAAGAATGCTGGTGGATAGACTTCTATTAATCAACAACCGGTACCATACACCCAACTCCACAAAACTACCCTCAAGAATATGGGCATCTAACTCAAAACCAATTGGCATCGTCCAATCTGATTTGTCCCGTTCGGATTGGGGATTCTTTTTGAAAGTTTTCAAAAGCTACACCAGGGTAAAGAAGCCGCTTTTGTGAGAATCCATCCCGCAAAGTCGTGTGGGATAGCACTGCAAGCCCATTTCTGATGGGGTTTTTATTAAAAAAAAAAAAGATGGACTAAATTATTACTTATATAAATTTGAAGGGTTAAAAATGAGTTATGTAAATAGTTTAACTATAATAGAAACGATTTTAGTTTGTTTCTCATATTTTTCATTCTCTTCCCCGGTTCCATCTCTTCATTTTTGTTGCCCATCGCCGATCACCATATGCTAGTTTACTAATAACCACCAACAATAGACTATTTAAAGTAGATTTTTTATTATTTAAAAGCAAAAAAAAATATTCTTTTACCAGTTTCATTATCTTCCATTTTTTTCCAAATGAATACTTTGAAACTGATGTTGAAGATTAACGGTTCGAACACCATTTGCGCCTTCTTATCCCCTTTCAGATTAGATAATTTTATTTTTCAACATCCTGATTTTCTTAATAATTTAAGAGTTTGGTGGGATAATTTAACTTTTACTGGAACTCCAAGTTTTATTTTTGCAAAAAAGCTGCAAGGTCTAATTTTTTTTATAAAGACTATTTAAAGTAAACTGATGTCGAAGATTAACTGGTAATGAAATAGCACAAATTTGAGAAACTATATGAATACTTTGAAACCGATGTGTTTGTACCATATTAAAATAGTGTGTGTGCGTACCGCACAAGCTATTTGATGTCAGTACAACCCGGTTTATTGTGGAAACCAGTGGGTTTATAGTGGAAACCCGCATGGCTTATTATGGAAGCCTAACCCGGTTTATTGTGGAAACCGGTGTGTTTATTGTGGAAACCCGCATGGCTTATTATGGAAGCCTAACCCGGTTTATTGTGGAAACCGGAGGGTTTGTTGTGGAAACCCGCATGGCTTATTATGGAAGCCTGGATTTGGGTTGTTAGGGAAACCAGTGGGTTTATTATGGAAACCCACTAGGCTTATTATTGAATCCCAAGAGTCTTGAATAATTATTTATTTATAATTATTAATGATATTTGAGATAAATGCAGGATCCTAAATAAAGAGGATAATTATCTTAAATACTTATAGTTATTATTTAAGATAAATATTATTTAAGATAAATAAGTATTATGGTAAATATTAGGGTTTATCATGAATCTGGATGTTATTTGAGGTTTATACAGATGAGGGAAGTTATTAGGATGACTATCAAAACCCTAAAGCTACATCTATTTCTGCCTATATATAGAGGCTAAATCTCAACACAAAAGAGACACAATTTCTATTCCTTTTCTTAACAACCTACTTGCATAGAATTCTTGTTGATTTTAGCATCGGAGTGTCTTTGCAGGTACCCTCACCATTTTCAATCAACAATTCTTTGGAGAATCTAATCAACGGCGGCGATTCGATCATCATACACCCATCTCGAAGATTGTTGGGGTGATTAATTTTGCACCAACATCTTTTGGCGCCGACTAAGGGGAATACGAGAAAAGATCATGCTCCCCCCATTTGAGGAAAGTTTTTTCAGGTGGTTTTGCAAACTAGGGTTTCAAAGACATTTTAAAGGGAAGCAAATTAGATCGCAACTTTTCTGGAAGTCGCAGAAAGTATAACCACGTTCCGTTCGCAACTTTTGAGAAAGTTGCAGTAAGTTCCAACAAGGTACAAGAAAGTTGCAGGAAGTTCTAAACACTTTCAGAGAGTTGCGGAAGCTTCCTGAACGTTTCAGAAAAGTCACAGGAAGATCACAACCTTTCAGAAAGTTGCAAAACGTATCGCAACTTTTCAAGAAGTTGCAAAAGCTACAGAACACTTTGAGAAGGTTGTTGGAGTATTCAGAACTTTTCGTAGAGTTGTTGAAGGTCCGAAAAGTCGCGGAAAGTTCTGCCATAGTTGTTGTAAGAAAATTTAAAAGAAACAAATGGAGGCATTAGGTGCATATCAACCTGAGATGGATGTGGATGTACCTGCTCGCAACCAATCGAATCAGCAAGCAAATACTCGAACCTTGAGAAGTGTTGTTGTCCAAAACTTCGACGAAAGGGATGGAAGATCGACGTCGATGTCATCAACAGCATCAGCTTCTCGTTCACGTTCTGAGGGGACTGCTCCAAGGGTGAATTACGTGTTGCTGAACAGATCACCACCTCCGACCACTAGCAGGAGGGTTCGGCATCAGGGGGAGAATTCAGGTCGACACCCAAGCAGTCAGGCCTTTCGAGAGGAAGATGTTGCTAGCAGAGGCGTGCGGGCTCGAACTAGTAATCCATCTGTTGGACAAGCTAACGCCTGGCCTGCTGTCCATACTAACGTCCCACCTTTGGTTCAGACTAATCTCCAATCGGTTACTCAAGTAACCAACGTCCCACCTATAGCACTTGCTGCTCGACATGGTCCGCAATTCGAACTGGGGAACATTACACAGGCAACACCTATAAATTTAACAGTCCGAGAGCGATTGCAGCAGCTGGAAAGAGAGAAAAAACGACTGAAGGTTGCGTTGGAGAAGAGAAGAGAGCTAGAAACACCAGTTGTATCTCGTTCTGATAGTGGAAAGACCAATCACCTAGAACCAAGTAATCCTCGAAGAAGAAACAGAGTCATTGTCGATCGATGGCGGAGTCGGGACGATGGAGGAAGAACTGAGGAGGAAAGGGACCGCAGTCAGAGTCGAGGTCGTCGTGGTAATGACACGTACGACCGTCGGACTCCTAACAACGATTATTATGGAGGCGAAAGAGGCAGTCAAGCAGGGACGAGTCGTATTAGACATGGACGGAGAGCTTATCGAACTGATGGTCACTCAAGGAGATCGAGGCGTGAGGTGAATCATTCGAAAAGAGGGTTAGACTCTGCCAGGAACGAGCGAATTCGGAGAGAGACCGAAAGTGACTCAGAAAAGGAGTAAAATCTCAGCAAAAAAAGACTTAGCACCATGATCGATGAATTGTTAACACAGAAATAATTCAGAGACGAAGAGCAACAGATTCTATCCATGAAAAAGTCTATGGATTCCCCGTTCGTTGCAAAGATAAGGCGGTACCGTCCTCCTTCGAATTTCAGCCAGCCTCAGTTTAAGGATTTATTTGATGGCGGAAATGGAAAACCGGTGGAACATATCCAGCATTTTCAAGCTTCAATGAGTTTGTGGGGATACAGTGACGATCTACTCTGTAGGACTTTTCCAATGACTTTGACGGGTAAGGCTCTGACTTGGTTCTCTCAGTTAGAGCCTAATTCAATCAAGGATTTTGGAATGTTGTCGGATTCTTTTTTCGAGCAGTACAAGATTAATCTCGGGATCAAAAAAGAGAGTAGTCACTTGTTTCTCTTGCATAAAGAGATTGGCGAAGACCTTTTTGATTTCAATAGGAGATTTTGTCAGGAAGTCAGTGAAATTGGAAAAGTGGATGAAAGGTTCATTATAGAAGCATATAAAAACGCGATGGAGTATGATGAATTTGGAATTTATAACTCATTAACAGTGGAGCCGGTGGGAAACCTCAGGGAGCTGTATGATAGGGCCGATAGGTACGCAAAAGCAGAAAAGGAAAAGAAGGCAAAGTTGTTGCGAACTTCGAAAAAGCCAACGGCCGAAGGATCAGCAAGGCCGAAGCAACAGTTCGAAAGTAATTCAAAAATTAAAAACCATGAAGGTCCTACAAGGAAGGTGAGGAACGAAGAGGAGTCGCGTAGATCACAAGAAAAGCACAGAGGAAGGTTTCCCAAGTTGAACATTGGACTTGGGGAACTTTTTAAGAAGATTAAAGATTCGTTGCCCGTTCCGGAGCCACTACCAGTGGAAACAAGGGATAAGAGGGACAAGAATAAATATTGTGCACATCACAAGGATCATGGGCACAATACAGACACTTGTCATGCGCTCGCAGCGGAAGTCCAAAAGATGATTGAAGAGGGAAAGCTGCAGCAATATGTGAAGAAGAGTCTGACGCAGGTCAACACACTGACCAGCACTCTAGATTTACGTGAAATCAGAGTAAGCCACGCAAGGATTAATACAACCTCAAGAAAATCTCAGGAGAACGCTACTCGGTTGAAGTTGCGTCATATCAAAGAATGGAGAATATCCAACAAGGTCGACTATGCCAGTCATATTGGTACGGAGATTTTGGAAGAAGGAAAGATTGAGATAACTTTTTCGAACGCTGATCTTGCTGGAGTACATCAACCGCATAATGATGCAATTGTGATTCTGGCTCTCATTGGAATGTACAAAGTACGTCGAGTTCTGGTCGACACTGGGAGTTCAATTAGCGTCATATTTTCAGGAGCTTATTCTTCAATGAGTTTGAGTGAGAGCCAGGTTGAAGCAGATGATAGCCCTATTATCGGATTCAGTGGCGAGACGATGACGGCAATGGGAAGAATTAATCTACCCATGATAATTGGAGGAAGGACTGTCATGCAATATTTCTCGTTGCTTGATTGTCGTGCACCTTACAATGCTATCTTAGGACGCGATTGGATTTATGAAATGGATGCGATAACTTCCACTATTCACCAGTGCTTGAAATTCGTTATTCCAGCAGGAGTGATGAAAGTCATAAGCGACCAGGTGGAAGCTCATAAATGCCATGAAAGCGCAATGGAGGAGTACAGAAAGTCGGAACTAAAGGGTTCAGAAATACTCCGGGCAGAAAAGAAATTGTAACAATCACAGTACTTCCCGACCTCTTATCAAGGAAGAGGGAAGGAAGGACCGCCAACTATTGAGGAGTTGGTGGAGGTACAAGTTGGAGATCAAAAGGAGCAAACAACGTTTATCGGAGCAGAACTACCGTTAGGTGAAAGTGAAAGCTTGATCACTTTGTTGAGGAACAATAAAGATGTCTTCGGCTGGAGCCTAAGGGATATGCCAGGCATTGACCCTGACATCGCGTGCCATCGGTTGAACATCAGTGAAGGATTTAAACCAGTAAGGCAGAAGCCGCGAAAAATGGCACCAGAACGGAAGGCAAAGGTTGCTGAGGAAATTGACAGGATGTTAGAGGCAAGAATAATAAGGCATGTCAAGTATCCAAAATGGTTGGCAAATATTTTAGCAGTTCCGAAGAAAAAAGGGAAAATTCGGGTATGTATTGATTTTACAAATCTAAATAAAGCATGCCCAAGTGATCCTTACCCAATACCCAGGATTGTGGAATTAGTGGACGCTACTGCCGGTTTCGACAAATTGTCATTTATGGACGGTTTCTGCGGCTATAATCAAATTCCACTTTATGAGGAGGATCAAGAACATACGGCGGCGTTCATAATGAGACAAAGGGATATATTGCTATCTGGTCATGCCATTCGGTTTGAAAAATACAGGAGCAACTTATCAGCGTCTTGTGGATGAAATGTTCAAGGATATGATCGGGAATACCATGGAGGTTTATATTGATGATATGGTGGTCAAGTCCAAAAAGAAGGAGTCTCACCTTATGGACTTGAAAAGAACCTTTGATCGATTACGACGATATGGAATGAAGTTGAATCCAGCAAAATGTTCCTTTGGACTTACATCTGGGAAATTTCTTAGGTATATGATGACACGGAGAGGGATCGAAGCCAATCCAGAGCAAATTAGAGCAATATTGGAAATGCCATCGCCAAGAAACAAGAAGGAAGTACAAAGGCTTACGGGGAGATTAGCTGCGTTGAACAGATTCATCTGTCGAGCTTCGGACAAGTGTAAACCTTGTTTCCTGATTCTAAAGAAGGCGGAGATGTTTGGCTGGAACGAGGAATGCGAGCATTCCTTAGATGAGATTAAACGATACTTAACTTCACCACCGGTCCTCACAAGCCCGAAGACTAGCCAAGTCGTTTACATTTATTTGGCGGCAAGCGATTACGCTGTTAGTGTTGTATTGTTTGTTCGGGAGCCGGAGGAAAGACCCGTCTATTTCGTTAGCAAATCCCTGACAGACGCTGAGACCAGGTACTCGAAAATAGAGAAAATGTCGTTGGCTCTTATGCATGCAGCAAGACACTTAAAGCCATATTTCGAAGGACGACGACTTGTAGTCTATATAGAGTACTCGTTAAAGAAGGTATTAGGGAGAACTGATGATTCTAGAAGGCTAGCCACGTGGGCAACTTATCTAGGCGCATACACCATTGATTATGAGCCAAGAACAGCCGAGAAGGGGCATGCAATAGCATCAATGATGGCAGACTTCCCATTGGATGATATTCCAGTTTCAGAATCCATGCTCGAGGAGGAGATCTTGCATGATAATGATGGTGAACGACCCATCCCACTGCCATGGGAAACCATAAACGCTAGTAAGAAAGCTTCAAAAGCAGCAATGGAGCAAGTGAGTAACAAGGACTCAGTAATGACGCTTGAAGGTGACAGTGGAATGTGGTAGGTCTACACAGACGGATCCGCAAACACAGATGGGGTAGGTGTTGGGTGTGTCCTGATTTCCCCCGAAGGTTTACGGATTGAAAAAGCTGTCCGGTTGGGATTTAGAGCCTCAAACAACCAAGCTGAATACGAGGCCGTAATTTCAAGCTTGAAAACGGCTCTTCACTTGGGGGCGCGGAAGGTGAAGCTGACAACGTATTCAAGACTAGTGGCCAACTATTACAGTGGCGCATATAAAGCCAGGAATGAAAGGTTAGCATCTTACTTGGAATACATACATGAACTAGCAAAGGAATTCGAGGTGTTTGATATCGAACAAAAGCCAAGGATGGAAAATAGGCACGCGGACGCTCTTGCTTACGTGTTAGCAGCCATCATATCAGAAACGACACGGTATATTGTAGTCGATTTCCAAGAACTTCCCAGCATTTACGATACCGTCAACGTTGCACACAAGGTTTATGCCGATAGGATTAATTCCTCCTCATCCGAATCCCACGATGATCATATGGATATAGATGAGGATATCAACGGGCAGCCTGAGGATTGGAGGCAACCTTATGTTCGATACCTGCAAACTCAAGATCTGCCACGTGATAAGAATTTAGCCTGGAAGGTAAAGAAGACAGCTTGGAGATACACTCTTATTGAAGGAGAGCTTTATAAGAAGCCAATGTCAATGGAGCCATACCTACGGTGTATAACCCGAGATAAGGGGAAGCAATTGTTAGCGAAGCACATGAGGGGTCTTTGTGGGAACCATTACGGAGGCAGGAGTTTGGCGCACCGGTTGATATCTCAAGGATATTTTTGGCCTTATATGCAAAATGACGCAAAAGAATTTGCTCAGAAGTGCGTGGCTTGTCAGCTGCATGGACCTCTAATAAAGAGACCAGCAAATGAGCTGTATCCAGTCATGAGCCCATGGCCGTTTGATAAATGGGGTTTAGATATTGTAGGTCCATTCCCCGCGACACCTGGGGGCGTCAAGTATTTGTTGGTGGCAACTGATTATTTCACCAAGTGGGTAGAAGTTGTGGCTCTGGTGAGAACGGAAGCGGTTCACGTCCGCAGATTCATCTGAGAGAATATCATTTGTAGGTTCGGTGTGCCGGCGATGATCGTTTCCGATAACGGGAAACAATTTGATTGTGAAACGATCAAATCATTATGTAAAGGTCTGCATATTAAACATAATTTTTCGACTCCATATTATGCCCAAAGCAATGGGCAGGCCGAGGCAACTAATAGGGTTATCTTAGAAAACTTAAAGAAAACCTTGGATAAGGTAAAGGGAAGATGGACGGAGTTCTTGCCTGGGATTATGTGGTCATACAGAACAACACCGAGACGGTCGACTGGATTTTCTCCGTTTACACTAGCATATGGCACGGAAGTTGTATTACCTGTAGAGTTGTTAGTTCCAACCACCAAGAATTTAGCAGAGCGGTCAGGCTTGAATGAAGAGATTCTTTCAAGAGATAAGGAGTTGCTGGAAGAGGTTCGTGAAGAAGCCTCAAGGAGGTTGGCAGTATATCAACAATCTATGAAGCAACAATACAATAAAAAGGTACGTGAACGAACATTTATTCCTGAAGAGCAGGTTCTAAGAAGGACAAGATCCAAATCCTTAGATGGAAGCGGTGGGAAATTGGGAGAGAACTGGGAAGGGTCTTACTTAGTGGATAGACCTGCTAGCGGAGGTTCATATTGGTTAAGAAGCCTGAGAGGGAAAGAAGAGACGAAGCCATGGAATTCTTTCAACCTTAAGAAATTTTTTCATTAATGTAGTTATGCTTTCGTGATAATGTAGATCGTATTCTTTCAATAAATTCGTTTCCTACAACTAGAGAAAGTCTTAATCACTAGATCAGAACATCTCGGGCGATTGACATGGTTGGACGATCACAAAGGTTCTTCTTTCAGGAAAGGAATAAATTCTTGAAAAGTACAAAAACTTAAATGAAGAATGTTTGGTAAAGCGATGGAAAGTCCATACCGAAGGACATCTACGGGAAAGTAAAGAAAAATATATGAATGCGATATATCTAAAGATAGCCTAAGAAGAATGACATGAGTTTCTGGAAACACAAGAACAACTATCCTCCATGATACTATTCCTCCTCCGGGTCGTAAGGCATGTCATTGACGGCGACGAGCTTCTTTTCAGCATACGAATGAGCAGCAGTGTATCCGCTGCGTTCGATAGCTTCACAGGAGGCACGAACTCGTTGCTTACACATCAAACTCAGCGCATTATCTGCTTCACGGCTTTTCTCGCGGAGTTCCTTGATTTGGCGCTTCAGTTTGTCATTCTCACGCTGGAGGTGATGCAAGGTTAGTTCATGAGCTTTATCTTTCTCATCTAAAGATTCATAGTGAAGTTCTCCGGCATGACGAACGAGTGAAAGACCCTGCAAACAAATACATCGGTTATCGATTTAAAGTTAAATACTACCGAAAGGTAAGAGGAGTAAATTGAGCATTAAACACATACAGCATAGTGAAGCTGCGCTGCCCGGTCGAGAACTCGTGGAATATCGGTCATACGATCATAGAAATGGCGATCGGCGGCAAAGCATCTTTGGAAAGCGAGGATACCGCGCGCGACGGTGGCATCTTTGATAGCTGAGTCACCAATGGTCACCACGGAGCCAGTCGATTTTTACAAGGCTGGACGAAAGGCATCGTCTTCAAAGGGCAGGCAATTTTGGACTGGTGTTTCGGGCGGAGGAGTGGCAGGAGTATACTCTGCTGACAAACTTAGATTTTTGGTAGGAGCGTTGTTGCTTTCGGTTTCATCATCGCTTATAGCTACGAAAGGCGAGGGTTTGTCTCCTGCATGTTTGTCTTCTACGTTCATGTCTGCGTTAGGGTTGGAAGAGCTAACCTTACCCATCCTATCACGGTGAAAATTGAGAGGGAAGTCTCTAATGGCCGACGGACGTTTGCGAGATCTCGTTTTCGGATCATCCCCTCGAACTCTTGGTTTCCGATGAGCATCATCAGCGTCCTTCAGTATAGTTCCTAGAGTTGTTGACTTATTGAGAGAAGTCATGCTTGCAGCGTTGGACAAGAGTCGATGCTGATAATTGGAAGAATGAAGAAGCGTCATAAAGTGATTAGTTAATCATCTCAAGATACGAAAAACAATTAGTAAAGGAAAAGTTAAGACGGCATCAACAATGCCAGTTAAAGATCGGAACTGAAGAACCAAGGATAGCATCAGAAAGCTCTGAATTAAAGAAACAAAATTGACAAACATGGATGGAATACAAGCGTACAGAGATGAAGGGGATAAACAACACTCACCGCACAAGATTGCAAGACTGAAGCGATACTGGCAGATATGAGTTTGCACAGTAGATGATCGTATTTATATACGAGAAGAAGCTTTGGCCGGAAGGCAATTATTCTCTGGTATTTGATGAGTTTAGAGTTTTAAAAGAGATCAAATTCTAGACTCCCGTAGAGTTGGGTTTCGACCGGCGGTGACGACTCAGCATATGGATACCGAAGATGGAGCAGCCGTATGGGAAAAAGGTGGAGACAAATTGGAGTTGGTTTCTTAGATTCACTGGGATTCAAATCTACAAGTTATGCGCGGAGTTAAACTCTTACAGACTACAGAGTTTTAGCTAGAAAGGATACAATGTGAGTTCTCTCGAGCGGGGATGCACACAGCAAGGTCACGAATGAACGTGGGCCTCATACCTTGGATGGGCTACATGAATTGGATTTATAAATTTAGTGCTTGGGCTTGTAGCATCAAGTGGCTGTCAGATTTATAACTCATGCCGGATGTCCACTGCAGTGTGACAAGGTTCATTCATACAA
The DNA here is from genome assembly GCA_023531295.1 of Papaver armeniacum. NCBI lineage: Eukaryota > Viridiplantae > Streptophyta > Magnoliopsida > Ranunculales > Papaveraceae > Papaver > Papaver armeniacum. Next base: position 1,077,126 of record JAJJWW010002284.1, read on the forward strand.
TTGTATTCATGCCGTTGTCAGACGTGGTTTTGATCTTCTTAACTCTTCGACAAGTCGAGAGTTAAGAGGGGGCGATGTTTGTACCCTATTAAAATAGTGTGTGTGCGTACCGCACAAGCTATTTGATGTCAGTACAACCCGGTTTATTGTGGAAACCGGTGGGTTTATTGTGGAAACCCGCATGGCTTATTATGGAAGCCTAACCCGGTTTATTGTGGAAACCGGTGGGTTTATTGTGGAAACCAGTGGGTTTATTGTGGAAACCCGCATGGCTTATTATGGAAGCCTAACCCGGTTTATTGTGGAAACCGGTGGGTTTATTGTGGAAACCCGCATGGCTTATTATGGAAGCCTAACCCGGTTTATTGTGGAAACCGGAGGGTTTGTTGTGGAAACCCGCATGGCTTATTATGGAAGCCTGGATTTGGGTTGTTAGGGAAACCAGTGGGTTTATTATGGAAACCCACTAGGCTTATTATTGAAGCCCAAGAGTCTTGAATAATTATTTATTTATAATTATTAATGACATTTGAGATAAATGCAGGATCCTAAATAAAGAGATTATTATCTTAAATACTTATAATTATTATTTAAGATAAATATATTATTTAAGATAAATAAGGATTATGGTAAATATTAGGGTTTATCATGAATCTGGATGTTATTTGAGGTTTATACAGATGAGGGAAGTTATTAGGATGACTATCAAAACCCTAAAGCTACATCTATTTCTGCTTATATATAGAGGCTAAATCTCAACACAAAAGAGACACAATTTCTATTCCTTTTCTTAACAACCTACTTGCATAGAACTCTTGTTGATTTTAGCATCGGAGTGTCTTTGCAGGTACCCCCACCATTTTCAATCAACAATTCTTTGGAGAATCTAATCAACGACGGCGATTCGATCATCATACACCCATCTCGAAGATTGTTGGGGTGATTAATTTTGCACCAACACGATGTTTTGAGAATAAGTAGTTTCTATTATGAGTTCGAACAAGGGATAAGAAGGCGCCTACTGTATACAGGTAAAAATTATTTTCATTATTGGAATATTAGAGTCCATCTATGTGCACCCGGCTTAACCGGGGGTGCACATTCCTCCCCTTATTATTCGATAGAACTTAACCTTAGTTATTGTACCGTACAAACAGGGTCCACCACCTTTATTTATTTTGGGACCTACACCAACGGAGATAAAATCCATCTCTGCTTTCTTCTTCCAGTTCCAAGTTCTTATATTGGCTTACTTCCATTTTTTCTCTTATCCCTCTCTGTAGTGATTAAATAAGTGGTGTACAAATTTTTTTATTAATTATAATTTGGGAACATCAATACTAGGGAATTAAAGATAGTTGTTTCAGCTTTTAAGCTGAGATTTTGTGGTGGTTGAGATTGAATTGGTTCTACAGATTGGACAATCACTACTGTTGTTCTTGATTAATCAATTTCATTTCCTATTTTTCCTTCGTGGAGGTACCTTTTGCATTGATTCAAATTCATTATCAATAAATCCTCAAAAAAAAATTACTAGTCCATCAGACAACTACTGTTACTAACTTTTTTTTTCTTTTTCGATCCGATTATTAAATACTCCGCCAATTTTAGATTAGTTTGATCCAATTTCTGAATTTGGATTTTTTTATCGATTGAGAAATATTCTGATGATTAAAGATACTACGGGATTTTGGGTTTCGACTAATGGGGTTAGAAGAAGAAGGGATGATAGCTATATGTGAAAAGATGGAACTTTTAATTGGGGGATATTAAAAGTAATTGGGGGATATAGATTACTTCTCCCAACCCATGGTGTGTGTTAAGGGGTGATTTTTGGGTATGAAAATACTAAAATACCCTTTGGTTAATTAAAAAACATTATGAAAAGACCAGAATACCCTTTCAACTAAAACATAAAATCAAAAACCAAATCAAATATCCCCATTTTCAGTTCTCGCACGGTGACACTTTGTTAGTTTTAGGTTTTGAAATTTTTATTTTTCATCGTTCTTCATCGTTCTTCGTCGATTAATCGTCGATTCAAAAATTTCTTCGTCGATTAACCAACTAGAATCATTAACAATGCCTCCACGAAAGAAACCAAATGCCCAATCGAACTCAAAGATCATCGATTGCTCAACAAAAAAAAGTGGAAAGACTTGCTAAGATTGCTCAAGAGCAAGAACACGAAGAAGCAACGTTATCGACGATCAACTACACAAATATATGGCTTCTCAGAGAAGGTAAGTCATTTAAAACTACTTTTTAGGTGTTTAAATCGATCTATGGCAATGGGTTCGAGGTTAGAATCGCGAACCCTAACTCAAACAGATTGAGTTTGAGAGTCTAGGCATTGAAATTTATATGAATACGGTCTTAGGTTTATGAGTTCCGGCATTCAATCTAGGATGAATACGGTCTTGGTTTACAACCCCAGAATAACCAGAGACTGAATTTTCACTACCGACATTCAATCTAGGATGAATACAAAGGTCTTAGGTTTTGTAGTGCGGCGAGTGTTTGATAATATTTCGTGTGTCCGGTAGTGGACTAAAAACATACTGAAGAGTTTATGAATTTGCCACCAAGATCGGCATTGTTTTTGGATTCATTCCATGCCGGTGTGAAGTACCGGCATTCGTTTCTAATATTTCGAGCATGCCAGGTAGTACTCTTAAAACATACGGGAGAGTGTATGAATTTGTCACTAGTCTTAGGCATAGATTTTTTGTTTCTTTACATGCTTAGGTTATTTGTCTCGGCGTTGTTTTTTAATAATTCGAGAATGCGGTAGTGGACATAAAACATACGGGAACATTGTCAACAATGCCGGCATAGATTTTAGGTTTCATTTGTATGCTTAGGTAGTTAGTATCCGAAGAACCGATCGACCCAATGTGTGTCTCGCAGGAACATTGTCTGTCGTGGTTTAGTTTAAGGTATTCAATGCCGGTACTAAAACTGAAGTTGAGTTGTCTTATATTCATTGCTTTCCGTGTGCTTACGATATAGGTCAAAAGCAAAGGAAGCCAACAAAAGAAAAAATAAAGATGTTGTCACTAAGAGAAGAAGGAGGGACGGTCTTGATACTCCTCAGTCCGCCTCCTCGAGGGAAAGATGAAGGTCGTAAGATACGTTTGGGGGCTGGTACAAGAGGGATAATTTGGGAGAGTGGTAGTGACCGTAGTCGACTTGCAAATCGTGAGCGAGGATGATCAAGATGAACCGGATGAAGAGGAAAGTCAATTAGCAAGCCAAAGCGAAGTTGGTGGCCCAAGTCAACAACCAACACAAGACAATGGCAAGAAGGGGAATGGCAACGTCAAAGTGAAAGTTAAGGGTTCTCACCTTCCTCACATTGATGACATGATTCCCGACCTTGATCGTGGTAGAATTTGGGGCGAAGCTCGGGAACCGAAAATACTATTTGGATACAAGGACTCGTGGGCTCGTACTATCTATCAAACCTATGTAAGCATTTTCTATCTTGTACATATGTATTGTTGTGTATTTATGTAAAATCTCTTAATTGTCTTGTCTCTCCTAATTGTAGGATCATAAGAAGGCTGTGCGTGTTTGCCGAAACCAAGCCGCGGATGGTTGGGACTTGTCCGAGGAATGTGAAGAGGTCCAAACAATAGTAAAGGATTCTGGTCTATATGCTTTGGTTGAAAATTATGTGAAGCCCGATTCATTATTGTCAATTGCTTCGTCGAAAGGTATCATGGTGAAACCGATACCATGCACTTCCCTTTTGGGGAGATGACCTTCATCCCTGAAGATGCTCAGAACATTTTAGGCTTGAATGTTATCGGCAAGTCAATTGCAGAAAGAGTTGAGTCTCTAGACCTAGAATGGTCGAAGTTGCACGGTCTGACTAACAAGCTATTTGGTTGGGACTACAAAACTTCTGTGGAGAGCTTTTATGAATCCACGTGCGGTAAGACAAAGACAATCAAGTTGACGCTGCTTAAGAAGAATTTTGAAAAGACAAAGAAAAGAAGTTTGGAGGATGGATGGGACCCTAAACAAATTCGTTATATCTGCCATTGCTTACCGTTGTACATCTTGGGCACTAGGGTATTCCACGACACCAATGGCAACGAGGGGTTAGTGCGAACTACCTTCGTACTTGGATCCGTTGGAAGATGTCTATGGATATTCTTGGGGCACCGCAGTAATGGCACATTTGATGATGGAGATGAGAAGGGCCTCTAAGGCAAAAACCAACCAATTTGTTGGGAATTTCACTCTCCTGAGTAAATTTGTTCTTAAACTTATGTTATTGTGTATATTGTTCATATGTACTCTTATCGTGAACTTAGAAACAAAACTTATTGCTTCACATTGGAATAGGTGTGGGCTTATGAACACTTCCCAACCTTGTTCAAGGCCTACCCCTCCTTGAAGATCATAGATCTTCCAGAACCCGATACGCCTCTAGCTAAGAGATACGAGTTCAACAGTACTCCAAATCCCGGTAACATGGGTCGACTGATCGATATGAGATTGGCTTTGGACGCAATGAGTACCAAAGATGTTGTGTTCGACCCTTACAAGGAGGCTAGAGGAAACCGGCAGGTTTTGAGGTTTGGTAACGTTGCATTTTACCATGGGCCGTTGTTCCACCCAAAAGGATACGTTATGGCTAATCCTACGCGTGTGATGCGTCAACTTGGATATAAGCAATTAGCACTTTTCCGGACGGCCTCTTTTCAATGTTTTGATCTCGACCTTTCTCGGTGTTATTCAACTCCAAATCGGTTGCATGTAGAGTATGTTCCGAAACCGGACCCAACAGATTGGAGGGATAGGGAACCACGTCGTTTGGTAGATATTTGTCAGTGGGAAAAGTTGGAGATTGCTGAAAACGGTGATGAAGTTGATGCCGATTACATGGAAGAGTACCTGGAATGGTCGCATCCTTATGTCGTCCACCCGGATGACGTCCAAGTTCCTCCCCAGAAAAACCCTCCAGTTGCAACTCCCGCATAGGCACCACCTACGATGACCCAACTTAATAACACCGTTGGATTGCTTGTAAGTATTGTTAATTGCTTCGTCGTTTAATATACACATAATCATATTTGTATACTAATTATGTGTTTGTTATATTAAACTAGCGGCGTAGGCTTGGCAAGTTAAAGAAGATGTTGGGTTGCAAGTACCAGGAAGGAGAGGTGCTGTCCCTTGAAGAAATGAAGGAATTCGAGGAAAATCTTGATAGAATTGAAGAAACCGACCCTAGTGCAAAAGATTTGTTCGGGGAAACTAAGTACAAACCGTCCCAAAAGAAGCAAAAAACCCAGTGATTTAACTCTTTAGTTGTGTTTATTTTTTTGGATGGTGGTTGTCACGTCTTGAACAATTCCGAACTTGTTTTCGTTTGTACCTCGTATTAAACTCTTTAGTGGTTTGGTTTGCTTTTGGTTTAGGATACCTGGATTAAGAACATTTTATAGCAAAATCCAGTTGGTTGGTTTATGTTGAGCATGTTTTGATTTCTAGTGATTCGTTTATGTTGAATATGTTTATCTTTTGGTTTAGGATACCTTGCAAGATTTATTTGCGACTTTTTCCGGCATTGATAAATTAGGCTTACAAAGCCGGATTTCGGGACCGGCATTGTTTAATATTTATACATCAATGCCGGTTCTACTAACCTAGCTTATTTGAAATTGTTTATAAAACCATCTAGGGACAAGAAGATTAAAAATTCCATGTTCCTGGATAGATATTCGAAGGTACCGGCATAGTATTATTTTCTAACATCTATGCGGTTTCGATAATTTGAAAATTTTCATAGTTCTCATAAAACCAAGCCTTTGTAAAATTGAATACTTCCATGCCGGTATTTCTGCTAGTTTTGAATAAAAATCCATTTCGAATGCTCTTCTATTTTATTCCTAATTGATCTATTACATTGGATTTGAAACTTTTAATTAAAACATGCTAAACAACATGGCATGGATTACATTTGGTTAAGGATAATCTATTTCCACCCCTTTTCAACAATTACGGAACCTTTGAGCCTTTCTCGAACCTCTTCGAAGACATCGTCCGGGAGGGGGGTGTCAAGGATCAACTTCAGTGGTTCTTCTTCTCTTTCAACATATTCCTTTCCCTTCATATAACACCCATCACACCCATCGATTGGCTTGCAATGGACCTTGTGGTTTTCTCTTGACTCTGCTAGTTGAATAGCTTTGTCAAACCATTGAAACTCATCGCACTTTGGGTGATTCAAACACCTTAGAAACATTCTTCCATTTTCAGCATCATCAGTTTTTGCAATCCAAAACCGGCGTGTCCCATCACAGCTTCTACACTTTGAATAAATAAAAGGACAGTCCATGGCTAGATGAGAAGGTGACTTGCAAATTTGACACTTGCAATGATGACTCTGTAAGAGAAGATTATATTAGTCGTGGGTCATAGTAGTGAAGATCATATTGTTAGTAAATGTACTTACTTTGCAAATAGAGGAAGATGATGAATCCCCATCCTTTGTGAAGCTTTAACCGTGCTTGCTTTCTTGAGAGAATGATTTTTGTTATTTGGTTGCTGGTTTGTGTATAATTTTCCAAAGGAATGGGGGTATTATATAGATATGAATCTCCAACGGTCTTATTTTTCAAAAAACTAGCCGTTTTTTTTTTTGAATTCATCAACTACCGGCATAGACGTTATTATAGATTGAATGCCGGTTTAATTTACCGGCGTTTCAAAGTGTTTTGAAACCATGCCGGTTTTGGTTGCATATTTGTCTCAATCTCTGTTAAAAAATCTCCTACTACTGGCATTGTAAGATTATCATACCCCATGCCGCAAGTATTTGCCGGCATTCTATTTCACAGTTACGACAATGCCGGTTGTGGGGATTTTCCAAAAAACTAGTCGTTGAAGTTTTTCTTTATATAAAGAGAGCTAATTCTTGGACCCAATTAGCAAAAAACTCGCGTTCTTATATATCTCCTTGAGCCTCTTAACTTTGAAACCCTAAACCCCAGAATAATTATCAATAAATAGCTTATTATAGTACCTAATCCACCATACAACCAATGGCATCGTTTGACTCGGAGGAAGATTTAGCAATCACCCAAGCATGGTACGCTGAAACTCGTCCATCAACTATAGATAGCAGCACGCGGGGTTCCATGTGGTTGAAGATTTTTAACAAATTTGTTCACGATTACGACAACCCGAAAGGAAGAACTGCTCAACAAATCGAGCAACGACACGACATCATCCTAGATCTTTGTGGTTGAGTATCTAAAAATGAAACACCGGATCGAGCACGCCACCCGCAATAGATTGTCCCCTCAACAACTCGTAAGTATCCTTATGATTAGTTGGACACAATCTACTCTTTCTCAAATTTTATGTAACTGTTGATGGTGGTTTTTAGGCAAGGGGTAAAATCGTAAAACCCCATGACCTAGTGTTACCCGCAACACATTGAATAAGAGCATTTAACTCAGGTGTAAATAATTAATAGGGGTATTTTTCAAAATACCAGATTAGGGTTTTCAACACACGAACCCTAATTCCAAAATCGAGCCGCATCTCGCGCACCATGGCAACCATGCCAAACCAAGCCGCATCTTGCGCACCATGGCAACCATGCCAAACCAAGCCGCATATCTGCGCACCATGGCAACCATGCCAAACCAAGCCGCATATCTGCGCACCATGGCAACCATGCCAAACCAATCCGCATCTTTGCGCGCACCATGGCAACCATGCCAAACCAAGCCGCATATCTGCGCACCATGGCAACCATGCCAAACCAAGCCGCATCTGTGCACCATGTCAACAATGCCAAGCCAGCCGCATCATCGCGCACCATGGCAACAATGCCAAACCAAGCCGCATATCGCGCACCATGGCAACAATGCCAAACCAAGCCGCATATGCGCGACCATGGCAACCATGCCAAACCAAGCCGCACTCTGCGCGACCATGGCAACCATGCCAAACCAAGCCGCACTCTGCGCACCATGGCAACCATGCCAAAACAAGCCGCATCTCGCGCACCATGGCAACAACGCCAAATTCCAAGCCGCTATGCCTCGGGCCCACGCCCAACATAGCGCCCTAGGTTTGCAAGACTTGCAACTAGGTCAGCATGGCCGCACGTGCCATTGGCACATGCCAACACGTGCCGCAAGCCATATTTCTAAGCCGCTATGCCTTTGGCCCGCGCCAAACATAGCGCCCTAGGCTTGCAAGACTTGCAACTAGGTCAACATGGCCGCACGTGCCATTGGCACATGCCAACATGCTCGCTAGTTAGCTTCCCTATCAAGGTCACGGCCCTAACGGCCCCGCATGCCATTGGCACATGCCAACATGCTCGCTAGCTAGCTTCCCTATCAAGGTCACGGCCCTAACGGCCCCGCATGCCATTGGCACATGCCAAACGCACACGCTGGTAGCCTAACTTGCAAACCGTGCAACCTAACACCAAGGCATTCCGCACATGCCATTGTCACATGCCAAACGCACACGCTGGTAGCCAAAACTTGCAAACCGTGCAACCTACCACCAAGGCATTCCGCACATGCCATTGGCACATGCCACACGCGCCACTAGCAGCGCCACTTGCACTCAAGATGCAACCAACACTCGAGACATCAACACAAACTGGGGGATGCTTCTTTAGGGTTTTGGTTTGGCGGTCACAACATGCAGCGTACACTACGCTCACATTAAGAAATCGTGAAAAGGAATAAAGCGGTCAAATAAAAGAGGAAATAATGGTGAAAAACGTTTTCACCCATTAAACCATGCGGTTACCACCTCCTCCCATTATTTCACCCTTTACTCTCTTCCTTCATGAGGCCAGGGTACGTTTCAATCTCGACTTGTATAAATAGGTCTTACCTATTTCCACCGGACAACAAGTCTCGGTCGGAGAAATATACTACACTTACACTCTCGTAAAGGCAACTTTGCAAGCTCTCTCAAAAGCTTCCATCTCTTGCAAGCTTCCTAAGCTTTCACTTTCTCGATACAAGTTGAGATACTACTCTCCTCAACACCTTTCTTTGCTTCCCTCCCCAAATCAACCCTTCTCCTCCACTTTGTGACCGAAGCAAGTCTGGAACGGCCATTTCTTGGTTTAGGCCGGACTTGTACAGATCGATCTCTCGAACCTATAAAGTGCTCACGTAAAGCACATTTGTTTAGGGTTTGAATCGGTTTCTCACTCACTCACCGAAATTACCGAAATCGGCGAAACGATTTTCACCCATAAACAATTGACGACCACAGCGGGAGGATTGATCTATCGGCTACAATATCAACTCCAACTCCTGATTTCGTTTCCCGAACGTCAAATCCCAACATGGTGGAACTCAGATCTGGAGCGGCTGCAGAGAACATCAACGCAGAACGCATTCCTGATGTTGGCGTCTCCCCCCATAACATAGTTACTTCACCAGCTGACAACAGCAACATCGAATGCACTCCTTCAAGTGTAACACCGCCTATCACCAGGGCCAGAGCCGCTGCCTCCTCTAGCGTCTCTGCACAACCCTCTTATCACGGCAACGAGAATATCACTTCAGGTGTCACGCCCCCCGGTCACGGAGGCTGGGGCCGCCACCGCGACCCCGAATGCTTTTTCCAGCATGGCGTCTCCGACAACTAAGGCTCCAATTACCCCGCCGACGGGACGAGAGACCGGGGGGACTAGAGGAAGTCGCCCTTACGTCACCATCGCCGATTTGATGGAACGACAGAGACGCTCGCTGGAGCCCAGGGCAGGACATGGTTTCAACACAAAAGGAGGTGCTCACCTTTCTCAAAACCCCGACAGAGCGACTACCCCGTGAGTCGCATCCTCCGTAGACGCCTAGAAGCATCTCCAACAACCCCGACGCCGGCACCTCGGCGGGGGCACGCCTCCACGGATGAAGAAACTCGCACTAGAGTCCCGTTGGAGAGAAATCAACCACCAAATTTCGTCACGAGAGAGGATTTGGAACAACTCTTACGTGACCGAATCAAGCATGATGAGTTCGATGTGCATCATCACCAACCCCTTACCGTCCGAAATACTGAGAATCCCTCTCCCAAGGGGGTACTCTTCCCCTCAATTTACCCCCGTATGATGGTGGACTGGGAATGCACGCGAACATGTTTCTCGTTTCCTGGAATCCTTGGGTGAACATGAATATAATCACGTTCTTCATTTAAGGGAATTTTCAAAATCACTTAGGAAGGGCATATACATGGTACAACAAACATCCCACCGAACAAAGCATTCCCAACCGGAGTAGCATGGTCACGCGTTTCTGAGGAAGTATTTCTTCGTGTCCGAACAAGTTACCTTTTCGGACCTCGGGAGAATGTACCGGTGGGATAACGAACATCCGAATGATTTCGTCAAAGGTTCGGGGTTCAAGCACTCGACGCCACGACCCAAACGTGACCGAGCAACAATTGGTAAACGCGTGCATCAATGGTATGGTCCCGATCTACCGCGCCCGCTAGAAAACTTGTGTTTCCAAACATTCTCCGAACTCCATGAGGCCGCTGAGACGATCTGCAACAACAAAGACCGGCATTATTGGAAAGGACTAGGCCAACTCGAATCGAAGACGCACGCGAAACTCGCGGGGAGTAGGCGCCTCATCAGCAAATAATTTAATCCGGCTCATCCTCCGTGAACATAGTGAACGAAAGAGGAAAAGGAAAGCCGCAACTACGAGCCACCACCGAAACGTGAAGCGCAGGCGCAACGGAGCTCTCGCAACGGAAGATCGCCACTAAAACTCTTGTGCAAAGCATCGTGGGACCGAAGGAAATGTCCTTGATTTCCCATTCCCCATCGAGGAGGTGATTGACCTCCTAGAAGCCTGGGTTCAAGATGATGTCATCGAGGGACCGCCACCGCCTAGACGTCCACCAACCGAGGCCGAGATGGCGAATCCCAAATCTTGCCATTACCACGAGGTTCGTTCACCACCCGACTAGCGATTGCAACAGATTAAAGCATATTTTCAAGGAAAGGATTGAAGCAGGAGAACTCCAGCTAGGAGACGAAAGAGTGCATCGAGACCCACTCCCAATAAGAAACTGCGGTTCCTTTGGGGACTCCGTGCACGATACTGTGCAATCCATGATGCGACATATATGCGAAATTCTCTATCTCTCCAAGGTTCAGCGCCAAGATATTTTCGCAGCTCTCAATCGTGTTGTATCCGTCAAACGTCTTTTCTCCCCTCGGAATCCACGCCAAGGGCCCAAGCTTCCCAAACAAGCGAAGTGGAGAAATGGGGACTGCCGACCACGTCCCGTTTAAGAGGTCTCGAACTTGACGACACGCTCATCGACACGACCTCGACCACAACATCATCACTTTCAAGACACTAAAGGCAAATAGGATTTACAAAGCAAGACGCTACCTATTTCCCGTCCGTGATTAAGAGCTCGAGAGGAGAGGCTTTGAACGCGCATGGCTACATCAACCTAGAGATCGAGATAGGAAACGCTATAACGCACAGTAAGTTCCACATCGTCAAAGAACTAGATCATGACATGATTTTGGGACGCTTATGGGCACTCGACAACAAGGAAAAATTGGGCGTACACCCTCTGCCGACATCCCTGCCCGAAGGGATTCCCAGCAAATCGTCCCACGGGTTATCACATCAACGAGCTATTGAAGGAACCCAAGCGTCCGAAGAGGACCCGTTGGCGCTAGCCCATGATTTTCAAATGCAAGTAAGTCTGACCGAGCAACCTTTTCCGCAACCGACCTTTTCTTTCCCCAATCTGTCATGGGGACTCGGCGCAACAACCGGCACGAACGCTGTCAAAAAATGTGAATGGGGAGCTGGACCATTCGAACACTTTGCAAGAAGCTTGGAAGCTACTGGCGAAACCAACGAAGCCAAGGCTCAACTGGTTACACGACGTCTGAACCCGTTTTCAATCGGAGATATGGTGATTAAGGAAAGCTCGTTTCAAGTTGGGAGGATGACAGTAAAGATGGATTTGCCCGAGGAAGGTGAAGGCGAGCTATACCTGGTTGCGGATACCCTTTTGGGAGGATATTGCAAGCTCATCAATACCGACACACCTGAAGGCGTGATAGTTCACTCGCGATGGCTCAAGGAATCCAATCCCTAAAATGATGTATTTCCCAATCACTCCCCTTTTCAGTACTTCCTTTGAATCTTTCCTCTTAATAGCTGTACTTTCCCAGGATGAATACACCGTTTGTATTTTTTCCCTGGAGATCTACCCTTTTGTCAAAAAAAAATAAATAAAATAAATATATCTCTTCCCGAGCGAATCCTTCAGATATCAGAGAAATACATCAGAAGAACCCAGAAAACCATTGCAGAGCCATCATACCACAACCCCTTTCAAAATATATATATATGAAGCAAAAGGTTTTTGATGAAGAAGAATGGGAAAGATGTGTTTACAAAAAAAAAAAAAAGAGAGAAGGGAAAAACATCAGGGAACTAAACAGCTAACAGAAAAAACAAAAGGAGGAACTAGGCCTCGAAGGACGGAGCGCAAGTCTCTTCGGGCAAAGCTATCTTCAAGCATTTCCCACAGAAATCCTTCGGGCAACAAAGGTTCCACTCGGCGGCTTTAGCGGCGGCAACCTTAACATCCCATCCCGAAGCAGCCACAAGCGACGGAGTGTCCTCCCCGACAACTATTCCAAAAGATACGCCACCATGACGCCTCCGGTATCGTCAATAACACCTTTGGCATCAACTTCAAAGGTTGTCTCGCTTCTATCATACGCTCTTTCGAGAGTTTTCTCATTGACGTTTCGAAGAAAGTTTGTTGGTTCATCCACATCAAAATCGAGAACCGTGGCGTTCTCCTCCGCGTCCGCTGAACCCAAGGGGGTCCGAACATGCACTGTTCTTCGTGGGGATAGATGGGAGGGAGGTCCTTAATAATTTCATTAGCTTCATGGAACAAAGATTCAACCCCGACCGATACCTCCTCAAGAGAAGAAGATCGATCTCCGCCGATTCTCAAGTCCTTTCCCAAAAGGTTAAAAGGCACGGCCGTCTCTCGGAAGATCCCATCATACACTGCAAGAAATGGAAAGATGATCAAATTCCATCATGTCTACACGCGTACAAAAAGAGGATGGCAAAAAAAAAAAGGGGAAGAAGAAGAAAACGCATCGGCAAAGCAAAGGAAAAGGGAATCAACAAGAAGAACCCTTTTCTCAAACGAGGAGACGATGCTATTATTTTTTGGATATGAATGCGGAACCTTAAAAAGGGAAAGGAAGCAATGAGAGACATAACGCTTTCAGATTTTATCATGAACAATGCCCTAATTGAAGCCGCACGTGAAGTAAAGCAAAATAAGGAAACTTTGCTATCCGAAGAAACGCCTACTCCCTCCTTATTTACATAAGTCACGCCTGCAAACACGACTTCCAAGTTGCACCGGCCCCACCAATTGTGACTTCTCAATGCCGCCCAAGTCACGCCTGCAAGCATGGTTTCCAAGATTGGACCGGACCCACCAATTGCGCCGACCTCCCAATGCCGCCCAAGTCACGCACGCAAGCACGAACGGCTTCTACACTTCGCGCCGGTCCCACCATCTAGCACACTCGGTTCCCAACTCACGCCAACGTCCCAACGTCGCCAAGCTGCACCGGCCCACCAATTGTGCCGACCTCCCGATTTATGCAAAACTACCAGAGGCAAGGATTCCAAATCCTATTTATAAAAGGTCAGACAAGCCTCTTTCAATTTTCTTTACGGGTTGTTGTTAACAGTTTGTCACCATCTTATGCTTACCTCGCAACAAAGCCCCTGTTCCGAGCTAAGCAGGGGACTTAATGTTGATGGTGGTTTTTAGGCAAGGGGTAAAATCGTAAAACCCCATGACCTAGTGTTACCCGCAACACATTGAATAAGAGCATTTAACTCAGGTGTAAATAATTAATAGGGGTATTTTTTCAAAATACAAGATTAGGGTTTTCAAACACAGAACCCTAATTCCAAAACTGAGCCGCATACTGCGCACCATGGCAACCATGCCAAACCAAGCCGCATACTGCGCACCATGGCAACCATGCCAAACCAAGCCGCATACTGCGCACCATGGCAACCATGCAAAACCAAGCCGCATATCAAGGCACCATGGCAACCATGCCAAACCAAGCCGCATATCTGCGCACCATGGCAACCATGCCAAACCAAGCCGCATATCGCGCACCATGGCAACCATGCCAAACCAAGCCGCATCTGCGCACCATGGCAACAATGCCAAGCCAGGCCGCATACTGCGCACCATGGCAACAATGCCAAACCAATCCGCATACTGCGCACCATGGCAACCATGCCAAACCAAGCCGCATACTGCGCACCATGGCAACCATGCCAAACCAAGCCGCACTCTGCGCACCATGGCAACCATGCCAAAACAAGCCGCATACTGCGCACCATGGCAACAACGCCAAATTCCAAGCCGCTATGCCTCGGGCCCACGCCCAACATAGCGCCCTAGGTTTGCAAGACTTGCAACTAGGTCAACATGGCCGCACGTGCCATTGGCACGTGCCATTGGCACATGCCAACACGTGCCGCAAGCCATATTTCTAAGCCGCTATGCCTTTGGCCCACGCCAAACATAGCGCCCTAGGCTTGCAAGACTTGCAACTAGGTCAACATGGCCGCACGTGCCATTGGCACATGCCAACATGCTCGCTAGTTAGCTTCCCTATCAAGGTCACGGCCCTAACGGCCCCGCATGCCATTGGCACATGCCAACATGCTCGCTAGCTAGCTTCCCTATCAAGGTCACGGCCCTAACGGCCCCGCATGCCATTGGCACATGCCAAACGCACACGCTGGTAGCCTAACTTGCAAACCGTGCAACCTACCACCAAGGCATTCCGCACATGCCATTGGCACATGCCAAACGCACACGCTGGTAGCCAAAACTTGCAAACCGTGCAACCTACCACCAAGGCATTCCGCACATGCCATTGGCACATGCCACACGCGCCACTAGCAGCGCCACTTGCACTCAAGATGCAACCAACACTCGAGACATCAACACAAAACTGGGGATGCTTCTTTAGGGTTTTGGTTTGGCGGTCACAAAGATGCATACGGCGTACACTACGCTCACATTAAGAAATCGTGAAAAGGAATAAAGCGGTCAAATAAAAGAGGAAATAATGGTGAAAAACGTTTTCACCCATTAAACCATGCGGTTACCACCTCCTCCCATTATTTCACCCTTTACTCTCTTCCTTCATGAGGCCAGGGTACGTTTCAATCTCGACTTGTATAAATAGGTCTTACCTATTTCCACCAGACAACAAGTCTCGGTCAGGAGAAATATACTACACTTACACTCTCGTAAAGGCAACTTTGCAAGCTCTCTCAAAAGCTTCCATCTCTTGCAAGCTTCCTAAGCTTTCACTTTCTGATACAAGTCGAGATACTACTCTCCTCAACACCTTTCTTTGCTTCCCTCCCCAAATCAACCCTTCTCCTCCACTTTGTGACCGAAGCAAGTCTGGAACGGCCATTTCTTGGTTTAGGCCGGACTTGTACAGATCGATCTCTCGAACCTATAAAGTGCTCACGTGCAGCACATTTGTTTAGGGTTTGAATCAGTTTCTCACTCACTCACCGAAATTACCGAAATCAGCAGAAACGATTTTCACCCATAAACAGTAACAAACAAAGTTTGTGTGTTGTTTTTGTAGAATGAAGTGGTGAAAACGCGATACTTACAAGAAAAGGGAGAACCATTCATGTTTGAAGCCAACGTGAACCATATTGTAACCGAAGTCACTGAGTACCACCAGTTGGGTGAATCGGAAACGGATTCTTCTTAAGAAGATTGATAGTTTAGTGTAATTTCTTTGAGGTTTTTAGGGTATCCATTACGTATTTCGTAAGGTTTTGTGGGTATACCTCTATGTAAGCCCTCACGAGACTATAACTCGTCCACTTGGGCCACCAAGTGGTTTAAAGGCTTGATGCACGTGCTAAGTGCATTCGTTGTTCCGTCGACAAGGATAACGTTCGAAATAAATTATAGTTAAAGCTTAGTATGTAAACATAATTCAATTGCCTAATGATTCCGGCTTAGTATGTAGTATATTAATCTCTTACTATTAATTTATGTTGAGCATGTTTTGATTTCTAGTGATTCGTTTATGTTGAATATGTTTATCCTTGCAAGATTTATTTGTGACTATTTAGGCTAAGATAGATAAATTAGGCTTACAAAGCCGGATTTGGGGACCGGCATTGTTTAATATTTACACATCAATGCCGGTTCTTTATTCATCAACGACCGGCATAGAAGTTATTATAGAAACCATGCCGGTTTTTGTTGCATATTTGTCCCAATCTCTGTTAAAAAATTTCCTAGTACCGGCATTCTATTTCACGATTACGCCCAATGCTTAGGTTGTGGCGATTTTCCAAAAAACTAGTCGTTGGGTACTTTTTTTGCTATAAATAAAGACCTATCTCTACCAAACTTATTCACCCATCACCTTCAAACTTCCTAAATCAGTAACCCATCACTTTGGAACACTAAAAATGGCTCCAACTCCATTCAATAATCTGGAAGATGTTGCTATTGTCAGAGCACACACCACTCTCACAAAGCATTCCGTTGAGGAAGCGCAATGGGTGGCCAGTAACGAAGACCCAACCGGAGGGCCTTACCTTGGGCATGATCAAAACACCAATGCTTGGTGGAAACGTGTGTTTAGGGTTTTCAAAGCACTAAACGGAAATCGTTCAAGGAGGACACTCACGCAGATAAGGGAAAGGTACGCTTATTTATACAATGAATGCGTGCATGCTGAGAAACGAATTGAAAGCTCGTAAGGACGCTATGCCAAACGAAGACCGCATTAGTAGAGTAAGTTTGTGAATCAATAGGCCATTCATCAAAAATTATTTATTTGGTTATGATTATTCAACAACGCTGACTTATTAAAATAATTGTTTTTCCAGTGTTCTTTGGGTCGGACTCAATACGAATTTAGGTACTGGCCATGAGTTTCGCACGAGGACTGCTACACTCTCTTGGAGGAAGTTGAATGGCAATTCGCCCAATATAATTAAACTCGTAGACTATAACTCGTAAGGTTTTGTGGGTATACCTCTCTGTAAGCCCTCACGAGACTATAACTCGTCCACTTGGGCCACCAAGTGGTTTAAAGGCTTGATGCACGTGCTAAGTGCATTCGTTGTTCCGCCGACAAGGATACCGTTCAAATAAATTATAGTTCCCATTTAGTATGTAAACATATTTCAATTGCCTAATGATTCCGGCTTAGTAGGTAGTATATTAATCTATGCCGGTACAAGTGCTTCAAGCATTTACGTTAAGTTTATACCAATGCCGGAATGTTCAAAAATCAGTGCACAACGGCTATTTTTTTGAACCATAAACCGGCTTTAGAGTGCCGGCATTGATTGTAGGTCATCGACAATGCCGGCACTAAATAGCCGTTGTGCAATCATCTATATAATGCAATGGATTCACCCATTGCACTTGATACCTCCAATGGAAAATCCTTCATCAACTACCGATTCCATCATTGCCATGGAAAAAGAAAAACTCAAGAAGAACAAACTATCCACTCCGTTGGGAAATCAATTATCAACCACCAACTCAGTTTCCCTTATACTAGAAAAACTTAAAAGAAGGGAGAAACCACCAAGTCAATTGCCGCAATGGAAGAAGAGATACTAAAGAGAAAAAGAGAAGAAGAAGAGGAAGCAACGCTTGAACGTTATCGCAAAGAAACTAAAGAAATCATTAAACGCCAAAAACAATCTAAGATGGAAGCGGATGTCGAGGAAGAAACCGAGTGGATTAAAAATTACTACATAGTATCGGATTTCCAGGAAGATCACCGCCCTTCGAATCTTTTTTTGGGGTCTTGTTAGGACTGGTCCTTACAAGAATAACTACTTTGAAGGTAAGAAAGGCCGAATGGACTACGGTGATCTCTATGTACAAAATCGAACAATTGCACTCATAAAGTTATGTCGTAAATACAACGAGTTTCTTGCAAGATACAGAGGGAATAGGTTTCAAGCTCAGGACGCATATACCAAATGGAGAAAAGAGCCTTTTAGGCATTTCGAAAGCGGCAATGCTTATTGAATCTCGTTCCAAGAAATGATGTTAGGTGCAATTGGTTTGAGTTAATGTTTTTAAGTTTATTTACATAAGATTAGGTGGTCTATGTTATTTATTTCATCAATTTTCTTTCCTTTGCCAAGATCGAAAAATAAACCAAATACTATACCGTTGAATTCCCGCTTCACCAAATACTTATTGTCGTAGAATACCAGGCATTGAAGTGTTTCATTTGTCAATGCCGGCATGCTGACGGTTATAAACACAAGTTATGTGGCAGTTACAAAACTCATTCATTCCACTTATTTGACTGATTTACAAACTAATTTATCCCACTTATTTGGCGGTTACAAAATCCTTAATACCAGTTTATGCGTCAGTTACACACTCCTTCATTCTATTTAAGTGACGGTTATAGAAAGGAAATCATTCATTCTCCATTTTTATAGAAAGGAAATCATTCATTCTCAAACACAATGGGTCGCCGCAAACCCGGTGAAAAACCAATACCCAATCCTGAAGAATCTGTTGATGATGGTGGTAAATCGAAATCAAAAGCGCAACAAGTGCCTGAAGAGTCTGTTGGTGAGGTGGAAATAACAAATTTGATGCGGTAAGTGATGTATATGTTGAATTGAAGTTTTTTTACTTTTAGGGTTTAGCCCATAGTAGAAAACACAAAGTGAAACTTGGTTGTTTAGTCTTTGAAAATCAAATTGAAATTCAGTTGCATGTTTGATTGGCGGTAGAATACAATTTGAAAATCATGCCTGAATATATGTCCTGAATCCAGATTTTATTGCATGCCTTTACCGGCATACAAATTTAATTGAATACCATGCCGGTTTGGCGACTTAGGCTTTGTTTATTTCATCAATACTATGCCGTTTTTCGTGTTAAAATATCTGTACTAAAATCCCACAAGACTCGGCATTTAAGCTTACTTCTTAACAATGCCGGGTTCTAAGTGCCTTGGCGTTGTCGATATGTTAACTTACTATGCCGGTGTTCCGTTGAAAAAAATGTTCATTCTCGTCTAAAATTCAAAGACAACCTAAGATCATATATTAATTGATTAGAATAAAGACCTATGCCGGAACTCATGTTAAGTTCGATTTCTATGCGGGTTGTCATTATATAACTCAGTTTACATATTGGCACATAGGTCTAGAGCACCACAAAAGAGCAAAGGAAAAGGCAAAGTTGTTTTAGAAGCAAAACGTAAGTCTTCTCGACATAGCGGTCCTGATCCGGCTACTGCTAAGGTCATAATTCGGGATCAACCTATAAGCTACCCAACCAGCAGTGATGATGATGATGAGTGGGAAACATATCCTGTACACGAACGAGCAGGTGGCTCATCCTCACAAGCAGGTGGCTTAGGACAGACCGATGTCGGAGTAGAAGCCCCTAAGATCAGTGTAAAGGCACCCTGCACCCACTTTCCCGATAAGTATGATATGATTCCGCATCGCGATGATGGCAAACATTGGGTGAACCTATAAACCCGCAACTCTTATTTGCCTACAAATACTCTTGGGCTCACGGATATATCAAACTTATGTAAGACGTTTGCATCTTGTTATTATATTATTTATCCGTGATCAAGTGAATGTAATTTACTCGGTGTATTTTTATAGGACCACAAGAATGCCTTCCGTGTTAGCCGCCATCAATAATCGGATGTATGGCCTTTGAAGCTTGAGTGTGACGTCGTTAAAGTCGTAGTCAAAGCATCCGGGGGTTGTATCCCGCGATAAAAATTATGTGGCCACCGATACCGTCAATCAAACCGCTTTTTGGAGAGGTTTTATGGTGAAACTGATACCATGCATTTTCCTTTTGGCGAGATGACCATCATCCCCGAAGATGTCCAAAGGATAATAGGTCTTGAGGTTCTCGGAAACCCGTTAAGGTAGGAGATGACTCTAAAGACTTGGAATGGGACAAGATCTATGAACCGACTAAAAAGTTGTTTGGATGGGACAAGGAAACCACTTTGGCAAATATGTACAAGACTAGTCGTTCCCAGGACAAAGACTATCACATTCGTCAAACTCGTTGAATTGTTTGGGAACACGAAGAACAAGGAATTGAATCCCGAACAAGTCCAAAGAAAACTACCATGGCTTATATGTTGTTCATCTTGGGCACAGCCTATATTCCCCGACGCCAATGGTAATAGGGTGCATATGAACAACCTACAATACTTGGATCCTTTGGAACAGTTCATGAGTATTCATGGGGCACCGCTTTCTTGGCACATTTTTTGGCGTAAATGCGTCGAGCATCTAAGGCGAACGCCCGTCAATTTAATGGGAATTTCACTGTACTCTGTATAGTCAACTACTTTTTTTTTTGATTGTTGTGATTAAATTTGTTAGTTTCCAATTATTAATTTTCTTATACATATCATTGGAACGATCTTTCATTGGCGTAGGTGTGGGCTTATGAACACTTCAAAAATTGTTCAAACAAGACAAAGGATTGAAGATTTTCACCTTTGAATATCAAGAGAATAGGCCTCTAGGTCGAAATACTTCTTCGACAATACCCCAAGGCCCAATAACAAAAAACGGTTATTAGCAATGAGATTGGCTTTGGACTCGGTGGATGTCCAAGATGTTGTGTTTGATCCATATAAGAATGCCAGGGGAGTTCACTTTGAACGGTGTGACAATGTTTCATTTTACAACGGACCGTTATTTCATCCAAAAGGATTTGTTATGCACAACCCGCGCCGTGTAATGCGCCAACTTGGGTACAAGCAGAAAGATCTCACGGATACATCTTATCAGAAATTCTATCATGACTTTCCTCAATGCCAATCAAGTGAGAACCATACACTCGTGGTTTACGACCCAAAACCTATTCTTGCACATTGGAGTGAAAGGGAAAAAAAAGGACTTGTGTTGGATAGGGCTGATTGGGAATTGGCTGAGAACGGTTATGAGAGTGAAACAACCTTCCTAAGAGGCCATCGGAAGTTCACGCATCCTTATGTTGTACGCCCGGATATAGTAGTTGTTCCTCCACCACCAAAGACATGCCTCCACAACTCCGAAACCGTACCCGCACTTGTACAGTTTCGTTACGTTGTTGGTACGTACGTCTTGTTCATTGCCATTCTTTTAAGCTATGTCTATGAACTTATACAATTGAACATACTAATTACATGTTTAAAATTTCCTTAACAGCGTCAGCGGATTGGAAGTTTGACAAAGTTCTTTAAGAAAAGAACAAGAAAGGAGAGGTCTTGACAGGAGAAAGAAATGGAGAACGTCGAGCAAAAGATGGACAAAATTGAAGATCCGAAGGCAAAAGACTTGTGGGGCGAAAGGAAGAAGAGGGTACAAAAGAAGCCAAGAACCGAGTGATCGTGTGTTTATTCTATAGTATTAGTTTGGTTTGAACAATCTAGTGTTGGTTTATGTTTGTTTGTGAGTCTTGAACAATGTGTTTGCTTGATTTGTTTTCGGTTTGGAACCACAAAACTTAAGAGTTTGTTCTTTTATACATTCTAGTATTTTTATTATATTTTTATGTTGTTAAATTTGTGTCAAATCACCTAAATTTCTGAGTTTTTTTTCATAACCGGCATGCTCGAGAACAGTAAACACAATGCCGGTTCTCTAAATGACAGAGTTCCAGCATTTATTTGTGTTTGGATACTATGCCAGGGTCAGTAATCTCCATGATAAATACGATTTTGACAGTAAAAACCAATGACAAAGAATGAGGTTATTGTCAATGCCGGAAATGCCACCGATTTCTCTCGGGAAGTTTTTTCATAATATCCGGCATTGTTTCAAACAAGATTCTACGCTAGGTACACATGTTCCGGAGTAGCCAATATAAAACACAACTATGCCTAAGACCGGAATCAAAATATGATTTAATGTTTACAATTCACACTTCCAAAAAAAGAAAATTTTGCGTACTAGTGAACAACATACATCAAAATTACTCATCGTCGCTTCCACACGTATGAAGTTGCATCTTCTCCTCTTGGAGAGGTTTTTTTGATAAGGCCAACGCATCCCAAAATTGGTGATTCTCCTCATACAATGCCATCCATCCCTTCCGGATATTGGGATCTAGAGCCTTGTTTTTAATCATCCCACAAACAAAGTGGCAATGGACAATTTTCTTTGAGTTTTAGAATAACGAAATGATTACCGATTCACGAACGCCAAAACAACTCTTCTCTTCTTAAGGGATCCTTCGCATTTTTGCCACTTTGGGGTAAATGTACATTCTACGGTGGGGGTAAAATAATGAACAACACATCTAAATGTATCCGCCACCAGATGCCCACAAAGCGACATTCTCATCCAATATTCAGAAGGAAGAAAGTTCATCTGTTGTTCGGGCCCCAATACTTGAGCATGCATATCATCAAACCCCTCGCCTTCACCAAGAAATTGCTCAAAACAGCTCCTCTTGTTCACAAGTTGTTCGGCCATCCTCGTTCTAGCATATTTGCATGGTGTCATACCTCTACTAACCGCCGTGTCAAAGATTCCTAATTGTTCACCACAAAGATGATAGCCACAATTTCCATCTCCGTCGACATCATCTCGTATATAAAATATACTCGCGAATAACCTCGGGGAAGTTGGTCTATGTAAGACCGTATCTTGGTATGATAACTTCTAATTGTCCTACCGTTCGGGATCCTTATACATCTTCATATTACCCTTTTGTAACAATAATATATCCAAACCATCCTCTGCAATCTCTACACTTGCAATGTCTTCGATATGTGATGTGAGTCCGTACTTCCTTGGCCTACCCATTCTCCTTCGAACTAAAACTACGTCAACTTTGCTATCACTTTGGTTTGTCACCTCCTTAGCCTCGTCACCTCGTTGTTCTTTGTCACTTGATGATGATACCTTTGGCGGCCTACCCCTGTTCCTTGGAACCTCCGCTAGATCGACTATGGGTATGGCTTCGGAATGCTCACCTTGTTGTTCTTTGCCACAAGATGATGTTACCTTTGGCGGCCTACCCCTTTTCCTTGGAACCTCCGCTAGATCGACTATGGGTATGGCTTCGGAATGCTCACCTTGTTGTTCTTTGTCACTAGATGATGTTACCTTCGGCGGCCTACCCCTTTTCCTTGGAACCTCCGCTAGATCGACTATGGGTATGGCTTCGGAATGCTCACCTTGTTGCTCTATTTCACCGGGATGATGATACCTTTGGCGGCCTACCCCTCTTCTTTGGAACCTCCGATGAGTTGGCTTTTGGTGTGGATACGGATTCCTGGGTTAGTTGTTGACTTAGTGGTTCCTTCCGCGGCCTACCTATTTTGTTTGGAACCTGCGCTTCCACGAACCTTTGTTCCGAAATCTCACATGCGGTTAGATCTCGTTTCTTACTTGCCGCGAGTTCTTCTTCACGTTGAGTCATTTCTTTCAATTCTACCCTTTGTTTTTTCCTTGTTGTTTTAGTTTGTGGTCTTCCCGTTGATCTCCCTTTCTTGGCTCTTCGCTTTGTGCGATCCATGGACGAGCAATTAGCCTTAGTTGGCTCAACAAGACTTGTCGGCTTTTTACCGAGGTGCCACGAGAGTAAGCTTCAAGAATTCCTTTGCTTCGTTCGTATCCCATGGAGATTGCCCGGATCTCCCGGGGGGGAGGGTCGAAAGATAGTTGCTTCCAAAACGGATCAATAACCTCCAAAGGTATCGATTTTTTCATACTTCACAAGCATATGACGACATGGAAGCCCCAATGAAGACATGTCGGGACAAATACACACATCACCCGGTTTTCCGTAATTTTTCTCATATTCCATTTGTCTCATCATATGTTTTATTGCCCAATGAGAGACGTTGAATTCTATTCCTTGGAGAAAGTTACCATAACGAAGAAATGGAGTCAACCTTTCCATTGAGCTTTTCTCAAAAGCCTCCTTGATCCTATTGATATCTTGCTTAAAGTCTTGCTCCATTGCTTTGGTGACCGTAACCACATTGCCTTGACCTGATTTGGATGAGATCTTTAAATCTCCCATGAGCGGCCTCACCTGCACTAGTTGCTTCCGTCTTGAAGTGTCTATACCCGGTTTGTCCATGCACGTACAAATTTTTCCTTGAACTTATCCAACCATTGAGTCCGACAATACCAGAGGCGGTCGGATAAACTTCGTTCCAATCGGCAATAAACTTCTCCAATCTCTTTTCGTACATAACCTCGGTAAGAGACCAATAAACTTTCTCCCAATCTTTTAGAAATTCCAACCACTTTTTATGATTTTCTCGCATGTTCTTTGTCCACTCGCTCCTTTATCTTGCCTTGCCTCTCATCTTCTTCTTCTTCTGGGGATAGTTTGTTCTTTCGAACATCTTCCTCTAGTTGTACCATCATTCTCTTCTTAATATCCGCCTTTGCGGGGTTCAAACAAGGCATGGCAAGTTTTTATCACATTATTACGTATATGATATGTACATAGGAAATTTTGTGCGTCCAGGAAGACGTCGGATATTGCTCTCATTAATGCGGCATCGTTATCGGATTCGATGACCTCTAAGTTGATTTTCCCGGAAGAACAACTTCAATTGTCGTAATGCCCAATGATAATTATGGTCCCTCTCGTTTTCCATTAAACACCAAGCCAATGTGAATGTTACCTTGTCCGAGGTTTGCCCCACGATGTTGAACAACGGCATATTGTATTTGTTTGTCTTGTAGGTGCAATCCATCAAAAGAACACCACAACATGTATTTGCCAACTGTGAAAGCAACGGATGCGAAATGAATATTTGAAGGGGCTTGTTGTCCGGCCTTCTTTTAATGATACGCGTGTAGTTGTGATCCCAAGCTATCTTCTCAAATTCTTGCATAACGTACCTCCCTTCCCATTCCACCCTTCTAATAGTTGCTTGTGCACTATAAATTGTACGTAGAGAAGACACGTTAGTCTCGTCCTTTTCCTTGAAGCCTCTGAGAATTTGTCTCGGTTTGATAAATGCTTTGGTCAATCTCTTTACATCCTCGAACTCGTCAGGTTTTAGCTTCGCAACTAAGGAGTGACCAACAAAATCTTTCGGATCCCGATGGTTATGACAAGCCACACAAAACCTCACGGTCCCAATTGTTCATGTCATTTAAACGGAATACAAGCTTAAAAGGGCAATCATTCTTCCTCGTACGAGTCTTGTATACCCTATTAGTCTTCTTTGGATATACATAATCCTTTCTCTTGTGGCTATTCTTCTCCTTGTATTTCCCACTTCTCTCGCAAGCCATCTCAAAACGCCTATTCGAACCTTCGGTGTTCCTCACCAACACACACATGTTCTTAAGAGCCGTCTCTTTAGCCCAAGCGATTGCTTCCTTTCGATCAGTTATTCCCTACATAAGAACAATTTCGCATTCATTTGAAGGTTCACTACTAGCAATCCATTAGTAATGTTCAAGATACTAGGTGAAAAGTATTATTTGGTCACATACCGGAGGGATTTTATAGTATTCCGACGTATCCCGATAAAGCGGCTTTGCATTTGTTGGATCAATATATGGCACCACCTAAGGATCGAATGAAAATTAGTTCCAAACAACATTAAAACACTATGCCGGAAACCTGCACTCAAGATGCTCGACAATTGTTTAGGCATAGTCTAAGTTAACCAAAACTAAGACCAAATTTGAAACCTATTAGGCATATGTGTTTCGTAAGAATACAACGCCGGAAGCAATGATGCCGGCATTATCGTAACATATTGTTCCAAGCCGGTACACAATTCCGGTATTGAAAAATAATCGATATTGAATGCCGGAATTTAGCTTTGGAAAACATTTATTCCTGCATGTTTTTTTGTAGGTACCGACATTGAAAAGTTGTAAATTAACAACGCCGGTTTGGTTGCCGGCATTATCGATAGTGATGGTACCACGCCGGTACTAAATTCCGGCGTTAATGTTAGTTAAGTGTCAATGCCGGTTTTTGGTTTGGGATGGAATTGTTTCCTGTATGTTTTTCATTCAATACCGGCATGGTAGACGATCAATGAAACCATGCCGGTTGAATATTCCGTAGTATATTCCTTGTTAGGTAAAAAGGTTAACCCTGCATCCAGATAGTTTTTTGGTAGAATTCTATGCCAGTTGATAATTCAAATTGGGGATATAAGTGTACCAAGATGGTCGTAGTATGAATACTATGCCGGTATTTGACTACCCAAGCATGGTATTCATACAAATACCATGCCTCAGCATCGAGGTTTTAGGTTGAAAAAATGGCGGGTTTAAAGAAAAAATTGGATTTTTCGACATCTTAGCAGCTTTACCTGTGTGTTGGGGATGCTAGTATGTTGTGCAAGCTTACTTTCTTGTGTTGGTTCTTCATGAAACTCTCCATACTCGTGAAAATCATCATTCAAGGGTGTTGGCTCAACAAAGAGTTGCAATTGTGAGTTGTTGTCGTTAGTCAAGATTCAAGATATGATCCTTGTTGCGGTTGAGCTAAAGATTCAAGAAAGCAATCCTCTCTTCACAATCATCCTCCATTTTCCACAAAAAATTTCTCTCTCTCAAAATATTTTTCCCTCCTTCTACTCTCACCTCACTCACCCAAAAACAAATAAAACACACACTAATCATTTAACAAATACTTAAGATTTTTACTTAATTATTATTAAACACTAAACCCGATTAGTGAGGGGTAAATTAGGATTTAAAAAAATACTTAGATAAGGGGTGACCCCGAATTGATATTTGGACTTTTTTTTGTCCTTTTCCTATATCCCCCAATTACTTTTTATATCCCCCAATTGCGTGTTCAAAAGATGGAGCCGACAATGAAATGAATTACAAGCTTTAGAGAAACAGAACAATGAAAGGTGTAGAAGGATCAAGGATATAATAGACAAGAAGAGGCGAATAACAACTTAATTCAATTGTGTTTCTCCAAAACAAATTAGGTGGACCCTCCCTGTAAAGTGACTAAGGTTAGTTTTATCCAATACCTAGGGGAGGAATGTGCACCCCCGGTTAAGTGGGGGTGCACATAGATGCACTCGTTTAATATGGGTCCTCGGGCAATTGTTCTTAAATTCGGAATATTACCGCCATAATGTCTACTAATTTATTGCCCTGGTGTAGCTTTTGAAAGACTTTCAAAAAGAAATCCCCAATCCAAACGGGACAAATTAGATTGGACGGCGCTAATTGGTTTTGAGTTAGATGCCTATATTCTTGAAGGTAAGTTTGTGGAGTTGGGTGTATGGTACCAGTTGTTGATTTATAGAAGTCTATCCAC
Source organism: Papaver armeniacum (assembly GCA_023531295.1). NCBI lineage: Eukaryota > Viridiplantae > Streptophyta > Magnoliopsida > Ranunculales > Papaveraceae > Papaver > Papaver armeniacum. Next base: position 1,104,528 of record JAJJWW010002284.1, read on the forward strand.
CAGCATTCTTTGATTAGGTTAGTGGCGATGGAGGATGGAAATGTGGCAAATTACAGGTAGGATTGGGAAGGATAGGTTGAGAATTATGAGAACACATCAATTCTCAGATGGCTAATTTCCAAACTTTTTTGTTATTAATTTCTTTTAGTAGATTTTATGGGTTTGATCAATTCTCTTATCTAGTTTCTTTTTCTTTTCTTTTTCTAATAGTCATTTCTTGTTAAAAAAACAAATTATTTAGTTTTAATCCTTTTAAATATTTCTTAATTGTTGTGTGCTATTATGGATTACTAATTCTTTGATGCAGCAACCATGTTTATTAATCAGTTGCAAATGTAAGCAGTCGTGTTTGTTCCAGTAGTAGTTTCCTTCTAAACACTAGTTTCATTTTCAATGTTAGCAGTGGTGTACCCTCAGGCAGTTGTGCAAATTCAAACAGTTGTGTCCTCCATCACCTCCATGCTGGTTTCTACAAGGTTGCTCAGAGTTGTCTCTCATCAAATTAGGTGTAATCGTGATCAAGCTTTTTCATCATCTTTCAAGTTATTCAACCAGATTCAAGATCCATTTTCAGAAATTCAAGATCTATTTTTATAAATTCAAAATTTGAATTTTCCCCCATCTTTAGTGCAGTCAAAAGAATATAGCTGTTACAGAAATTCTTGGCGTAATTTTAGCAGCAAGAAATTACCTTTCAAGTCGTTGGTGATACATCAACAAAATCCTCCTACGAATCTGCAATATCTTATATCCCTTAACTATTTATGGGCAGAAAAATATCTCTGTAAAGGTTAAGTTAGGGATATATGATAAGGTTAATCCTATTATAAATTACAACTTCTCCTCGACCCTTTACCATCACCAAAAACCTAATTTCACAGAGTTACTCATCTCTACCTAAATCTTTCTTTGCAAATTTCAATTCTCTAATATGGCGACTAACTCTCAACCCCATGTTTCCAAAATCACCTCTCAAATGCAACATACCAGTATTGGGGCTATTAAAACCACAAAGAAAAACCCTTGGATCTGCTCAAGTGATTGACAAAGCTGCTGATGAATGGTTTAACAGTGTACTTGGTAACATGTGCCCAAAAGTTTTGGAAGTCAGAGAAGTATTAAAAGAGATCAATGCTATTTGGAAGAAATACAAAAACAAGGAAACCAAAGTTATGGGTTCTAATCTCTTTGTTTTTCAAGTTCAGTACGGACAAAGAACAGGGAGAGATCGTTAAGAAAGCTCCATGGAGAGTGAAAGGTTACTTACTAGCTGTGGATATCTACAACCCCAGAGTTCCACTGGCAGATGACAAATTCTTACACCAAAACTAGACTGTCAAGTTCAGAAACCTTCAGCTGGAACATCTAAATGTATCTATGATAGATGAGATCATTCAAGACTTGGGAGAAAAAATTAAAATAGATCCCCCTAATGCACATCCTAGGATTGGTAGATTGGTGAAGGCAACAATTAGAATGAATTTAACATCACCCCTAAAGAGAGGTGCATGATTCAGAACAACATCTGGAGGAGAAGCTTGGATTAAATACCATTGGTAGAAGCAGCCATACCACATATGCGATCAATGTTGGGTTATAGAGCACTCAGATGATACCTTTCAGAAAGTTGCACTCCAACAGCAACTGGATTCGATGTCCCAAGAGGAGTATGAAATATGGAGTCTGGAACAAGAAGAAGGGTACGAAGTTGTAGCTATTTTTGAAGGCGAAGCCGGTGCTAGTAACATTCCTTGTGCCCCTATCCCTAATATGGGTGCCAATACAGAAAATGGATCCTTATCCGTAGATCCTCCCAGAGATGAAATCGATAATGATGAGGAGAGGCAAAACAAAAGATCTCGTAATGGAAGTTCTAAGTTTTCTCAAAGCAACATTTCCGAGAAGAAATCTAACCCAATTCTTTGCAAAACTTCAAACCCTCGTACCAATCATCCTGATCTTACCCTCTTAGATGTCAAGATGAAAAGCAATCAGTCTGATTTTTCTAGCAGCCAAACCGTACCAATGGAAGTGGTGGAAATTGAGAAAATTGAAGAGGATCCAGCAGTTGAGGAAGAAATTGCACTGATTAATAACATGGGGGATGCTAATCAGGTACTTCCATTCTTTGATTTTAATTCTCCTAAAGTTTCAAACCCTAATCCCTCTTTTCTCTGGTTTCTCTTTCTTATAACCTCCTGTATTTTACAAACCCTAAATCTTCCTAGTTCTTACAATCGTGATCACATAGGTCTCACAAACAACTGCTATTTTCTGACGGTTTATATCATTAAAATTGGGTTTAATTTGTTAATCCCTTATTGTGTGATTATAATCCCTACTGCTTTGCTTGTTGAAATTCTGATAAGATTATCTTATTTGTGTGATTGTGTTTTGAGTGATTCTAGAGATTCCAATCAGTATAGTTGCTCTGTTGAGTGGCAATTTTTTGACTTGCATTTTTGTTGTCATGCTCACTTGAATTGGTTCTCTGGATTGTTTGATTCTAATCAACTTTGTTGCCCTGTTGAGGCCCAACTAATTGATCTGCCTGCTGCTTTAACTAGGATTGAAATTTTATTTACTCAGTTCTCTATAGATATTATTGTTTACATAGGCATTAAGGATAAATTAATTTATTCTTCTTGGTTCTCCTGCATATGCATGGTCATAGTGTGTTTTACTCAGTTCCTTTACCCGTGCATTTTTAGTTTCTTTAGCAAATTTTATATCTGCAGTTCTTGTTTGTTTTTAATCATTCTCACAATGAGAATTTTTTCGTGGAATTGTCAGGGCTTCAGCAACCCTACTACAAGAACTGCATTAGATAATCATATAAAGAGTCAAAATCCAGATGTGATTTTTTTATATGAAACCAAAAATGACTCCACTAAAATGAGTCAATATTTGAGAAGATTAAGCTATCTTAATAATTGGATATTTCCCTCTGTTGGTCTCTCTGGTGGCATATCTTTATCTTGGTTTAAACCTTGAAATTGTAGATAATTTAGATAAAATGATAAATGCTATAATCTCTTATGACCCTAGTAAACCAGAATTCCTTGTAACGTTTCTCTATGGTTCTGTATACCATGACGAGAAGTTACAACAATGGGATTATATTAGCAAGATAGGTGAACAAGCAAATCTCCCATGGGTTTTAATTGGTGATCTCAATATAACCATGTTCGCCCATGAGAGGTCTACTTTCACAATTCCTACCGCTGAGAATTTAGCTATCATTCAACAGATTATTGATAATTATGATTTATCTAACTTAGGATTTGTGGGTTCCCATTTTACTTGGTCTAATCGAAAATCTGGCGATGACAATATAAGAGCTAGATTGAATAGGGCGCTAGTAAATGGTATGTGGCTGAGTTCTTATGCGAACTCAAAAGTTTTTCATATTGACTTTATAGGTTCATACTATTTACCAATTATCTTGGTTACAAACACTCTTTCTAATCAAGGTAAAAGACCATATAGATATTATAAATGCTGGTTCAATGATCCGTCTTCACATTCTGTAATTAATAATGTATTTTCTATTCCTATAAGAGGGTCTCATGCTTGCCAATTTAATAGCAGACTTAGGAATGTGAAAACTGATTTAAAGAATTGGAACGTTTCGCACGTTGGAAATATTGATCATAAGGTCAGGTCTCTTGGAACACAACTTCAAGTTCTGAATAGCCAAGCAAATATTATTCAGAATCTTTAGGCTATTAAGCAAGTTGAGATACATTTGGAACATTGGCAAAAAATCCAAGAGGACTTTTATGCTCAAACGTCAAGAGTCGAGTTCATAGAGGGGCATGATCGAAATACCAACTTCTATCATACTTATGTTAATAAAAGAAGGCATTTCAACCATATCAGTTCCCTCAAAATGAACAATGGCCAATTGTCTAAGGATATGAATAAACTTGAAGACCTATTGGTTAATCACTTTAGTTCAATTGGGTCTACGTCCAATCCTTTTCGTAATAGAAATTTTCTGAATTGCATAGATCCTTGTATATCTAATGAGGAAAATGTTAAATTATTGAGCCCCATTACTTTACAAGAAGTAAGAGACACAATTAAACAAATGGCTTCATGGTCTGCCCCAGGGCCTGGTGGTTTTCCACGAGGCTTTTATAAACAGAGTGTTCTAAATCCTAAGTGGAAAGGTAAGAACTTGACCCAATCTGGTAGGTCAGTTATGGTTAATAATGTTCTAAATTCTTCTCCCATATATCATCTGAATTCCTTTCTTCTCCCAGATGACATCATTCACAAGATGGAGCAATCCCAACGTGATTTCTGGTGGGGAAAGGTTCTAATGGTGGTTTTTACCAAAAAAAAAAAAATGGGAAAAAGTGCGTACTCATAAAATGGAAGGTGGGTTAGGCTTTAAGAATTTAAAGATTACTAATGCTAGCTGCCCTTTTAGCTAAAACTGCCTGGTTGCTTATACACTCGGAAGATGATTATGGTTCAAAATTTTGAAATGCAAGTACTTTAAGAACTGTCATCCTTTGCATCATTTAAATATTAAGGACTCTTCTTGGGTTTGGAAAAGTATTTGTCATGGTCTTAGCATAATTAAGCATCATGTTGTTTGGCAAGTTAGAAATGGTGTTAAGATTCATGCTTTTGTTGATAATTGGGTGCCAAACATGTCTCCTACTTTATGGATTTCTTATCCTAATCCTAACTTGTATGTTAGCAGTTTCATTGACAAAGATTCGAACACCTGGAATTCAGAACTAGTGCAAGATTTTTTTACTCAACAAAACAGTCAGAAAATTATGAACATTAGAATTCCATTGACTGGTAAAGATAGGTTGATTTGGCCATTCACTAAAAATGGTACTTTTACAGTTAAATCAGCTTACAAGATTTTGGGTGGTGAGTTGTCTCCTGTTGATAATAATGCTCAACCAAACCCAATATATAAAAACCTTTGGAAAGCTCCCCTTTTACCTAAAGTCCAATTGTTTTTATGGAAATGCATTGAAGGTATACTGCCTACTATGGATAGAGTGTATGTTTTCAAACCTAATCAAGATAATACTTGTAGTAGGTGTAACACCAATGTTCCTGAAACTGTTGAGCATCTCATATTGCATTGTACTTATTCTAAATATGTTTGGGCTTCTCTGTCTTTTGGAAGTGTTGTGCTTCAAGATTCTGCTTCTAATGTTAATATATATGACTGGATTAGCAAATATCTTTTGTCCAATGATGCTCTTGGTTGTTCAGTATTAACTACTGCATGGTGCATTTGGAGGGACAGATGTTTTCATACTTTCGAGCAACAACCTCTTAATACTCATTCCACTGTCAGAATGGCTATTAAATTGATTAGTGATACCAATGAATTCTTAACTTCTTCTAGTCCTAATAGTCGTTCTACTGTTAATCCAGCTCCTGTGGCTCCTTCAAATGAAGATCTTCCACATGACTGTCATATAGTTTATTGTGATGCTTCTGATGATAAAGATATTAATAATTATGGTGTTGGAATTGCTGTCTTTAACAAAACAGGGGAATTCAAAGGATGCAAAACTGTTGCAGGCCAATCATTGAATCCAGAGGAAGCGAAATGCATAGCCTTACTTGAAGATGTTAAGTGGATTAAAGCTAGAGGTTATGATAGAGTTTGATTAAGGAGTGATGCAAAGAATGTTATTACTTTTCTCAATAAAATGGTGGACCAGATTAGCTGGTCCAACAATTCCATCTTAGGAGATTGTATTTTCATTCTTAAAGACTTTAGCTTTATTGAGTATGTTAGTAGGAGTTTCAATGGTTGGGCTGATAAAGCAGCTAAACATAGTAAAAGATTCAATGTATCCGGTGTTTGGTTGGATAATTATCCTCCATTCAACCTAAACCAATTGTAATCTTTATCTAAATCAATATATTTTCCTTTCCTAGCAAAAAAAAAATAATCAATTCTTCTTAACATAAATGAGAATGTTCATGCTGACGTGTCGGCCTCATAGAAAATTTCAATTTTTTGTCTGATGTGTCATCACCCTGTTACATTTGGGGAGAGCCAAAAGAAACGTAAAGGAACGACCTTTCAAATCGTTATATGAAGAAGCCACATCCTGAGAACCCTTTCTCTTAGTTCCGGAGAGTTTTTCTTGAAAGGTTGCAACTCATCGGTCAGTAACATTTATATATAACACAGCCAGCCGATTCGACGCCAGTTTTTGTTGTTCATTTACTCTTCAAATATCTCATTGTTGATTTGGTGTTCGTAAAAAGTTCATGAGGGAAGAAAGTGCTTGACGAAATTCCGTAGGTTCGTTATTTTGTAACTATTTGAGAATATTATTGCTTCGGACTTGAGATCTATTTCTGAACAGTTTCAAAACGTGTTTCGTAATTTACCTAGGTCAGCCGATTTACACATTAGTGTTACATACGACGTATCATAGGATGTCCGTGTATCTACAGAGTGCAACCATTTTCCCTCACAAATTTTCTCGGTGAACCCATCAAAGGTAAAGTTTGCACACAGTAAGGCACTATTTTTTACTCTTTTCTTCTTTAGTTTAATGCCTCAGTCTTTTCTTGAAAATGATCAGTTGATCGCCATTTCAGATGTGAAAAAACACCCCTCATGGGATGTCAGATATCTAATTCCTTTTTTTTAACCGTACTTTTGATCATCATCGACCTACCCAAAAAGCATACCAGTACTAGGATCCTGAGGAGGATGAAGGCGACGCTAAATTTGAAACCGGTGGCATGGAGATTCAAGGTAAGAACTTCCATGAAATTGTTGAAATTACAAGCATTATGTACATTAAAACTAAATTATTTGCAAACTGCTGACGGAAATAGTTTCAGTTTTTCAACTTCTTTTATACCGATATATTTCATGCCTCATATATTGTTGGTAATGTTCTCGGTTTTTGATTTGTTTTGGGTTCTGAATTTGTGGTTTGCGGTGTCATTTATATAGGAAAATGATAAGGTTGGCGAAGAGGAGAAAAAGGAAACGAAGAAAGATGGTTCAAATGAAGAATAAGGCAATGTCAACAACATCTTCAACGGCTTCCTTTAGTGCATCTTTGATCATGTCGCTTTAGGGGAAATCTTTATATACTAACGTCATTTTATCTTTAACATCATGCACTTTTATTGATCTATAATTTGAGTTGTATCATGCAATACATTGAATGGTCAAAGAATTTTGCATGTTTTCATTCATCGATGAGTTTAATTGAAATGCTTTAACTCATTATTTCTTTTTTCTACTTTTTCTACAGAAAAAAAATCTAATATTCCCTAATTAGGTTATCATCAACATTCAATATCTACATTAAAAAGATCTGCATTGTATAGGTGGTGGGTAACAACCAACATACAATATCTTCATCTTTCTTCCATCGGCACTTTCTCTAATTTCCAATAGACAATTCTTTCAATTTGGATACCACGGATCGCACCTTTTTTCCTAAATCTTCCGATCTTTTCTCTATCCCCACTGCTTTCTTTACATTGCTTCCGGCAACTAATTATCCTACAAAGTAGTCACCAGTGTGTGTTTGAAATTTATCATCCATATCAGTATCTTTCACCATGTATCATCTAAATCAGTATCTGCAATTGATGGATATGGAGTAGGTTTGGACGATGTTGTGATTATGTAACGACCATGTAAAATTTGTATGCATTTTATAACTATTAAGTGATGTTGAAATCTTATAACGTTGATTTATTTTTTCTTTTGGAAATTTTCCAGGTCAAGCATTAGAAAACTAAGGCGAAGAAAGAATGTTGCAAGTTTACCAATAAAGATGGCAGTTCCAGAAAAGATGGCGGTGAAGTTCCTGTAATGGATGCTAAATCTTGGCAGCAATTGCTGAAAAAGAAAGACTCTTAAATTTAGATATGTTGCTAATAGTAATACATTTGTTTAATCACTTTTTCTTCTGATATTCGCAAATTTTGATGAATGTGTTATCCGGTGAAGAATAAGGGAACTTGATTCATATTAGTGATCTTAGTGTGGCTGACAGATCTTGATCAGAAATCCACTTTTTGTTACACAAGAACAAGAATAACAAGGGCATGCATTATTTGAGACTTCAAGTAGAATCAATAAGTCCACGGAATTGTCATATTGTTGCTTCCAAGGTTCAAGGTATTGGTGAAGAGTTACCTAAAAATTGATTCACACAAACTATCCGAAACAATTCAAAATAACGTATTTGGTTGATTTTATTTTGATTCACGTTAGTAATCTTAGTGTGGCTACCAGATCAAAACCCCATTTTTTGTGACACAACGGTAAAAAGGACGATGCAGTATTGGGGATGTCCATTGCTGGATATCATATCTATTTCGAGTAGGAAAAATTATTGTCAGGTAATACTAATAAGTGTAAGCCAGAGAGATCAAGAGAAGGCAGCGATTGGATGAATCATTTTAATAAATTAGCCGCGCAATTGCGCGGGTTTAATGAACTTGTACATATATATATATATATTGGACGGCCGGGCCGATTTCGTTAAATCCCAAGAAAACACGTCAGTTTTATCCTCCACCGTCCCGGCCAACTACTTTCGTCCAAAAATAGCTCTCAACTCAAATGTGGAATGAGGAAAGATCAGAGAAGATTTTGGGCCAAGACATACTACCAACCAGTCATCTCCAAACAACTGGATACCACCAATGTTCTTTCCTACGTATATGACTCCAAACATATTGGTACAATTAGTCACATGACTTGATAATAATCTGTCCTCTACCTACGCAGTTATTTTGGAAGGTTATCTCGTACCAAATAATGACTCTTTTTCTAAGTTGAACAAACGCTTAAAATGTGTGGATGGAAAGCAACACATGAGGAAGCTTTGAGAAAAACGAGTGGCATGTGGATGATAGACCTTAGTCTTCTCTTTGGATTGCCAAAGGATGTTGTCTTTGCATGTTTGCATTATTCCCATTATTTATTTATTTTTTTTTTTTTTTTGATAATAAGTTCCATTCCATTAATAGCAAACGGTGATTACATTATGGTTGAGTACAATAAGAAACCATTGAAGAACACGAAGAACATACTGTAAAACGTACATGGCCGAATATTCTGACAAGAGGAAGAGAAGGAATAACGGAGATCGACAAATTACAAGTATTGGAGAACCGATTAGATCGGTAGAGGATGGTCTTCTAGTCAGGGACGGAGGGATGTAGGGACAAATGGGGTCCACCGACCCCACTTGATTCTGAAATCCCACAGATATAGGCTTATAAATTTTGTAATTTACATGTTTTGTGGGGACAAATATGCTCTATAAAATTGGAAATTTATTTTTAATGGGGTAAAAATTATAAAACTCACATAAAATAAATACAAATAAATCAAATGTGTGACGTAAAAATAAAAAAAAAAACGATCTAAATTAGTATATCTAATTAAACTAAAATATTTTATGATTTAATTTTCATTTAGTTAGTACTAAAAAAGTCAATAAAAATGCCAAAAAAAAATTCATTCAGTATGTACATATTTTTACCATAAGAATTTGCCCCCAGTTGGGAAAAAGTCTGGCTCCGTCACTGCTTCTAGTCTTAGACTGACCATTTGTTGATGTATCTTCCTTGGAAAGAGATACTCCATTAAAACAGGAGATGTTTTGCTTCATTTTACGCCAGAAAGCTTCATATCCCGGTGACCAGAGTTTGAAGATGGAGCACTTCAACCACAAAGTAACCAAAGTAGAATAGATATTAAAGCTAGAAAAGAACGTTATGGAAAACGTATGAAGAAACACCATATAGGTGTAGACAAACTGCCGGAGGCAGGAGAAAACTTTGCCGGAAAACGGAAAAATCAAAGAACTACTCAAAACCTAAGTTCAAATATAAGAAAAACGGTAAAGTAACACTAAATCTAAGCCATAACTACTACTACTGCCCAGATCCACTCCAAAAGGAGTAGATCTGAGCAGAAAAACTATCGTCGGAAAGTTGTTTTCCTCGCCGGAAATCGCCCTGTTCTAGAGAAGAAGGAAGGAGAGAGAAAATGTTTATGTTATTCTCCAAAAAAAAAAACTCCATTATTCCCATTATAAGGTATCCTATAACTGCTTACAAGTAAGCTCAAGTTGGCATGTGTGAGTGTGAGAATGTTTTTCGGAAAATGGGTCATTTGTTCGTTTAAAACATGGTTTAATGGACGAGTGAAAATTAGTATGGGTGAAATGAACACCAAAAAAAGAACGCGCAATTGGGGGATATCAAAACTAATTGGGGGATAGAGGAAAAAGACAAAAATTGGATCCAAATATCAAATCAGGGTCACCCCTTATCCAAGTATTTTTTTAAATCCTAATCTACGCCTCACTAATCAGGTTTAGTGTTTAATAATAATTAGTAAAAATCTTAAGTATTTGTTAAATGATTAGTGTGTATTTGTATTTGGGTGAGTGACATGAGAGTAGAAAGATGGAAAAAAAATTTGAAAGGGAATTTTTTTTGGTGAAAGTGGAGGATGATTGTGAAGAGAAAATTGCTTCTAAAAGGTTGAAAATTTGATTTTTTTTCTTTGAATCCACCATTGTTGCATCTGAAATAGCTCGGTGCCGGCATTGTATTCAACCGAAGAAACCATGCCGGCATTTGTTGGAAATTTTCATAAATGTTTACCACTATCCGAAGGATCACAAAATTTTCTGGTTTTGATCTTCAAAACCTTTTTTTTTTTGTTTTAATCAGTCCACTGCCGGCACAGTCAGTTAATTCTCGAGCATGCCGGTACCTATGCCTGCATCGTATGTTGCTAAAATGTCTATGCTAGCACATAATGAAAAGTATCGAGAAAATTGTTTTTTTTTTCACTTGACTACCGGCATTGATAGATTTATATCGAGCATGCCGGCATTTAGTTCCGGTATTGAATTCATCACTTCCGGCATGGTCTTCATCACTTCCGGCGATGTAAAAAATTTTATTTCCGGCGTGGTCTTCATCACTTCCGGCGTGATCTTCATCACTTCCGGCATGATATTCATAACTTCCGGCATGGTATTCATCCCTTCCGGCATGGTCTTCATCACTTTCGGCGTGGTCTTCATCATTTCCGACATGGTTTTCATCACTTCCGGCGTGGTCTTCATCATTTCCGACATGGTTTTCATCACTTCCGGCGTGGTCTTCATCACTTCCGAATGTGAAAAAAAATAAATCGTTTTCAAAGTGAGGAGCCGGAAGAGAAGGAGAAGAGAATTTGAAAGGGAGTGGGGAAAATTTAGAATTTGAAAGGGAATGGGGAACATTTGGGTTTTCAAAGCTTTAACCTTAAAAGAAATTAATAAGAAGTGGAAATGGAAATGGGGGATATGATTTTGTTTTTTGATTTTTATTTTGAGGGAAGGGTACTTTAGTATTATTGCCCCCCAAAAACACCCCTTAGCAGACACTATTGGTTGGGGGAAGTAATTGATATCCCCCAATTAGTTTTCATATCCCCCAATTGTGGGTTCCAAAAAAATAGCAAGAATGAAACTGGATTCATCATGGCTTAAACTTAAAAAAAGAATGAGGATGAAACTGGATGCATCCTGATGTAAATTAAAAATAAGAAAAAGTATTTAAAAATGGGTAAGATGAAACTGTTTACATCCTGTCTATTTTTATATTCTCTTCCATTTAAACAGTGTCAAATTTTACATATCTTTTTCACCCAGAAATTGTTGATTTTGCTCTTTTTAACCAATTTTGTGAATGCGTTTTTGCATTCAACCAGCTTTCAGAAAAAAGAAATTTCACTCTAAGAAGAATGAATGACTGACAAACACGAAAGTGGTCTTCCAAGTAGAAATATAAACGAGGAAACTAAAAGAGATAAGAACAGTGCAATACTAAGAAATACTGTAAATTAGCTCAGGCAAGAAACGGATGAACTAGAGCTTGGCACCCTCCAAGAGGTAACCAGAATGCTACTTACATTGAAGTATTAGACTGTAAATTCTTACACAAAATAAACGAGTTTGTAATAAGAGACGGAGAAATACAAGTGATGTAAAAGAAGAAGAGGATTAACGTTGAGTGGTTGGCACTAATCTTGGGGTAAATATTTGGGTAAATATAAGCATTTTCGGCTTTTCACTACAGCAACCTCTTGTAGACCACTGAATGCTACTTTCATCCAACGTATAAGGCCAAACATCAATAAGTAAGTGACGGGACTATTTTCTTGTAAGGAAACTGAAAAAGGAGTGACAGGGCTTGGCTTGCATTTTCGTCCATTCATCTTGCTTTTTGCTTTTATCTGTATTTTCAGATTTTCTATAGGTACATTCATATTTGAATTATTTTGGGAATAGTTATTATTGTCGGTAGGTCGGTCAAGGTCTAGATTAGGAAATCTAGTTGGTTAAGGAAACCAAGTACTTGTGTCCTAAGTATAGCAGCTTAAGAGGTTTGTCTCTTAGACCTAAGTTAGGAAACCCTATACTTGTAGGAAAGTAATCCTTGTTAAGGAATGTGTCCAGTCCTATTGATGTGTATAAATAGCCATAGAGAGAACTAGAGAAAACACACCAGAACTAGTAAGAGTTCTCTTCTTCTCTGCTTAGGCTTTGTATATTCTAACCTATACGGTGATATATAAAATTGCTTATTCCTTCCCGAGGATTCAACCTTGTTAAATACTTGTTCTTCTTGTATGTGATTGTGTTCTTGGCGATATTGAGATACCTCGTAGTAGTGCAAACCTAACGTTTCCGCAGGATTTGGCGCAACAATTGGTATCAGAGCAAGGAGACGCTCTTGGATACGGGTACTCGAATTGCAGTTGAAGTGAAGGTTCTGTTTTTTATCTATATTTGGTTATTTGTGAACAATGGTTGACGGGGACGAAGATCCGAAAAATCCTTTAGGAGAACATTCGGATCCCACAAATAAAGATAAAGAAACAAAATAAGAAATACTTCATTCACATAGATCACAACTCAAGGTAGAAAAGTTTACAGGAACCAATAACTTTGGTTTATGGAGAACGGACGTAATGGATGCTCTTGTTCATCTTGACCTAGAAGAAGCTCTAGAAGGTCAGCCAGTGGAGATGTCCGACAAGCAGTGGAACAAGATGAATAAATTGTATCTTGCTTCGATACGAGGGTGTTTAGCAACCGCAATAAGAGTTAATTATCAAAGACAAAACTTGACTAAGGATCTCTCGGGAAAAGCTTGAGAAAGAATACCTTGTGAAGAACGTGGCCAATATGATACATCTTAAAAGGAATTTGTATCGCTATAACATGAAGAGAGGTGCAACATTAACCGAGCACCTAGATTCATATAATAAACTTCTTGCTGAGTTGGTTAACTACGATGAAAAGATCAATGACGAGGAACAAGCTTTGTGTCTGATAAACTCTCTTCCTGAAAAGTATGAACCCGTGATAAAAGCATTAATGCACAACAAGGACAAGATGACATACGCAGAGGTCACTACAAAGATTGCGTAGTGAGGAGTTCAGAAGATGGATCGTGAAGACCTTGCAAGTGAAGCTAACAATGACTTGCTTCTTGCAAGAGGTCGTTCAAATGACAGTGAGAAAGAAGAATGGTGGTTATGGGAAAGGTAGAGGACGTTCTAAAAGTAGAACGCGACTGCAGAAAGATGAGTGTGCTTAGTGTCATGACTTCGGTCATTGGGCTAAGGATTGTCCTAAGCGTAAGGAAAGAGAAGGAGATAATAACAAGACCGAGGTGAACATTGCAAAAGGTAATAAAGAATCAGATGATGCTTCTGATTTCTCGCTAACTGTGACACCATCAGCTTGTGCTATTACAGATGGTACATGGGTATTAGATACTAGAGCAACATATCATATATGTCCATATCGTGACTGGTTCTCAAGTTTTGAAGAGCTTGATGGAGAAGTACGTATGGGAAACAATCATACCTGCAGGGTGATTGGCATTGGTAGTGTTCGTATCAAGATGCATGATGGTATGGTTAGAGAGCTGAAGGAGGTAAGATTTGTACCTGCCATAAAGAAGAATTTGATTTCACTCGGATCTTTAGAAGCTAAGGGCTATAAGATAGTCGCTGAAAATGGTGTTCTAAAGGTAATATCTGGATCTATGGTAATCATGAAGGGCACACGTCATCATAACTTGTACTACTTGATTGGGAGTACAACAACAGGAGATGTGTCTATTTCTGAACACATCGAGAGTGCATCTACCGAGAAAACAAAGCTATGGAACATGAGACTTGGACATCCAGGTGAGAAGTCGTTGCATAGGTTGATTCAACAAGACTTGTTGAAAGGTGTTATTGCCTGCAAGTTAGCATTTTGTGAACATTGTGTTAAAGGCAAGAAAACAAGAACAAGCTTTGGCACAGCTATCCACAATACTAGTGGAGTTCTTGACTATGTTCACTCAGATGTTTGGGGTCCTTCCAAGAATGCATCATTGGGAGGGAAACATTGGTTTGTGTCGTTCATTGATGATTATTCTAGGCGCGTATGGGTGTACACCATGAGGCATAAGGATGAAGTCCTAGAAATCTTTGTGAGGTGAAAAAGGCAACTGAGACTCAAACTAGCTTGAAAGATCAAAGTACTACGTTCGACAATGGTGGAGAGTACAAGAGTGATCCGTTCTTGCAAGTATGCCAGGATGAGGGGATAAAGAGGCACTTCACAGTTAAGAAGACACCACAACAGAATGGGGTAGCTGAATGCATGATCGTACTTTGCTAGAAAAGGTACGATGTATGTTATCTAATGCTGGATTAGGTAAAGCGTTTTGGGCTGAGGCAGTTACATATGCGTGCTTCCTCATTAATAGGTTGCCATCACCGCATTAGAAGGTAAAACTCCTATGGAGAAGTGGTTTGGTAAACCAACTTATGATTATGACTCAATTCATATCTTTGGTTGTCCTGCGTGGTATCATGTTAGTGAAAACAAGCTTGATAGACGTGCCGTGAAAGGAATCTTTGTGGGTATGAAAAGTGGAGTGAAAGGGTTCAAAATTTGGAATCTAGTTGAGAAGAAGATAGTCATGAGTAGAGATGTCACATTTGATGAGATGTCTATGGTAAAGTCTTGGGGTTCTCGACAGGTGGAGAACAGAAGCACCAATACTAATGAGACTTTGCGGCGGTGGAGATTGATGCAACTCCACCAAATCCAGCTTAAGTCTCAGATCTGCTCGTAATACCTCTCAAGACATTGGGTCCGTAAGAGAGGTAACTACCGAAGTTCCAAATGATAGTGATACTATTGAGGAAGAGGAACAAGAGTCGGTAGAAGATACGAAGCTACGGTCACGGAGACCATAACAACCAAAGAAATCGAGAAGATCAACCAGAAGCCCGGTTGGATGAATGATTACATTGCTTATGCATTACCAGTTGTTGAAGATGGTACTCCTACTTCCTATTTAGAAGTCAGAGTACGAAAGTGCAGAGTGTAAAGAATGGGAAGGAGCAATGAAGGACGAGATGGAGTCTCTTTACAAGAATGGCACATGGATTCTTATGAAGCTTCCGAACGGTAAGAAGGCCATAGGGTGCAAGTGGGTATATGCTAATAAAGAAGGATCTTCGATGAATCAAGTATGCTACAAGGCAAGGTTAGTTGCAAAAGGTTATGCCCAAAGAGAAGGGATTGACTACAATGAGGTGTTCTCTCCTGTGGTAGAACACTCATCAATCCGTATTTTGTTGGCCTTGGTAGCACAATATGATTTAGACCTAGTTCAGCTAGATGTTAAGAAGGCGTTCTTACATGGTGATCTAGAAGAGGAGATCTATATGACTCAGCCGAGTGGGTTCAAGGTTGCTGGAAAAGAAGATTGTGTATGTAAACTAAAGAGATCGTTGTATGGGCTGAAGCAGTCTCCAAGACAATGGTATAAGCGATTTGACCAGTTTATGATAGGCCAAACATACACAAGAAGTCACTATGACCATTGTGTATACTTCAAGAAGCTACGTGATGGGTCTTTCATATATTTGCTCTTGTATGTCGATGATATGCTGATTGCATCGAATAACAAGAAAGAGATTGATAATTTGAAGTTCAAGTTGTCATCTGAGTTTTAGATAAAAGATCTGGGAGAGGCTAAGAAGATTCTTGGTATGGAGATTCAACGTGACAGAGAGAAGGGTAAGGTTTGTTTGTCTCAGAAGGCATATTTGAAGAAAGTGTTACAGAAGTTTTGTGTTTACGAAGGAACTAAATCTGTAATTACTCCCCTTGCTGCTCATTTTAAGTTGAATGCTCGTATGTCTCGCACTACTAAAGAAGAACGAAAGTATATGGCCCAAGTCCCATATGCTGAGGTCTGTTGGTAGCTTGATGTATACGATGGTATGTACAAAGCCTAGGACATTTCACATGCAAGTTAGTATGGTCACCGTTATATGCATTGTCTGGTAAGGGACATTGGCATGTCATGGAAATGGATTTTGAGGTATCTTTACAGACAGCTTGATGTTGGCTTGGAATTTGTGAAGGATAGAAGAAACAATCGGTTGTGTGTTGGGTATGTGGATTCGACTATGCCGGTGATTTGGACAAGAGACGTTCAACTGCAGTGGTATGTATTTACCATAGCAGAGAGCACCGTTAGTTGGAGATCAATATGGCAGTCTACTGTGGCGCTTTCAACTACGGAGGCGGAGTTTATGGCAGTGACAGAGGCATTTAAAGAGGCTATATGGTTACAAGGTTTTCTAGATGACTTAGGAGTTGTGCAAGACCAACTGCCTGTGCATTGTGATAGTCTAAGTGCAATTTATTTAGCTAAGAATCAATCGCATCATGCTAGAACCAAACATATAGACGTACGGTTTCACTTTGTGAGAGAAATTCTTGAAGAAGAAGACATTCTACTTGTGAAGATCGATACCAAAGACAATCCAAATTGATATGTTGACTAAAGTAGTATCTCGGGATCAAGTTTCGACATTGTTCGAAATTCATCCACATCCTTCCTGGTTTGGTGAAAGGCCCTTTTGGGGTAGAGGTTCTTAGAACCCGGTGGAGGTCTTCTAGCAAGGCCATTTGAGAGAACTACGGTCGGGTTTGATTCCTATTGAGGATACGTAGCAGCAGTGATGGTTCAATCGACGTTGGAAGATGGAGGTGATTTTATCTATTGATCGTCTCATGCATGAATGCATGATCCGAGGTGGAGAATTGTTGGTAGGTTTGGTCAAGGTCTAGATTAGGAAATCTAGTTGGTTAAGGAAACCAAGTACTTGTGTCCTAAGTATAGCGGCTTAAGAGGTTTGTCTTTTAGAGCTAAGTTAGGAAACCCTATACTTGTAGGAAAGCAATCCTTGTTAAGGAATGTGTCCAGTCCTATTGATGTGTATAAATAGCCATAGAGAGAACTAGAGAAAACACACCAGAACTAGTAAGGGTTCTCTTCTTCTCTGCTTAGGCATTGTATATTCCAACCTATACGGTGATATATAAAATTGCTTATTCCTTCCCGAGGATTCAACCTCGTTAAATACTTGTTCTTATTGTGTGTGATTGTGTTCTTGGCGATATTGAGATACCTCGTAGTAGTGCAAACCTAACGCTTCCGAAGGCTTTGGCGCAACAATTATGTCCACATATTCAAAGTTCAATTAAGTGTTTGAACAACCAAACACGAGAAAAATAAGTGATAAGAGATGTGAAGCACTGATGACATGTTAGTATCGGTGCCGTTTCCGCGTTGGACACAAGATGTGCATCGGACAAAGACACGACAGTGACGACACACATGTAGAAACCTATATACTCTTCATCAAACCCTAGTCCCTAGTTAGGGGTTGAAAATAAAGCATTTCACAAACCTTCACCAAACCCTAGTCATCAAATTGGATTTTTACAAGTTAAAGGGACAATGGCGTTCTTGTCTACACTTGGGTTTGTAAGTATTCTCAATTTCCGCTTTGGACACAAGATGTGCATCGGAGAAAGACACGACAGTGACGACACACATGTAGAAATCTATACTCCATCGGACAAACACACGACACACATGTAGAAATCTGTACTCCATTTCATCCATAACTCCTGTGATTCTAACTTACAAATTTTCATTTGAAGTTGGGATTCCAAAGCCGTGGAAAAACTGCCACTACATGAAGATATGTTTCTTAGCCCTCTACAACGCTGTCAATGAAATGGAATGAAATGGCTTTCGAGATACTTAGAGAACAACAATTTGACATCTTACCACACTTAATCGAATCGGTACGGTACGGTACATGTGTATATTGATTGTTCGTTTGCCTTTTCTTGCACTGCTTAGCGAATTTGGGAATAATCAGGTTTGTTCATTCATTTTAGTTGGCCAATTCGGTGAAGGCAATGTCAACAGAAGCGAAATGGTGCCGAAAGGGATACATGCCAACTTTTGTGGAATATCAACGCAATGGCTCAGTTTCATCTGTTGGATATATGTTTCTAGTTATTGTATTTTTTGCTACGAATCAAAATATCAATGACGGTGTATTAGATGCCTTCAAGAATAATCATCCAGTTCTCTATTCTGCATGTGTGGTGTGCCGACTTTCAAATGATCTTGCCACCTCATCGGTAAAAAATTTATGACATAGTATATAAAACCGAACAAATGATATTATTACCATTCCATAACTGATAAATGACTGGAGTTATTTTTGCTCAATCATGAATATAGGCAGAGCTAAAAAGAGGTGAAGTTGCATCCTCCATATACTGTTATATATATGCAAGAAACAAATGTCTCCGAAAAGGATGCTCGTGAACACATAAAAGGCCTAGTTATGGAAACATGGAAAGAAATTAACCGACTCTCATCTCCGTTTGATCGTTCATTCTTTAACTTGGTTCTAAATTTTGCAAGAACATCTTTGTTCATGTATCAATTTGGAGATGGACTTGGGGAAGAGCATTCGAAGAGCATAGAGCATGTCTTGTCTTTGATAGTTAACCCAATTCCCATTGATGATCCTATCCATACAGACTCTTCTTAATCTTACCTGCAATACAGGCTGTTCTCTTTTGCGTGTGCATGTGCCATTTACAAATCTAGAGTTACAATTTGCAAAAAAAGAGCAATTGTTTGTTAAATGCTGTAAACAGATGGTTGATGATCTAAGATACAAAAGTGTAAGGACACTGCGATACTAAGCAATACTTGGTAAACATTCACCGTGCAAATTTGCAGCAATAACCAAATCTTGCTCTTTCTAAATGCAAAAATACAAGTGATGTTACCACAACAGCTCTATTAACGTCCTGTAACTCCAGTACTAAACAACTGAATAGAAAAACAGACACATACACCAAATCCTCAATTCTGTTTGTCTAGTTTCCATCGCGGCTGTTGTTTTTTCTCCATTCCCATGGCTTTTCAGGAACTGAAGATGCCCATAATCCAATCCCAGCAGCTTTAGCCTCCTTAGCCCACTAATGCAAAACATGTGTGTCAAATAATGTGCAATTAAGAATAAGTTTGAGAAATAAGAACAGCTAAAATCAAGTATATCTTGTAACTCACCTTTTTGAGTTCAGGACGCTTGTCAAACGCTGCATAATGCCAAGCAAGCCCTTTCTTGAGCATTACTTCCTGCACCCAAGGAAAGGAAAGATGCAAAGAAAATGAAACAATATGAGACCATAGAAAGGGGATTTCTTAGAATGTAAATAATCTAATGGAACTGCTGGCAGTAAGGCAGTTGTACCTGGACAAATTGCCCGTTGCAATAAACATCTCCTACGAGTCGATTATATTTATCCTCCCCATAAACATGAATAATCACACAATTGCCTTGAACCAGCTTAATAAGTTCTTTCTTCGCCTCTTTTCCAGATGGCTGTTTGTTCTCTGGTGCATCGATGCCCCTGTTTATTCAAGATTGTGGTTAAAACTAATTCGAATAACCAAACTCAAATAAGACTAGGTTCTACCTCAGTCGAATCCGATACTTTCTGGCAAGAACTTCCTCATTGTTTGAACCTTTTAGGATTCTGCATGTAAAGTATCAACAAAATTGGTTTCAGCAACTTTTATTGGTGAAGAAATAAATTAGGGATAAGCAAGAACCTGTAACCAGCATCTACAATGGTCTTATGCAGCGCATCTGCCTTCGTATAATCTTTGGATGCACGTGCTTTTGATCGTTCTGATACTGCCGCTTGTACATCCTCGGGGACACTGATGGTGGTTTCCCTAGGGTCCACGACGTCCACATAAACGGTTAAGCCGTCCCCATCAGGAACAGATTGTGCATCCACCTAGTAGTAATTTCCAATTATGAAAGCAGACTTGAAATATTTTCAATTAGAATAGAAAATGATCTAGTTTTGCAATCATTTTAGACAGCAGCATTATCTCACCGGAAATGTGTGTAATTCGAATTTCACTCCTTCAGGCCGAGGAGGAGGAAAGACTTCTTCTGCAGGAATGTCAATTTCATGCTCATGCAGAACTGGAAGACCATAGAATTTCAATAGACCCTTTGACAAAAACAAAAACCCCTTAGTCTATTTTCTCAGCATTACAACAGCAAACAAAAAATCATACTGAATTTTACATGACGTTCTAATAGATCGGTAAGGTCATTAGGTGTTGACACCCACAAGACATCATTTCGAAACTCATCCTAATTCCTACCAATTAGTAGAAGGACAAGTTTTAGTTATCATGTCCAGTAATTTATATATGTACCTCAACATCGGCCTTTTGGTGTTGATGTAAGGTCTGCATGACAAGCCTAGATGCTTGCTCAGGTGTTTTTGGTGGTGGTTTTGCACCTTTCCATGCTTTCAATATTTTTTTGTACCTTCAACATTTTCCAGACACAAATTTCAAACTACATTGATTAAAACATTTTTATCCAATCAAGTTCAATATGAGTATTTTTAGATCAATCAAAGTAGCTAGGATCAAAGATTAGTACCATTTAACTTGAGCTTTCTTTGATGATGCAACATGCTCACAAAGTAATTCAGGAACCTTCAAAAAAAATCAAGAAATTTCATGTTAATACGATAAAATGGAAGAGCCAAGTTAAAATTAAGGTGTTGGAGAGGTTTTACCTCACAAGTATTGTCAAAGTGAAAAAGATCAGAAGCCAGAGATAGAACACCATTTGTAGGAGGTTGTGAGACATGGTGATCTGGTGATGATATGTTAGAATAATCTTGATCATCATCATCAGACGTTGTTGGCTTGAAACAATTCCCATATATGATCCTAACAAGAGTGTTTCCAACTCCCTTGTTGAAAACTTGAAACTGAATTAAGATGGATTAAGCAGAGTTACAAGGTTATGTGAAAATGAAACGGAAGTTTGAAAAAACAAAATGCATAGGGAAAGTGAGTAAGATGAACACTGAGTAGTACTCCCAATAATACAAGAGCAAGTTAAAAGGATAATTCCTAAGTTGCTAATAGGGGGTACTTATCTGATAGGGGTGCACCAATCCAATGGTGAAAGTTGTTTTGTTTGATTTGCATTTAGTACAACCCTAATCACATTGGTACACCCCATTAGTATCCATGGATAACAATTACTCCCTCGGTCCCTATTATATAGGCGGAATATTGGATTTTTCTAGTCCCACTAAATAGGCGGAATTCTAATTACAAGAAGACTTTTGACATATATGCCCTTATTTATGTTGTATGGGAAATTGTAGTGAGAATAAGACAAAGGGTAAAAACAGGAAAAAACATGAAAATTTATGAAAATCAAAAATTTTCTTAAATGAAGAGAATTGACCTTCTTCGCCTATATATTAGGGACGGAGGGAGTATGAGAATTAGGTAGGAGGATTGCCTCAACTGAGAACTCAACAAGAGAAGAGTAATTGAGTCTTTAGTTTAGCCGCTACTTCCCAAGGAATTTGTTTGCTAGCAGCCTAAAATGGATGATTTCTATTAGACGGGACATATTGGCAGGTGGAAACGCTTTTTGGACCACAGTACCATTATCTTTGGGCTCTTTTGCACTTAAAATGAAGTTTGAACTTTTAGTAATTCATTGTTTCAGTAAAATTTTGAGTAGAAATGACCATAAGATTTGGATATATTATGCGGGTAAAACCCTACCTAAACGGGGCAGGTATCCACGCCTATTCGTCTCCCTACAATCTAAACCACACATTTAGACTTAGATTCAAAGTCAGGTACAGGTGGGATTCACATTCCCCAGATGTGGGGTTTAGATTGTATGGAGGTGGTAGTTGAATAGCACTGCCAGAAGTTAATCTCCTGAATGTGGAACATAAATGAATATAAAAAGTGGCTATGGGGTGTCCTAATAAATACCATGTTTCTCTTATGTGGAAATCTCTTTAATAATTCTGTCCATTTAAATCTAAAGAGAGTGAGCTCTTAACAAGAATCTATGCTCCAATTATAAAAAAAAAAAAGACAAGAATCTATGCACACGGTTTTACCAGTACAATTTAATGCTGCTGGTGGTAGTTTCTTTCACCTAATGCAAATTTCGTTTTTCACGTAGTAGAAATTTTGGACCGCACTTCAGCATAATTGCATGATGCAAAACCTCTCCAAAATTTCCAGGCCTGGTAGTCTCTGTGTCTGCACTGCATAACATGCCACTGATGTCAGCCAATAATTTTTATGTAAGTTACACTACGCTTTCAAAATTCCTGTGATTTACACGTCCACAAATGATGTACAATCGGGCCTTTGAATTACTTCAACCAACCTAAAGAAAAGGATATGGGGTGTCTAAAAGATGGTAAAATACTAAATTAACCCTTAAAGAAAATTTAATTATTCTAACACAAATTCAAATACAAAATCATAATCACTTTATTAACAAATACAAAAATCATTAATCAAAACTTATTTTCAATTTCCATCAAAACTAAATCCTAATCAATCTAAAACAACAATTGAAATCTAATTTCATTTTGGGTTTTGGAAAAAAAAATCAAAAACAAACAATTCTTGTGATTGAGTTAAATCTCTTTAATCCATTCCTTCTAAGAGGTACACTACAATGATTTACCTCTACATCTTCGAAATTCACTCATCAAATTTTCTGAAAATCCACCCAGAATCGGTTTATGTGTGCACTATACTAGTCCGATTGTGGCAACAATCGGTTTTTATTTTGTACAAACATAACCCGATTCTGGGTGAACATCAACATCAATCGGTTTAAGTTAATGTACGTATAAACCGATTCTGGGAAAGTATGGAAGGAACAATTAGATTGTTTGGCGCTTGACTTTCTTGAAAATGATCGATTGGATCCACATGTTGCGAAGGAGCGAATGGATCATTAGAAAGGACCATACGGCCTAAAACTAACGCGCATTTGATCTCTATTCCCTTGTCTATAATCCATTGCTTTGCATCCTTTCTTTATTTCCATTCCAAATCGGTGAAATGGTGGGCAGAGGTATCAATACCCACAGAGATACGGGTTTAGGCTGATCTTCGTCGAACGCCGCAACAATCTACAACAAATATCAACAAGTTGAGGATTTAAAATCGGTTTATATGTTACATTCGAGACAACCGATTGTCCATAATCGGTTTATATGTGCAACTATAAAGTCCAATTAAGGACTTGAAGAAAAAGTTTCAAAGTTTACAATCGGTTCATTTCTCGTATCATGTAATCCGATTTTCGTTCACATTTCTCCTGTAACTTTTTTTTCCCAAAATCGGATTACATATACACGTAAATAAACCGATTGTCAACTTCGGGTATTCTACGTGATTATTCAAGTTAAGGAATCGGCATATGCACATCACCAACATAAACCGATTTTGGTCACGTACCCATCGTGCCAAAAATTTACTACAATCAGATTATATGGTGATGAACAACAACGATTATGATACCCAATTTGGGAATTTTTTCCAAAATCGGTTTATGTGGTGATATCGAATAAACCGATTCAGGAAAAAGATTTTGAAATATTTTTCCTTTTTGGGCGATCGAGACGTGCAAATAAATGTTTGTAGATCGTTACAACTCATACCTGTTTATTAGAAGCATTATCACCTTCTTCATCCTGACAATATTGTTCTTGTGCTTGAATAATATCCTCAAGCATTCTTTGGTTGACATCCTCTTCTTCTTTCAACAAATTATCCAATTCTGTAGGATCGAAATCATTATAATCTGATGCACCCACTTCTTCATCACTACTAAAGTCTTCATCATCACTATAAAGTTTCATTTTTGCTAAGAAAATCACAAACCCTAGTTTTTTCTTTTTCCCCTCTACTTCTTCTTTCCCTCCAAACCTTAAAAGAGGAAATGAATTTCTACTCTAATCCTAACACTATAATCAAACTCAAACACTAATTAAATTAACTAATACAAACTTAATTAATCATCACTAATTTAATAAGGGTATATTAGGTATTAACATAAATAGTGGTTAAGGGGTTTCTAAAAATTACTTGTTAGTGACCCTATTTTGTCATGTAGCTATAGCCCCAATTAAGTGGCATATGCCCCAATTTAGGAAGGCATTTTTAAGGAACTAAATACAGCTTTAAGTAGACGTGGTTTGCATATGCTCAGATAGAGGTGTAAATTGGGTTGTGTCAGCACGAGCACAGCCCATCACATCACGCTAAAATTTGAGCACAACCCAGTCCAGCACGGCACAGCCGTTTGGAATGGATTCCTTTCTCAGATGTTAGAACTATAAAATAGGGACTGGAAAGAGGGACCGGAAGCGCCCATTAGATTGAAGGCTGCCGTTAAATAAAGGAGTGTCTCAAATCTTCCGTTCCCAAATTAGACATAGTAAATGTAATTACTGATGCAATACAATTATACAGCTCCTGATGTTTCTGTATCAAAATTCAAAGAGTCCGGTACTAAAATACCGAAAATGAAAAACATACTTATGCACACCAAATCCTCTAACCTGCTCGAGTTGAAAGAAGATTTGGACAACTTGTGATGGCCAGATCTCTGATGCGCTGTCAGTTACCCCAAGCTTTTCTGCTACTGCGGAAAGGTGAAAGCCTTGGCAATGTCCTTTCCATTGGCCCGTCATGCTAGTTTTCTTCTCTGCGGTTATTTTTTCTCCATTCCCATGGCTTTTCAGGATTCGGAGATGCCCACAATCCAACTTTGGCAGCTTCAGCCTCCTTGTGCCACTAATGGGAAACATAGATGTGTATGTCCAATAATGTACGACGAAGAATAAGTTTGAGAAAACACAAGAGCCGAAATCAAAGATGCCTTGTAACTCACCTTCATAAGATGAGGTCGTTTGTCATATTTAACATAATGCCACGTTCGCAAACTTATTTGCTATCATATAATCATTTTCGCAAGCTTATTTGCTTACTTTATTATGTGGTCTTATTTTGCCTTCCTAGTTAAAGGTCTTATTTTGCCACTCCTTGTCTTTGCGGCAAAATCGCAGGTCGTTTTTACACTTTCATGTAATGACCGATTGATCTTGTCTTATCATTTTCTAGTATTATTGCCTCTGCAGGATATTTTTCATGCGATAATATGACAGGCCTAAATATTCTTGCGAACATAAAGCCCCATGACATTGTCGTCTTGCGACAAAATCGCAGGACGTCATTACACTTTCGTGCACCGACCCATTGATCTCGTCTTATATTTCTCTAGTATTATTGCATCTGCAGGATCTTTTGCACAAAAATGACAAGCCTTAATACTCCCGTGAGTAAAAAGTCTCATGACATTTGCGTCTTTGACACTTATCAGCTCCCTAATGGAGGGTGTCGTCTTTATCATCCCCCTGGTTGCCCCTTCAAGGAGGCGTACCTCTACCATACAAGGTTGGCTCCTCCCATCCGGTCTTAACAACAACCAGTTGTTTTCGCGGCCTCTTATCCCTTCGCCGATATGGCTCATGGTTACGAGACCGCACCCTAAGTGGGGTTTTCTTTGGACCAAGTGTATCATAGCCAAGACTTGGCAAGAATATCCAAGTACACTCCAGATACCCCAGGCACTCTTGGCTCAACCGTGTAAGTCGGCGCCTTGATATAGTTCCGCACTCCTTAGGATATACCTTCTCACCTTAGTCCTCCAACCTAAGTCATAAGCTCAGGCTGAAAATCCAAGGCGCCTCTCCTGGATGGGTTTTATGACCCCAAATCTCCATGAATCAGGTTCCGGTGGCGGTATATCCTTCCCCTGAGCCATGCAATAGGTTCCCCCTTCTATGACGCACTTTAGGTCTTATATTTGCCTCTTGCGAAATTTTAGCGAACTAGGGTGTACGCCATAGTTGGATGCTTCTTTCATTTTTTTGTTCATTCTTCATTCATTCATTCTTTCATTCTTTCACTCATTCTTTCATTCCTTCTTTCCGTGAATATATAATGCCTTATTTTCGGCGAAATCTTCATATTATTTATTCTTATAAATTAATATCTTCATTTCATAATTTTTCTATTTTTTGATTATCTTCCTTCATTTTCATATCTTCATGTTAAACATCAAATCATTTGAAGCAAAGCAAATATTCAAGAGAAATATATAAATTGATCTATATGAAATTTTTCTCGTTTTTTTGTAATTGTGAAATCTTTGTAAACGTGCGATTGTATCGCTTTTTGTAAATCAAATCAAGAATCTTTTATTTGTTGTAAGTAAAATAAAATGTTCAAGGAAGTGGTACTTAGCTTTCATGTGATTTGCTGTTGCTGTCGTCGCGCGCGAAGTATATGGTTTGCTTGCGAAAATGGCATCCTTGAAATGTATAAACGTCGCACAAAGAAATGGAATTATCGCGCAACAAAAAGAAGTGTGAGAAATGAGACTTGAACCCTAGAAATGCCTCTTGCATATTCTCGCACCATACCAACTGTGCTAACCCTCTCTTGCAGAATAATCAAAGATCAAGCGAAGTAATCAAAGGCCAATTGTGCGAGAGCAATTCTGTATAAATTTCGGGTAACAAAAACAAACGTGCGAGAAGCAAGAATTGATCCCGCGACCTGCTGCTTGCATTCATGCCTTCTAACCAACTGTGCTAGTCCTCCTATACGAAATGTTTGTGCGAAATAATCACCCACTTTCTTCTGTGCGAAATATCCATGCGAAATTATCAAAGACCATACGAAAAATACACGTTCGTTGGGATTCGAACGCGCGACAATGAACTCGTTAACTTCGCAGAAGACCAATTGTGCCGCGCGATAATGAACTCGTTAACTTTTCCGATGACCAATTGTGCTGCCTCTTGGATGTGAAAGAATGAAACAATATTGCGAAAGGTTTTCCCTATTTCCCACCACCGTTTTTCCTATTTCCCATCCTCTTCACAATTTCTAAAACTAATTTACTTTTGAATTGTAGTTTTTCCTATGTAGCACATATAAAAGTCAAATTGACTTTGACTATGAATATTGCCGTATTTATCTTCTTCTTCCTCCTTTTCGTTTAACAAAATCTAAAATCCGTAAGTTAAAAATCCTAGATTAGATTCCTTTAAAGCAACTCTTTTTTCTTTTTCTTATGAAGAACTAGTGCGACAACAATTGTGAACTCTAATTCAGCATGCGAGTCATTCTGTGTAGCATTGTAAGATACATGCACAAGATGCTTTGTCAAATTTAAAACTACAGATGCCATGTTACTCTTCGTAACATACATGAGGTCTGGGAAAGAATGTTTATAAATCGATACAACTCCTAATCAAAATACTCATTCATTAATGACCTGTATGTATAAACAACTCATCACTAGCCATGATCATTGTTTATCCTATTTCGATAACTATACCTGACTCTCTTCCAAACTCTAAGCAACCTTTTTAAGAAGGCTCGTGGAACATAAAAGCTTGCTGCACATTCAAAAATTTGCAATTAGGTTTAGTTTTTAAATGTCGTTTTGGGATTTTTTTTTTTTTTTTTTTTTTTGTTGACAATCCTCGTTTTAAGAGCCATTTTTAGACACAAAACCAAAAAACTACAAGAAAAATTGAAGAAAGATTATTGAAGGCGGTGGTGGATTATGGAGATGGAGGAGAAGTAGTCGTCATCGGTGATGGAGATGGAGAAGAAAAAGCAGTTTTTTTTTTGTTTTTTCTTTTATGGGGTGTAAATAAAATGTCAAACGTATAGTATTGTATTTAGGATATATCAAATTATACATGGATGGTAAATAGGATTATTGTGGATGGGAATTAAGGTGGATGGGAAATAGGAAAAATGGGGATGGGAAATAGGGAAAACCTTGCGAAATTATTCATTTTTTCGCCCTCTGTAAAAAGAAGAAAACTATGCTCGCATGCGAATTCGAACTTGCGACCACGAACGCACGTATTGTTTTCTGGACCAACTGTTCAAGAACCACTCTGCAAAATTAACGCATAACTTTTATTTTTTATTCTTTTATTCGCCATTGAAAATGAGAAGAAAATGAAAAATATGCATGTGCGCGAACTCGAACCCATGACCTATTGTTTGTTTAATCAACCTTGAACCATTTGTTATAGTTTTTGCTTGTGACAAAAACCGCAGCGTATGCCTCTTATGTGCACTTCGCCCTTCCTTAATTTCTTTCAACAATTTGCCTCTTGCTTTTTCTCCTGAACATTGAAATCTTCTATTGAAACCTTGGCTTTCTTCCATGAAAGTGTAATTTCTTCCATGAAATTTCCATTTTTGAACCTAAACTTTGTAGATCTAGAAAAATATGAACAGTAGCTAATCTTCATGGAAACTTCTTGAACCAACAAGTTACAGGAAGGATAAATCCTTTACTCCTCCCTGAATGTAACGCCAAAAATATAGTTACAGGAAATCCCACAACTAACACCCCTTAAAAATTTCTATAGATCTAAACACATTTGATATGAAAATGGAGATAAAAATGATGGAAATGTAAAATAAAACACAAGATTTACGTGGTTCGATCAGTGTGATCTACATCCACGGGTTTAGGGTTCACTATCGTTGTTGAAATTACATTTAAATTACATTGAGACTCCATTAATAAGTATTTGGAGCTCTAGGTTGATGAATGAAAAAGAATGAGATAATAATAATACAAATTTTATTTTACAAAAATGTGTCTCCCCTTCTCTCTTCTGCCTTTCTCTTTATATAGATGTTTACATAGTGGATGACAGCTAATATGGCCCCTGTTTTCGGATCTAACGTGCGGTGTTCTCGCACGCTTATGTTGGGTCTTCTTCGCACGCTAAGGAAATGGATTTCGTTCGCTAACAAAATGTGTCTTGCGAGATTATGCCCCTCCAGGCTAAACTAAAATTAAGACAACTTGCAAAGAAGAAGATAAAAATAAATGAACTTAAAATATCATTTAAGGTACACTCATTTTTCCAAAACAAAAAAAATCATCTTAAGGTACCCTTGTGGTGGTGTCTTTTACAATAGAGAACGGGTTTTTGGTACACAGGTTGATAGGGATAGCAGGTGGGAAATCTTTATCAATGTCGGATTGGACCACACATTGCTTTTTAAATGAAATGTTTTATATCCGTGCCTTTCCGAAAGTTGTAACTTCATTTTTAAGGAACTCAGTAAAGCTTGGAGTAGACGTGGTTTGCATATGCTCCGATAGATGTGTAAATTGGGCAATGCTAGTACGGATACGTCCCAGCACAGCACGATAAAATTTGAGCACAGCCCAGCACCACACGACCGTTTGGAATGGATTCCTTTCTCAGATGTTAGAACTGTAAAAGAGGGACTGGAAGCGCCCATTAGTCTGAAGGCGCACGTTAAATATAGGGGGCCCAAATATGCCTTTTCCAAATTAAAACTTAGCTTAGA
Organism: Papaver armeniacum; assembly: GCA_023531295.1. Classification (NCBI taxonomy): domain Eukaryota; kingdom Viridiplantae; phylum Streptophyta; class Magnoliopsida; order Ranunculales; family Papaveraceae; genus Papaver; species Papaver armeniacum. The sequence continues at coordinate 1,134,294 of JAJJWW010002284.1, forward strand.
TTTTCAGGTGAAGAGATAAATTTCTACTGTAACCATCTTAGACATAGTAAATGTAATCACTGATGCAGCATAATTATACAGCTCTGCTGTTACTGTATCAAAATTCAAAAGAGTCCAGTACTAAAATACCGAAAATGAAAAACATACATATGCACACCAAATCCTCTAAACTGCTTCAGCAGAAAGAAGATTTGGACGACTTTTGATGGTCAGCACTGTCTCTAAGATTTACGTGGTTCGATCAGTGTGATCTACATCCACGGGTTTAGGGTTCACTATCATTGTTGAAATTACATTTAAATTACATTGAGATTCCATTAATGAGTATTTGGAGCTCTAGGTTGATGAATGAAAAGGAGATAATAATAATACAATTTCTATTTTACAAAAATGTGTCTCCCATTCTCTCTCCTTCCTTTCTCTTTATATAGGTGTTTACATAGTGGATGACAGCTAATAGGGCCCCTGTTTTCGGATCTGACGTGCGGTGTTCTCGCACGCTTATGTTGGGTCTTCTTCGCACGCTAAGGAAATGGATTTCGTTCGCTAAAAAAATGCGTCTTGCCTTGCGAGATTATGCCCCCTACAGGCTAAACTAAAATTAAGACAACTTGCAAAGAAGAAGATAAAAATAAATGAACTTAAAATATTATTTAAGGTACACTCATTTTTCCAAAAAAAAAAAAAAATCATCTTAAGGTACACTTGTGGTGGTGTCTTTTACAGTAGAGAACAGGTTTTTGGTACACGGGCTGATATGGATAGCACGGAAGTGCTACGCTTCCCCCATCCCCTTCCACCACTCCTTTCCCCCATTATGTGTCATCGTTTTTAGACCTTGATCCCTGGATTGAGATTAGCAGGGGGTCCCATTGTTATTAGATGTAACCGATAGATGCTTGACACATGGGCGGAGGAAAAGAGTGGGGGAAGGGGATGGGGGATAGGAAGCATTTTCGGGGATAGCAGGTGGGAAATCTTTATCAATGTCGGATTGGACCACACATTGCTTTTTAAATGAAATGTTTTATATTCGTGCCTTTCCGAAAGTTGTAACTTCATTTTTAAGGAAATCAGTAAAGCTTGGAGTAGACATGGTTTGCCTATGCTCCGATAGAGGTGTAAATTGGGCAGTGCCAGTACGGATACATCCCAGCACAACACGATTAAATTTGAGCACAGCCCAGCACCGCACGGCCGTTTGGAATGGATTCCTTTCTCAGATGTTAGAACTGTAAAAGAGGGATTGGAAGCGTCCATTAGTCTGAAGGCGCACGTTAAATATAGTGGGGCCCAAATATTCCTTTTCCAAATTAAAACTTGGCTTAGATTTTCGAGAAAATTTTTGATGGGGGAGTTTTTGAATGGGGGCATGGGGGACAAATAAGACGTTGACATGTGTCCTTCATATTAATTGCTTCTAACAAATTTTGTTTACAAAAATATACAAGAAATGTATTTTTAGAGAAAATATTGCTTATCATAATTGTTTATATTTTATGTTTGGTATTTTTGAAACAGGATTTGTGAAAACAATTAATATGAATGACACATGTCAACATCTTATTTGTCCCCCATGCCCCCATCCAAAAACGCCCCATCAAAAATTCTCTTTAGATTTTCAGGTGAAGAGATAAATTTCTACTGTAACCATCTTAGACATAGTAATTATACAGCTCTGCTGTTGCTGTATCAAAATTCAAAAGAGTCCAGTACTAAAATACCGAAAATGAAAAACATACATATGCAAACCAATTCCTCTAAACTGCTTCAGTGGAAAGAAGATTTGGACGACTTGTGATGGTCAGCAATGTCTCTAAGATACACTGTTACTTACCTCAAGGTTTTCTGCTTATATACATAAGAGTGGGTTTAGAAGGCTGTCATCTCAGGGTACTTTCCATAAGATACATGCTAGTTTTCTTCTCTTGGGTTATTTTTCCTCCATTCCCATGGCTTTTTAGGATCTGAATCTGCCCATAACCCAATCCCAGCAGCTTTAGCCTCCTTAGCCCACTAATGCAAAACATAAATGTGTACAACAAAGAATAAGTTGGAGAAATAAGAACAACTAAAATCAAAATATGGCTTCAAACTCACCCTTTTGAGTTCAGGGCGCTTGTCCAAAGCTGGATAATGCCAAGCAAGCCCTTTCTTGAGCATTACTTCCTGCACCAAGGAAAACAAAGATGCATAGTAAATGAACCGGATGAGATCATAGAAAGGGGATTTCTTAAAATGTAAGTAGTAATATAATGGAACTGCTAGCAATAAGGCAGCTGTGTGGTACCTGTGCAAATTGTCCATTGCAATAAACGTCTCCTACGAGTCGATGATATTTATCCTCCCCGTACACATGAACAATCACACAATTGCCTTTAACAAGCTTAGTAAGTTCTTTCTTCGCCTCTTTTCCAAAGGGCTGTTTGTTCTCTGGTGCATCAATGCCCCTGTTTATTCAATACTATGTTAAAAACAACTGCAAATTCATGTAATCAATTGTCAAATAAGCAGTGTCTTACCTCAACCGAATCTGGTACTTTCTGGCAAGAATTTCCTTTTTGTTTGGACCATGTACGACTCTGTATGTAACAAACAACAAACTAGGTTTTAGCAACTTTTATTGCTGAGGAAACAAATTTTAAGATAAGCAAGAACCTGTAACCAGCATCCACAATGGTCTTATGCAGTGCTTTTGCCTTCGACTTATCTTTGGATGCACGTGCTTTTGATCGTTCTGATACTGCAACTTGTACATCCTCAGGCACACTGAGGGTGGCTTCCCTAGGGTCCCCAACATCAACATAAACGGTGAAACCAAACTTGAAATAGTTTCAATTAGAATAGAGAACGAACTGGTTTTGCAATCATTTTAAAAAGCAACACTATCTCACTGGAAACGTGTGCAACTCCAATTTCACTCCTTCAGGCCGAGGAGGAGGAAAGACTTCTACTGCAGGAATGTCAATCTGATGCTCATCCAGAACCGGAAGACCATAGAATTTCAACAGACCCTTGGGCAAAACAATGACAAAAACAAAAACCCCTTAGTCTGTTTTCTCAGCGCTACAACAACATACAAAAAATCAAATGAATTCTACATGCCTTTCTAATAGATCGGTGAAGTCATTAGGTGTTGATACCACCAAGAGCTCATTTCGAAACTCATATGCATCTTAATTCCTACCAAACTGATCGAAATTACAAAATTTTGAGTAGTGCATGTCCAGTAATGTATATATGTACCTCAACATCGGCCTTTATATTTTGGCGTAAGGTCTGCATGACAAGCCTAGATGCTTGCTCAGATGTTTTTGGTGGTGGTTTTGCACCTTTCCATGCCTTCAATAGTTTCTTGTACCTTTCAACATTTTACACATAAATTTCAAAACAGATATAGCAATTTTTGCCCAATCATGTTTGATGTGGTAATTTAAGATCAAACAAGTAACCAGGTTCAAAGTGATTATAGTACCATTTAGCTTGAGCTTTCTTTGATGATGCAACATGCTCACTAAGTAATTCAGGAACCTTGGATTTTTTTCGGAAATTCCATGTTAATACCATAAAATGGAAAAGCACAAAGATGAAATTAAGGTGTTTGGGAGAATTTTACCTCAAAAGTATTGTCAAAGTTAAAAAGATCAGAACCCAGAGATGAAACACACCATTGGTAGGAGGAGGAGGAGGAGGGTGGGAGACATGGTGATCTGGTGATGATATGTTAGAATAATCTTGATCATCATCAGAAATTGTTGTTGGCTTGCTGAAACAGTTCCCATATATGATCCTCACAAGAGTGTTTCCAACTCCCTTGCGAAGACTTGAATAAATTCCCATATTGAAGATGGAAATGAAGATGGATAAAGCAGAGAAAGTTTGAACTTTGAAGAAAGAAATGTAAAATGTAAAGGGAAGGGAAAGGGAAAGAGAGCAAGAACACTGAGTAGTGTAGTGGTACTACTCCAACAATAAAAAAGCAAGTTGAATTTGGAAATTCCAACGTTGCTAATAGGAGGTACTGATTTGTTGGGTGTACCAATTCAATGGTGAAAGATTTTTGTTTGATATGGATATTTTAGTACACATCAATACCCCTCTTAGCATCCATGGATAATAATAATTCAATTATGAGAAGTAGGAAAGAGGAGAATATTAGGAAGACTGACTCAACTGAGAAGTCAATAAGAGGAGAGTAATTGGCTCTTGAATCTTTAGTTTAGCTCCTACTTCCCAAGGAATTTGTTTGCTTTGCTAACATCGGAATTTTTAAATGTTGCAGAAAAAAGCTAAGGATAATATCATGTCATGGTTCAAGGTGCAGTGTCAATGTGTCATTAGTGATGAAGCTAGCAGCCTGATGTTTTTATAAAGGATTATATCTACTGCACTTCTATTGGATAATTGATTACTTTTACTAAGAGAGAACATGCTTGGGATGGGATGGGACATTTTAGCAGGTGGAAGCTCTTTTTTGACCACACCATTATCTTTGGGCTCTTTTGCACTTAAGATGAAGTTTGAAGTTTGAATTCTTTGTTTTAGTAAAAATTTTGAGTAGACATGATTGTAAGGTTGGATATATTTCAGAGAGGTTACTCAGGATTTCTAGTGTAATTGTTAGAGCTCGGAGTGAGAGACTGGAGCATATTCAGTGCCCATTTCTATTTTTATTTTGAGATGTAGTTGCTTTCGACTTAATTACATTAAAAGGTCAGAATTTAGTATGGAAGCTAATATTAAAGCTAATACTACTCCCTCCGTTTTTGGGAAAGAGATACTTTCTTTTTTTCATTTTAGCCTAAAAATAGGCCAAATTGAAAAAAATGAAAGTATCCCATTTCCAAAAACAGAGGGAGTATTAAATTAAGACAACTTGCAATTTGCACAGAAGACATGAATCTCTAGTCGACATAAATGTACCACGGACGCGATACAGTTATACAGATCAGCTGTATCAAAATTCAAAGAGTCCAGTACTAATAAACAGATATAAAAACATACATATGCACAGCACATACATATAAAAACTGCAAGTAGAAAGAAGATTTGGATGGCTTGTGATGGTAAGTTACTGTCTTTAAGATACACTATCACATACCTCAAGGTTTTCTGCTAATATACAAAGGCGAAAAAGCATTGACAACTTCCGTTCCATTTGGCTGCTTAGCCAGACAACCTAACCTATACATATGGAGTGGGGTTATTTTTCTCCATTTCCATGGCTCTTCAGGATCTGAATCTGCCCATAACCCAATCCCAGCCGCTTTAGCCTCCTTAGCCCACTAATGCAAAACATAAATGTGTGTCAAATAATGTACAACAAAGAATAAGTTTGAGAAATAAGAACAACTAAAATCAAAATATGGCTTGAAACTCACCTTTTTGAGTTCAGGGCGCTTGTCAAAAGCTGCATAATGCCAAGCAAGACCTTTCTTGAGCATTACTTCCTGCACCAAGGAAAAGAAAGATGCATAGAAAATGAACCGGATGACACCATAGAAAGGGGATTTCTTAGATTGCAACTAATCTAAGGGAACTGCTGGAAGTAATTAAGGCAGTAGTATGGTACCTGTGCAAATTGTCCATTGCAATAAACGTCTCCTACGAGTCGATTATATTTATCCTCCCCGTACACATGAACAATCACACAATTGCCTTTAAGAAGCTTAGTAAGTTCTTTCTTCGCCTCTTTTCCAAAGGGTTGTTTGTTCTCTGGTGCATCAATGCCCCTGTTTATTCAGTTGTGTGTTAGAAACAACTGCAAATTCATGTAACCAAAATCAAATTAGCAGTGTTTTACCTCAATCGGATCCGGTACTTTCTGGCAAGAATTTCCTTTTTGTTTGGACCACGTACGACTCTGTATAAACAACAAACTGGGTTTTAGCGAATTTTATTGCTTAAGAGACAAGTTTTGAGATAAGCAAGAACCTGTAACCAGCATCCACAATGGTCTTATGCAGTGCTTTTGCCTTTGGCTTATCTTTGGATGCACGTGCTTTTGATCGTTCTGATACTGCCACTCGAACATCCTCAGGCACACTCAGGGTGGCTTCCCTAGGGTCCACGACATCAACATAAACAGTTAAGCCGTCCCCATCAGCAACCTCATAAGCATCAACCTGGTAGTAATTTCCACTTGTGAAACCAAATTTGAAACCTTTTCTAGAGAACACAAAATGAGGTAGTTTCGCAATCATTTCAAGGAAGAAACATCTCACCCGACAAGTATTTAATTCGAATTTCACTCCTTCAGGTCGAGAAGGAGGAGTGATTGTTGCTGCTGCATCAATTCTCGCCCAAGGCGCAAGCAGACATGGAAGACGATAGAATCTCAATAGACCCTTTGACAACAACAAGAATCCCTTATTGTCGTGTCTCAAAGATCAACAACTAAACAATTATTTCTACCAACCAATCAAAAAATAAAATTAACACAGTGGAGTTGTGTATCGCCATTATCGTACCTCTACTTCGGTCCTTCCTTGCGGATGCAAGGTTAGAATGACAAGCCTAGATACTTTTCCAGGTGTTGTGGGTGTTGGATTTGCTTCTCTCCATGCCTGCAATAGTTTCTTGTACCTTCACAAACAAATTTCACCAATTCATCCCAATTTGTTATTCCTAAGTTAGAAAATTAGATTCTTAAATATATGGGTTTTAAACATCATCAAACAAATAGGATTAAAGAAATCGTAGTACCAATTAGCTTGAACTTTCTTTGATGATGCAACATTCTCACTAAGTTTTTCAGGAACCTTCAATCAAAATTCAAGAAATTTCATCGCAATTAGCAAATAAATGTAAAATCAAGAAATTCAAGTAAAAGGTTTTGAATTTTTGTATATACCTGAGAAGTGATCTCAAAGATAAGAAGATCATGAGCCAAAGATGAAACACTAACAGGAATCAAGGAGACAGAACTACCATGGTTATGATCTGATGAAACTGTTGATGACCCAGAATCTGTAGTTTTTGGACTGAACCAATTCTTGTAAAGATATCTTGCAGCGATTCCTGCAACTAATACTTGACAGATAGCGGAGAACATCCCCATATTGAAACAAATGAAGTTAGATAAGATTTCTAATTTTACAAGATTTTTGTGAAAAATGGAAGAATCTGAAGAAGGAAATGAAATGGGAAGAGACTGATAATGATAAAGTCGTAAAGGTAAAGCAAAATTTTAATATGAGAGTAGTACTAGGAAAATAGTGCTTTTCTTTTTTTTAGTAAAGCACTAACAAATTATTGAGAAGACTGAGAAGTGAGAAAGTCAAGCAGAAGAATGATTCCGAAACTGCTATTAAAGTATCAGTCATAGTTGTAAGAATAAAACTCCTATATGTGGTCAACACTAAACACACATCTTTAAAACTCTGGATTTGGTCGCATAGCAAACTCATATTGTAAGGGACAAAGATAACTAGTTGAGATTAAACTCTTCATTGTTCCAATTTATTCGCGAATCTGAAATACTACTTACCATAAAGTTGGTCATTCGCCTGTTGAAGGCTGGATAATTTTTATTTTGTTGAGTGGAGTAATCTATCTCTAACTGTTTGTTCTTCTTGCGAGGTTCAACGATCTCAGCTTCTAGCTCTTCATTTTTGCTACGAGATTCCTCTGCCATCTTATTAAGCTTGGAGTTTTTCTTTTCAAAACTCTCACATCTTCTAACTAAGTCAGAGGCAACTGCATAAGAAGCCTTCCTAGCCTGCGAAAGAATAAAAAGAAAAATCAAGGTAAGGTATAAATTTTGGATTATAATTAACAACGAGTTAGAGGGATAAAGGTTTACCAGAATCCCAAGCGAGTTTAGAAAACTTGGAGTAATAGATCTAGAAACACCATGAAGGGATTCATTATCATCCAAAAGAGGGGCGTCACAGATGTTCGCAAGTGCCTGACAAGTGTTAGCTAAAGGAATGTTGCCTATCCCTTGTAGAGAATCAGAGAATATGCCAGACAATTGCGCCATAGATGATTCAGGAGAAGAACTCTCGTTTGCGAAAGAAGTTTCAAATTCTTCATCCATGCTTTCATCTGATTGAAGATTTGAAGGAGAGGGAGAGCGAAATCTTCGTTTCTTTGAAGATGGGACAGTTGATTTCTCCTTGCGAAGAGTACCTTTATCTTTGCCTTTGGTTTTCGCAGTCTTAATAGGTTCTTCAGCTTCTGGAACAATTCCTATTTCAACCTGCGTACACGCATGAAGATAAGAAATAGAGGCAATAATATTGTTATAATAATGCAAAAGAGTATTTCTTACTTCATCCGTGATCACACACAATGCTGTTAAGATGCTTGCTTTCCCAGTTTTGTTGTAATATTTTGTCAGCTTCACAATCTAAAAATTTCGCAAGATAAGAAAAAAAATGGAATAGGAATAAATGGAGAATCACATATTGAGCGAAGTTTGGAAGCATACCTCTGCGTTCTTTTCGGGCCACTTAAATACCCAGGGTTGATATGCAGCGAGATTTTTAGGTAGCATGATAGAACCAAAGATGTAAGGTCCCTTCAGAGTCAATGGGAAGACACACCATTTGTCAGGCGTGGAGTTTTGTTAGTGCCAGAATGCCAATCAATATCTTGCATTAGCATCTTTTCGCTAGCAACATTTTCTTTCTTCTTCAAGTGAACCCCCAGCGAGTGTTTTCTTTCTTCATAGTGATTACTTCATAATTCTCAAAGAAACTCGCCACAATGTATTTCTCAGGGATGATTTCTAGGTTAGCAAATTTAGGATCTCTAAGTTTCGACGGGTAAAGAGATCCCAAGCCTGCACCACGATAGGAAAACTCTAGTATAAGTCGGATGCAGTCTCCACACAGTTGATAGATGACTCGCAAAAAATTCGCATGGGAAAGGATCTCGTAAAACAATGGAAAACTAGGATTATAAAGAGGGATGGGAAGACCAGCAAGGAGAGAGACTATAATTTCTTCATTGCTACACTGATGATCAGAAAATAATTTAGCAAAAAGAATGGATTTAGGGCCATGATCGGGAATGGTAGACAATGTAAAACCCTTCTCTTTAAAGTTGAATTTCTTCAAATTCACTACCATATTTAGGACCACTTGGAGGCATTTTTGAGTATGGGAATGGAGAAGAAGAAAAGATTTAAAATTTTGCAGTAGCAGAAGCGGAACTTGCGGAAGAACAATGAAGAAAAGTTGCAGAGAAAATAAAAAGGAAAGTAAAAATAAAGCAAAAGAAGACAAAGAAGGATATATATAGAGGGAAGGAAATCTCGAGAAGATAAACTCATTAATGCGAAGAGATGATGTGAACGGTTAAGAAGTGATGGTTACTAAAGACGTGTCAAGAAATGAATGGTAAAAGAAACACGTATAATTTATTTCGCGGGAATCAAGGAAGGTTGTCGGTGGAAAAGGATAGGGAAAAATGAGCGGTTGCGTCATTTAGAGATAGAAATTCTCATATCATTCTCTTTTTCGCAGAGAAGACATGAGAAGAGGCAAGATGTAGGAACAGAATCTCGCAACAATTACATCTCAGCGAAGTTTTAACTAAAGAGTGGTTGCGAAGATAATCGCAGAGTATTAGAGAAGTGATGTAGCGAATGACGTCAGCTTAGTCATAAGGAAAGTGTGAAGATTCTGCGAAGATAGGGATTACCTTGCGAAGAAAACCCTTATAAGCTTGCGAGGACAACACAGATCAGATCCGAAAATAAAGCCTGGCTTAGCTGTCATCCACTATGTAATATCCTATATAAAGGACCAAGCAAAGTCGAGAGAACAAAGATCTTTTTGAGAATTAGAGGAGAACAAATAGGAGAGAGAAAGTCCAGAGTCATTTTGATTTCCATGTATTCTTATTATTTTTGTAAAATTCATCAAAAAGATAAATAAATTTTTGTGAATTGATCATGGAATTTGATTAGAACATTGTATAATCTTGGAGGGGTGTGGTTGTAGGAAATCCTACAACCACATCAGTTGTTCTCTATCTCTAAATTCTCGTAATGGGTAAAGATTTGAGATTAATATAAAGGAGGTGAGTCCCTCTTCTCATCTAATATGCTACGAGTATCCCATATACAACAGATCTGATAGAGAAGGGAAGACTCAATTCTCAAACATACTTGTTGGTTCTTATACTTCTGCCACTTATTATCAAGCTCTCTGATCAGGTAACTACTTATTCTTTACTTGTTTCAATTCATGATTTTAATCTCTGGCAAGACCTTAATGTCTCTGGGAATTGACGTGGATCAACCATGATGCCAAACTAGATCCCTAGACCTTTGGGTACGGGAAAATGTTCAATTTGAAGGACTACGTGTTCAATTTGAAGGACTACATGCTCAATTTTTTACTAGATGTTATTGAAAATTGATGCATCTCACAATTCTCAGTCAAAATGAATTCACTAATATCCCAACTCCTAAGGAGAAAATATTTGATGGAGGCAAATTTTGAAGGGGTATAGGGGACCATTAAGAAGCTGACATTTGTCTTTTATTTTTAGACATTTTTTAAGGGAAATTAAGTAACCATCTTATACCCCAAATTACCCTTTCTTTAAATTAAACAAATTTTATTAACGGCTTGCGTCTTTCTCCTAAATTGCAGCTTCTTATTTCCGTAAATTAGATGGTAAATTATTTTTTCCTAAATTAAATTAAATATCTTAAGGAGTAAGGACCGAATATTCTTAAAATACTGATAAAAAGGAAGAAAATAATATTTACAGTCATAACTTAAGTAATCGCTGTGAGAGAAAGATTTCATTAATGAGCGATAACAAAAAGTGGCATTTCATAGACAGAGTTTGTTCGATTACATTTACATCTCTGTAAAGTGCATTACTGCTTATGCATCCACATTATCTCAAACGAAAAAAAAGTTGACATCATTACAGAATCTACAGTGTGTGTACATCCAGTTTTACTAGATATCTTCCAACTCTGCTTACCTTGCAAACTAGGAATTCTAAGTCACGAGCTGCACATTGATGCATTCGTGGTAAAAGTCACACTAAACTGTCATTGGTTACAGCCTGATGCAGATTAGGTATTCGAAGTCTTGAGATAAATTGACAACACCACATCGGATCACCTGCACTTGTTACGTGAGATTGTTTTCTTTTTTCTTTGATTTAGGAATATTTAGATTACTAATTCACGTTAATACCTAAATTAACTAACTAATAACATTTGTTATGATTTAAATGAAGGGTAATTTGGGAGTATATGATGGTTACTTATATTCGTTATAAACCATCCAAAAATGGAAGACAAATGTCAGTTTGTTATTCGTCCCCCATGGCCCCTTCTAAATATGCCCCCATCAAAAATTTTCTCACTCCTAAGTGCAAACAACTAAACTGTAATAACAGGTAGAAGAAAAAAAAAAACAATGATTTTCATCTTCTCCATAGAAGAAAGCTGTGGCTTTCACCAAAGAAGTTGATACTGCAGTGGCACATATGTGGGCTTAATGTTGGTGCAAAAACAGCAGTGTTTACCTGGGACATTGTGTTGTTCAAGTACGAACAAGATGCTACTGCATCAGCAATTTCCAAGGGAATCAGAATTTGTTAGGGTTTCTTTGGTGCATCAGGCTTGGACAGTGTGGCAGTTGAACGGGTACATATTGGGTACCATCTATGTTCATCGCTACTTGGGGAGTAACAAGGGTAAAACTGATAATTTTCTACTATCATCATTTTCTTTAGCTTTTCAGTTTTTACTAATAATTTTGGCTAATGCATTATTGCCAGGGAAAATTGGAAAATGTCCCAAAATAGATCGCTATCTTGGAAATCTGCCCCAACGTTAAAAAGAGTTTGAAAAATGCCCCACTGTTAGAAATAGTTGTTAACCCCACATGTGCGAGTTATCACGTGTGGAAAACTAACAGAAATGCCCAGATCCGATAAGATCCTGCCACGTATGCGCATAATTTGACGGGCTAAGACGAGGACTTTTGCACGTGAAAGTCACGTGACAACGTGAAAAAAATACCATTTGAGAACTTTATTGTCGGGAAATGACTTTTTATATCCTTCATCTCAAATTGCTCTACGTGGCATCTGTCCTTGCATCCAACCGTTTATCCTTATCACAACCAGATGTTGCCACATGTCTCTAGTAGTCAATAAATTTCATTACTAATTCAAATTATATATCGTCTTAAAAGTTCAATTTCTAATTAAAATCTACCATAACATAGATTTTTGTTAAAGGGAGAGCAAAAAGCGATGAGAGTAGAGCGAAAATCGTGTTTGACACACTGATTATGACCTACTCAATATATTTTTTCCAACTCGGACTAGACTACCCCTGTTTAGTACACTTGACGATACACATTTTACCCTAAAATGTTCATCTTCCTCCCGCAGTAACCATCTCTCCGCCGCACCACCACCAAACTATTTACAGCACGGCCACTAACACAATCACACGTCTACCCTATCTTTAACACTCACCAGCATTAGCATATATTTCACTCAGTGATAATAACTCTCTTCTTATTGAAACAGATATTTTTGTTTTTATAAACCATCTAGACAAAAGTCGAACATTCGTTCACTGCTAGTGCTAATCATTTGAGGCATCAAAGTGATAGGATCTAGAATTCAGTTGTCCAACTTTTCTAAAAAAATCTCTTCATCTAATTATTATTCTTCCTCCATGGCTTCCACCATCTTTCCTAAATCCATCTCCTATCAAGCTACCAAATAAATAAAGATAATCAAATTTGTTATTTAGCCCAAATTAGACACAGAAAACGTGATTAATTTACAGTAAAAAAAAAAACTCAGATTAATTAAAAGATGAATTGATGTCCTGATTTTTGTTTTCCCAATTTCAGGGGATTTATTTGAATCGAGTGATATTTGCCTTATAGACCAGCTAGGTAAACAAACAACTAATCAAGTGATACTAGACTATTTCCTCTTATTAATATTAACAATATATTTCCAAGTGCGGAGATTTGGCAAAAGCTCGCCTTTTGTTTGATGGACCACTATTTATCATCCGTTTCTTGATCAATTTCAGACGATGATGAATTGGTTAGAGAAGAGTCGATCTGAAAAATTAATCAAGTTATTATATTACGTAAAATTTTAAAAACACTAGTGAATCAAGTTGTGTTTTTGACGAAAACCCATTGGAAATGGAGTTCGCGGTGGTGAAGCGGTTTCAGAAGATGGTACGAGTTATGTGTGGTTTGTGGGTGTATTGATTTAGAGGTAGTCCGGTCTGAGTTGGTGAAATATATTAACTAGGTCATAACTAGCGAGTTGACTACGATTTTTGTTCTCCTCGAATCCTTTTTTGCTCTCCCTTTAACAGAAATCTAACATTAATACAACCATATTGTCTTAGAAGTTTAGGGAGCATAACATAACCATAATGTCTTAGAAGTTTTTGGAAACATAGCATAAAACTCTCAACTGAATATTATCTACATTAATACAGCTGAGGTTGATGGTGCAGCATTGCCATTTGTCTTCTTTTTCGAACCACCAACATAGGTTGATGGAGCAGCAGCAGCATTTTTGCTTGAAAATGGAGTTGTTGAGGAAGATTTCTTCCTGGTCTTCTTTGAAGTTACAGTGCCTACAACAAATGTATCTCCACCAACAAGAATCTCTGTTCTCACTCTTTTCCTCTTTGGATTAGATCCTAATAATACAAATAAAATTCATTAAAAATAAATCAAATTCCCTACAAGCATCTCAAAAAACTCACAACTGAACTATTATCTACATTAATACAAACATCCGACACTTAATGTGATGCACTTGTCGTTTCGTTGCTCTAAGATAATCAGAGCTAGAGAAAGTAGAGTTATTATATTGAATTATTTCAGATAAAGAAACAAGAGTTGTCTGTAAGATATTTATGCAGCTTCTGACATAACAGGATGTCATAGCTGTAAAGTTAGTTACATGACTCAAAAGTACAGTCTATAAAATGATAGGGGAACCCTTGTCTGTAACAGCTTCTTACTATAACTATTAATCTTATACTCCCCCTCAAGCTTAGTATGAGTAAAATACATAAGCTTGGACACAAGAGTGGCAAATAAATCAGGTGCTAGCCCCTTTGTAAATACATCAGCAAGTTGAAGAAGTGAAGGAACAAATCTGATAATAAGAAATCTACACTGAACTAAGTCACTAATGAAATGATAATCTATTTCAATGTTCTTAGTTCTAGCATGAAAAACAGGATTACATGCTAGACTACTGGCACTAAGATTATCACAATAAAGAGTAAAAGGTAGAGAAGCAGTAATACCTAACTCCTTGAGTAAATAAGACAACCAAAGCATCCCAGAAGAAGTATTAGCAAGAGATTTGTATTCCGCCTCAACTGAAGATCTGGATACTGTAGGTTGCTTCTTAGAAGTCCAAGACATAAGAGAAGAAGCTAAGAAGATAGCATATCCAGAAGTACTCCTTCTTGAATCTGGACATCCATCCCAATCTGAATCAGAATATGCAGTGATGATAAAAGTATCTGAAGAACCCAGAACAATACCAGAACCTAAGCTGCCTTTGAGAAATCTCAATATTCTTTTGACTAATTGCAGATTAGTAGTGGTTGGTTGGTGCATGAATTGAGAAGTCCAAAAAGAAGTGAATAAATGCCTTGAAATGTATGAACTTCGCACAGAAAAAAGAAGTATGAGAAGTGAGACTTGAACCCTTGAACCCTTGATCTACTTCTTGGATTTTCTCGCACCATACCAACTGTGCTAACCCTCTCTTGCGAAATAATCAAAGATCATGCAAAGTAATCAAAGGCTAACTGTGCGAGAGGCAGCTCTGTATAAATTCCGCGTAAAAAAAACAAACTGCGAGAAGCAAGAATTGATCCCGCGACCTGCTACTTGCATTCATGCCTCCTGACCAACTGTGCAAGCAGCAGGTCGCGGGATCAATTCTTGCTTCTCGCAGTTTGTTTTTGTTACGTGAAATTTATACAGAGCCTCTCGCACAGTTATCCTTTGATTACTTCGCATGATCTTTGATTATTTCGCAAGCGTTAGCACAGTTGGTATGGTGTGATAAAATCCAAAAATTAGATCAAGGGTTCAAGTCTCACTTCTTTTTGCTGCGTGAAGTTCATACATTTCAAGGCATTTATTCACTTGTTTGACAACAACAACGACTCAATAAAAGCTAAGCACCATTTCCTTGAACATTTTATTTTACTTAAAAAAAAAAAAAATCGTATAGATCAATTTATATATTTGTCTTAAATATTTGCTTTACTTCAAATGATATGAAGATTTCGCCGAAAATAAGGCATCATATATTTGTGAAAAGAATGAAAGAATGAATACATGCGATAATTTCGTAGAGATAATATCTATTAAGAAAGAATGAAGACATGCGATAATTTCGCAGAATTTATGAATATTACAAAAGAGAATCAAAGATTGAATAAACAAAAACAGACAGAGGCACCCAACTTTGGCGTACACCCTAGTTCGCGAATAAAATTTCGCAAGAGCCAAATTTCATGATAAATTTACAAAGTTTTATTTATCTTTTTAATGAATCTTACAAAAGTAATGAGAATACAAGAAAATCAAAATAGCTCTGGACTTTCTCTCTCCTATTTGTTCTCCTCTCACTCTAAAAAGATTTCTCTCATCTCAACTTTGCTTTGTCCTTTATATAGGGTATTACATAGTGGATGACAGCAAAGCCAGCCTTTACTTTCGGATCTAATATGCGTTATTCTCGCAAGCATACAAGGGTTTTCTTCGCAAGGTAATCCCTATCTTCGCTGAATCTTCAAACTTTCCTTATGACTAAGCTGACGTCATTCGCTACATCACTTCTTAACACTCTGCGATGACCTTCGCAACCATCCTTTATTTAAAGCTTCGTTGAGATATAACTGTTGCGAGATTCTACTCCTACATCTTGCCTCTTCTCATGTCTTCTCTGCGAATAAGAGAATGATATGAGAATTTCTATCTCTAAATGCCGCAACCGCTCATTTTTCCCTATCCTTTTCCACCGACAACCTTCCTTGAGTCCCGCAAAATAAATTATACGTGTTTCTTTTACCATTCATTTCTTGACACGTCTTTAGTAACCGTCACTTCTTAACCGTTCACATCATCTCTTCGCATTAATGAGTTTATCTTCTCGAGATTTCCTTCCCTTTATATATATCCTTCTTTGCCTTCTTTTGCTTTATTTTTACTTTCCTTTTTATTTTCTCTGCAACTTTTCTTCATCGTTCTTCCGCAAGTTCCGCTTCTGCCACTGAAAAATTTTAAACCTTTTCTTCTTCTCCATTCCCATACTCAAAAATGCCTCCAAGTGGTCGTAAATATGGTAGTGAATTTGAAGAAATTCAAAAAGACTTTAAAGAGAAGGGTTTTACATTGCCCACCATTCCCGGTCATGGCCCTAAATCCATTCTTTCTGCTAAATTATTTTATGATCATCAATGTAGCAATGAAGAAATTATAGTCTCGCTCGGCCAACTCCTTGATGGTCTTCCTATCCCTCTTTATAATCCTAGTTTTTTATTGTTTTACGAGATCCTTTCCCATGCGAATTTTTCGCGAGCCATCTATCAACTTTGTGGAGATCGATCCGACTTATACTTGAATTTGCTTATCGTGGTGCAGGCTTGGGATCTCTTTACCCATCGAAACTTAGAGATCCAAAATTTGCTGACCTAGAAATCATCCCTGAGAAGTACACTGTGGCGAGTTTCTTTGAGAATTATGAAGTAATCACTGTAAAAAAGAAAGCACTAGTTGGGGTTCGCTTGAAGAAGAAAGAAAATGTTGCTAGAGAAAAGATGCTAATGCAAGATATTGATTGGCATTCTGGCACTAAGAAAACTCCACTCCTATCAAAAGATGACAAATGGTGTGTCTTCCCATTGACTCTGAAGGGGCCTTACATCTCTGGTTCTATCATGCTACCTGAAAATCTTGCTGCATATCAACCCTGGGTATTTAAGTGGCCCTAAAAGAACGCAGAAGTATGCTTCCAAACTTCGCTCAATATGTGATTATCCATTTATTCCTATTCCATTCTTTTCTTATCTTATCTTGCGATATTTTTAGATTGTGAAGATGAAAAAATATTACAACAAAACTGGGAAAGCAAGCGTCTTAACAGCATTGAGTGCGATCACGGATGAAGTAGGAAATACTCTTTTGCATTATTATAACAATATTGTTGCCTCTATTTCTTATCTTCATGCATGTACGCAGGTTGAAATAGGAATTGTTCCAGAAGTTGAAGAACCTATTAAGACTGCGAAAACCAAAGGCAAAGATAAAGGTACACTTCGCAAGGAGAAATCAATTGTCCCTTCTTCAAAGAAACGAAGATTTCGCTCTCCCTCTCCTTCAAATTTTCAATCAGATGAAAGCATGGATGAAGAATTTGAAACTTCTTTCGCAAACGAGAGTTCTTCTCCTGAATCGTCTATGGCACATTTGTCTGGCATATTCTCTGATTCTCTACAAGGGATAGACAACATTCCTTTAGCTAACACTTGTCAGGCACTTGCGAACATCTGTGACGCCCCTATTTTGGATTATAATGAATCCCTTCATGCTGTTTCTAGATCTATTACTCCAAGTTTTCTAAACTCGCTTGGTATTCTGGTAAACCTTTATTCCTCTAACTCGTTGTTAATTATAATCCAAAATTTATACCTTACCTTGATTTTTCTTTTTATTCTTTCGCAGGTTGGGAAGGCTTCTTATGAAGTTGCCTCTGACTTAGTTAGAAGATGTGAGAGCTTTGAAAAGAAAAACTCCAAGCTTAATAAGATGGCAGAGGAATCTCGCAGCAAAAATGAAGAGCTAGAAGCTGAGATTGTTGAACTTCGCAAGAAGAACAAACAGTTAGAGATAGATTCCTCCACTCAACAAAATAAAATATCCAGCCTTCAACAGGCGAATGACCAACTTTATGGTAAGTAGTATTTCTTCTTCTCCTCTAATCCTCTTCCCAAAGTTTTACCTTATTTGATTAATCATTTTTGCAGACATTTAAGGTCTTTCTGACGAAGCCACATTTCTTCGCACCTTTCCTCAATCTATGGATGATGATACCCTTCTCGAACGTCTTAATACTTCTTTAAATAGTTACACCAATGGTAAAACAAATTCCCTTTCTTTAGATGAACTCAGATCTAAATTCCATCTTTTAGAAATTGACCATAGAAGCAGTTTGAAAATAGCTCACGACTTAAAACGCTGCTACCTTAATTCCAAAGATGAGATTAAAAAATTGAGAGCTAAGATCAGTGATCTCATAGATGACAAAGATCGCATCACTAGTCAAGGTGCTCAATCTTTAGAAAAATTCCACAAAACTCTTCTCGAAATCCAGCTTGAACGAGATGAAGTTAATCATAAGAATGTCATTTTTGTCGAAAGAGAAAATCAGATTCGTTCTCGTCTTCTTATAACTAATGATGATGAATTCTCTTGGGCTGCGAAAATCTTAGATGATGCCAGAAATAATTTAGGTGTAAATGTTAGTCTCCAAGACGGTCACTCATCCTTGATCAAAGATATGATATCTAACATAGAAGGTTGCTAACTTTACTTTCTTATTGGTTATCCTTTTTTATAACCTTTACTTGAGTTATTGACATGTTATTGTATATTCGCAGAGGCTGAGAAATACTTTTGCAAAAGAATTGAAGACTTGGAGACTCAAACTAAATCTCTTGAAGCAGAAAAGATAGAACTCGCAAAAGATTTATCTACTCGCAATGATAAATGTCGTCGGCTCAAGAATCAACTGAAGCTTACTGTTGCCAACTTCCAGAATGACATTCTATGTATCATGAAGGTCTGCGATGATAACCGCATTTCCCACTCTATGTATCTTCCTTCGAATTTATCACTTCCATACATTTCGGATAGTGACGATAGTGAAGAAGAAGAAGAATAAATTGAAGAAGACATTGGCGAGGAAGAAGCATCGAACAAGAAATAACTGCCCTTTTCTTCATTAGCTTTTCGTCTTTTTGTAACATCTGTACATCTTTTATTCCTTTGATCTTTATGTAAATATGTCACTGCGATCTCCTTTAATTTCCAAAATTCTCAATATAAGTTCTATACTTCTTGTTTTACCTGCATATATTAGAAAAACAACCCTTGTTCGCAATAACAATCAAAGATTAGTATAATCAACATATATGCATTGATCTATCAGGTGGAAGAAAATAACATTTGACTCTGTTAAGCATTCCCATACTTTCCTCTGTTATTTGTTTTCAAATGAGAGATTAATCATGTCGCAATGTTATACAAGATTCTGTGCGTCATTTTCGCAATCTTATTTGTATTTTTCTGCGAAATCTCGCTATGATAAATTCATTATCATATGTATCTTGGGATTTTCCCAAAATTTCATTCAATATTAATTATTTTCTTGTGTGGTCTTATCTTGCCTTCCTAAGTAAAGGTCTTACTTTGCCACTATTTATATTTGTGACAAAATCGCAGGACGTCTTTACATTTTCATGTATTGACCCATTGATCTTTCCTTATCATTTTCTTGTATTTTTGCCTCAGTAGGATATTTTCATGCGACAATATGACATGTCTGAATATTCTTGCGAACATAAAGCCCCATGACATTGCCGTCTTGCGATGAAATCACAGGATGTCTTTACACTTTCGTGCACCGACCCATTGATCTCGTCTTATCTTTCTCTAGTATTTTTACCTATGTAGGATCGTTGCACAAATATGACAAGCCTTAATACTCCCATGAGTAAAAAGTCTCATGACATTTGAGTCTTTAGACACTTATCAACTCCCTAATGGAGGGTGTCGCCCTTATCATCCCCCTGGTTGCCCCTTCAAGGAGGCGTACCTCTACCATACAAGGTTGGCTCCTCCCATTCGGTTTATTTATAACAACAAGTTGTTTTCGCGGCCTTTTATCCCTTCGCCGATATGG
The DNA here is from genome assembly GCA_023531295.1 of Papaver armeniacum. Taxonomy (NCBI): domain Eukaryota; kingdom Viridiplantae; phylum Streptophyta; class Magnoliopsida; order Ranunculales; family Papaveraceae; genus Papaver; species Papaver armeniacum. The sequence goes on from JAJJWW010002284.1 coordinate 1,154,262, forward strand.
CTCATGATTACAAGACTGCACCCTAAGTGGAGTTTTCTTCGGGACGAGTGCATCATAGCCAAGACTTGCCAAGAATGGCCGAGACGCTTCAAACACCCCAGGCACTCTTGGCTCAACCGTGTGCCTCGGCTCCTTGATCGAGTTCTGCACTCCTTAGAAGAGACCTTCTTACCTTAGTCGCCTAACCTAAGTCATAAGCTTAAGATGAGAATCCAAGGCGCCTCTCTTGGATGGGTTTAAAAACCCCAAGTCTAAATTAACTCAGGTTCCTGGGCGGTGTAACCTTTCCCTGAGCCATGTAATAGGTCTCCCCTTCAATGACGCACTTTAGGTCTAACATTTGCCTCTTGCGAAATTTTATTCGCGAACTAGGGTGTACGCCAAAGTTGGGTGCCTCTATCTTTTTTGTTTATTCTTGTATTTTCTTTTATTTTCTTTGTAAAATTCATAAATCTTGCGAAATTATCGCATAATTGTTTCGATAAAAGTTTCGCTGCGAAATCATTGCATTTTTCACTCTTTTGAATATAATTTCTGCGAAATTAACGCAAATCTTCCTTCTTTTCATAAAATATATTTTTTGAATACATCTTTTGTGTTCAACTTTGTTTTATTCTTTGCCCAAATTCATCAATTTCATTCTCATTTCACATTTTGAGCTTCTTACTTTTGTCACCCTGTGTTTGTAATTCCTTAAGTTCTCGCGGCCTTTTATCCCTTCGCCGATATGGCTCATGATTACAAGACTGCACCCTAAGTGGAGTTTTCTTCGGGACGAGTGCATCATAGCCAAGACTTGCCAAGAATGGCCGAGACGCTTCAAACGCCCCAGGCACTCTTGGCTCAACCGTGTACCTCGGCTCCTTGATCGAGTTCTGCACTCCTTAGAAGAGACCTTCTTACCTTAGTCGCCTAACCTAAGTCATAAGCTTAAGATGAGAATCCAATGCGCCTCTCCTGGATGGGTTTAAAAACCCCAAGTCTAAATTAACCCAGGTTCCGGGGCGGTGTAACCTTTCCCTGAGCCATGTAATAGGTCTCCCCTTCAATGACGCACTTTAGGTCTAACATTTGCCTCTTGCGAAATTTTATTCGCGAACTAGGGTGTACGCCAAAGTTGGGTGCCTCTATCTTTTTTGTTTATTCTTGTATTTTCTTTTATTTTCTTTGTAAAATTCATAAATCTTGCGAAATTATCGCATAATTGTTTCGATAAAAGTTTCGCTGCGAAATCATTGCATTTTTCACTATTTTGAATATAATTTCTGCGAAATTAACGCAAATCTTCATTCTTTTCATAAAATATATTTTTTGAATACATCTTTTGTGTTCAACTTTGTTTTATTCTTTGCCCAAATTCATCAATTTCATTCTCATTTCACATTTTGAGCTTCTTACTTTTGTCACCCTGTGTTTGTAATTCCTTAAGTTCTCGCACACTATTGATGATCTTATTTCGCAGAACATCTTTTACTGGTTTTGGGTCATCATCATACCTTATAACATACCTCTGTAGATGTTTCTCGTCATACACTGCAGTTTTGACTCCTTCTAATTCATACTTTCCTTCTTCAAGCACCTTTGTCACTGTGTATGGACCTTCCCATCTGTTCGCATGTTCATCTCCATCATCTTTCTGAAAAATGGCCTATAAAAGTAATACCAACTCTCCTTTGAGAAAAAATCGCTGACGCTCAATATCAGCAACCATTGCTTTCGCAAAAATCTCTTCCCTTCCATGTTCCACGGCATCTACCATCAATCGTTCGCCTCTTTGCTTTTCTCTGACATTGTGCTTCCAGTTGACCTTTTTAGTTACCCTCTCTTCACATTTTTCTATGTTGATTGCATGACATTTTCTCCCTTCAACCCAATCTCCTCTTATAATTGCAACACCATTAGGATGAGGAAACTTAATGCATTGATGGAAGGTTGAAGCTACTCCCAGAATCCCATGCAGCCAAGGTCGACCAATCAACGCGTTGTATGGTGACTCTACATCAACAACACAGAACAGAATTTCGGAAGATAATCCCTTCAAAGGAATTCGCATGGTAATATCTCCCTTAGGCTTGTTCGCAGTACCATTAAAACCATAAATCTTATAAGTCGAAGGTATCAAATCTTCATCCTTTCCCCCTATAGTTTTGTAGGTATGGTAAAATAGAATATCCACAGAACTTCCAGTATCAATCAATATTCTATTAATCGTCCATGAATCCTCAGCTTCATCATCTTCATCTTCCTTTGGTTTCGGGTTGATGTCTAACTTTATTACTAAAGGATTATCATGAATTTCTCCTCCTTCGGGGATTTCTTCGGCTGTAAAGGAGATAGGCTGTTTCTGCCATTCTTTTAGCGGCGAGACTTTCGCAATATTCATAATTTATTTACCGTCAACATCTCTTGCAAACACTCTGCTCAGAATGTTATCATGAAAATCCTCTATTGTTTTATATGAATGTACAATAGAATTGCAGAACAAGTTTTTTGCTTTCGATCCGACTTCAATTAAAAATGTATCTTCTCTTTTTGCTGCATTTGTTCTGCGATCTTCTGGTGGTGGTGGTAATGGTAAAGGTTGTCTTATCAGAAAATGGTCCAGCTTGCTTTGGTCTATCATTTTAAGGATAATTCTCTTTATATTTCTGCAATTATTTATGGAATGTCCATGAAAGTGATGATATGAACAGAATTCATGAGTTGTTTATTTCGGTGGTGGCTCCTTCCCCAAGTTCCAAGGTGATGGGATATTTTCCATCAAAATTATGGCTTCCCATATCTTTTCCACACTAGCATTTAAAGGAGGCATTATTATTTCTTCCCATACTACCCTGTTAGATCCTGGTCCCCTTTGATAGTTATTATTCTGTCCCCCATAAGTTTCTTGAGGCTGGTCAAGTCTCTGAATCTTGTTGTTTCCGCCACGATTATAGAACCTCCTCTATTTCTCGAACTCTTCTTGATCTCGACTTCCCATCGCAACCAACTTTTGTTGACCTTCAATTTCCATTTCTTTTTGCAAAGCTTGCGAGTACTCGCCACTGTGTTTGTTAATCTGGGCAATAAGCTGGCATTCACAATTGTTGAGCTTGTATTCGCAACTGGGTACGACTCCATCTCATTTTGTCTCTCCTCAAGAGCAATGTATTCCTCTTGGAACTCTCGCAACTCAGTCATTATGATAGTATTCTTGATTCTAAATATTTGAACATACAGCAGATTTGTTGCGAACATTGCATTAATGAGTGACAAAATAAGGTATCTTTCATAAGCACGGCCCGCCATGTTATTACACATTGTTTTCCACCTCAGAGTTAAATGCTTCAAACTTTCGCCAATTCTTTGTTTCAATCCAAATACATCTTCAATGACGCAATGAATTATTACTTATGTAAGCTCCTAAGAACACCGTTTGTAGGTTACTAAAAGATGCTATAGTATCCTTTGGCAATCCTTCAAACCATTTTAATGCCTCTCCCGTTAAGCTTGATGCAAATTATTTGCACAACACAGCATCATGGTTTTCCCATTGCAGCATGCATCACATAAGCTTTGATATGTTGAACGGCACAAGTTGTCCCATCAAAGATGCTGGTTATTGTAGGTAAATTGCATTTTGGCGGTATTCTCCTTAACTGTACTTCTTGTGTAAACGGCGTCTTCGCATATTCTTCTATTGCTTCATCCAATTGTCTTCTACCTCATTCTCTTCTATTACTGAGCATTCCCCTCATCTCTGCCAATTCTTTTAAAATTTGTTCATTCGTGCCCGACCCTTGATCCATGGGTCTTTTTAATCTTGCTTCTCTTATTCTACGTTCATGTCTATCTTGCCTTGCGAGATTTTGTAATTCCTCTTCATCCTCTTCTTCTCGCCGCTCTCTGCGATCTTCTCTTTCATCCCTTTCATGCATTCGCACATGGTTGTGTCTTTCATCTTCTCCCTTGCGCTCTGGTTCATTCCTATCTCTATTTTTCCTTCTTGCCTTTCATTCCTTCTTCGTGTTCTATCTTCTTCTTCATTAATATTATTGTTGTTGCGAATCCGTTCGCGCCTTCTTTCCCGATTATCATGATTGTTGTGACGTATAGCCTCCTGAAACTCTTGTTCTTCAATTTCTGCCCTCCTTCTTTCTCTTTCGCAAGCTATACGTGTTTTTTCTGCATTTCGCCTCTCAATCTCATCCTCCATTGTTTGTCGATTCCTTTGTATTTCTCTCCCATATAATATCCTTCTTCATTCCTCCCGGTTTTGTCCAGTATCTTGATTACTTCGTCCATGATGTTGATCATCTCTATTATTTTGTTCAATATGATAATTTTCTCAATGCTGAATATAACGATCTTCAACTAGTTCTCTCTCTTCACGATGTATATCACCAGGATTATGGATATCTTCTTGAATGCTCTCAACAACACCTACTTCAAGCAAATCTCGTCTTGTTTCTCATCTAATTGATCTTGAATTTGATCTTGTGGTACTTCTCGACCTTGTATTTTCTAACCTTATATTTTCCATTCTTCACTCATGATTTTGTCGTGTTAAATTTGCACGTTCTTCTGCCTCTAATCTCCTTTCCTCAAATATCCTCTGTCTTAATGTTTCTAGTGTTTCATTCCCTTCTTCTCCATGGATTATTCCTCCTTCTACTCGCCTCAATTGCTGTGTTTCTTCTATTACTTCTGTTGAGTCCGTTCTCCATGTGTGTACACTGACTCTATCGTAATCAATGTTTCCACCTTGTATTGATGTCTGCTGAATTAAGTTGAATTCGTTCTTCTCCTTCATTTCTTGTTCCCATCCTAGAAGATTCTCCCATCTCCTTTCTCCTCCTTCCTGCAATTCTTATACTTCTCCTTACCATCTTTTCAATTTTAGTGATCTCTTACCAATTTCACAAATTCTTCACTAATTTCTTAAAACCTTCCTCAAATCAATTCCCTGTTTCTAGCGCCAATATGTGGTTGCAGGATTTCCTACAACCACACCCCTCAAAGATTATATGCTATTCTAGCCAAATTCCATGATAAATTTACAAAGTTTTATTTATCTTTTTAATGAATCTTACAAAAGTAATGAGAATACAAGGAAATCAAAATAGCTCTGGACTTGCTTTGTCCTATTTGTTCTCCTCTCACTCTAAAAATATCTCTCTCATCTCAACTTTGCTTGGTCCTTTATATAGGGTATTACATAGTGGATGACAGCTAAGCCAGCCTTTATTTTCGGATCTGATCTGCGTCATTCTCGCAAGCTTACATTGGTTTTCTTCGCAAGGTAATCCCAATCTTCGCTGAATCTTCAAACTTTCCTTATGACTAAGCTAACGTCACTCGCTACATCACTTCTTAACACTCTGCGATGACCTTCGCAACCATCCTTTATTTAAAGCTTCGTTGAGATATAACTGTTGCGAGATTCTACTCCTACATCTTGCCTCTTCTCATGTCTTCTCTGCGAATAAGAGTAAACTGGCCATTAAGAACAAGAATTGAGGTCCTGATGATGAATACAGTCACGGGTTTGGGAAGAAGCTCTGCTGCAATTCTTATAAAAAGAAGAACAAATGGGATGATGTTGATTTGAGAATATGAAATGAATTAGATCCATAGATGAATTAAAGAGATGAATTGAGGGCTTATGAATAATTTGAGAGATGGGTTCTTGTTGGTTTCAGTAAGGGTTCATAATTTTTCATTTCTTAGATGCTTTTTTTTTTTTTTTCAATTAAGATAGGTTAATTCGGGAGATGTAGACAAATTTTGGGTAATGGTTCATTGGAATTCTGTTGAATTTGGTTTGATTTCCATAATTTGCCAGGGTTCCATGGAAATGAAAAATTATAGGAGAAGAACAGAAGAAGAAGATGAGTGTTTTTCTCTAACACGACCGAGTCGCGAGTTGACTAGGCTGTAAAAAGTCTAAAATACCCTTGTCTCGTGTTAACTTAACTGCAGTTACTGTTTTTTGAAAAAAACGGGACGGAAAAATTCTATCTCGGCCATTTTATAAAAAGATTCAAAAAAACGGCCACTTTCTTAATTATGTGTCCAAAAGGTGGCCACTTTATTAAAAAGCCCATCAAATATTTACCCCCTCCTAGCATCCAAGGATAATAATAATTCAATTATGAGAAGTGGGTAAGAGGGGAATATTAGGAAGACTGACTCAACTGTGAAGTCAATAAGAGGAGAGAAATTGAGTGAGTCTTCATTTTAATAAGAGAAACATGCTTGGGATGGGACATCAGAAGGTGGAAACTCTTTTTGGACCACAGTACCATTATGTTTTGCACTCCTAATAAAACGAAGTGTGGTTTCTTTGTTTTCCAAAAAGCGTGACAGACCGAGAAATAAAACCGTCTCTAAGAAACTGTCCAAAAAGCTCTCACATGGCCGGACCCCCTGCAAGTCTCCGCGGGGGCCACACTAAAAAAAAATTTTGAGACAAAATTGAATTCAATTATGTGCACACTCCTCCAAAAAGTGTATATTTGACATTTTCTTTTGATTGGTTGATTAGTAAACTGTTGGGCTCATTACCCTCCATGTTTAGAATCATGACCCTCGTTACATAACTTTAAATTAAATCAATGGTGGAGATTGAAATGTTACGTGCACACTCTTTAAGGAGTGTGCACAAAATCGGACTCGGCAAAATTGGAATTCGGTTTTTGTGTGGTTTGACCACACAGTCTGTTTAGAACCACTCCTTTGTTTTAGCAATATTTTGAGCAGACAAGACTGTCACGTTAAATAATGTCGCAAACATTAGAGTCTTAAACATGGTTGTTTGTATCTGATTCGCGATTCTGGGTATGAGTTAATTCTTGTCTCGTCCAAATCAAATGTCAGGTGATTTTTGTCAGATTCAGACGAGCCAACTGAGTCGGAATGCGCATCAAATGATATTTTTGTGATTAATTCACAATCAACGACTAGAGAGAGAGACAGACAGACAAAAAAAAAAAAGAAAAAAAAAATGAAAGCTATCCAATAATAATAATATTAACAAAGTTAATTATCATTTAAAGGTACACACACTTGTGGTGTATTTTAATAAAATAGATTACAGGATTTTTGGCGTAGCAGGTGGGAAATCTCCATCATTTTTGGATTGGACCACGACCACACATTGCTTTTGGCACTAAAAATGAAATTAATGTTTATATGCGATTCTATGGCTTTTTGCCAAAGTTTTAACTTCATTTTTAAGGAACCGAGTAATCTGAAAGCGCACCATTACATACAGGGAAGGCAAAATTCGCCTTTTCCAAAAATATACATAACTGGGTTTAGATTTTCAGGTGAGACATTAATTTCAAGGCTGCTAATAGGAGGTACTGATTTGAAGATGGATAAAGCAGAGAAAGTTTGAACTTTGAAGAAAGAAATGTAAAATGTAAAGGGAAGGGAAAGAGAGCAAGAACACTGAGTAGCGTAGTGTACTACTCCAATAATAAAAAAGCGTTGGAAATTCCAACGTTGCTAATAGGAGGTACTGATTTGTTGAGGGTGTACCAATTCAATGGTGAAAGATTTTTGTTTGATATGGATATTTTAGTACACATCAATACCCCTCTTAGCATCCATGGATAATTATAATTCAATTATGAGAAGTAGGTAAGAGGAGAATATTAGGAATACTGACTCAACTGAGAAGTCAATAAGAGGAGAGTAATTGGCTCTTGAATCTTTAGTTTAGCTCCTACTTCCCAAGGAATTTGTTTGCTTTGCTAACATCGGAATTTTTAAATGTTGCAGAAAAAAGCTAAGGATAATATCATGTCATGGTTCAAGGTGCAGTGTCATTAATGATGAAGCTAGCAAGCCTAATGTTTTTATAAAGGATTATATCTACTGCATTTCTATTGGATAATTGATTGCTTTTACTAAGAGAGAACATGCTTGGGATGGGATGCGACATTTTAGCAGGTGGAAGCTCTTTTTGAGTAGACATGACATGACTGTAAGGTTGGATATATTTCAGAGAGGTTAAGTATTTATAAGGCAAATGAGCTGACTCAGGATTTCTAGCGTAATTGTTAGAGCTCGATCGGAGTGAGAGACTGGAGCATATTCAGTGCCCATTTCTATTTTTATTTTGAGATGTAGTTTCTTTTGACTTAATTACATTAAAAGGTCAGTATTTAGTATTAAAACTAATACTATTAATATTAAATTAAGACAACTTGCAGTTTGCACAGAAGAAGAAAAAACTAAATGAACTTAGAATATCATTTAAGGTACACTTGTGGTGTCTTTTACAATAGAGAACAGGTTGATAGGAATAACAGCAGGTGGAAAATCTTTATCAACTTTCGATTGTACCACACATTGCTTTAATTTAAATGAAATGTTTACATTCCTGCTTTTCCCAAAGTTTTCTTAGCGAGAGATTGGGTGCACCCAATAAGACAAAATAAGTCATTTTGAAGTAAAAGAGGTCACCCCTTAACCATATATTTTCTAAATGGCTAATATACCCTTGTTTAATTAACACTAAAAATCTGATTAAGTTAATTAATTGAGTTTAGATTAAAACTTTTCAAATAATGAATTTGAATAATGAAATTTTTGATTGAACCTTGGAAAGTTTTTTGATGAAAAAAAATTTGTTTTGAAAAAAATCTTTTGGAACAGAAATGAAAGCACACTACCCAAACACTTCTAAAGAGGGGATTGCAAAGCTGTTGTATGAAATAATACTCAAAATTAGATCAAAAATCAACACTTTCAGTTCTGAAAGTATGAAAATTCGGCAAGGTCGACGAATGAAGATCATGCCGACTTTATTTTTTTAACACACAGGAGACGACAGAAAAAATTTAACAGCCGGCATGGTCATAAAAAAAAACCCTGCCGGCTGTTGAGAAAAATGTATTAGTCGGCAAGGTATTCAAAAAATACCCTGTCGGCAGTTAAAAAATTTTAGTAGTCGGCAAGGTCTTCAAAAAAATACCCTGCCGGCTGTTGAAAAAATTTGTTAGTCGACAAGATCTTCAAAAATACCTGCCTAAATTTGTTGAAAATATTCTGATCGCCATGGGTACATTATGAAAAGTCGGCAAGATATGCATGTTACGACCTTGCCGACCAAAAATACAGAAATCACAATTTTCGTTTTTTAATATAATATAACAATCAAATCACACAACACAATGATGGGTTTGAATTTAAACATCACTTATAGTCTTCTTTTCGCCGGTAGAGTCAACAATTTTTTTTGAAAAATCAAAGTTGAAATTTTTATATGGCTTTGGTTGATGGAAGATGCAGAAGAAAAGAAGATTAAGAGTTGTTTAGTTTTAAATTTTAGGATTAATGAAATTAAGAAATGAGTTTATTTTTTAAGATTTAATTAGTTCAAGGGTATTAAAGTAAAATCACCCTTTTATGAAAATGCCGACTAGGTCCCCTTAAAATTGGGTATACCTCAATCTCGCCAGGAAAGTTTTAACTTCATTTTTTATGGAACTGAGTATAGCTTTCAGTAGACATGGTGCGTATGCTCTGATGTCTCCTGAGACAAGAACTTTTCGCAGAGGTTAACGTTTTTTGAGACGGAAAATGAGTTTCATCTTCAAACGTCTGGAATGTATTCCTTTCTCAAAATTTTAGAACGGTAAAGGAGGGTTTGGAAGCGCCTATTAAGCTTAGTTTGGTATTGCTGCAGCTTTTGTAAAAGCAATTTTCTGCTGTGCGTTGTTGTGCTGTGCTGTGAGAAAAAAGCAGTTAGATGTTTGGTAAATATTAATTAAAGTTGAAGCTGATTAAAAAAGCAATCAAATTGTGTTTGGTAAAATTTCATATTCAACCATAGTTGTTGTAGAAAATGACAAAAACAGACATATCTCTAATGGTAGTTTTATTCAATTTTATTGGCTTTAAAAATAATTAATTATTTTACTATATAATATTAATGTTCATACTAATTACCACTATTATTATGATTGTTAAAAAATATTTTACTTAACCACTTGTATATATGTATATATATTTCAAACAAAAAGTGAAACTTAAATTAAGTATTATTTTATTTTTACTGTTGACAAATGAAATGAAATGATTATAAAATAGTTTGAAAACTTTAAAAAAAAAATTTAAAGAATGCAATATAAGAAATAGTAAAAAATTGATTGTATATAAATTTAAGGGTAACTTTTGTCATTTATAAAATAAAGTAGGGATAAAAAGATAAATCAATCATTAAATTTAGGTGGGGCGTGAACTTATGCTTTTGTAGCTTTTAAAAGCTCCTCCTAAACTTTTAAAAATTGATGAATTTGGGAAGTGCTTTCGATAAAAAGCACTTTGATTTTTTTTTACCAAACACTAATTTCAAAAATTATTGACATATATAGCTTTTGAAAGTGCTTTTGAGAAAATAAAAGCATTACCAAACCCAGCCTTAGTCTGAAGGCATATTTTCTCAAAAATTTTAAATTGAGGGGGTTCAAAATATGCCTTTCCCCAAATATAAGTTAGGTTAGATTTTCAGGTGAAGACATGAATTTTCTCTAGTAGACATAAAGCGATACAATTATACAGATCAGCTGTATCGAAATTCAAAGAGTCCAGTACAGATATAAAAACATACATATGCACAGCAAATCCTCTAAACTGCTAGTAGAAAGAAGATTTGGATGGCTTTTGATGGTAAGTTGCTGTCTCTAAGATACACTATCACTTACCTCAAGGTTTTCTGCTAATATACAAAGGCGAAAGCATTGGAAACTTCCGTTCCATTTGGTTGCTTAGCCAGACAACCTAACCTATACATATGGAGTGGGGTTATTTTTTCTCCATTTCCATGGCTCTTCAGGATCTGAATCTGCCCATAACCCAATCCCAGCCGCTTTAGCCTCCTTAGCCCACTAATGCAAAACATAAATGTGTGCCAAATAATGTACAACAAAGAATAAGTTTGAGAAATAAGAACAACTAAAATCAAAATATGGATTCAAACTCACCTTTTTGAGTTCAGGGCGCTTGTCAAAAGCTGCATAATGCCAAGCAAGACCTTTCTTGAGCATTACTTCCTGCACCAAGGAAAGGAAAGATGCATAGAAAATGAACCGGATGAGACCATAGAAAGGGGATTTCTTAGATTGCAACTAATCTAAGGGAACTGCTGGAAGTAAGGCAGTAGTATGGTACCTGTGCAAATTGTCCATTGCAATAAACGTCTCCTACGAGTCGATGATATTTATCCTCCCCGTACACATGAACAATCACACAATTGCCTTTAAGAAGCTTAGTAAGTTCTTTCTTCGCCTCTTTTCCAAAGGGCTGTTTGTTCTCTGGTGCATCAATGCCCCTGTTTATTCAATAGCGTTTTAAAAACAACTGCAAATTCATGTAATCAATTATCAAATAAGCAGTGTCTTACCTCAACCGAATCTGGTACTTTCTGGCAAGAATTTCCTTTTTGTTTGGACCACGTACGACTCTATATGTAACAAACAACAAACTAGGTTTTAGCAACTTTTATTGCTGAGGAAACACAACTTGGGATAAGCAAGAACCTGTAACCAGCATCAACAATGGTCTTATGCAGTGCTTTTGCCTTCCGCTTATCTTTGGATGCACGTGCTTTTGATCGTTCTGATACTGCAACTTGTACATCCTCAGGAACACTGATGGTGGCTTCCCTAGGGTCCGCGACATCAACATAAACGGTTAATCCGTCCCCAACAGCAACAGCATAAGCATCCACCTAGTAGTAATTTAATTCCATTTGTGAAACCAAACTTGAAATTGTTTCAATTAGAATAGATAAAGAACTGGTTTTGCAATTATTTTAAAAAGCAGCACCATCTCACCGGAAATGTGTGCAACTCGAATTCAACTCCTTTGAGACGAGGAGGAGGAAAGACTTCTACTGCAGCAATGTCAATCTGATGCTCATGCAGAACCGGAAGACCATAGAATTTCAACAGACCCTTAAACAAAAAATAAAATAAAAGACCCTTAGTCTAGTTAATTAGTAGTTTAGCGCTACAACAACAACAACAAAAAACTGAATTTTACATGCCTTTCATCTGAACTCATTAATTGACATCCTAATTAAACCAAAAACTAATCGCGAAATCACAAATTCTAGCAGTGCATGTCCATTAATGTATATACCTCAACATCAGCCTTTTGGTTGTTTTGTAAGGTCTGCATGACAAGCCTAGATGCTTGCTCAGGTGTTTTTGGTGGTGGTTTTGCACCTTTCCATGCCTTCAAAAGTTTCTCGTACCTTTCAACATTTTACACATAAATTTCAAAATAGATGTAGCAATTTTTGCCAATCATGCTTAATGTGGTAATTTAAGATCAAACAAGTAATCAGGGTCAAATTAATAGTAGTACCATTTAGCTTGAGCTTTCTTTGATGATGCAACATGCTCACTAAGTAATTCAGGCACCTTAAAAAAAATCAGGAAATTCCATGTTAATACCATAAAATGGAAAAGCACAAAGATGAAATTAAGGTGTTGGAGAGATTTTACCTCAAAAGTATTGTCAAAGTTAAAAAGATCAGAACCCAGAGATAGAACACCATTAGTAGGAGCAGGTTGGGAGACATGGTGATCTGGTGGTGATATGTTAGAATAATCTTGATCATTATCATCATCAGATGATGATGGAACATGCTCACTAAGTAATTCAGGAACCTTAAAAAAAATATTCAGGAAATTCCATGTTAATACCATAAAATGGAAAAGCACAAAGATGAAATTAAGGTGTTGGAGAGATTTTACCTCAAAAGTATTGTCAAAGTTCAAAAGATCAGAACCCAGAGATGAAACACCATTGGTAGGAGGAGGAGGAGGAGGTTGAGAGACATGGTGATCTGGCGATGATATGTTAGTATTATCTTGATCATCATCATCAGAAATTGTTGTTGGCTTGCTGAAACAGTTCCCATATATGATCCTAACAAGAGTGTTTCCAACTCCATTGCGAAAACTTGAATAAATTCCCATATTGAAAATGGAAATGAAGATGGATAAAGCAGAGAAAGTTTGAACTGTGAAGAAAGAAATGTAAAATGTAAAGGGAAAGAGAAAGAGAGGAAGAACACTGAGTAGTGTAGTGGTACTACTCCAATAATGAAAAAGCAAGTTAAAAGGAAAATTCCAAAGTTGCTAATAGGATTTACTGATTTGCTATGGATTATTTAGTACACATCAACTGAGAAGTAGGTAAGAGGAGAATATTAGGAAGACTGACTCAACTGAGAAGTCAATAAGAGATTAGGAGAGAAATTGGCTACATTTCTATTGGATAATTGATTACTTTTCATAAGAGAAAACATGCTTGGGATGGGATGTGATATTGTAGCAGGTGGAAGAAACTTAGAATATCATTTAAGGTACACTTGTGGTGTCTTTTACAATTGATGACAGGTTTTTGGTACATAGGATGATAGGAACTGACTAAAGCTTTATCAACTTTGGATTGGACCACACATTGCTTTTTAAATGAAATGTTTATATTCTTGCCTTTCCCAAAGTCTTAACTTCATTTTTAAGGAACTGAGTATAGCTTTGAGTAGACATGGTGCGTATGCTCGGATGTCTTCTGTTCGGAGTAAAATACTTTTCACAGAGGTTAAAGCTTTTTATACGGCAAATGAGCTTCATCTTCAACCTTTTCCCAAAGAGGCTTTTGAAGCGCCTATTAATCTGAAGGCTCCCGTTAAATAGAAGGTGATCAAAATCTGCCTATAAGTTTGCTTAGATTTTCAGGTAAAGACATGAATCTCTAGTCTCTACTGCAACCATTTTAGACATAAATGTATCAGTGACGCGATACAATTATACAGATCAGCTGTATCAAAATTCAAAGGGTCCAGTACAGATATAAAAACATACATGTGCACAGCAAATCCTCTAAACAGCTAGTAGAAAGAAGATTTGGATGACTTGTGATGGCAAGTACTGTCTCTAAGATGCACTATCACTTACCTCAAGGTTTTCTGCTAATATACAAAGGCGAAAGCATTGGCAACTTCCTTTCCATTTGGTTGCTTAGCCAGACAACCTAACCAGGGACGGGCCTAGCAAGGGGCTGAATGAGGCTATAGCCCGTCCCTGTTTTTCATTTAACTTGTTTTTTGTATGCAAAATTTTTTGGATTGTGGATTTAGCCCACCATTGCCTAACGTAATTTCTTGTCTTCGCAGAATTTAGCCCATAATATAAGAGTATTATGCTCAAAATAAAAAAATTTCTTCCTCTCAACATGCTTATCTTCCGTTTTTCTTCCATAATTTATAAATTTATTGCTTTTTTGCCTTCAATTTTATTCATTTCAATGCTTATTTGCTTATCTATCCAGTATTCAACATGGTTCAAAAAAAAAAAAAATAGTCTAGTGTTCTACAAGACAATCATTGTTTACCTAATAATTACTAGCAAAGAAGCACGCGCGATGCGACTGCCGTTTCCAAACCATGTAAAGCATATTATTCACTTAAGATTTTATACCTACACACATGTAAGATGTTCTTTTGTACATATTTGATATCCCCAATCCTATAATTGACTGTTATATATTTGTACATATAAGACATGTCTGATGCCTGAAATGTTTAGGGGAAAAAAGAATCACTATGGTCACTTGAAATCGCACTCTAATAATACCATCCCTCCAATTAGAGGTGTAAATTGGGTTGTGCCAAGCCACGAGCAACGATAAAGACAAAGACGCTAAAATTTGAGCAATAGACCCAACCCAAAGACGTGACTTAGCTCAAAGACGGCCTGACAAAGACGTTAGTTAAATGGGGCGTCTTTGAGTTTGACTAATTGGCACAAAAGTAGCACGGACAAACACGCGGCACGAATAAGCACGTGGTTTGACCCACCAAAGACGTTAAGAGAGCACGTCATAACATGTACAAATACACCAATAACAAGGCATAATACATCACATTTTTCGTATATTTCACAAAAGAGTCACTATTCTAGCTAGTTTTTAACATTTTATGTTGGCTTATTTATAACTTAGTTTCATAACCGTTTTCTCCTTCTTTCTCTTCTGGTATACAAACTTCTGATTTCTTTCAATTGTGATCCAAATCTATCGGATTTGATCGATTTTTTCTGATCTTTCGATTGATTTGGGTACAACCATTAGTTAATAGTATTATTAAATAAACCATCGTTTTCTCACACCATTTTAGGGTGTAAATATGATTATGGTATTTGTATTTTGTTATCAATTGATATCATATCTAATGGCTCCTACATGCCAATTAGAAGATTATATCAGCCGTAATGGCGTTTCCATTGAATGCTTTCATCAGAGATATGTCATCGGGAACGACTTTTCAAAAGCGGCCATGATTCTATGATTTTCTGAAGATACATGGCTACAAGAAGTGATCGTGATAGCGATGATTTGTGCATACTATTCCCTTCTGGGACAATTTACTCTTAAAGGAGAAGAAAAGTTAAATTGGGCAGATTATTCCCCTCCAAGAAATTTTACTCTTAATGTAGAAGACAAATTCAGATGGCAGGAATTTATTTCACATGCCATGTTTCAAATATCAGTTTCATCTATGAAACGAGATATATGCAATCTTTTATTGTTCCCATCTTTGATGTATTTGGAATTGATGTATTCAATTTTACCATATTAATGAAATCAAGATGTTTCCTTTAAAAAAAAAATAATAACACATATAATACCTTAATATTTGGAAAATATATTTCAATATCGTTGTTATAATGTCGTCACCTATATTTAACTAGAACATTAATTTACATGACAATAATCCAATTTTATATTTGATGTGCTATTTCTTTTTATTGAATAAACTTGTTAATTTTACTTGAAATAATTTCAAATGATATGTTGTCTAATTAAATTCTTGTGATAATGTCCGACTTAATGTATACATTAAGTGATTCAAATTGTTTATAGCACGTGAAAAGACGTTAAACAACACGACACGTTTATTCTGTGTCTTTGTGCCGTGGTACATCTTGTGCCTAGCTTTTGACTAGTAAAGCCACAAAGACGGCACAAAGCGTTTAAATCGTTAGACAAGACAAAGACGACGGCACATGGCACGTGAAGCACGCGACTTCGTGTGTCGGGCTGTGCCGGGCCGGCACGTTTTACACCTCTACCTCCAATCCTATAAGATTCAATATCCTGAAACTGCACCATGCCACATTACTATACTCACTTCCTAGTTGAACTGAGATGTAGTTTCTTTTGACTTAATTACACTAAAAGGTCAGTATTTAGTATGGAAGCTAATATTAAAGATAATACTATTAAATTAAGACAACTTGCAGTTTGCACAGAAGAAGAAAAAACTAAATGAACTTAGAATATCATTTAAGGTACACTTGTGGTGTCTTTTACAATAGAGAACAGGTTGATAGGAATAACAGCAGGTGGAAAATCTTTATCAACTTTCGATTGTACCACACATTGCTTTAATTTAAATGAAATGTTTACATTCCTGCTTTTCCCAAAGTTTTCTTAGCGAGAGATTGGGTGTACCCAATAAGATAAAATAAGTCATTTTGAAGTAAAAGAGGTCACCCCTTAACCATATATTTTCTAAATGGCTAATATACCCTTGTTTAATTAACACTAAAAATCTGATTAGGTTAATTAATTGAGTTTAGATTAAAACTTTTCAAATAATGAATTTGAATAATGAAATTTTTGATTGAACCTTGGAATGTTTTTTGATGAAAAAAATTTGTTTTGAAAAAAACTTTTGGAACAGAAATGAAAGCACACTACCCAAACACTTCTAAAGAGGATTGCAAAAGTACATGTTGTATGAAATAATACTCAAAATTAGATCAAAAATCAACACTTTCAGATTAGAAAGTATGAAAATTTGCAAGGTCGACGAATGAAGATCATGCCGACTTTATTTTTTTAACACACAGGAGACGACAGAAAAAATTTAACAGCAGGCATGGTTATCAAAAAAAAACCTGCCGGCTGTTGAGAATACCCTGACGGCTGTTGAGAAAAATGTATTAGTCGGCAAGGTATTCAAAAAATACCACATTGCGATTAAAAAAATTTAGTAGTCGGCAAGGTCTTCAAAAACTACCCACCATTTGTTGAAAAAAATTTGTTAGTCGGCAAGATCTTCAAAAATACCCTGTAGAATTTGTTGAAAATATTTCTGATCGCCATGGTCATTATGAAAAGTCGGCAAGATATGCATATTACGACCTTGCCGACCAAAAATACAGAAATCACAATTTTCGATTTTTAATATAATATAACAATCAAATCACACAACACAATGATGGGTTTGAATTTAAACATCACTTATAGTCTTCTTTTCGCCGGTAGAGTCAACAATTTTTTTTGAAAAATCAAAGTTGAAATTTTTATATGGCTTTGGTTGATGGAAGATGCAGAAGAAGAAGAAGATTAAGAGTTGTTTAGTTTTTTAATTTTAGGATTAATGAAATTAAGAATTGGGTTTATTTTTTTAAGATTTAATTAGTTCAAGGGTATTAAAGTAAAATCACCCTTTTATGAAAATGCCGACTAGGTCCCCTTAAAATTGGGTATACCCAGTCTCGCCAGGAAAGTTTTAACTTCATTTTTTATGGAACTGAGTATAGCTTTGAGTAGACATGGTGCGTATGCTCGGATGTCTCCTGAGACAAGAACTTTTCGCAGAGGTTAACATTTTTCTATACGGAAAATGAGTTTCATCTTCAAACGTCTGGAATGTATTCCTTTCTCAAAATTTTACAACTGTAAAGGAGGGTTTGGAAGCGCCTATTAGTCTGAAGGCATATTTTCTCAAAATTTTAAATTGAGGGGGTTCAAAATATGCCTTTCCCCAAATATAAGTTTGGTTAGATTTTCAGGTGAAGACATGAATCTCTAGTCGACATAAAGCGATACAATTATACAGATCAGCTGTATCGAAATTCAAAGAGTCCAGTACTAATAAACAGATATAAAAACATACATATGCACAGCAAATCCTCTAAACCGCTAGTAGAAAGAAGATTTGGATGGCTTTTGATGGCAAGTTACTGTCTCTAAGATACACTATCACTTACCTCAAGGTTTTCTGCTAATATACAAAGGCGAAAGCATTGGCAACTTCCGTTCCATTTGGTTGCTTAGCCAGACAACCTAACCTATACATATGGAGTGGGGTTGTTTTTTCTCCATTCCCATGGCTTTTCAGGATCTGAATCTGCCCATAACCCAATCCCAGCTGCTTTAGCCTCCTTCGCCCACTAATGCAAAACATAAATGTGTGTCAAATAATGTACAACAAAGAATAAGTTTGAGAAATAAGAAAAACTAAAATCAAAATATGGCTTCAAACTCACCCTTTTGAGTTCAGGGCGCTTGTCAAAAGCTGCATAATGCCAAGCGAGCCCTTTCTTGAGCATTACTTCCTGCACCAAGGAAAGGAAAGATGCGAAGAATATGAAACGGATGAGACCATAGAAAGGGGGTTTCTTAGAATGTAAGTAATATAATGGAACTGCTGGCAATAAGGCAGTTGTGCGGTACCTGTGCAAATTGTCCATTGCAATAAACGTCTCCTACGAGTCGATGATATTTATCCTCCCCGTACACATGAACAATCACACAATTGCCTTTAAGAAGCTTAGTAAGTTCTTTCTTCGCCTCTTTTCCAAAGGGCTGTTTGTTCTCTGGTGCATCAATGCCCCTGTTTATTCAATAGCGTTTTAAAAACAACTGCAAATTCATGTAATCAATTATCAAATAAGCAGTGTCTTACCTCAACCGAATCTGGTACTTTCTGGCAAGAATGTCCTTTTTTTTTGGACCACCCACGACTCTGTATGTAACAAACAACAAACTGGGTTTTAGCAACTTTTATTGCTGAGGAAACACAACTTGGGATAAGCAAGAACCTGTAACCAGCATCAACAATGGTCTTATGCAGTGCTTTTGCCTTCCGCTTGTCTTTGGATGCACGTGCTTTTGATAGTTCTGATACTGCCACTCGAACATCCTCAGGAACACTAATGGTGGCTTCTCTAGGGTCCGCGACATCAACATAAACGGTTAATCCGTCCCCATCAGCAACAGCATAAGCATCCACCTAGTAGTAATTTAATTCCAGTTGTGAAACCAAACTTGAAATTGTTTCAATTAGAATAGATAAAGAACTGGTTTTGCAATCATTTTAAAAAACAGCATTATCTCACCGGAAATGTGTGTAACTCGAATTCAACTCCTTTGGGACAAGGAGGAGGAAAGACTTCTTCTGCAGGAATGTCAATCTGATGCTCATGCAGAACTGGAAGACCATAGAATTTCAACAGACCCTTAAACAAAAACGAAAATAAAAGCCCCTTAGTCTAGTTAATTAGTAGTTTAGCGCTACAACAACAACAACAAAAAACTGAATTTTACATGCCTTTCATCGAAACTCATTTATTGACATACTAATTAAACCAAAAACTGATGGCGAAATCAAAAAATTCTAGCAGTGCATGTCCAGTAATGTGGATACCTCAACATCAGCCTTTTGGTTTTTGTGTAAGGTCTGCATGACAAGCCTAGATGCTTGCTCAGGTGTTTTTGGTGGTGGTTTTGCACCTTTCCATGCCTTCAAAAGTTTCTTGTACCTTTCAACATTTTACACATAAATTTTAAAATAGATGTAGCAATTTTTGCCAATAACCAGGGTGGGTCAAAGTAATTGTACCATTTAGCTTGAGCTTTCTTTGATGATGCAACATGCTCACTAAGCAATTCAGGAACCTTAAAAAAATAAAAAATCAGGAAATTCCATGTTAATACCATAAAATGGAAAAGCACAAAGATGAAATTAAGGTGTTTGGGAGAATTTTACCTCAAAAGTATTGTCAAAGTTAAAAAGATCAGAACCCAGAGATAGAACACCATTAGTAGGAGGAGGTTGGGAGACATGGTGATCTGGTGGTGATATGTTAGAATAGTCTTGATCATTATCATCATCATCAGATGATGGAACATGCTGACTAAGTAATTGAGGAACCTTAAAAAAAATATTCAGGAAATTCCATGTTAATACCATAAAATGGAAAAGCACAAAGATGAAATTAAGGTGTTGGAGAGGTTTTACCTCAAAATTATTGTCAAAGTTCAAAAGATCAGAACCCAGAGATGAAACTCCATTAGGAGGAGGAGGAGGAGGAGGAGGAGGAGGAGGAGGAGGAGGAGGTTGGGAGACATGGTGATTTGGCGATGATATGTTAGAATAATCTTGATCATCATCATCAGAAAATGTTGTTGGCTTGCTGAAACAAAACCCATGTATGATCCCAACAAGAGTGTTTCCAACTCCATTGCGAAAACTTGAATAAATTCCCATATTGAAAATGGAAATGAAGATGGATAAAGCAGACTAGCAGAGAAAGTTTGAACTGTGAAGAAAGAAATGTAAAATGTAAAGGGAAAGGGAAAGAGAAAGAGAAGAACACTGAGTAGTGTAGTACTCCAATAATGAAAAAGCAAGTTAAAAGGAAAATTCCAAGGTTGCTAATAGGATTTACTGATTTGCTGAGGGGTGTACCACTCTAATGGTGAAAGATTTTTGTTTGCTATGGATGTTTTAGTACACACCTAATCAAATATTTACCCCCTCTTAGCATCCATGCATAATAATAATTCAATTATGAGAAGTAGGTAAGAGGGGAATATTAGGAAGACTGACTCAACTGAGAAGTCAATAAGAGGAGAGAAATTGTCTCTTGAGTCTTTTCTTTAGCTGCTACTTCCCAATGAATTTGTTTGCTTTGCAGAAAAAAATCAAGGATAATATCAGCCGAATACAGTGTCATTAATGATGAAGATATCAGCCTAATACATTGTATTGTTTTAAAAAAAGGATGATTTCTGCATTTATATTGGATAATTGATTACTTTTACTGAGAGAAACATGCTTGGGATGGGACATTAGAAGGTGGAAACTCTTTTTGGACCACAGTACCAGAGTCCGACTATGTGCACCCCTCTTAACCCGGGGTGCACATTCCTCCCTTGTTTATTGGTCCGTATCTAACTCTAGTTAATGCCTTTTCAGTTTAGAAAATGGAAGGTAATATAACCCTAGTTAATGCCTTTTCAGTTTAGAAAATGGAAGGTAATATAACCCAGTTATCTCTTCTCTCTATATATTTCGAACTCTACATAGAAAGAAAAGAATTTGCTTGATTATATCTTCAACCAGATCAAGCAAAAAAACAAAACCTAAGATTTCAATTTAATTTTGATAATAAAAATGTGCAGATCTATTTAACAGAATTACGGGAATAAAGATACTCAATTTCATCTACAGATTTTTCGTTAATGAATAGATCAAAATAAATATTGACTGATGAATGTTAAACAAAAGAAGAAATCGGAGAAGAAAAATAGCAGTAGTAGTTTGGTTCAAAAAGATCTCAATGTGTCTGTCCAATCATCAATTCTTAAGGGTGACATAAAGAATCAAAACTTTTGGAACATAGTAAGGGTGACAAGTCATCGAGTATGATTAGAGTCCGGAAGCACAACTGATCAAGATAGGTAAACTTCAATCTAAATACAATATCAAAAAGAATTAAGAGAACAAATTACAGGTACACCATTAGTTAAATTGTTTGAACAATGATTCCATCAGAGATGAATTGCCAGTCCAAATACACACATCAATTTTAAAGTAGTTTCTAACAGATAAGTAGTTCAAAAAAGAGACTAAATTTGGGTTCTTTAATGAAGGTTTTAACAGAGAAAAATGTTAAAGAGAGAACTTGGATTTGCGCATGGATTTTTTCTCTCACATCCCAATTTCAAACATGGTATTTATTATCTGAGTATGTCATGGAATTAACTAGAGTCAACTGTATGACCAATGAACATGGGAGGAATGTGCACCCCCGGTTAAGAGGGGGTGCACATAGTCGGACTCACAGTACCATTATCTTTTGCACTCCTAATAGGATGAAGTTTGGTTTCTTTGTTTTCGAAAAAGCTTGACAGACTGAAAAATAAAACCGTCTCTAAAAAACGGTCTGAAAAGCTCTCACATGGTCTCACCCTTCACTGTCCTCCGTGGGCCCACTAGGTCCACACCAAAAAATAAATTGCGAGACAAAATTGGAATTCGTTTTCTGTGTGGTTTGACCGGACGGTCTGTTTAGAAACCACTCCTTTGTTTTAGCAATATTTTGAGCAGACAAGACTGTAAGGTTAAATAATGTCGCAAACATTAGAGTCTTAAACATGGTTGTTTGTATCTGATTCGTGATTTTGGGTCTGAGAGAATTCTTGTCTTGTCCAAATCATATGTCAGGTGATTTTTGTCAGATTCAGACGAGCCAACTGAGTTAGCCGTAAACAAACAAAATGTTAGAACAACAGATTAAGATAAAAACAAGAAGCAAAAAAGGAACGCGCAATTGGGGGATATATAATCTAATTGGGGGATATGAATTACTTCCCCCAACCAAAGGTGGCTGTTAAGGGGTGTTTTTTTGGAGGCGAAAATACTAAAACACCCTTAGATTAATTAAAAATATTATGAAAAAGACTGTTATACCCTTTCAACTAAAACATAAAATCAAATAACCAAAATCATATATCCCCAATTCAATTCCGAACCAAGCATAGCTTTGTTTCGAAAAAAAAATTCTTCATCTTCTTCCTCATCGTTCATTCTTCATCGACGATTAATCGTTGAATCAAAAATTTCTTCGTCGATTAACATAACATAACCATGCCTCCAAGAACCAAATCGAAAGCAAAATCGAGAACCAAAACTACTGCTCAACAAACACATGAACAAAGAATCGAGAATATTGCTCAACAACTAGAAGACGACGCAAAGAAAGCGTACCGGATGATCAAACACTCATGGCTTCTCCGAGAAGGTAAGTGATTTTTGAACTCATTTATGATTGTTTTACTCGATTTGTAGCCATGGGTTTAGGTTAGAATCGCCCACAATAGCCGAAACTCGATGAGTTACGGTGAAAACCTAAGCATTGGATCTTGGCTTGAATACCAAGCCGGTTTAGATACTGGCATAAAATTTGGGTCGAATACCATACCTAGGTTTGCATTCCCGAAATCGAATTTTTATCTAAGGCATAGAATTTGGGTCGAATACCATACCGGTTTGCATTCACGAAATCGAATGTTTTATACCTAGGATAGAATTTGGGTCGATTACCATACCTAGGTTTGCAACTAAAAACACACAGAACTTAATTAGATGTACTTAGGCATTATATCTAGGTTTCGTTAATCTGCAGGTATTTTAAAACCTAGACATATGTTAGTTCGGTTCGTCAATGCCAGTATTACACTTAAAACATACAGAACATCATCGAAATGGTGCTTAATACCGGCACATAATTTAGTTTCAGGACAATGCCGGTTCAACGATACCGGCATGCTCGATATTTATGGTGTGATGCTTAGGTTCATGTTACCGGTATTGGTTTGTTTAGGAATTGGTATGCGGTTCCTAAAGCGCCATGCCTTTTCTAATGTTTGTTTATGTTATAGGTCAAGAGCCAAAGAAGCGAAGAAAGATAAAGGTCCTATCCTCACTAAGAGAAGGAGGAAGGACGGTCTTGATACTCCTCGGTCCCCGCTCCACGGGGGAAAGATGCGGGTCGCAAGAAACGTTTGGGGTTTGAAATAAGAGGGTCAATTTGGGAGAGTGGTGGTGAACGTAGTGCACTTGCAATCCGTGAACGTCTTTGGAACACATGAGGGCGATGAGCATGATGGAGTGGAAAGTGAGGAGGAAGATGATGAGGTTCCCCAAGTCAATTAGCGAGGCCAAAGCGAAGTTGGTGGGACTAGTCAACAACCAACACAAGGTAAGGACAAGGGCAGCCGAAAAACCGAAAGTTAAAGGTTGTCACCTTCCTCACCTTGATGACATGTTACCCGACCGCGATGATGGTAAAATTTGGGGACAAGCTCCGAACCGAAAGTACTCTTTGGATACAAGCACTCTTGGGCTCGTACTATCTTTCAAACTTATGTAAGCATTTTTTTATTTTGTGCATGTACGTTGTTTTATCTTTTACATCATCTCTTAATCGTATTATCTCGTATTTGTAGGATCATACTAAGGCTGTGCGTGTTTGCGAGAAACCAAGCCGCGGCTCATTGGGATTTGTCGTTGGAGCATGAAGATGTCCAAACATTAGTAAAGAACTCGGTGTCTGTATTCTTTGGTTGAAAATTACGTGAATCCAGATCTTTGTGACCGTCAATTGCTTCGTTGAGAGGTACCATGGTGAAACAGATACAATGCACTTCCCGTTTGGTGAGATGACCTTGATTCTCGAAGATGCTCATAACATTCTAGGCTTGAATGTTATCGGCAAATCAATTTCGAGAGGAGTTGAGTATTGGGACCTAGAATGGTCGAAGTTGCACGATTTGACCCAAAAAGCCGTTTGGTTGGGACTTCAAAACTTCTTCGGATAGCTTTTATGTAGCATCGAACGGAAGTAAGACGAAGACATTCAAGTTGACGATGCTTAAGAAGATGTTTGAAAATACAAAGGCTAGAAGCTCGAAGGATGGATGGGACCCTGCACAGATTCGGTATACAACCTCCGCGCACTGTTATACATTTTGGGCACTAGGGCATTCCCGACACTAACGGCAATGGGTAAGTGCAAACTTTCTCCAAGACCTTGACCCGTTGGAAGGTGTCCATGGCTATTCTTGGGGCACCGCTGGTCATGGCACATTTGATGGTGGAGATGAGAAGGGCTTCATTGGCTAAAACAAACCAATTTGTCGGGAATTTCACTCTACTCTGTACAAATTTCTTTAATCTATTGTTGAGATGTATTTTTTTTACTTATGTTCACATGTATATTGTTCAAATTGGATTAGGTGTGGTGTTATGAACACTTCCCAACCTTATTCAAGGACTGCCAATTCTTGAAGATCAAAGACCTTACTGAACCCGATACCCCTAGAGCTCAGAGGTTTGAGTTTAACAGTAATCCGAAGCCCGGTAACAAAGGTCGAGTCAACTTTTAAACTAATCAATTTTTTTTTAACAGTAATCCGAAGCCCGGTAACAAAGCTCAGAGGTTTGAGTTTAACAGTACGTCTAATACGCCCAACCTCCCTCTCCCGTAGGTAACTCTCTGACCAGAGTTCTGTGGATTGGTTTTTGTTTGCTTTTATATATACTTTATATTTAAATACAATTATTCAGTTAAAATTTTCTATTGGTAGTTGTTTAACCAGTGTTTTATGTGTTGATTTTTGTTTAAAAGTCTATAAACTCGCTTTGTAATACATTTATGCGATTAAATTGTTTACTTCTTATTAGATACTCATGCTAAAATATTTTTTTCTATCTTTAAATCATCTACAAATAAAATTAGTCTCGTAATAAGGTCATAATACTTATCAATTTATCATATATGTAAGCCGAATTTTAAGTGCCGAACTCACATTTATAAAACGAATATGCACGTACGTATGCCGTTCCGAACTACTGTCCGAACAACGAACCGTTGACCGGATTATTGACCGAATCCGACCTATCCGAATCCGTATAGTTCCCGTACGTATGCCGTCCCGAACTACTATCCGTACCCCGAATTGCTAACTAGGGTACCGGGGAGGAATCCCACGGCCAACACCGCGTGAAACAAAACAAAAAAAGGTGGCCCCCACCCTAAACCCCACCCCCTGTAAATTTCCCCCGGGGCTCCCATCTGACCGTTCATTTTCCCTCGCAGGATTTCTGGCGGTGTAAACCGCGGTCAACGTAGCATCGTTGCCTTTCCAAAGGTTTTAACTTCGTTCTTAAGGAACCGAGTAAAGCTTTGAGTAGACGTGGTTTGCCTTCTGTTCCAATCCCGACAAATATTTCCTCCGTGCCAAATTAATTGAGCTACTTGGTTTTAAATTTTGTCCCATAAATAATTGAGTTATTTCACTAATAAAGAGGATATCTCTAAAAATATCATTTTAATTGATTATTTTTACTATATATAAGAATATACATAATTTGATAGTCATGTTTATATTTGTTACGTAAATGTTTTAAAAAGTTTTTCAAAGGGAAAAAATTTGCGAAAAACCGTGGTATAGTTTAAGATATAAATCATTTTTAAGTTTTACTAGTTATTATCCAAAAGGGTATAATTGTAAAAAAAAAAAATACTTATATATACTCATCTTTGCCTTAAGAATTGTGCAAACTCAACTAGCTCAATTAATTTGGGACGGAGAGAGTATTTCTCACACAAGTTTTAAGTATTATTGTTTATAGGGGCAATGGATTCCTTTTCAACAGTTCGTAATGGATTCCTTTCTTAGATGTTAGAACCGTAAAAGAGGGATGGAAGCTCACATTAGTCTGAAGGCGACCGTTAACTAAAACTTGGCTTAGATTTTCAGGTGAAGACATGAAATTCTACTGCAACCATCTTAATGCATTACAAATATACAGCTCTGTTGTTACTGTATCAAATTTCAAAGAGTCCAGTACTAAAATACCGATAAATGAAAAACATACATATGCACACCAAATCCTCGAAACTGCTCGAGTAGAAAAGAAGATTTGGACAACTTGTGATGGCCAGCTCTGTGATGCACTGTCAATTACCCCAAGCTTTTCTGCTACTGCACAAAAGCCAAAGCCATGGCAATGTCCTTTCCATTGGCCTGTCATGCTAGTTTTCTTCTCTGGGATTGTTTTTTCTCCATTCCCATGGCTTTTCAGGATTCGGAGATGCCCACAATCCAAGCTTAGCAGCTTTAGCCTCCTTCTGCCACTAATGTGAAACATATATGTGTATGTCAGATAATGTACAACTAAGTAAAAAGAAGAGCTAAAATCAAAGATGCCCTGCAACTCACATTTTTTAGTTGAAGGCGTTTGTCATGGGCTGCATAATGCCATGCAAGCCCTTTCTTGAGCATTACTTCCTGTAGACGGAAAACAAAGATGCAAAGAAGAAGAAAAGGATGAGATCTGAAAGGGGATCTGTTGGAATTTAGACAATTTAATGAGCTAGCAATGAAGCGTTGAACGGAAACTAGCCTGTGCAAATGTTCCGTTGCAATAGACATCCCCTACAAGTCTACCATATTTATCCTCCTCGTACACATGAACACTCACACAATTTCCTTTAACAAGCTTAGTAAGTTCTTTCTTCGCCTCTTTTCCAAAGGGCTGTTTGTTCTCTGGTGCATCAATGCCCCTGTTTATTCAATAGTGTGTTAGAAACAAACACAAATTCATGCAACCACAATCAAATTAAAAATGTTTTACCTCAATCGAATCCGATACTTTCTGGCAAGAACTTCCTTTTTGTTTGGACCACGTACGACTCTGTATGTAACAAACAACAAACCGGGTTTTAGCAACTTTTATTGCTAAGGAAACAAATTTTAAGATAAGCAAGAACCTGTAACCAGCATCCACAATGGTCTTATGCAGTGCTTTTGCCTTCGGCTTATCTTTGGATGCGCGTGCTTTTGATCGTTCTGATACTGCCACTCGAACATCCTCAGGAACACTGATGGTGGCTTCCCTAGGGTCCGCGACATCAACATAAACGGTTAAGCCGTCCCCATCAGGAACAGCATAAGCATCAACCTGGTAGTAATTTCCACTTGTCAAACCAAATTTGAAACCTTTTCAAGAGAATACAAAACGATCTAATTTTGCAATCACTTCAAGGAAGAATATCTCACCCGACAAGTATTTAATTCGAATTTCACTCCTTCAGGTCGAGAAGGAGGGGTGACTGTTGCTGCTGCATCAATTCTCGCCCAAGGCTCAAGCAGGCACGGAAGACGGTAGAATCTCAATAGACCCTTTGACAAAAACAAGAATCCCTTAATGACGTGTCTCAAAGATAAAAATTGAAGTTATTACTCTAGTAGAGGGGCTAAGTCCCATCGAACTTGTTGGCGTCCTAATTTCTACAAACCTATTAAAAGATAAAATTAACACAGTGGAGTTGTGTATCCCCGTTATCTACCTCTACTTCGGTCACTCCGTGCGGATGCAAGGTTAGAATGACAAGCCTAGATACTTGTCCAGGTGTTTTGGGTGTTGGATTTGCTTCTCTCCATGCCTGCAATAGTTTCTTGTACCTTCACATACAAATTTCAAGCTTCATTTCTCCAATTCATCCCAGTTCACTATTCCTATAGTTCTAAAATTAGATTCTTAAATATATATGGTTTTAAACATCAAACAAGTAGGATCAAAGTAATAGTAGTACCAATTAGCTTGAACTTGCTTTGATGATGCAACATTTTCACTAAGTTTTTCAGGAACCTTCAATCAAAATTCAAGAAATTTTATTGCAATTTTACAAATAAATAAGTAGAGCTAAACAAGTAAAAGCTGTTGAATTTTGTATATACCTGAGCAGTGATCTCAAAGATTAGAAGATCATGAGCCAAAGATGAAACACTAAAAGCAATCAAGGAGACGGAACTACCATGGTTATGATCTAATGATACTGTTGATGATTCAGAATCTTTAGGTTTTGGACTGAACCAATTCTTGTAAAGATATCTTGCAGCGATTCCTGCAACCAATACTTGACAGATGGTTGAGAACATTCCCATATTTTACACAAATGAAGAAAGATAAGGTTTCTAATTTTACAAGATTTTTGTGAAAATGGAAGAATCTGAACAAGGAAATGAAATGTGAAAGAGAGTGATAATGATAAAGTCATAAAGGTAAAGTAAGAATTTAATAATAGAATAGTAAGGAAAAAGCAGGTACTGGTACTAGCAAAATAATGTTTTTTATTTTTAGCAAAGCACTGAGAAATTATTGGGAAGACTGAGAGAAGTGAGAAAGTCAAGCAGGAGTCTAAACTATTATTACTAAAATAGCTCGATTATAGCAATTGTAAGGGTGAGATATCGCACAAGGAGATGAAATGGGAAGAAAGAGAGTGATAATGATAAAGCCATAAAGGTAAAGCAAAATTTTAATATTAGAATAGTACTCCCTCCGTCCTTATTATATAGGCGGAGTTTTGAAAATTTGTAATCCCATTAGATAGGCGGATTCTCAATTCCAAGATGGGGTTTTCCATACATTACCCTTATTTATTATAGGTAGTTTTCACCATAATTAAGTTAATGTTTCTAATGTTGAAATTGTACAAAGGGCAAAACAGGAAAGAGAATGGATATGTATGAAATCAAAGTTTTTTCTTATTTTAAGAGAAACCCACTTCTCCGCCTATATATTGGGGACAGAGGGAGTACTAGGAAACCGAAAGATAGTGTTTCTCTTTTTTTTTTAGTAAAGCACCGAGAAATAATTGAGAAGACTGAGAAAGTGAGAAGTGAGAAAGTCAAGCAGAAGAGCGAGGCCGAGACTACTTTGAGTAACAGGGTGCTTGAGTAACAAGCTGTTGATGAAGGTCGAAGGATAAACCACCTCAGCTCCGTCAAAGTCGAATTACTGGAGTGTTTCGTTTTTCTTCGGTGGGCCCTCCTCACTGTGGCAGCGGTATTGTAGTAACTAGGTGGCTTGTAGAGCGTATAATATTTTGTTGTTAACCGACTGTTTTTTAGAAAAATAGTTGGTTAAAGCAACCTTAATTTGTGTGTTGTTCAAACTCACAGTGTAATGATTTTACTATTACTGAGTAAATTGGTGGGTCAAAAATCTGGTGAAAATTTTATGTCAGCTTTTTACTAGATATTATTGAAAATTAGTGCATCTCATTCTCACAATTTTCACTCAAAATGAATTTACTGATGTCCCAACTCCCAAGTGCAAGTAACCAAACTGTCATAAATAAACCTGGCATTTTTAGGGGCGACCCCAACAGAATTACGGGCGATATAAAAAGATAAAAAAATGTCACCCAAACGTAAATCTAAGCTACCCCTTATCTGCGATTTTTCGAAATGGCAACTATGCCCTTACATAATCGATAGCCAACACCTTAATCGATAGGTTAAAATGAATCATTAGCTACCGATTAATGTGTGGATATTTCGGCTAATGTTCCCTTTTATAATCGGTAGTTAATTAGCCTTGTAAAACTACCGATTGTAAGTAGCCCCAGATCCTTGACCAAATTCCATAGAACAATAACCACTTGGTTAGTGTTTTGGATGCACCCATAATCGGAGGAATAGTAGGTTACAAAACCTTACGATTATAGGTTGCCCCAAAAACAGATTTTTCATAAATCCTTCATCTGGTGAATTTTGGAATGTGCTATATTTGGTAGATAATCCAACTTCAATACCTACCGATTATACGTAGCAAACCATAGGTTATGAGGGTGCAGAGCCAAGCATGACCACTTGGCTTAGGGTGCAGTGCCAACCATAACCACTTGGTTATTGTTTTCGATGCACCCATAATCGGAGGAATAGTAGGTTACAAAACCTCACGATTATAGGTTACATAACACAAGTGATTTTCGAGTGTTATAATCGGAAACCTAGGATAATCTTAGTTCCCGATTATAGTGTTATTTGGATACAGGAAACAAAGTTTTCTTCATATATAATAATCGGAGGAACAATATAAACTAACTCTACCGATGATAATAATCGGAAGTTTAAGAATTTAACTTCGTTACCGAATATGGCGTTGTTTGGTTACAGAACAAAAATTATTTCTTCCCAAAGCATAATCGGTAGACAACGAAATTAACAATCTTCCGAATCTATTTTTTTTTTTAGAAAATTTCCAGATTCGGTAGGTACATAATTTAAATAGCTCTCGATTCTAACCAAAAAAATGGCAAATTCCCCAGAATCAGAATCTACGTATATAAACTAATCTTCCGATTGTCTGTATAAAACATAACAGTTTCATATGTGCATGTGATTCGCTTGCGAGTCATCGTTAAATGCATAAAGATAGCAATAAAACCATTCATAATCCAAAAAACGAACCATTCACAAACCATAAACATAACGTACTAACTTATAATCTGACACAAACTTTGAAAACGACATAATCCGACATAAACAAAGTTATCCATAAAGTTAACAAAACATCAAGAATTTAGTCGTTCCTCTTTGCTTTGACTTAGCGACCTTTACGACCTCCACGACTTGGGCCCGAACCATCATTGGTTTCATCATTTGAGCCTTCAACTTGAGTGCTCGATGACGTCCGAGTTCTTTTGTTCACCTTCGTTGTAGGTTTCTTTCCTTTTTCACCGAACTGAGATGCATACTCCTCATTGTCAACGTTATCAATTAACTCTTGGTGCTCTTTTATCTTCTCAATTGGCACCAGCTATCCGGACTTTATGCAATTAGTGCACCATTTGGACAAACCTCTTAACCCGTTCATCTGTTTTAAAACATAGCATACCATCAAACGGTTACTACTCTGATTTTGACCCATAAAATTAAACTAAATTAAGAAACCAATATGTACCAATCTATCAAAACCCGGAGGTTTCTCTTTGAGGATACTCTTATATGGTGCGGGCTTTGCTTTAAGATCACGGATTACACGAAAATGAGAAACATTCCGGTACCAATCCATATTGTTGGGAGCAGTTTCAAAACCTTGGTTGGCTTGCCTTCCACCGTTGGTCAAGTAAAGAATCCTTTTATCCCAATGGTATTTAAAGGATGGTTTACCCTTGTAAAACACCGTAATAGAATCTTTATCAGACTTGCATTCTTCTAGATCCAAAATGAAATTTCCATGAATTTGCTCATTTGGTATACCTTGTACATAACCGTTTTGTCGCATCACCCTGGAGGCATTGTACATCACATATCTTGTTGGGTGCCACAATGGTCCAAAATAAAAGGGCCAAATCGGACCAACCTGCGATATGTCCATTAGCTCGGTCTTCCTTGTATGGATTAAAGCATACTTCTTGGGCTTTCAGTGAGTCCAAAATCTCCCTCAAACGAATCAGTTGCTGCTCCTTTGTGCTAGAATGGTTGTCATCGAAGATGTACTTTTTTCCTCTAAGGTCACCTGGCGCCCACGCCGGGTTTTCAATGGCCAATCCAAAGATATGGAAGTGGTCGTAGATCCATGTTTATATTGTCATTTTTGCAAGTATTAGGAAATTGATTCTTCAATGGTAGAAAAATAAAAAACAAAAGTATGTAGAGTTAATAAAAATACATGTAGTAAACTCACGTTCTCGGCCACTTGGCTAATTCCAAGCCTCGACGCATTTCTCAACTCTTCCATCAACCACGCATGGCATGTTGTGCCCCAAGAGTACTCATGAACTTTATCGAGAGGATCCAGAAGTTGCAAAAGGTTGGCGTCGACCTGATTGCCACTAGTATTGGAGAAAATGACACATCCCAAAGCACATAGGAGATATGCGGTGGCCACGTGGTTCACTTGCTCATCAGTTAAAGTTCCTTTCTCTTATATTTCCTTGGTGCCCTGGAACATATCCATCAGAGTACTAATGTTGAATGTCTAGTTCTATACCTCATGCATCTATTGAACTCAGTTTTTGATGTTTTTGCATCCCAACCCAAACACTTGTTAGTTAGAGCATAAAGTTTGTCCCATTCCAACTACTTTGTGTACTCAGCCCTGACACCTTTGCCATGGTCAGGGAGTCTAAGAATCTGCACAACATCATCTTGGGTAATCGTTATCTCCACAAACGCTGATATAGCCACCCGGTCATGTTGCAACATAGAG
The DNA here is from genome assembly GCA_023531295.1 of Papaver armeniacum. Lineage (NCBI taxonomy): Eukaryota > Viridiplantae > Streptophyta > Magnoliopsida > Ranunculales > Papaveraceae > Papaver > Papaver armeniacum. Next base: position 1,186,921 of record JAJJWW010002284.1, read on the forward strand.
TTGTCGGCAGCATTAGCCAACCCCGAATTTTCAATAATTCTCTTGAACCTTTCACATTCACTGGATAAAGTCCATTCCAGTATTTTAGGTGGTGCAGCAGTGGGTTTGAGTAAACGAACCGCATCGGAATGATACTATTATACACACGACACGTTAAAAAAATAAATAGAACTTAAAACTATTACCAACCAAAAGAAAATACGTAATTGAAATGGATACGATTATTACCTCGGTTTCATATATTTCTTTTGCCCAGGAGTCTTTGTATCCAAATAAAAATTGTCCTCCATCCTCCGGCAGCCCAAGGATTACACCTTCTGGAATATCCTTCACCTTTAGATTAGCTGGGACAAGGTGTTTCGCTTTCTTTGGAGGAGGATTTTTCTTTTCGGCTTCTCCTTCTTCTTGCGCACCACTGAGTTGCCCTTATTCTAGTACTCTATCTTCTGGTGCTTCCGGTTGAACACTAAGTTGAATTTCATCTTGTGATTGTGGAGCACTTGGTTCTACACCTTCTTTAACTGGCTCTGATTGTGGGGCAGTTGGTTGAACACCTTCTTGACTGCCTTGTTGAGTTCCATCTTGAGCACTTGAAGTGCATTTAGCAGCCCTAGATCTCCTTGCACTAGCTGTCAAGTTGTTACTCCTTTCCATCCTTGAACTATCTGAGACAATTGCGTATTCGGATTTTTTACCTCGCCTATCCCTAAACAGCAAAACAAAGTATAATAGGTTGATAATCGTAATTTTGAGTTCAACGTAAGCGGACGAATATAAATAATCGAAAGATATATTTCAACATAATCTTACGAATACACATAATCGTAAGGCATAAGAGAGTGTGTCCTACCGAATACATAAAAATCGGAAGCCTTACAAAACTACTTTCTACCGAATATGCTACACTTTGTGTCCAGAATTTTCTAAAGTGGTTGGGCTTAAACAATCGGAAGAAAATTACAAAACATATCATCCGATTATGGTCGAATTAGGAATGACAATCGTTAGCCATTAAAAAATAATACTTACCGAATATGCATCAGTTTGTGTCCAGAAAATACTAAAGCCTAGTATATTCGGAAGGAAAAAACACATTTTACTTCCGGTTATGGTCGATTTAGGGTTCAGTAATGAAAAACGTAGGAAATCGGTAGGAAACTTAACTTTTTAGCACCTGAATATGACCAATGTTCTTGTGCAGCAAAGAATTCGACCATAATCGGAAGTTTAAAAGAATAACTAAACTACCGAATCTGGGTAATAACCGAAAACCCTAAAAAAAAATATCGTGGATTCATCGAATTAAAGCAATAGAAACCAAAAAAGTGGTAGAATCTTACCTAATTGGGGCCATTTGGAGTTGCTTGAGAGTTTGGATATCAGAATCATCTACATCAGGGACTTCTTCTTCTTCACTTTCTTCACGTTCTTCGTGTTCTTCAGTGAGAATCTGTTTATTACGGGCATGCAGTCCAATGTTTGGATCAACACCACGAACAATATTTTTGGTTCGAGCTTTCTGACGTTCCTTATCTTTCGGCTTCATAGAGAATAATCGACGATGATTCGATTCAACGATTAACGATAATGATGTATTGAAGCGGAGTTGAACGATTAACTATAACGATGTATTGAAGCGGAGTTGAAAGAGGGGGAAAGTTTTCCTCTCTGCATTCGGAGGGAAAGAGGAGAGAAGAGGAGTTGAAGTTGAAAAGAAATGAAATGAAACGAATTTAGGTTGACACTGGTTTTATCTGGCAAGCTAAATAATCGGATGTTTAACAGGTAACATTACCTTCCGATTATAGGTTGCCCCAAAATGAGTTTTTTCTAAAATCATTTTTTTCCAAAACTTTGAAATCTTCCATAATCGGTAGGATCTTTGGCTACCGATTATAATTAGCCACACATCAAACCTTTGCAAAACTCCATAGGATTTAAGGTGCAGAGCCAAACATAACCATTTGGTACGTATTTTGGATGTAGCCATAATCGGATATAAAACAATTTACATTACCTCCCGATTATAGGTTGCCCCAAAATGAGTTTTTTCTAAAATCATTAAATTGATATGAATTTGAGAACTATATTAATCGGTAGTTAATATGACTACCGATTATAAAGTTGCCCCAAATTTCTTCTTGACGAAATCACCAATTTTGGGAGCTACTATAATCGGTAGGCCAAAGGCGTTACTAAGCTTCCGATTAGGTATTTACAATCGGACACAATCTAGCTTCCGATTATGTAAGGGCATTAACGTATTCTCCGCGTTTTTGGACATCCCTTAACATTGTGTATGGGTTGGGAACAAAAAAATCGCCCCTAATTCTGTTGGGGTCGCCCCTAAAAATGCCAGGTAAATAAAAGGTAGAAAGAAAACAATGATTTTCATCTTCTCTATTGAAGAAAGTTGTGGCCTTCCCTAAAACAGTTGATACTGCAGAAGCTCAAGTAGTTCTGCAGTATCATCCAAATAGCCATCCACATTTTAATTCTATGATCTAGCTTAATTAGCCTCCTTAAATTGGGACCTATGCCACTTAATTGGGGCCTATAGGTACATGGCAAAAAAATTCCAAACTACCAATTTACTCTCTATCTAATATTAATACTACTAATTTGTCCTCATCAAATCCTAATCATAAAAGTAAAAAACTAAAATCATAAAATTAAAAACTAAAATCAAAATCAAAATCAAAATCATTTCCATCTCCACTTCAATTGATTCTTCTTCTTTTCTTCTCAACCCAATCCTATAAACTAGGTTTTAGTAACATAAAATCGCTAAAAAATTGAAAATTGTCCTGGTTTATCAGAATCGGTTAACGTTAATGTATATGTGATCCGATTGCAAATAGAAACGTTTTATGTTCATGCCACAAAGACCGATTGTCCATGATATGTTTTCTGGTTCGAGAAATTTGAACCAGAATCGGATTACATTAGCACTTATAAAAACCGATTGTTGATGTATAATGCTAAAATCGGATTTTATATGTGTGTCGATTAAACCGATTGTTGTAAGAAAAAATTCTCAAATTTTCTGTATCTTTTTTTTTTAGAATCGGATCACATGAGCACTTTATAAACCGATTCCTGTTGTACAATGTCAATAATCGGTTTTTATGTGTGTATCGTGTAAACCGATTCTGGTTATACCCAAATTTAAAATGAGTATGAGTATGATTTTACACAATTTCAAAACGAGTATGATTTCATACTCGATCTCAAAATAAGTATATGAGTTTATACGCGAACTGATCGAGTATGATTTAAATTATGTTTGATTTTTTTTTCTTTCCCATAATCAGTTTTTTGTGCACATTTGTAAAAATCGATTCTTTTTTGTTGTTTTTTTTTTTGTGAATTGGAAAATTAACCTAGAATCGGTTTATGAGAGTACGAACATATACCGATTCTGGATTGATTTTTTTCAAAAAAAATAAAAAATAAAAAATCATGTTTTGATGATGAATCAAGATTAGTTGATTTTTAGTTTAATTTGACTAAATATCAATTAATCATCCGATTAACGCTAATTAATCAAGGGGTAAATTAGCCATTTTTAAAAATAATTGGATAAAGGGTCACCCTTTTTACTTTTTAGTGAACTTTTTGTGTCATGTAGTGTAGGCCCAAATTAATTGGGATAGGCCCCAATTTAGAAAGGTTAATTAGTTCTCCTAGATAGTTTACTTTTTAGGGCCTGCAAACACGAGGGAGACATGGATGTTAGGCCTGCAACGTGTGTGGTGTCTGGGGATGTAATTGAAACGATAATTAGAGTATCACGGCCTGGAGTTCCGGTGTAGGTGGTGGACTGTGCCTTTGAGCTAACCGTGGAGACAGTACACGCAGTTTTCCAGGCTCCTATTTACACTGTCATGAGTGTTCCAAAAGGGTGAAGGGTGGCATTCTCTCATGCTCTAAAAGCTGCACTACTAAAAGTTGCGGCAGACCCCAAATCTTTCAGGAATTAGGCTAGTTTATTACTGCTACCTCGCTGCACATTACGTGTTTACAGTCCTAAATGTAGAACGGAGAAGAAGTCAAGGAAGCATAAGGTGTTGCAGCAGAAACAAATCCTTAGTTCATTGGCAGTTTGGGGTGAAGCCAAGGGTGTTCAGAGGCTTGTTGGGGAGGCTCTGCAAGTACGGAGAACTGGGGGTGTTAAGCTTGAAGAGGATACCGAGTCCGACAGCATGCGAGGCATTAATGTTACAGCATGTTTGCGCAAAGTGGCAGACGGTCATTTCACTGCGGTTGTTAAAGCCATTAGCTCTTCAGGGGTAGCATAATACAACGCAGATACAATGAAGGCTCTTGAAGATAAACATCCGTTTATGCCCCCTCCGCAGAAACCAACTATGTCACTGAATGAGACACCCTTACTTGCAGAAGAAGGTACTGTTTTAAGCTGCATCAAATCGTTCCCTAAGGGGACTTCGTGTGGTAGGGATGGCCTCCGGGCACAACACTTATTGAATGCTTTTTGTGGGGAAGGTTCCGATGTTGCTGCTGACCTAGTCACAACAATAACAAGGGTTGTTTATTTGTGGTTCAGTGGCAGGTGCCCACTTAATCTGGAGGATTTTATTGCATCAGCACCCTTAACTCCTCTCCTAAAACCAGACAAAAGCATCCTCCCTATTGCGGTTGGGAAGATTTGGTGCCGTCTTGTGTCTAAAGTAGCAATGAAGGGAGTAGGCAAAGATATGGCAACTTACTTGCAGGATTTTCAGTTTGGGGTGGGGGTTTCAGGAGGTGCAGAGGCAATTCTACATGCTGTAAACAGGTTTGTTAGTAAGTTTCATAGTGACTCTAGCCTTACTATGCTGATTGTAGACTTCACCAACGCCTTTAACCTTGTTGACCGAACAGCCATGCTTCTTGAGGTACATAGGTTATGTCCATCTATATCGTTGTGGGTGGATTATCTATATGGTCAGCCTGCACGGTTGTATGTGGGGGATTATCATATATATTCTTCTACAAGGGTACAACAAGGTGACCCTTTGGGGCCTTTACTGTTTGCTTTGGTTCTTCATCGACTTATAACAAAGATAAACGAACAGTGCACATTATCCCTACAGGCTTGGTATCTTGATGACGGTACTGTTATTAGACTGCAGAAGTAGCGAAAGCACTCGTTGTTGTTCGGACGGAAGGGCCTGGGCTAGGGCTTATATTGAATATCAAGAAAACAGACACTTTTTGGCCCTCTTGTGATGGACGGAGGATAAAGGATGGGGGTTGTTTCCTTTTGAGATTTCGAGACCAGACAATGGAGTCAAATTATTTGGTGGTGCCGTCAGTCTTGATAGAGGGTTTGTGAAGGGGCTCGCCATTAGGAGTGCAGAGAAATCTGTGGAGTTTATGCAGGTCTTATCCAAGCTTCGTGATCCTCAGAGTGAGTTGTTACTCTTACGTGCATGTATGGGTATCTCCATGATTCTCTTTGGGCTTCGTATTTGTTGTCCAGAGTACACTACGGAGGTGGTTGATATATTTGATAGAGGCCTGAGAGAGGAGGTAAAAGGCATTATGGTTTGTGGAGGTCCGTTCTTTGGAGAGTTACAGTGGAGGCTATCTACCCTGCCTATTCGATATGGAGGCCTTGGTTTATAGACGGTTAAGGAGGCATCTCAATATGCCTTTTTGGCATCACGTGTGCAAACTTGGGGCTTGCAAGATCACATACTCAGAAATAGTGGAGTGGAAGGTATGGATGATACTTTTTATACGGCTTTGAAGACTTTACAAGCAAATCTTCCCGATCAAGACTTTAGCATCTTTACCAATAAAGACACCGCCCCCCTTAAGGAACAAAGTAACCTGGCGAGTGCTCTTTTTGTTCAAGTGGTTAAAGATATGGATAGGGTTTATGAGTTATCAGTCAGACAGAAGGCAGTTTTGGGTTGCCTGCAAGCAGCACATGCTCAAAACTTTCTTCTTGCTATTTCGATTGATGGTCTTGGGCAGAAGATGTCACTTGTGGAGTATCGGTCCATTCTTAAATACAGGTTAATGATTCCTCTATACCCCTCTGATTCACGTTGCCATGCCTGCATCACAGGGTGCTTAGACGCATATGGGTAACACGCAGTCCATTGCAAGGTAGATCCCGTGTTCAAATATAGACATGATCATGTGCGAGATACCTTATATGATGTTTTATGGAGGGATGGTATTTCAGCAAAGAAAGAAGCCATTGCCAATTTTTTGACGGACCCACTTGAGGGGAGATCAACACTTAGGCCGGCGGATGTTCTTATTTTTGGGTGGGCTAACGGAAAACATGCATGTGTTGACCTTACTGGGGTTTCACCGTTAGTAGGCATTGGACAGGGTTCTTTCACGGTGGGACAAGCAACTTTGAAGGCAGCCTCAGGTAAGATAGCAAAACATGAGAAAGCATGTGCCGATAATGGACATGCTTTTATCCATAGGCGGTTGGACTTCTTACGAGGGTACAGAAAGTCATGCACAATAATGTCATGACCCCCGACTCGAGAGAGTTTGTTTTAAAAGAATAGGTTTTGCAATTCAAAAAGGGCTTGCGGCGCAGTTTGTTGCTCGCTTGTCTGCTATGTAATTATTATTTTTTTCATAAACGTTAAATAACAGGTAATTGCATGTCAAAAACAAGTAATGAATCTTTTTTGGAATGTTTTTTTTTTGGTTAAGTTTCTGTTTGGATCCTTTGGAAATCATACATACCATCAGTCAAGTGTAGATATTAAACAAGATTGGGAATATTGATAAACTGCCCCACTCTCAATTTCCGGTTTAATAAGTTGCCCCCGTTTTTTTTCAACTTTTCAAAACTGCCCCCACTGTTAAGTTTTCCATCTAATTTAGTTTTCCATCTTAATTTTTACTTATTTACCCTTTATTTGTAATGTTTATCTTCTATTTCAATTTTTCAGGTTAGTCGAGTTCGGTTCATGGATTCAGGGTTAAGGTTCACAGTTCAAGGTTCAGGGTTAGGGGTTTATGCTTCAGGGTTCATAGTTCATATTTCAGGGTTCAGGGTTAGGGGGTTTAGGGTTCATAATTCAAGGTTCAGGGTTAGGGGTTTAGGGCTCAGGGTTCATGGTTCAAGGTTCAGGTCATAGTTCAGGGGTAAATATGACTTTTTAATAGGTGAGATAATTGCCACCTTACATTTAACCGGATGGAAAGCGTTATTTGAAAAAAACGGGGCACTTTAGAAAAGTGCGAAAAAACGGGGCACTTTATTTACCCTAATTCAAAAGTAGGTCACTTTATCAAAATTCACAACAAGATTGAGATAGTTGCAGCAGCTCATGGGAGTTTTAGTAGCGTTTCACTGAATTTCTTCATCCGTCTCTCGCTGAGATCTGGGTTTGACTCACGGCATTGCTCAAGAGTGCAGCTTTCAACAACCACTTGCTCTAAGCCACGGAATTCTTCAGCAAAAGTTCTAATAGCGTGAGCTCATTAATTAATAAGTGCTATCCGGGGCCTCCGGCTATTATGATTTTACAAGATTCTGTGAGCATTCATTCCCATATTGAAACAAATGAAGAGTACAAGATTTCGTGAATGATTTTACTGAGATTATGAATTACTTTTATTAAGAAACTTGGTGGGTAAAATCTGTGGTAAATTTCTGTCAATATTTTTTACTAGATTTTGTTGAAAATTGGTGCCTCTCACAATTTTCATTCAAAATCAATCACTAATGTCCTAACATCTAAGTGCAACATCATACCTTTTGTAGTTCAAGTACATTCTGCAGCGGCACATATGGAGCTTACTACTGTCTTTGGTGCAAAAACAGCAGTGTTTCCCTGAAAGATTGTGTTGTCCATATGTACAAGCAAGATGCTACGGCATCAGCAATTTCCCAGAGAAGCATAATTTGTAAGGGTATCTATGGATTCTATGGTGCATCCAAAGATACCCTTACAAATACTGTCAGAGAATACCTGTACTCATGGAGCATATACACTGCTCTGAACATGTTCTATAGTACGAGTTTTCATGGCTATTCTCAGAATAAGAAAAGAACATATCAAAATATCAGCAAGTTGTATTATCATGGTTCATATCCAGCATCACCTGAAACTGTCAACAAAAACAGAAGCGGAATAAAACTAAAAAAAAAACTAGCAGAAGTGAAACCAGCTAAGCTAGTCTAAGACTTGGACCTAGGTGTGAAATTTTTTACTAAAAGGCCTTGGGGGCTGTAAGAAGAGAACCTAATTTAGTACTCCAATGCGAATGGGAATACTCCTGGCGGTGGCTTCATCGAGCCACACTTGGAACACATACCAGTCTTTCGAGTTTTCTTTGGTTCTTCATCTTTTGTTTCTTTCTGATCTTTTTCTTCCTCGAGAGCTTTCTCGAGTGCTTTCTGAGCTTCTTCTTCTTTGAGTTGTTTTGCTTCAACTATCTTTCTCTTCAGAAATTGGACAAGGCCAGTGAGGGAAACATTGGCGTCATCGCTAACCATCAATTCTTCTGCTACTTCTGCAGGTGTAGTTTGTGACGCCTGTAGTAGTTCTTCAATCTCTCCAAACAGGTGGTGTTCCTCAACAGAAAGGTAGTTTGAGGCGAGGATTCTGAAGCCTGGAGCAGTAATATAAGACATATGAATGTGTTTATCCATCCGACCAGGACGGAGCAAAGCAGGGTCAAGCTTGTCTTTGTGGTTGGTTGTAAAAACAATGATCCTTTCATCTCCACAGCTCGACCATATTCCGTCGATGAAGTTCAGTAGCCCTGAAAGGGTCAACTGTAACACACATTCGCAAATGTAAGGAACTCATAACTGACGCACATAAACATAATACCAAATTAACATAAAACTAAAAGCAGAAATCAAACAGTAAACACTCACATCAGGGTTTCGACCCTGCTTGGCACGGTAAGGACGTCCATATTCATCAAATTGGTCTTCAGTTTTACTCCTATCACGCATTTCAGCACTGCAGTCAATATCCTCAATAAGAAGAATTGATCGATTTTTGGTACCCAGCAGCACACTTCTCAATTGAGAATTAGAACGAATATTGGTAAGCTCTAAATCATAGACATCAAAATTAAGATAATTAGCCATAGCAGCGACTAAACTAGATTTTCCTGTACCAGGAGGACCATACAACAAGTAGCCACGCTTCCAAGCCTTGCCAACTTTGGTATAAAAATCTCTCCTCCGAACAAATCTATCCAAGTCGTCTATTATGTCTTTCTTAAGCTCAGGATCCAGTGCCAGGGTTTGAAAAGTTGATGGATGTTGTAAGTTGACACCACCTCCTACACCACCAGGTCCACGGCCAGAGTACGGATCAGAACCTCCACTGCTCCAGAGCTTCAAAGTCGTGTTTGCATCATTCAACTCCTTTGCTTTCTTGAGTATGTAAGGGATATAAGACTCAACAACCTTCTCGTAATGCTTCTCATCGAAAATGAGCTCGAATCTAGTCGGAGACTCCTCATTACTCTCAGAGGGGTCTTGAAAGAATGCATCAGAATATCCTGGCCTATGCATAATCGGCGGCCTAATCATCCGGTTATTACTTGAACTGCTACTATTACTATTACCACCAACCATTCTCCAACTGAGTTTGACACCTTCAAATTCATCCTCAATGTACTGGCTTCTCTTGTTGACAGAGATGTTAACCTTTTTATCTTTCGCCGACTTACTAAACTCAAGCCCTTTCATAGTAGGACTAATTTTGGTATTCAAATAAGTTTCCGCAGCCTCAAACACTTGATTATGAACACCCCCTGAACCACCTTGAAACTCCTTAATTGCTACTGTCATTGTATTAGGCGCATTCTTCCTCCCATAGAAGATATTCCGAAAGAATTTCACAATATAAATACGAACTTGATCAGGCACGTACGTGTTAATCGCAGTTGTAATCATCATCATTAAACCAGTAAAAGATGCATAGTACTGAAACATCATCGATGTTGAAGGAAAACTACTCCCTCCCATCCCAGGAAACATCTTTAAATCTGCTAATTTTCTATCTATCTAATGTAATTGAGAGAAATCGAGACAGGGCACATACAAATGTAGCCAAAAACAACTTCTTTCTCTTATAATAACATCAAACAAACAAAAGGGGTCTTTCCCAAGTCTTCAAAAGTTCGATTTAAAGCTTTAACAAGTCTCAAAAGTTGCCGAAAGGCGCTACTAAAGTGCTTTAGGAAACTACAAGGAAACCACCTTACAATTTCTGCTGGTGGAGATGGTGTTGTACAAAGAAATTTCAGTCAATCTATCCACACCCCTTTGTAAATGATTGTGCAGAATCATAAGAAATTACATAGAAACCCACATTTCAGACAAAAACCTAAGCTATTCTCTAGTACACTAAGGTTGATAAAAGCAAGTAGATGATGAAATTAGAAAGAAATTAAAGTGAGATTATGGAGGAAAGAAACATAATCTCATACCTTTAGTGCTTTGAATGATGGTATGAACAGAATAGAGCTGAACCCTGAAAAAGGAGGAGGAGCAGAGAAGAGAAACTGGTTTGGTTTTGCTTTACTCTTTTTCTCTTCTCTCTTCTCCGTACTTTCAATCACTCACTTTTTGAGTCTTTGTCTTCGAGTCTTTGTCTTTGTGATTCTGAGTGCTTATTGCTATGGTGCATCTAGTTGTATATTAGTTTCTTGCATCATGGACGTGGCATGCATTTGATATTAAATAAGTCATCCAGATGTGTGCTTAGTTTAGATGATTGCTACTTCAAAGCTGAGGATTTTCCCACGTCATCAATGAGGAGGAAGTGGAAGAGTCTATAGCGAGTATTGTATCATTTTGGTCTGGTTTCCATCCCATTTCCAAACTTGATGCTGAAACTTAAAAGCCCATGTGAGGGCCCATAGGTCTAACTCTTCTTGAAAACTGCATATTTGTTGTAACTTTTTTTTGTTGGGATTACTCAGTGAAAAATGCATCACGCAATGAGTTTACTACTTTATTATAGTGATATTAGGTTATATTTGTTGTACTGTTATAAATGAAATTGGGAAAATGTAAAAATAAAAACTTTTCTTGAATTGTTATTTCGACCAAGATTTTTAAAGCGTGAAACGAATCACGATTTGTTTTTAATCTTAAAAATCGATGCGTACGTAGAATCGTGAAGCACATATTCATAATTATTTTTTGAATTGTATGTTTGGCCATAAATAATATTGAGTTATAGTATCATCTAGATAGATTTGTCAAGATTTGATCTTTATTACGATAAGATTTATATAAATTTAATGTGGGTCTATTATCCTTATAAGATTTATCAAGGAATTAAAAAAAAAATCTAGATGTATGATGAATATCCTCATAAATTCGTTATAAGTTCATCAATAAAAGCATCTTGGCTAAGTGGATTGACAGTTCAACTATTGATGAATGACTTGTTCAACGTTCGAGATCTGTCAAAAATGGAAGGAGAGGAGTTCGGATTTCTCTCTGTAACTTCCTTTTTTGTTAAACTCTGACATCTAAGGCATGGTTCGAGTCTCTGTAGCTTTTTTTTTGGTCAAATTCTAATATCCAAAGGAATGTACGAGAATTTACTGGCCAGTAGTCAAACATTGGTCAATAATCCAATTTTCAGAAGAATCTTTTCTGGTTAAATTCTAAAAATATTTAAAATGAGATTATCATACAAACTTTTGACTTTTCAGCTTAAAAAGCAAAAAAAAAGAAATTTCTATTCGACTGTCTAACTTATTAAAAATTTTGTGCTTTGACTTTTACTTATGACTAAAGAGTAATTAAGTTACACAATTGTCGTCTAAAGTACGAAAAATATTTTGTTTGCTAATCCTAAATTTTCGCAACTACCCGATTTGGAGAGATCGACGGGACTTCTATGGTTTTTGTACGGGAACTCAAATTTAATCCTTTTCAATTGTGATCATATGACCCTAGATACGGTAAAGGTGCACAGAGTAAACAAGGCGCCACACATTATCTTTTCTTTTATAAACATCAAATCTTTTGATTTTAATTTTTAATTTTTAATTTTACCTAAAATATATGACTTGACGTACAAATTCTAAAGAGAAATGCTAGGTTGAAGATTTGGTCCAAAAATAATCAACCAAGCGAAACATGTGTGGTGGGACCTACCGAAAACTTTTAGCATCCCATTGCTATATCCATTCGTTGAATCTCTTTCGGTTTTGAGTCTCGGGACAAATTAAATGCAGTTAGTCTATCAACACTGCTTTCTAAAACCTTGCTCAATATATGTAATTGGGAACATCGATTTTTAGTAGCAAGGGTAATACAAAGAAACAACTTGTTTTGTAACAGCATCAAACACGCAAAATGTTCAACTTTTCAGAAAGAAGCTACTAGTGCTTTATGGAACTACAAGGAAATCACCAAGATTGCTAATAGGGTACCAAAATGTTTGGGGTGTACCAACCCAAAGATAATTGTTCTTGTCTTATGTGTATTTTTAAAATAGTATTTAGGAACTTTTTGCTATGAAAATCAGTATGCAAACCCTTCAGTCCACGAAATCACGGTACACATACTGGTATGCATACCCTTTTGTCTTAGGTATTCGATAAAAATGTTTTTCCCATAACTTCTTCGTCCGAACTAGGAATGACCTCATTCTTTTTGCGTTCTTTTTTTAATTGAATTATCTTCAAGATGGTGATAATAAATTATGAATTTGAATGAGTTAAGCTTTGTGTTTGTCCCGTCTCTTGATTTTGAGCATTTTTGCTCCTTTTCGTCGCACTTCTTCCACTTCTCTTTGACTTGGGATCTTGGATACTTAGAATACTTCTTTTATTAGCTCGTTTTAGCACTTTATAGCTCCTTTTCGGATGATTCACCTAATAGAGACAAATAATAGAAAACAAGAGTAATAACAAGAATACATGCAAGAATAATAGCTAAAACAAGTATGCAATGGACACTAAAATCATATGAATTATGCACTTATCGGTAAAATATAGTTTTTGAAACTGATAATATCAACATCAGTTTTTTTTTTTTTTTTTTTTGGTTGTTGTTGTTGTTGTTGTTGCAGAAACACTCTCCTCCACCTCCTTCGCAGAGTACACCTCTTCTTAAAAAATGTGTAAACATATGTAATATTAACCATGTTTGGTCTTGTGTGTTTGTGTATCGAGTGTGTAATAAAGCAGCTGATATTTTAGCTAAAGGCACCCATAAACAAAATCTTTGTGGGGAATGGTGGTGTAACCCACCTGACTTGTTAATGTCTCACTTAGCTTTTGATGTAAACAAATACAAATGAAACCTTCAAAATGAATGAAAATCAAGGTGGAAAAGGTTCATTCAATATATTTGAATGCGAGAAAGGTGGGAAATATAAGAAAGGAAAACCATAATGAGTCCTTCTAAATGTAGAAAAGGAATTGCCTCAAAAAAAAAACTTCTCTTTGTTTAAAAATGCAAATGCAACGTGCCCACTGTCCACTCACTAGCTTGTCAGTGAGGCCAAAAGAAGAAAATGAAGTCAACATATTGACTATGTGGTCTACTACACAGTCAATCAAATTGGGTCACACCTAAAGGAATGAAAATATAATATAGTCTCTCTTCAGTTTCCCTTTTCTCTTCTACACAGTCCCATTTCTGCCTTTTGTTTTTCTTTTAAGATTTCTGGAAATCATCTAACATTTCTTCTAAGGTTTCAAAATGTTTGTCGATTTTCTTGAAGATTACGATGCATTACATATTACATCTTTGTTAAATTTAGGAGGATACAAAGTTGTGCTCCGAACAACTTGATAACAACTTCTATTGCATTATAAATTATCGATTATTTTTATAAATCCTTATCTTCCATGGTTATTCCCTTCTAAATTGATACTCGAACCTTGCAAATATATAGTTGGTTCTAAAGTAAGTATCAAAATCTCGAAAAACAAGCAGCTTAGAGTGTTCCATATGCCTCTCAAGACCAAACAGTCCAGTTATCACTCCATGTTGCCATGTATTTTGAAAATTTGGGATTGCAAAATCCAAGGTGGTTAAGCCCACTTGTCCGAATTGAGAAATACCTTTTGTTAGAGAATGGCTTGGTTGAACCTACTAGGCGTTGGTATGTCAAGTTTGGTTGTCATATTTTAGTGAATCAAAACTCATGTTAAGAGTCGCTTGATTATGTACTAGAGTTAAACTTCGTATAGGTGTTGATGGTGGATTTTAGACAAGGGGTAAAATCGTAAAACCCCATGACCTAGTGTTACCCGCAACACATTAACTAAGAGCATTTAACTCAGGTGTAAATAATTAATAGGGGTATTTTTTCAAAATACTGATTAGGGTTTTCAACACGTAACCCTAATTCCAAAACCAAGCCGCACCTTCGCGCACCATGGCAAAGAATGCCAAACCAAGCCGCATATGCGCACCATGGCAACAATGCCAAACCAAGCCGCATATGCGCACCATGGCAACAATGCCAAACCAAGCCGCATATCGCGCACCATGGCAACAATGCCAAATCAAGCCGCACCCTGTCCACCATGGCAACAATGCCAAACCAAGCCGCATACTGCGCACCATGGCAACAATGCCAAATCAAGCCGCACCCTGCGCACCATGGCAACAATGCCAAACCAAGCCGCATACTGCGCACCATGGCAACAATGCCAAACCAAGCCGCATACTGCGCACCATGGCAACAATGCCAAACCAAGCCGCACCCTGCACACCATGGCAACAACGCCAAATTCCAAGCCGCTATGCCTTTGGCCCACGCCAAATATAGCGCCCTAGGCTTGCAAGACTTGCAACTAGGTCAACATGGCCGCACGTGCCATTGGCACATGCCAACACGTGTCGCAAGCCATATTTCCAAGCCGCTATGCCTTTGGCCCACGCCCAACATAGCGCCCTAGGTTTGCAAGACTTGCAACTAGGTCAACATAGCCGCACGTGCCTTTGGCACATGCCAACACGTGTCGCAAGCCATATTTCCAAACCGCTATGCCTTTGGCCCACGCCAAACATAGCGCCCTAGGTTTGCAAGACTTGCAACTAGGTCAACATGGACGCACGTGCCATTGGCACATGCCAACACGTGTCGCAAGCCATATTTCCAAGCCGCTATGCCTTTGGCCCACGCCAAACATAGCGCCCTAGGTTTGCAAGACTTGCAACTAGGTCAACATGGCCGCACGTGCCATTGGCACATGCCAACACGTGCCGCAAGCCATATTTCCGAGCCGCTATGCCTTTGGCCCACGCCAAACATAGCGCCCTAGGTTTGCAAGACTTGGAACTAGGTCAACATGGCCGCACGTGCCATTGGCACATGCCAACACGTGTCGCAAGCCATATTTCCAAGCCGCTATGCCTTTGGCCCACGCCCAACATAGCGCCCTAGGTTTGCAAGACTTGCAACTAGGTCAACATGGCCGCACGTGCCATTGGCACATGCCAACACGTGCCGCAAGCCATATTTCCAAGCCGCTATGCCTTTGGCCCACGCCAAACATAGCGCCCTAGGTTTGCAAGACTTCCAACTAGGTCAACATAGCCGCACGTGCCATTGGCACATGCCAACACGTGTCGCAAGCCATATTTCCAAGCCGCTATGCCTTTGGCCCACGCCAAACATAGCGCCCTAGGTTTGCAAGACTTGCAACTAGGTCAACATGGCCGCACGTGCCATTGGCACATGCCAACACGTGTCGCAAGCCATATTTCCAAGCCGCTATGCCTTTGGCCCACGCAAAAACATAGCGCCCTAGGTTTGCAAGACTTGCAACTAGGTCAACATGGCCGCACGTGCCATTGGCACATGCCAACACGTGCCGCAAGCCATATTTCCGAGCCGCTATGCCTTTGGCCCATGCCAAACATAGCGCCCTAGGTTTGCAAGACTTGCAACTAGGTCAACATGGCCGCACGTGCCATTGGCACATGCCAACACGTGTCGCAAGCCATATTTCCAAGCCGCTATGCCTTTGGCCCACGCCAAACATAGCGCCCTAGGTTTGCAAGACTTGCAACTAGGTCAACATGGCCGCACGTGCCATTGGCACATGCCAACACGTGCCGCAAGCCATATTTCCGAGCCGCTATGCCTTTGGCCCACGCCAAACATAGCGCCCTAGGTTTGCAAGACTTGCAACTAGGTCAACATGGCCGCACGTGCCATTGGCACATGCCAACACGTGTCGCAAGCCATATTTCCAAGCCACTATGCCTTTGGCCCACGCCCAACTTAGCGCCCTAGGTTTGCAAGACTTGCAACTAGGTCAACATGTCCGCACGTGCCATTGGCACATGCCAACACGTGCCGCAAGACATATTTCCAAGCCGCTATGCCTTTGGCCCACGCCAAACATAGCGCCCTAGGTTTGCAAGACTTGCAACTAGGTCAACATGGCCGCACGTGCCATTGGCACATGCCAACACGTGCCGCAAGCCATATTTCCGAGCCGCTATGCCTTTGGCCCACGCCAAACATAGCGCCCTAGGCTTGCAAGACTTGCAACTAGGTCAACATGGCCGCACATGCCATCGGGCAGATGCCAAACACACACGCCGGTAGCCTAACTTGCAAACCGTGCAACCTACCACCAAGGCATTAGGTACATGCCATTGGCACATGCCAAACACACACATTTGGTAGCCTAACTTGCAAACCGTGCAACCTACCACCAAGGCATTCCGCACATGCCAAACACACACGCCGGTAGCCTAACTTGCAAACCGTGCAACCTACCACCCCGGCATTCCGCACATGCCAAACACACCCGCTGGTAGCCTAACTTGCAAACCGTGCAACCTACCACCAAGGCATTCCGCACATGCCATTGGCACATGCCAAACACACACGCTGGTAACCTAACTTGCAAACCGTGCAACCTACCACCAAGGCATTCCGCACATGCCATTGGCACATGCCATACGCGCCACTAGCAGCGCCACTTGCACTCAAGATGCAACCAACACTCGAGACATCGACACAAACTGGGGGATGCTTCTTTAGGGTTTTGGTTTGGCGGTCACAAAGATGCGGCGTACACTATGCTCACATTAAGAAAGCGTGAAAAGGAATAAAGCGGTCAAATAAAAGAGGAAATAATGGTGAAAAACGTTTTCGCCCATTAAACCATGCGGTTACCACCTCCTCCCATTATTTCACCCTTTACTCTCTTCCTTCATGAGGCCGTGGTACGTTTCAATCTCGACTTGTATAAATAGGTCTTACCTATTTCCACTGGACAACAAGTCTCGGTCGGGAGAAATATACTACACTTACACTCTCGAAAAGGAAACTTTGCAAGCTCTCCCAAAAGCTTCTATCTCTTGCAAGCTTCCTAAGCTTTCACTTTCTGATACAAGTCGAGATATTACTCTCCTCAACACCTTTCTTTGCTTCCCTCCCCAAATCAACCCTTCTCCTCCACTTTGTGATTGAAGCAAGTCTGGAACGGCCATTTCTTGGTTTAGGCCGGACTTGTACAGATCGATCTCTCGAATCTATAAAATGCTCACGTGCAGCACATTTGTTTAGGGTTTGAATCAATTTCTCACTCACCCACCGAAATTACCGAAATCAGTGAGAAACGATTTTCACCCATAAACAATTGGCGACCACAGCGGGAGGATTGATCTATCGGCTACAATATCAACTCCAACTCCTGATTTCGTTTTATGAACGTCAAATCCCAACATGGTGGAACTCATATCTGGAGCGGCTGCCGAGAACATCAACGCAGAACGCATCCCTGATGTTGGCGTCTCCCCCCATAACATTGTTACTTCACCAGCTGACAACATCAACATCGAATGCACTCCCTTAAGTGTAACACCGCCTATCACCCGGGCCAGAGCCGCTGCCTCCTCTAGCGTATCTGCACAACCCTCTAATCACGGCAACGAGAATATCTCTTCAGGTGTCACGCCCCTAGTCACCAGGGCTAGGGCCGCCACCGCGACCCCGAATGCTTCTTCCAGCATGGCGCCTCCGACAACTAAGGCTCCAATTACCCGCCAGACGGACGAGAGACCGGAGGGACTAGAGGAAGTCGCCCTTACGTCACCATCGCCGATTTGATGGAACGACAGAGAGCCTCGCGAGCCCTGACAGACATGGTTTCAACACAAAAGGAGGTGCTCACCTTTCTCAAAACCCTGACAGAGCGACTACCCCGTGAGTCGCATCCTCCAGAGACGCCTAGAAGCATCTCCAACAACCCTGACGCCGGCACCTCGGCAGGGCACGCCTCCACGGATGAAGAAACTCGCACTAGAGTCCCGTTGGAGAGAAATCAACCACCAAATTTCGTCACGAGAGAAGATTTGGACCAACTCCTACGTGACCGAATCAAGCATGATGAGTTCGATGTACATCATCACCAACCCCCTTACCCGTCCGAAATACGAGAGAATCCCTCTCCCAAGGGGGTACTCTTCCCCTCAATTTACCACTGTATGATGGTACAGGGAATGCACGCGAACATGTTTTCGTTTCTGGAATCCTTGGGTGAACATGAATATAATCACGTTCTTCGTTTAAGGGAATTTTCAAAATCACTTACCGGAAGGGCGTATACATGGTACAACAGCATCCCACCGAATAGCATTCCCAACTGGAGTAGCATGGTCACCGCGTTTCGGGAAGTATTTCTTCGTGTCTCGAACAAGTTACCTTTTCGGACCTCGGGAGAATGTACCGGTGGGATAACGAACATCCGAATGATTTCGTCAAAGGTTCGTGGTTCAAGCACTCGATTGTCACGACCCAAACGTGACCGAGCAACAATTGGTAAACGCATGCATCAATGGTATGGTCCCGATCTACCGCGCCACCGCTAGAAAACTTGCGTTTCCAAACATTCTCCGAACTCCATGAGGCCGCGGACGATCTGCAACAACGGCACCAAAGCATTATTGGAAAGGACTAGGCCAACTCGGGCGAAGATGCACGTGAAACTCGCGGGAGTAGGCGCCTCATCAAAGCAAACAATTTAATCTTTGGCTCATCCTCCGTGAACATAGTGAACGAAAAGAGGAAAAAGGAAAGCCGCAACTACGAGCCACCGGTAGAAACGTGAAGCGCGGCGCAGCGGACCCTCGCAATGAGAAGATCGCCACTAAAACTCTTGTGCAAAGCATCGTGAGGCCGAAGGAAATATCCTTGATTTCCCATTCCCCATCGAGGAGGTGATTGACCTCCACAGAAGCCCGGGTTCAAGATGATGTCATCGACCGCCACCGCCTAGACGTCCACCAACCGAGGCCGAGATGGCAAACCCCAAATCTTGCCATTACCACGAGGTTCGTTCACCACCGACTAGCGATTGCAGCAGATTAAAGCATATTTTCAAGGAAAGGATAGAAGCAGGAGAACTCCAACTAGGAGACGAAAGAGTGCATCGAGACCCACTCCCAATAAGAAACTGCGGTTCCTCTGGGGACTCCGTGCACGAGACGTGCAATCCATGATGCGACATATATGCGAAATTCTCTATCTCTCCAAGGTTCAGCGCCAAGATATTTTCGCAGCTCTCAATCGTGTTGTATCAAGCAAACGGCTTTTCTCCCCTCGGAATCCACGCCAAGGGCTCAAGCTTCCCAAATAAGCGAGCGAGAAGGCGGGACTGCGACCACGTCCCATTTAAGAGGTGCGAACTTGAAGACACGCTCATCGACACGACCTCTGACCACAACATCATCACTTTCAAGACACTAAAGGCAGCCGGATTTACAAAGCAAGACGCTACCTATTTCCCGTCTGTGATTAAGAGCTTGAGAGGAGAGGCTTTGAACGCGCATGGCTACATCAACCTAGAGATCGAGATGGGAGACGCTATAACGCACAGCAAGTTCTACATTGTCAAAGAACTAGATCATGACATGATTTTGGGATGCTTATGGGCGCTCGACAACAAGGCAAAATCGGGCGTACACCTCTGCCGACATCCCCGCTTCGAAGGGATTCCCAACAAATCGTCCCACGGGTTATCACATCAACGAGCTATTAAAGGAACCCAAGCGTCCGAAGAGGACCCGTTGGCGCTATCCCATGATTTTCAAATGCAAGTAAGTCCGACCGAGCAACCTTTATCGCAACCGACCTTTTCTTCCCCATTCTGTCATGGGGACTCGGCGCAACAACCGGCACGAACGCTGTCAAAAAATGTGAATGGGGAGCTGGACCATTCGAACACTTTGCAAGAATCTTGGAAGCTTCTAGCGAAACCAATGAATCCAAGGCTCAAATGGTTACATGACGTCCGAACAGTTTTCAATCGGAGATGTAGTGGTTAAGGAAAGCTCGTTTCAAGTTGGGAGGATGACGGTAAAGATGGATTTGCCCGAGGAAGGTGAAGGCGAGCTGTACCTGGTTGCGGATACCCTTTTGGGAGGATATTGCAAGCTCATCAATACCGACACACCGAAGGCGTGATAGTTCACTCGCGATGGCTCAAGGAATCCAATCCCTAAAATATCGTATTTCCCAATCACTCCCCTTTTCAAGACTTCCTTTGAATCATTCCTCTTAATATTTGTACTTCCCAGGATGAATACACCGTTTGTATTTTTTCCTGGAGATCTACCCTTTGTCAAAAAAAATAAAATAAATATATCTCTTCCCGAGCGAATCCTTGGATATCGAGAAATACATCGAGAAGAACCCGAGAAAGCCATTGCGAGCCATCATACCACAACCCCTTTCAAAAAATATATATATGAAGCAAAAGGTTTACTGGAGATGAAGAAGAAGGGAAAGATGTGTTTACAAAAAAAAAAAGGAAGGGAAAAACATCAGGGAACTAAGCAGCTAACAGAAAAACAAAAGGAAGAACTAGCCCTCGAAGGATGGAGCGCAAGTCCCTTCGGGCAAAGCTATCTTCAAGCATTTCCCCAAGAATCCTTCGGGCAACAAAGGTTCCACTCGGCGGTTTTAGCGGCGGCAACCTCAACATCCCATCCCGGCAGCCACGCAGCAGCAGTGTCCTCCCCGACAACTATTCCAGCATACGCCACCATGACACCTCCAGTATCGTCAATAACACCTTTGGCATCAACTTCAAAGGCTGTCTCGCTCCTATCATATGCTCTTTAGAAAGTTTTCTCATTGACGCTTTGAAGAAAGTTTGTTGATTCATCCACATCAAAATCGAGAATCGTGGCGTTCTCCTCCGCGTCCACTGAACCCAAGGGAGTCCGAACATGCACCTGTTCTTCGTGGGGATGGATGGGAGGGAGGTCCTTAATAATTTCATTAGCTTCATGGAACAAAGATTCAATCCCAACCAATACCTCCTCAAGAGAAGAAGATCGATCTCCGCCAATTCTGAAGTCCTTTTCCGAAAAGTTAAAGGCACGGCCATCTCTGGAAGGTCCCATCATACACTGCAAAAATGGAAGATGATCAAGTTCCATCCTGTCTATACACATATAAAAAGAGGATAGCGTGAACAAAGAAGAAGAAGAAAACGTACCGGCAAAGCAAAGGAAAAGGGGAATCAACAGGAAGAACCCTTTCTCAAACAAGGGAGACGATGCATTCGCGTTGGGTATGAATACCAGGAAAGGAAGCAATGAAGGACATAACGCTTCCAGATTTTTTTGGCATGGATGATACCCTAATTGAAGCCGCACGTGAAGGAAAGCAAAATAAGGAAACTTTGCTGTCTGAAGAAACGCCTACTCCCTCTTTATTTACATAAGTCACGCCTGCAAGCACGACTTCCAAGTTGCACCGGCCCCACCAATTGTCGGAACTCCCAATGGTCGCACAAGTCACGCCTGCAAGCACGCAAGGCTTCTACACTTTGCGCTGGGTCCCACCAGCCAAGCACACTCGGCTTCCCAACTCGGACTAACTTCCCAACGTCGCCCAGCTGCACCTGGTCCCACCAATTGCGCCAACCTCACAGGCACGCACGGCTTCTACACTTTGCGCCGGTCATCGCCAGCCAGCCCACTCGGTTTACCAACTCACACCAACTTCCTAACGTCGCTGCATTTGCATCGGGCCCACCAATGGTGCCAGCCTCCCGATTTGTGAAAAACTACCAGAGGCAAGGATTCCAAATCCTATTTATAAAAGGTCAGACAAGCCTCCTTCAATTTTCTTTACGGTATGTTGTTAATAGTTTGTCACCATCTTATGCTTACCTCGCAACAAAGCCCATGTTCCGAGCTAGCGGGGGACTTAATGTTGATGGTGGATTTTAGACAAGGGGTAAAATCGTAAAACCCCATGACCTAGTGTTACCCGCAACACATTAACTAAGAGCATTTAACTCGGGTGTAAATAATTAATAGGGGTATTTTTTCAAAATATGCATTAGGTTTTCAACACGTAACCCTAATTCCAAAACCAAGACGCACCCGCGCACCATGGCAAAGAATGCCAAACCAAGCCGCATCTTGCGCACCATGGCAACAATGCCAAACCAAGCCGCATCTTTCGCACACCATGGCAACAATGCCAAACCAAGCCGCATACTACGCACCATGGCAACAATGCCAAATCAAGCCGCACACCTGCGCACCATGGCAACAATGCCAAACCAAAGCCGCATCTGCGCACCATGGCAACAATGCCAAATCAAGCCGCACCACTGCGCACCATGGCAACAATGCCAAACCAAGCCGCATATCGCGACCATGGCAACAATGCCAAACCAAGCCGCATATTGCGCACCATGGCAACAATGCCAAACCAAGCCGCACCGCGCACCATGGCAACAACGCCAAATTCCAAGCCGCTATGCCTTTGGCCCACGCCAAATATAGCGCCCTAGGCTTGCGAGACTTGCAACTAGGTCAACATGGCCGCACGTGCCATTGGCACATGCCAACACGTGTCGCAAGCCATATTTCCAAGCCGCTATGCCTTTGGCCCACGCCCAACATAGCGCCCTAGGTTTGCAAGACTTGCAAATAGGTCAACATGGCCGCACGTGCCATTGGCACATGCCAACACGTGTCGCAAGCCATATTTCCAAGCCGCTATGCCTTTGGCCAACGCCAAACATAGCGCCCTAGGTTTGCAAGACTTGCAACTAGGTCAACATGGCCGCACGTGCCATTGGCACATACCAACACGTGTCGCAAGCCATATTTCCAAGCCGCTATGCCTTTGGCCCACGCCAAACATAGCGCCCTAGGTTTGCAAGACTTGCAACTAGGTCAACATGGCCGCACGTGCCATTGGCACATGCCAACACGTGACGCAAGCCATATTTCCGAGCCGCTATGCCTTTGGCCCACGCCAAACATAGCGCCCTAGGTTTGCAAGACTTGCAACTAGGTCAACATGGCCGCACGTGCCATTGGCACATGCCAACACGTGTCGCAAGCCATATTTCCAAGCCGCTATGCCTTTGGCCCACTCCCAACATAGCGCCCTAGGTTTGCAAGACTTGCAACTAGGTCAACATGGCTGCACGTGCCATTGGCACATGCCAACACATGCCGCAAGCCATATTTCCAAGCCGCTATGCCTTTGGCCCACGCCAAACATAGCGACCTAGGTTTGCAAGACTTGCAACTAGGTCAACATGGCCGCACGTGCCATTGGCACATGTCAACACGTGTCGCAAGCCATATTTCCAAGCCGCTATGCCTTTGGCCCACGCCAAACATAGCGCCCTAGGTTTGCAAGACTTGCAACTAGGTCAACATGGCCGTACGTGCCATTGGCACATGCCAACACGTGTCGCAAGCCATATTTCCAAGCCGCTATGCCTTTGGCCCATGCCAAACATAGCTCCCTAGGTTTGCAAGACTTGCAACTAGGTCAACATGGCCGCACGTGCCATTGGCACATGCCAACACGTGCCGCAAGCCATATTTCCGAGCCGCTATGCCTTTGGCCCACGCCAAACATAGCGCCCTAGGTTTGCAAGACTTGGAACTAGGTCAACATGGCCGCACGTGCCATTGGCACATGCCAACACGTGTCGCAAGCCATATTTCCAAGCCACTATGCCTTTGGCCCACGCCCAACATAGCGCCCTAGGTTTGCAAGACTTGCAACTAGGTCAACATGGCCGCACGTTCCATTGGCACATGCCAACACGTGCCGCAAGCCATATTTCCAAGCCGCTATGCCTTTGGCCCACGCCAAACATAGCGCCCTAGGTTTGCAAGACTTGCAACTAGGTCAACATGGCCGCACGTGCCATTGGCACATGCCAAGACGTGTCGCAAGCCATATTTCCAAGCCGCTATGCCTTTGGCCCATGCCCAACATAGCGCCCTAGGTTTGCAAGACTTGCAACTAGGTCAACATGGCCGCATGTGCCATTGGCACATGCCAACACGTGTCGCAAGCCATATTTCCAAGCCGCTATGCCTTTGGCCCACGCCCAACATAGCGCCCTAGGTTTGCAAGACTTGCAACTAGGTCAACATGGCCGCACGTGCCATTGGCACATGCCAACACGTGCCGCAAGCCATATTTTCGAGCCGCTATGCCTTTGGCCCACGCCAAACATAGCGCCCTAGGCTTGCAAGACTTGCAACTAGGTCAACATGGCCGCACGTGCAATTGGCACATGCCAAACACACACGCTGGTAGCCTAACTTGCAAACCGTGCAACCTACCACCAAGGCATTCCGCACATGCCATTGGCACATGCCAAACACACACGCTGGTAGCCTAACTTGCAAACCGTGCAACCTACCACCAAGGCATTCCGCACATGCCAAACACACATATTTGGTAGCCTAACTTGCAAACCGTGCAACCTACCACCAAGGCATTCCGCACATGCCAAACACACACGCTGGTAGCCTAACTTGCAAACCGTGCAACCTACCACCAAGGCATTCCGCACATGCCAAACACACATCTCTGGTAACCTAACTTGCAAACCGTGCAACCTACCACCAAGGCATTCCGCACATGCCATTGGCACATGCCACACGCACCACTAGCGGCGCCACTTGCACTCAAGATGCAACCAACACTCGATACATCGACACAAACCGGGGATGCTTCTTTAGGGTTTTGGTTTGGCGGTCACAGCATGCAGCGTACACTACGCTCACATTAAGAAAGCGTGAAAAGGAATAAAGCGGTCAAATAAAAGAGGAAATAATGGTGAAAAATGTTTTCGCCCATTAAACCATGCGGTTACCACCTCCTCCCATTATTTCACCCTTTACTCTCTTCCTTCATGAGGCCAGGGTACGTTTCAATCTCGACTTGTATAAATAGGTCTTACATATTTCCACCAGACAACAAGTCTCGATCAGGAGAAATATACTACACTTACACTCTCAGAAAGGCAACTTTGCAAGCTCTCCCAAAAGCTTCTATCTCTTGCAAGCTTCCTAAACTTTCACTTTCTGATATAAGTCGAGATACTACTCTCCTCAACACCTTTATTTGCTTCCCTCCCCAAATCAACCCTTCTCCTCCACTTTGTGACCGAAGCAAGTCTGGAACGGCCATTTCTTGGTTTAGGCCGGACTTGTACAGATCGATCTCTCGATTCTATAAAGTGCTCACGTGCAGCACATTTGTTTAGGGTTTGAATCAATTTCTCACTCACCCACCGAAATTACCGAAATCAGCAGAAACGATTTTCACCCATAAACAATAGGTTAGCTTGAAAGTATTAGGATATGAGACTTTACAAGTATTGCGAATACTTGAAGATGTGAAGAAGCAAGGAGCTACAACGACAACAATCATCCTTCCACTTGAGGTTAGTGATATTTGACTTGAACTGTTTCATTCCCTAACATATCTTCCAAGTTGTGCATATTGAAAACATAAATGCGAATCATATTTGAACTCTAGATAGACATAGTATTAAGGAATACAATACGAGGTTTATTGCTTAACCATTAAACTTTGTAGATAATACATCGCTATAATCATTTGAATGTTATTGTGATTATGTATGGGTATGAGGAGAGGATTTCATCCTAGGGAACAATGTTTACATGTGTTCTAAGGAAGAGAATCCCAGGATCGAAACATAAGTAATTTAAGAATCTTTTAATTAAGGTTATTAATTTCATTTTTTAGGGAAATTACAGAATTAGTAATGTGCATTTACTAATTAGATTTCCCGAGAGATTTCGATCGTTATTTTTGGACAGAGCATTTCCAATAATTATGAAGACCGAATCTGTGCTTTTATGAATATCTTGAGAATATTTTCGGTTTTGGAAATTCCTTGGTGTCCAAACTTCCTTGTCTATAAATACACGAAGTTTGCCTTTCCAAAGCAAACTAATCCTTCGTAACAACATGATTTACTCTTTTGTTGTTGTTCTTTGGTGTAGCCGCCTATTCGGAGAGGAGATTAACCTAATTAGGCGAAATCTCTTACGGCCGCTCAGTTTAAAGTCTTCTTTGGGATTGAGAAGCTCTAGCGCGACCCGTTGGTGGGAAACTAGATAATTGCGGTTTATCTTTGTTTTCGATTGATTTGATTGACTAACGGTGGTAGAAATCTGATTGCACTTAGTTTGTTTATTCTTGAGAATCATCTCTTCTAATATAAGATTCACACAAACTAGTTCAGAGTTTCGACAAGGATCTTTAGACTGTTGTTAGTTCTAAAGACGATCTTGTGATAATCCATTGTTAACAGACTCCGTTCTGTGCGTGATTGATCACAAGAGATTCAAGTGATTGTGTGCAGGTTTTTATTGAAGATTTGAAGACAAAGAAGATATTGAAGATCTGACTTGGGTTTTATAATCTTTGGTGTGCACAATACTTGTTTCGGTAAAAGAGGATCCAATTAATAATCGGTTTATGCTTGTGGTAGATTGGATTGATTAATTGAGTAGATCAGCAACAATACATTTCCTTGTGATTAAAGGTATTGATTGGCTTAATCTTAAACGATTACCTTTGGGTGATTGAACATAAGATAGATCTAAGGACCCGACGAAGGAGTTTATGTTAAGATATACATAAGAGACTTTGTCCGACTCATGTCACTTGGTTGAATAGAGTTGATACCAAAAGATTTGTTGTTCCTTTACTGTTTGGAATACTAACCAAAGGAATTGTTCCAAGTACGTGACTTATTCACAAGTCAGAGGCTTGGGAATACAGACGGAACTAAGTGAACTATAGGGTTAGTTACTTGGTCTCAACTATACGAAGTTAGGTGTAATTTTGTGTAGCGGCTTAATCCTGAGAGTATTCAATTCTGGACAAGGTCCCAGGATTTTTCTGCATTTGCGGTTTCCTCATTAACAAAATCTTGCTTTGTCATTTAATTTTATTTTCCGCATTATAATTATTTTATTATAATTAAAGTAAATCACACAAACGTTAATTCCTATTTACTTGATAAGCAATCCTATTGTGTTTGGGTAAGTCCGAACCTTTGTATCAAGTAAACATACTTCGTTGTTGTATTGTCTCGTTCTCGTATCCATAGACGAACACACGAAGTGTGAACCCATTAGTTGTATTGTCTCGACTCAGTCCATAGACAATCACTTTCGGAGAAAGGACTTATAGGTAGGAAAAGTTTTAGCTTGAGGTATATTTGGGTACCCTCGCCTTTTCAGTAGCAGCTTGATTGCCCTTTTTAAACATCTTCCGATCCAAAACAACAGCAGGTTCCCATTTGTCATAGTCAATGACAGTAGGTAAAATAGTCTCAACATTAATAGAATAGCCAATCTTTAATTTTAATTGTGAAACATGAAAGACTGGATGAATACGTCTCTCGATTGGTAATTGCAACTTGTATGCAACTTCTCCAATTCGTTCAAGGACACGAAAAGGACCATAATACTTAGGAGAAAGCTTATTGAAGGGCCGAGCAACCACTGATGACTGTCTATATGGCTGCAAATGTAGAAATACCCAATCATTGATCTTGAAACTCCTTTCTGTTCGATGGGCATCAGCGTAAGTCTTCATCCGAGTTTTTGCAGCTTGAAGATGAGACTTAAGAATCTTCAATGTACAATCTCTAGCTCGCAATAATAGGTCAACATCATGGACACTTGTAGAACCAGGAAGATAGCTTGAAATTGTTGGTGGAAGTCTACTGTACACAACTTGGTATGTAGACTTGTTAATGGCAGAATGGTGACTGGTATTGTACCACCATTCAGTCCATGGTAACCATTTAACCCACTCAGAGGGTTTAACACTATAAAAGCACCTAAGATAACATTCTAGAGTTCTATTAGTTACCTCTGTTTGACCATCTAATTGAGGATGGTAGGCAGTACTACGACATAATTGAGTATTGTGCATTGCAAATACGCTTCCAAAAAACTACTCATGAATATGGGATCACGGTCACTCACAATACTTCCCATGGAGGCGAATAATTTCTCGAACAAATATAGTTGCAATGTCAGAAGCTGTATATGGATGCACAAGAGCAATGAAATGTGTATATTTTGACAATCTATCAACCACCACTAATTTTGAAGTTTTACGTTTGGAAGAAGGAAAACCGTCAATGAAATCCATCGAGACATCTAGCCAAAGATATGTAGGAATAGGAAATGGTTGCAAAAGTCCATGAGGGGATACTGCTTCAGCTTTGCTTCTCTGATAAACATCGCATTGTGAAACAAAGTCTTTAACTGATTTTTGAGTCATTTCCAATAAAAATTCTGCTGAATTCTCTTATATGTGCGAAGGAAACCAGAATGACCCCCTAAAGGAGTAGAATGAAACTCGGGAAGAAGTTTAACACACCAGGCAGATGTAGATTTTACCACAATACGTCCCTTGTCTCTTAAAACATCATTAAGAAGAGAGTAATTGGTTTTACAGGTAGGATTGCGGCAGAATCTGGACAATTAATTCTCCAAATTCTTGATCATTATTGGTCTCTTGAATGATCTCATCAACTCCCGCCGGGGTTCCCATTTTTTTTTTATTGTTGAAACATTTCGCCACACTTTTATGGGACTGTTGCCTTTCCTTTCGAACTTCTTGTAACAATTTTCGGTTGTGATCTTTTCTTTGAACAGTTTACGACAGTTTTTGATTGTGGTCTTTTCTGCGAACACTTTGCAATAGTTTTCTAAATTGTTGTCTTTTCTCGTCTGCAACAATATTCTCCTTGAACTTTTAGCAACGGTTCATCGGGCATTGTTGCCGTTTCCCATGGACTTTTCTATCAATGTTTTGCTACAGTTTTGTGGCCCTTTCCGGAACTTTTTGAGATGTTTTTCTCGGGATCTTCCTTAGGGTTTTCCCCTCCCATATCTGTCGTATGTGCGGGTGGTGCAGGTATCTATAGAATTGGTGGTGGCGAAGTCGAATATCTTTGTTTGCTATGCTATCGGGAACTGATTTTTTCGAACTTTGGACTGCAATATGCTGCAGATCGAACATCATGCCGACAGTTTTAACGATCTTTTCAGTGAGTCAGCTTTGGTGGCTTCCGACTGCGAAGCTGGACTGCAGTAGTTGCGATCAATCGATTGCGATAGAATGATTAATCGGACTGCACAATTGCGATCGGATTGATTGCGATGATTGAAATCAAATGGACCCAACCATGTTGCGGATCGAACATCCAGCAACAATTTTGATGATGTTTTTACGCCATCTTTTATCGTGGACCGAATGTCCTGAGAGAGGTTTCATCGGTCTTTGTAGTGATGCAGTTTTAGTATTTTCCGACGGTAATAGTTTTAGCAGATCTCAAACAACGAATCTGGACTGCAGGAGTAGCGACCAAATGAACTGCAATAACTGCGATTATTTGGATTGGTGCAATTGTGATCAAAACTGGACTCCAGCAGTTACAATCAACTGGACTGCAGCAGTGATTTTTCAATACGTTCAAACTGCTTTTTCACGAACACGATTTTGAAGCATTTTGTACAACTTTTATCAATGGGAAAACACGATTCCTTTTCCCGTTTCCCTTAGTCGGCGCCAATGTTTGTACCCAAAATAAATTCTAGGCACGAAACCCGATGAATAGATGATTTGGTGTGTATTTAGGGCTAGGAGACGAATTGAGGAACAAATAAAAGAGACACAGGTTTTACGTGGTTCGGCATGGTTTGCCTACATCCACGGGCGAATCCCCTTAGGGAGTGATTTTTTTTATTGATAATAGAATTACATTGTGTTTTTTCTCTCTCCTGGATCCCCCCCCCTCTTTCTCTATCAGGGCGTCCCTATTTATACAGTTGCAAATTCTCTACTCCCTTAATTGTGAAATAACATAAATTGAGTTAAATTTCCCTGCATGCCTCCTAGCCATAAACTGTATTAATTCTACATGGTCTTTAACTGTAATATTTCTGCATGTTGTTTTAATTCTGCACTTGCTGTCTTTTGCAAGCCTCCTGGCATTAATTCGCATGAAACTGCTCATTCATGCCTCCATATTAAATTCTGCATGAAACTGCTCATTCATGCCTCCATATTAAATTTTGCATGAAAATTGCTCAGTCATGCCTCCCTGTTTAATTATGCATGATGGAATGACTGGATGACATGCATAATGGTCGTGCAAGTATGGACGGATCTTGCGGCGGCATGGGTAGAGATCGGCCGGGCAGACACACCTGGCAGCATGTCTAGAAACTGGATGGCAGTGCGGCAGAGTACTTGGCTAGGAATTGGTTAGCAGCACTGCTGCTACAAGACTGAAAATTGTCTAGAGGTGCGACTTGCAAACTGACTTAGACAGTTGACAGACAGTTGACTTTGACTATTGACCAGGCGTTGACTTTGACCTTTGACCGGTCATTGACTTTGACCATTGACCGGTCATTGAATTTATGTAATACTGGGCAGGATGGTGGGCTGCTTAGGTTGACTGGTTAGCGGGCTTGGATGAGGGCCAAAAGATGATCCAAGTACCAATTAGGCCCATATTATGTGGCATTTTTACTTATGGTACAAAAAAAGAATGATAACCATCTGCTGGGTAGGAGAATGCTGAATGGTTTGGCATGTTTACGCAAACTTTGCAGGGTGAGACTCTTCCATGCTCAGGATTTGATGTTCAATTTTTAAGGATATTTATTATTAAAGGGGTTTTTGTTCTCCATATTCAAACAGTTCTGTGGCTCCTAACTAAACAGTTCCTCTTTAATAGGTACAAAACACTCGATATCAAAAACATCCTACTGGAAAATCGTCTGGCATCACATTGTTCCCCAGATGTTGTTATCAGCACATTTGGCAGATTCAGCTGAGGTTTTGCATGGTTATATAAGCTTTATCAAAGACCATTGAAAGAATCTCCAGACTTCGTCTTTCTTGCATACCGGCATTGTAATTACATGAAAGTAAGAAAGTATAACTTCTCGGGATATTTATCGTTTTCTTCTTCTTTGCTTTCCTGTGGGGTTGGATACTAGGATGGAACATCGTACGTAGTACATGGCCTGGAAAAAAAATTATATACCTGTCATACTTTCACCTTTCTGTACCTTTCGACCCCCAGCGACATCCTTCTCTCATTTTGTACATTTACTTATACCTGGGTGTACAGGACCACGTTATCTATATATTATTTACTAGTTATTGTAAGGTTTACACATTCAGTGTGACAATGTTAGAGCGAATGAAAGGTCTGCTATAATAGTCTGCAGTCTTGGTATAAATTCGTCACTACAGCTCCTGGGACGTGTCTTAAAGCAGATTTAACTTTCTATCTTTCTTTCCTAGTAATAAGCTATTTATAGAATTAAAATTGTACTGCAACTAGTACTGTTATTTTGTTTCTATGAGTGCTTTTGTGTACCTTTGGCCGTAATGCTTGTGCTTTATTAAAATATGGAATAACATTTGTTTTAATGATTCTTGACCTTTTAGGCAATCGAGTTTGTTCAGTTCAGAGAAAGGATGGAACATTATCATCAGTATTTGATGTCAAAAGTAGAAAGTTTCGTCTTAAAAATAAAGCACAAAGAACATTGATGAAGTACAGGTTAGATTTCCTTTTCACTCTTATCTTACATTCTTCCAGCAGTAATGTATTGGATAACAGAAGTAGAACCTGATATGTTACCATTAAAAACTATCCTCTTTATGTAGAGTGTTCTTGAAAGATCCAATTACGGTATTGAATTGCTTGAGCTCTGTGAACAAAGAAGCAAATCATTGACCTTCAATGAAGATACGCAGTCACGACCTTGGTGGACACCCTCTCCTGATTGCAATCATATTTTAGGTTGGTATCTTTCTTCTGTTTTTGCATCAAGTACATCTCTTTTGGTGTGTCTTTCGTTGTGTCTGGTCATACTTTAGATGTGTTCGTTCATTGGCTTTTGACCCGTGTATATTTTTGTTTGAAAGTGGATATGAGAACAAGATTATTCATTGATCTGACCATAAATCAGTTTTTTAAATAATAGTATCTAGTAAGAAATTAAACGTAAATCAGTTTTTTAAATAATAGTATCTAGTAAGAAATTAAACGTTTTATACATTTGGTAAGATTTATTTAGGCTTTAGCTGACTGCATGTTTCTTTGATACAGCTCAATTTGATGAAGATGAATTTCTGGTATTCGACCAAGGTATAGTACTTCGTTTTGTTATATCCAATAGATTCAGTTAAGAAACAATTTTCTCCTGGTGGTTTGAGTTGCTGAGACTCGCATTGAATAGCACTCAGAATATCACAAACAGAAACATTGATAACCAGTAAATAAAAATTGGCTTTTGTTAACTTGTATACCTGTATACATATTAAGGTTTAATAAAGAATTATTTTATGTATTGAGAAATTGGGTTTTTTTATCTTATTCTACTAGAAATTGGTTTTTTTTGTCTTAAGGCTCTAGGAAATTTTGTAGTACTTGCACGATAAATCATGTTTTAAGTCTTTAACCATTTAACCTTTCTTGCTGACTTGAAAGGGTGCATCAACCTGTGAGAAAATAGAAAAATAAGCCCAACCAAAGATTGAACGATGCTGTTTAGTCAAGCATTTTTTTTCTTAATTATTGCTGTCTTCCCTCTTTTTTTTTTCGTGAAATCACTGAACTGTCTCCATCTTCTCTCTATTCAGTGGCAGCAGTATACGGATAAGTGCAAAAGGGAATTAAGCTGGTGCAAAGTTATTGAAAGGAGGTCCCTTCTTCCCCGCTTGATATATCTCTCTATCCATTGTGCATCGCTACTCAAGGAATATGGAATAGCCTCCGACTCTCCCAGTTCGTCTAATAAGTTGGAATGTGAAGCCGCAGCCCAGTCAGAATCTTTTGGTCTGATTGAGAGATATGCAACAAGTCTTGATTTGTCTTATGATGTTGCATCCAGCATAATTGCTGAAGTTTCAACTGCTCCAAGATCAGTGGAGGTATGATTTTTTTTTTATTAGTTGACTTTCTGCAAATAGTCACTTGAGAATGATTAATTTGGTGTGAGAGCTGGAAGCCTGGGACATTGACAGATTGCATTTCGACTTCACAATCTAACCCTATCTGCCTTATATAACCTTATTTTTTAAATCATGGCAGGATATTCCTGTACGTATTATGATTGTGATGAGCTTTGGTGTTGTATTGGCTTCGTGGAGATTGAGTTCACATGATCTTGATGCATAACAACACACAAGAGAAGCTCAAAGACATGCCACAACGCACAACCCCTGCTAAGCTCTCCAGAAACTGGTTTGTTATTTGTAGTTCAGATTGTTAAAAAACCTATAGCTTGGAAGAGTCTTGTGTTTCAATCGTGTATTCGAGTTACACCAAATTCGTCAGTGGCAGGGGCGTCATCTTCTTCTGGAAGGAGGAGGAACTAAAGAAGTGAGCATCCGGTGGTTTAAGTTGACCTCTGAAATGACCCCGTCAATTTCCAGTTTGATTCAATCTTCCAGTGGAATAGTAGAAGGAATCATAAAATTCCAGAAGATGACAAGTTGGATATTTTACTATCCCCTCTTCAAAAGCCCTTTTGAATTGCAAAACTATATAACTTTATGATATTTTGCATAACTCACTTTTTGCTATATCATAGTCAGGGAAGGTCCAGGGCTCTGTATCCAGATTCTAGAGGCCATAACTCCCTCGTTAGAAGATGCTGGTCCTAACATTGCTCAGTCATTAAGATCATGCAACTTCAGAGAGGCAGCAAGGAAGATGTTAAAATTCCAGAGGATCCTTGAGCTTTTGTGAGTCGAAACTGAAGTTTTTGGAGTCACTGAAACAACAGCTTCTGCAGTTGTCCTAGATAGGTACCACAGACTACTAGAGAAGATAGGAATCAGTGATGAGAGAAGGAAGATTCTTGTTCCCACGCTGCTTCCAAATACAAGTGGTGATTCTAGCCAGTACATAGGTAGGTTCATAGGAAGGCGGATTCAACTGCTGGTACTCGTTTCATTTCATTTCTTCTTCCTTTCATATATTTTTTTCTATAAGTGAACAATTCTTTTCTGCAAAGAACTGTACATACAGGGGATTTTCTTGTTGTAGAGATTGAGAGCGGGAGGGTCATGAATAGGATTCTGTCTAATTTTTTTTCTTCTTTTCTTTAGTCATTAAAATTGCTAGTTTGTGTAGATGATGCCGGTTAGCTATTGACACTGCAGTGCAGGATAAGCGCTGCCGTAGCGTAGGATATAAAAACTGTTTTCTTCTCGTATCTGTCTTTCTGTTGTTGGTTATTGTATCGCGTTCTCAAGAGTAGGTAGGAAAACGTTCCCGTTTTGACTTTGACCCAAGACTTTTGTTTCTCCTTCCTGATTCGGGATGCTTTAAATTTGGAAAGGAAGAGTTATTAGGAAACAGACCCTATAGAAGAATTTTTAAGATCTATAAATACCAGCAGCAGTTTGGGCAATATGCATCCAACTTATATTGGTTGATTTGGCTGGCTTTCTTATTTTTGTTCAACTTTATCGACATATCAAAGAATTTACAAAAATTCATCGAGTCGCTACTTCCATTGTTACTCGATGGCAGACGTCGGGGATTCATCTACATCAATAAAAGCTTTGAAGAAGTTAACGAAACCTTTCATGAACGGTTTGATGATTTTTCGCAGTACACACGGTTAGAACTCTTGGTCATGGTTCTCTTTGCCACGCTTTTCTATTCGGGAGTCTTTGCCATCTGTTTCAAATTAGGAATCTTGAAAATAATTCCCCCCATTCCCGTAATACTTCGATGTCTAGATATTATATCAAGGTATGTGCCACCATTTGTAAGAGCAAGATGTAAGGTAGCATCGGAAATACAACGTAGTAAGATATCATCAAGATATATGGCACCATTTATAAGGAAGGAGCTCAAGACTTCATTGTGCCCGGAGTGTCGCAATTCTCAAAACAGAGGGTGCTCTTGAAAATAACCCATACTTCATTGAGCTCAGGACTTCCTTAGGGAGGATTTTTTTCTCTTTATTTTTTTTTTTTTTTTTTCGCTATCAAAATATCAATATTTGATTTAAGATTAATTACTAAAGATAGAAAGTATATTTTGCCTTGTTAATTGGTAAGTAGTTTTTATTATTTAAGGAAGTCTAGGATTGCTAGGGTTCCGAGTTCCGTCGAGGAATTTTTTTTTTTTTCGATCGGTTATTATTCCGTCGAGGAGTTAGGATCTACATTCTATCCAGACAGTGCGCGGCTTTAACCTCTCCTCTGAATCGCCAACTACAAAACTGGACAAACCCGCAGCCAGCCGAGCCTGGATTTCTGAGAGAGGAACATCGATGTTAATTTTCAGCCGTCCAACCACAGGCGGATGCCACAGCACTTAATTAATGTAGGAGCACGAGGAAGTCTTACCATTAGTCTAGTTAAGAGATTAAACTTGGTTGCAAGCAAACTAGTCGTGAAGGAGTTGAGAACTCCTTCACGAGTTACTTCTCATTAGTTATTTTTGATTCCTATAAATAATTGCATAGTCAAGTTGGTGTTGTAAAATCATCTCCTTGATTTTGTGGGGATTCAAATTATATACCTTTACCAAGCTGAATGGTTCAAACTGTAGTGGCTTTTTTTTCATGGTGGACAAGGGCATGTATTCTCCTCTCAACATAATTCATTTTGCACCAAATTATCAATGCATGAAATTGAACTTTAGTGCTGCAAGTGGTAGGCAGGGAGTTTAACCTGCTAACCAACCACAAAGTACTAATTAAAACTAAAGCGTTTAGTATTGAGAGAACTGTAAACTTTATTATCAAAAGTGTTAATCTTACAGGAGATACAGACAAGGTCTTTAATTGACACGGAATACTATTACAGACACAGGTCAAGTCTATTGACAAACATTTGAATTGAGAAACTTTCTTCACACAGACACAAAGTCTTATGACACACTTCTTTCACACAGCCCCCTTCAATGTGATGCTAATTAAGAACTAGTATCAGATTGAGAGAAAACACAAAAACAACTAAAAAGTAAAATTGAAAGAAGAAAAAATAAAAAACTAACTAATCTTCAATTGGTGTGAGCTGAACAGAAGAAGAGGCTGCAGTGGTAGTATTAATATTCAATAATTATTGATGCAATAATCTTGAAAAAGTTGGAAAGTCAATCCTTTTGTAAACAAATCAGAAAGTACTGATCTTCAGAAGCAATGTGTTGGAACTATAAAAAGCCTTCATCCATTAACTCCCTGACAGTATGGCATTGAATCTCTATATGCTTTGTCCTAGCATGAAAAACAGGGTTAGTTGCCAGGGCCAATGCACACTTCTTTTCACATAGAAGTAAAGCAGGTACATTGAGAGGAATATGTAAACACTTATTAGTATGTATTACGGTTAGCTATTGACTCTGCAATGCAGGATAAAAAGAACATTGCATTCTAAAAGTCGGTAGGAAAAGATATTTCCATTTTGACTTGGGATTGGGATGGTTAAAATTTGGAAATCAAGAGATCTATTCTTATTAGGAAAGAGGCCTATACTTGGGAGAGGTTTCTCCGAGTATTTAGACTTGCTGCATGTGTCTATAAATACCAGCAGTAGTTGTGTTCAACTTTATATCAAGTATTTACGGAATTCATCGAGCAGGCTTGCATCATTGTTACTCGATGGCAGTGACAGATGAGGATTCATCTACATCATCTAAATCCGATTTGAGTGACAATGAAACCCTTGAAGAATTTAACGAAACATCTTTTGATGATTCTACACCACCTAAATTCGATTTAAGTGACGATGAAAGCTTTGAAGAAGTTAACGAAACCTTTTGTGAATCGTTTGATGATTTACCGCAGTACACACGGTTAGAACTCTTGGTCATGACTCTATTGGTCATCATTGTCTATTCGGGAGTCTTTGCCATCTGTTTCAAATTAAGAATCTTGAATACCATTTACCTGATTGGCATAATAACATGTCTAAAGATTATATCAAGGTATGTGCCAATACTAATCAAATCAAGCGCAGCATCTTCGATGCAACGTAGTGAGATATTATCAAGATATATGCCACCACGTTTTAAGAAGGAGCTGGAGACTTCATTGTGCCCGGAGTGTCAGCAATTCTAAAAACAGGAGGTGCTCAGTCTCCTCGTGAATTTGATATATCAATATTTGTTTTAAGATCGAAAATATATTTTGCATTCTTAAATAACAAGTATTTTAATTGTTTTACGAAACCTAGGATTGTTTGGGTGGGTTTTTTTTTTTTTTTCCGGAGTTAAGCTCAGTGTTTCCTTTTCCAAGGCTTAATCATATGCTTCAAATTCAGTAGCTTAAAAAAGAAAGTTGTTCTTGCATTGAATTGATCGAGCATACTGGAAAATACCTATGCGTACACGTTCTTTAGATTGTAATGAAACTTTTAAGTTCCTAATTCAAAGCACTTACGAAAGGATAGTTTAATCGACGTGCAAATCACTTGACAACTATAATACTTATAAGACAAAATAGGGTCACTAGTTAGTAATTTTAAAAGCCCCATCTAAACGGTAAAAAAAGTTACGGTAACTTTTAATTTTTTGAAGCCAACCATAACACACTAAAGCCAACCGTAACTCATTACATCCAACCGTAACTCATATTTTCCTAACTAACGGTAACTCATTAAATCCAACCGTAACTCACTAAATCCAACTGTAACGAGTTACGGTTGGCTTTTGAAAACCAAAAAGCTAACTGTAACTAGTTACGGTTGGCTTCTGAAAACCAAAAAGCCAACGGTAACTGGTTTTAAATCGATCTCATTTGTAATAGATTGATTCTGGGTTGTTCATTGGAATTAGAGAATTAGTGTTTTTTTTTTTTTTTTTTTTTTTTAGGTTTGATTGATAGAAGAGTTATTGATGATCATTGATTTTGAATTGTTGTTGATGATGATTGATTTTGGGTTATTGTTGAATTTTGATGATGATGATTGAGTTTTGGTTGTTAGTTTTTTTATTTTTTTTATGATGATGATGAAAGGGCACCCTATAACCAACTAACTAGACATTAGGAGCATGGTGAAGCCTTTGATTGATTCAACAGCTCCTATAATAGGTTTCAATACTCAATACAAAAGCCCAAAACGAATACCTTCCAAGTATTACTCCGTAGATTTGTCTGCTGATAATAAATATTAGGATATTACTTTTACTACACTCTTTTGGCGGGCATATTTATTTGTTTTTGTAATATCCTATGGATTTGGCTACCGATTAAAAACATAATTTTACGAACACGTCCGCATACGAGAAGAATTTTGAAATCGTATCAAGAAACTAAGTTCTTGTTCTTTTGAATTTTAGACGTTGAAAAGTTTATGTACTTCCAAACAAGTCATAATTTAGAAACTCTTCCATAGACAAAAAAAAAAAAAAAAACAAACAAACTGGTCATAACAAATCAGAAAAGAAAAACATCTCATCTTTCCTCTTCCAGTTTTTCATCTCACATAGTAGTCTTATTATAGTAGATGATAGAATTTCAGAGCAGAGGATCATCTTCACTTTCTTAGAATTAGAAAAACATACAAATTTAATAAATTCTAAATCACGGCTTCACCAATTGAATTCTAACAAGAAAATTCTAAAATCATATGAGCTAAACCACCAAAAAATATTCACCACTACATACGTACAATCAATTATGAAATTGTTAGTGTAGAAACCTATCCAAAAATCAATTAAAACAAATATTGCAATAAAAATAGAGATGCGGTTTCAAAACCCTACTGTTTGGTGTTGAAAATTAATCAAGAACTTGGCATGTGATCACGATCGAATGAAGACCAGACGGTCCAAACTTCTTCAACGCATTGACAGAATTCACATCCAAATAACTGATATGAGAGAAAAGTAAACATGACAAGATATGAAGGCTTCAAGAGGAAAAAAGTTTCTCAATGCTTCAAATTACAAAAGCAATGTCTTTGCATTTAACACATGGTGCCTATTTATTTTTATTTTTTTACTTTTTGAGTCAGGTGAGGCACCTTGTCCCACCTGACGAGAAATCATGTCTGGCTTAAGTCCATTTCTTTCCCAATCGTTAATGCGGATCAACGTTCCAAGCTAATGTGACACT
Source organism: Papaver armeniacum (assembly GCA_023531295.1). Lineage (NCBI taxonomy): Eukaryota > Viridiplantae > Streptophyta > Magnoliopsida > Ranunculales > Papaveraceae > Papaver > Papaver armeniacum. The sequence goes on from JAJJWW010002284.1 coordinate 1,226,327, forward strand.
ACTTTTAGTGTTTTCTACACTAACACCATCAGAAGTTGGATTTTTTTTCTTTTACTTCACAAATAGTTGATGTTTATTCTTTCTAGAATTCATTATGAACCTACGAACCCAAACTAACTCGGAGTAAGTTTTTGTATGTTTCCAAAAATGACTTCTTCTTAATTGATATCGAAATTGGTATTTAAACTTTTAATAAAGGTCTAGTCAACATTGACAACTATTGAATTGGCACACAGGCTTGTCACACATACAAATATTTAGGGCGTTATCTTATTTTCCATTCTCAGTCTCTTCTTCTTCCGTTTTCATTATAGCTTTGAAATGTCTGATAAACCTGAAATTAGTTAGGAAGATTTAGAGCAATTTCTACAAATAATCCTTTACATGCTAACGTTACTTTACAAAATCAACTTCTTCTCTAGTTTGTATCTTGGTGTTCTAGGAGAAATTTTTCCTTCCTTTCATACTGATTATTTGGTTACCTCCAATGATTTGTTCTCTGAACCTATACTTAGCTCTTATTGGCTACACATTTGTCAGTATAATCGGTATAATTGGAGACAGAGATTTCATATAGTAGTTCTTTTGTAATCTATGCAGTCCGGGTTATTCATTAAGAAATCTTCCGACATATCTCTATTTATACAACCCAAATCTTTCTCTCTCTTTCTCTTTTATTTTGTTGAGAGGAGGAAAAAGAAACTACGGTTTACATTTCTCACTTTTTTTTTTATTCATTTGAGTTTTCTTAGCTTAGGTAAAATGGAAGAAGACGTGGTAATAGATGAAGTTTTTGGTATTGGTACGAGTAGAGTTGATGGTCTTTACTCTTGTCCTGGTTTTAATGGTAGTCTCATCTGGGTTTTGAAGTGTTCTTGGGTTGTTAGATCTAGAATGTGTTAACATTTCTGTGGGATTGTCAAAGATCATTTGGGATTTTGATACTTCTGGTGGTAGTAGAGAAGAAATTCTTGTGCTGATTTTTCCATTTCTAGGGCTTCTCTTGCTGAAAGAATCACCATCTCCAATACTTCTGGTAAGATTATTAACATCTACTTCTACTATTATTATTAAGTTTATTTAATCTGATTTCTTGTTTGCAGGAAGAATTTCCCAGCTATATACAATATTTCCCTCGAATTTTACTTCCACTACTTTCATCTTTAAAAGATCAATCAATGTTGAGCGTAACACATCCCTCTATTTTATTCAAGCTTACTTTTAGTTTTTTTTTGATACTGCAACATATGTATCTTTCAAAAAAGGTTTATACCAAGTTGTATCTATACCAATTAGCTCTATCTCTTTTGATTAACTTTTTGCAGTATATCTATATATGCATACCCAAAATTCAAATAGAATTTATTAACATAAAAACCAATGGAGTTATCTTCCACATCTAAGGTTCCAATAAGTTTCTTTTCTCTTGATCTTTTTTAATGAATTGGACGGATATAATGTTTTTAATCGGATTATAACAACTCATTTGGAATATATATGACTACCTACATTTGGTTCTTGATAGTGAAGAGGCGAAGAATTAAATACATGATATTATTTACTCACCTCTTAATCCAACAATCACTGCGGGAGTTTGTATCGGTTGGCGAGGATGTGAATGATGGTGAAATCGGTTTTGAAACTGATAAAGCATCAAAATCAAGAGAGATAGAGTGAAAGTTGAAGTTTTGAGTGATATCAGAGAGTTGATATTTGAGAACTGGGTGAAGGATGGTAACATTAAAATCATCGTAGATGCAGTATTTCGAGAAGGAAATTTTATGGACGATAACCTTACCCACCTGATGAACAACTTCTATGTTGTTCATCATTGTATTGAATTTAATATATAAATATGAATATTATGGTATGATTATTTTTCATTTTTTTTCAAATGATTTTATCTTTTGCATATTTTTTTACTTATGATTCATGTAAAGTTTCTTTTGTTACATATAAATATTTACTAGAAGTAGATTTGTATTAATATATAAGTACGAAAATCAAAATAAAAACCCGACAATATATACTCGATAATGTAGAACGCGTAATTGGGGGATATATAATCTAATTGGGGGATATGAATTACTTCCCCCAACCAAAGGGGGCTGTTAAGGGGTATTTTTTGGGTGCGAAAATACTAAAACACCCTTATATTAATTAAAAACATTATGAAAAGACTGTTATACCCTTTCAACTAAAACATAAAATCAAATAACCAAAAATCATATATCCCCCAATTCAATTCAGAACCGGCATAGGTCTTTTTTTGAAAAAAAAAAATTTTCTTCATCTTCTTCCTCATCGTTCATTCTTCATCGACGATTAATCGTTGAATCAAAAATTTCTTCGTCGATTAACATAACATAACCATGCCTCCAAGAACCAAATCGAAAGCAAAACCGAGAACCAAATCGGCTGCTGAACAAACACATGAACAAAGAATCGAGAACATTGCTCAACAACTAGAATAGGACTTGTGCGGCGTACCGGATGACCAAACACTCATGGCTTCTCCGAGAAGTTAAGTGATTTTTGAACTCATTTATGATTGTTTTACTCGATTTGTAGCCATGGGTTTAGGTTAGAATCGCCAACAATAGCTGAAACTGTCGAGTTACAGAGAAAACCGGCATTGGATCTTGGTTTGAATACCAAGCTGGTTTAGTTACCTGCATAGAATTTGGGTCGAATACCATACCGGTTTGCATTCCCGAAATCAATTTTTTAAACAAGCATAGAATTTGGGTCGAATACAATACCGGTTTCATTCCCGAAATCGAATTTTCTAAACCGGCATTGAATATTGGTCGAATACCATCTTAGGTTTGCAACTAAAACACACGGGAACTTAATTTTGTGTACCGGCATTATATCTAGGTTTCGTGAATGCTTAGGTATGTTAAAACCTAAGCATTCTTTAGTTCAATTCGTAAATGCCTTGGTATAACATTTAAAACATACATGAACCTCCTTTGAAATGGTGCTCAATACTGGCACATAATTTAGTTTCTAGACAATGCCGGTATATCAATATTTGGCATTCTCGATATTTATTGTCTTATCTTACGTCCATGTTGCCGGTATTGGTTTGTTTAGGAATTGGTATGCCGGTTCCTAAACTGCCATGCCTTTTCTAATGTTTGTTTTGTTTGCTTATGTTATAGGTCAAGAGCCAAAGAAGCGAAGAAAGATAAAGGTCCTATCCTCACTAAGAGAATGAGGAAGGACGGTCTTGATACTCCTTAGTCCCTGCCTCCACGGGGGAAATACGCGGGTTGCAAGAAACGTTTGGGGTTTGAAACAAGAGGGTCAATTTGGGAGAGTGGTGGTGACCGTAGTGCACTTGCAATCCGTGAAGGTACTGGAACACATGAGGACGATGATCATGGTGGAGTGGAAAGTGAGGAGGAAGATGATGAGGTTCCCCCAAGTCAATTAGCAAGCCAAAGCGAAGTTGGTGGGACTAGTCAACAACCAACACAAGGCAAGGACAAGGGAAGCCGAAAACAGAAAGTTAAAGGTTGTCACCTTCCTCACCTTGATGACATGTTACCCGACCGCGATGATGGTAAAATTTGGGGTCAAGCTCCGGAACCGAAATTACTCTTTGGATACAAGCACTCTTGGGCTCGTACTATCTTTCAAACTTATGTAAGCATTTTTTATTTTGTGCATGTGCGTTGTTTTATCTTTTACATCATCTCTTAATAGCATTATCTCATATTTGTAGGATCATACTAAGAGCTCATGCGTGTTTGCCGAAACCAAGCCGCGGCTCATTGGGATTTGTCGTCGGAGCATGAAGATGTCCAAACATTAGTAAAGAACTCAGTCTGTATTCTTTGGTTGAAAATTACGTGAATCCGAGATCTTTGTGACCGTCAATTGCTTCGTCGAAATGTACCATGGTGAAACTGATACAATGCACTTCCCGTTTGGTGAGATGACCTTGATTCCTGAAGATGCTCATAACATTCTAGGCTTGAATGTTATCGGCAAATCAATTTCAGAAGGAGTTGAATCTCGGGACCTAGAATGGTCGAAGTTGCACGATTTGACCAAAAAGCTGTTTGGTTGGGACTTCAAAACTTCTTCGGATAGCTTTTATGTAGCATCGAACGGAAGTAAGACGAAGACATTCAAGCTGACGATGCTTAAGAAGATGTTTGAAAATACAAAGGCTAGAAGCTCGAAGGATGGATGGGACCGCACTGATTCGGTATACGGAGTATTAGCGTGCACTGTTATACATCTTGGGCACTAGGGCATTCCCCGACACTAACGACAACGGGGTAAGTGCAAAATTTCTCCAGTACCTTGACCCGTTGGAAGGTGTCCATGGCTATTCTTGGGGCACCGCGGTCATGGCACATTTGATGGCGGAGATGAGAAGGGCTTCATTGGCTAAAACAAACCAATTTGTCGGGAATTTCACTCTACTACAGGTACAAATTTCTTTAATATATTGTTGAGATGTATTTTTTTTACTTATGTTCACATGTTTATTGTTCAAATTGGATTAGGTGTGGTGTTATGAACACTTCCCAACCTTATTCAAGGACTGCCAATTCTTGAAGATCAAAGACCTTACTGAACCCGATACCCCTAGAGCTCAGAGGTTTGAGTTTAAAAGTAATCCGAAGCCCGGTAACAAAGGTCGAGTCATCGATATGAGATTGGCTCTGGATGCTATGAGGAAGGAAGACGTTGTGTTCGACACTTATAAGGAGATTAGAGGATACCGTCAATTCCAAGAGATGTTGCATTTTACCATGGGCCGTTGTACCACCCAAAAGGATACATCATGGCCGATCCATGCCGTGTGATGCGCCAATATGGATTTAAGCAATTATCCAGTCTTTGGTCGACCTCTGATGATAATTATCTTCTTTACTTTTCTCGGTGCAATTCAACTCCCAACAAGTTGCATGTAGTGTATGATCCAGAACCGGAACCAACACATTGGAGGGATAGAGAGCCACGTCATTTGGTTGATATTAGTAAGTGGGAGAGTGCGGAAAATGGTTATGAAGTTGATAGCGGCTACATGAGGGATTACGGAATGGTCACATCCTTATGTCGTGCGTCCTCCTCCGTCGAAGCTCCACACCAAGAAAACCCTCCTGTTGAAATTACTCCACCTCCACAACCTACGATGGCCAACCTTCTTAGGACTTTAGGAATGGTGGTAAGTTTTCTTAATTGCTTATATTCATTAAATGTAAACATAATCATATATTAACATATATACTGAATATGTGTTTGATGTATTAATCTAGCGACGTCGGCTTGGCAAGGTTACGAAGATGTTAGGTTGCAAGCATAATGACGGGGTGGTGCTATCTCTGCAAGAAATCAAGGAAATAGAGGAAAAGCTTCATAGAATTGAAGAAACCCACCCTACTGTCAGAGCTATGTACGGGGAAACAAGGAAGGCGCCGACCCAAAAGAAACAAAATACTAATTTAGTGGAAGAGAATTGATGACAATGTTTGATGGTTAACTCTTTAGGACTTTGGTTACGTCAAAAACAATTTCAAACTTCTTTTGGTTTGTACTGTGGGTTAACTCTTTAGTTCTTTGGTTTATGTTGAACATGTTAAGATTTGTAGTTTGCAAGTTAAAATGTTCGGCGTAGTAGTAGGTCAATTTTAGAAATACATGTACACATACCGGCATATACAGAATGCTCAAAACACTGGCGGAACCTAGTCCCGGTATAGCAATTTTTATGCCGGAACAATCAGGTTAAATTATTTGGTTCCTATATAGAATCTGACATGTACCGGTATTGTTACGTTTGCTAAGGACAATGCCGGTATTGCAAATGTCCAAATACTCTTGAAAATGTGATAGAAACCCGGCACTGTAAGATTCATTTTGACAATTGTAAAATTGTAAAATTTCCAATTAATCTTTTATAGTTGACATAAAACCGGCATCATTGTTCTGATTTCCACAATGCCGGCACCTTGATTAATTCATTTCAAATTCTCTTTTATTTCGATGCAAGTAATCGACTACATTGGATTAGAAACTTTAAATTAAAAAAAACAGTGAATGGATTGCATTGAGTAAAAGATAATCTATTTCCATCCCTTTTCAACAATTGGAGCCTTTGAGCAATTCCCTAATCTGTTCAAAGACATCGTCCGGAATGGGGGTGTCAAGGATCATCCTCATTGGCTCTTCTTCTTTTCAACGTATTCCTTTCCCTTCATATAACACCCATCACACCCATCGATAGGCTTACAATGGACCTTGTGGTATTCTCTTGACTCTGCTAGTTCAACCGCTTTGTCAAACCATTGAAACTCATCGCACTTTGGGTGATTCAAACACCTCGAAACATTCTTCCATTTTCAGCATCATCGGTTTTGCAATCCAAAACCCAAGCGTGTCCCATCACGACTTCTACACTTTGAGTAAATAAATGGACAGTCCATGGCTAGGTGAGAAGGTGACTTGCAAATTTGACACTTGCAATGATGATTACGTAATAAAAAATTGTATTAGTTTTAGTCATAGTATTGAAGAGCATGTTGTTAGGAAATATACTTACTCGCAAATAGAGGTAGATGATGAATCCCCCATTCTTTGAGCCGTGCTTGCTTACTTGAGAGAATGATTTTTTTATTTGGTGCTTGATTTGTGTAGTTTTTGCCAAAGGAATGGGTGATGTTATATAGAAATGATGCTCCAACGGTCGTATTTTCAAAAAACTAGCCGTTTTTTTTCAAATTTTGCCCATTCCGGCATAGATTTTACTAAACAAGGAATGCTTAGGTATTATATGCATATTTTGGTAGTTTCTGTAAAGATTTTACGCATTACGGCATCCTCGTGTTATACCATTGAGTCTTGGGAACATAATACCGGCATAGGTTTAGTTCCACCTATGCATGCCGGTTTTGAAATTGAATGCCTAACGGCTAGTTTTTAAACAATACACTTGAAAACACTAGTTAGGCGTGGGATACGAGTTACTTAGAGTCTTAGTCACTAAAGTGGAAAAGATCCGTTATGTCCACATCTATTTAAAGGAATGGATACACCCATTGCAGTTGATACCGCACAGATATATCTCCAATGGATTATCAATCACCAACTGACAAGTTCATTAATTCCCTGGAGAAAGAAAAACACATGAGGAAAATATTGGTAATTGACTCACTATACCGGTATTAGATTCCGGCATACTAAGTTGAAAGAAACTAATACCAGTATTTAAGTTCAAAATATAATTAGCTTCTGTATGTTATTCATGTAAAACCGGCATCCTCGACATTTTAGTTTCTATGCCGGTATCACAAACCGGCATAGAATGTCATGTACTCACAATGCCGGTTTGCATATTCCTTAGAATATTATTGGTAGGTAAAAAGTATAAATGTGTCTAGGCATTCAATCTTGGTTTGAATACTACGCGGTATGTTCTTGAACAGATGGGGATATTTTGTCCTAAGCATACAAATATCTATGAATACAATGCTTAGGTTAAATGATACCGGCGTAGAATTCATACATCGAGCATGCCAAGTACTAAGGTTTTTGCGACGAGAAATGGCGGTTTCAAAAAAAAAAAAAATCAAATTTTCGACCTCTTTGAAGCATTACTGTGTGTTGGGGTTGCTTGTATCTTTGAACATGTTTACTTTCTTGAGTTGGTTCTTCACAAAACATTTCATGGTCGAGAAAATAATGATTCAAAGGTGTTGGTTCATCATACAACAATTGTGAGTTGTTATCATTAATCGAAGATTGAAGATATGATTGTTGTTGTAATTGAGCTAAAGATTCAGCAGCTGCAAGTCTCTCATCACAATCATCTTCCATTTTCAAAAAAAAAAAAATTCTACTCAAAATTATTTTCCCTCTAAACTAACACACACAAATTCAAATAAACATAAATACACAAATTATATCCCCCAAATCATTAGTATTTTACTAATCAGGATTAATTACTAATTATGATTAGTGAGGGTTAGATTAGGAATTAATAATTTAATTATATAAGGGGTAACCCAGCTAGGATATTTGGATCCCTATTTTGTCATTTAGTCATATCCCCAATTAGAATATATATCCCCCAATTACGCGTTCATAATGTATTCATATTTTCTTAATGTAGTTATCATGTATATTATAACAATAATGTAGGTAGGAACTGTGTCTCATGTGTTGAAAAAATGGTGATGTATCAAGATATGCATTTTTTCAAGTGAATATCTTTCGTACATATTATACGAAAAAACATGATCTTCATGTTTGTTTGATTGGCAAAATAAATTTTTGCCACTTAATTAACTATAAGATATTTGACAATTGTCTACGTCTGTATTTTAAAAATTATTTTAATGATAAAGACGAAAACAAAGGGTCTAGTATTTTTATTTTTATTTTTATTTTTTACAAAAAAATAGGCAAGTTTCAGTAAAGATAATGTAGCCATCAAAGGGAAACACCGGGAAAAATAAAGTTAGATGCTATCAATCGTAAGATTCCAATTTTAATTAATGAACTCAAAGTAACTATCAAAAATTCTTGTATGGATAAGAAGTAAGGAGTAGTCAAGTTAGTTCTAAAATTTCACAAACCGTTTTACTCGGTTCACGAGTTCGGACGTATAAAGATAAAGAATTGATTAAAAAATTTCAATAAACTCTCGTACACAAACTGAGTTGCTCACGAACTAGTCGATGTTGAGATAGTCGTGGATACTTTTTAATACAATAGGACATGAACTGATTGATTTTGGTTGTTTCCAGTACACTTTTTGTTTTCAAGCACAAAAACTATTTTGGTAGTTTACCTACTTGAAAATTTCATAAGGCTCTAGAGTTATGAGTCGAATTTTAGTTTAATTTTTTTTTTTTGAGTTCATGTACTGATTTGTTCTTATGATATATTAAACTCCATTTTTTAAGCTTGTCGGTTCCAAGACTATTTAACCATTGTTCTTGGTAAACCACTTGGTGCATGACGTATACTCACGGTTGCAAATATCTTCTTTCTGATTTATAGAAAATTTCACACATGCTTACATGTGCAATTTATATGGAGAATTAAGATTGCTTGGTTACAAAGATATTCGCAAACATGGAAACTAGTTCACGAACTTGCTTTGTTTGTAAGATACCAAGCCTTGTTTAACTAATATTAATAGAAGACTCCCTGCATATTAGAATCACAATCCTGGCACTTTTGTGTCTCAGTTACGGCTAGAGTCGTCATCTAAAAAGATAGTTTTCCTATGGTGAAACTGCATTAGGTTTGACTTTGAAATACATTCACTAAGGTATTCGAGAAGCCCGGTCAGACTATGTTTTACCTGATAGTTCTTCTTATCTGTATATTGTTTTTATTGATCATTATAGTTTCCGTATTGTAGATCAGGAACAAGAAAAATAGAAGTACTCTTCGTCTTAGACTTTGTGATTTCAAAAGATAGATATCTAAATAAATTCTAGTTTGATTTGTTTAGACCGTTCTTGGGAGATAGAATTGATTGGGCATCTCTATAAGTTTTGAAGAGAATACGTTATCATAACCAATGAGTTTGCCTGATATATTCTTCTCTTAAAGATTAAGCATATAGATTTTCATACCTTGGTTGAATATCTTTATGAAGAGAAATTAAAAAAGCTTTTTGTTGAGGCAGAATAGTCAAAAAGTCTTCACTTAGGTTAAAGAAAATCCTGGGTATAAAGGATGTGACCTAAGGAAATCGTGTTTCTTAGGATCTTGTGAGATCCAAGAGACGTAAAGGAGCACAACTAAAGATGAATTACTCGTAGGGTCGATTCGGTCTCAACTACATTGCAGTGCGAAATCTGATAGTAGGCTAGTGTCTGTAGAGGCTTAATACATTATATTATTCAAGTTCTGGACTAGGTCCCGGGGTTTTTCTGCACACTGCAGTTTTCTTTGTTAACAAAATTTATGGTGCCTTATGTTATTTATTTTCCACATTACATTATCTATCTTTGTAGTAAAAATATCACAATAGCACTTTAAATAACTTGGACAATTTTTGAGCCTAAAAGACTGTACTGAGGTTTCGTATCTTGAAAGAGAGATTTTTCTTGTTGGAATTCGGTTATATAATAATTCATGTACATACTAGATTATTACTTGGATATTGAGTTTTGTGATCGTCTAAATCTAATGGCTGTAACAAGTTTCTCCATATAGGTTTCAGAACAAAAAGTTTATGAGAAATTATTATGTCTTCTTGATGTTCCTCCAACCTCCTGCAATCACTCTGTAAGCGAATAAGAAAGTTTTTCTCTCTATCTAAGGTTTTCAAAAAGTTAAAGATCTTAAGGAAAAGATTGTTCATCTTAGGAATAATTCTCACAAGAATCTTTTGACTAAAACCAACTACTTAAAGTATTGATTGACGCTATTGATAATATGCAAAAAAACAAGAGTTATTATTATTAGGAGTAGAAACCAGACGTCAATCCATGTCACAACATTATTTATCTTTTTTCTATCTCTGAAAGGTTGAATTCATTCATGGTTGTGTTTACCACCTAAAAAGCAAAATTGTGAATTTTTGAGCTGACAATAAAGATCAATATTATTTTAGTACACGTGTTTTTGGCAAGGGAAACCTATTTTTGTAATCACATAAATTTGGCCGCCAATTCAAAACATCTCTTTTCAGTAATTTCTTAATATATCTAAATCTGCTGAGGGATGTAACTTTTTTTTTATGAGTATTTAATTTTGATCTTTTTAATGATGATCCAATAACGATATATACGATAAAGGTGCACAAGTAAACAAGGTGCTACACATTATATTTTCTGTCATGAACAAATCTTTTCATTTTTCAATTTTACTTAAAATATGTGTCATATAAGTTTACATACAAATTCTTTTTTGATGTTTCAGTGTTTCCAAAGATGTTGGGGTTACGGAATTGTCTAGTCTAATGTCACTCATTCAGTTAAGCATTGCCTATCCATCTTTCTTTTTTTCCCGAAAGTAAGGTAAACATATATTAGAATTAAAAAACAGAGCCCACTAATCTTTTGATTCAGTCTCTTGTGAGACACACTCCAAATGAGTTGTCTTAATAATGGCCGGATGTGATGGATTAAGTTCTTACGGAACTACATGAACATTGTTATTGAAAACACCAATTTTTTTCTACATAGTCATAGGTAATTTTACGAATTAAAAAAGAAAAACTGATTCTTCATAACATTTTCGTACAAAAAAATAAAATAAAATAAATTCTTCATAACATTTGGTATACAGTTGAGTACTTTTTCCTTGGGAATTTAGGGGCCACTCAAAAGGAATTAGGGGCCAAGAATTTATACCCAGCCTAGGACACTAGCTAAGGGATACCCTATAGGGAATTGAAGTTACCTAAATGCCCTTTTAGTAAAAATAAAATAATAACAAAATCAAATTATTTTCAACCCATTTCAACTCTTCTTCTTATGCTCTTCCCATTCACTCCCGATTGTGGAGGAAATTTTTTTTTTCCTCGTTCAATTCAACTCATCGTCGTCGTGAATCGTAAAATCAAAACATCGTCGATTCGTTCATAAAACAATGGGTAAGGATGATGAACACCACAGACCTAAAACTAAAAACGTTCCTCGCGGTATCGATCCAAAAATTGGAATTTTGGCAAGAAATAAATAGATTGTTGCTGAAAATGACGAAGAACATGAAGAACACGAAGCCTCAGATGTAGTTAGTGGTGTCAATTCTGATAGTCAAACACTCCGGCAACTTAAAATGGCCCCAGTTAGGTAAGAGTCTATCAATTTTTCGTTTTTTTTTTCGCTTTAATTCGACGAATCGAGAAAAAAAAAATTCTAGGGTTTTCGGTTATTTACCCAGATTCGGTAGTTATTCATGCTAACTGACTTCCGAATGTAGTTGTGTTCTTCGTATCCGAAGCACATAGTCTATATTCGGGAGATGTATTCATAGTTTAACATCCGAATATTGTTTCTCATATCTTCCTGTGTACCAAAAAAAAAAAAAAAAAATCGGTAGTTTAAGGAATTTGTTGCCTTCTGAATATCTTTAAGTAATCGGTAGTGGACATTCTACCGAATATATATATATATGATTTCACAATTCTCAAAATTATGATTTAGGAAAAATCCCATTTTGGGGCCAGCAAATATTCGGAAGAGAATATAATGTTTTATACCTCCGATTGTAAAGGATGAAAAAATTATAGTTTCTGAACTCCAATTGATGATTATTTGGTTGCACATATATTTACTTTTTTCCGATTGTTTTTGTATTCGAGAGCAAAATATATCATCTTACTTCCGAATTTTGACATTCGGGTTTTAGTTGTGTACTCTGTCTTCCGATTATGTAGTTTGTAAACATTGTTCCTTTTTTTTGTTGTTTAGACAAAGTTGCGCTAAGCAAGCCCCAAAATTAGGCGACTTAGGGCCTCGTCGAGAAGGGAGTAAGAAAGTGTCAGCTAGTGCTAGGAGAGAAAGGAGTGCCAAGTCTAATTCAAGTGATCAACAAAGTGTAGAACAACAAGGAAGTCAACAAGGGGTGCAACCAAGTGCTGAACAAGGTGTAGAACCAACTGGTCCACAAGGCAGTAAACAAGCTGTGCAACCAAGTGCTCAACAAGCCACTCAACAAGGTGTAGAAGCAACTGGCCTCAAGGCAGTGAACAAGCAGTGCAACCAAGTACTCAACAAGCCACTCAACAAGGTGTAGAAGCAACTGGTCCACAAGTTACATCCCACCATGAAATTGAACCAATTGATCCAATGCCAATAGTACAAAAAGAAGGTCAACCAAGTGGTACCCTAAAAGCCAAAAAAACCAACAAAGGAGGACCAGGTGAAAAAAAAGATATTGCTAAGAAAGCAAAACATCTTGTCCCTGAGGAGTTGAAGGTGAAGAATATTCCAGCAGGCAAAATCCTTGGGATACCGGCGGATGGAGGAAAATTGCTATTTGGATACAAAGACTTCTGGGCCAAATACATATACGAAACCGAGGTAATAATAATCGTATCCTATGTGTTCTATCGTAATAGTTGTCTTAAGGTTTTTTGTATTTACTTTAAACATTTTTCGTGTGTTTAATAGTATCATCAAGATACGGTTCGTCTACTCAAACCCACCATTTGCACCAACAAAATGCTTGATTGGCCTTTATCCCAGGGTGAATGTGTAAGGTTCAAGACTATTATAGCCAACTCGGGGTTAGCTGCTGCTTCCGAGAATAGAACATGATCGTGTGGCTATATAGGTGTTCGTGGAGAGAATGTATCCTGAGACCGACACCTTTCATATGCCGTTTGGGGAGATGACGATTCTTAACCTCCCTGACCAAGACACAGCTGTGAAGTTGAACTACACAAAGCAATTAACTTGGGAACAACTTTATGCTCTAAATAAAAAGTGCTTAGGTTGGGATGAAGAAAAATCAAGACAAGAGTTTGGGAGGCATGCAAGTTATAGAACTAGACAAATCAACATTAGTGTTTTGATGGATATGTACCAATGCACCTTGGATAAAGAAAAGAAAGGAACGTTAACTGATGAGCAAGTGAACCATGCGGCCACCGCATGTCTCCTTTGTGGGTTGGGATGTGTCATTTTCCCCAATACTTATGGAAACCGGATCGACGCCAACCTTATATAATTTTTAGATCCTCTCCATAAAGTCGGTGACTATTCTTGGGGAACGGCATGCCTAGCATTCTTGATGGAAGAATTGAGAAAGGCGTCGAGGCGAGGAACTAGCCAAGTTACCTGGAACGTGGCTCTATTACAGGGTTTTTTTTTTAACTCTATAAGTCCATCTATAGTTATTCAGTATGTGGTACATATGATGCATATTCTGAACTCTAAATGATGCATATTCGGTAGGCATAACGTATTTTTAATTACCAAATATAGTTTATTCGGAAACCAGTAACTTAGTTTTGTTTCCGATTATTTATAATCGTTACTTAATGTTGATATATTATTACCGAATATATAGGCCCCAAAAACAAGTTTACTGAACTCCATAGGATGCATATTCGGTAAGATCTACACATAGTTAGCCTCCGAATGTAGTTTATGCGGAAATACATCACTTAATTTGTCTTCCGATTATGTAGAATCGGTTCTTAATGTTTGGAAATTACTACCGAAATTATAGACCAAAAAACTTGAGTTTACTTAACTCCAAATGATATATATTCGTTAGGATCTACATATGGTTATCCTCCGAATATGTTATATTCGGTGATCACTTACTTCCGAATATGTGTATTCGGTTTCAATTTATGTACTTTTACTTCCGATTGTTTAGAATCCATTTCCCAATACTTGTTTTCTTATCTATATAGGCATGGATATATGACCACTTCCCTATCATGAACTTGGACGGAGAGAAACCGGAGTGGCGCAAAGGTAAACCTAGAGGAACAAAATATATCTTCGTAGACAACCGTTCTAGGTCAAAAGAGCAGCAGTTGGTTCGCATGAGGGATCTTTTGGACCAAATGAATGCCTCAGACGTATGCTTTGATCCATAGAAGGGAGATCGATCTAGTGGGCATACAAGAGTTCGGTCGGACTTGTCCCTTTATTTTGGACCGTTGTGGCACCCCACAGGATATGTGATGTACAACCCCTCTAGGGTGATGCGACAACACGGGTATATACAACATCAACCAATGGATTCCTTCGGTGATTATTGAAAATTGGAGTTGGAGTTGGAGCTGTGCTCTTCTAGTGGTGACAATCTCACGATAGTTCACTCAGGGCCACCTACTGTTCCTGATACTGAGATAAGAGGAGTGAGTTCATTATCAACACTGATAACTGGGATAAGAGGATACATTTCTATCCGAGACCAACGTTAAAGAACCTCATCTTCAACATAATGGCACAACCATTCATTAATCCTACGGAGTTCACGATAGAAGAAGATTTATCTTTATGTAGGCGTTATGTTCAATTCTATCCGAGACGAGGAGAAGAACGTAGGCAAGGAGGCATAATGAGTATGAGTTATTTGGGGAGAATTCATGAAAAGTTCTGCGCCGACACCGGTAACCCAAATGACCGTCACTCCGCTGATCTTTTCTGCCGAGTTGGTTCAATAAACAAACACGTCGAAGAATCTGTCCATTTAACATATCTTGTGAATCAATATCGATTGAGGGGTGAAACCAATAATGAGGTTATAGAAAGATCTCTCGGGGAATGGCGGAGATGGAAAAGATCAAACTTCCGTTACGAAGCTCATTTCAGAATCCTTAAGGCGATGGACAGATTTAATCCGTATAGAGCTCGTCGTCCACGGCGCTAATCACAAGTCATTGTAATAGAAATGTCGAAGTATAATCGTTATATTACATTAAGATTTTCAAAATTTTAACAACAATCGGGCGTAACTGTGCTAAGTAATCTACCGAATATGTCAACATTTTCAAAATCGTATCACAGTTTGGTTAAATTCGGTACTTAATATGTTAATTAATCAACCGATTATACTCTAACGAATATATTTTTTTTAACAAAATAGTCGTGCATCGAAATACAAACTCAATCTGTACAAAGTAATAAACTTGTCTACCGAATATTGTAGTTGAAGAAAACTAAAGTCTCTGAGTACAAAAAGCATATAATCGGAAATTAATGAAAAATGCTTTTACTCCGATTACCATATTCGGCAGTCAAAAGTATAACACGATCTCTCGATTGTGGTTCATTATTGTTTACATAGTGTACGACGTATCCGTACACTCGTGTTACACATGACCTCAACGGCCAAATTTTCAAAATTTTCAAAAAAAAGAGTTGTTGGGACTCTCATCTATATAAGGAGGTTAACCTATTCTCATTGTTTCACCAAACTACACACATCTAGTCTTGTGAGCGTTACAAGAAGATCTTCCATCGTCTACTATTTCTAATTCATTATATATCTCATATTAAAGTCATAGCAACATTTGACGCAGCTGAAGATTTGGCCATTGTCAAAACATGGTACCAAGAAACAAAGCGTGAAGATGTCATAGACGGAAGGTTAACACATGAAATCTTTTGGGGGAGAGTGTATATCCAATTTGTGCAAGAATATGGAAATCCAAAGCAAAGATCCCTCCAACAAGTTCATGATCGTTTCCGGCTTATCCAAAAAGGGGTAAATGATTACATCTCGATACAAAAGAGGATCTTTAACACTAGCCACTTAAGCTTGTCGATCCAACAATTTGTAAGTATTTGCATAATTCTTTTACAAAACACCGGGTGGCTATATCTTATTACTAAACTATACGAACTTAGCATTCTATTGTATTTGTTGGTTTATGTAGGAGGCACTCGCAAAAATACACTACTTAGAGGAACAAGGAGAAGAATTCATGATGGAAGCTATGAATTCTTGAAGGTCGCGGCCACAGTATAGAGTTTGGCACAAGTTGGACACATTCGGAAGTTACTGCCTGATATTATCTACCGATTCTGTGAACAATTCCTTAAATTATTGTCTGATATTTGCTATAATCGGAAGTTAGTATGTTATGTAATCTACCGATTCTGAGAATTTTTTCAAAGTTTGATCTCAGTATAGTAAGGTGATAATCGGAAGTTAGTTTATTATTTAAATTACCGATTATGGGAGTGTTCCAATTTATTCAGGTTCTGAGTTCAAAATAACATTATATTCGAAACACAACATTACAACAGTACTACCGATTATAAAATTCGGAAGGCAACACTATAACATTGTCCACCGATTATAAAAGACGGAAGAAAAAACTATAACAATACCACCGATTACTATATTCGGAAGACAAACTGTAGCATTATCCACCTATTATATCATATATCTTCACAAGATTTTTCAAAAAAAACTTGTACAAACAAGCCGGTTCAAATTACATCTTTCAAAAGTAACGATCATTCATCTTCATCATCTGAGGGAACCAATTCGAGTAGACCTTCCGGAAAGTTGTCATTCATGACGCGATCCCAATTCAACATGCTGGTCTCATATTGTTTCAACCAATCCTTACAATGATTCGTTGGGAAGTAATCCGTCCAACCACCCAACGGAGGTAATGGGCAATCTCTCTTTACTCTTAAACCGATAAAATGCATCTCATTCACAAATTCCATAACAATTCTTCTATCTTTAACCGATTCATTGCAAACCGTCCTTGTGTGTGTAAATGTAAAAGAATGTCCATACTTATGAGGAACAAAGAAATGTACCACGCAAAAACGTCCGCTAAGAGATATCCACATTTAGGCATTGTCATCCAATACTTGGATCCAATGGTCTTCCATCCCTTTCAGCATTTTACACGCGCAACTAAGTCTTTGAACTCTAGTTCTTTGTCGTGTCTATCTCCTTGCTTCATCATCCCCATATAGATATCCTTGTCCTTTATTAGTTGTACCGCCATCTTAGTTCTTAAATATTTACATTGGGTGACATCTTCGTTGAGTGACCCGTCAAAGTGACCAATTTGTTCAGTAGCGACGTGAAACCCACAATTGCCATCCCCATCAACCTCGTCGGTGGACAAAACAAATGGAACAATGATTGGAGGGAGTTGTTTCATATACTCTTCTATAATCGTATGCTATGTTCGTGTTGGTCTTCCAAGAAAATCCCTAGGACAACGAAGAGTACCATACTTATCTTTTATAGTCATCATTTCCGTTGGTTGTGTTTGTTGAGAGTCGCTCATTTGATCAACAACAATAGAGCTAGCTTAGGTCTCCAGTAACACAACTTCTTCCACCACCTCAGATTGACTTGCTTGAGAAGGCTCCGTAGAGACCTTTGGTTTCACTTTTCGTGCGGTTGGTCCCTTTTGATTCTTTCTTGGACGACCTCTTTTCTTAGGTTCCGGCTCATCTTGAAATTCGGCTTCCGAACGCTCGTGCCTAGATAATATTATTTTATTAGACAAATACTCCTTCAACTCTTTTCTTTGGATGGTCCTCGACACTTCGGTGTTGGGCCTACCGGCCCCCTTTTGCTTAATAGGTTCATCAACCTACCGTAAACAAGGTCGAAGAGCTTCCTCCAAATTGTGCATCAATATTTGCTTTTTGGTGCCATTTGATGTAGGATAACGCTCGGCTATTCGTGCACACAATTCCGACTCAAGGAAAGACGGATCATCAACTACCGGGGTGCTTGGAGTGAAATTTAATTGCTTCAAAAATGGATGAATATCACTGATGTCAATCACTTCAACATACCTACCCATCTTATGACGACACGGGAGTCCAATACCTATCATATCCTTGCAAACACAATCCGTATTCTCGTCATCATAAGCTTTATAAAGCTTCAATTGTTTCATCATGTGATATATTGCCCATCTAAAAACTTTATGAACAATGCCTCTTAGAAGCAATTTTTCCCTATCATGTTCCATTGGGAATTGGTGTACACTAAATTCCATACATTTCCTAATCTTTACGAGATCACGATTGGTGTATTCATGGATTGCTTCTTGGATCGACACAACTCCATTTTGACTACCAAGTAGTATTTTCTTTAATAGTCCATGAGACCCCTCCGCAATGCTTGTCGCCTCGTTCTTGAAGTTACGATATTCATATGTCCATGCAAACACAAATATCTCCTTAAGCGATAACCATTGTGTTTTACAATACTCAACGGGTTTTGGGTAGTTCGTGCCATATTCATCCTCAAATTTTTTCAAGTTAGATTCGTAAATTTCCTCGGTCATCGACCAAACGATCTTGTATCATGCTTTCATGAACATATTCCAAATCATTCCATCCTCCTTCCATTTTTCATAAAATAACCTCTTCTCTTCCTCTCGTTCTTCAACGGTTAATTTACTAATGCGCTCATCCTCTTTCTTTGACCTCTTGGTACCCTTCCTTGGTTTTTTAGCTTGGAAATGATGATGGCAATTGGATTTGAGGTTGCATTGAATGTGCCACGTACATTGCAAGTTTCAGGCTTCCGGAAACACTACCGCTATTGCATGCACTAAAGCTTGATCGTTATCCATTACAATAACTCTTGGAAAATTATCACCGTTATAAATGGACCTCAACGTCTCCAACATCCAAATGAAACTCACGTTGTTCTCATGATCCATTAAACCCCATACAATCGTAAACGTTTTTTTGTCCGAAGTGTGGCAAGCAATGTTCAACAACGGCATGTTATATTTGTTTGTCTTGTAAGTTTCATCTATCAACAAAATTTGATTAAAGCATTAAGCCAATTCGATCATTTCGGGATGTGCCAAGAAAATACGAACCACTTTACCATCCTTTTCTTCCCTTCTCAACGTGTAGTCGTGTAACTCCGCTAACCACACTGATTGTTGCATGACCGATCTACCATCCCATTCCGTCCTTTTGATCGTAGCTAGGGCCGACTTAATTGTAGACAAAGAAGAAAAGTTGTCGGGGTCGTCCGCCTTTATTTTACTTAAGATCGCACTATCTTTTTGGATCCGCATAGACTTCACCGTCTCCATTTCTTTTGGTTTTAGCTTGGCAACAATTACATGTCCAATCAGAGTATCCGGATCATCGTGGTTGTGACAACCATTATCAACTTTAAACATTTTCCACTCTTGACCTTCCTTACCTTCGGGCTTATAGAAGACAATCTTAAACGGGCATCCGATTTTCTTTGAATTGCTTCGGTATTTCTTCTGCATCTTCCTTACGTACTTACAATTCTTTCCCGTGTGACTCTTTCGATCCCCACCTCGCTCACAAATCATTTCAAACCGAATGTCACCCACATGATTGTTTTGAACTACAACGCACATGTTCTCTTTTTCCTTGTTCATAATCCATTCCTTTGCCTCTTCCTTACTTCCAAATGACTACACGCGCATATAACAAAACAAATATCATAAGTATAAGCATTTAACATACATATTTGAAAAAATAAATAAATAATAGTAATGAACAAACCAAATCATTTGCATAGCGTAGGGAAGTATCGGGCCTCAAATAGAAATCATCAACAACAACTACTGCAAAATGAAGCAACATGTTTTAGTATAATAATCGGAAGACATTGGAAAGTTTTCCAACCGATTGACAAATAATCGGTAGTATACTGTCTTCCTTAAACTAACGAATCCAATAGAAATAGTTATACAGTCTCCTGAGTACAAAAAAAAATAAAAAAATAATTGGAAGATATAAATATGGTAATACTGCCGAATAAAAAAAATAGGAAGCTAAAGTAATTAATATGCCTCCGTTTTTCAAAGAACAAAAAAATTTGCAAGTTTGCGAAAATTTTATTTTGGGAACATTCGGTAGACATTGTACTCTACATAACTGCCGAATGTAGATATTTTTTCAAAGAAGAATTACATTTTTTACAAGTTTGCGAAAAATTTATTTTGGGGCCATTCGGTAGAAAATATACTCTAAATAACTACCGAATATAGATATTTTGGGAAATCAATTCGGGAGTTTTCGCATATTTTGGGGCCATTCGGTAGAAAACACTCTATATATCAACCGAATGTATATATTTGGTACTCAGTATGTTATATTTGGTAGATATGTAGATACATTATCTACCGATTCTGGGTTGTTCATGGCATTCAATGCAGGCATTAATCGGGTTTTCTTGTTTACAAACGCATACAAACACATTCAAAGTGGGTATTTGAGTTTCTTAACACAATACCTGTATGTTTGATGCATCATTAGTTTCTATCTCGGGTGATTCGCCGTTTTCTTGATGAAAGCGTCGATACAGGGTTTCCTCTCCACAAAAGTTTGGATCAATCTACATATACCCCAAATCGTCTACTCTAAACGGTCGCAAACCTTCAACATTATGTTCTTCACGATGATTCTCAGCTTCTTCTTCGTATCCATCCATTTTTGTTGATTATTAAAAAAAAAATAAAGTTTTTCCCTTTTTTCCTTCTTCTTCTTCTCCATAACTCAAAAATGACAACAAATGAAAACAATGAAACTAATTTC
Source organism: Papaver armeniacum (assembly GCA_023531295.1). Classification (NCBI taxonomy): domain Eukaryota; kingdom Viridiplantae; phylum Streptophyta; class Magnoliopsida; order Ranunculales; family Papaveraceae; genus Papaver; species Papaver armeniacum. Next base: position 1,247,311 of record JAJJWW010002284.1, read on the forward strand.
ATCCAAATACTACCCTGACTACATTCGAAAGAAATTTTTATTTTATCTACCGAATGCATTCGGAGGATAATAATCAAATAATATCTACCGAATATGTATGGGTAATTTTGCCATTACAATTTACGCGAGATAAGGGCGGGCTTCAATTTACATTTGAGTGACCCTATTTTGTTTCATTGTTGGCCCCTAATTCTTTTTGAGTGGCCCCTAATGACGTTAGGTTCTTTTTGTTTCTTTTATCGACAGCGGTCCATGTTTAGATTGTATTATCTTGTTTTTGCGAAAATTAACTTTTACATTTTTACTTGAAAATAGGCTAAAGAGAAAAAGCGAAAACATTGCTTTTTTAGGAGTATACGCAAGGGTAGCTTCGGTAATTTTCATTTCCACCTTAAAAACCTAAATGCACCTACCGGACCGGACTTTACCTCCGCCACTTTCTGTGTCACTCACTCTGCGATTCAGCGCCACCACCACCATCACCAGTGGGTTTTGTGTCTCCTATATACACGGAGGGAAAATCGTTGATCGGTATAAGCGGACTAAGAGGAAGTAAGTACAAAGTACTGAAAATAGTTAATAGTTCCTTCAATTTTGAATCACTAATTTTAATTGATTTCAAACAATCCTGAGTTTAGCAAATTTTTTGATGAATGAACTAATAATGTTGAGAAATGAGGGTTTCACTGGAATGAATGAACTACCTAATTATCAGTTATGGATAATTAAGATGAGTTGATCTTAATTAGTAAGATAAGATGAATTTCGAATCACTCCCTGGTAATGGAAATGATTTCCTTAACTGTGTTTATGTTCTTCATTTTTCTTGTTGCAAAACAAAAGCATGTCTTCTTGGTTTCCAATCCAATTGTAATATTGTGGATTCAATTGATTTTGTTTTCCCGGAAATCTTAATTAGGTTACGTTGTTTACAAGTTATTAAATTTGGAAATTATAACTAATTGCGTATTATATGGGTTAATTTTTTTTTTTTTGTTCCACAGAGACATTGGTACTTGGGGTACTAGGACCTTGTGAACATTGTGGGTTCCAGTGGATGCTTCTTGTTTCCGCAAGAAGAAAAACGAGGTTGCCATCTGTGGAGAAATTTCCGTCAAAGGTGAACTGATTGGTGGAGTTGGTGTTATCTCGCCTTACTCAATTTCTTTGAAAACCCTTGTCTGTGGTAATCATGCTTGTGCAGAAATCTGTCACCCAGGGCAATGCGGGGAATGTGAAGCTGTGCAGGAGAAAATCAAGAGCTGTCCCTGCGGGAAAACAAGTTTGAGTCCTATTCCAACTTGGTCTAACACTTGTGACCCGACTCTACCATGTCAGATTCACAGATGTAAGGAGTGTGTCATGTTGGAGATTGTTCACCTTGTGTGGTACTGTTAACCAAAACTGTCGATATGTGTCTTCTTCACTTTTCGCTGAATGCTGCAGAACAATTAGGGAGAAGGATACAATTACCTGTGAGAGGAAGAAAAACTGCTTAAGGCATAGATGCAGTGAGAGCGGTTGTGCACTTTCATATTCTAAGAGCAGGTACTCTGGTGATTGGGATCTACATTTGTGCCCGATGCTTTGTGGGAAAAAGCTAAGATGTAGTCAGCATTCTTGTGAATCTCTCTGTCATAGCGGTCATTGTCCACCACGTCTCGAGACAATCTTCAGTTATCTGACCTGTGCATTTTCATGTTACCCATCATCAATATTCAATGTAGCCTCCCAGTAGATGTGATTTTCCAGTGACAATTACATTTTTGTATCATGCTGGCGGTAACAATGGTGGCTTTGCCAGCGATACTGTATTTGAGGCTCATCTAATTCAGAAAGTACCCGTTTCGATTAAGCCCGTTGAAGCGATTGGCGACAAAGTCACTCTTGGATACTGGACAGGGCAAGTTAGTTTGTGATGATAAATGTGTAAAGATGGAGTGACAAAGGAAACTTTCTGATTCTTTTAAAGTTCCACCCCTGCACCTGGAAGCCCTTCATTTAGGTGACCGAGATGTCAACTTTGAGAAAATTGCTGACAAGTTTGGCACTGCGCCTGAAATTCTCCAAATGGTTCTGGAAACTGGCTTGAATGTACACAGGTCAGATTTCAGGCATCACATCTTCCATTCATAATGTTAGGGATCTACTTATGTAACTTAGCTGATTACTTTATTTTATTTTCTACAGTTTACGTTTATTGAGTATCCCATGTATATCTTTCTCCTGTTCTGCAGAAACTTTTGGCAGTATACAAGACTTTATTGGTGATCCAATACTCTTATTTCGGTGTCCTTCCTTCGGCCCATGAATGGTAATGTATTTTTTTTATTATTTTTAATCAATATTGGTTGAGAAAGGTTGCAATTTTCTGGTCTGTCGCTCCTAACTAATCAGTTCCTCTTTAATAGGTACAAAACAATCCTGTCAGTCTGGCGTCATATTATGCCCGAGATGATGTTCTCAACAGATTGGGCTGATTTAGCTGATGTACTACATTGGTTATATAAGCTTTATGGAAGACCATTTCAAAGAATCTCCAGACTTCATCTTTCTTGTGTATCGACATCGTGATTACCTGAAAGTAGGAAAGTATATTCTCGGAATGTTTATCGTTTTTCTTCTTATTTTTGTTTCCTTGTAGGGTGGGATACTGGGATGGAACATTTTACGTAATACATGGTCGGCAATAAAATGATCTACATGTTATATTTCACTTTTCTTTACCTGTGCATTGATTAGTAAGAGCCTAAGAACATTGATAGCCTGTAAAAGAAATTAACACTCCAGGAAGTTGTAATTCAAAGAAGAATCATGTTCCAAGTCTTTAACCTTTCTTACTGGCTTCAAAGAGTGCATCAACCTGAGAGAAAATAGAAAAGTAAGACTAATGAAAGACTAAAGACGCTGTTTAGTGAAGCATTCTTTTTACTAATGCTTTCTTCCGTCTTTTGTCGTGAAATCACTAAACTGTTTCCAGATAAGTCTGTAAGGGAAATTAACCGGTGTAAAATTATTACAGTGTGCATTCCTACTCAAGGAATATGGAAAAGCCAACACCACTCCCAGTTCTTCTAATAAGTTGGAATCTCAAGCCGCGGCCCAGTCAGAATTTTTTGATCTCATTGAGCAACATGCAATAAGCCTTGATTTGTCTTTTGATGTTGCATCCAGCGTAATTGCTGAAGTTTCAACTGGCCAAAGATTAGTAGAGGTATGGATTCTCTTTTAAGTTGATTTTCCGCAAATAGTCACTTGAGAATGATTAATTTTGTACGAGAGCTGGAAGCCTGGAACATTGACAGATTGCATTTCGACTTTACAATCGAACCCTATCTGCTTTACATAACCGATTTTTTTTTTTTTTTTAATCATTGCAGGATATTCCTGTACGTATTATGAGCTTGATGAGCTTTGGTGGTTTTGTGGCTTCATGGAGATTGAGTTCACATGATCTTGATGCATTACAAACACAAGAGAAGCTCAGAGACGTGCCACAACCCATGCTGAATCTCTAGAAAATGGTTTGTCATTTATAATTCAGATTGTTACAGAACCTATAGCTTGGAAGAGTCTTGTGATTCAGTTGTGGAGTTACACCAAAGTCGTTAGTGGAAGGGGGCATCATTTTCTTCTAGAAGGAGGAGGAATAAAAGAAGTGAGCATCCAGTGGTTAAGTTGACCTCTGAAATGATCGTCATAGTATTAAAAACAGAGCTTAACATTCCACAAGATGACAAGTTGTAGATTTTACTATCCCCTCTCCAAAAGCCAGGAGTCAGGGAAGGTGGCTCTGTATCCAATTCCAGATTCTAGAGGCCATGATTGCCCAATCATTAAATCTTGATGCATTAGAAAGGGTGGATACTGTGATTGAGATATACACACAAGAGAAGCTCAGAGACATGCCTCAACCCCTGCTAAGCTTTCTAGATAATGGTTTCTCATTGTTACAGAACCTAAAGGTTGGAATAGTCTTGTGATTCATTCGTCTATTCGTGTTACACCAAAGTCGTTAGTGGCTGGGGCGTCATCTTCTTCTGGAAGGAGGAGGAAAAAAAGAAGTGAGCATCCGGTGGTTAAGATGACCTCTGAAATGATCCAGTCAATTTCCTGTTCGATTCAGTCTTCCTGTGGAATAGTACAGAAGAGAGCTTAGCATACCAGAAAATGACTAGTTGGAAATTTTACGATCTCCTCTCCAAAAGCCATGGGTCAGGGAAGGTCCAGGGCACTTTATCCAGACTCTGGAGGCCATAACTCCCCCGTTAAGAAGATGCTCAATCGTTAAGATCATGGAACTCCAGAGAGGTAGCAAAGGAAGATGGTAAAATTCTAGAGTAAGACTTTGCTGGAGTCCTTGAGCTTTTGTGAGTCGATTCTGAAGTTTTTGGAGTCATTGAAAGAACAGCTTCTGCAGTTGTCCTAGAGAGATACTACTGACTACTAGAGAAGATAGAAAGATATACCGATGAGAGAAGAATCTTGTTCCCACGCTGCTTCCAGATACAAGTGGCGATTGTTGCCAGTACGTGGGTTCTTATGAAGGCAGATTCAAACTATTCTTTTCTTTAGAGAACTGTGAGGGTCATGAATATGCCATTAACTGATAACTAGGCTTGATTGGTAGACTTTTTCTGTTGGTTTGTATGTTATTATAAGAATTGCTAGTTTTAATGGGTCGGTGTCCAAATTTTAGTTCGTGCAAGCTTCTTTAGTTATGCTATTGACACTGCAGTGCAGGATAAGCGCTGCTGTGGTGTAGGATAAGAAAACAGTTCTCTTCTGTTTTCTGTTATTTGTCCTCGTGTGTTTCACACACGTCTTCTTTGTAATTTTTTTCTGCACGCGTTCCGAAAAAAGTAGGTATTTCCTTTCTGACTTGGTGATTCAAACTATTATTTTCTCCCAAAGCAAGCAGCTTTGATGGGGGAGTTTTTTGATGGGGGTGTGGGGGCCAAATCATGTCTTAACATGTGTCGCTACTAAAAATTAATTCTATCAAATTTTGTTTCCAAATATATAAAAGAAGTGTATTTTTGGTGAAAATATTGATTATCCTTTATATTTATGGTAAGAGAATTTGTTAAAACAATTAATCGGAAAAACACATGTCAAGACATGATTTGTCCCCCATGCCCCATCATAAAACGCCCCCATCAAAAATTTACTCGGTGATTTTGGATGGTTCAAATTTGGAAAGCAACAGAGACCTATATTTGGAATTTTAAGAGGTTTCTAATATTTTGAATTGCTGCCTATATAAAGAGATTTTCGTTCTCTTGCTTTTGCTCAACTTCATTGATAAAAGCATTCACGAAGTTCTCAGAGCTGCTTCCATTGTTACTTGATCGATGGCAATGACTGACAATGGGGCTTCATCTTCTAATAATAGAATTAAGGAAATTCTCAGAGCTGCTCGCTCGATGGCAATGACTGACAATGGGGCTTCATCTTCTAAATTGGATTCGACTAACGAAATCTTTGAAGAATCACTGGCTGATGATTTGTCGTGGTCCATGAATTTACTATTCTTGGCCGCCAGTTTCTTTCTCCTCATTCTCGTATTAGGAGTGTATGCCATCCCACTAGCCATCGTAACCAAATTAGGACTCTTGAAAACCCTTTTCCTAATAGCATGTCTAAAGTTTATATCGAGGCATATAGATGTGCCACTGTTATCCTCACTGTTATCCCCAGTGAAACGTCTACGGATTATACAACTAGCAGGATGTTTCACAGCAATTGCAATGAAACAAGATGTGTTACTGGAAATATGCGAACGGATATCTGAATATGCCGGACGTAGTGTTGCAATTATTGAAACAGGAGACGGTCTTTTATATTGCTTAGTGCTCTATGCGCTTGGTTAATCACCTTATGGAGGAATTTCTTATTTTGTTTCGAAAAGAACATTATATATTTTTATTTGATATTAATATTTTTTTTAATTACTTTAGATAGAACAAAAAATATATTTTTCTTTTTTAGTTGATGTATTGTAAAATAGAAAAAGAGAGAAGGAAAGACCCAAATAGAGACGAAGAAGGGGAGAAAATTTTATTAGATGTGTACAATAGACTAACATTAGAGCCTCTATTTATAGGGCTAGACACAAGGGCATCCCAGTAATAAACGGGATTTGCCCTAAATATTCTTAACATAATTACATGTTTATAACACTCCCCCTGATGACATTGTGTCTAAGCTATTTACCTCGTTAAAACCTTGTCAGGAAATTCCAAAAGGACAAAACCTAATCGAAGGGAAAAGAGTACAATTGAGAAAACCTAGAAAAAATCTGGACACGCAAATGTTGCCTCATTAAAACCTTGACAAGGAAAACCCAATGGCAAAAACCTTGACGAGGGAAAAAGAGTACAACGTGATAGTCTAGTAAAATACCTTCTAATTTGATACTCCCCCTGATAAGCACTTTAGTTAAATCTTGGCTTGCAAATCTTCAAATCGAGCCAATTTCGGTAAACGAATTTCTTGAATGCTGGAGATAGCAATGCTTTCGTGAGAAATTTCCAAGTTGATGAAGTCTTCTTTTGTGTTAGTCTTCTAATGGTAGTGTTCTCGAGTCTTCACGCTTCTTTAAGTACATTGAGGACTTGCTTCTTGGATTCCTAGCTTCTCGTAGATGATTTGCAAAAGTAGTTGATGCAGTTTCTTCAACAAAATGCCAATATGCAGTTATAGTACCATAGGTGAGTAAAGTTTGTGATCATACCATATATGGATCAAAATGATATCCAAATTCCTAAGGGTTCTTATGTTGATGTGGTCTAATAAAACAGAATGACCTAGTTAATGGTGGGAATCCACCAAATAACCAAAATTATGCAACTCCCCCTTGGATGACCACCATGTTGAATAAATTGCCTCACTAAAACCTTGCCAATAAAACCCAATGGGAAAAAATTTGGACGAAGGAAAAAGAGCACAAATATCAACATTCTAAATAAAATAAAATAATTAAATGTCAACAAGATGTTGCCTCGCTAAAACCTTGTCAGGAAAACCACGTGGGACAAAATCTGAAACGAAGGAAAAAGAGTACAACTTTTGACGATTTATGGATGCTAACTCAACTATATGAGTATTACTGAAAACGAGCATCAAAATCATAACTCTAGTCTACCTCAAAGACAAGTTTAAGCTAGCATAATTCTAACTGCAGATTTAAGAAAGAAAAATAATAGAATTTATGCTTCCAAAGCGTGGATTTTAGTGTTTTTAAGGACTCCTCAAGAGACCTATAATGTTGAAATCATCAACTAATTAATCCGGATTTTTGGTTGTGTACCAAATTTCTAAAAACACATAAAGGATTGTTAAACCTTATGTAAGCAAATAAGGTGGCTGCCTGAATAAAATTTGAATCCTCAAAAGATTACAAATTCAATATGTTCTTCGACCACATTTCTTGTGTGAATGCAATATGAGTCCTTCAACCACGCCATGTGCATTGTATAAAAAGAACAATTAATAAATCAATCCTAGGGTATGAAAATAAATAAGACCCTGAAACGAATACATTTCTCGTATAACGACGCAATATGACTACACCAACCTGTAATTAATAGGCTTGGCATTTTTAAGGTGATAAGTTTTGGATCCAAAATTGCGTCAATCGAGAAATTAATCCAACTTAATTTAGATTGTATGCCAACCAATCACATATGTCGATATTTCTCTGCAGAGGGGTTCACAACCACCATCATTTATTTCAGTAGCTACTTTAAATGAATATTCGACAATAATTTAGCTTGCTATAAGGCAACACAATTCTCAAGTGTAAATTCAATCAATTACTGGTACCAGCGTCCGCGGACATTATAATCTCCTTATATTCAAGTGAGAAGATATTATAATTGAGAATGTGAATTCGGTACACTCAATTGGAGCACTACCTGTAGCCTCTTATATAACACTACTTATCTCGCTAAATGTAATTTGGATTTCCTCTTAAGAGGCAAAAACTTAAATAAAAGCAAAATGAGAAATTTCCACGCCAATCATATAATGAATGACCTAAATCAAATTGATTGTGATGGAGAGATATTTATATATAACTTTTAAGTTAATGAAAACCAACGTCGGGTAGTGCATAATCTCTCCTTAATTATGGCGTAAATATTTCATTCATATACAAGTTTTATAAAGTATTATCCGATTAATTCGAGACATATACTTATGATGATTTCTGGATTATAAGAAAACCACGTTGGACATGATATATTGACTTCAAAAGCTATAAAAAATGTCCAAAAAAATTGTAGTTCATACAAATTAAAAATCAACCATGGATTTTATTGGTTAGAATATGGAAATAAAATATCCAATTTCGTGACCTCGAGTGCCAACGAGATAATGGTTTAGATTGAAGTTATTGGACACTTTATTTATTAAAAAAAAAATCAATCAAGATCAATATATATAGTCACTACAAGGACTAACGATATTGGCTAACAAGCCGGGTGCGCACCCATTGATCTTGAGTGTCCAATTATATTCTAATTCCAATTGGAACAATCCCAAAATTTGGAGATAATTACCACGAAAAATCCACTTAATGGTTAAACGGATGGTTTCTTGTAAAAAGAAGAATAGAAACCATATGGAAAAATCACATGATCCTTGTATAGAGAACAAGGATACCAAATTTAATTGGCCGTAGGTTTTTCAACCATGCATATGATTAAATACCGTAAAGGTAGTTAAATCGCGATGACACCATGGTGATTACAGTTTCTTTTAGAAGAATAGAAACTATAAACAATTTTTTTTGATAAACGTTTTCGCCGAATAAAATTCAAACCGAAGCTTTTTAATGTCTCATCCATTTTTAAATGTAAATATAAATCACCAAGTTTAAGATTTCTTGTAGGAAAGATAGAAATCTATATATATTGTCGTCACTTAAAAACCGACAAAGTTGGAGTTAATATAATTACCACCTTTGTATGTGACTCAAACTTTGTAGATATTACCGTCAACATTTATATACTCTGTGGTAAAGAGATGAAGCTTCGAAAATATCCATTCTCTTTGGTGGTAAAGAGATGAAACTTCGAAAATAACCATTATGGTTTATACGATATTCGAAGAATGGTAGACATATATGAGATGAGAAATAATAAGATTCCTATAATAGATGGTCTTATTTAGATCACACTGTATGATAGTCTATAAAAATAAGAACAAGCAGCTTAAATAATTTTTTTTTTGACTAAAAAAACAAAATCAAACAACCGAGATAAAGATACTTACGTGTTCAAAAGTGCATATGTGTCACCGTGGTCGTGATCACGCATCAAGAGGTTGTCATGTCTCATGCTCACACACATCGTGTATATCAGCGTACCAAACTTATGTCTTAATTCCTAAAAGAAAAATTGAGTGAAATAAAGTACCAGGTCCAAATAAGAATCCCTAATATGACCAAAGTGGGCGCGGCGGCCGAAAAGTTGTGTCTTGTTTCTCGAGTTTATACAGAGAATGGCAAAACGCATAGGGATTTATATACCCAACCGCATAGGGATTTATATATCCAACCGCTTTCAATGTTAATAAAAGCATGGGCATGTGCAGAAGATGCACTTGTTCCAAAACCAAGATGGTGTTCTCGGATGACCAGGTGACCTAGCTCTATCAATAACAGGTAAACCAAAATAATTAAAAAAAATATCACATCATATATCTATGATCTTGACTATTGAATAAAGCCAAATCAACAGATAAGCAATAAAAATTAAAACCCCTATAGGCTTTAACTGTTTGATCTTACGCAAGCTAAGGTGAAAAACTAAAACCCAAAATAAGCAAAGTGATTAGAGCTACGTTGCTGATGACGTATTGTAAAATAGAAAAAGAGAGAAGGAAAGACCCAAATAGAGACGAAGAAGGGGAGAAAATTTTATTAGATGTGTACAATAGACTAACATTAGAGCCTCTATTTATAGGGCTAGACACAAGGGCATCCCAGTAATAAACGGGATTTGCCCTAAATATTCTTAACATAATTACATGTTTATAACAAAAAATATATTTTTCTTTTTTAGTTGATGAGTATTTTAATTGTTTTAGGAAATATCTATATAAAGAGCTCCATGTTTTGGATGTTATTTGGCCTTTTATTATCTCAACCTCCCTCCTAATATTCTTCCATGTACATCTTTTTTTGTTTTTGAAGCAATCCAAATACATCTATAGCAGCTCTTAATTTAATTTAATTTAATTTAATTTTTTTTTAATTCGCATGCATAAACATCAGCTTGATTTATCTGTGCAAAGATATGTAATTCCAAATTCATCTCTTTATGCTTCAAAAAAAAAAAAAAAAATCACCTCGGGGGAAAATATTTCTAGCCCATTTTCTTTTTTTCAAATATGAAAAACCCACCATTAAGATACTAGATATGTAGAGTCCATAATTAGTTATAGTATTACTAAAATTACATAAACAACCTTTATTTAAATTAGGAAAAACTGTTCGGATTTTTTGTTCAAAAAATATTTAAAGCTTTGGAAAGTCAAAATATCCAAAATTGAGAATAATCCCTAAATTAACGTTTATTTCATAAATTAAGAAAATCTTATTCTTAACTAAAATAACATGGAATATTCTTGTGTTAAAAAAACCCGAAAAGTAGTCCAAAATCGCAATAATAAAACTTAAAATTCCATTAATTTCACTTTTTTTTTTTTCCACTGATGATGTTTTGAAAAAATTGCAATTATCACTAACAGTTCATTGAAAACCTCAATTTTCACACTTATGTGATAAATATAATCGCAATTAACACCACTAGGCTAATGAAAATTCCGGTTATCACGATTTTGTGATAATTTCAATTTTCACAATTTTGTGATAATCGTGATTTTCAGACGAATTTTGGATGCAAAAAAGTTATCAATTTTTTGATTCAAAATTGATAACTAAAATTTTGTTTAATTTAAATCAGATTACTTAAGCCCTAACTAATACTTGGCATCTGAAGTGATAACATTCGTTACATTCCTCATTGTTGCATCCTTTCATGCATAATAGTTAGACGCGGCAACCATACAAGAAGAGAAAAAACATCTTATTAGCTCCGAACCCTACTAGAGTTTGACGCCTCTTACTGCCTTCTCTCTTCTGCTTCCTAACAAAATCTTTTAATCGTAGTTACTATGTGACGCGCCGAATTTAATGGATCCAAATAATCAATAGCAAAAAAACAAGTCAAACTCCTTCCAAAAGAAACTGCCGCCCATAAAAACTCCCACAAAAAACGGCACCACTTAGTTGACCGGTTATAAATTATTGTATTACTATTTTTGTTAAGGTTTCTTAATTTGTAAAGGTTAATTTAGTCTAATATAAAATATGAAAACCTAAATTCAATTTAAAACTATTAATCTAAACCGTACATATTGTATTTTAGGCTATACATAAATTATTGGTTCCTCAGATATTTCCACCTTACTTTATTATAACCCAATGTCACGACCAGTTGGTTATTTTAGAGCACGTAATTTATTGTTTCCTCCTCCACCAGATGCATGATTATTATTAGTTCCTCTCTGCAACATGGCGCCATGGTGGTACAAACACGCATGATAAAGACAATACCGTGCACAATCAAAGAAAAAGTTTCTTTCAGACGTTTAGTCCAAGTCATTCTGTCTTTATGGTGCAACATTACCATTGCGGCACGGTGATGGTTCCGGGAATCAAGCCAAAAACGTTTTTTATCTGCTGATTGTCGTGCTTATTTTGAAAGTGTCATGTGAAAGTATAAACAGTTGGCATCACATGCTGGAATGATAGAGGAATGTAGCTTAGGAAGTTGCCATGCACTTGCTGCTAGTTAACAGAGATAATTAGGGTGATGACTCCAGCGTAATACTAGCTCAGAGTGCTGCTTGTTGAGAGTCTTTAGGAGAGTCATCTGCAGTATGCTTAACATTTCCCCTCAAGTTGTACCGTAGCTGGCGAAGTTGCAACTTCTTTGCGTAGAATCTGAAATCTTGGAGCTGGTAGCCCTTTTGTAAATATGTCCGCAAGTTGATCTTTTGAGCTGATGAACCTGACATGAAGAAGATGTGCAGCTACACGTTCACGGACAAAGTGATAGTCTATTTCAATGTGCTTGGTACGAGCATGGAATCTTTGGATTTCTTTGTTAAGTATGTTGCTCCCAAATTATCACACCAAAGTATCGGTGGTGAAGCTGTAATACCAAGCTCTTGTAGGAGTGATTGAATCCATATAATCTCTGATGTGGCAATTGCAACTCCACGATATTACGCCTCTGTACTGGACTTGGACACTGTTTTTTGCTTCCTCGCACTCCATGAGATTAAGTTTCCTCCAAAGTAAACACAATATCCACTTGTCGATCGTCTATCATCCAAACTTCCATCCCAATCAGCATCCGAATAGGCTGTAAAGTAAAATCTGGACGGATGGACGTAAATGAAGACCATGGTCGATAGTACTCTTGAGATCTTAGGATGATTCTCTTTACAAGTTCCCAATGCTCTTCATAAGGATCATGCATATATTGACAAACCTTATTGACTGCTACAGAGATGTCAGGTCTTGTCAGATGTAGATACTGCAGCGCAACCACAACACTGCGATATATGGTGGCATCCTCAAACTTTTTGGAGCCGAGCTTCTGAATCTTCACATTTGCCGCCAAAGGTGTGTTGGTAGTTTTTACCCCATCAAGTTTCGTCTTCTTCAGAAGATCTGTTATATACTTACGCTGAGTGAGTATCAACTCCTTGCCTTGCCTGAGCAATTCTACTCCCAAAAAGAAAGAAAGATCACCCAAATCCTTCAACGCAAACACAGCACTAAGATCTGTAATCAACTGAGAGATTTCATCAGTTCGCGATCCGGTGACAATAATATCATCAACGTACACCAGAACATATAAAACTGAGTTTGGAGTTTGACGAGTAAAAAGAGAACAATCAGCAATAGAACCCTTGAACCCCAGTTGAATTAAATAGGTACTCAGCTTCGAAAACCATGCTCTAGGCGCCTGCTTAAGGCCATAAAGTGATTTGTGCAGTTTGCACACATGGTGTGGATAGTTTTCATCCACATATCCTTGAGGCTGTTGCATATAGACATCTTCCTCCAATTCACCATGTAAAAACGCATTTTCCACATCTAATTGTTTGGTTTCCCATTGATTCATCACATCAATAGACAGTACCAGACGGATAGTACAAGGCTTGACAACAGGTGAAATGGTTTCACCAAAGTCGATCCCCTGCTGTTGGTTGTATCCCTTTGCGACCAAACGCGCTTTTCTACGTTCAATAGTGCCATCTGGGTTCTGCTTAACCATATACACCCATTTCGAGCCTACCACATTCATCCCCTTTTCATATTTGACAAGAGAGTACGTACCATTGCGAATCAGGGCATTGATTTGGACATCCATCGCATCTCTCCACTACGGAATTTTTCTTGCAGCTGAAAAGCATGTTGGCTCCATAAAATCAGCATCTGGTAAAGAATGTTTTGACGCTGTTAGGCACAGTTTCTGAATGGGCTTGCGAATTCCATCTTTTCCTCTTGTTACCATGGGATGTGTCGTTCTTCCACTTTGCACTTCCTCATTCGGGCATTTCTTTGAATCTTGACGCTGGAGGCATTTGTTCTTTGCTGAATTTGCGGGGGGTTATGTCGGAAACTGATGATGCATTAGCCGGCACAGAAGCAGTGTCATAGGTTGTTGCTGGAAGATTGACATTCTCTGAATATTGCTGAACATCAGATTGTATTGTACTAGCACCCTGGATTACAGGCACACGAGAGCTTCGAAAAGGTTGCTTAAAGAAAACACTTGTGCTAGAAGGTACAATACCTGGATTTGGCACCGGAGATTGCTGCTTGAGAGATAAGAATGGGAATGAGTTTTCTTCAAATCGAACATGCATAGAAATATATAATCTACCTGATTCTCTATGCAAACACATGTAACCTTTGTGTGCATTACTGTATCCAATGAAGACGCAAGGTAGTGACCTAGGTTCAAGCTTATCACTGTTATATTGTCGCAAACAAGGATAAGCTAAACATCCAAAGACTCTCAAGAATGAGTAATTTGGTAACTTGTTGAACAGCAATTCTAATGGAGTTTTCGTTTCGGAGCTAGATTTTGGTAGCCTATTTATAAGATAACAAGCAGTAACAAAGGAATCTGCCCAAAATGATCTAGGCATATGTGCATGGAAGAGTATAGCTAAACCAGACTCTATGACATGTCTGATACGACGCTCTGCCAAACCGTTTTGAGGAGACGTATGAGGACATGAAAAACGATGTTGGATGCCTGACTCATTGAGATAGGAAGTGAACTTTTTATATTCCAGTGCATTATCAGATTGGAAAACTTTTATTTTATGATCTGTGAGATTCTCAATTTGTTTGCGGAAGAGAATGAAAGTGTGTAATGCATCTGATCTTTGGACAAGAGGAAAATCCATGTATAGTGAGAAAAGACATCCATAAACAATATATAATACCTAAAACCAGTTCTTGATAAAGAGGGAGAGACCCATATGTCTGAGACAATCAAGATCAATGGCTTATCATAAATAGTGCTACTAAGGGAAAAAGACAACTTCTTGCTTTTACTCACATGGAAAGAGTGACAAAACTCAAATTGTTTATTCTTTACTGGAAGAGAAAAGCGATGACATATCTTGGAAACAAGTACTCAAGCATTGGGTGTCCTAATTCTTTGGTGCCATATAGGAAGAGAAGATGAGACCGATTGCTGCGGTTTTATTGGACGCTCTAGCAAATTAACTCCATCAAAAACATAAAGCCCATTCTTATTGAACCCTCTCAGCAGCATTATCCCCGTGCGCTTGTCCTTTACAACAAAAAAAACCAGTGTGAAATTCAAAATAGACATCATTGTCTTTACAAAACTGTGATACTGATAATAGATTGGTTTTGATTTTAGGGACATGATATATATTTTTCAGTGCATAAGACCTTGAATTAATGGTGAAAGATACATTACCAACATTTGAAATATCCATTGCATTACCATTTCCGACATGAACCTGTTCAGTACCATTGTATTCATGTGGAATTGTCAGATTGCGCATATCATCCGTAAGATGATGAGTGGCGCCTGTGTCTGTCACCCATTGATTTTCCATGTGCCCGCCAGGCAAAGCGATGTAGGCTGTTGGTGCACGCTGGTTGTTGTTGGTTGGCTTGTCATAACGAAACCAGCATCTATCTCCAAGATGTCCCTTTTTCTTACAAATCTGGCATTTTTCGACAAACTGAGTATTCTTTTGAGGCTGCTGTTGACGAGGATTTGATTGGTTGTTGTTGTTGTTGTTGTGTTGATATGGACCCCTATTTTGATTATTGAACCTTCTTGGATCTCCTCTGCTTGATGATTCCATGTTGGTAACAACAACATTGGCAACTGGGATCTGCAACGATGATAGTTGTTGTTCTAATCTCATGTCAAAAGTGACAAGATGAGAGTAAAAAGTGTCAATATCCATTCCTTCGACTGTACTTAAGGCAGTGACAATTGTATCATAACTTTGGTTTAGTCCATTGCTTATGGCCTGCTTTTTTCATCGTGAAAGCAGCGCATCCCGGACTCGCTAATCGAGCAAACAAAGATTTAGCTTCATTGAAGTAGGATTTAAGAGTCTTGTTACCTTTTGACATGTTGTGGAGCTGTTTCTTCAGATTCATCTGATGATGAAAGGTTTTTGGTGCATATTCAGATTCCAGTTTATCCCACAGTTATTTTGCAGTGGTAAGACTTGCTACATTGCTTAAAACTTCTGGGGTTAAGGTTGAATTCAACCATCCAACAATCAGAGAGTCTTGATGTTCATAAGCTGTGAACTCTGGATTTATAGCTTCACTTTCAGGTAAAGTTCTTGCTGGTTTGGGCTTGGTTCCATCAACAAATCCAGTGAGGTCATACCCTTTTAAGATGGGTTTGAATTGAGCTTTCCATAGTAGATGATTAGTTTCAGTATGTTTCAAGGTAACTAGATGATGGATTTGTACCTGACGAAGAGTATTTGTTGCATCTGCCATGATATTTTAGGGTTTTTTTTTTTTTTTTTTGTATTTCTGGTTTAATGATTTTGGGTATTTTTGCGGAAGATGGCTTGGATCAGGCTGATACCAAGTTAACCGAGATAATTAGGGTGAATGCTTCCACACTTGATATGTGCAGAGAGCAAATTTATTTATACTCAAAAGCTTTCAACAGTTGGTTACAGATTTGTTTGACAATGTAACAAATTTAAAAACTAGTCATGCCGTAAAGAGTGACTAATGACTCTAGCGTAATACTAGCTCAGAGTGCTGCTTGTTGAGAGTCTTTAGGAGAGTCATCTGCAGTATGCTTAACACTGCTCGCATAAGAATGAACGAAAGAGCCATTTATCATAAAGCTTATCACTCCTTCCCAGATACTTTGATTAGGGAGGGTACTATCTATAATGGCAAGATTAGCTGCTACCTATTCTTAGCCTAATACTCTGATGAGAGAAGATTGTTGTTCACACGCTGCTTCCAGATTCAACAAGCGGTGATGATTGCAGCCAGTAGTGTGTGTTTTTACATGAGTACATAGGTCATAGGAAGGCGGATTCAACTGCTGTATTCATTTAGTTTCTTTTTTCGTTTAAACAATTCTTTTCTGCGGAGTGAACTGTACATTAAGAAGTACGGCAGATGGGATTTTCTTTGTAGTAGTAGAAAATCCCACTACTACACCCCTTTGATAATCTATATAACAAACTAGGAAATCATTGTGAAGAACACTTAGAAGAATTTTATTAAGTTTAGAAATCAATACAAAGAAAGGAGATAAAACCCTAACTTGGGAAGCAAATAACTTTCTCTCTCCTAAAGTTCCATCTCAACTCTCCAAAAGGTCTCTCCCTGAATACAATGGTGGCTGGTCCTATATATAGAATTTTTACATAGTGAGGGACAGCTAATAAAGCCCCTAATTTCGGATATGAGGTGCGCATCGTATATTGAGTCTTCTCGCACTCGTATATTGAGTCTTCTCACACGTATTCTTTAACTTCGTACAGATTCCTCACTTTATTTGTGACCTTATGACGTCATCAGCTTCGTCATCCGGAATATGCTACGTGCGAGTACGTTCACCTCCTTATAATAGCACCGCTTCGCATGATATATACGCATGCGATATTCAACCCCTACATTTTGCCTCTGCTCTTAGCGATCTTTGTCAAAGAAAGAGCGATGGGAGAAATTTTGTCCCAGTCATTCTCGCTCCTTTGTATAATGCCTGTCATACCCTATCCGCTTTTCATATTCCCTAACTGACAATATCCCGAGATCTCGGTCTTAACTGCTCCACGTGTCGCTCTCGTCGTCTTATCTTTGGACACATTGTAATTGATCCCTGCTGCCGTCACTTCATATCTTCTCACCCATTAATGTGTTCATAAAAGCAAATCTCGCATAGGTAAACCGAATCCTTTATATACCCACTCATGTTTTCATCTCCTTCTTTTTACTTTCTTTTTTTTTTCCTTCATCCTCTGCAATTTTCTTACTGCTGGTGTTCTTTTGTTTTTATCTTTTCTTAAGACTTCTTTTCTCATATTTTTTTTCCTTCTTCGTTCCAACTATCGCTTCAATCTTTCCTTTAGTGTATTATATCGTCTTCTTGATCATCTCAACTGATTTGATATTTTATAATCCCTAACTGTAAGAACAATCAAATGGGGCACAAGGCAGGGTGGAGAATGGTCCAAGACTTTGGAAGACTTGAAGTTGAATTAAGAGATAAGGGTTTTAAACTATCCGTTCCTCCTTTGTCAGGACCTACCTTGACGCTTAAGCCTAAATGGTTTGAGATGATCAATGGAATGATCAAAAGATCATCATCTCCCTGGGACATCTTCTCGACGGTCTCCCCATTCCCCTTCTTGATCCGCGAATTCCTCCGTTTTATAAAATTTTGTCTCATGATGATTCCAAGCGTGTGATCTTTCAGTTGAGTGGGGATCCTATCAGGATCATGTTGGAGTTCGCTCGTCGTACGGCTTGATTAGGATCCCTTCACCCTAAAGAATACAGAAATGAAGCGTTCGCTGATTTAGAAATTCTTCCTTCTGATTATACAGTCGAGATCTTCTTCGCCAATTACAAAGTTGTGACTATGAAGAATGAATCGTCCCGCTAGGCTTTTCATCTGGCTAGGAAAGATGGCCTCGCGGAGAATCAAAGGATTATGCGAGACGTTGATGTTAATGATAAGACTAACCGCACCGCATGGAACTCTAATGATAATCGCTGGGACGTTTATCCCGTTCTCCTTGAGAGCCCCTACATCACTGATTTTGGTGTTGATAAGTCGGTAAATCCTCTCCCTGAGGGTTTTTCTGCCTGTTCCCCTTGGGTATTCAATTGGCCTGAGCGAGTTGCTGTGGTATGTTTTTCTAGTTTTCGCTTGTTCACCAATTTTACTTCATTTATTTTCTTTTTCTGTGTCTCATTAATTCTCTTACCTCCAAATTGCCAAGTTGAAGAAAGATTTTAAGGCTCATGGAAGACGAGGCACACTAGAAGCGCTACGTTCGATCACTGATGAAGTAAGAAATACTTTGACTCAAAATTTTAACAATATTGTTGCCTCTATTTATTATCGTTATCTGCGTGAGAAGGTTGAAGGATTGGATATTGGTAGTGCCGATGATGAAGATTCTTCTGAGGATGAAGAAGAGACATCCACTCGCACGAAGCCTAAGGGTAAAGTCATTGCTTCCAAGTCTTCTGCGAAGAATGTAAACAAGAAGAATAACTCCAAGAAGAAAAGAAAGATTACTTCGAATACCTCTTCTCCTACTCCTTTAGTTCCTCGCTCTCAGGGAAATGAGTTACCATTCCCCGATGAATCTACTTCAGCTTCACCCATGACTCAATTATCTCTCATCTTCAAAGACTCCTTTGCAGCTGTTGGTGATGAAGACTTAGTTCGCACCTGCCAAATGATTTCTATCGTATGCAATGCTCCCACTTTGAGTCATGATTCTCTGTGAGGATCTGCCTCGGCCATATCTCCCAAATTTCTATTTGCTATGGGTTCCATGGTATGTTTTCTGTTTTTCTTGTAGACTTGGGTGAGTTTAAGCTAATGCTTCTTCTTTATACTTTAATTATTTTGAATTCCCTCGTCCTTTTGTCCTTACAGGTGGCGCGAGATTCTCATGCGGTTTCCTCTGACTCGCATAGGAAGAATCACTCCTTGGAGGTCGAATGTGCGAAGCTTAGAGGGGAACTTTTGAGTAACACACAGGAGGCAGATACCCTTCGTCAGAGAAACAATCAGCTAATAGGTGTGTTCCTATTCGCTCCCTCATATCTTGCGCGAATTTTTTTTTCGTCTTCATATTTTTTCTACTACTTATACCTGCAGAAATTTATAACTTGACTGAAGAGGCGGCTAGTCTTCCTGATGATAATGATGCCCTTTTAGAGCTCTTAACGCCTCCTTGGACAATTTCCCCATGCGTGGTTTAGAGAATCTTAGCTGGAAGGAACTGAGGTTGAAATATGAAGCTCTTATTTGTGATCATAGACCAATGTTAGTTTGCAGTAGGAACCTTCAACGTCGCACTCGTGAGCATAAAGAGAGAATTAACACTTTAGAAACAAAAAAGAACACTCTTATTACTGAGAAAGATTAGGTGATCGCTAATGGTGCGAAGGCTTTGAAGGAATTTCACGATGCTCTACTCGTGATTCAGATAGAAAGGGATTGCGCCATAAGTGAGAAGAATTCCCTTCTCGCTCGTGAGAATGAACTTCGCTCTCGTCTTCTAATTGAGAATGACGCTGAGTTTGAATGGGCCGCTAAAGTCCTTGATAATGCTAGGTTGGGGTTGGGTACAAGTGTTAGTTTAGAATCTGACCATGCATCTCTGGTTAGCACCATCATTTCCGAAAAAGAAGGTTTCTCATTGCTACTTATTAATAATTTTTCCCTTGCTTTTGTTTCTTAAATTACTTACGCGATCCGGACCTTTGTCATTATCTCTTTTCAGCTGCCGAGAAGGAATTTCTTGAAAAGGAGAGGAAGTATCTCCGAGATATTGAAAGTCTACAAGCAAAATCCAATGCTGAAATTCATAGGCTAGAAGCGAATTTTGAAGCTCGTGATACCAAGTGCCGCAGACTCAAGAAAAAGCTCTGGGTCATCGTTTCTAATCTAACCAAAGATGCAATTCGCATACGTGACGGGACTATTAAGGAAGAAGTGGGCGATCTCTGCTCTGAACATGACATTCCCTTTCCCTCGCATTATGAGTTTGAGGATCCTTCAGATAATGAAGAAACTTCCGATATTTCAGATAGTGATTTTGAGTATGGAGATTCTGACGGGGAAGATCGTGACTTTGATGTTGATGAAGATAACGCTGGAGAGAAGTAGTCGTCCTCTTTTTCTCCTTCTTTTTTGCTGTATGTACTGTACATATACTTGTTATCTTTAAATTTTTTAATAGATGTCTCCCTCCTTCCCTATTTATGCTTCTTTATTCTTTTCTGGATACTTATCAAAAACAAAACATTTTCCTTTTTAATAATTTATGTATGTTAGTCCAGAAATAGTTTGCCAGCACGAATACAACAGTGCGAGTTTAATCATATGTATGCGAATTATCTACCTCTACCATGTTTAGCATAAGGCTATCGTGCTTACGCGAATAACATAAATAACCTTATTGTGTTTATAATCCCATTCTTGCCTTTGCTATTCGCGGGAGTGCAATTTCCTATACTTAGTTCTGAACTAGGTATAATACCTTTGTAATTCAAAATCATACATGGTTGTATTTTATGTTTTAATCATACCTTCGCATCTGCCTTTATTTCAACCTGCAAAAATAATGTTAGTGCGGTCTTTTGTGTTTATTCATGAGGTCTTATTGAGCCCCCCTAAGTAGAGGTCTTAATCAGCCTTACCCTGATAATATGACTTATTCTTGCCCCAGGGTATTGATTTGGTCATGCGACGAAATCGCAGGAGGTCTTTACGCTTTCACGTAATAACCCATTGATCTCGCCTTATCATCTTTCGTATTATTGCCTCTGCAGGATTTTTTTATGCGCCAATACGATAGGTCTATACTCTTTAATGGAGTATAGTCCTATGAAATTGATGTATTTTGACACAATTCAGCTCCCTAATAGAGGGTGTCTTCCTTATCTTCCCCCTGGTTGTCCCTTCAAGGAGGCGTAACCCTACCGGGTTGGGGTGGGCTCCTCGCGTCCAGTGATGCAACAACCAGTTATTTTCGCAGCTTCTTTCGAGTTCGCACCTTAAGTGGGGTTTCTTGAGGACCGAGTGTATCATAGTAAGGACTTGCCAAGAGCGGCGAGGTATGATCCAGACGCCCCCGGCACTCTTGACTCAACCGTGTACTGTGGCGCCATGATCGAGTTTCTATACTCCATGATAGAGAACTTAGTACCTTAGTCTTTCGACTAAGGTATCTCTACCAGATAGGCTTTATTTCGTCCCTTATATCCATGACTCAGGTTCCAGGGATGGTATGGCTTTCACCCGAGCCATGCATTACTAGGTTTTCTCTAATAATGACGCTCATTAGGGCTTATTTATATTGCCTCTTGCACAAGTGCGAACTAGGGTGCACGCCACAATGGGATACCTAGCCTCCCCTAGTTAGAGGCTTTGAATTTTGTTGCCCCCCAGTGAGGTCTTATTTTTGCCTCATTCTTCTTTTTGTATGTTAGAAATATGCATTGTAGAAGAAATAAAATTGCTCTTTTAATAACTTTTGCTCGTACACAACTGATTTTTCTTTCTCTTTCTTATTCGCACACATAGGAATATCCTACTAATACTTTATAATAGTCTACTTGATGCTTCAGCCCTTTTACCTTTTCATTTGCTTCGCACATAGGCAGTATGTTAACTATAATACTGCATTAGATATTTGTAGTTATAAAGCCTACTCTCCATTTTCTCCATATTTCTTCCATTTCTTTCCATTAATTGGTACATCCCACCACCAACATATATTTTCACCACATAAGGTCCAACCCATGTTATTTTCCCTTTCTTCGTTTTTCCTTGTTTTTAATATGGTGGTATTTCGCTCATAACTAACTCTCCTGGTTGAAATTATTCCCTTTTGGATTGCTTCGCATACTCATGCCTTTTTGCTCCTTCGACTACCTTCTTGTGAATTTGATCACTGTTATTCCCTTATTTGTTTTCCATTTTTATCCTAGCAACTTATCTCTTTGATGGTTCTCCACTTTTATCAGATTCTCCTTCTTTCGTTATGAAATTAACCATCAATCTTTCACACCTTTTTCTCTCTTCCGCATCACGCTTCCAAATGTTTCTTCTTTTAATCGCACGCGCTTCACTTTTCTCTACATCGATTTCATTGCATGTTTTCGCTTCATTGGCGTCTCCTCTGATGATTCAAATGCCTTGGGGTAATGGGAACTTAATACACTGATGATATTTGGAAGCCACACCCGTAGTGCTATGTAACCACGACCTTCCAATTAATGCATTGTACGTAGATTCGACATCCACGAAACAAAAGGTTACTTATGTGGAGATTGTCTTGAGAGGGATTCACATCGTAATTTATCCTTTTGGCTTGTTGGTTGATCCATTGAAGTCGTATATTTTATAGGTTGACGGAATCAAGTCTTCATCTTTTCCTCCCATTGTCTTATATGTATGATAGAAAAAAATATCCACCAAGATCCCAGAGTAAATTAGTATCCTATTTATCGCCCATGTGACGTCCTTCTCATCTTCTCCTTTGTCCAATTTTTCTTTTGGTATTATCTCCAGCTTGGCCACTAATGGACTCTCATGAAGTTCGCCTCCTCCTGGTACTTCATCTGCGCTAAATGTTATTGTCTGCTTCTTCCATTCCTTGAGCTTTGGTATCTTTGCTAGATTCAGTATTTCTTTTCCTTCGACATCCCTCGCGTATACTCGGCTTAACACATTGTCATGGAAGTACTCTATACGTTTGAATGAATGTATCATTGAATTGCAATGTAGATTCTTGGCATTCGCTCACACTTCTATTAGAAAGGTGTTTTTGCCTTTGCCTGCATCTGACGATTGCCCTCCTGTTGTTGGTTGTGTTGGTGGTGGTAGTGGTTGTGGCGTAGCTAGGAAGTGATTAAGATTTCCCTGCCCAATCATTCTTAATATGATTCGTTGAATGTTTTTGCAGTTATTTGTTGTATGGCCATGGAAACGACGATAAACACAGAATTCTTTACTTCTTCTTCCAGATGGTGATTCTTGCCCAAGATTAGGTGGTGGTGTTATCTCCTCCATTAATATAACAACTTCCTAAACTTTTTCCACTGTTGTGTTAAGAGGTGGCATCCGGACCTCCTCGTGGAGTATGTAATTAGCGCCTTGATTGTAATATCTCCTATTTCCTCCATATTCGTCTCCATGATTGTCGAATCTCGCAACTTTGTTGTTTCCTCCATGATTATTGTATTGCCTCTCTTTGTATTCTTGCTCATACATTTCTTGGTCTCTGCTACTCATGGCTACCTGCTTTTGTTGATCTTCTACGATTAATTTATCTTTGCTTCCCTGCGAAGTGCTCGCGACAGCGTTTTTCATCCTTGGTAATAGACTTGCATTTCCTATATTTTCTCTCGCGAGTGCAACCGGGTAAGACTCCATATCTCTATGCTTTTCTTCAAGAGCAATATATTCTTCCTGGTATTCGCGCATCTCCGCCATCATTATCCTGTCTTTCATTCTGAATAGTTGTGTAAATAACAAGTCAGTTGGAAATAATGCATTGATGAATGCTAAGATGAGTTTTATTTCATCCACTTTCCCTGCCATTTTGCTACTCATTGTTCTCCATCAATTGGTCATATCTCGCAAGCTTTCATTCGTTCTCATTCGTAGGCTGAATGCTTTTTCAATTCTTGGTATTAGCATACTACGGCTGATGTATTGTCCCAGGAACAAACTTTGCAAGTGCTCGAATGATTTTATGGAACCTACAAGCAATCCGTCGAACCACTTCAAGGCTTCTCCTACGAGGCTAGCCGGAAAATAATTGCATAAGACCGCGTCGTTATCCTCATATTGTAACAAAGTTAAGTCGTATGTCTTTATATGATGGATCGCGCATGTAGATCCATCAAAGATGCAAGGAAACGTGGGTAGCGTGCACTTTCTTGGTATCGTTACTAATTGTATCCGCCGTGCGAAGGGTGTCCTTGCTGCTTCTTCTATCGCTTCCTCTAGCTGTCTCCTTCCTCCATTTTTCCCTTTTGTTACTAATTCTCTTAGCTCTGCTATTTCTCTTAAGATTTCACCCTTTGGGAATATGTCTTCTTGTTGTTGCCTAGGTCTTTTCAACCAGGCTTGCCTCAATCTGTTTTCGTGCCTGTTTTGTCGTATGGCTTCTTCTAGTTCTTGTCGTTCTTCATTGGCTCTTATTTCTCTTCGTCTTTCCCTTTCATTTCTCGCATGCACTTGTGCAGCTCTATCCCTCTCATTTTGCTGTCTCAGCATCTCTCTTCCATGAAGTATCATCCTTTCCTGTTCTACGTCATTCTCTCGGTCTGACGATCATGCACGCGGTTGTATTCTCCGTTTCGCTCCAATATACCTTCTCTACGATGTCCTCGCATGGGTTCATCCTCACCCACTTGGATATACCAGTCATTTATGCGAATGCCTTCGCGCTCCTCCTACGACGAGTTTTTCGTTCACCGAAAAGTGTTATCCAAAAATTGTCCTTGTGTATTATCTCTGTGCTCAGATCTCCTCCTCCTAGTGTTACTCATGCTTGTTCTCGATCTCGATCTCGCACGTGTTGTTCTGGATCGTGATTGTGACCTTTGCTGTTGTAATCGCTGATTTTCCTCTCTTAGTTCATCATTTTGTCGCGTCAAGTTCGCACGCAGTTCCTCTTCTGTTCTTCTTTCCTATGCCAATCGCTTCCTTAGTTCTGCAATGGTCATGTTATCTTCAATTTCTCCTACCGCTCCATCTTCATGTGTCCTTTCTTCATTTTCTTCTGCGGTATCTGTATCCGTAGTGTGAACACTTACTTCATCATAATTTCTTTGATCGTTCTCCCTTGGTGCCTGCTGGATCTGAGATCTGATCAGTTGGGATCTGTTGTTCCTCTCTCCCATTCTTGATGTCTCTGCGATTTCGCCTCTTCTTCTACCTGCAATTCTTCTACTCCTCCTAACCGTTGTTACGTTTTCTCCTGCAGACGCTTGTCTCACCATTTTGTGTTCCTTAAATAACACTTTTCTCACAAAGGTATTCAAACCCCTGACTTCCTTCCTAAGCATAAACTGCGTTATTAATTAGTGAATCTAACTACTAAATCTGTTCGAAAATAATCAAAATCTTTCACGAAAATAAAAACGACAAGAAATTTTCGAAAAGTAAGTTTTAAAACTTTCACAAGCAGGTGTAATCCCTTCTCCGAGATGTATTCTAGCGCCGAAATGTAGTAGTAAAAAATTCCACTACTACTACACCCCTTTGATAATAATCTATATAACAAACTAGGAAATCATTGTGAAGAACACTTAGAAGAATTTTATTAAGTTTAGAAATCAATACAAAGAAAGGAGATAAAACCCTAACTTGGGAAGCAAATAACTTTCTCTCTCCTAAAGTTCTATCTCAACTCTCCAAAAGGTCTCTCCCTCAATAAAATGGTGGTTGGTCCTATATATAGGATTTTTACATAGTGGGGGACAGCTAATAAAGCCCCTATTTTAGGATCTGAGATGAGATGTCTTCGCACTCGTATATTGAGTCTTCTCGCACGTATTCTTTAACTTCGTACAGATTCCTCACTTTATTTGTGACCTTATGATTTCATCAGCTTTATCATCCGGAATATGTTACGTGCGAGTACGTTCGCCTCCTTATAATAGCACCGCTTCGCATGATATATACGCATGTGATATTCAACCCGTACATTCTTGCCTGTTAATGTTTCGGTTTTGTTAAATCTCACTTCAACTTCTGATCTATGAATGCGTTGCTGAATTTCGTATTTCTCATTTTATTTTTTCTTTTGGACCTTATATGGCTTCTGTTAGGAACCTATGCATCTCATTAATGTCAGTAAGTAAACTATACCGGAGCTTCCTGCCAAAATCTATACCGGAGCTTCCTGCACATATCTCTCTGGAGGTTCTGTTTTAGAAACTCAATTATCCCAGAAATCAAGTATTAATAATTAATACTCCCTCCGTTTCTAAAAGATAGGCAGGTTTGTGTGTAAATTTACACACAAACCTGCCTATCTTTTAGAGACGGAGGGAGTACTTAAGTCCTAACTGCAATATGTTTTGCGATAAGGAGTACTTGCTTGCTCCTAATCCATAGTCGCCTAGTGTTATTCAAGAACTGAAAAGGAAATGTGAATGTGGGCTTTGGTAAACTAGTGGTCCTTAAGGCCCATGCAAGTAAGATCGGACCAATAACTTCCCATCATGAATGTAATTGCTCAATAAATTGAATAAATTTCGTTAGTATTGTGTCATAAGGCTTACGGTTTTATATATTTTCTTTTGCAATTAATTCCACGACATACTTCTTTTGAGTCAAAAAATAGATCAAATCATTTAATTCTTTCATAGCAAACTTGGACTTAAAAGTACTTACTAAATAATTCATTATACTAACTGAACTCCCAGTTAAAATGATATCATTAACATATACAAGCAGAGCCAATAAGCGGATCATCAGAATGAAGAATAAACATGGAATGATTAATAGACTTTAGATTTCTTATGAGATGAACTAAATTTTGCAAACCATTTCCTTGGAGCTTGTTTAAGTCCATTTAAGCTCTTCTTCAGATGACACCGCCATGAGATGAATAATCGAGATGAATATTAAATCTTGGAGGTTATTGCATGTTAACATTTATTTAATCACCATGAAGAAAAGCATTTGACACATCAAGTTATTTTTACACAATTACTCTAAGGAGAAGGAAATGGAATAATATCCAAAGCATGTCTTCGGAGCTAGGGGTAGTTACTAGAGACAGAAATGAGATTAGTTCCATTTTAACTACCTATTTTACCTCTCTTTTCACTGAAACTTCAACTGACTCTCCTACATCTTCTCAGCCTCGATCACTACGGGAAAAATAGTGATTAACTACCCCGGAAAACAGTTGTCGTATAATATACGACGACGTTTATCTATAGGTTGCACAAGGGGGGTTTGTAGAAGGTCCTCAATTCTTTGCAACTCTTCAATAATAGTTGTAAACACGGTTGTCGTTCCATTTTCTACCACGTTTGGCTCGGTTGTCAATGTCTTTCAAATTTCTTCTTTATGCCTAACACAACTCTTACTTTAGTTGTGAAAATAACTCCTACACTACACTTGTTGGGATTGTAGAAAATTAGTTTACAACTATGGTTAGAGTTGTATGTGAAATATTTGACAACTATGCTTATAGTTGTATGTCATTTCTTTGATAACTTTTGTTTGAGTTGTAAGTCATCAGTACATGAAAAATACACATTTTTCACAACCTTTGTTTAGTGTAGTCATAATCTCTAACACAACATCCTTAAAGGTTATAATATTTGAAGTAACAACTTCTTTTTAGTTGATGAATGTGTAACTACAACATTTGTTACGAGTTGTACATAAAATTATTTTGAAAAAAAATTAGAGCTGAAAAAAAATGACCATTTATTTAAATTATAATGAAAACGAAACCTGCATTCATAAATCCAAATGACTATTTATTTAAAAATCAATATTCATTGTACAATTCATAACTTAATTCATCAATCTTTGAAATGACCATTTGTGACTGCAAGCTTCGGATCCAATGGTAGAATATCCATAAAAACACAAGTGAAAACTTAATTGAGTATACCAAGATAACAACCAAATTTGGATAGTAAAGAGTTACATAATACATAATGACTCTAAAACAGGCACATGTTGCAAAGCTGGCCCAGTAATAAGAAAATGGTATAACACTATAATCTATCTCCTGCACTTAACCGACATAACTACATATTACACCCTAGGCCACAAGAAGTCTAGGTACACTTACTAGGCCTCGTATTCTCAAAAGCTGTATTCTCAAAAGCTTTAACCATTATGTCAAAGTGTGCGTCATTGTGCTTTAACCTAAACCCCAATAAACATACCCCACCCCCATTTAAACCCATCACCCACATTCATCCATGAATCAACCAATAAAATCACATATAAATCCAACCATTCATAGGTTACGATCTTTCCAATACTAACTAACGTAACATGCCACCAACCGAGCTAAATAGTGCAAAGTAAAATTACTATAGCTTTATGCATGACTTACATTAAGAACGGTAAGAGATTGATATGCCAAAAACTTGGTGTTCGCAACACTCTCCACAATACGATATGATGCGATAGTTCGGTGGCGGGAATGAGCATTTCGGCAACACCGACATTATAAGCGGGAACAAATATGACCTACGCAAAGCAAAAAACAGAATTGCGGGTGAGTATAGGCCCGTACGCAAGA
The DNA here is from genome assembly GCA_023531295.1 of Papaver armeniacum. Classification (NCBI taxonomy): domain Eukaryota; kingdom Viridiplantae; phylum Streptophyta; class Magnoliopsida; order Ranunculales; family Papaveraceae; genus Papaver; species Papaver armeniacum. The sequence continues at coordinate 1,275,931 of JAJJWW010002284.1, forward strand.
AGTCTCTAAAGTAAAAGTTGTATCTTCAGTATCCAAGCAACTCGGTTGATGGCATGTACGAGTAAGCTCACATTACCTTCAAATGATCTCCTATTTCAAAAATCACGATTTATTGTAGCTCCAACGCTGCGATGAATTTCACAATCCTTTTAGCTTGTAATTTTAGAAGATTATAATTTAGACTATTGGTTCTTGAGATCGCAATATCTATTCGAGACGCCTCTGTTTTTCCATTACGCACCATTTCAACATGTATTTGTAAGACACACCAACATACATATATATCATAAGAATTAAGACCTTTATTCATAAACACACCCCATCAAGTTTAGATAAGACACAACATAACTCAAGAACCACTTTTCAAGTGACAGAATACTTAATTCTCACCTGAGTAATGGACTTGTTTGCAGCAAGCTCATCAATATTCTCAATGTTAACCTGAACAGGCTTAACTAGCAAATCGAAAAGCAATTTTAACCACTTCCTTGGGCCAAGTTTGGTGTACATCAAAGATTCTGGCGGCGAGGAGGTATCTCATTAACAATTTTCCGAATGTAGCTCAAAACCCATGTCCAACATCCTGTCTGGCTCATCAAGCACAAGGTAGGAAACCTGACGGAGGCTGATTTTCTCATCTCCAGGAGTCAAGATCATTCAGACGTCCAGGAGTCGCAACAACTATATCACATTCGTGTTCAATCTCTCTAAGCTGGCGACCTTTTGGTGCTCCACCATACCCTCAATCTATGTATGTTTCGCTTCCATTTCTTGACCGATCATCGAAAATCAACAAGTAAACTTGATTGTTAGCCAGCAAACTTAATCAATCTATTCCATATTATTGACCATTTCAAATTAATGAGCTCTTGAACCGATTTAACAAGACCCAATTAAAAAGAACAAACAATCAATCTATTCCATATTATCTTAAATCAAATTTAATAAGAAAAACACATAACAACTGAAAATCAATCTAAAAACCCTAAAAAGAGATTGAAATGATTCGAAGGAGTTTCAGACCTTCCTGCTTTATCAACGTTAGTGTTGACATCATCTAAGCAAGCGAATTACAGAGCTGAGATTTCTTATAAGGGAAAATGGTGTTTCTCGAATCAACAGCAAACTCAGATTTCTTCTTTGATTTCTTGAAATCTTACAGACATCAATTCCCTAATTCCATTCTGATTCATCTTGTACAAAGATCAACGAGATCCGATTCTTTCTCGGTTCAAACACAAATTCAATGAAAACCCTAACGAAACATAAAGATGGAAAAATGGTTCAGCTTGAAATTTACAAGATCATTCATTGTTCCCATTTATGTAAAATAACTTCAATGGTGAAAGTGAGACGAGAATCAGTAGGTTATTACCTTCTTGTGAAAGATGGGCTTCGTCTGTCCTCCCGATTGTTTGATCCATAACGTTCATCCAAGACAATCACCACCATGAGCAACATCCGTAACACAAGTCCCTTCTTTTTCAAAGCTTTCACGTAAACACAATCAAACCCTTAAATCTTCACTTCATCTCAAGTTTCAAACCCTTGTTTCTTGAAATCTCACAAACATCAATTTCCCAATTCCATTCTGATTCATCTTCTACAACATCAATGAGAACTGCGCTCTTCTATTTTCTCGGTTCAAACAAAAATTCAAGGAAAACCCACTTCATAGATCCATCACAAAGAACCAAAAATTCCTTCTTGAAGCATCAATTCTTCCTCTTTTCTCGATCGATAGCAGACAAACATTGTCGAATATGAAATAGAGATATTTTAGATCGGGAGAGGTAGGGAATGATCTAGTAGTGTCTGTTAGAGGTTGTGTTAATACGAGTATGCAATTTGATTCGGAACAATAAGAAAAGGTAAATCCGATGAAAGAAGTTAGGGTTTTGGGGATGAGTTCAAGATGAATTAAAATACAGAAATCAGCGATGAAATTAAGGGTTTCTACTTGAACTAAAGATAGGGTTTGTGAGGATTGAGATGAAATCGAAAAGATAATCGTGGATTTGGGAAATCATTAAACTAGGGTTTCGTGGAATTGTTCGGAGAATATGTAGAAGATGAAATTGAGAGTCTTCGGGGGAAGATTAGAGATGGGTGTTACTGAAATATAAAGATGGAAGAATTAAGTTTTGTGATAAAGATTTGAATCAATGGAAGCTAACGAAACTTGGGTTAGGGTTTCACGAACTGCAGAGTGCAAGAAAAGAGAGCGAGAAGCGAGAAGCGAGAAGAATGAGTGGTGGTTTTTCTCTCCTATAATATAGATAAGCTAAATATTATGATTTGAACCGTAGATAAGGAGGTCATACGGATTGCAAACATTATGAACGGTATAGATTTAAGTTAAGAGTGTCATACGGATCAAGGAAAGTGTGTTTTCTTTGTGCTTTCTCTTTGTGTTAATACGAACTCATGTTTTCGGTTTAATTATCAATCTTCGACATGAAAAAAATCCCAAAAAAATATTAATAAATTTAGGGCATAGTTATCGACATTCTTATATAAAAAAATCCAAAAAATGTATAAGAATGAATCGGGAAAATGAAAAATGAATTCGATAATTGGTGTGTTTCTTTGTGCTTTCTCTTTGTGTTTTTGTGTTTTCTCTTTGTGCTTCGGGTTTGAATTTCAACTAGTCGCATAGGTCATGAAGTATCTTTAGTTCACACTTGTAAAACTCAGGTTATAAGATTACTAGAGATGGACCAAAAAATCCAGGATGGTTCTGAGTTCAAACTTAGCTGGATACATCATCAAAATCGATAAATATGAAGCTCAGTGTTGATTTGAACTTCAAATGTGGTATAACAACATACAAACTATGAGCCAAGAAGCCGGGAGGGTTCGGACTTCAAACTTAGCATGATACATCATCGAAATCGATAAATATGAAGCTTCGGTGTTGATTCGAACTTCAAATGTGGTATAACGACATAGAAATTATGAACCAAGAAGCTTCGGAGGGTTCGACTTCAAACGTAGAAGGACACATCATCGATAAATATGAAGCTCGGTGTTGATTCGAACTTCAAATGTGGTATAACGACATAGAAATTATGAACCAAGAAGCTTCGGGAGGGTTCTGACTTCAAACATAGAAGGATACATCATTGAAATCGATAAATATGAAGCTCGGTGTTGATTCGAACTTCAAATGTGGTATGACGACATACAAATTGTGAACCAAGAAGCTTCTGGAGGGTTTCGACTTCAAACTTAGAAGGATACATCATTGAAATCGATAAATATGAAGCTCAAGTGTCGATTCGAACTTTAAATATGGTATAACGGCATATTGTATGCAAACCACGGCTCCGACATCGAAACATGTCCGTGATTGGACTACTCTAAGTCGAAACTTCGTAAGAACGATGAATACATCCATTTACGGGTAAGATTCCTTCGAAATATTCCCCGAAACCTTAAACAAACCATATTACGGCATATTGTACGCATACCTCCGGCTCCGAGATCGAAACACGGCCATGATTGGACTACTCTAAGTCAGAAATTTTGTAAGAACGATGAATACATCCATTTACACGTAAGATTCCTTCGGAATATTCCCCGAAACCTTAAACAAACCCTATTCTGGTATATTGTATGCGTACCTTGGCTCCGAGATCGAAACCTGGCCGGGAGTGGACTACTATAAGTCGGAAACTTGGTAAGAACGATGAATCCATCCATTTACATGTAAGATTCCTTCTGAATATTCTCTTAAACCTTAAACAACCCTTATTCTGGCATATTATACGCATATCCTGGCTCCGAGATCGAAACACCGCCGTGATTGGACTACTCTAAGTCCGAAACTTCATAAGAACGATGAATTCATCCATTCTGGGTAAGATTCCTTGAAATATTCCCCGAAACCTTAAACAAACCATATTCGGCATAATGTACGCATATCCCGGCTCCGAGATCGAAACACGCCGTGATTGGACTACTCTAAGTCGAAACTTCGTAAGAACGATGAATACATCCATTTACAGTAAGATTCCTTGAAATATTCCACGAAACCTTAAACAAACCATATTCGGCATATTGTACGCATATCCCGGCTCCGAGATCGAAACCGGCCGTGATTGGACTACTCTAAGTCGAAACTTCATAAGAACGATGAATTCATCCATTTACGGGTAAGATTCCTTCGGAATATTCCGAAACCTTAAACAAACCCTATTCGGCATATTGTATGTGTACCTTCGCCCGAGATCGAAACCCGGGTGGAAGTGGACTATTATAATTCGGAAACTTGGTAAGAACGATGAATACATCCATTTACACGTAAGATTCCTTGAATATTCCCCGAAACCTTAAACAAACCCTATTCGGCATATTGTATGTGTACCTTCGCTCCGAGATCGAAACTCGGGTGGAAGTGGACTATTATAATTCGGAAACTTGGTAAGAACGATGAATCCATCCATTTACGGGTAAGATTCCTTGAAATATTCCCGAAACCTTAAACAAACCATATTCTAGCATAATGTACGCATACCCTGGCTCCGAGATCGAAACCTGGCCGTGATTGGACTACTCTACGTCAGAAACTTCGTAAGAACGATGAATACATCCATTTACTGAGGTAAGATTCCTTGAAATATTCCCCGAAACCTTAAACAAACCATATTCGGCATAATGTACGCATACTTTGGAATATTCCTGAAACCTTAAACAAACCATATTACGGCATAATGTACGCATACATTGGCTCAGAGATCGAAACCCGCCGTGATTGGACTACTCTAAGTCGAAACTTCGTAAGAATGATGAATACATCCATTTGAGGTAAGATTCCTTCGAAATATTCCCGAAACCTTAAACAAACCATATTACGGCATAATGTACGCATACCCCGGCTCCGAGATCGAAACTTGGCCGTGATTGGACTACTCTAAGTCCGAAATTTCATAAGAACGAAGAATCCATCCATTTGGGTAAGATTCCTTTGGAATATTCCACAAAACATTAAACCAACCTTATTCTCGCATATTGTATGCAAACCACGGCTCCGAGATCGAAACACGGCCGACGGTGGACTACTATAAGTCGGAAATTTCGTAAGAACGATGAATCCATCCATTTACAAGTAATATTCTTTTGTAATATTCCAAGAAATATTAAGCAAACCCTATTCTAGCATATTGTATGCAAACCACGGCTCCGAGATTGAAACCTGGCAGAACGGACTAGTATAAGTCGATAGTTCGTAAGAACGATGAATACAACCATTTACGGGTAAGATTCCATGGGAATATTCTGAAACCTTCAACACACACGAATTCATCAACTTCGAGAAAGAAAGCGGCCGAGATCGAAACTCGGCCATGAGGGGACTAATATAAGTCCGAAAGTTCGCAAAGACGATGAATCCAACCATTTACGGGTAAGATTCCATGGAATATTCTCGAAACCTTAAACACACACAAATTCGTCAACTTTGAGAAAGAAACGCTCAAAGGGATCGAAACGTGGCCATGAGCGGACTACTATAAGTCCGAAAGTTTGCAAAGACGATGAATCCAACCATTTACGGGTAAGATTGCATGGGAATATTCTCATAAACCTTAAACACATACAAATTCGTCAACTTCGCGAAAGAAACTTGCACCGGGATCAAAACTTGGCCATTAGCGGACTACTATAAGTCTGAAAATTTGGAAAGACGATGAATCCACCCATTTACGGGTAAGATTCCATGGGAATATTCTTAGCAAAAGTGAATAAAATTTAGCGAAGTGTATGAGAAAAATTTAGCATAAGTGTTTAGACCTCAACGACAACTCTTATAAAGGTTGTCAATAGCGATGAAAAGAAAATTTAGCAGTGAGAAAAATTTAGCGAGAAGTGAGAAGTTTTTGCGAAGTGAATAAAATTTAGCGAGAAGTGGGAATTTTTTGCGAAGTGAGAAAAATTTAGCGAGAAGTGTTTATACCTTTACGACGACTCTTAAGGGGGTTGTAGAAGGTCTATTTATCCTTTTTCTTCTTATCTTTTCCATCTCCCATCATAACCATCCATTTACATCATAATCGTCCATTTGTTTCTTTTCCTTAACATGTTTTTTCCTTATCACTTTTTTATAAAAGTAAATGTAAAATATAAGGAACATGCATGTAAATGTGGAATGGTGGTTGAAATCCAAGTCTTAGACAGAGGAGGTTCAGTTCGATTCACCTTAGCCTCATTTTTTTTTCAAAGTCAATTTATCATTTTACAACTCTTGTAAAGGTTGTGAATGTTGATTAAAAGAAAATCACAAATCTACCAAAGATTGTGAATGGCAGGATGGTTGACATCTTGTGCTAACACCTAGTAAGCTTGGGTTCGATTCTCTACAAGAACATTTTTCAATTTTTTTCTTATCTTCAACGACTCTTATTAGTGTTGTTTTAAAATCATTCACTACCTTTAGGATATGAGTCGTAAATTCTAAAGGTGGTCACTTTCTCTCCGCAACCCTTTTCACACAACAAGTTGTGGTTCCGATTTCGTCACTACTCTTAGGAACTCGTTGGTCCTAAGAGTTGGACATATTTTACTTTGACAACGCTTTTGTTGGAAAAAGTTGTAAAACATACTACATTTTACAACTTTTAATTTACGAGTTGTCAATCTACAGTTGTAGATTACTAATTTTCCAGTAGTGCTCCTAACTCAATTTTTGAGAATATCTCTCCGGTTATTACTCCCCCGGAAATATTAAGTATTCTTCATATCGATTCTCCAGAGGAAATCCTCTTTGTTTTAAAAAATATGAAACACAACAAATCTCCTGGACTGGATGGTTTTTCAGTTAGCTTTTTCCTCCATAACTGGAACTTAGTACGACCACGAGTAATAGAAACAATACAAATTTTTTTCAAAACCAAAACAATGAATCCAGACTTAAACAAAGCTCATCTTTTCTTAATACCTAAGATAAAACATCCTAAAAATCCTCGTCAATTTAGACCAATAGGACTATGCAACACTGTTTATAAAGTCATAGTACAACTGCTAGCTAATAAAATAAAACCTTTTTTAGAAAAGCTTATATCCCCTTTTCAATCAGCTTTCTTATCTTCTAGGCAGATCTCTGATAACATAATAATAGCACATGAGATTATTCATTCATTTAAAAAGAGGAAGGCTAGAACAGGAGGCCTAGGGATTAAGATAGATATGTCTAAAGCTTTCGATAGAGTTAATTAGAACTTCTTGTTAACTTCTCTTCATTCTTTTGGTTTCAATCAAGAGGTCTGCCGATTAATAAGTGCATCCCCATAACTTCCATTTTAGTTTTACTAAATGGAACTCTTGGAGATTCTTTCAAACCTACTAGAGGTCTTACACCAGGAGACCCCCTCTCTCCTTATTTATTCATTTTATGCATGGAAATTTTTCATAGGCTTCTCTTATCTCAGGAGCAAAAGAAACTCCTGCATGGAGTCAAAATAGCTCCTAAAAGTGAACATATATCTCTTTTTTTTGTAGATGATTGTCTCGTTTTCATTAAAGCAAATTTAATAAAATGTAAAACTTACTAGATACAATAGCTATTTTTAGCAAAGCCTCAGGTCAGACTATTAACTTTGAGAAGTCTGGTGTATTCTTTAGTAAGAAAGTTGAACCCAAACATCAAAGAATGATGTCAAAATTGTTGAAAATTAAGCATATAAACCTCAAGGACCCATATTTAGGAGCACCCTTATTTCTAGACAAATCAAAAATAAAAACCTTTGCCCCTATTCTTGAAAGAGTGGAATCTAAATCTAAAGGTTGGAAAGGTTTGGTTCTTTCCCAACCAAGTAGGTCAGTTCTAAATAGAGCAGTTCTGTCTAGTATCCCAACCTATCAAATGGGTTGTTTTCTGATGCCAAAAAAGATTACCAATAAAATGAATGCAATACAAAGGTATTTCTGGTGGGGAAAGGACGCTGGCCACAAAGGATTATATCCAAAAGCTTGACCAAATCTTTGTAAACCCTTATGCAAAGGGATTCTAGGTTTTAGAGATGCTAGAAAGTTTAAACTAGCAATGTTGGCAAAACTTACATGGAGACTAGTTAAGTAACCCAATGCTCTGTGGGAAAAAACCATGGGATCAAAATATTTTAGGAATAAATCTCCATTTAGATCTAAAACCTCAAAAACAGGCTCATGAACCTGGAACTACATTAGACAAGGCATAGAGTTGGTTTAGCAACATAATATTTTGGAAGTAGGTAATGGTCAAGACATAAATATTTGGTATGACAATTAGATCCCAGGAATAGAGGGAACGATAGAAAATCTCAAAACTGAGAGCAACAACAACTTAATTTAGGTCTCTTATTTGATTGACATGGACACTTGTAAGTGGAATTCTTCTTTACTTTCTGCCTCCTTCCCCGAAGATATACTGTTCAGAAAATCAGTAAGATTCATTTGTTAAAGATAAGTATATCATAATCTTAGAAAAGATCAACTTAGATGGAAGTTAACAACCTCGGGTGATTTTACGGTTAAATCTATATATGATAAGCTAAATGAATCAAGTCAGGATATAGTTAGTCTAGAACTACCTAAATCTTTTTGGAAATGTCTATGGAGTTTAAATATCTATGAAAGAATCAAGCTTTTCCTTTGGAAATGTCTCCAAATGCCCTTCCAACCAATGCTAATTAAACTTTATAGAAAAGTCAGAGAGGTAATGCCACATTGCGCTATGTGTAAAACAGAAATTGAAACTACTGAACATCTTCTCTTCCACTGTCCTTTTGCTATGGAAATTTTGGAATCTTCTCCTAACCCTGTTCACCTATCCTTAGATACACAATTTTAGATCTATGCAAAAAATGTTTAGTGAATCCTAGAACAAACATTTCCTTAGAATTGTTTCTTACCAAAATGTGGTTTATATGGAAAGAAAGATGTGATAGAGTTTTTGAAAATAAATCCAAATCAATTAGATGTCTACAATGGAAATTCAGAGACACTTAGATATTTGGGCTACAAGGAATGAGAAATCTGCAAAAAGCAAGATCTTGAACAAAAAGAAGAAACATCACACATGAAAGGCACCTAATACAGACACACTAAAGATAAATGTAGATGCTGCTTGGGTCTCCAAAGATTTACCTTCAAGTTATGCTTTAATCCTAAGAAATGATGCAGGAAACAGTCAAGGTGGAAGAGCAGGGCAATCCTCAAGTGCAGATCCACAAGAAGCAAAAGTTGTAGGAGTTCTGCTGGCGACAATTTGGGTTAAGGAAAAACATATCAACAACTTCAGCATCAAAGGCGACTGTGAAAGCATCTTCAAATATTTACAGGGCCATTCTCCAGATATTTCGTGGCGTGCAAAGGTCTGTCTGGATGAGGATAACAGAATAGCACATTTCTGTCAAAATCTTTTGAGTTTTAATTATGTTCCTAGATTAGGTAACCAAGTAGCGGACGTTTTAGCAAAATCTGTAAGGGCTTCAAACTCAGTTGTAGAATGGGATATCACTCCCCCCCTCTTGTATTTTTAAACAACTCTAAGTAGATAAATCGAACGTGGGAATGCCTCAAACCTCCATATTAGATGGCTCTACTCCAAGTGTATTTGCGACTTTTAGGGAGTCCTAATTTTTAATATGACATGTCTTATTTACAAAAAAAAAAAAAAAAAAAAAAACTATTTGATGGGAAAATTACGAGGGACATCAAGTTTAAGAACGATCCTAATAATAATTCTTTTTTTTACTACTAAATGTTTCTAAATAATCCACGTCACCCAACTCACTATATCCTTTGACGATAAGTGTTGACTTGTACCTTGAACTATCGACCTTACCCCAAACACCCTTTTACGACATAAGAGGCTCATATGCCAGACGTGGGACCAACAAATCCCCAAGTACCAGTCCTGTCTAAGGCCTCTACCTCATAATGATGAATAAGTTGATATTGAAATGCTATATGTCCATCGTTATCTTCCTTAATTTTTTATCTCATAAGAGCATCTCTAATACAAGGGGTGAAGGTCATAAAAAAAATCATGTCATAAGATTTAAGATTTTTTCTACCAAAATTTCATTTCCAATGCAGGGTTAAGGTCCTTGGAAATTGGAGATGCTCTAATTAGTTCAGACTCATGTAAGCCATTCATACGGTACGGGAACGGTGAATCATTAAAAGGATGTGCGGTCAGAGACTGGAAGTCGTGAACTCTTAATGATGTGCTCCTGAATATCATATATACCTTAAGACACGTACTGGGGGACAATTTTGGGATGCTTTCGGAGGATACGGCCATACGAAGCATTTTCTGAGTGCGACTTTGTGCACCCCTCGGTGCACATTCCTCCCTTCATAATAGGCCGTTTTGTTAACTCTAGTTAAGAGGCTGTTTTAAATGTTATGGATATAAATGTGCATCGGAAATAGGAGAAAAGTTAGGAATACTGCTGAATAAATATGGCTTTTGTTAACTTGTATACCCGTATACATGTTAAGGTTTAATAAAGAATTATTTTATGTCTTTGTAAATTGGGTTTTTTTGTCTTATTCTACTAGAAATTGGTTTTTCTTGCACTAAAAACAACAAATTTTGTTCCCAATGCAAATAATTGTTGTTTTCAATGCAATAAAACAAATAAATCTTGTTTCCAATGCAAAAATTTATTGTTTTAGTGAACCTTAACATGTATACGGGTATACAAGATAAGAGGACCCAATAAATATACCTCTCTTTACATTTTTCCTGTTTTTGTTTCTCCTGATCTCCACTCACCGTCTTCTTCTCTCCATTTTCCTATTTCGGTTTCTCCTCTCCACTAAATTCAGTCTCTTTTCAACAGTCTAATTTTTAATTAATCCCTTAATTCCAAATCATTTAGTACGTGATTTTGAAAAACTAAGAAACTTTAAGATGCTTTAACCGTGATCTTAAAATGATTCACACAAACAAAACTCAAATTAGTAGTAAAAACTCAGTAAAGGATTTGCATGCTTGGGAAAATTAATCAGTCTTTTGTCTTTGCTTATTGTTAGACCCTTGACAAAACTTATACTCCATGAAATCATCACAAAAAAGTGAAATCAAACAGTACAAGTCCCAAACAGTACAAGTCCCAAATTCTTTCTACAAATATTTTTTTCCGAAGGAATTTTTTTCTACAAACTAAATTTCTCCTCCCATGAGTTCCTCTCTCTATACAAATTGACACCTATGCGTTTTCACCTCTAATGAATCTTGTTCCTCTTCTCCCTTGATTAAATCCGGCATAATTTCTATTTTTATCAATTTACTGTTCTTCACTTCTTCTACAACTTGTACTCATTTTTCTCCTATCAAACAAATTCCTCTTTCACCATAGTTTACTAGTAAATGATTTTAAGAACATCAACAAAATCATTGATGATCTATCACTGAATATTCAAGTTCAATAATATTGGTAAGAAATCAGATAAGAAAAAAAGGAGAGAAATCTTAATTCTTTTTTGGTTTTTGGTTAAATCCATATTTTTCTGCTCCCACGAGTTCCAATGTACTAATGCCCATATTAAATTAAGTAATTGGGGTTAACTACCCAGCCTATAATAAGGAGAGGAATGTGCACCCCTGGTTAACAGGGGTGCCCAAAGTCGCACTCGGATTTTCTTGTTGGGATAACAATTCTTGAGTCAAGAACAAGGATGAATGACTCATATAAGGACTTGTATGGAAATAATTTAAAAATCTGACGCACCGCTATTGTAATCCATTTAGATGCAAACGTATGGTTACATGTTCTTAAATCCGGATAAAAGGACTTGCATGTAGTTATCCATTTAAAAACTGATGCACCGCTATGTCTAACCATTCAGAGGCCAACGTATGGCTAAATGGCGAGAGAAACCGAGATAAAGAGGTTTGTTTCGTTTTTCTCTCCCATTACTCTTTCGTCTCCCTTTTACTTTTCCTCTGTCTGTCTCTGACTTATTAGTCGTTGTAACCAAGAAAAAACCATCTGTACTTATCCTTAGAAAAAAGAAGATGAACAAAATAGAAGAAGAAGAACAAGAGTGAAATTATTTGTGGGGGAGTATGAAATATGTTCAGAGGAAGACCTCTGTGTTTTTTCTTTCCATTTTGCATTTAGATCCAGATTTAAGAACAAAAATTCTCTTCTCTATTGGTCTTGCTTAGTTATTCTTGTAGATACTTGAATCTATGTTTGTGTATTTTAGTATTTTTATACTTGCAACTTGTAGAGAGAAAGTAGACATAGATAAGATGGGACAGTCACTTCGATTGTGATAGATACCAGATGGTTTATGTTGTTGCTTCCATTTTATTCTTCATGCTTCCTTAAACACAAACAAACCCTAATCTTCGTAGATATTTTGAGTGCTCTCTTTCTTTCAGAGATATTACCACTGTTTTCTCTAGAATATAAAACCATATTAGGGTCCAAGTTTAAGAAAACACCAATCCGGGTTGATGAAGAACATGTATGGAGATGGTACTGAAGTAAATCATCATCAAGAGAACGAGGAAAAACACGTTGATGAAGATGATGGAAGAAAAACAAGTCCTGGTAATTACTATGAAAATATGATGAATTGGGAAGATGGGGTACTAGTAGATGCCGTACAAGATCTGCTGCATTTGGATGATACTGGTATGTCGTATGAAGATTTTCCACCTTTACCTGATTTTCCATTCATTTCATCTTCATCCTCATCTTCCAAATCCTCTTCTTCTGCACCACCATCAACTTCTCCTGTGAATCAACATCAGCACCATGGATCAGATACATCTTCAACATCTTCATCAGCTTCTTGGGCAGTTGGTAAGTCAGATCATAAAGAACAAGAATGTCTTGGCAAAAACTTATTATCTACCGCAGATTCAGTTGATATTCAACAAGATGAGCTCAATAGATTAGATTCTGGAGACTGCATGGATGTTATGGATGGTTTTAGTGAGATGGGTTTGTTTGATACTGATGATATTTGGGACCCCTCTTGTTTTTTTCCTTGTGAAGAAGAAGAAAAGAGTTTGGTAGACAAAGAAAACGATCATAACGAGGAGAAGAAGAACAAGCCATCTGAAGATCTTGCTTTGGTTTTCTTGGAATGGCTAAAGTCAAACAAAGAAACAATCTCTGCTGAAGATTTGAGAAGTATTAAACTTAAAAGATCTACAATTGAATGTGCAGCAAAGGGACTTGGTGGAGGAACACAAGGAATGAAACAGCTGTTTAAACTCATCCTTGAGTGGGTTGAAAATAATCATCTTCAAAAGAAAAGATTGAAAGAAGAAGGCCAAGCTTCATCCTTTCCAGCTTCTTATAGCAGTCATCAAAACCATAACCCTAATTCTCATGTGTTCAGTTCATTCACTCCTGAATCTAATTTTATACCAACTTCTAATCCATGGATTGTCTCACCAAATGCAGTAGTACATCCATCAATTTTTGTGTCTGATCCAATGGCATCAGGTTATGCAGTTTATCCACCACCGGAACCCATGCATGGTTTCATCAATGGAGATCCTTCTATGTTTGTTCCACATTTCAGTCAAAGTCCCCACCTATCTTCAGCTTTTGATGCATCTTACCATCTTCAAAATCGGTCACATCATCAGCCACTACCACCAACGCATCATTCACTCTCTTCTCATCCTTATGGTGCTTCATATCATCATCAAGATCCTCATGCTCATCATCTTCAACCACCACCACCTCCATCTATGTCGAACTACTATCAAAATCAGTATCAACCATGTCATCAAATGTTTCAGGGCGGCAATAGTAGAACTACTACTAGTGATGGATTAATCAGGTTAGGTTCCTCAGCCACCAAAGAAGCAAGAAAGAAAAGAATGAATAAACAAAGGAAGATTTTTGCTCATCAACAAAGACATGCTCAAAACAATCACTAAACAAATACAACGGAACTGCGGCGAACATTGCTTTTGAATGGTATAACGGTGACTCGTTAACAAACTTTGAAGTTTGAACAATCCAGCTAATTGGCTGTTTTCGTCTCATCTCCATGGCCACCAACAACTGTGTGTGGTTTGGTTTCCCTGGTGATGATGGTCCGCCACTACCTGCAGATCCACCACCGCAGCCCACCCAATTTCTTAACTGGCACAAACAAATCAATATGGAAACGGACGCCATGTATGGTTTTTGTACTTTCCTTCGATTATTACTTTGTTTTGAAACCATATCCCATGCATGTATTGGGAATGATTTTAATCAATTATGTTTCATCTCTAGGGTTCTAAACACACTGAGAAAACTTGAAGTTTCTACTTCAAAAACTTTTGAGACAAAGTGACGTTGGTAACCGAAGGTGTAATATCGATCCAATCTATTAAAATGTGCATATTTTGTATTTTTGCACATTGGGAATTATCTTGATATTTTTGTTTATATCAAACGTATCAGAAAGAAAATGCGTTACAGATATATATTTTTCAAAGTTCCTTTTTAGTCGGTGGTAATTAAGTTTTTCTATCTAATTATTTTCTTTCTAACTTGCACTCTGGTTTTCAGATTTTGTCCCAATAACAACATGAGTAAGATGTATCTCCTTGAAAATACGGGTAAGTTCTAGTTTTCTGTTTTTTTTTTATTAATTTTTTTTGTTGTTTCTCTCTCTTATTCATGTAGTTCGTTAGATTTCCCAAAAATGTTGTCCAGTATTAATTTTAGCCACATACTATAAATTGGCATCACTGTTTTATTGGATCTGACCAGCTACAATTTTTGTTTTCTTTTTCTTTTTCATCGGTATCTGACCAGCTACAATTCAGGAGAATCTTGTAAGTTTTTGACTCTACAGATAGCAGTTAATGAAAAAAACCTATGTTTGATTTAAGCTTGAAGGTCTTTATGTTTGTGGCTTTGTGCATGACAGATTGTATTCTCATATAGGGGATTTGTTGTGTTGCAATGGTCTGCAAGAAGGGGATTTTAATAGTTATCTACTCTGACATTAAATGCGGTGAATTCGTATTCTCCCTTATAACTTATTCCATGTTGTAGTCCAATGAATTGCATCACGTATTAGTAGAGTAATTAGCATTTCTAAACAAAGTATATTTTTAACCTGACAGATGAATAGAGGAGTAAAAAACTAAGACAACCAGGGTCTAAATCTGTAGCTAAAAAATCAGCCCAGGCTTATAGGAACCTCATGCAATCTACCCAATGTACTGCGAGGGTACTTGGATTTGGATATCCGAGTGAACTGATCACCACCACATACATGCTTGAAACATTTCTCTCTTAGTGAATCTCGTGCATTTTGTATGTCATATGTATACACTGTAGATATCATGGGATATGAAGAAAACAATACCGTTTGGTACCTGTTAGCTTCGATTTGTTAGGATGGGATATCATGAGTCTAGCAAACTCAAGATTTGGCTAGGGTTTAAAGTACCTTCAGGATTGGATGGATCATGATTCATGGATGGCTGTGTATAGTGTCACTGACCTATGTTGTATAGGGCGCCTAAGGCGAGCGCCTAGGGCGCCCGAGATTTAGAGAAAACAGAAGCTGGCTTTATCTTGGCGCCTGGGAGCCTTTTTTTCCCAAGCGCTGACCCTACGCTTAAGCGCCAAAGGCGCTCGCCTTTTACAACATAGTCACTGACCATAAAAGTAACTTAAGTTCAGTTTAGGGTAATTGTGGGGTGTACATTAATTCCGCATCTTTCTTTTCCATCACCATAATCCTACATGTATACACTGCTTAATTTACCTTGTAATTTGAAGAATTGTATTATTATATATTTACTTTTTTTTTTTTTTTTTTTTTTTTTTTTTTTTTTTTTTATGATATGAAAAGTAATATCCAGTTTGAGATTTTGTTTTCCACAATGTTTAAGGAATCTTGTCTGTTAGTATGTGGGCATTATCGAGGCTGTACTTCAGTTTCTACTGACCACTGTTACTACGACTGTTTTTAGAAAATTGGTTGGAGCAAATGCTATGTATTGTTCAAACCCACAGCATAATGTGTACTTGATTTTTCTATAGAGAAAATCAATAATTTTACTCTTTCACTGAATATAGAAAATCAATAATTTTACTGAGGTTCTTTCACTAAAATTTACTGTCTTTAACTACATTAAGTAAACTGGTGGGTCAAAAACTTTCTGCACTCACCGCAGTTTCTCCCGAAAGGGGATCTGATGGAGGATATCATTTTCGCTAGATGGGGCGCATCTCACAACTTCCGCATCTAAAAAATGAACTTCAGTGTCCCCACTCCTAAAGTGGAAATCGTACCTTTTGAAGCCAACCAGGGTCTAAATCTGTAGCTAAGAAATCAGCCAAGGCTTATAGGAACCTCATGCAATCTACCCAATGTACTGCGAGGGTACTTCTGCTTCCATGGTCGAACAAGCAGTTGCTTAGGATTTGGATATCCGAGTGAACTGATCACCACCACATACATGCTTGAAACATTTCTCTCTTAGTGAATCTCGTGCATTTTGTATGTCATATATTGATGCAGTGCGGAAGCGCGAAACAGGATTAATACTAAAACTAATACATTTCTGAGATAACACTCAAGAAACACAATACTTTTCAATTCATTCCAAACTGTTTAATATTAGAACAAAGAGCTCTTTATATAGATAATTTTTACAAAAGTAGGAAATACCAATTGGTCCTAGAAACATTATATTAGGATGAGTCTAGTCCTTTTGACCTAGTCATGTGTCTGTTTGGTCCTTTTTGGACAATTAAATTATAGTTTGGTCCTAGAAATTATGATTTGGTCCTAGGGTATTGTCCACCCACACGGAATATTTTTTCTCGTTACCAAAACACCCCTACACGTGCTCGTTTATCGTTTGGTCCTAAATTTTTATTATTTGGTCCTTTTACCGACATATATAATCGAAAACCTTTCGCTTTGTTTTTATTTTCTCTCTCCCGTGGAAGTTCTTCTCTCGCTGTGATTTTTTTCTTTTCTAGGGTTTACGAAATCTTTCGAGATTTCGATCTTGATACCAAGATCGATCCGATTTCTGATTAACTTGATTTTCAGAGTTAGGAGGTTGATTTTAATAGCTTAATTTGATTACGGAGGTTGATTTGTTTTTCAAGATTCGGTTGATTATTGATTCTGTTGAGTTGATTTTTTGGAATCATGATTCGGAGATTGGTGTTTGGAATCACGATTGAGAGAATCTTCTCTTTGGTAAGTTTTCATGCAATCCTTTTCCTTGATTTGAAGTAATTAGTTTTTCTTCTTATTCTTGATTCTTTTTGTTCGAAATCAAAAGAAGTAATTAGTTTTTCTTCTTATTCTTATTCTTATTCTATAGATCGCCTAATTTTTTTCTTTGATTAGCAATGAAGTCGTTCGTTAAGTCATTCATTGTTACGGCTTCATTCCAAGAATGAAGTCCATTCTATTTGATGGACTATAGAGAGTTTTAATAGACTTCATTCCTGGAGTGAAGTCCATTTTCTATGGCGTGGACTATAGAGGTTTTAATAGACTTCACTCCTGGGAATGAAGTCCATTTCTATGGCATGGAACGAAGAGGTTTTAATACACTTCATTCCTGGAGTGAAGTCCATTTTCTAAGGCATGGAATGGAGAGAGTTTTGATAGACTTCATTCCCCGGAGTGAAGTCCATTTTTTCTATGGTATGGACTGGAGAGGTTTTTCTAGACTTCACTCCAGGAATGAAGTCCATTCTATTGCATGGACTATAGAGAGTTTTTCTAGACTTCACTCCAGGAATGAAGTCCATTCTATTGCATGGACTATAGAGAGTTTTATGTTAGTTTTGTCAAGGAAGAAGTACTTTCTTTTGCTTTGTTTATAGTTAGTTTATATGTTAGTATGTTAACGAATGAACTCTTTTTAAGGAATAAGTAGTCTTTTTAGTTTATTTGTTTATCTCGTTAGAATGTTATTGAATGAAGTTATTTTCTTTCATTTTTCACAGTTCGAATGGCGCTCTCAAGTTGTTATAGTTGGTACTACAAAGGGAATAGTATTCCCTTTGAAGTTTCTTTAGATACGATGATGCGTGACCTCAAAATACATGTTTGTGATTATTGGAGAAACTTGACTCCTCGTAGCATAAGATTTAGGGATGGCGAAGGTTGTTATAATGCTGTCATCAATTGTGATTACTCTCTTCAAGGACTAATTGCTGTTACTTGTTCAAAGGAATTTCCTAGTTTTAATTTGTATGTTGAGGAGGCTTCTAATGGTGGTGCTTCTACCTCTTCTACCTCTTCATCCTGGGTATTTCCATGCAGATCTCTCGGTGATGATGAATTATGTAGTGGGTTCACCGAGACTTCAAAGATTAAATACCCGACGGAAGGTCATGAGGAATTAAAACCTCTTTTATCTGTAGGGTGGGAAGATATTTTTAAAGGTGTTGGTCAAGTTTTTCATGGTGGTGTTGATGAGGTTCGCTTAGTGTCAAAGCAAATATTGTCGCAAGTCCGGTTATACTGATTGAAAAGATTAAGAATGATAGACTTAGGTACACAGCCAAGTGTGGTAGGGATGCTAAAAGTGTCCTTGGTATCTGCACTGTATTCCAATTGATACACAGAAAAATATCTTTGCTATCAAGGAATTCAATGGGGAGCACAAATGTGGTGGTGCTTATGAGCTGAAGGAACCACCTGTGAAGAAGAAATTGATAAAACATTTATTCAAGGATCAAATACAGTCTAATCCATCTTTAAAGCCCAAGGATATGGTTGCTCAGGTGAAGAGTTGTTACGGTATTAACATAAAATACCACCATGCTTATAAAGGGAAGGAAGCATCTAAGGCAGAGATATATGGCGATGATGTAAAAAGTTATACAGATCTTGTTTGGTATGTTGAAGCAATAAATGCTACCAATCCTGGCAGCTATATCAAGTTTGAATATGATAAAGTGACTAAACGTTTTCAGAGGCTTTTCATATGTTTTCTTTGCTCGTATGGAAGGATACCGGTTCATTCGTCCTATGCTTTCTTGTGATGCAACATTTCTCACCTGGGAGATTCAAGGGAACATTGATGGCTGCCATTTGGTGTGAATGGGAACCAAGGTACTTTTGATTAGTTTCTACTTTGATTAGTTTTCTATATCCATTTTATATGAGAATGGACTTCATTCCAAAAATGAAGTCTAGGAAAGATATATATTGATTCTACAGTCCATCTTATACCGAATGGACTTCAATTTTGGAATGAAGTCTAGGAAAATTATAGATATTTGATTCTACAGTCCATCTTATACAGAATGGACTTCATTCCTGGAGTGAAGCCTAGAAAAGTTATAGATATTGATTTTTATTTGTTATCTGGTGTTATATTTTGATTTTCTATTTGTTTTCTGGTGTTATAGTTATAGGCTTCATTCCAGGAATGAAGTTATAGAAAAGTTATAGATATAGACTCAGTTTTTCTTTCATTTCTGTAGGTTTCTTCCCTTTGCGTTTGCTTTAGTTCCTTTCAAGACATTCAAGGTTGGGAGTGGTTCATGGAAAACTTGTAAAGCATTGTGTCGACTCTCGTCCTATTACATTTATCACCGATCGTCATGAAGGGTCAAGCAAAGTATTCCCAAGTATTTTCCCAACTCTTATCATAGTTCTTTGTTTTATCATCCGAAGAATAACCTTCCTATCAAAAAGGACATGAGAAGTATAAACAAGTTCAGGATTTGTTCCATAAAGCCGCATATCTGCTATGGTGTTGCAAATATGAGTCTCGCTTTGAATGAGATGTGCACCATAGGATGTGAGTGGGTTGCCAAGTACATCAGAAATATCGATCCCAAGCACTGGGCAAATGCTTTCTTCGTAGGATGTAGGTATGGTGCACACTCATCAAGTATTGCAGAGTCTTTCAATAACTGGATTCATCGTGAAAGGGATCTGCCTCCAGCTGCTCTTGTTGATGAGGTGAGGATAAAGATTATGAGGATGAGTTCAGAAAGGCGTGAGCTTGGTAGAACTTATCAGGATAGTTTGACTCCCATATACAAAGCTTTACTCAAGTCACATGTCGATATAGGTCGTCCATGGAATGTTACCGAGTCGTAATGGTATATATGAGGTTCACTCACCCAGCTCGCATCCGTTGATCTCGATGAAGATGACGTGCACTTGCCGGAGATGGAAAGTGTTTGGTTTCCCTCGTGCTCACGCCACCGCTGCTATTACTATGAGTGGTATTGATATGTTGAGGTTTATTCAGCCTTACTTTGGTTCAAACCACTTCCGCAACTCTTATGCTCCCGCACCCGACCAATTCCCAACTACGATAGGCCGGAGGCGTATGAACCCGAAGAGAGAGTCCTTCCCGGTATTCCAAGGCCACCTCCAGGAGACCGCCAAAGAAGCGTATTCGCAAAGTGCTTATGAGAAAGAAAGGAGGCCTATGAAGTGCTCCAATTGCAAAAAGATTGGGAACCACAACAAAGCTACCTGGTCGTGTATTAATGCCGGAGTAGTATGCCCGAACTTTTTATTAGTTTTCTCGGTGTTAGTTTTCCTTTGTGAACTCCTTTTTTTGTTCTGTTTCTGGGATATGCACTTATTTTTGTTTGTTCTGTTTCTGGGATATGAATTGGTGGTTTTTTAGTTTGTTGTTTCTGGGATATATGCACTTATTTTTCAAGTCCAAGTTTTCCTAGACTTCACTCCTGGGAATGAAGTCCATTCTATGGACCAGAGAAGTTTTCTCTACTACTTCATTCCAAAATGAAGTCCATTCTATGGACTGTATAAGTTTTTACTAGACTTCACTCCAGGAATGAAGTCCATTCTATGTACTGTATAAGTTTTTACTAGAAGTCCATTCAAAAATGAAGTCCATTCTATGGACCAGAGAAGTTTTCTCTAGACTTCACTCCAAAAATGAAGTCCATTCTATGGACCAGAGAAGTTTTCCTAGACTTCATTCCAAAAATGAAGTCCATTCTATGGATCGCATAGAGTTTTTACTAGACTTCATTCCTGGAATGAAGTCCATTCTATGGACCGTAGAAGCTTTCAGACTTCATTCCAAAATGAAGTCCATTCTATGGACTGTAGAAGTTTTACAAAATTCATTAGAAAATAAGACAAGAAGACAAAACATATATTATCTACTATCCAAAATATTATCCAAAATATTATAGATGAAACTATAAAACATATTAGAGTATTAATTACATTAGAAGCTAATCTAATAGACAAAGTACCATTTTTTAATCTAAGCTAATCTATAGTTAAAAGAATAATTAGATCAGATTATATATGACATTGGAGAAGCTAATCATTTCAGTCTTTGCAACCATCTTTAATCAGTTGATTGTTGAGAAATTCTTCATTAGTTGTTTCACTCCAACTTAATCCATCTTTCTCATCATTTAGAAGCTTGCACGCCATTTTGTATCTCCACCGTGCATCTTTTTATCATTTCATCTCTCGGAATCTGATGCTGAGATTTCAGGAGCAATGGCTTGCAACTTCGCTTTATCCAGTAACATGTATTGAGAAGGCAATCCGGATGTGCTCCCCGATCGTGCACCCGCATTTGCTCAATTTTTAAGTCGAGCCTCTTTCTAGATCATTTTTCACCACCATTTATCAATGTGTGGTTTGCGTGAGGCAGCCATTTTCCTTGCATTATTTGCACATCTTTCTCCTATTTCTCCTCTTTTGAGTGAGTTGTAATGCTCCCACCGATAGTCTCCGATGTCGTAAAACAAGCGGTGCAGTGTAAACCGATACAGCCCTTTTGATTTGCCTTCACCAGGCAGGTTCATTGGAATGATTAACTTCGAGTCTTGCTAGGCATAGCTGCTATGAAGTCGTCAATCTCACCTTTCCTATCATCCACTTTCTTCTCAAGGAAATATGTCTCGCAAAGATATATATATATATATAAATTTTCAAATTCACAATACTATCAATACATCATAAAAATGAACTCCAACATTTATGTGGACTTCACTCCTAGAATGAAGTCCATTATGTGGACTTCACTCTGGGAATGAATTCCATTATGTGGACTTCATTCCAGAATGAACTCAAACCGTTATGTGGACTTCATTCTTTGCTAAATAGTTATAATGAATAGTTGCCACTAAAATTTCTTAAAGTAAGGACTTACAAATGCAGAGGTGCCATAATCTCAAAGTGTATGTATTTCAAAGGATTTTGGCCGTCTTCGCTATCCATTTTTGCTCTCTCTTTGTGCTGCTATCTTCCTCTTGTAGCAGAGTAGAAAAGAATTAAGACATCAAGGTCTCTATTGAACATTAGATCATTAATGTGTTCTCCTTGGACACCAAACTGAGCTTTGTTAGCTGCATCATCTATAACCCAAGCTGCTTGACTGCAGGAGGATAAACAAAAACTTCAACATTAATGATATAAACAAAAACCTCTACATAGATGAATGGAAGTTCAATTTTCTGTATGTTTCCTACCTTTGCATAGCGTGTTTGTAGAAGGTACCCAACAATTTCTTTTGATCTCTCGTCCAATGTGGAGAAGTATGGAGACTTTTTCGTGTCCCCCATATTTGGAACAATGGGCATGTACGCTCACCGCTTTTCTTGCTCTCTTCTTTGCAGGATGATGATCTGGTTCATTTCCTCTTCTCTTCTTGCTTGCTGCAGCTTTTTGATTTTCTTTCTCGATGGCAGCGGTACATTCTTTCTCTTCTCGCAAAGCATTCTTCTCCCGGGTCAGCAGGTTTAGGAGGAGTCTTCGAAACAACTTTCTTGCTGGCTCGATTCTTCACTTGTTGTTCGTTCTGCTCAACGTTCTTCTCCTCATTTATTGGTTCTTTCCTTTGCAGTCTCAATCTGAACCTCAGTTTCGATTCACTGTAGTCCGATCCACTTATGAACTCTTTTCCAAGCACATTTGTTGCCTTTTTGCCCCTTGTAGTCATCCCGTGTCTTTCAACTACTTTAATTGGGGTTTTATCACTGTCTGAAGAACCAAGACCATGTTTATTCAAATCAGCAACTATTTGTGATATTGTCTCAATGTTGTTTCGGCTCAACAACTTCTTCATCTTGTCTTTCAACAACTACCCGTGATATCGGCTCAATGTTGTTTGCTTGCTCAACAACTATCTGTGTCATCCCAATCGAGAAACTAGGAGGACTACAGTTGATCTGATTCAAGTCTTCATTCTTCTCATTTTTGTCAACAATAATCTGCAGACTCACATGCTCTTCATTGACGAACATATTATCTCCGTCTCTTGCTGCTATAAATAATTCAAAAACACAAATATAAAACAATTCAATAATGGTATTGTGCATCAAAAATCGAGTTCACCCTCGGAATGAACCCATAACATCTATATGTGAACTTCATAATGGTATTTTGTATCCAGAGTTCATCCATGAGAATGAAGTCCCTCATAGAACTTCTATGTGGACTTCTATGTGGACTTCACTCCAAAAATGAAGTCTGTTTTTTTCATAGAACAATACTATACCCTGAATTTTCTAAGGCACGGACTTCATTATGTGGACTTCACTCCAAAAATGAAGTCCAACCTTTATATGGACTTCATTCTAAAAATAATATACCCTAACTTTTCTATTCCATTATGTGAACAATACTATACCCTAAGTTTTCTAGACTTTATCACAGGAATGAAGTCCAACCTGTAAAGCATAAATTTTTTTAAAAAAGGGAGAAGAATAGTTGGAATTTTTACCTAGGTTCAAACATTGATCCATATTTAAAGGAACTCCGGCGCTGTCTGTTGGAAATGAAGGTAGCTCTTCTTCAGCCATCGTATCAAGTAGCTTTTCCATAGCATCAACTTGAGTAGAAGGATTCACAACAGTTAAGACGGGAAAGATAGGAGCAGGTCTTCTGGCAGCCTTCCATATCAGCATCTCGATGCTAGAACAACATTTTCATTCCCTCCACTAACCTTCGTGCCTTCATCCACTTGTTGATTCAAGATATTATTTATTTCATCACTCAACAATGAACTCTTGTACTCATCGGGGAAAATTGTACGCATGTATTCACAAGCCTGTTCTCGCCATGAATTTCGCGACATTCCCACCTTGCTAGCAATGCATCAACCTCGGGTTGCTTAGAAGACAAGTGTTCTACAAGGGACTCCATCTTCCTGTCAAAAAGTGTCTTTGAAGTTGTTGCTTCTGCAAGTGAGTGCTCAAGTTCTTGCTGCTTTAACAAAAGATGCCCCATCTCCTCTGAATGCTTTCTTGTCAACTTTTTAATCTCTCGAGTATGTTTAACTCTCAGGTTCTCCATCTCACAAACATGTGTAGCTTTAAGACTTTCTATCTGACCCGACATAAGGTTGAATTCTTCCTCGAGCAACTCGGCCTTTGTCTTGGCCTTTGTTGTTGAAGTAGCTTTTTTTCACTTTCTCGTATATTCTTCCAGAAATTTCTCTGATAGCTGCACACACAAAATGAAACCCCAATTACTTCCTCATTCATAATTTGAATTCATTAAAAAGGAATGAACTACAGGTTGAGCAATTGACATTAACAAAATGGAGTTCATAACAGGTTTTAATAGACTTCACTCCCTGGGAATGAAGTCCATTTCTATGGAATGGAATGGAGAGGTTTTAATAGACTTCACTCCAGGAATGAAGTCCATTCCTATGGCATGGAATGGAGAGGTTTTAATAGACTTCATTCCAGTGAGTGAAGTCCAATCTATTGCATGATCTATAGAGAGTTTTAATGAGACTTCACTCCACGGGAATGAAGTCCATTCCTATGGTATAATGAATTAACAATTTCTTTTTATCTTAAAGTGCCTATTTCATAACAGGTTTAAATGCAATATAACAATATCATATTAATCTACTTTGTTACCTCTCCAAAATCGTCAACATTCATTTCTATGTGACTACAAAGGCTCTCAATGTTCCACCTTGCAAACCTTGGACAAGTAGGCTTCTCTATTCTCGCACCTTCCACTTGGGTCCTATTTTCTTTGAATGCTCAAAGCAAACCAAGGTTGAAAAAAAAAAAAACTACACTAGTCAGTTTTTCAAATATACAAAATGAAGAAATTTAGGAATGAACTGCCAAAAAAAATAATGAAACATATAAGTATCTAACAGTTTTCATCTCACCAACAAGTAAAGGTAACATCCTTAGGAGAACCTCTTTTCAAGCTTTCCATCAAATGCTTGTGTATGAGATGCGGCAAAGACACCGTACCTAGTGACTCTAAGCAAGCTAGGTACTTGGAGTGTATGGAACCTCCATCACCCAGTAGTAACAAAAATGGTAGACAAGAGAAAAAGTTCAAACATTGTTACAAGATCTTCAATAGATCCTTTATTCTTAATCAACTCAATAATTTTATCTTTCGTTACCGTATTTTTAATATCAAAAGGTTTCCTTTCGGTGGATCAAATTTGTAGGTTTTCAGAACCTTCCACATGTGTAGTCTGTCTGGTTTCTTGAGTCCAAGAAAGTTTCTTCTATTCCGCGCCGGGGATGCATGGTATTCCAAATATTAATGCCAGCTCTTGGTGAGGATCTCGAGCACAAATGTTTGTCCCCCTACTTTGAAAACAAACACATGATCAATTGAATCGGGAATGAACCGATGTGTGTTGCATATAATTTGACTACTGGTAGTGACTTATTCCATGCGGTAGCAACAATGGTCTCTTCCAGAAAACTTTTGCTACATTACCCAATGGACTCCTATACAATGCACGTTTCTGTTCGTCATTCAAAGCCTCTTCATCCTCTAGTGCTTTAATCTTTTGGACCAAAGGTGCAATTACTCCAAAGATAGCTACACTTTATCTTCTTATCTACATTTTTTAAAAGAAAAACAAAAAAACATTAACGCTCAAGGGTTTTTCATAAAATATTAGGTGATATAAAGAAGATAAAGTTCATTCTATCTATGTTATGGACAGTAGAATATATATCTAAAACTTTTCTAGACTTCTCATAACTTCATTCTATCTATGGGATGGACTGGAGAGGTTTTTCTAGACTTCATTCCTGGAGTGAAGTCCATTTATAATGCATGGACTGGAGAGGGTTTAATGGACTTCACTTCAGGAATGAAGTCCATTTCTATGGCATGGACGAGAGAGGTTATTCTAGACTTCATTGCTGGAGTGAAGTCCATTCTATTGCATGGACTATAGAGAGTTTTAATGGACTTCACTCCCGGGAGTGAAGTCTGTTTCTATGGCATGGAATGGAGAGGTTATTCTAGACTTCATTCCTGGAGTGAAGTCCATTCTATTGCATGGACTATAGAGAGTTTTAATAGACTTCACTCCAGGAGTGAAGTCCATTCTAAATCTTGGGCTATAGGGAGTTTTGATAGACTTCACTCCAGGAGTGAAGTCCATTCTAAATCTTGGGCTATAGGGAGTTTTGATAGACTTCACTCCAGGGAATGAAGTCCATTCATATGGTATTGAATGGAGAGGTTTTAATGGACTTCATTCCAGGAATGAAGTCCATTCTATTGCAGGGACTATAGAGAGTTTTAATGGACTTCACTCCTGGGAATGAAGTCAATTTCTATGGCATGGATTGAAGTGGTTTTTCTAGACTTCACTCCTGGGAATGAAGTCAATTTCTAGTAGTGAAGTCTAGAAATGGAACAAGACGAATTGAAAATCTACATGCAACAAGACGAATCGAAAACCAAAATAAAAATGAAGAAGAACAATAAACATCAAAAATGAAGAATAAAACTTCTACTACTTCGAATTAGGGTTTTTTGGTACCTTTTACGTTTCTTTGATTTGGATTTCTTTAAAACTAGTTCTTCTTCAACTTCATTTACTCCTACAAACTCAACTAATCGATCGTTTCTTTCTTCAACTTCATCGTCAGAAGATGATTCCACTACTTTTTTGCCCTTCGATCTTCTCATTTTTAGGGTTTTGATTTCTCTTTTTTTTCTACTGTTTTTGATTTTGGGTTTTTTGTTCTACTGATTTGTGAGGATTGAAATGATTTTGGTTGTTTTGATTTCTGGATCTTGAAGAAAGAAAACGAAGAGGAAGCAGTTTTCTGATTTTTAATGGCGGACGAATCAGTTTCTGATAAAACAGTTCTCTGATAAAATGAAAATGAAAGATGGAAAGAGAGAGATATCGTGGAAAAAGAGAGAGATATTGTGGGTGGTTACAGTGGGACCAACGACACGTGTGATTATGATGACGTGTGTAAAGGGTATTTAAGTCTGTTTCATATTTTTTTTTAATTGTGGACCAAATGCTAATTTTTTTCTAACAGGACTAAACTGATGTGGGCCCAGGCATAAAAGGACCAAAAGATATTTTTCCCTTTACAAAATCATCAATTATTTTCTAATCAATTAAAATATATTTATTTCCTTATAGCTTAGATATTTTCTAAGCTAATAAAATACTAAAATAAATATTATTAGATATATCTATAATGTACCTAAATAATAAAAACCATATTAAATTAAATATAACTTATAATAAACTAAATAATAATAACCATATATATTCTCCTTCCATAAATACTCCACCATATGTATACACTGTAGATATCTTGGGATATGAAGAAAACAATACCGTTTGGTACCTGTTAGCTTCGATTTAGCTTCGATTTGTTAGGATGTGTCCTGCATGAGTCTAGCAAACTCAAGATTTGGCTAGGGTTTAAAGTACCTTCAGGATTGGATGGATTATGGATGGCTGTGTATAGTGTCACTGACCATAAAAGTAACTTATTCAGTTTAGGGTAATTGTGGGGTGTATGTTAGAACCATTAATTCCGTATCTTTCTTTTCCATCACCATAATCCTACACATATACACTGCTTAATTTAGAACGGGCAATTAGGGGATACAAAAATTAATTGGGGGATATGAATTACCTCCCGCAAACCCATGGTGTGTGGTGACTTTTGGGGGCGAAAATACTAAAACACCCTTCCCTCAAAAAACTTAAAATCAAAAAACAAAATCATATTCCCCATTTCTATCTCCACTTCTTATTAATCTTTTTAGGGTTAAGACTTTGAAACCAAAAATGTTCCCATTCTCTTTCAAATTCTAAATTTTCCCTATTTCCTTTCAAATTCTCATCTCCTTGCTGGAAGTGATGAAGAACATGCCGGAAATGATGAAGACCACGCCGGGAGTGATGAAGACCATGCCGGAAGTGATGAAGAACATGTCGGAAATGATGAAGGTCACGCCGGAAGTGATGAAGACCATGCCGGAATTGATGAAATTCAATGCCGGAACTAAATTCCGGCATGCTCGATATAAATCTATCAATGCTTGTAGTCAAGTGAAAAAAAAAATCAATTTTCTGAATACTTTTCATCATGTGTCGGCATAGAAATTTAGGATGAAGACCACACCAGAAGTGAGTTCCGGCATGGTTATTTAGGATGAAGACCACGCCGGAAGTGATGAAGACCATGTCGGAAATGATGAAGACCATGTCGGAAGTGATGAAATTCAATGCCGGAACTAAATGCCGGCATGCTCGATATAAATCTATCAATGCCGGTAGTTAAGTGAAAAAAAAATCAATTTTCTGGATACTTTTCATCATGTTTCGGCTAAGAAATTTAAGCAAAAACCATGCCGGAAGTAGTTCCGGCATGCTCGAAAATCAGATAACTGTGTCGGAAGTTGACTGATTAAAACCTGAAAAAATAGGTTTTGAAGATCAAAACCTGAAAAAATTTGTGGCAAACAATTTATGAAAATTTCCAGCAAATGCCGGCATGGTTTTTTCGTTGAATACTATGCCGGCACCAAGCTTTTTCAGCTGCAACAATGGTGGATTCAAAGAAAAAAAAAATCAAATTTTCAACCTCTTAGCAGCAATTCTCTCATCACAATCATCTTCCATTTGAAAAAAAAAAAATTCCACTCAAAACCATTTTCCCTCCTTCTACTCTCAACTAACCCACACAAATTCAAATAAAAATAAATACACACTAATTTATCCCCCGATACTTAACATTTTACTAATTATAATTAATCAATAATCCTGATTAGTGAGGGCTAAATTAGGAATTAAAAAAATAATTACATAGGGGGTCACCCAGAATTGCTATTGGGACACCGTTTTTGTCCAGTAGCTATATCTCCCAATTAATTCCCGTATCCCCAAATTGCGCGTTCTTAATTTACCTTGTAATGCGAAGAATTGTATTATTATATATTCATTTCATGAAAAGTAATACTACCTCCGTTTTAGGAAAAGTGATACTTAAAATGAAAAAGTGAAAGTATCACTTTTCCTAAAACGGAGGGAATATCCGGTTTGAGATCTTGGTTTCCACAATGTTTCGGGGATCTTGTCTGTTAGTATTTGGGCATTATCGAGGCGTACTTCCGTTTCTACTGACCACTGTTACTACGACTGTTTTTAGAAAATTGGTCGGAGCAAATGCTATGTATTGTTTAAACCCACAGCATAATGTGTACTTGATTTTTCTATAGAGAAAATCAATAATTTCACTAAGATTCTTTCACTAAAATTTATTGGCTTTAACTCCATTGAGAAAAGGGAAAAATATGGTTTGGTTCTTTTTTAGGTGGGCCCATGTCTATTTTGTCCTTTAGGAATACGCCTTTACTGTTTGGTCCATAATTATTTAAAAATATTAAACTGACAAAAGTACCCTTCTGTATTAATTTTTACTTATTTTCTTGTAACAGTTCATTCCAGAAATGAAGTCCATATAAAAACCTAAAAAAAACAGACTTCATTCCAGAAATGAAGTCCATATAAAAACCTAAAAAAAAAAACAGACTTCATACCAGAAATCAAGTCCATATAAAAACATAAAAAAAACAGACTTCATTTCAGAAATGAACATCCATATAAAAACCTCAAAAAAACAACCTTCATTCCAGAAATGAAGTCCATAAAAAAACTTAAAAAACACGGACTTGGTTCTAGAAATGAAGTTCATATAAAAACCTAAAAAAACAGACTTCATTCCATAAATGAACTCCATATAAAAACATATACAAACCAGACTTCATTTCTGGAATGAACTCCATATAAAAACATCAGCAGCATCATCTTCATCTTCTTCGACGTCTTCAACAGCAGCAGCAAACATCATCATCACGAAAAACATCAACAAATCATCATCAACACGAAAAACATCAACAAATCGAGATTTTCAACACGAGCAACAAACATAAATCATCATCAACACGAAAAACATTAACAAATCGAGATCTTCAACACGAGAAGCAAACAAAAAGATCATCATCTTCGTCTTCAACACCAGCAGAAACATCAAAAGCGCATCTTCATCTTCGTCGTTTTCATAATCTTATATGATTCTTCGACATCTTCATCTTCAACACCAGCAATAAAAACGGAGAAGGAAAATCAAGAACAGAGAAACTAGATCTGAAAAAATTAGGAGAGAGAAAACAAATCTGAAAATAAATATGAGAGATAATGTAAATTTAAGAATAAGATATTTTTTAGTGATTTTGTCTATATATGTGGCCCCAAAAGGGTTTTCTGCCATCACACAATGACATTTACATCATCCATGACATCAACCTAAGACCAAATCATAATTTTTAGGACCAAACTATAATATATTTTATCAAAAAAGACCAAACAAATAGTTGACTGGGTCAACTGGACTAGTCTCTCTCTAATATATTATTTTAGGACCTAACGGTATTTCTAGTTAAGAAACAGGTGGGTCAAAAACTTCCGGTTTCGGACTAGATGGGGGTGATTGTGCACTCACCGCAGTTTCTCCCGAAAGGTGATATGATGGACGAGATACATCGTAACATTGGCATCAGGAGCCGTGGGAGTGGGTCCCGTAATCTGTTTCAGTTGGGAGGATTAATGAAGTGGGTCCCGTGATCTGTTTCAGTATCATTTTCGCTAGATGGGGTGCATCTCACAACTTCCGCATCTAAAAAATGAACTTCAGTGTCCCCACTCCTAAAGTGGAAAATCGTACATTCGTACCTTTTGAAGCCCAAGTACATTTTTCTAAATTTACTTGCACTTCAAATGGAAAATAACTAAAAATTGTCATGGCAGGTAGGAAAACAACCAATGTTAAGTCTTCCACCAGTGTAGCCCCTTAGTATCTCCTCCACACTCCGCTAGCAAATCTACTACTCTCTTACCCTCTAAATAGATATGGGAGAACCTCGAAACTGAATCGATGATAAGGGATGAAACAATTTTTCCAATGAACTAATAGTTTAACTTCCATGGATCCAAAGAGATTCATTAGACATTCATTAGATCTCATTCAATAGATTGAGCTAGGCTTCCTAAAGTCAAACTGTTGCCGTCTCTAGTTACTACTATACAACCTGCGAGACCTAGATTTCCCGAAGAACAAGCAGTTCACCTCAATGATCTTAGAACCTTTAATATTTTGATCTCTACGTTAAAGAAAAGAAAGGATACAAAGTTCTATCAAATCGTGTTTATTTCTCCAACATAAACACCAGCATGACTTTGAATCCGAAAAAAGAAACATATATTGTTGAAGGAGTATCAAGCTAAGATGATTGAATAATCATAGCGATCAAGAGAAACCGGAAGAAATATCGTGTTACAACGAATGAACAAGGCACAAGAAAGAAACAAATACCACGTTACCACTGGGATTTGCAATGAAAAACATCACTTATTGAGTGATGCATGGGTGCAGAATAAGTATGAGAGTATTCAGAATCTCCTTGATGATTTCTTCCAAGAAAGAACTTGGAAATCAATGCTTTTTTTAGAACTACTCTAACAGAATACGAAAATCACCAATATAAGAACAAATTACAACAGGAGAAACTTTCAATATTATAAACTTTTGTGAATACAGCTGATTATTCTGATCACAACGGAATCAATAGTTCTCCAATACCCAAACCACCATTTCTCTTTTTTAAGAAGCAAAACGATGAACAAACCCCAAAATCCAACTCCAAACCCCAAAGCAATAACACCGTAAAACAACAATATCTCATTCGCATCCTCTTGATCGTCTTCTTCAACTTTAGTTATTGGATTAGTATCACTAGCACTTGTGTTACGGTCATCCTCGCAAACTTTATCTGTAGGCAAACCACACAACATATCGTTCCCAAAGAAAGCTGAACCACCCCAACTCAAAGTCTCAAAGTGATCTCCTCTTGGAATCTTGCCGCTCAACTTATTGTAAGATAAGTTAAGAAATCCAAGAGAATCCATCGATGTCAAAGATTGAGGGATATGTCCTGACAATATATTCCAACTTAAATCCAAAGACTCTAAACGAGACATGTATCCGAGATTCAGAGGGATATTACCTGACAAATGATTGTGTGACAAATTAAGCAAATAAAGTCCTTTCAATAAAGTTATCTCTTTTGGAATGTTCCCTTCAAGATTGTTGCATGATAGATCGATAGCCGAGGCATAGCTGTATAATAACACAAACTCGATTTGGTTCCCTTTGATCACCATCTTCAATCGTACAGACCTCCAGGCATCACCTTCAATCGAGAACGTATCATTAAATCTTCTCAATAGCTTCTTCAGGTTCCATATGCTGCTAGGAATTAGACCGGCGAGACTGTTCTGTGATAAGTCCAAAATACGGAGCTGATGCAAATGAGTAATCTCCTCAGGAATTGACCCATTGAACTTGTTGGACCTTAAAGAAAGGATCTGAAGCTCATGCAACAAAGAAACTTCGGCGGGTATGCTTCCTTCGAACTCGTTATTTGCCAAGTAGAGAACTTTCAAGTATCGAAGCTTCCCGATGAATTTAGGAAGAGTACCACTAAGATTGTTTTCATTTAACAAAAGATACCTCAATTCTCCAGATGTTTCAATCCCATCTGGAATATTTCCAGTGAGATTGTTGTTGCCAAGATTCAAATATGTAAGACTGGTACACTGCCATATATTAGTAGGTATAGTCCCCGAAAGAGAGTTACTATCCAAACCTAGTAATGCCAAGTTGGCTAGATTGCCCATTTCTATTGGTAATGACCCAGTAAAGTGATTGTTAGAAAGACTTAATTCTCTTAAATTGGTGAGATTACCGAAAAAGGCAGGGATAGCACCGGTAAGCTTGTTTTCACTCAAATATAATATATTCAACTCAGTTAGATTATTTAGCCCTATTGGTAATGAGCCGGTGATGTTGTTTGCTAACAAAGACAAACTTGTAAGAGACCTTAGCCTACCAATTTCTACAGGTATGATGCCAGAAAGTTGGTTTTCATATAGGAAAAGAGTGTCCAGGCTAGTCAGATTTGTCAAAGAAGCAGGGATTGAACCAATTAGATTATTTCTGAATAAAGACAAGCTGGTAAGAGACATTAATCTACCAATTTCTAGAGGTATGGTGCCAGAAAGCTGGTTCTTATATAGGTAAAGAATGTCCAGTTTAGTCAAATTGGTTAAAGAAGCAGGGATTGAACCAATTAGATTATTTTCATATAAAGATAACCTGGTAAGAGACGTTATCCTACCAATTTCTAGAGGTATGTTGCCAGAAAGCTGGTTTTCATGTAGGAAAAGAGTGTCCAAGCTAGTCAAATTGGTTAAAGAAGTAGGGATTGAGCCGGTTATATTGTTTTTGTATAAAGATAAGCCGGTAAGAGACCTTAGGCTACCGATTTCTTGAGGTATGTTGCCAGAAAGTTGGTTTTCATATAGCCAAAGGTTGGCCAGGCTAGTCAAATTGGTTAAAGACGCAGGGATTGAACCACTTAAATTGTTTTTGTACAAAGACAAGCTAGTAAGAAAGTATAGT
Source organism: Papaver armeniacum (assembly GCA_023531295.1). NCBI lineage: Eukaryota > Viridiplantae > Streptophyta > Magnoliopsida > Ranunculales > Papaveraceae > Papaver > Papaver armeniacum. The sequence continues at coordinate 1,309,683 of JAJJWW010002284.1, forward strand.
CTTCCTATATCTTGAGGAATTGTACCAGAAAGCTGATTTTGGAAAAGGGAAAGATAGTCTAGCCTAATCAAATTGACTAAAGAAGTAGGAATTGAACCATTGATATAGTTTTCGGACAATTCTAAAAGGGTAAGAGATGTTAGCCTTCCAATATCTCGAGGAATGACACCCGAGATATGATTTCCATAAAAAGATAAAATAATCAAGTTAGTCAGATTGCATATAGAAGTAGGTATTGAACCAGTGAGATTGTTCCTGTAAAACCTTATATCAGTAAGAAGATGTAAATTACCGATTTCTTGAGGGATCGATCCACTAATTTTATTTTGAGAAAAGTCTAAGTAAAGCAGTCTTGTGAGTGACCCTATTTCTGATGGAATATGTCCAGAAATTTTATTCACAGAAAGATCAAAGTGGGTAAGTTTTGAAAGATTACTGATTTGGGACGGAATGGTCCCAAAGAGTTTGTTCTTGCTCAAGTCAATACTAACAAAGCTTGAGAATGATGAAAAGTTGAACTTATGGAGCGTACCTTCTAAACCCAAACCTGTTACATTCAGTTCAGTGACACTTCCATCATTGTTACAAGTGATTCCGTACCACTTGCATGGATTCGTTTCTGTTGCAGTAGAATTCATCTTCCAAGAAGAGAGGAGAGAATTATTTTGGTTAACAAGGGTAGATTTCCATTTCAAAAGAGCATCTACTTCTTGTTGTGCTTGAAAAGGTTGTTTTGTACCAGTGGAAGAAAAAGAAGAACCAGAAGCGAAAAGAAGAATGCCATACCATGAAACTAAGATTACTAGTAAAGAATATGTGGAAACTTTCGCTCGTTTTGACATTTTGAGAGAAGAAGAAGAGTTTTTGTTTTGGGATTATGATCAATTAACTAAATACATATGTCTATGTAGAAGGGGTTTTAGTAAACAAATATTACTTTCACCATAAGATTCAGTGTTTTCTTTCTGTTGACCGTTGCAATCAGCGTACGTAAGAACTAAGAAGTGCAATCTAAGTATCTAACCACCCCCGACAATTATAGACACCAATGGAGAAAACCCCTATAAAGAACGTATTAGTTGCTGCCACCACATAAGCCTGTTTATAAAGAATATATATATATTTTATAATTGTCAAATATGCCGGATCGGTAGCTACAACTGATAAAATTCAAACCTTAAATCTTTCACAGCCGTATTCAGAGAGATATAACGCAATAACGTGTACATTCTATAAAATAACTTTATTGAAGTTATTTTCTAAGTGATTATGACTAATTGTAATTTATGTATCGTGTGATCTTCCAATTTAGCATCGTAATATATACAAAATTGAAGCAAGGCCGTCCTTTGCTCGTTACTTATAGAGGAAATGAAGAGCTCCCTCATTTTATAGCTGAGACTAGCTGGTTTCTCCAACATTTCGCCATCCGCTACTGTTACCAAGTGTATATAACCTTCTTTCTACAATTGAGTTTCGGTTTAGTTTCTTCATACAGTGAGTTTCAAAGAATTTGCTTAAAAAAAATGTAAGTATAAACCACATTTTTTTTTACCAGACAACTAAAGCCTGATATAACCGATCTTCTCTGCATCAACAAAGAAAGAACCATATATACCATTTGCAAGCTTACAATATATTCTTTTTGCACGCATGCAGTCAATCATGCCATTGTACTCTTCAGTTTACAAACTAGACGCAAGTTTTTTTTTTTTTTTTTGGTAAGAAGAAATACGTCGCTTACCAAAGGCCTGAGATACATGTTACAACACTATCACGAGGCAATAGCCATATGCAGATTTATGGGACTTCCGAATTTGTTCATAAGTTTCACAGACCATGTGGCCATTAACAAAACAATCTCTGAATTCCATGCCAGGTCGAAAAATGAAGACCGGCCTAATACCGTCTCAAATATAAATTAAATCATTCGGCAAGTTTGGGCAGGTGCGTAAACTATTATCTAACTCGAAGTAACGCGTTCTACGTAGACGATTTTTCTTTTTTTTTTGCTCGATAATGACAAAATTGTATTGATAGAGACCAAGAAATACAATCCAGATCTCCATTTACTGAAAGAGATCAAAATAATGGAACTAAACTAGTGTTCCACCCAAAAACACGAAAGAAAATAGAAAAAAAAACATAGAAATTAATGAGGATCAAAAAATTTATGACTCCAGTTAACAATCCCATCATTAATTGCAACACCCTGCATAGACGGATGAATGGAAGCCCAGTGAATAGTCTGAATTTTTATCTCGGTAATGATAGCTTCGCTTGGTTTTTGATTCCCTTCAAAAGTACGAGCATTACGCTCCTTCCATAAACTCCAAGTGATGCTAGCAGGTAATCTATCCCAAAGTTCCTTAGCTTGAGAAGAGAGATGACAGCTCTTCCAATTTTTCAAAACCTCCAACACAGTCGACTGCAGAGACCCCGTAAAATTAGCGCTGGAAAGAAAGTAATGCCAAACCTCAACTGCAAAAGGACAAGTCAAAAGCAAATGATTCGCATCTTCCGCAAAAAGATCACAAAGCTTGCAAATATTTGGTTGTGGGTTGCCGGAACTAGTAGTCAGAGCACTACCCCTCTTCTGCAAGTTATCTAAAGTAGGGAGACGACCTAGAGCGGCCTGCCATAAAAAGAACCCCACCTTATGAGGCCATTTAGTAGACCAAATTTTCTCTTTTGGGAAGGAGAACACATCTGTATCACCAACTTCAAGCTCATAAGCAGATGCCACGGTGAACAACCCTGACTTATGATTCTTCCAAATCATCACATCCTCTTCCAATTCATCTATAGAAGAATTCTGAAGAACTAGTAATAGAGAAGAAAGTTCTTCAATTTCAATATCATAGAGTCTTCTGTGTGAAACCCCAAATCCCAAGAAAAAGAAGAAAGAGAAGTAGAACAACATTGCTTAAAGAAGCTCCTTTAAGGGTAGACAGTTGGTAGAGATTAGGATATAAAGAAGAGAGAATACCTTCATGGAGCCACTGATCTTCCCAAAAGCGCACTGTTTCACCATTTCCAACCTTAAATTGCACATTATTAAAGAAAACATTGGAGACAGAGTATATATGTCGCCACACACAAGAACCATAAACCCCCTTTGGTGGTTTAGTTTTCCAACCCAAATTAGTAATTCCATATTTTTCACTAATGATTTTAAACCATAGCGAATTTTTCTCCCTTCCTAGCCTCCACCACCATTTCATGAGCATCGCTCTATTAAAATGAGAAAGACTTCTTATACCCAAGCCTCCCCTATACGTAGACGATATCTTACTTATTTATTTCAACATTTTACACCATTTGATTGCAAATGCGAGAGCTTTCACATGCGCTTATTTCAGATGAACGGAGAGAATATATTTTCCGAAAGGAAAGATGATGATTTTGGATAGTAGGAAATACCATTAGGTCCTAGGAATAATATATTAGGATGAGTCTAGTCCATTTGACCCAGTCAAATGTCTCTTTGGTCCTATTTGGTAATATAAATTATAGTTTGGTCCTAAAAATTATTGTTTGGTCCTACGCTGATGTCATGGATGATGTAAATGTCACCTTGTAGTGGCAGAAATACTCTTTTGGATAAGGACCATATATATAGTCAAAAGGTAAAAGATGGAATCATTCTCAGATTTACTTTCTCTCTCTTCTTTTCTAGATCTTGTTTTTCTTTTCCTCTCAAATGTTTTTTCTAGGGTTTTAATTTTGTGGAAACAAGAAACAGAGATGATGAAGATATGCAGACGACGATGAAGATTTTTGTTGCTGCTAGTGTTTGAATGTTGCTGCTGGTGTAGACGATGAAGAAACAAGAAACAGAGATGATGAAGATATGCAGACGACGATGGATATTTTGTTGCTGCTGGTGTTTGAATGTTGTTGCTGGTGTAGACGATGAAGACGAAGAAGATGAAGAAAGACGATGAAGATGATGATTTTGGTTGTAGACGACGAATACGATGATGTTGATGTTGATGATGTTGAAGTATATGAAGATGATGAAGACGATGAAGTTTTCCGTTTCTTTTTTTTAGCTTTTTGTATGGACTTCATTCCTGGGAATGAAGTCTGTTTTTTAGCTTTTGTATGGGCTTCATTCCTGGGATTGAAGTCTGTTTTTTTAGCTTTTTTGTATGGACTTCATTCCCGGGAATGAAGTATGTTTTTTTAGCTTTTTTGTATGGACTTCATTCCTGGGAATGAAGTCTGTTTTTTTAGCTTTTTGTATGGACTTCATTCCTGGGAATGAAGTCTGTTTTTTTAGCTTTTTGTATGGACTTCATTCCAGGGAATGAAGTCTGTTTTTTTTAGCACGGAAGAACTGCTACAAAAATAAAAATTTAACACGGAAGGGTATTTTTGTCTATTTAAATATTTTTAAATAATTATGGACCAAACAGTAAAGGCGTTTGACCAAAGGACTAAACAGACATGGGCCCACCTAAAAAAGGACCAAATGAAATTTTTCCCTTTTGGATAAAGATTGAAAATATGGAAAATATTTCAAAAAAAAAAAAAATGATTGCCAGATTTTGGCAAGGGTTTCGAAAATGGAGAAATGTTTTCGGGATTGAACTCTTGGCAAACAACAATGAAAAAATAAATTCCAGTGAATGTATATACTTGATCATCCACGACGTGTTTGATTAAATCAATTACTAAATAAAATAGCAACGAAGAAGAAAATGAAAATCAATGAAATAATCATTGCTTGATCTATATCAAGGAGCCAAATACCTCAGATGGAGATTTCAGAACCGACGAATCTTATATGCAAAAATCGTGAATACTATACCATGTCTTTACTGTTGGATGGCTTCAAAACAGAAAGAGCATCGACTAGTTTAGATGCAAACAAAAGTGAAAAATGGAAGAAAGACACTAATCTAGAGGTGTAAATTGGGCTGTGCCAGCAGACACTAATCTAGAGGTGTAAATTGGGTTGTGCCAGCACGAGCACAAGCCAGCACAACACGTTAAAATTTGAGCACAGCCTAGCCCAGCACGTGACTTAGCCCAGCATGGCACAATACGTTAGTTAAATGGGACGGGATGGTGTTTATGGGTAAAAATCGTTTCCGCCGATTTTGGTAAATTCGGTAGGTGAGTGAGAAACTGGTTTAAACCCTAAACAAATGTGCTGCACGTGAGCACTTTATAGATTCGAGAGATCAACTGTACAAGTCCGGCCTAAACCAAGAAATGGCCATTCCAGACTTGCTTCGGTCACAAAGTGGAGGAGAAGGGTTGATTTGGGGAGGGAAGCAAAGAAAGGTGTTGAGACCGGAATAGTTACGCAGGAGAGTAGTGTCTCGACTTGTATCGTAAAGTGAAAGCTTATGAAGCTTGCAAGAGATGAAAGCTTTTTGGAGAGCTTGCAAAGTTGCCTTTTCCGAGAGTGTTGTATTTTTCTCCGACCGAGACTTGTTCTCGGGTGGAAATAGGTAAGACCTATTTATACAAGTCGAGATTGAAACGTACTCGGCCTCATGAAGGAAGAGAGTAAAGGGTGAAATAATCGGAGGAGGTGGTAACCGCATGGTGTTTATGGGTGAAAACGTTTTCACCATTATTTCCTCATTTATTTGACCGCTTTATTCCTATTCACGCTTTCTTAATGTGAGCGTAGTGTACACCGCATGTCGTGACCACCAAACCAAAACCCTAGAAAGCATCCCCCAGTTTGTGTTGATGTCTCGAGTGTTGGTTGCACCTTGAGTGCAAGTGGCGCTGCTAGTGGCGCGTGTGGCATGTGCCAATGGCATGTGCGGAATTCCTTGGTGGTAGGTTGCACGGTTTTGCAAGTTAGGCTACCAGCAAGAGTGTTGGCGTGTGCAATGGCATGATCGGCCATTAGGGCCATGGCCTGGTAAGAAAAGCTACCAGTGATGCGTGTTGGCATGTGCCAATGGCATGCGTGGCCAATTTGGGTCGCGTCCTGGTAGGAAAAGCTACTGGCCGAGCGTGTTGGCATGTGCCAATGGCATGCTCGGCCATTAGGGCCATGGCCCTGGTGAGAAAAGCTACCACCGAGCGTGTTGGCATGTGCCAATGGCATGCGTGGCCAATTTGGGTTGCGTCCTAGTAGGAAAAGCTACCAGCGAGCGTGTTGGCATGTGCCAATGGCATGCTCGGCCATTAGGGCCATGTCCTGGTAAGAAAAGCTACCAAGTGAGCGTGTTGGCATGTGCCAATGGCATGTGGCCAATTTGGGTTGCATCCAAAGTAGGAAAAGCTACCAACAGCGTGTTGGCATGTGCCAATGGCATGCGTGTCCAATTTGGGTCGCGTCTGGTAGGAAAAGCTACAATGACGAGCGTGTTGGCATGTGCCAATGGCATGCGTGGCCAATTTGGGTCGCGTCCTGGTAGGAAAAGTTACCAGCGAGCGTGTTGGCATGTGCCAATGGCATGCGTGGCCAATTTTGCCTAGGTTGCATGGTTTGCAAGCCTAGGCGCGGGCGCCATTTTGGCATGGCGTGGCTAGGGCCAAGGCAAGGGTGCTTGGCTTGGCGTGGCGTTACTAGCGTAGATAGGGCCAAGGCGGAGTGCGTTTGGCATGGCGCGGCTAGCTCGGGCTAAGTGTGGCTGGCATGATTTGCCATTGGCACGGAGGTGCGGCTAGCTTGGGCTAGGTGTGGCTGACATGATTTGCCATTGGCACGGAGGTGTGGCTAGCATGGTTGGCATGCTTTGGAGCGTTTGGTGTGGCTGGCATGATTTGCCATTGGCACGGAGGTGCGGCTAGCTTGGGATAGGTGTGGCTGGCATGATTTGCCATTGGCACGGAGGTGCGGCTAGCATGGTTGGCATGCTTTGGCGCATTTGGTGTGACTAGCATAGCTAGGGCCAAGGCAGAGTGCGTTTGGCATGCATGCGCGGCTAGCTTGGGCTAGGTGTGGTGGCATGATTTGCCATTGGCACGGAGGTGCTGGTTAGCATGGTTGGCATGTTTTGGTGCGTTTGGTGTGACTAGCATAGCTAGGGCCAAGGCAGAGTACGTTTGGCATGGCGCGGCTAGCTTGGGCTAGGTGTGGCTGGCATGATTTGCCATTGGCACGGAGGTGCGGTTAGCATGGTTGGCATATTTTGGCGCGTTTGGTGTGACTAGCATAGCTAGGTCCAAGGCAGGGTGCGTTTGGCATGGCGCGGCTAGCTTGGGCTAGGTGTGGCTGGCATGATTTTCCATTGGCACGGAGGTGCGGTTAGCATGGTCGGCATGCTTTGGCGCGTTTGGTGTGGCTAGCATAGCTAGGGCCAAGGCAGAGTGCGTTTGGCATGGCGCGGCTAGCTTGGGCTAGGTGTGGCTGGCATGATTTGCCATTGGCACGGAGGGGAATTAGGTTTTGTTCGTTGTAACACTAATTTGAAAAAATACCCCCTATTAATTACTGACTACATGCATTAAATGTTCTAATAAATGTGTCATCGGTGACATTAGGTTATTTGGGGTTTTACGATTTTACCCTTTGTTTAAAATCCGCCATCAACAGCTGGGTTTGCCTAATTGGCACAATAGCACAGCACAGCACGCGGCACGGATAAGCACGTGGCCCAGCCCAGCCCAGCACGTTAAGAGAGCACGTCATAACATGTACAAATACACCATATAACAAGGCATAATACATCACATATTTTGTATATTACACAAAAGAGTCACTATTCTAGCTAGTTTTTAACATTTTATATTGGCTTATTTATAACAACACATATAATACCTTAATATTTGGAAAATATATTTCAATATCGTTGTTATAATGTTGTCACCTATATTTAACCAGAACATTAATTTACATGACAATAATGTAATTAAATTCTTGTGATAATGTCCGACTTAATGTATACATTAATTGATTTCAAATTGTTTATAGCACGTGTGCCAGCACGGCACGGCACAACACGTTTATTCGTGTGCTGTGCCAGCGGGCCGTGTTGTGCCTAGGTTTTGACTAGTAAAGCACAATATCGTATTAACATAAAAATAAATAAGAAATCAAACACTAACCACAGTATTTCCACTCTTGGGACGGTATGGATCTTCAAACTTACTCCTGTCTCGCAGTTTAGCACTGCAATCAATATCCTCGATAAGAAGAATTGATCTATTTTTGGTACCCAGCAACACACTTCTCAAATGGGAATTAGAATGAACATTGGTAAGTTATAAATCATAGACATCGAAATTAAGATAATTAGCCAAGATAATTAGCCATAGCATCCACTAAACTAGATTTTCCTGTACCAGGAGGACCATACAACAAGTACCCACGCTTCCAAGCCTTACCAACTTTCGTATAAAAATCTTTTCTACTAACAAATCTATCCAAATAGTCTATTATGTCTTTCTTAAGATCATCATCCATTACCAGAGTTTGGAAAGTTGATGGATGTTGAATGTGGACACCACCTCCTCGACCACCACCACCACCGCCGGAATACGCATCATGACCTCAACGGGCATAAAGCTTCAAAG